>JAMYCR010000008.1:0-2500000 GCA_028830335.1 Eucera pruinosa | reverse complement strand
GAATTACGTTAATTTTTCTAATATACCTTTGTTAAAAAATACATCCAAGCCTTTTGTTCAAACATTCTAAAAAAATATATCACGATCTCTAATATAATATTTGCATAAAGCTTATTGGATAGAACTCGGTGAGTCATTATTCGAATAAAATTTGATTCGAACAACATTTCGAATAAACTCTTCGAATAACATTACAAATAAATTATTCGAGCAACATTTCGAATTTTATTCGAATAATTTTCGAAGAGGAAGTACCAATAAAACATATTTGAAGCCAGAAAATAACCAAAACTATAAAAGACAGTACAAAATTTTATCACCCCTTTAACGTAAATATTACAATTTCATTTTGAAGCAGCTCTTAGAAACCTTTCAAAACTACAAAATTCGAATAACAGAAAAATAAATGTCGTTCGAAGGATTTATTTGAATATTATTCAGTTAAAATTTTATTCGTAGAGTTCATTCGAAATGTTCAAGTAATTTATCCGAACAATTTATTCGAAATATTATTCGAGGAATCTATTCCAAGAGTTTATTCGAATAAAATATGTCCAACTCTGCCTTGAAGAATGGCAGAGGAACATACCACAACCTTCGTATAAAAGCTCTCGCAGAAAATGTGTAACAAATTCGCTAACGTAACCTCTAGAAAAACCATTCACTCCTTAACTTCTACAAAAATTATACACAGTCACGAAAGCTGTAGAAAGTACCTAAAATCTATAGTTGAATAGATTTTACAAAGCTGTAGTCGTACGATTCATTTGCAAACCAAAATTTCCATCCGAATGTTTCGTCATTGGCTCTCAATAAGTATTTGCCGTTTGCGAGAGCAATAGTGGAAGTATTCAAAATGCCTGCGAAGAGTATTGATGCTGTACGATCGTGTTCTGCAGTACGGGCACCGTAATTGTTCTTTGGCATGGCACACATGATGTCTGCGACTTACAGCTCGACTGAAGAATCGTTTCAAGCAATACATGCAGCTGTACACTTTTGGTACAGCGAACACATCTTTCATTTCATCGTGACCATTTTTCGTGTAAGTTTGGCGCTCTTCCACCTTCTTCTCCCGACGATCGCGATCGTCGGTCCTGGCCGGTCGTGGCTCGTCACAGAGACCAAACTCGAAGTACGATGAATCTAAACTATTGTTCTCTAGTTGTGATAACGCAGGAACGTCGTCGAATAATGCCAGAAGCTGTAACATTTTGTATTCGACTGTTTCAGTTTTGAAATTCAGCTTATTGATAACCTAGCATACGCTTCTTAAATCTTGTTAGTATACAAGGCTATATTGTTACAGATGTTTAGGTGTTTTACTTCTCTTCGTTACGTTTTTTTTTACTTTTATAATGAAAGCAGATAGAACGACATTGAAATACCGAGAGTAAAATTGAACATTCGGTAAGGAAAATGTTCAAGACCTAGAGAGCGAGTTAAAAGGTTGTTAGCAATAAACTGCGGATTTTTATGCAAATTTATATTTTTATTAACAAAATTAAAGGATTGGGATTTAAATTGACGATTGCTTCACCTTCAAAATACCATAATTTTTACTTTTCTTAGAATATTGTGTAGCTTTTTGCATATTAAATGCACTCTGTGATTTTTTGCACGTTTATATTTCCCATAAATGCATAAAAATCCGCAGTCTATAGTTACAGGTTATGCTTTATGAGATAGCCAATTAGTGAAAAATATTATAAATCTTTTATAAGACAATATAATTGTGTTCGTATTAAATTATTCTTATTAAACATTTTTATTAGATAGGTTTAAAAGGAATAAGGTTGCAAACGATCATCTATGAATTCTTATTGCATACATTTTATACGCAATTTTAAAAACTAAAATCACAATACATGAAATTAAAAATTCAAACTTGTACTTTAAATACATTTACTTCTAAGTAATTTACATTTGCGATAGAGGCAACAAAGACAAAAATTATGATTCTTTATATCACGAGAAGACTCCGGATTTGTATACGATTATGAAAAATTTAAACATTGAAAAAGTTAGAGAACGCATATAATACGCAAGAATATACAAGATATTCAAAATAAAATGCATACGATTTTATTCAGATAGTGAAACAACTCTCTACCCAGATTTCATTTTTTTAATTTAGTTCGCATAAAATGCATAAAAATCCGTCGTAGTCTAATCATGAGTAAAAGAGATATTTAATATGTTTAGGACATAAATAGATGAACACCTGCACATGATTATTTTAAACCATGCTAAATTATTGAAATTACTAAAGAAATATACATAAGCCAGAAATAAAGATTCAAAACTATTATCATATTTAAACTAAAGAGTTACTACATACCTCATAGTCAATTTTGTACTTCCCACTTTCCGAACTTGCCATAATTATTGTAACAGATATTTATCGCGATCGCGAGAATTCGAGTGTATTTATCAAAAATCGCAAGGACAGAGTAACTTCGGAGAAATGTTTCGTGTTTTTCTTATTCCTTTGACGGACAATCGGTAAATGACGAGTCTTAACAAAGGTCTCATTTGCTGTTTACCCGCAGGCTTCAACTACCCTTATTTGTGGTGGTGGGGATATCTCATTTTACCTGACAAACTTCGAGAAAAATAACCTCGGATTGGCTATTCATGTTATTGGAGTGGGGGAGAGTGAAACTATTGGTCATCACCCAAATTTATAAGTTTATGTTTTTGCGGTTGGCTGAACGTTCTTCCACTCCACTTATGTTTCCGAAAAAATCCACTTCCGATTTGATTTTCTCTAATCTATATACCAATTAAATCTCGTAATTTATCGATTACAATATAATACTTATTTAACATTTTACCCGTTTATTTAATTTTTTTCTTTCATTTATATTGCATACAAAAATTATTTGCAACACATATGTATATTTCACTACATTTGCAATTTTACTTTTAGACTTTCATAATATCTCAACATTAAATTTTATTTCTTTTCAGCCATTTCTAATTTTGTATAGTAAAGAAATGAAAATTTGTCATGAAATTAATTTAGTAAGCATTATTAAAAGCTTTAATATCATATCTGTCATATACAGTCAGTCACGGAAGTTTACATACACACATTTTATGTTTCAAATATTGACGTACATTAGTAAAAATGAAATGAAAATGACATGAAAATTAATAAAATATAAAGTTACAAGTGAGCAACATCCCTAAAAGACGTTTTATAAAAGGAGCATCATTCATCACATGAATGAAATTCCTGCAAAAAGTACAGTAGACGTAATTTTATTTATGATAAATAAATTATAGAGCGTCACAGATGCACTAGAGGATCTAACAAAGTATAAATACAGTTATGACAACAATTTTTGTATACTTTAATACACATACGTAGACTTTTGTAAAATCGCATTTTTGGTTTATGTATATTTTAATGTAAACAAATAGAAATAAACATCATCAATTTTTATAAACCTGTCAAATTTTAAATGATAAATAAATTAATATTGTTAAAATGATTGAAACTCCTGTATTTTCACATATCTGAGATTCAGAGATGTATGTTGACTTTTGCGACTGACTGTAAACGTTAAACCTCAGAACAGAAAAAGTATAGCTCATTTTATAATAAACGTACATAATCAAACGAAATATCCATACGGTACACATTGCATATACACTAATATATCTATCTGTGACAATTTCAAAAATAAAATGTATATTGTTTTAAACCATAATATATTTTCAATCGAGTTTCAAGCATTAGCCAATATAGCTGCCGCGAAATTGAAACTTGTTCTCCGGAAGGTAATTCCTCGAGCTTGTTCAGTCATTAATCTCAATCGCTCTAAACCACCGAATCGTTCGGTTCAAGATCGATCGGTATTGTCTCTTATCCCGCGAGCAACCTGCAGTTTGTCTTTTTGATTCAGAAATGGGTCGTGGTAGCACTTAGCAAGTGGGTGGTACCAGAGTAATCTTGTTCTCATACATAAAACATACGGAGCGGCATTATGATGCCTTGCCTTCGAATGACTTATCGTCGAATGCAGCTCGTAGTCACTGCTTCCCGTGATCTGTAGAGTGTTCTGCTCTATCACCGAGGAATTTGGCGAGTTTCCATTACTGTAGTAGAGTAGATGTCCCAATTACTGACAGTATCCCCATAACCGACACTTTAACTATTTCATTTAATAGCAGAGTAATGTACGAAGAATCGTAAATATACAAATTTTCATACTAAATTTAGTTTTCGGTTTACGTGACAACACACAGACATTGTACATTTGTTTACACTTAATATTTAAAACGAAATAATAAGAGGTAAATTTACTGTTGAACATTAAAACCAATGTAATATAATGTATGGGACGTATCATAATTAAGTAAAGGCAAATGAAGAAAAGTAGTAGTCCATATTTGGATCATTTCCTCTAACATTAGTAATATTATTGATACTAATAACCTTCAACTATCTAATTTGGATCATAAATAAATAGTCCATCCTATTATAATTATCTTCATAATTGAAGAGATTTTGTAGAAAACCATGTAAGTGCCAAAGTTAGAAAGCTTTGCTTTTTCTTCTTAGTTTACCATTTAGGTACCATATCTCTTTGTAAATAGTTATAAATAATGGTAATAATAGATTGCATCGCCGGTTCGTCAAGCGCCGCTTTTGTAAAAAACAGTGTAAGTACCCATACAAGAATCACTTATCGTTAAATGGATATGAACATAGATATTAAATATCGTGAATTTTACAATAATTTACTGCAAATAAGATAAAATAAATTCTTGCAATACCTCCTAATAGAAAGTGAAAAGATCATATTATAAAAATATATTTTTGGTTACTTATATTTTCTATATTTTGATATGCTTAAGTAAATTGCGAACAAATAAGTTTAAATAAGTTAAGTGCTTGCAGATTTAAATGAACGATATCTTCAACTCTTCCTACAACTAACAATAAGATATGACGCATACAGGCTTTTTTTACAAAAACACTTCCTTTTTTCACAAAGTTGTATCCAATAATGTAAGAAATAAGATATTTTGTTATGTTTTTAAGTCACTGTAGTCTTAGTTACATGTAACAATAAAAATCAATCAAGTTTTATGAATAATCTAAAGCCAGCAACATTTTTTCCTCCACCTATAAAATTAGATTTTTTGCACTTACATTGTCTTCTAAAGAAACCTACTCAGTTAACAATAATAATAATGTACTTGAAAAAATGCATTGTTTATTTTACCATACAATCGATTAAGACATTTATGGAGAAAATGTTCATCACTCCCTTACATAAATTACTAATGAGATTATAATTTGACTCTAGTCAAATCTAGTCGCCATATCACTTGACGATTAATAATAATTCTATATTATTATTAAATCTAATAATAATCATTCTCATACATCAACTAAATTTAACTGGCAGAAAATTTGATATAAATACAATTTCTGTGATAAGGCATTCGAAAGATGATACGTAATTCAAAAGTAAAAGTGCATTCGCAACTCCACCATTTTATCCCACAAGGAAAACAAATTGAAGATTTTATCTAGTGATTATTATAGTTATAGCAGTGCAAAGGATTTGTAAAAATATTTCATCTAAATTTCTTTCTTTTTAGAACGATATTTCAATAAGTTTTTGCATGCTAATTTGTTATACAAATTAATTATTTCATAAACTATTAAACGTATAACGTTACAGTTACGGAAGGTACTCAATTGCGATACGGTTATTAATTTTGCAGGTCTGTCGACCTACTTTATTGTTTGATTGACCCAGCCACGCAGGTAACCGCCATTAAACGGCAATACGGTCTCATTCAATGGATAATAAAATTTGGGATCTATTTCTATAGAATAATTCGTAAAATCAATTATTACTTTCTACAATAAGGAGCGGATATTGGATCAGGAAGAATTAGGAAGTTAATTGACCCTTACTTTAACCAAATTAAGTCGCATTGTTTATTACAATCGTAAACCACCCGACAATACACTGCAATGCTCTAGTTAAATAATAGCTAATGTTACTATGATTAAGATATTCTGTTAAATTACTTTATCCTCTTATCAGAACTGTTAACCCTATATGCAGAAATAAAAACAACAGTTATAACAACCATTATATAAGTAATTCCTCCGATATTTGTTCAAACTTCACTGGTTTTAAGTTTATATATGAGAAAGTATAAAGAGAGAACTAGAAAATTTCCAAATACAATAAGACCCTTTATAACGCGAAAGATACGTTCCGCGTTATAAGGATCTCGCGTTATGCGAAACTAAGTGTGCAAACAGTTAGGACTTCATGAATAGACTACTTCCTTTGAAACAACAGCAAATAATATGCATTTTATTTTATTACTTAATTTTAGTACTTAAATAAACTGTTGTGCAATTTTTCTGTTTCACTCTCAATGTAAAATATTTTAAGATAGTACCCGAATCTTTCCAGATTTTTTTAGAGACTTTTATCTACTCAAAAACTCATGGGACCAATGTTGAGCCCCACTTACAGTATAGGGTGAATAGAAAAAAGTTTACAGCGTCACTGATATCGCCTTTGGGTGCTGGATCAGCTTCTTCATCGGTCGAATCAACTTCAAAATTTGTATGCTCTTCATTTGGTAAGGTGTCTGTTTGTATTATTTCTTGAAGAAGAATGTCTCTTTTGTTGTAGTGAATCTCACTTTCAAATTAATTAAAAGATGCATACGTTTTCATGTCACAAATGGGTCTTCATCAACAATTTTTGGATCACGTTATACGGAGACAGTAGCGCAATTTTTACTTTGCGTTAGAGGGGTTCTACTGTACTTTGAAAACTAATTTACACTTAATTTCATTGACAATGCAGCAGCTTGAAAAAAAGCAGAAGAAAACTGAACAACGATCGTTTTTTCGTGAAGCAAACATCTGCATATTATGCCCATATATTTGACGATATTTTAAATGGCGGTGCGTATCCTATTACGGTGTCGACAGATTTGCACCAAGATGCCGACGTGAAGAGGATAAAAAATCACTAAAAACATCAGCAATCAACCCTTCTTTCCGTCCATGGTTTATCAACATGGTTTCACATGAGAATCACGGTACAAGTGATTAATGCGAATACCCTCGAAAATCGACGGTGTCAAATTGCACGACGTGCGTACAGAATTATTAAATATATTTATAAATTTATGCACACAGTGGATAAAAAGGTGTTTGTACACGCAGTTATTCTGGAAG
Organism: Eucera pruinosa; assembly: GCA_028830335.1. Classification (NCBI taxonomy): domain Eukaryota; kingdom Metazoa; phylum Arthropoda; class Insecta; order Hymenoptera; family Apidae; genus Eucera; species Eucera pruinosa. The sequence continues at coordinate 2,492,763 of JAMYCR010000008.1, read as the reverse complement.
AACTTCTTTAGCTTTAATGCACCTTATTCGATAAGTTAGTAGAAATTATAGTAATATACTGTGAAAGAAATGCAATAAAATCATACAAATAGAATAACATAATAAAAAGATAAATTTAATAGCCAAAAATGTATTTGTCCAGTAATAAATCTATCAGGAAAATACAGTCAGTCATACAAGTCTACATAAATAGCTTAAATTTTTAACATTAACATATTTTAGGACATACTTTAGAATAATCAAAATGGGGCGAAATTCATAAAATATAATACTGCAAACGAATAAGATTTCTGAAAGACATTTCATAAATGGAACATCGTTGATTACATGAATAAAATTACTCCTGTAAATGTACAAAATGTAATTTTATTTATACCAGACAAATTATAGTGCATCACGGGTGCATTAAAAGGTCCAACAAAGCATAAATAATGTTATAACAATCAGTTTTGTGTAGGATCCATATATATATTTAAACAAATTGTCCATTTCCTGGAATTGTATTTAAATAAGTGAGCTTTAGTGTATAAAAATGTATTGTTTTGTTATCCAAAAATTCCCTTATCTGAACATTTATGTCTCCCTATTAGTTCGGATATAGAAAGTTCCACTGTAGTAATACACATTTACCATTACAGTAAAAAAAAACAATTCGCTCAAATATACCTATTAACCCCTAAATTAGCAGTCCTCGTCCAAATTATGATTAAAAGAATTCAATAAGTTCCCTTAGTTATACCGACACTTTTAATTAATAACTGATACCAGTTCGATTAATTGCAACGAAACAAGTCAGACGAAGGACACGCGAGCAAGCAATAAATAAAACGGCTATCCGAATGAAACCTAGTGATTTGAGAGTTACTGAGATGTAGTTGGATAAGATTCGCCGATAAACCGTCAATATGTAAAAGGAATATTATTACGCCCGAAACGGTATACAGCTATTAAGCAGTGATATACAATTATTGCCGCGTATCGATAATTATTGATTTGATAGAGACTAGCTACCCACGTAGCGCTTGATCCCTTGCACCATCGTGAAAATACCATCGGCTTCAGGTTCACCTAGACACCGTATGTATCAACAGCATGTTTCACGTGGGTGGATTGAATGACTGGACGATGATATTGCGAACGGTGTAGGGAGCAAGGCACAATTATAACCACGAATGAGCAAACAGTGTATGAAGAATCGATCATCAAACAACGTGGCTTCCTCTTCATTAACGTGTTCTTCGACTTTTTTAAAGACTTTCTAACATGATTTGTAACTTGGTAGGAGGAATGATTCGTGGAAAATGATTTGTGGGCGGATGGTGTGTTGAAGACGATGATTAAAGTGATACGTCTGTGTTGGCTCTCATACGCGAAGAAGCAAGTAGTATTAAAAACGAGACTGGTAGAACGAATAAAGTGACTTATTATTACATGGCTTTGCATAATATCATTGTGCAATTCTTATTATTATTACGATACTGTTGTAACTTTCGTTTAAAGTTCTGAATATATCTTTTTAATATTTTAAACACAAAAAACAATGAAGAAGAGAATTATTTTGAGTATTGAATACAATTTCAGCTGTATGCTATACAATTAATGATATATTGCTGTATTATTGCTTTTCCCCATAAATATTATTATTTCAATTTTTATAATTACGATAATATTAGTTTTTTATTAATTACAGAAAGTTTTAGGGTGGCCAACTTGGTCACCAGACCTAGGTATAATTGAAACTGTTTAGGATAAACTTTCCAAAAAAATTTACTCAGCCGGAAGACACTTTGGATCTGTAAATGAACTTAAAAATCAGATTACGGAGGAGTGAGGGCAAATTAAATAAAAATCTATAAAAAAAAAAAAATATGACAACGAGGTGCTGCAAAATATTAACATCTTTTTTCGAATCCTTTTGATAAAATAATTGCAATAATTTGTGATATGTCTTATCATTTTGTCCGATCAAAAGTAGTTCTTGATTACACTTCTTTTCCTAACTTTCTTAATGTACATCATATAATAACAATTTATAATAGTAATTAAATATATACAGTGTGCATAATACCTCCCCATTTTCTCCCTTTAACTACATGAAATACAGAAATATGTAGTGTCCTATTATTTTGTCCTGCACTGTATTCGAATGGAGGCGTATACACCACCTTTGCATCAGAACACAAAGAAAATTTTATCTACAGTTTCTCCTAATAGAATTTTATATTCTACTTCATAAAACAGGTAAAAAATTATGCCGTTGCCATATTTGTTAATAAAAAGCTATATTTTATGAAGTTAGTAAAATATTAATAAAAATTTATAGCCAGTTTCACGAAACTGACAGAACCTCAACAAGAAATATGCTAGGCAGCTTGAACAAAATTATTATCCTTTGCTACCACTAAGTATCGTTACTATCGTTACACAAGAGGAATTTACGACTCAGGTAATATCGATCTATAGGCAAAATATTTATTTATGCAAACAACGAAAATACAAGGTATTCCTTACAGTCGCTTACAAATATCTACTTTCTCGTACGTTTGCGTTCGTGATTGAAGTCCCCGAGAAACAAAGTCCTGTGGTGTCGAAATCATGCTTACGACATAGTGTTGACCTTTCCACTTGATAAGACGTGAACGTTTAACGCGTAAAATTGAAACAGGCAAAAAAGTGAATTTGAAATGTCACTCTCGGCGAGACATACTTTCTCATCTTGTATTTCTAAGCAGCTGTCATACTTGAAAGGCCGAAAAGAAGAATAGAAACACGCGGCAGGATTACTCGAAGGTAATAGGTAGCAGTTTTGTTGCTTAAGAAATTATTTCAATACGTAGGAAAAATAGATATGCATAATTAACCTTCGTATTTCATTTTATTCTCTTAATAAATATTTTTACAAAATTGAAAGCTGTAAGTGTTATGTTCAAAATTTGTTTACCACGCAAAAGATAAATATATTAAGATCGATATTAATGAATAAGGATTATGAATATAGAGTTCTTTAACATTTCTATTAAAAGATAATTTGCAATGTATTTTTTTAAATGAATAATACATTGGTTTCTACAAAACTATTGCCTTGAAATTTTTATTTCTCATATACAGTCTTTTTTACGTCTAATTTTTAATTTATCTTTAAAAAATACAATTCTCTTTTATTTTTATCTATTATAATAAAAAATAAGTTTTTACAAGATATTTTCTACTAGTAATACAATCACACGGTGATTCTATATACAAAAATAAGTCGAAAGAAAAGAATAAGCGTGACTGTCAAAATTTTCGAAAAAATCAAGTTTGGAAATTTGCCAAATACATGTGCATTTACCACTAGATCTACCAAAGTGGTTAAAGTGACTGATTTGCAATTTCTCATAAAAATTGTATAAACCAATGCCGATGAATTTTTGCAAATTTGCCGTGAGTTTATATAAAGGGAATGAATAAAGATTTATTTCCATTGCGCTATATATTTTTTCAAGTATCCATTACTTTAATTTCCTTAATATGAGTAAGTACACCTTAACTGACGGTAGCTTAAGTGTCAATTAAATTTCAACATAATAAATTGCACTATAGTTTATCTTTTGTCTTAAGTGTCAGAAAAAAGACATTTTTATTCCACCTGATTTGTTTACAAGTGAAGACCACCGGAAAAAAGAGCTTGGTAAGACCATTCCTGTCAATTCTCTGATTTTTATATCATATGGTAAATAAATGAGAGTATCTTCGCCTGACAGAGGTGAAAAGACGAAAATATAGACAAGTTTTAAGATATGGCCATTTTTTTAGATGAATGTTCAAAGAAATGACTGGACAAGTCGGAGGTTTGTAACAGAATTTGAAAGAAAAATACTGTAATGAACGTCAAATTTTTTTAAACTTTTAGTATTTTGAAAAAAATAAGTAGGCAACCTAAAAACCAAATAACAAAATACTTTTATCAGCGTTAGACTGATTTAGAACACTTCGGACATTAAAATTGCTCTCGTATAAAATTTAAAAAATGTGACTTATCATATTTTCTCCCTATGAACTTCAAATAGTGTCAGTATTGTTTATTTATGTTATTGTCACTGTCCTCTTAAGCTTACCGAATTAAGCTCGTAATTTCTATTATACTGCCGACATTGTAACTACATACAACAATCGAAAATATAAGGCCATGATTGTTACGTTGGGTGCATGTAGCGGTATTGCTTCGGTCGTGGCTTATTATTATAAAGGTAGATATCCTAATTGTCGACATCCCGGCAGCAGAGTTATTCAGAGAGCAGAAATACACATAGTTCTCGAGGAACGCAGTTCTTTTGAACCACTTCGTCGACATCAGGGTTACTTCCGACGAATCAACAAGATTGCGAGAAAAAGGATTCTACAAGACATAAGTAATGAGTTTAGTACGAGCGTAGGAATTTTTCGTTGCAATACAGTATCAGCAAATGGTTTATTAACAATATGTTTCGTGAGAACAGGATGTACCCATTCTAGGAATGCTATTTTGTCATTAATAGTTGTTTAAACAAACTTCTAACATTGCGTAGTTTTTGCTACAAATTTTATCAACCGTTAAAGCAAAATTAACAAAAGATGCAATTCTCAATGTTCGTTAAGGTAGGAACACATTTACAGTGATGGTCAAAAGCAAATATGCACCTCAAAAAAGTGAAATTGAATACAATTATAGGATAATTAGAGTTTAACTATAATATTACTAATAAAAAGTCAATAACTATTGTGTAATAATAATATAGTTATGGTATTACGCATAGAAAATGCATTGTAGTAAAATGAACAATTTACAGTAAATAAATTATATCATAATTATACTTTTGTAAACTGCACATGCAATTTTGGCCCTCACAGTATTTTGGATATTTTGTATATTTCTGCATTTTATACAGTTCACAATGAGAATCAAAAGTGAGTATACACCTCACATAAATATAATTATAGTATTAAATATAGTACAAATGGAATTAAAGTATAATTATAGTATTATTTATAGCAAATAAATAGATATTGTATAATTGTAGTACAACCACAGTATTATTTACGACAAATAAATTATAATATAATTATGATAATAATTTCAGTTTTGTAAAGTTTATACTTACATTGACTCTCGCTGTATGTTACGCCACGTGATATCACATGCTATCACGTTATGTTTTCTCATAAAAATACATGTAATAAACGCAAGACGTGATTATAATAATCGGTTTCCAAATAGATTTTTGCTGCCTAGGAAAACCAAGGAAATGTACACGATGTACGTAACATGAATGCATATGTTTCTGCCTTGAAACACATGATTTCGGTTGACAATCGTACAGTGAGCAAAAATAAATTGAATGCTATCTCTTTCTCTCACTGTATGATTGTCAACTGAAATGTGACGTGAGAATAGAGATATCTGAAAATCTGCACACTGTTTTGCCATGAACTTTCAAATTATAGATCTCCGTTTCTTTCTGGATAACGTGACATCAGTGGAACATTTATATTTTTTATTTAACTTGTATTTAAATTCTCTATTCAAAAGTTATCAGCATTGAATCGGACGTAGTGGGAGAACACTTTAGCCACCGCGATCTCTGAATTTCTTACTGCGCTTCTATTTGTGAAGTCATGTTAAATATATTGTTTACAGTGATCATACGGTGAATGTTGAGCAGTTAAAAGAAAAATATCGTTATAGCATTCGAAAAACTAAAACTGAAAAATAACACCTTACACAACAAGTTTATTAACTTAATTTTCTCGAAAACTAATTTCTGTAACTTATTACCAATTTTCTTTTTAACACCATGTATTTAAAAAGTATGCACATCTTCATTTCGTTGCTAAATGTTAGTCAGATTCTTTATAACGAATAGCCGATATAGCCGGTCACAAGAATCTACATACAGATATCAAATTTCAAATATTTACGTACTTTAGGATATGTTGTAGAATAATCAAAATCGGGTGAAAATTTATAGTATATAAAATTACAAGCGAAAATGATTCCTAGAAGACATTTCATAAAAGGAGCATTCTTGATTACATGAATAAGATAGCACTTAAAAGTATATGAAATACAATTTTATTATAATTAACAAATTATAGGATGTTACAGTTGCATTGGAGGATCTAAAAATGCCAAAAATACAATTATAGCAATTAGTTTTGTATACTTGAATACACATGTTTTTATTAAGTTGGACCTTACATTTATGCAGGTACGTTTTGTTGCAAACAATTAGAAAAAAACATCATCCTTTCTGACAATATTTTTCATGTTGATTAATACATAAATTGGTGTTTCTAAAATGATCGAAACTCTTGTGATTTTTTAAATACTTGCGATTTAAATGTGTATGTATACCTTTGCGACTGACTGAATGAACTATTTCTTACATGCAACTTTGTATGTATTTCTTTTTCTCTAGAATTACTAATACCCACTTTCTCACTGTTATGACTATATTAGTAAAGTTTAATAATTAAAGAGAAAAAATAGAAACGTGACAATCACGTCCGGACTCCTGCATTTTCTCCTAACGAATATCAGTATTCATCTGTTCCTTATTAGCCACAAAAAGGAGTCCAGTTTTTCCTATCAATAAACTCGTATACGAATCTGTAACTCCATTAAAGCTCCATATCTCTTCCATTCCAACAGTTTTTCGAAAAATGCTATCTACGCCATTGTATAATGTCTACAAAATGTACAGATTAATCGACACAAGCCTGTTTAAGTATTCCGTGTGGAGATCGCTTAAGTCGGTTGCGGTGCAGGTAACCGATCCCTACCAACGAATATAATTTGCATATCAGATTATCGATCGGAGTAAATCATTGCAGGTCGGCAGGCCGGTAGACCTGCCGGAAGGGAAGTCGATATCCCTCGATAATATTGATTCCTGATTGTTCTCTCTTTAATTACGTAATTTGTTTCGCAATGTCTGTACAAAATCGTCAAATTAAAGAAATACATATAGTTTTGTGAGACGATCGCCGGACATCTCCCAGGAAAGTCCATGTCGAAAGGGAAGAATTCTTGGTCCTCGGAAGACCAAAGAAAACTTAATAACATTTATAGTGATCGTTCAAGTTCAACTTTATTGTGCTTTTAAATGATGAATGTATCGAAACGATTATAATGTAATTTGTTGACCTTTGCACGACGAATTCAGGCTTACTTTGACACGTGAGTGGTAAGTCATTTTCTACGCCTTTGAATTATTAAGCATCTGAATTTCCAAACGTTTTAATTGTCAAAGATTCCGGAATTCCAAGCCATCAAAGTTACTAGGGTCTCTGAATTATAAAAGCTTTAGATTTTTATGCCTTTGAATTGTCAAATATTTGGATTTCCAACCATTTCAATTATCAAGCCATCGAAATTACTAAGTCTTTGAATTTTTCAAGTTTTCGACTTCTATGTTTTTAAATGGTCAAGTTCCTAGATTTCCAAACGCTGAATTTACAAGCTATCAAATTCCAAGTCATTAAATTTCCAAGGCTTGAATTAGCAGAAATTTCCACTAATTTTTTAAGTCGTTCGAATAATTATGAGTAGTACTATATATATAATTCTTCCCAAAATTAGTTTCCAATATAGATTCTGTTATGGGTCAAAAAGGCCCTGCATTCGCCTCCCGCGTTCGTTGAAAACCATTCGATTTCCAACAATTAATTCAGCACGAACTTCTAAATTCTGCGACGTTTCTTTAATCTTTTCAGTGTTCAACAAACTATAATACGCGACAATTGTAAACGATCGTAAGTAGCCTAAAATTTCAAGAAAGGGCTTACAAATTCTATGACTTTTCAATTTAAATTAGGACAGTATAAACAATTTTACAATCCGCCTCTTAAGATCGGAACAGTTCATGTTGCTTTATACATCATCATCAGATTAATAATTTGTACTTTACTTTGGTCCCATACGATGTACGGACTTAACAGCAAAAGGAGTAAATATTAATTTGTCTTTCATCAATTACATACTTATGCAATTATAAGCTTAGGCACTATATAGGTAGAAGGTCTGTGACAAAATTACAAGCTGTTGATGAGTGTTATATCCTTTCTTAAAGAGGTTCGATACTCATAACGAATGTTAACTAGTTATTACAGTTAAATTTATTACATTTTTTACCACATAGAACATATAATATATTGATAATGTAACGAACGATTGTTACAAAAATGGTGTTTCTGTATTTCAGAGACCACAACGTAATAAATTAGAATTTACAGATGTTTTCCGAACGGTTCCGTATCTCCTTTCTGCATTGGGTGCAATGCTGACAGAAGGCGTGGCATCCATCCGGAAGCCAAACGGTCTAGTTCCAATAGGATTAGACCAATCAGCAGTAATTACTTAAGTACACTTCCAATCCTATTTCTTGTTGGTATCTGCTAGTTACATGAAAGATAGTGAATATGCAATGCCCGTGATTATTAAAATTATTCGTCGATATATATATATATATATATATATATATATATTAAACTTAATTATAAAATGATTTATCCGTGTAATTGTTACCCACCTTAGAAATATTATTTTAACAATTTATTTTTGCTAATCAAAAGTAAAAATTTAATGAAATGAAAATGTGTGAATGATAAATATTTCAAAATGTATTTCAGTGAGAGATTTTTCAATATTTTTAACTATACGAAGACGTAAATTATTACCACGTAAGTTCGATTTTTATGATATCTATCCTATTTTTCGATTAAAGTGGATATAATGCAAGCTGTCCCTAATGAATTCATTTGTTTTTACTCCTTTCTTCGTTTTAATTAGTGTTGACTATTACGATTATTAATCCTTTGAGTGTTAAGTAATTGCAGGAGGTCGACGCATTCCTGGATTTATTTTATGAATGACGTGTATGTATATATGCTTTTTAAGTCGTTGTCCTACAATTATTTTATTACTAATCTATGCTTCCTACTGCTGACCATTGATTTCATAACATGTCACGTACAAATAATTTGAATATTATAGGCAACATTTGTTTAATAACCTCAAATATAATAACATAAAGAAAAAATTTCGGTCCAAATTAAATTTTATCCACAGTCCTACGCGTTTTTGTCATATCTGTGTCATAATTCACAGAAAAAGCATGACGCGTTATTGTAGGGCAAGGGGTTAATATCAATATCATCGTATTTACTAACCATTATAATGTTTCTAAATTCATATTTGACGAGTATTTTGTATCAGTTCTTCCTTATTTTAAATAACCCGAATTTTTAAACTCTATGCAACTTATTCAAAATCGACCGGACACATGCGATCATGACACTCAAAGGGTTAAAACACTTGTAGAACGTCAGTAACTTCTGAAAACCTCGAACAATTTGAACTCGAACAACAGAAAACCTACGCAAACCCCAATCTGTCCCTAAATACATTTGCCCCAAATTCTACTTCAATTTTACAACACGTGCTGTGTCTTCTATACACATTTCATGGTCCCTCTCGAAGACCCCTTAATAGCGCGCAGTACGCGGTTATTCTATTTTAAAGTAGCTGCGTAAATGACTCCGGACAGACCGACCCAAAACACAATCCTCCTAAATCATTTATTCACTGTGAAACATTCAAGAACGCTATTATCATTCGACAGTTTTACACGCTGCTTATGCTATCTAAGCAAAGAGTCCTGGCACGCTTGTAAATCTGGTATTCCACCACGTAAAATCGGAAAACAACGTACACACTGAAAGAGTCTGTGTCATGCGGAAAAGAAGACCCAAGGGTGACTCATAATTACGTCGCGTAGTCCGTAGAATTTCCAGAATTTATCTGGACGATTAACAATGGAGTTTTATGGCTGTATTGCCTTCATGTCGACGACCGCGTGCAATCGTAGAGGCGTTGCCATTGAAATAATGGGAGACAGGACAGGGTAATGGCAGGTGGAAAATACGTGTATATTAAAATACTTAACCGGTAGTCCTGGCTGTTGTTGTTGACCTGGCTATTCTTCTAAGCGGAAAGATCATCTAAGTTTGTAAGTCGATCGATTATTTGATCTTTTATTACTTTTCAACCCCTCGAAATATACATATAATAATTACACTACCTGGATTGGTATTCTTTCATAGGAGCGGAGGGTTGTCGGATTATTAAGCAGATTATTTGACAGTTGACTTTATAGGTTTTGAAAACGGCAATTGAGAAACTGTAACAATTTGGGTAAATAGACAAGATTGGGTAACTAGGTTTATAAACATTATTATATTACAATATATTATATTACAATATTATACAATATAAATTATAATATTTATAAATAATTCACACTTAATATTCTGAAATATCCATATGCATTGATCAAATGAAGATTCCTCAATAAATGAAATTGCATAACCATTGACTATGAAAGTGGTGAGTCTATTTTCCATAGTTTAATTAGGCACTTACAAGAGAGGAGAAAAACTATGAATTTTACCAAGAAAAGCGTAATACAATGAAATCGAAATAGATGGAGCCATACTATATACCACGTACTACTTTATATAAAATATCGATGGAGGACACGAAATTTAATAATTTAGATTTATCACCAATCGGTCAAGGGAAACCGCCAAACTTTAAAAGAATCGCACTAACACATTTGTCTAAAGATGTCAAACCCATTATATACGGAAAGTATAAGGATATGATGCAGATATTGCCTTATATACCTGCTGTTTATCATGAATATTTCAAACGATTTCCACATAACGAGCCTAAATGAACAGCAGTACTTAATGTTAAGCTGATAATAATGATAAACTTACCATAAAATAGTATAACAAGAAGTAAATCTTTTTAATGTTAAGAATAAAAAAAAACTATTTTATTCCTTATTATTATTTGTAAATCAAATCAGAATAAAACACAACATATTTCAAGTGACATTGAGTTTTAAATAATTGAAATTTAACGATTTTTACAGTTTAATAATTATAAAAGTGGTGTAAGTTCATTTACGACCTAAAAAGAATATATTGGTATAATTAAATTCGCATATCTAGAAATCATTTATGTAATCAATTTATATATTTCATAAGTTCATAAAAACATTGTCAAACTTAATCCACTTTATTTATATTTTTGAATCATCTAAAATGCAAACGTCTAAATATCTCGAAAGAAGAAATATGAACTTACACCACTTTCAAGATAACACGTCTAATTATCTGCAGCAGTGTTTCTCAAGTGGACACATCAGTGTGACGCGAAGATACTTCAAATGTGCTGCGAGAATTTCATTAATATTTAATTTGTGATAAAAATATTCAATATTTTCAAAAATATGATTCGTGTACTAATCATCAATATTGGTCACCTACACAGCGTTGTCTCTACTGATGTTACAGTGATTTTATGAAGCGTACAGTCTCTGTCTAGTAATTACGGTGTGCTGCAAAAATCTAACTAGCTTAAGGGGTTACATACACCTAGCGGTAGGAAAGGTTGGGTACACCTTTAACAATTTTTTTTTGTTGCGAAACAAATATTTGATTGAAAAATCTCCAACTGCATCTTATAGTATAGTTTAGCGTATATTTTCAGTAAATTTCATTTGAAAATTTTCAATAATGCAGCTGGTACAAGTTGTCTTGTAGAGGGTGTTTTGTGGTAGAAGCTTTTACGGTGCCCATGATATCTCATGGAGTTTTTATCTAAAACAAGAAATGAACAAATTTTCTTAAAGTGTATAAAAAAAGGAAGTTTTTATCGTTGCCGATTTTTTATATATTGATTTTTCATGAAATGGCGACCATTCCAATGTGAACGTATGACTTTTTACTGCAAAATTCTTGCTTTTTTGTTTGTAAAAAAAAACTATTCTTTAAAAAAAATATCCTACGACAACTACTAGATAATTATATAAAGAAACTCTGTGCAAAATTTTAACGAGATTGGTGTTCTCGAGATATTATGGGCACCGTTTTGGAGAACAAGATTTTGAGAACAACACGTTTAAATCGATTGAAGCGCGAAGTGTCCGATGAGGTACCTGTCTATGATAGGCTCTCACTTCGTAAATTTTACGAATTTTTAAATAAAATTTGAACTGTATATAGCTTAAATATCATACAATTAAATAAACATATTTTTGAAAAATCGATTTGTTTGACTCATCTAGGTGTATGTAACCCTCTTAATGTATTTCGGTACTTAAAAAACTCTAGGAAACTCTGATCTACAACACTACATATTGTTGAATAAATTGAGATTTGTAATATAAAACCAAAATGTAATTCAATTTGTTTAAATGACTAGAAGTATAATTTATTAATGTTTCGTATAAAATTTCAAGTTACAAGCAACTATTTTTGTAGAATATACACGTGATTTATACGTATAACAAGTTGTATTATTTTTTTGCTTGTATAACAAATGATAATAACTTGTGACACAATATGTAGGGTAAATGACCCACGTGCTGTCACTGTTCCTATAACTGCCACTCGAATTCGTTTATTTAATAGCAAAGTAATGTATAAAGAATCGTAAGTAAACAAATTTTCATACTAAATTTGCACTTCGGTTTACGTAACAACACATTGACATTATATATTTGGTTACACTTGATATTTATAAATAAATATTAGGAGGTAAATGTACTGTTGTACGATGAAACGTGACCAACATAATTATAAAGTATGGAACGTGTCATAATTTACTAAGGTGAAACGTTTACTATACATCTAATATCTGGTACACAAACTGACGTGCTAATATATGTAAAACGTGTTTCTATTTAAATGAAATGTTTTCAAGTGACAGTACGAAGCACATTAGACTTTCTTGTACATTTTCAATTACATAGTAATGAATTTATTACACTGAACATATAAAAAAAATGTTCATAAATGAAAAAGACGTTGTAAAATATTATGCTCTAAACTGGAACGATCTTTACGTTAACGACGTTTTAAAATAGTTAAATAAAGTTGCGCGCGAACCTTAAAGTGGCAGTACGTGATACATTTACCATAACTGTAGACAAAAGGTTGTTCAATACCTTGTGTTCTTTGGATACCTTTTTATGATTCGTACCAATTACCCTGATTAATTTGGTAGCCTCTTGAAACGTAATAAACCTGACGCTACCGAACAGGTAGTAAACCTGATTCACAATCAGATTTCTACAGGCGAAGTCTCTTCTATAATTTGGAGTCCATGTCAATAGGGACTTTGAAAAAAGTTTTGCAAATCCGTTAAAGCTTGAGAACGTTAAAGTTCATAGACATTCTATCGGAATCATGAACATTCTATCGTATTTAAGATTCTGTAGCAATGGGAGTGCACTGAATTTTAAATCAAAACATATCTTAAATTAGGGGCTTCAAGCTTTAATTTGAACGAAAACATGACTCCACAATGATTTTTGGCGGAGTTACAGTAATTAAGAAATTGACAATTTTTTGGTCCAAAATTAATGATCCTTTAATTTTACATATGAGTGTATATATACGCATGCTCTATCGATTATAAAAGAAGGAGTAAAGGGTAGTAAAAGCTCTTCTGAATAAAGTATTGTTTGATTCACTTTGCGTGTCATTTATTTAGATTGATTAAAAAGCCATGAACTTTCTTGGTTAGCAATTATTAACAGCTAATATAATTTCTTTACCAAAATTATCTTTTCGGTTATTTAAACAGAAAATGGTAAGGTAGTGGAAATATTAATGAATTCGTGAATCTAAATTGTTATACTCTTCAGTGCAATTAAATAAAATTAATTCCATTATAAACCCGTACCATTAAATCCACAACGTAGAATTAACAAGATCGTCTCTAGAGGCATTCTGATTAATAACGTACACGGTTCGCAACCGTTTAGTAATCGTTAATGAATTTCACCGACAATTAATCTCCATTAACCATCGATCGATCAGAAAGCAATTAACCGAAGGATCGGAAGTATGCCATCAGCGTGGCGTGGCCGCGTACACACACTAAAATGGCGGATCGATTCGATAAATTTCAATTGACCGCGTGCGCAGCTCACGTAGGTATTTGCATCGAAATGGTTTATCGCGGGCGTGCAAAATAAAATTTCGAGGCAGACTCACGCATGTACCACTAAATCATTTCGCTCGATGTTCCACCGTGGATTTATCATCGATCTGATAGCGGCGACCCTCGTTCTCTTTTCTCTACTCTCGTTACTACCGAAGGGACAGTGGCAAACGAACGAAGGAACGAACAGCTTCCAACGTTCTTGTTCGTGGAAAGAAAAGAGAAAAGAGTGGAGGAAATCACGACATTCCCTGGCTACTTGATATACGCCTTTAGCCCCAAGCTGGAGTCGCGTTACGCGGTTCACCTGCGACGATCGCGTACTTACACTACGCGACAGAAAGATAGTTTCACTGTCTTTTCGTTTAACCCATTCGCTGCCAGGCACATTTCGAGCGCCTTTCCATGGGCGCCAAGATTTTATTTTAAAGAAGACATGGAATTTCACAGAATCTAATAATAATTAGTTGCAGATATAGTAAAGTAGTATAGTATAGTATAGTATTAGTATAGTTCAGTATATAGTATTGTTTTATCGCAGTGACTAATTGTAATCAATCTAAACTTGTAGCGCAAACTACGAGATATCTTGTAGTCAGCAGTCTTGATACAGACACTTACTACGAGGTACGTATCTCGTAGTTGACAGTGAACGGGTTAAATAATCATGCACGAAGAAGACGATGAAATGAGAAAATTAGACTGACTAGTTCATTCGCCAGATATGCATGTGATATTGTAAAAACCCGAAAATTGGTAAATCCTAGGTTTCATCGGTCAATTCTAACATTTCCAATTGTGAGGTGGTAAAAGTCCGAAAATCATTCCAGTAAATGCTCAAATTCACCAATACCAACTCGAAAAAGTTCGTTTCGTTTGATTGTAACCGTGTGATTTAAGTGAGTGGGGTTTTCAGATTTTTACTTACTTTTCGAGCACGTAAGTTTCAAAGTATTCTAATAATTATTTATCTTACGTAGTTTTATGGAAGCCTATTAATCGGCTTTTTTCGAATGCCTATAAATTGACTTTATTTCTTACATCTGTTTTGTGTTTGAAAATTCTTATATTGTTATTGTTTGAAACGAGTGCAGATAACGCAAATAAATAGTGTTGTTTAGACCATGTTCTAAATGCTACTAATTTTCGGCGTTCGAGCAAAGCGACCGGTGGTGCTTATGTATTTTATTCGCAAGCGTTAGATAAAGTGTTAACATAATAGACAATTTTGAACAAGAAACGAATTATAAATTGCGATTAAGGACAGTTGGATAAATATTGACTAAAATGTTATTAAAAATTATACAACATCATTCCACACCGAATTATTTAATTAATTTAGTTGCATGGTAAATGAAGACACTACTCAAATAAAAGAAATAAATGTGAATACAAATATTTCTTTAATTATTTCATATAAACCTCTCTTTTCGTCGCGTTAAAACTGTCCATATTTATGAAATTCTCTTACAAAACGATAAAAGCTAAGAACAACAATTTATTTTAGTTAATAATTTCGATTCTCTTAAATATAATTTCTGAAGCAAAGTAAGACAATTCTGTGAACGCTAAGGCGTTAAATAACTAAAAATTAGTGAACCTCTTTCTGTCGCAGATTGTACGCTCCCTCTGTACGTGTTGTCCCTCATTAGTGACAATGTATTGACATTAGCGCACTGTCTATACTAGTTTTAACTAATACATGAATGAAATATCACGAAAATAATTATTTAAATAACGAATCACTTTACTCCAGTAGAAGTCATTACGTTGTCCAGAAATAAATTGTAGTTTTTACAGAATCTTTAGTGTTCCAGTTTCTCTTAAGTGATGAATTGCAACTATATGTTACTTACACCTAATACATGTGCAAGTTCCTGAACTATTATAGCTGAACCGTTTTTAACATATCTTTTAATTTTGTCATTATTAATCGCAGAATGCCATCTTTGATCATCTTTCCCTTCGAGATTTTCATTAGCACTATGAAATCGACGTTGCACTCTACTTTCAAAGATCGCATCTTTATCAAATACCTAATTGATATTTTGTGCATTTTCTGCTACTTTACGTCTCATTTTGAACATATATAGAGATAAATGTACGAACTCACTTCTTTTGCATTGCTAATATGTGCGGCGTTAAATTAAGCTGCGAATAAATGAATTACGGAAAGTAGAAGCGTAACCACCAAATAAGAATACGCTTTAAAATGGTGTGTCGCATAAAAAGTATGCATTGAATATTTGCGGTATATACCACTTCAAATATGAGACTAAAGAAAACCGCAGTTGATTTCCGGATAATATGTATATTTTGGAATAATTATAAATCAGTTTTTATTTTAATAAATCAATGATTTTTGTTTGAACTATTTCATTCTTCGCCTATCAAATAAAATAATTTTTTGTTTTATTTTGTATTTGTATACATTTTTCATCAAGTACTTTCTAAAGTCATTTCTAATCTTCTTATGATAACTGCATCAGAAACACGAATTGTTTCATACATATGGTATTCAAGTATAAATGTACAAATACAGTCTAAATCAAGTCTGTATAGCGGCTGTCATCAGTGATAGCGATGTGGACGAAGATCGATGTTAGGAACGCTACAATAATGAACACTATAAAAGTTCGCATATTGTGCTTAACTAATTTAAAATGCTTGTGAATCCAAATATTCATTGTTAAGCTATTGTATCACATACTTGAATATTTTTCAATACAAAAAGGTTTTCATTACGTATAAGATTTTTTTTTTAATATATTCTTTTTTTCAATTGCTACAAATTGTTTTTGCAGCCATAAATTATTATTCTTGAATTACGTCTTAGTATTGCTGTCTGCCATGTGTTACAACATAATAAAACGTCGCTTCGTCGAATTAATTGAAGGACAAAATCTGTTCTGATAATTGGTCTGAAAAAATCAAATCCTCGATTATATTATAAATCAACTGGAAATGAAATAAATTTCAAATAAGGATAGTTTTTATGGCAATGAATACATATATAATAAGAAAAATACAATATAAGAAATACAATAAATATTTTTAGATACTGCCCAGTCGCAAATTCTGTCTAAAATAAACATTTGTACAGCGTCTATTTCTTTTTTTTTAATGTTTTGCTCATCGCAATGCAAAATCGATTATTTGGATAAACGAAATTCTTGATAATCGATGTTTTGATAATGACAATTTTCATAACGAATACTTCGAAGTTTGACCAAAATTGTAAAACTTTCTTTTTTTATTTATGCTACAAGGGATTTCAGACAAAATAAAGAATAGTTGGGTACAAATGACACTAATAACCATTATTTGACTATCTTGTCTGATTTTTCATATGCACTAGAATAGGGAGAGTATGCAATGCAGACACGTTACCTAAATGAGTTTTTCATTTAAATACCAGGTATTTAACCTCCAAGGTAAAAAATACGACCGCAACTTGTAACGTATATCTTACATACGCTTCATTTCGACATATGTACATATTTCCTGTATAGGATCTCTGTTGGACATTATTTCTAGACAGTGTCGCTAATTCCACGAGACATGTGGTTTCTGTTTGCACAGATTTTCCCACCACGGAACCTGTGAGCGAAGTGGGGATACGCATTAGCGCGCAAACTTGAATTCTTTGCAACTAGACTTGATTTAGTTGTTACTATATTATAAATTATAAATCATTCCCACTTCAATCTACTGTACATTTTAAATCGACATAAATTGCATGCATAAAATATTAAATTATGTACTTTTTATTTGAAACACTTAATTAAAATAGAAACACGTACAATCCTGTACGCATTTTATCTTGTATGTGTTCGAAACTTACAATTTCATCAAAACACACAGTTAATTTAATGTAATTCCGTCAATAAAAGTCGAGAGGAGTTAAGTCAGATGATCATGGTGGTCAATTTGCTGTTTCATAATGATATTTAAAGTCAATTTTCTCGAAAACCAAATCTCATATGAAAAAATGTTATTCCATGTTTTCTACTTATTTTTCCATGTGCAGCCGCCTTCTTTCGAACCGAACACCCTGTAGAACCTTTTATCTGCATATCTTAACATCAGATATAATCATTGCTTAAAAGTTCTGCAACAAGGAAAGTATTACATTCCACTCTTGTCTAGTGGAAAAGTCCTACGAAACAAAGACAAAGATAGAGAATTCAAAAAAGTAAAAGATCTGATCCGGTTGAAAAGTTATTCGCTCGTCTCGCCGACAGTCGTTGTGCCAGGAGTTAAAACTTGACCACTAAAAACCAGATTCCATGCCACCGTTCGCTACCCTCTTGCGTTCTCCATCTCGTGTGTACGCGAGTTCTGGCGCCCGCCACCGCCACGTGGGCGGAATTATTTTCTAGTAACGTGTACTACGTTACCACCCCGTAAATTAACCATCGAACGGGACGTGTAGGCGTCGCCAATCGCATTATTATACTAGGCGATAGTAAATTCAACGAAATCCTGTGGCATAATGTTTCAGCTACGAACTCTGTGTTGCGACAGCTTTTAATTTTTCATCACGCGACCTTGCTCTATGTTATGCATTCTAGTCTAATGGTTGAGTATAAGTAGTATGAAAATAAGAATGGTAATATTCATATTTTGTAGGGTTGTATTAATTACAAACATCGTATTTATCTGTACTTAGATGTATATTTTAACTATGAGACCTTTAGTTTGGCATATGAAAATGCAGCGTTTCTCAACCTTCGTGTTATGTGAACCAATATATTTGCAATGCTATTGCAGTCCGGATGTTTGTAATGTAATTGTTTTAAAAACTTGATTAACTGAAATTATATATATATGTGTGTGTATGACGAAAATTATATATATTTAACCTTTTGTATTATGAAAGGCGTATATATAGACCTCATAGATTTTGTATAATACAACATATGTAGATTAATTTCCTCGTTTAGCATTTCACAACAGTAGTTAGAGGTTCAAATTAACATCTACTTAATATTTTATTATCTTGAACTTCGGATTAATTTATCCAGAAGTAACTGTTTTGCACACGTAAACTATGCGCGTATCTTTGATTATTGAGTCACGCAAATATCGTGCCACAGTCAAAGGATTAACAGTAATTTCTAAAGTATTTAATTTAAAATTAAATATTCAAAATTTCAACAAGATATTCAAGTAATATTTAAATTTGAATTTTCATTTTTTTTTATTTTACTTAGTAGACAAAAAGGTTGTACATAAGATGAACCTTATTTAGGAACTGTTGAAGAAAGCGTCAAATAGAGCCACAAGGAATTACTGGAAAACAAAAACAGCTGTAACTCGAAAACAAAGCTATATCGCGCATATGTGCATATGAACTTTTTTTCTTATTTTAGTGTACTGAATTCACACCTAAAGTTATATCCACATGCCTCGAATTACCCCGTATATTAATTTTTATGTATTAGGTTAAGATTGGGCTAGTTTTTCTCTCGTAAGCGCGACACCACAACCAGCTGGGTTAACGCGTGAAAAAATTTTGCGAATATCTCAGGAACTAAAGTTGACCGCCATATTCATGCACAGGAGAAAGTCGTTTCAAATCTTGTCCTCTATATATCATATCTATGGCGGCCCTCCTGTACCTACCACTAGAGGGACATACGAAAAAATAGTGCTTTCCCGAAAGTACTCACTCCAACTACCTAGTCCATATATATACTGTCTTTAACTTTCCTTCCAATATCAGAACGTCAAAGGCAGGACCTGCTAAGTAGCCTTACTTATAAGTCCATTAGTAGGCCCAGGACGAAACGCACACCCTTCCTTTTACTACTATCTTTCCCCCTCTCTGTAGCGCCACATATTCAAAAATCATAAAAATCGGTGGGTAGGCCAAACTTATAAATAATTACAAAAAATATATAGAAAAAATGTTCATATTCACGAGCGAGTCATCACTTCCTATCTCACATTTCGTTCTATTTTGATGCATTTCCTTGACGACGTCTGTTGCGCAGACAGCTAGGGTAGATGTCCTATTTACTGCCACTTTAAGCTTATCGCGTAACTTTATTTAACTATTTTAGAACGTATTTAACCTAAAAATCTTTCGAATTTGGAGCATAATATTGTTCAACATCTCTTTTATTTATGTATATTATTTTATACGTTGAATATAATGAATTAATTACTGATTAACTGAAAATGTACAACAAAGTCCAATATCCCTATTACCGTCACTTGAAAAGGTTGTAATTTAAATAGAAACAATTTTTACATATATTAACACTTCAGTTTGTGTAACAGATATAAAATGTATGGTATCACCTTTACTGAATTATGACACATCTTATACTTTCTAATTACAATGGTCACGTTTTAATATTAAACAGCACATTTACCTCCTGATATTTCGTTTTTAAATATTAGGTGTAAACGAATATACAACGTCTATGTGTCGCTATGTAAACCATAGTCCAAGTTTAATGTCAAAATTTGTTTATTTACGATTCTTCATACATTACAGTGCTATTAAATAAAATAATTAAAGTGTCAGTTATAGGGACACTGATAGTAATTGGGACATTTACCCCACTGGGTATTGTCTCGCTGATTTTCAATTATCTTCAATCTATTATGAAGCCTACACCAATAAAATAAAACGTAGAGGTGGTGGTCCAAATATAGGCTATCACTTTTATTTTAGCATTTATTGCCAAACCTGTTGAATATATATCTGTAACATGTAAGCTTTCTGATGTAGAATTAAGATATGTTCAACAAAATTAATGCTTGTTACAAATTTCAAATTAAAAGTAACAGTGAAAATTTTTATTTATGAAAGTGTGGTCCAAATATGGACTACTTATAAAACAATCTACAATAAAAACTAAAACCATTTTTTTTTTCAGAAAACCGTTCTTTTTTTTGAAAGTAGGTAAACGAAGCTCTTACTGTTAGCAATATAGTACTCTTAGTAAACTTATTCTTACTTCAACAGATCATTATTAGAACAACAAAACAAATATATCTATGAAAACCTTTGCGATCACGAAATTGGTAACAATGATACTGTTTACAACAACACATGTTAATGCAACAAATGATGGTTAGTATTTCTTCTGTACAACTTTATTTGCTTTTCCGTCGTAGTTCTGCACCGTTCCTAACACAGGGCGGCACTTAATAAGTCCTCCAATTTAACTAGTCCATATTTAGACCCTAGTTTCTATTTGGATCTACTCTTCTATATGAACCGTGTTGTTTATGTCGTTAACGAATTTTCCCGATTATCCGAATTTTCGATTATTTAGGTCGCATCTGGTCCCGTTTGAGCCGGATACACGAGATTCCACTGTATTATTCGCAATTTTAATGCATAAAATGGTATTAGACCTCTTCCAATTGAATCCGTTTTAAAAGCATCATAATCCTTAAATAAGTATTCAAAGTTCTCTATTTCATCATTATTCTGAATTGAAGAAATTTATTTATTTCTATAATGACACAATATACGGGATTTGGAAAAAAACATATGTAAATCAAAAAACAGTTTGCCATTACTTAATTTTACATTTTTTGTACTTTCAATGTAATTACTTCCGATATGAATCACATTAGTAATCAATCTTAACAACCTTCTTTGCTAATTATTATTTTCAAT
Organism: Eucera pruinosa; assembly: GCA_028830335.1. Lineage (NCBI taxonomy): Eukaryota > Metazoa > Arthropoda > Insecta > Hymenoptera > Apidae > Eucera > Eucera pruinosa. The sequence continues at coordinate 2,471,080 of JAMYCR010000008.1, read as the reverse complement.
CTTCCATACTTCTTTAATGAGCAAATAAATCTTTCTAAAATAATCAAGTGAGTACTGTTCAATCGCAACATTCCGCCGTGAGACTTCGCTCCTATTATCGACCATTCTAAAACAATGCGTCGAGGATATCTTATGGCAAATTACCGCAGTATCGAGTTCGATATAAACTACGAAGGGCAGAGTGGAAGTGCATGGAGCATAAATCGCGCCGCATACGTCAGGGTATAAATCGTACGGTTAAGACGCGAAAGTACTAACAGCCAGAAATATGGGAGGCTGTATCATGTTCTATAGGAGTCTTTTAAAATTCCCCTAGCCCGTTAAAACAATGTAATGAGAATCTTGTCAAAGTATGGGAAAAACGTGGAAGTGAAATCAGCGAACAATGGAACGATCGATAAGCGTTCCCGATTAGGCAAATTATAGATAAACCTATTTGATACAGTTTTATTTTTCTTTGTTTGTGTAAAGGTTTGATAGAGGGCTCCAGAATGAAGTAGAAAGGACACAATTCATAACTGTAATTGGGGCTATACGCTAATCAGGGAAATGTCAATTCTATTTGGAGATGATAATGATAGAAAATACTTGCAAATCCTATATTGTAATTGAAGATCACAGGAAAAAAACTTGATAAGTACATTTTTTCGATTTTCTGTTTCTAATGCCATTTGGTAACCAAAAAGGAGTATTTTAGTTATCCAAAATGAAAAGGAGAGATTCCTGATGGATTTCGAGATATAAGCATTTTTATAATACGTGTAACTACAGGGAAATAATTTGACAAGTGCGTGTGAAACAAGTAAATAATGTAATAAGCCTACAAGAAAATTCTAATGTTTGATAATTATACTAAAGAACACTGGTTACATTATATGTGTGATTCGCTCTTTTTCTTTCACAGCGCTCCATTTATAGTAATAAAATAGTAATACTGAAATTCATTATTATTAATATTACTATGTCATTCCAACTTTTTATTCGTATAATATTAACTTTACTTGATTTTTCCACATGATTTTTTTGGTTCTTATTTGCCAGAGAAGATAATCTGTCTTATTTTCATTGTATTTTACTCATATTTTTATGTTTCATAAAAACTGTCCAACTAGAAATATAAACATTTGATTGAGTGTCTCGAAAAATGCATTTAAAGCTTCAATTGTGTAAAACTTATTAAGAATTTTTTGTGATTACAATTTTTATAATACACACAATAATAATTATTGACATTTTGCCATTGTGTTATAGTTCCCTCATTGTGTTATGAAATGAAAAATTCGAATTTCATACGTTAGTGCCATTTTCAGTCCAAAGATCATTAGTATGTAATCAAACGACAGACCGCTTGCGGGTTAAGTTCATTCCTGCAGATGTGTTTATAACAATATGAATTGATATAAATATCCGTGGTGTACTAATCAGTATACAACTACTAGTCGAATACAACCCTTACTATTCATTCATTTTCTATCAAGTTTACAATTTTCAATATTTAAATATTTAATAACAATTTTCAATATTTTTAAATTTAATTCAAAGTAGCAATATTCCGTAGCTCTACGTTCCACAAAACTCAAATTGTCCTCTGCATGAAAAATTCAAATTCCTCCACAATAAAAAACAAATCAATAATTTAACCTTCAACTCGTGACATACGTTAAATTGATTCTGCCTAATTACTGTAATCTGCCTGGAAAAAAATCTGTACAATTTACTACTTCGACGACTGAGTTAGTTTATGTCTAAATAATTCTGTCAATTATTAATTTGCATTGTTGTCCAATGTATAAAATGTTTTACTGTATTATTGTTAAATGTATAAAATAAAATTTGTGCTTATAATTATATTAACAAAAAATACAGTTTGTTTATAAAATGTTATAAACATAATGCAATTATGTGCAAAGCAACAAATAATAATGTATTAATATAAATAGAATATTTATAATGATACGCCAAACTGGCACCATGTCACTAACAATATTAAAAAGGTGGCCATCACTTGAAGGTTAACCAAACGTGAGGAATTCAAGAAATGTCTTGAGGAAAAATAACTCAAGCAACGCGTAGTTTTTAGTAATTGACATTTTTCATAATTGACTATCGGAAGTTACATGGCTGGAAAATAACAAATCTTTCACGATCTCGTGAATAGCAACTTATGAAGTAGTATATATCTAGATAGTTAAGGCATCGGTTTGCAAAGTTTCATGGGGAAAACGTATCTACCCGGCATCGGATTCGACCTCTCGACTCGGCGCGTAGTAAGCGTGCTCCAGGCGAGAATTTATAAACCTGCAACTTCAGTCGTGTCCCTACTGCACTCCGCGCCGGAGTGCACATACATATATAAATGTATACTCTCTACCTGGGGAAAATATGAACTCTTCCGCAGCGGTAATGGCCGAGTAAACGAATTCAGTTGTTGCTGACCAAAGTTGCGATCTTATCTGTCATGCCATCACTTTAAATGGTTATTTCCGAAACAAACTGCAATGGGGTGAATTGTGAACTGGCGAGATTTATAGGAAAAGCGAGTTGCGTAATCGTTATGTCCTACGTGTGGGTGTTTTCGAGTTCTGCGTTGACCATATGGTTTGAAGGTATTCTATTTTGTTGGGCCCGATCCGGTATGGAATAAATCGTAGTGAGATTGATAAGAGAAAAGAGGTAGGTAGATGTATTGCAATCTTGTTTTGCGTTGTAAAAATTTATGATAAGCGAGTCGATTTATGAAGTTATATAGCCAATCTTAAATATGTATTTATTGATGTATATATATCTAGAATATATACGCAGTTGTATATACATAATAAATTTGTTGTATATTACCATGTTATCACATATTTATAATTTAATTTTTAACAATATTCAATTAAAATGTATATTTATAAATATATATAAATATATGTATATATATATTATTATTATTATTTATATATTATAAATCTATATTATTATTCATTTATAGTATATGTGTAAGTATATTATAAAATACAAAATTATTTTATATTATTCATGAATACTTTGTAAATTATGAAATTGTATTGCCAGATGGACTACTCGAGTAGAATTAAATAGCATCGTATGGAGTTAGTAAAAATAAAAGGTGGAATTTTGTAACGAAATGACTAAAACTCGGCAATAATTGCTAAAACATGACAGGAATTATATTATTCTGTATTCCCTACTCACCAATCCGTCTCATCATTATTTATTGTAGTTTTCACAGAACTTTAGTAGCGGCCAGGATTAGAATACATTAGACACTTGCAGAAGTTACTTGCAAAGATTCATTGCATAGATCGATGCAAATTTATTGAAAAAAAACTATAAAGTTACTAAATAGTGGGCTAAGAGTAAACGAATAATGCTACGTACACCATTCGTTATAATTATAACTACATATATATATTATTATACTGCCAAATATTTCTTCGATATTGCTACGAACTTTCGCGCAGCCTAACATAAGCAAATCGCGACGGCCAAAAATCAATAGATATAACAAGTGAAGTAAAAAGCAAACTTAGCCGATTTCAATAATTATGAACTTTGGCTTGCGTGGCTGGCGAAAGAATATGTAAAGAATATCTTTAACTTCATCTGGATACCAGGAACTTAATACCGGTATCATTTCGATATCCGTATTATGCCAGCAAAACCATACCGATACCGATTTCAATTACAGACTTCTCACGATATATGCACACGATAGGTACGCGATAATTGCACAAATTTTATGCCCCTTACTAGAGGGATCCCCCTTGGAACCAGTAAAGCGATTAATGCGGCAGCGTCGTACTTGGCCGCCGAGTAGCGTAATACAATCCGAGATTGAATATCCGTGTGAGACAACGTAAATGGAACGTCACAAATTTTTTATTTTCGATTCATTTTTTACATAAATTTGTTTAATGTATTCGTGAGATTTTTCTGATTAAAATGAGACCAAACATGATACAATTCGAATTATATTTACTAATATAATAAATTTGTAGCTTATATACATACACATATAAGTAAATATAATCTAAATTACACGGTGTTTAGGGTCACTTTAATAAAAACACTTTACAATTGCATTGGTAAAACTTTTACTAACAAGAAATCGAAAATAAAAAAGTTTTGTGATTGCATTAGCAATGTCGTGGGGAAGCAAGATAGATCATCAAAGGAAACCGCGGCCACTTGTTTGACTCGCTCAACTCGTTCGACTCTTACAGTCCCTCTTTCGGCAAAACGCAAAGAACGTAGCACTACCACGATAAATGCACACGTTTGGTACTGAGCGATGTGCAATTATCGTAGGAAGTCTGTATTATAGTAGGGGCCAAGATATAGCGAGGTCGTAAATTAAATTTTTGTCATCTAGCCAAAACAACGCAATGTAATATGTATGTAGATAGAATTGCAAAGCGTCGGCACCGACTAATGTTGCGGCACGCTTTGTCAGCCCTGAGTACTAATTCAGTGCTAATTCTTTGAAATTTTATCCATCATACACTAGATGAAAAGAAATTTAATTTATGACTTCGCTATAGGTTGCGCTCTACTATACAAAAATACCGATACCGAGGATATTCTCTTAATTTTTGGTATAAACGATAAAATTCTCCATTTCCTTCTCTATTTCTATTAATGGGATGGATTGATCATCTTCTGATCTTCTGTTTTGCGAGATATGACGTTAATATGTGATATTTAATTGCAATACTTTCTACAAGCACGAGCTTTTGCTGCTTCCTGGAAGATATTTTTAGACATACCGAGAAGAATAGCTCGCTGTAGCATTTCGCTCCTCGCTTTTCTCCGCGTTACTATAAACATGCATCGCACCGCTACTCATCTCTCTCCTTGCCGCTCCACTATAATCGTGTACTAATTGTAAGTTTATTATCTCATTCTAGTATAAGGTAAACTAAACGTGAAATGCATTTTTCTTTTTCTTACATTGGCACATGTTACAGTGTACGTTATAGTTGATGCACAAATATAACATTAGGGCATAAAAAAGAATACAATATTTGGTTCAATTGTTCCAATATTCCATTATCAAATTATAGAAGTGACTCTGACTGGTTATACTTATTTTTATAGTGATCTCGGTACTACGTGTACCGGTTCCGGTATGACACTTGCAACATGATTATAATAAGAAAATGGTATCGGTTTTAGGTCTGTGCTTAGAAAAATCATGAAGATTATGTAATGAAAAAAAAGCAAACGAAAAAATGACCGGTAAATACACATAAATATACAGGTACTTCTGTATTTCGGTTTCTATTAGGGTTATGAAGGTATAACTGAAACATATCGGTATGATACCGGTATTTTATATTTTGGTATAAATTTCTGCTAGAAACTTCGTTTTTTTTCTGGGTTATAATAAATAATATTATCATGTGTACTGCACTTCTGATATTTGATAGTTCTCTGTCCACTAATGGGAGTCCGTACAAGACTCGAGTTCATTACTTTGTCCATCGGCTATGAAGGCTTGATTAAATACGAGGTATTTGTTACAGCTCGTCATTCATTACGATCAGCAGTGTTGCACGTTGGCGCGTCGATAACAAATCGAATTAGCCTCTGAATCGATATCTTCCGCAAGTAGAAGATGCATCACTATCTATTACTCCGATTGCTCGCTTTATCGTGCTAACTGAACCAACTGCTATGGTTAATGAGCGATATCTCTGATAGCGTAATAGTCAACCAGCTCTCTGCTGTTCGAGTTAATAATTCAACCGCTGCCGTGTCAATTGCTTTTGCTCGTAAACTACGGAACGACTTGTTTAGCGGTTCAGGCGAAGAGAAATATCGATGTAACGTTCAATGGACTATTGGAAGAAAAATAGAAGTTTTTTTATATGTATAAACTAGAAGATTTATGTACATTTACATAAATTTGTATTCTTATAAAAATTAAGTAAAAACACGAGATCTATATAGAAATTTGTTTTATATTGTAGACATTTGCAAGTTGATCATAAGATATGCTGGTTATAAAAATGTTTTGATCATAGGCTGTGTTTGTTATAGGAAATGTTTTGATTATCATTTGCATATTTTGACATAGTATATTAGCATAAATATTCGCAGTATAGCTAGGATAAGATGCAGGATAGAGGAGAGTTAGAAAAAAGAGCTAGAAAATACAGGACTGATTGTACGTTAATAGTTTTTATGAAGTGATATTAGCAATACTAGTTTATGTATAAAACTGTTTTATGAATTTATTCGATACAATTAGATTGCGAATTTTTATGCAAATTTATATTTTTATTAACAAAATTAAAGAAATGGGAACTAAATAGGGAGTTGGGTTACCCTATAAATAGTACAATTTTTACTATACTTTACATATTTGGTATGTTTCTGCGTATTATGTGCATCCCGTGTCTTTTTACATACTTAATTTTCCCATAAATGCATAAAAATCTACAGTTTATATGCAATCATCAATTTAAAATAAAATCAAACAGTTAGTCGATGAATTTTGACAAGGGCGAGAAAACTGTTTACTTTTCACTATGAAGAATATGAAGAACTCATGAAGTACTTCCATAAAGATTGCCATTTTAATTTTATCAGTTTTAATAAGAACAGAAATGAAATGATTTCCTAAGTCGTGTGTGATTTAAAAATAATGCAGGCCATAATCGACAATCGTGAATTTTAAAATACAATTTTGTTCATGTTAGTGTTCATAAATCAGGATAAAAACCAATTTTAAAAACGCTACTAAACGTAATGTCACTATTTACTCTTTAACGCAGTTTTCGTCGAACGACAGATATCATAAGACATAAATTATAGGCCAATCAATTTTTATTGACTTTTATGTAAATGTACTGGGTAGAAACAGACATTTCCATACGCTCTAATTTCCAGTAATAAGAGTACAGTATCCTCAATAGTAATTGCTTGCAATCAAATAAAAATATTTCTAAAACGTAGACAACATTTGGATTTGCATAATCAGTAAGTACGAGCAATGGCAAAAAAACAGGGATAAAACATTTTGTATAATCATTGTATGAAGTGTTAGTCCTATCTTTAATCAATACGTGAGATATATCTTCATACAACCATTTGCAGTCATAAGCAACGCTTACTGGAAAACATTATGTGAAAAACAATGACCTAACTAGGCATGTCATTGAGAAGTAACAAGTCTTCCTTCAGTCTCTTCTCGAAATAAATGCTGTTTGTCTGAAAGTGTCTTAAAGTTGTACAAAATGATAATAAATATTTCGAGTAAAGAAAACAATATTATTGCTCTAATATTAATAAATGAAGTTCTAGGAAAAAATCGATAAACATTTGCTGACATCTAATACGTGACATCTAATTTACAACATCTTAAACTTGTTCAAAGTTACGGGTAAGTTAGAACGAATCAGCGCACCAAAAGAAAAACTACTTTAAACTATTGCCCTATCAGGCACGGCATCTGTGCACGGTACGAATGTTGGTATCATACCTCAAGATCGAAATTAGTATACGAATTCATTGTATAGATTTCTATGCAACCGAATTTTATCTCATAAAATTTATCACATCAAATTAACTTGGAATAAGATCATAATAACGTATATGATGTCACATAAAGTCATATGCATAAAAAAACAATGCCGTCCCTGAAAAACGAAGCTTTATTCCAATTGTACTCAATTACCAATTAGGACGATATAATTAGAAAAAAAAACATCGCGACTAATTTCTTAATGCTGCCATCACCCAAGAACAAACTATTACAAGTTCCAAGTACTATGCAACAAATCACAGAGACCAACTCCAGCAGCTTTCTCAAGGAATTAATACGCGACAAACGAAGCAATCGTAGCTGGTGCGTGTACCGATGAATGGAATGCCACAGGTTCGAGATAAAACGAGGCGGATGTCCCTCTCCTCTCAATCTTTAGCTTGGAGCATGTGTACACGCGCGAGTACCGCTCGAAGCGGCTTGTACACGCGACAAGAGCAAAACGAGCTAACTCTACTGCATCGCCTTTAGCTGAGATCAACGGCCAGTTTATGGAAATTGCCGGGATGTACGGAAATTGATTGGCTACAAGTTCGCGGTATGCTGGGGACCACCCGCAGGTGCTAGAATGGCTTTTAGCTGTGCTTACACGCACGAAACCACGTATATACGCCTATCTCGTGAGGAGAATAGAAGCTACTTGAAGAAACGTAACCGATCAATGAACAGAACGAGGGAAATATTCGAAGGGGAACACAAGGGGCATCCATGAGACTTCTTTGATCCCTCGAGCAGCTGCGTACCGCCGAGGGTGCACATTCTTTAGGCTATGTGGTGCTTTTGCAAAGTTTGTACATGGTGCAGGAAATTGAAGGTGTGATGTATGTATACAGGATGAATCATGCAGCGGATAATTGGATTTGGCTATACTTTGCTGAAAACGAACGCAGAGGAATAGAATGAATGTGTTAATTGAATATAACATTTTTATAAAAATTAAATTTTCCTTCATTGATAAAAGTACTGGCGATAATATATAATAGTAATTTTAACGAATATATTGAAAAAGATTAAAAAGGTTATTAATACATTATTGACTATAGACGTCTCACAGTTGTAAAACTGCTGATTCTAGCTGGACAAAAACGATTTTATTTAGAAATTGTAACCCTAGTTAATTTGAAATATTTTGTTAATTGAGATATCAAAATGAACAATTCTAAATAATATATTTCGCTTTCTTCATTTTTCTTTACAAACATGTAACGATAATTCTGAAACAGTTTTAAAGATTTACTTTACATTCCTTCAAACTAATAAATTTAAGGAAAGCAATACATTTTATGTTATACTTTTCAACTCTAATTCTCTACTACTAGAAGAACATTATATATAGACAACGAAATTGTAATTACTAAGTCATAAAGAGCCATAGTTGTCCTACAATAATTTTGTCCAGCTAGAATCAGTATCTTTTTCTAATTGTGCGTTTCACCACGTCTTTTGTTATTCGAACGTTATGGAGCAGAAACGTGATCGGACGTATTCAGAAAATGATACAATTAAAATCAGCATACGAAGTTGTTTATTATATGTACAATAATTTATAACTGATCTTATCATTCACATTCTTAATCGTTAGGTTTTTTCTAACCTTTTGTATATTATAGACGCAGTTGTGTTGCCGTAAAATTTTCAAAAATCGCGAATCACGAATTGTGTTTGTTATACATCCTGTCACACTCTAAAGAAATAGTAGTAAGACGTGTATAAAGCTTCAAATAAATACATTACGTGCCAAAAAAGCCTTCGCGATTTACTTACACATATTTGGTACTGACTTTCATAACGAACAGCCTGCCACATTCCGAAATCCACAATCTAGTAATGATATTTCAAAGTAGTGTTTAAATTAATAGTCATTTAAAAAAAGGGTCATCTATTATCTGTAAAATTGATTAAATTACTATACAAATATTTAATTATTCTCCATTTGAAATATTTTATCATTTAGTTCTTACAAATTCACTGTATGTAATTAGTTAGTTCTCACAAGCATACAAAAGGATAAAAATTAAGCTATCTTTATGACAAAACCAAGCACAATTTAAATACCTACGAACACATAGTAATTACACTAGATTAGAGAAAGCCAACGGTGTATAGTATGAAACGCGAAAAATACGGTTTAGATAAATGAGAATGGAGTTTTAATTTGTCTGTAACTAATTGCCAAGGAGCACTACGTAACGGAATAACATTTTCACCAACAAATTAAGCCAAAGATGTTACTGCTGAGATCTTGCCGCTTGGAACGTTTCACTTGATATTTCCGTGTAATCGAAAGCCTAATGGACGCGTATAATTATCGAAGAATCTTATCAACTCGTGGTTTCTTTTGCATCGATGAAACCTTTTACCATCATTTAATTATTATAGCCTAGAGAGCTGCGAAGTGGAAACTAGAAGGGTGTGTAGACGGGTACTAGAGGAAGGTAATAGGCCCCACACTTCACGGGAACAAGATAAACCGATACTTTCCAAGGTTCTTCATTTACCAACCTGACCGATTGGTATCTTACGACTAGAATTTTACTATTTGAGAGAAAAGTGTCGTAATGGTAAGAACATTTTTTTAATGACAGGTCGTCCATTAGCTTTTCTATGGAACTGCGACAAAATTAGTTAGACATGGACTCTTTTGCAAAAAATTAGCCAATAAGTACTTCTCTAACAGGAAAGTAGCTCTGTAAGTTACAGATCATAATAATGTTTACTGTATTGTTGAAATAAGTTAAAATCATTAAAAACAGCAACAAACTGATAAGTATTTTGTATCATAACAAAACAATACAACACATATCTTTAAATACGAAATGTACTAATCAGATAATGCCAAGATTAAGTAAACTATTTTCTCATAATCAAAATAATAAAAATTTCACATTTATTGAAGAATTACGTCTACGCTGTGTAAATGAAAGTTAATAGAAAATGAAGATTTAAACAATTATAAATTCATTAAATTACCTGCCTTTCGAGTCATTTTATTAGAATTGGTAATGGTTTACTGAATATGAGTGATTTAAAAAAAGCAACGAAATGCAAGGGAAGTACTAAATTTTAATTTTAAATTTCCGCGTATCTGTCCCTATGCAAATTTAAAAAGGATCTTTTAGAGTCAATTTGTTTCTTGCTGGTTCGTTATCATAAAAAGAAACTTCCACCCAATGAATTTGTACCAGTTATGATAATGTGTTTTTTGCCTGACCGTGCGAGTAATTTTTGAAATTTCAGTTGACATGTCTCAGGACTCCATGAGTCACATGTATACCTATTTACATATTTATCAAACGAAAAAATAAACAAGCGCATGTAGTAAAAATCCTAAGACAATTTTAGATTTAATTAATCATCGACTACCAATTGTTTCCTACGAGTAGCAGCGATATAAGGAGAAAAAGTAAAAGTTCTTCAATAAATTTTGACATAATTATACGCGTAAAGTATTTTCACAGGAACCTAGTCTAACATAATCTTAACGTTCTTAATGAAATCTTCATAGCAATGGAATTTAATTAATGCCAAATCAACGCGAGATACGCGAAATATTATAAACAAAAAGGTCAAATCAATTTCACGCGCAATTTGCCTGCAGAAATACCATCGGAATACATCGCTTTTGCAGAGAAGTCCCGGTTTCCATTAGCCTCGAAAAATATCATGCGTTCATCGCAGTATATAATTTGTTGCTACTTTACACGGTAATTTTATACGGCCATAAATAAGTCAACGGTCAAATAAATAGCAACCCGATGCAATTAGTACGATTGCGTCGTCAGGACTTCGAGTCTTATACAAATTAATCACCTCGAGTTTCCAGCTACAATTTTAACCCTGCGGTCACTCAGCGTAGCAACACTGTGTACTTTAAAAAATTATTTACTTACGTGCATAAATATATCAAAGTACATAATTATTATACTATAATGCATGTTTATAAATAACAGAAAACATAATTTAAAGAATAGAGAAGTCACCTTCTTCCTTTTTTAACTCATTTTGTTTATCTTTTAGTATTTTACTCTTACTTTCTCATCTTCCTTCGCTTACTTTATTGTATTTGAATTTCTCGTTTCTTATAAATTGTAATATATATATGTATGTATATATATGTCTGTGTGTATGTATAATAATATGTATAAGAATATATGTATAATAATATATTATCCTAAGTTTCTTTCACAACACTTTATCAATATATTCTGTGATTGTACATAAACAAAAAATGTTACACAAAGATAGTTCGCTTGCTGCATTATTAAAAAGTTATAGCAAGAATATGAAAAAAGAAAGCAAATATAATACAAGAAAATAATAAGTTGACAACTAACCTAATCGTTTATTAACACTGCATTTCAAAACATTCACTATAATGGTCAATGTACTACCGATGGCATTAAAAGTTTGAATTTATTACTTTACCAAAAATTCATTTGGATTTCACTTTACTTCAGTGAATACATTTAGATTTGTTGGACTTATCATATTACTATTATTTTATTGTATAGCGTCTAGTTTCTTTTATTTGAGAATGTATTAATGCTATTTTCATAGAAATGTGAATCAATTTAGAATTTATCATGAGATCATTAGAATTGTTAAGAATTATTACTTTCTCATCGATCCAATCTATAGTTATATAGAATTTTCTGCTTATTTGCAGTTACAAGATATACTGACAATGTTTCATAGAAAAAATCTAGAACACCCTGTATATATGTATCTGTGATTCTTGTGAACGTTATTCTACCATTTTTCTTCTTCACGTCTAACAAAAAAAGAAAATTGTGTAAAAAAAAATATTTGCGTTTGGGCTATTATTTTCAAGGACATCAAAATTGAAAATTCATAAAATAATCAAGCGTTTAACAGCCCCTAATTGACAGACTTTATGGGTATAGTACCTGTTCTAATAATTTATAGCTTGATGAAATAAATCACTTAGAAGGCGTAAATTTTCCATTACATGCATATTTAATACTAATGAATCTTCAAACAAGATTTTCTCAACAGCGGAAACACACTGTATATTATATACTTATAAATAATAAATAAATGAATAAGTAACTCGTATATATACATTTTATCATGAATGTTTTACTAAATTCGCAAAATTAATTTTATTACAATTGTTTATAATGCACATACATTATTTTATTTAAATGATAAATGTATAGCACTTGATTAACGTATGAAATCGTTTCATCACGGCAGTACAAATGTTAAAGTGCTTACAATAGAATTGAATTTTAACCTACCAAAGAAGAAGTGTGAAACATTATAGGCTCATTTCTTTTATTACGCTTCGTCCATATATTGGGTGCGTGGATTAGACCGTAAATGACTGTACTATTATATTCAAAATAATTTATTTAATCAATCAGAGGATTACTATTATTTGCAGTAACTATTATCTTTCATAAAATAGTGAAGCATGCTTTTTTATGCAATTTATTAAGAACCGATTATTAACCTTTGCACTCACCTAATAGATATATCACTAACGATAAATAGTGTGAAAATATGAAAGTAGAAATATAGTACAATATGTGGGTGTAAACGTTTTAATTGCTTTTCAATAGACTGTGGGATCCGGATGAGCCATGTGTCGTTTTTTCTAAGGAGAAATTATGAGTTTCTTATGATAAAAAAATTCAACTGTAATCAGAATAATTTACAAAAGGTATTGAAAATAATAGCGGCTACTTGATTTATGAAATAAATGATTGTTGGCCACAAAAAGCAATTTATCCATGGAAGATTGAATTCATCAAAATTTTTACATCCACCCAGTAGATACTTTTCTTTGAAGTTTTGTTTTGTTTTTGCCAATTGTAGACAGTATTTATTTTCTACATACTTTTTGGGCATCCTTTAGTTTCCTGATTTATTTCTCAGCGTCATAATTTATTATTATGTAAACTCACTTGTTTCAAACAGTCTCATTTAAATCAACCGTGATTTGTCTATAATCTAATATTTTTTTCTTGTCTATTACTTGCGGTAAGAAAATATAGAATTATTTTCTATTTTGTATATCATTCTATTAAAAGCTAACGATAAGTCTGCACTTTCTGTTCTTTTTTCTGTGCATTACGAAATCTAGAAACACATGTCACTGACGCAAGTAACCCTTTTTGAGCCCAAAGTGATTTGAAAACTCTCGCTAGAGCAAGAGTTAACACATTGTTAACTTGGTATACTGTGAAACAGATCAAATTTTCGTTCCAGCGCAATTTCAAGGTATATGTGAAGTACGCTTGCAAGTATTCAAAACTAGGTAATTTTTATCAAAAACGGATTGGCACATTGATGATACTAATAGTGTTTCTTAGTATATATTTTGTATGCTAATTCGCATCTTTTTTTCTTCAACTCTCGAGAAATAAAAAATGTCGATTTACGTCTCCTGTCGGCAATGTGTTAAGAATGGAAATCTTTCGTTTCACCGACCCTTCATCTATTTTTGCTTCTGTTGCTTTCTATTTCTCGTCTAATCGTTTACAACGGTTCCAGAAGATTTCATTCATGAAATCTTGCAATCGTCTGACACCGATCAGTAGATTAACATTATTTGCCGTGGCTCGAGTCTATTACCAGGAATCTTGAACACGCTGCAGTCAGGTGTTGTGCTACAACCACCTCTACCGGGTGTTTCAAAACTCCTGGCCAATTACGTAACCACGGTCTGTCACGCCACATAAATTCGTGCTTTGCTATGCAGCTACAGAGATAAATCAACGGAGTCAAAGGGTCACGGGGACAAAACCGGACAAGGTATGGTTGTTGCTGATGCATGCTTTATGATGTGTGACGTTTCGTGGGTTTTCAAATGGCAATCGGTAAGATTTCAAGCCGGGTGGATAGTGTGGAGCGGAAAAATTAGTAATTATACTATGTGTAAATAAGATATATGTAGGGGAAGTGTGGGCATTACTGTGGAACTACCAATTATTGCTGTAACTTTTAAGATTAACATTTTACGATGTATAACTGCGCGAAAATAAATCAAAGGATTTTTTAAATGCCTGTTGTTGGTAGTTAATAAGAGATAAGTAACAGTAACCTCATTTTTCGTTCGTTTATTGTAATTTGATATTCGAAAATTATTGGTAACGTTGGTTACAATAAAATATGAGTAATGGCAGTTCTAAACACCTATTTAGAAGATGCTTATATTTCTGGTATTATCAGTAAAGTAACCACTCTAAATTCATGTTTAGATATATTAAACGTCTATGCATATTTTCATTATTATTTATTTTCTAGTGCTGTTAACGAACGCAATATTTTGTACGCAATATAATAGATACGGCCTGCAGTAATTCCTATATGGGAATGGTTTCATTATATTACATTTTTTGACAAAATTTGTATTTTCAGAGATTTCATACTTTGAGAGAGTACCTATCAATAAATATCCAAGTAAAAAAATGATATGATACAAGTTGTGAATTTATTCGCAAACGGTCTTATTTTACTCTATTACTTATTGTTAGTTCTGAATAACGTTAATGGAAATAAATTAGTATCAGATATAATTACAATATATAAAATCTCTGTAAAAATATTTCTAATGCAACATAAACAGCCAGATATTTGTTATTTAGTCATACCGTTAGCTGTGTAAGTATTTTTCTCTTTACAAAAAAAAAAGAAAAATGAAAAGAATGAAATAAGATAATTCATTTATAAAGATTAGTTATCTATTCATCCTATTATGATTGTTCATTTGTATACTAATTTTTCGATACCTTTTTAAATACATTCTCATACAATTTTATTCGTGTCGTTTTAAAACATTTCTACTATTTATGAAATGATTAAATATTAGAGGAATCAATCTGTAAAAATTAAGCAGGTACTCAAGAATATCTTCAAGTATTTAAGAAGTACTACTGCTGCTCTTACAATTAGTAACATAGGTAATTGATACAATAGTATATTCTTAATAATAAGAAGGAATTATCGACACTTTTGTGCAACCGATTAAAAGAGGATTCAACTTTTTACATAGCTATGTTAAGAATCAAGATTTTCCACTTCAGTACAAACATCTCAAAATAATCTACTCAAAATGATCCGCCTCCTATAGTCCCTTGTATTAAAATTTTTCTTTACGTAAGAAAAAATTGCAATTAATTACAGATTTTCAAGAAAGAGACTAATTACTAACATAAAGCTGATACAATAGTAGAATACAATTGTAAAGCAACAACCAAAATAAAGCTTAAATATAGATTTTTATAATAGTATAGGAAGCTAGAGAAAATTTCGCAGGACGGTATCCCCGAGCACGTAAAAATTACTCAAGTATTCGGTCAACAAGGAACATGTAAAATGATAAAATAGCTGAATATTTCAATATAAAAGATTTATATTCAGACCCAGGTAAAATGCACCCGTTAGGCATAGATTTCCCGTAGGAATCAGCTATGATAATCTACAGCTTTTCCTATACGTTTCATCTTGATACACGACCGTTTTTATAATATAGTTTTATATAACTGCAGTGGAATCCGATTATTACGATCACTTTGGGCCTTGCAATTTTTGATGAGAATAACCGGCTGCTAACATTACGCGGAGGATACAAAATGTTCATTATTGAACACATTTTATTGCAAACAGTTATGACCAGTTATTAACTATGACTGTTCAAAAATAATTTAAATAAATATCCCTTTTTCATAATAAAAATATATTATTTATTGAATTTTCTTTACAAATTTCTTAATTGTTCCATATTAGATATTCCTTTCTCGAACTGCCGAATTTCACGTTTGTTAGTTATTTCACTATAATTTCAAATCATTTGGATTCTATCACACTCAACTAATTAAATATAATTACGTATTAGTTTCTTTGTCGCATCGTGTTGATTTTATTAAACAAAATAAATTCCTCTATTTTTGATAAGATTTTAAAATTAGGTATTCCATATTACGAACGTTTACCATATTATTTATTTTTTTCTTGTTTTACAAAAATTGGCGGACTTTATTGTTTTTGACCCGTGATTTTCAACTGTTTTATCAAGTGTACAATGCGTAAAAAGTTGAAAGCCCCACAGATGACCCATCCAACGAGATGATTGGAGTTAAAATATCATATTAAATAAGAAGAAAAAATGGACTAAACAAAAGGATCACCCGTTACACGAGCAGCCCACGCGTTCTCTATACTAGTACGGTCAGGTGGGTATATAAGGAGTTAAGGAGTAAGCAGCGAGGAAATAAAGTGCAGGAGGAGGAAGGCAGCCGGTCTCGAGGTACCTGATGGGCCGATTGCATCATTAGCGAGCGTACGTGCTCGCTAGAAAACTCGCACCACGTAGAATGCCACGTCTCTGAAGGGAAAACGATCGAGAAACGCCAATTAAACCTGATAGCGATGGCTTTCCGATATTCAGTGCAAATGGCCTGTACGAAATCGAAACGTTCTGCTCTGGACAAGGAGATCAGAAATCGATCGAGGAAGCTTTCAATCTTCTATCTTTGATAATAATCGTAACTATTTTCCGCTTCGCAGGACGATCATTCCCGATGATAAGGGCGCGAATTAAACAGCTGCATCGGAGAAAAGAGTAACGATAACTTGCGATAAGTAACACTCGAAGGTGAGCGAGGAAGAGAATCTTGCAGAATTTTGCTGTGAACTTCAATCCTCCATTTCTGTGTAGTAGACTTATGATATAGATACTTACTTCTTACATTTCTCTCCCTTTTTTTTATCGTTGAATTTATTTTTTACTTTGATACTACTCAATACGAGATCGAAATTTATAGATTTGCATCGCTAGTACCAATATGGTATCAGTTCTAGAACTGCTCTTCGGTATTGAACTGTTCTGGTAGTTCTAATTCTTATATTTATTGCATCCTAATTACCTTCCAAACGAAGAAACATAGCTCAAGTATAATCTATCGATTTCGCCGTTAGGTGTATGACATGATTGGACATCAAAAATGTGTACGCCGAGGGATAGAACATCGTTAGACAGCATTCTGTGGTTTCGATAAGTTTTTGTTGTGACTATCGAGAGTGAAAGAGCGCGATTCGGGTTCTAAGGCTTGGTGGGGAAAACGCGCGAACAAGAAGAGGAGGCGGCAGCAAGAACAGCCACGAAATGTCGCCTCCGTGTCACTGTCCACGAGGGTCCTTATACAGAGGCCGTTATCGAACCAGAGGATCGCCGCCACTTCGTATTGTATATCGGCGGCAATTTAAAAAGGGAATGACATTTTATCGTGCAGTACGATCGATAAGAAGGCGCTCGTGAATCGAAGGAAGACCGTCTTTTCTTTCCCCCATGACGGTGTGTAAGAAATGACTTACTGGCGACTTTAAACAGTGCTTCTACTGAAAATGCGGTTCGCTGATCAAGGAATTCGACAGATCTATCGTTACCGAGTTCTTAAAGTGTATATACAGTGGCTACAAAAAGTATTTGCACACTGCTGCATTTATTTTAACATCTACTGTACACTGCTAGTAAGTTGGCAGCCGGAAGAAACGCGGATCTAATTGGTTACAGGCCCACCTTCTCCGACACGGTTATAAAGATAAGTCACACGTATCTGTATCATTGGCCGAAACGTTGAGAAGCGAAGAAGGGAAGGAAACCCATGAAACAACACAAACACACGTTCCTCTCGCACCTGACCATCTCAGCTGCCAACTTACCAGTAGTGTGTAGTAGATACTACTCCATTAAGCCTAAGCAACTTAAGTTTTCTATTGTGTAAAAATGTACTTTTGTGCGACTGTTAAAGATTGCGGAAATAAAATGGATGGCTTAATGCACACATGTTGTATGTCCATTTTTTAGCGATTCCGAGAAAGATAGGCTCAAAGGTTTAACGGTATTTCATAACTGAATAAACACTTTTTTGTTGCATGTATGATGTTCCATTTATGAAACAAATATTAAAGAGTGTATTCAAATAGTAACATAAGCTCCGTTCGGTAAAATTATTGCAATAATTAATAACGTGTAAGATTTAGTCTTTAATGAGAGCATTAATGTAGTCACGCATTGTCTGCACTAAATGTATTAAACTAAAATTGCATATTCTTGCATAGTTAATGTGAAAAGAGAGACGAGAAAGTTACGGTATATAAAACTTATGATGCCGCAAAATAATAAAAGTATTGCCAAATAGGGTAATAAATGGAATAAAGGTTCCAGATAACGAAATTACTTTTTGTCACATATGATGACATTTGACCGGGTAAGTAAAAGCCTGATGTTACATTTGTAGTGACATTCGACTGCAAAGGGCTAATTCAGCTTGAGAACATAGGATCTATGTGATTATTATATAAAAATACATGCAAGTACATTTCTTATGTTCAAGAAATGAATGCAATGCGATCGAAATCCGATATTTAGCAATTGTATTTAAAACTTTAATCGGCAATATGTTGAAAGTGAAAATACGTAGCCGATGTCGTTTTGTCTTACAACAACAAATATGTTTATTCTATTTCGAACAACGTAAGTTAACCTTCTTATACAGAGCATAAGAGATTAGATGATTCCGTTTAGAACCAGTTTTCCGAAAATTAAAAGTGCATCAAAATTACATTAAACTTTTCGTAATTTTTTATCTACGTGACGTTTTGTTATATTACTTCAATCCAAAATTTTAATCTCTAAAATACATATTTCATTATTGATAGCCACTAGTAAAACTAACATTAAGAATCGATGACACACCCATATCTGTATTTATGTACAAAGAAAGAAACCTATCTTGTAGAATACCATATGGAAACTGAACAGAATTCTTTACACATTTCAAATTAATTTGTTAATTCACGGATAAATCTACACTACCACATGCAAAATTATTTGTGGCAAGTTTTTGCTGCAGACAAGATGTAATAAAAAGGCTTACATTAGTCTTACGCAGTTGATAGATTTTAGTGTAGTTAACGCTTTCGCCTCGACGAATTTTAATCAAAGAATATGGAAAAGTTACTAAAATATTAAATTAGATTATGTTAAATTCATATTTTTCTCTCACGTTCTCCCTGTCCTTTAAATGACAAAGAATTTCAGGTGTTCCAAGACGCCAACAGTGTTTTTGATAATCGAAATTAATCGAAAAAAGATGCAAATAATACGTAATACGCGAATTACTTGAACGCATATAGGCGCTGATAGCAATGAAAGTGTTAAAGATGTCTTGACAACGAGTAAAAGGAAATTGTAGTGTCGTCTATAAGTTACTGGAATTTTTTACAATTTCTTGGACAACATTTTGTTGTATGAACGTTAGCATAAGAAAAATCGATGAATAATCTTCCATACTTATAACAAAAGTCTCAGAAAATGTAGCAAGTGTAGCAGACGCATAAGCCTGATGTGGAAAATATCAAGCTTTTGAACAGTTTCATCCAATAGATATTAGAAAACGCAAAACCTCCTACACTGGCTCGCGAAAGTATTCGAACGATCGATTATAAGAAAATTCTGCTAACCTATAAGTCTGATTTTAATGAAAGCGTGTGTATGTAGAGCACAATAGAGTATATATGGAGCAACTTTTTCGTTCACGGGAAATTTCTTTCAGAAGGTGAAATCAAGTCTCGAAGGTTCCAACGTTTCTTTTATTCCTTTAATGCAATTTTTCCTGCGATTTTTTTCCAACAGAATGACAGTCTACTAAGAACTGAGTATTTTTTTACATGAGAAGTTTTGCTCTCCTTCGCACCATTACGAAGTTGTATTTCAAAAATTGAAGAGAAAACAGTACTGCAAAGGCTGATTTTAGTTGATTTAATAGGTTTAGAATTATAAAGTGTTTTAGTGTTATATGACTGTACTGTGAAAAAAGTCCCAGAAAAAATTGTATTAAAAAGAAAGAAAAAGGGTTAAATTTTCGAAGTTTGATCTTGTAGACAAAACAATTGTTTCATACACAGCCCGGTATGCTTCACATACACACAAAATTTTCATTAAATTCAAACTTATAGATGAGGAGAATTTCGTTATAATTGTAACGTTCAAATACTTTCGCGGGGCAGTATATATAGTCCGATTTGTGGAAGTTCCAAATCAATAAGTACCACATCTGATACTTTTTTTGTGTAAAAGATACAGAGTAATAATTCATGAAGCATCACAAATCGCAATCACGAAAATAGATAAAACCGGCTTAGGATCGAGTACAAAAACATACAAAAAAACTATGCCCAAGAACTGAACTTCCTCTTTTCGTCTCACTCCAGTTCAGTCTCATACTCAACTGCATTGAATCTTGTTCGTTGAAATTTGCAAATCCCATGAGAAAAGAGGTACGAGTTCTTGTATGAACGTGTCTCGACCTGCGATGAAGGTGATTCGATTTGATAGACGATCAGTTAGCGCGTGAAATTTATTAGACGACCGACTCCTCCTCTTCGGAATGTCTTGGTCGAAACAATGCCATTTCTCTTCCTCGTTCGATTCTCTGCTCGACTGTCTATCGACGGCCAATCCTGTGTATACGTCGCAGTTATTCCTGACAGTTCGATCTTCTTGCAGGCGCAAGCACGATAAGATACCTTACACTTCCATCTGGTGGTAATGCGGATTGCCGATACGAGCCCACGCGAGTTGATGAGAACCAGATCGCGCGAAGACCGATTGAATCTCTGTTCTCTGAATAAGATAAATCGTCAAAAGACTTTTTGTCATCGCGTCTGACGACTATATATAGCGGCTCAAAATAAAACTCGGATACTTACATTTTCATGCTCTAAGAAGCAATTGATAAACATTTGAATTCCTAAGCGCTTGACTTCCTAAGATTCTGCATTTCCAAGCTTTTGGATTCTCGAGCGCTTGAGTTTCCAAGACTTGAGAATTCTAAGCATTGGAATTTCCAAGCTTTTGGATTTTCAGGCGTTTGAATTTCCGAGCTTTTGAATTCCTCGGTTTTTCGATTCCCAAGCGTCTGAATTTCCAAACGTTTGGACTCCTAAGCTTTTGAATTCCGAAGCTTTTAAGTTTCCAAGCATTTATATTTCTACGTACTAGAATTTCTACGCTTTTGGATTTTCAACCGTTTGGATTCTCAAAGATCTTAATTTCCAAGCCTTTGGATTTCCAAACTTTTCAATTCCAAGTTTCTGTATTAACGGAAGCGTCTATCAACTATTGAAGTCGTTCGAATAATTATGAGCGGTACTGTAAATGTCCGAGTTTTACTTTCATGGCGCAAAGAAACTGAGACATCTTCGGAATATCTTTTGACTTCACGTATCCGGTAATGTTATAAAAATTTTAGCGAGAGGAATATAAGAATAAAGAAATTGTAAAACTTTGGTTTAATTGCACATATTGATATTATTTTTTATTCTTCGTTTTGGATATAAAACATACTGATCAATAGACTACGAATTTTTATGCGTTTATGGGAAATTTAAATATGCAAAAAATTAAAGAAGAATGCAAACGGCAAGAATATACAAAATATATAAAGTAAAATACATAGCGTAAATGTACTAATTACTGACACTTTAAGGTTATCACGTAACTCTATGTAACTATTTTAAAAATTATTTAACCTAAAAGTCATTCCAGTTTGGAGCACAATATTATTCAACGTCTCTTTTATTTATGATCATTTTTTTATATGTTGAATACAACGAATTAATTGCGAATTAATTGAAAATGTACAACAAAGTCCAATGTCCCTATCACTGTCATTTGAAAAGTTGATATATTAAACACAAACAATTTTGTTGGATATCGCTCTTAGATAGTAAGCAACTTTATGTATCACGTCTAGTTAGATAAGTTGTTTCCAAATTCTGTCTCATCCTCTGTACATAATTACGCATCCAACCCTTGAATCCGTTACTCATTACCCCTGAATCACGCCTGATTCTTCATTAGTCCTAAACTTCTTACCATTGCTTCTCCTTATTCCCACCATCTTCAAAACCTACGTTTAGAAGGAACAATAACTCATTTTTGACGAGCATTATCATATCAGAAATAGTACATCGTCGAAGTTTCACAACGAGTTTAGAATCTAAGTGCCTAGTGTAAGATTTTTCAATAAATAGTAAATTAGGAATCTAACTAAATTAGCGGATAAAAGTGAACCTAGCAACTTCACTCCTGGAACTAAAGTAGCAGCTTTGCTATATTGGAAAACGAAGGAATAAGGCACGGAAAACAACGACAACCGATACGGAAAGGCATTGCAACCTGGGAGAATACAACTCGAATTAGCAACTTCAGCCCCAACAGCAAAGGAACTTCCTATCATCGTGAGTTACATTGTTTCTAGATACTCGTTTGTTTTCACGATTCATTCCTCCTGTTACTATTTCCCTTTATCTTGATCATCAATCCTACAGCCATGGCTCAAAACCAAATTGTAGACGCACCACGCGCTAGTCTTGAATTTCTCACTAAACTAATTCCTGATACATTCGATGGTGATCGATTTAAAATTCGAAGTTACATTACACAAGTAGACGCGGTCTTTGAAAATGCTCATGAGTCACAAAAATCTCTTTTACTGTTATACGTAAAAAGTAAAATTACGGGAAAGGCCAGGGAACAAATTGATATACATTGTAAACTAACGACGCGGGAAGAAATTTCAGAATTATTATTAAGTTTATACCAAGATAAAAAGTCACTTGATCAGCTCCTTGAAGACCTTAATTCAATGAGACAGGGCAAAACCGAAAACGTTTCTCAATTTTTCCAAAGATTAGAAGATTTGTCATCTAGGATATTAGCAACGATTCGTGTCTCTGAACTAGAAGAAAATACTCTTGTAGGTCGCGTTGCAATGATAACTGATATGACATTAAATCGTTTTATCTATCACACTCATCAACAAATATCCCAAATGCTTCGTTATAGACAATTTAATACTATTAATCATGCTTTTACAGCCGCAATTGCTGAAGAAAAGGCTCTTAGAATAAGATATGAAAATCCACAAAATCACCTAAGCCGCTCTAACAATCCTAAACCTATAAATCATTCCAGACCAATTTATTTTAGTCAGGGACAACCCAATCCCCGAACTTCATACTCACAAAATTCAAATACTTACGTTAGACGCTCAGAACAAAATCATAATTTTAATGCACAGTCAGGTAGTAGACAGCCTAATAGACAAATTACTACGTGTACCTATTGTAAAAAGTCAGGTCATCTGATTGAAGAATGTGTTAAAAGGTTCTTATCAAACGTTAAACGAAGAATAGGAATGGTCAAACTAATTCAAATTCTCGCAATCAGCAATCAATTAATTTTTACGAAGCAGAGATGCAAACATCTAATTCCGATATTGAATCCCCTAGTATCCCTCAGACCAATGTTGTAGTCAAAAATCTACCAAGACAAAATTTGAATTCTCATTATATTAATTTCCATAAGGAAAACGAATCTTTTGTTCCTCGACGCGGTGTAAGACAAACGGAACAGTCCATCATAAGTGAATTTTCAAATTCTAATTTTGCGCACATCAACCTTAATAATAACGATTTAACATATATATTAGTCGAATGTTCTTCTTCTAACTCTCCCGACAAGGTTCTTAAAGTTTTCATAGATACAGGAGCTTCCGTCTCTTTGATAAAAAAGAAAAGTCTTAGTAGTTATCGAATTGTCAATGATAAGACTATAACTTTAACGGGCATAAAGAAGAATGCACCTATCCAAACTTCTGGAGAAATCCAAATAAAATTAGAAATTCATCGAAACAAGTTTTTAGTCAATCTCCGATTAATTGATGACAATGATGAATCGAATATTCCCTTTGATGGTTTATTAGGCAATGATTTTTTCAATACCACAAATGTCGAGATATCTTACAAAAGCAATTGTATTAATATTGATTGTATTCCATTTCCTATTCCTTTAAATTTTAATACGACTCAAAAATCGGAAGAACTAATTACTATCGGATCGAGATCAGAAATGGTTGCGAAAATTAAAATATGTAATCCTTGTAATCTAACGGAAGGAATAATTCAAGCTACAGCCCTAAATGAAGAAAGAACTTTACTAATCCCTAATGCTATAGTTAAAGCCACAACTAACAATGAAGCTCTTATTACAATCGTAAACAGATAGGTAGAAAAATTATCGTTCGCTAAACCCCCTATTAGAATCGAACCTTTACCCAAAAAGGCTCAAATTTTCGAATCATTAGAAGAAAATATAAATGAAAAATCAAATCGAATCAAGTTACTAAGAGAAACTCTTCGCCTTAATCATCTCAATGAAGAAGAAAAACTGTCAATTAAAAAATTATGCGAGGAATTCGAAGACATATTTTTTCTTCCTAATGATATTTTAACTATTATTACGGCTGTAATGCATGAAATTCTTACTCACAACGACAAACCCATTCATGTAAAATCATATCGATACCCCGAGATTCATAAGACTACGGTTTCAAAACAAATAGAGAAAATGCTAGCACAGGGAATTATAAAGCCATCTACCAGCCCATGGTCCAGCCCACTTTGGGTGGTCCCAAAAAATTGGATAATTCAGGTAAAAAGAAATGGAGAATTGTCATCGACTAATGGTGACGCATTAACAACTAACAATAAGACCATTGGTGACGCATATCCGTTGCCAAATATTGAAGGCATCCTAGACCAATTGGGTCACGCTCAGTATTTTACAACGTTAGGTTGTAAATGGGTTTTACCAGATCCCCATGAATCCCAAGGATTCGCCTAAAACAGCGTTCTCTATACCAGATCGGCATTAAGAATTTAATCGTATGCGATTTGGATTCAAAAATGCCCCAGCTTGTTTTCAAAGGATGATGAATGTAGTTCTAACAGGATTAACCAATAAGCAATGCTTTGTTTACCTTGATGATATTGTCGTATATGGAGCAAATATAGAAGATCATAATAGGAAATTGGCTAATGTATTTTCAAGACTACGTGAAAATTCCCTTAAACTTCAACCTAATAAATGTGAATTTATGCAAAAATCATGCCAATATTTAGGACATATAATTTCAAATAAAGGAGTTAAACCAAATCCATTCAAAGTACAATCAATTCAAGGATTTCCACGTCCACAAAATCATAAATGTGTAAAAATATTCCTAGGAATGACAGGTACTACCGTGAATTCATTCCCAGTTTCTCAACAATTGCCAAACCTTTAACAATTTTATTAAAGAAAGATACCCGTTTTCATTCGACGGAACTACAAGAAAACGCGTTTCAGGAACTCAAATCTTTTTTAATTCAAGAACCACTTTTACAGTACCCTAACTTTTCTAAACCCTTTACAGTTACTTGCGATGCATCAAATATAGAAATTGGTGGTATATTATCACAAACTACAGACGGAAAAGACTTACCGGTCGCGTGTTATACAAGGACATTAAATAATTCCGAACAAAACTACTCTACCACTGAAAAGGAATTGCTCGCTATTGTCGACACTATTGATCATTTTCGACCATATCTATATGGACAAAATTTCATAATACACACAGATCATAGACCTCTTCAATGGTTAATGAATTGCAAAAATTCATCCTCTAAGCTTGTCAGATGGCGATTACGTTTAGGTGAGTACGAATATACAATTAAATACAAACCAGGTAGAGTCAATTCTAACGCGGATGGATTGTCGCGTCTTCTCCCGGTAGCTATCAAGGAAGCAGCTATTAACATTAATACAATTCCTAAACCAAATAAAACGTACCAAGACTTTATTAAATTCCATTACACTAACCAAGAGATGTTTGAATTCTAACAAGAAAGTACGCCGTTACATAAAGTTAATGATCCAATTGTAATATTTTGGTCCGAAGATTTAGATGAGAGTAATCCTTATTTTGATTATGTCCAATCAAACTTCGATGTTGGTGAATTAAAGCCAGTTACAAACAGCTTAAATGAATTGAAAAATGAAAAACAAACGTTGTATATCTTGTTCGCTAAAAGTCTACATCACGATAGGACTGAATATAAAAACATTTTTGAATGTCTAATAACACTAAAGAGTTTAATTGAAAAAAAATCCTGTCTTCTCATTCCTCCAGAAAAAGGTGATAGCATCAAGCCACATATATTAAATGAAATGATAGCCTTTATTTTCCACAGTAACGAAATAAAATTCTTTAATACCGCAAAAGTAGTTCCAAAGGATCAGGACGAAATAAGCTCTATATTAAAGTTACGACCGTAATTCTAAACCGGTAGAATTCAAACTAATGATCTAGTGAAAATTAAAAACATGCAAATTAAATCGGGATTATCAAAAAAACTTTCTCCAAAAGCTAAGGGACCTTATCGAATCACTCGAGTTTTTCCTAACAATACGGTAGAACTACAAATCGGCAAAAAGAAAAAGAAATACCACACCAATCTTCTCAATATGTTTTTTCCAGATGAATCTGACGATTCTATTCCTCCTCCTGTTACCCCTCCTAGTGACGAGCCATTATTATCATAATCAACCGCTTATTAATTCAAGTAGAATCTTCTATAATAAAAAAGGGTATCGCTTAAATTACAAATTCCAAATTAACACTATTGTCTCATATTAATGTTACTTATTTAAGCGATGCTACTCGTATATTACACGAATATTTTATAAAAACACACAATATTTGCACATTAACTGTTAAAGATTCTTCTTTCGATAGTCACATTAGTTATCATTGCGAGCGAACTCTTAAGTTAATTGATAATGAATTAGATGAAATAGATAGAAAACATAATATTCTGCAACAATTAAGTCGACAGTCTTCGATCAGGAAAAAGCGAGGACTCATAAACAGTGTTTCGTATGCACTTAAATGGATCTTCGGTGTACCGGATACTAATGATGCCCAGTATTACGAAGACAGTTTCAAAGCTCTAATAAATAATAACCAGCAAACGCAAACACTGCTCAAGTCGCAGGTACAAGTAATAGCCAGTACGATTAGAAATTTTAATAATTCTATTTCTTCCTTAAAATATAAAGAGACAGTTATGAATGAAAATGTTCAAAAAATTAACGAGTTCACGACACAATCAAATTTATACATGACACGATTATCAATGGAAACGACAGTTACTCAACAAATCACTTCGCTTCTTGCTCTATCAAGTCGTGAATATAATCAATATATCGAAGCGATTAACCTAGCAGAACATAACATCATTTCCCCATTGATTATAACTCACGAAATTTTACATGAAGAATTATAAAATTATAAAGGCGAATTAAACCTAATTATGAAACCAGAATCAGAACATATTCGTTCATTCTATAAATTGATTCAGCTTCAGATGATCACGTCTACTGACATAATTATTTTCATTCTTAACATTCCTTTAGTGAGAAAAATGGTTTTTGATATTTATGAGCTTATTCCTCTTCCAATTTAGTACATTCATTCACATTTCTACTCCTATATTGTTCCTCAAAACAACTATATCCTTATATCACAGTCCAAAACACATGTTACCTTCCTTAAAGAATTGTCTGACTGCATCGGGTATGTTAAGGCTAGAAAACATCGTATTTATTTATTGACCTGTCCCTTAATATTTTCGAGGATAAAAACTTATAGCCGGAGACAACAAACTTTATACCCGTAAAAATCTTTGTACCCAAAAAATCCAACACCACTCATTACCGACTTCTTACACAAAGCAAATAGACATATCATAAAAAGGCCATTAGCAGACAGGACGACTACGAACTCCATAACGGTAAACTGTCCCCGACCGACGATACCTGCTTGACGTATCGGACCTTCCCCAGAAGACGTGACTGCAAAATCATAGATTTCAACCCCCGACAAATTCTTTCATCTCATTGGACAGACACACTTTCCCACCTTCACTCCTTGAAATTAAAGACACGCCCTCACGCTCACGAATCTGTATATAAATATATCGAGTAGAATATAAGATAACTTGAAGAAAGCAAACTTTGTAACGACACGACACAACACAAAGAATAAAGGCAGTCACGAAGGTGAACTCAGCAACACCAAAATAATTTTTCACCTGGCTCAGCATGTCAGTGCACACGAGCTACATCTAACACACAAACATTTTTTGGTCCTTCGAGCCGGATACATCCGGAACCAGTGAAGTTAAAAAAGACAAATAGTACCTGTGTGAACGAGTGAACCATACATATTACGTGTGAATTCAACAAAGACGGCTACTCCAATTGGTACAGCGGACTTCCATCCTGCCGACGCTGTTCAAGGGATAGGATCTTACATCTCATCATCGAGAGGCCTAAATAACCCAGCAGCCCAGGGGAACGTCATTGCCGAGCCAAAGAAAGGGGATACAGCTACAACGTACAAGATCAAGCAGGGAAACAGCAGCGGAAACATCAGTGGTGATCGCCTTCCTATACAATTTCCTATCTTCAACCGTAAGTCATTTTTCCATTCTTTGATTTGAGTCAATTTATAAATATGGAAACCACATTGAAACAATCTATTGCAATCAGAGGTCAAATCAAAGCGTCATTGACTCGCTTTAAAGCATACTTAGATTCATTTGATTATCCATCGTCTGTCACTGAACTTCAAAAACGGTTAGAAAAGATAACACCTTTGTATGAAAAATTTGACACGGTACAATGTCAAATCGAGTCGTCCGTAGAAGATACGCCGTCGGCTGAGGAACATACAGATGTTCGCGATTCGTTCGAAAATTCATTCTTTCAATTAACCGCCTTAGCAGAAGACATAATATCACGGTCTCAATCACATCATGCACAATCCACTCAAGCACCAACACCTGTTCCCGCAATCTCCAGTACAGAAAATCGTGTCAAATTACCGACCATAGAATTGCCCACGTTTGACGGTTCCTATAACAATTGGGTGAAATTTAGGGATACTTTCGAGTCACTCATACATAATAATCTAAATCTGTCAAACATAGAAAAATTCCACTATTTAAACGCATCA
Source organism: Eucera pruinosa (assembly GCA_028830335.1). Taxonomy (NCBI): domain Eukaryota; kingdom Metazoa; phylum Arthropoda; class Insecta; order Hymenoptera; family Apidae; genus Eucera; species Eucera pruinosa. Next base: position 2,441,587 of record JAMYCR010000008.1, on the reverse strand, counting down.
GTAAAGGGCGACGCAGCACGGTCAATTCAGGCTTTAGGAATTTCAGAATTAAATTACACGCTTGCTTGGAATAGGATAAAGGATCGTTATGAAGATTTGAAAACGTTAAAGTACCATCATGTGAGATCAATGTATGAAACGCCATCTTTTTCCAAAGAATCAGTGACGGGTTTGAAACATTTAATTGATAACGTTAACAATAATTTATTAGCACTAAAGGCACTTGGCGAACCAACAGACTCTTGGGATACACTCATAATATACTTACTCACATCAAAATTAGATATTAACACACAACGCGAATGGGAAAGGAGAATGAATAATATTCAAGGAGATGTATCGCTACATGATATGATCAATTTTCTCGAAAATCACTGTAAATACCTAGAAAGAATCACAGCAGACAAAATAATACCCAATAAATTCACAAACGAAATTAGGCAAAACAAATTCAAAGTCGTTACCACACACGTAGCGAACTCGCATACTGGGTGTCCTCTCTGCAGAGGGAATCACCAGTTACATAGCTGCTCTAGTTTTTTGAGATTGTCTCCCATTGAACGTCGAGCCAAAACTCAGGATTTACACGTATGTTTCAATTGCCTCACAGTAGGACATAGAAGCATAGACTGCACACGAAGCATGTGTAAAAAATGCTCAAAGAAACACAACACATTGTTACACATAGATTATAATACAAACACAACACCTCAGGTTAAAACACCTCCCACAACATCGAGACAAAACACATCAAACGTAAACGTACACACTACCACAAATATGCACGAATCAATTACCGTTCAGACAGTTATCACACAAGAAAATAAAGTGACAATGTTAGCCACTGCCTTAGTTTATATTAAAGATCACCGCGGAATAAAAAGGGAATGTCGTGCTCTTTTAGATTCCGGGTCACAGTCACACTTCATATCGGAAAAATTAGCAAACACACTACAATTAAATCGTGAGAAAATAAATATTCGAGTCTCAGGAATTAGCAAGTTAGCAAGAAACATTGAGCATCAAGCACACATAGACATAATCTCGCGTTTCAACGGCTTCAGCAAATCAATTTCTTGTTTAATTTTACCAACTGTCACTGATAATATTCCAAATCGACCGGTTGACTCTTCGCTATTAGGAATTCCATCCAACATGTTTTTAGCAGATCCATACTTCAATGTTCCCCGAGAAATTGATATGATTATCGGCGGAGATTTATTCTGGGACTTAATGTGCGTAGGACGTCACTCGTTAGGACCCCGCCATCCTTCCTTACAAAAAACACAGTTAGGTTGGATTATCGTAGGGAATTTAGAGCTCTCTCCCTCTCTCGCGGAAACACGCACCATCTGTCACTTTGTTACAAATGAAGAGATTCACGAACAATTAGAGAAATTTTGGGAAATCGAAAATGACACGAACGAACACACAAAGACACCGCATTTTTGCGAAGAACATTTTAACTCCACTGCCACACGAGACACGGAGGGGAGGTACACGGTAGCAATTCCATTCAAGGAAAATTTAGAACAATTAGGCAATTCGATGCACCACGCAGAGAAACGATTACACAATTTAGAGCGTAAACTAGATACACAACCCGACATTAGGGAAGAATACACTAAATTTCTAGAAGAATACGAATCATTGGGACACATGAGCGAGGTCACAAATAAGGAAGAACTATACACACACTCAGGGTATTACTTGCCACATCACGCAGTTTACAAAGCAAACAGTACTACTACGAAATTGCGTGTCGTTTTTGATGGGTCTGCCAAGACCACATCTGGGCTCTCATTGAATGACGTTCAATGGGTAGGCCCTGTAGTTCAAGATGATTTATTATCAATTCTCTTAAGATTTCGGAAACACCGGTACGTTCTCTCGGCAGACATTGCCAAGATGTATCGGCAAGTTTGGGTGCGAGAACAAGATCGCAAATTCCAGCGCATACTTTGGCGCAAAGATAAAAACAGCACGATCAAAACATATAATCTAAACACAATTACATATGGCACAGCTTCGGCACCATTTTTGGCCACCAATGTCCTTCACCACATTGGAGAAAGACATATCGCAACTCATCAATTTGCTAGTCGCGCAATCTTACACGATTTCTATGTCGATGACCTACTGACAGGGACAGATTCCATTAACGAAGCCATGCAATTAAAGACAGACTTAGATAACATTCTTCGTTCTTCAGGTTTCGAGCTTCGAAAATGGGCTTCAAACGAAGCGAGCATATTCCCACCACAATCAGAAAATCAAAATCAATTACAAATTGTATCAGACACCAGTCCAAAAACATTAGGTTTATTTTGGAATTTCAATCAGGATATATTAACATTCTCAGTCAAGGGTTCTACAAACTCGCGTATCACGAAACGAACAATTTTATCAGACATCTCACAAACTTTTGACCCTCTTGGTTTAATTGGTCCAGCCACTATTCAGGCCAAAATAATTCTGCAAGAATTATGGCAACTTCGGGTCTCTTGGGACGAATCATTACCCCAGCATCTTCACTCACGTTGGAATGCATTTCGCGAAGAACTGATGCACATAAATAATATTAAAATTTCGAGACACGTTTTAACTCCAGGCAACAGAAAAATCGAACTCCATGCCTTTTCCGATGCCTCAGAAAAGGCTTATGGAGCATGCATTTATTTACGTACACAGGATGAAAACAATAGATGGTCCACGCACTTATTATGTGCGAAATCTAAGGTTGCCCCTCTAAAGGTTCTTAGCTTGCCGCGGTTAGAATTATGCGGTGCTCAATTACTAGCCCAGCTCGTAAATAAGGTACGCGCATCGATAGACATCGCATATGATGAATTTTATTGGTGTGATTCTACAATCGTGCTAGCTTGGATCAGTTCTCCATCAAAACAATGGAAAACCTTCGTAGCTAATCGAGTAGCTGAAATTCAGAGATTATCACATGGAAAGTGGTCACATGTAGCATCATCCGAAAATCCTGCAGATATGATTTCACGGGGAATCAATCCGTCATCTTTGGTTAATAACAATCTCTGGTGGAACGGTCCATCCTGGTTGCAAGAAAACATACCAGAACCATCTCCTACTTCCCATGATCAATTCTCTACAGAGAGTTCATCTGAAGAAAATAGAATTTGTTACATAGTCACCTCTATCACAAGCACAGAAATATTCGAGAAATTTTCTTGTTACTCGCGGTTAACACGGATAATTGCTTATTGCTATCGTTTCTTGAATAACGCGCGCACTAAAATTCAACTTCGCAAAGATATATCATCGTCAACTAAAAGAGACTCACGTCAATGGCTAACTTCACAAGAGCTAATCCAATCAGAGAGGACAATTCTTAAAATGACTCAAATCACCCAATTCGCTAATGAAATCAAATGTCTAAAGGCAGGTCATCCAATAGCAAACTCAAGCGCATTGATATCATTAAACCCATTCTTGGATGAAGATGGACTAGTAAGAGTAGGCGGTAGGCTCATGAATGCAAAAATTTCTTACAATTATAAGCATCCAATTGTTCTCCCAGCTAAACACCATGTCACAAAATTAATTCTTATACGCGAACATTCACGCTTATTACACGCAGGTTCTCAGGCAACCCTTTGTTCGATCCGCAAGCGTTACTGGCCATTGTCCGGTAAAAGAGTATTGAAAGGGATCATAAATCAATGTATTCGGTGTTTCAAGGCCAAACCAGTCAGTCCGAAATACGTGATGGGAAACCTACCTGCTGCACGCGTTACTCCGACACGACCTTTCTATACCTGCGGCATTGATTACGCAGGTCCATTTTTATTAAAGGAAAAAACGCGCTCAAAGACCACATTCAAGGCATACTTGTGTGTATTTGTATGTTTCTCCACCAAGGCTGTACATTTAGAATTAGCAACAGACATGACAACTCAATCATTCTTAAATTGCCTAAAAAGATTTATAGCACGCCGCGGATTGTCTCACACCATTTTTTCAGACAATGGTACTAATTTCATCGGAGCACGCAACGAACTTCTCGATCTTACTAAATTATTAGGTGATAAAGAACATCGGGAACGCGTTGAGAAATTTCTAAGCAAAAATAAAATTCAGTGGCATTTGACTCCCCCTCGAGCTCCCCATTTTGGAGGATTGTGGGAGGGAGCAGTTAAATCCACTAAGTATCATTTAAAGAGAGTTATTGGCGAAACTCGCTTAACATATGAAGAGATGTATACCGTATTGACTCAAATTGAAGCATGTTTAAATTCACGACCCTTATCCCCCCTTTCCGATGATCCAGCAGATCTATCTCCTCTCACTCCTGGACATTTCCTTACCGGCGACTCACTAACCGCATTCCCAGAACCTGACCTGAAGCATATCCAGGAAAATCGACTCAGTCGTTATCAGCACCTCCAGAGTATGTTGCAGCATTTCTGGCAACGATGGCATGCTGAATATCTCCATCAGCTGCAACAACGCAACAAATGGCGAATAAATTCTCACACCACCTTTGGGCCTGGGACTTTAGTCCTAATCAAGGACGACAATCTTCCGCCACTCAGATGGAGACTGGGACGGATCGTCGAACTTCACACTGGAGCTGACAGGATCACTCGAGTGGTATCCATTAAAACAGCGGAAGGCCTGACCAAACGGCCACTCACCAAAATATGTATTCTGCCAATGGATCAAGAAATAGAAGTTCCGCCAAATGAATAATTAAAAGGAATTGTACTTTATACATATTTGTAATTTCATGTTAATGGTTACATTCGACATATGCATTCGTACTTCAGAAATACCACGTCATAATTGTACACACACTCATTGAACGCTAGTCGTTCAAGGCTGGCGGAATGTTAAGGCTAGAAAACATCGTATTTATTTATTGACCTGTCCCTTAATATTTTCGAGGATAAAAACTTATAGCCGGAGACAACAAACTTTATACCCGTAAAAATCTTTGTACCCAAAAAATCCAACACCACTCATTACCGACTTCTTACACAAAGCAAATAGACATATCATAAAAAGGCCATTAGCAGACAGGACGACTACGAACTCCATAACGGTAAACTGTCCCCGACCGACGATACCTGCTTGACGTATCGGACCTTCCCCAGAAGACGTGACTGCAAAATCATAGATTTCAACCCCCGACAAATTCTTTCATCTCATTGGACAGACACACTTTCCCACCTTCACTCCTTGAAATTAAAGACACGCCCTCACGCTCACGAATCTGTATATAAATATATCGAGTAGAATATAAGATAACTTGAAGAAAGCAAACTTTGTAACGACACGACACAACACAAAGAATAAAGGCAGTCACGAAGGTGAACTCAGCAACACCAAAATAATTTTTCACCTGGCTCAGCATGTCAGTGCACACGAGCTACATCTAACACACAAACAGGGTATTTGGACCAACTATACATCTGCTACGATCTCCACACAACGCAATTGACAACTCAACCAAACTGCGAAGTCAGTATGCAGTCTCCACACGTAAGGGAAATTCCAACCGATTGTGAAACCAAGACCATAAAGGCCAAAATTGAAACCTGGAAATACATCTCCAACAACGAATGGATCTACGTTCTTCAAAACCCAACAACGCTAACAATGATCTGCAATAAGAACCATATGGAAGACGTAATATTGGAGAAAACCGGGATCATTCGCTTGCAAAACAACTGCAAGGGTTACACGAACCTTTTCGCCCTTGCAACAACTTCGGAAACCAACAGGAATATTACCTATTATGTTCCGAGCATCAATATTATAAACGACGACTGCTGTATCCTAATTCCACATTTGGAAAAAATAAAATCTCCGCAGCTAAAGACTATCCACTTAAACAACATGGATCTATCTGATCTGAAGTACGCCAATAAAAAAACTCAACGAATTTGAAGATATCCTTACAAAACAGATGAACCAACCTTTCATGATAACACACGCCAAGTGGTATACCATTGTTCTTGGAATAACTAGTGTAATCATAATACTTATTATTCTTAAGAACTGTTCTCGATGTCTTCATTGGATTCGGCGACTATGCTGTTCCACGACGCATCCTACTACAGGACAAACGTTACCACCTATCATCGAGAATCTCGTCAACTGTAACTTTGGTTCATCGATGACACCAAGGGAAACCATAACTTACAACGTCGGCTCGAAAACTCAACCAACGACAGAAGCCAGAGCAACAACCACTGACGATGAAGAATCACCAAAACCAATTAGATACATGACAAGATCAAGAGCGCGTAAAACTCCGTTGCAATAAATAACTTTAAGCCAATTGTATAACGATTGATTAGGAATTAGAAACTTTTACGTTTTGTATTAGAATAGCTATATCTTAGACTTAGACTAATTATTATTCTGTAACGCAATTAGAAAAAATCTATATATGTATAAATATATTAAATTGTATCGAGTAGAGTATTTAAGAATTATAAACTTTTGCGTTCTGCATTAGAATAACTACACATATATCTTAGACTAATTATCATCGATTACTCTCAAATCTTGAGGAGAGAGGTGTTGGATATCACTCTTAGATAGTAAGTAATTTTATGTATCACGTATAGTTAGATAAGTTGTCTCCAAATTGTGTCTCATCCTCTGTACACAATTACGCATCCGACCCTTGAATCCGTTACTCATTGCCCTTGAATCACGCCTGACCCTTAGTCCTAGAATTCTTACCATTGCTTCTCCTTATCCCCACTATCTTCAAAACGAACCTTTAAAAGGAACAACAACTCATTTTTGATGAGCATTATTATATCAGAAATAGTACAGCGTCGAAGTTTCACAATGAGTTTAGAATCTAAGTGCCTAGTGTAAGATGTCTCAATAAACAGTAAATTAGGAATCTAACAATTTTTACATACATTAACACATCAGTTTGTGTAACAATTATGACACGTTCCATACTTTCTAATTGGCCACGTTTTAATATCCAAACAGCACATTTGCCTCGTAATATTTCGTTTTAAATATTAAATGTAAATGAATGTACAATGTCTATGTGTGGTTACGTAAATCGAAGCCCAAATACCAAAATTCGTTTATTTACGATTCTTCATACGTTACTTAACTATTAAATAAAATAATTAATGTGTCAGTTATAGAGACACTGACATTTATTGGGACATCTACCCTTTGTAAGGTATTTGACCAGCAGATTCCAACCACTGGGTATAATAAACTCTTTTGAAGCATGCTGTATCATTTTCACGAAATCTGTAATCCAGAAACTTCACGGTTGCGCTATATATACTATACTATATACACTATACGTACATACATACGTAGATCCTCAATCAGGCTTACGCGTAGGCGGAATGCAACTTGCTCTTGGAGATCTACTTGATTCGGTTGGAAACTCGAGAACCACGAAAATACCAAACAGACACCGAAATGACTTCCACGATAATCGCCGACCCCCTCATGAGTGGCACTGTGGGTAAACGCTTTCGTGGCTCGAGTTCCAAGCCGAGCAAAAGATTCGTGCTTTAGGGAGTGGCTAGAATATGGTATGTTCGTTTGCATTCGTGTTTCTTTGTTGTGGTGGAATTTTGATTTTTCAATAGTGTAACTGAGGCACGCGTATTTTAATCACTGTGAGAGTAGTTGCTGATAGATTTAAATTATGTGGGTAGTTAAATCTGGTTGTAAGTTATCTAGAGGTACTTGAATTGCTAGAATGAATGCTACCGCGAACAGTTGGAAATATAGTAGATATACGCTACTGGAAACATTTCTAACGTCACGTGAATGATACTGAAAAGATTGTAAAACAAAATTTTATAACTTTGCATTTATGGGAAATTTAACTGTGGAAAAAATATGAGCTGCAAATACGTAGTATGTAAATATGTATAAAATATCCAATGTTAAGTACAAGTTAAAATAATCAGAATGTGAAATAACCCCCAATTTAGATCTGATTTCTTTAGCGTCATTTGTAAAGTGTGAATTTACGTAAACAAACGTAGTCTAGATATTATTGACTGCTATTCTACAGCCGAAGAAATTACAATAGACTACATTTGTATAGCAAATGAAAAGCAGGATTTTTATATCGAACAGTTTTTTGCTGAGCGTGCAAATAGCGGCTACGCTAGATGTCTGGACAATGAAGGTGTTAAAATTCATCAGAAACTCGCAAAGTAAACTGTCAAGCAAAATCATCTCAAACACTCCCAAAAAATGCATCAAAGTTTGAGATTTTTTACTAAATTCGATCAAGTTAGTAGCTGGGAAGTAACCCCCCCCCCCCTCCCCGCCCTTTAGAGAGGGGTAGCCCACATTCTAAAAATTTTTTGATATTTGGCAAATACTATATATAGCAGGCAACAGATATTGCTATCATAAATATACATTTTTTAGATTTCATATTGTTTCGAATTGGATACTGTAAAATAATAAACTGAAAAGATATGGTATTTACTTAAGATTAGAAAGAGTACAATGAAATTACAGTTACGCAACTATAATCAAGAAATAATGTCTTTCTTTGTACTTCTTTATAAATTTTTATTAAAAATTCGCACTTGTTAGATGTAGAAAATATGAATTTTTTAATTATTTGCGTAAAAATTTCTTCAAACCATACACTATAAATAGCTTCTTTTAATTCTGTTTTAACCTGGGACTTCTCTTTGCTTCAGCCTTTCCAATTAGGTTTAAAATTGGACTGTATTCTTACAATTCGACTATAAAGGGGGAACCTTATTCCCTAGAAACCGACTTAAATGAGACAAAGTAAAAGTGACAAAAAAGTAGAAGATTCAGATTTATGCTAGTAGTTTCGGTTAAAGTTTAACAAAAATATGGAGCTTTGAATTTTGACAATTGTTCAGTAGTATTCGAGTGATACAAGTAATCTTTCAGCAGTCTATTGGTTCCGATAAACTGTAGTTTTTCAAATGTTCTTTAGCAAAATATGATTTCTTGGTCACTCTTTCCTGTATTAATATAATAGATTTAATGAAATGTGCAATTCGTTACAATGCAACTTGGATTTAAAGAAAATTCGACCAGGACAATTTTAATGTCAAAAAACAGCATACAGTAGGATTCTCTATAACGCGAACCAAAAATTGTGCTGCTGTCCCCATATAACGCGATTAAAAAATTGCTGAAGAATACTCATTTGCTACATGGAAACGTATGCATTTGTTAATTGATTTAAAAATCGAAGTTTTGCATTAGTTCTTTTACGATAAAGTTTTGGCTAACCTTCGGGAAGTCGTGGCCCTCAAAGATATATACAAACATATTATGTGTATGTATCTCTCAGATATATTGCGTAATCGGCGAAACTTAATTTCATGCAATTAGATTTCAGCTTCATCTGCCCTTTTACTTTAAGTTATTTTGTACAGAAAATGAAAAGAAGTTACGTTCGGGTTGCTTTAAAATAAGATAAAATTTTCTGTTGTATTAGAACAAGGATGTTTATTCAGTTCTAATTTGTTGCATTCTTGGTTTCGTATAACACGGAACGTATTTCATTATAGGGGGCACACTGTACTTACAAAAGATGTTTCTGGCAAAAGATACCGTACTGAAGTGAAAAATAACATTTTGACTGATCAAAATTTTGGACAGTTGTATAAAATGGTGCACCCATGTTGACCTACTTACAATTATTTCTCAGTAACGAGTATAAAGCTACATCAAGCTTTTTATAAGAAAAATTCATTGTGAAAAGAAAAGCTGAGCAGTTTTTCTATTTAAAATTGTATCTATGTCCATTGATTTTCATGTTATTCCAATGAATGTCTTTGTATTCGTTAACTTTGGCGGGTATTTGCAGCTGTAAACGCGTTTCTGGATCGATGAAAAAAACACATGTTTAATATTTTTCAATTCTCTAAGCACAATATCTGCAAAATGTCATAAAAGTCAACGTGTATCAGTTGGATGGTGTTGCTTGTTAGCATTTATCAAAGCGGAAACTGTCATTTCTAAAAACTAGTAGATCTCCCCGGTTTTAACACCAAGTCAACGACATCCTATTCAAAGCAAGACACTAAACTGGCAAACAGCAAGCTAGCAACGACTAACTCTGCGCAGCAGGAACTACACGTTACAGAAAAGTTTCTGAGTATCCATTTCGCGTTCACGGAAATGATCAAAACTTCTGCTCGCATTGTGCTCTTTGGCAAAGGAATTTATACGGTGCCCGGAGCGTAGATTCGATCGTGCCTGCCGTAATGTTTCGTGCATGCAAGTGCTGGTCAGCGGATAACCGAGGATCATTTCCACAAAGCATTGAGGTCCGTGGCTTGTTCAAAGTCCAAGCTATGATCCAGAGACTAGGTTGAACTTTACAAGTGGCCACGAGTTCGCATTTCACGACACGATACATGTAACGTTGGAATAGTGTACCTCGAAGTCGATATCCGTGTCGTTTTTTGTGATTGTTTATCATTGGCGTTTAAGAAGAAATGGAATGTGGAATCTTGGAACGAATTTTCCTGGATTAAATCAATCTACGATAGAATCTCTGAATATTTGTTCGAATTAGACGTTAAGTTTATTATGAAAGGGCTAACAATGAATCGATAAATGTGTTTTGGAAAGCCGTGTTCGAAAAATTATAGATGTACAGATGCCTTCTTCCTATTTTATTTAATATTTAAGGTCACGTGTAATTTCATAGATTATTAGATGCATAATTTAGTTTATCATACAATACTATTATAAATAAAGTATTTTAGAACAGTTGTGGAATTATGATACATTAAACGTATTCCAACATCCTTTACAAGTCAGAGAATTTTTCTCGTAGAATTTTTTTCTTGTACTATGCCCGATACATTAAGCGAATTGCCATGATAAATCCTTAACTCTTCTTTAAAATTTATTATTTACTTATTTAAATGAATTAACTGTCTTATTGCATTTTTACTGTTCGATAATACGGAAAAATTAGATATTAGAGGACAGTTAACCCATAAAAGAAAACTTCCATTTGTGAGAACTAATCAACTGAATATAAAAAATTCAAATATAATTGATAGAATGTTTACTAAAGTGACGCCCCTTATATGTTTTTTGTCACAAAACTTTAACATATATATCACTCTGTAACTTACGTGATACATTCACTTGCGCTGTCGAATGCAACAATAACTTCGCTTCTTTCTTTATGTGAACACGACTCACATGTACCGATTCCTACGTAACGTTTGTTAAATCCCCATCCTAATTTTCGCGGCGTTGTCGTTCTGTAATCGTTTCCGATTTCACGATTATTGCTACTGTCCTGTATTAAGCGCTGTTCGGTAATAGGCGAATTCCCCCTATATGAATTCTTGGAGTATCGTGAGTTGCGATCGTCATGACATATGATTTAAAAGACCGACTACAGCTTATACAAATTGAATGGGATAATAAACTCACTTTTGTGAAATTTTACTGTTTGAAAATTAGTGATGTTATTCATGAATTGTTCGACAATTAGTACCCAGTTTATATTTCACTTTATAACAAATAAATTGCGGATCTTTATGAAATTTCATATTTTCATTAACAAAATTTCACAAAATAGAAACTACATGGAAGATTATTTCATTCTAAAAATACAATAATTTGCATTTTGCCATTAATATTTTATACATTTATGCATATTTAAATTTCCCATAAATGCATAAAAATCCGCAGTCTGATGATAAATGGTCATTGAGTTTGAACGATTGAATTTGTACATCAGTTTCCGCACACTTTTCCACAATGCGTAATTGTAGAGTGTTGTTATGAGCTGCTGGCACCTTGTATACTAAAATTTGTGAGTAGGTCCGTAGGGAAAAATGCAATGGATTTAAATTTGGTGACCGAATAGGCCCATCGATTGGACCTCAGTGACCGATCCATTTATCATGGTAATTCTCATTTAAATACCGTCTTGCGCCAGCACTAAAATAAGGAGGTGCTCCGTCATGCATAAATCACATGTTCTGTCGTACTGTTATGAGGCTAGGGCAGTCACGTGACTTCTTGGTCGCGCGATACGATAGAGAGTTGACGTTACCGACAAAATTAAGAGAAAACACAACGGCACCTTACGAGACGCGATTTTTCGTCCTCACGTAAGAAGATTTCGGGTCGAAAGATAGTTCATTCAAAAGCGGAAGGTTCAACGCAGCGCGCTCTGGTCGTGGTTTATTCAAATTATGTTGATATTTAGGCGTATAAAATGGGGAAAAATTAATAACTTGACAGCCGTCAAATCTAAGTGTTTTTATAATACGAAGAGAATGTTCTGAATAAAATCGGGACCAGAGCGTGTTGTGTTGAACCCTCCCTTTTCGAATGAGTCATCTTTCGACCTAAAATCTTCTCTTTCATGAACGAAAAGTCGCGGACCGTAACCCCTATTTTTCTCCTAATTTTGTCGGCCTAATTCATTTTCTAATATTACATGTGTCGCTTCAATTAGCTAATTAACAGCTGAGGATACCTCACAAATCCATTTATCTCTCAGTCTTTGATTCTAATTCTCTCCAGAAACTTCAGTTCTGCTTAGTCAAACTATACATACTTTACATGAGCACCTTGCCGAGAAGTCATTCGGGTAAACATCGATGGAAATGTGTTTGATGCTTGATTTGCATATATGCAACGGCGTATGGAGCTTATTAAGCGATTCGATTAACGCACACCACGAGTTAAGTACCTCTACCCACGTTAATTGCTACATGAGCCTGACTAAGAACGTTTTAAAGAGGGTCCACGTCTTCAATGTACGGATTGATTTACGCTGCGAACGATCTTTGACTTCGCTAACTGACGTGTTTAATTTCCCCGCTGAAGACCGGCGATTAACCTTAACATAGCTTTAGTTGATCAGTGAAGATGGAAAATGTACTTCTTCTAACGTGTTCTGCATGGATTCATAGGATCTGATGAGGTTAAGGGTTGGTATGTTTTCAGAAATTAATAAACTTTTGGAACATTTGGTAATATGAGAATGTGAAAGATTAAAGAAATTTTTAGTATAAATCGAAGTGCATTATGAGAAATAATACATTTCATTTTTCTTACGAAGAATAGCATGTTTCATTGTACCACGAGAAGAAGCACGTTTCATCATTTCTATCGATATTAGCATATTTCATACCTATTGTATCTATGAATATTAGCACGTTTCACAATTCATCGTGAACAGTAACACGTTTCTCAATAAACACGAAACAGGATAATGCTCGAATTTCAAAAACACCAAACTTTGTGGCATTTTTATAATTCGAAATTCTTGAAACCTAGATAAATGATAATTTAATTAATTAATAATCCAATTGAAGGCATCTTAAGACATCTTTGGTTCATTTTAATTAATACAGTATCACTAATAAAATTAAATATAAATATTAATAATTATCTCGTCAAGTTTTTCCGTTTGCTTATTTCTATAAGTTATACTAAATAAATTATTTGATTTTCCAACAGAAATATATTAAAATTTTAATTCTAGATGAATGAATATACGGCAGAAACAAAAAGGAAAAAATAAGCATTTGGGATTTAAAAACTTTCGAGTTTTGAGAATTTTAAAGGTTTCGAGGTTTCACAGAGTCTCGAATTTGAGTTGACTACAAATTTTGCATGTATTCAATGCAGGTACCGCTACAACGTGCAGCAGAATTAAGTAACAAGAGATTTTTATTATTTTTTTACTCCATAAAAGTTAGAGCAAAATAAAATAAGTGATAGTCAAGGTTCAAAGTGCCATTTGTTTTTTAACTACAGATCTTCCTTTTAAATTGTGCTGCGACAGCCAAATTCATACTAACTAAGACGTTTTTCATAGTTTTATTTTTCCTCCTTTTTATTCTTTTCAAAGATAAACGAAACAGCTAAGATGACGAAAACTATGTAAAAGTTTTTTTAAGCAATTCGGTTCGAAGATTTGCACTATCGTCAATATTGAATTTTTCTATCTAAAAAATATGTGAGTGTTGTTGAAATATAAATAAATACGTTCGCAAATGGTAATAGGAAAAGGTTTTATAATTCATGAAAAAATGGCAAAGAAACTTAAAAAATATTCTGCAATAAATTACTCTATTGAGAAAGAATTTTGGAATTTTATCTAAAAAGTTTTGAAACATCAATATGAAATCCTTATATAGTTACAATTGTATTAGGTTGTTGCATATGAAATGGCCGATTTGTCGTAGCCCGAAATGCTCTACTCATTAATCAATTAAAAAGTGTGTTCCTAATTTCTGTACAATGGTTCGAGAACAATTCATCAGTATCAGATTCAAGTAAAATTTTTCGATTATTATTGCCAGTCGTTTCTTTTAGGCGATTTTCAAGGTTTATATTTTCAGTATAAAATTTGTCAAACTAACGTTGTGCTGTTCATTTACAAATTATATCTGTCCATGCATAAATAATATTAATAATAAGAGAACTTCTACTGCATTCTAGCTTAATTTTAATCTTAAACAGCATTTTATGGAAAACATTCTAATTTCACTTACATGCATAGTTCATTTTATTTTATTATTTGCTATTCCCTTTTAAAACAATTAACGACGTATCAACAGTGTTAAATTCAACAAGCTCTAAGCTTTATATTCGTGTACAGCAAACGTCAATTAATGATACCTTTAATTAATTAATGACTACAAAAATTTGAGCTACATAAAATTGGCCATTTTATATGCAACAATCTAATATTATGTTCCTCGTACAGTTATAATACGAATTGAAATTGATTAAACAGGTTTCTATTTTTAATTTGTTTTCTGCCATTTCGATTTCTAAAGTACAAGTGTGAAATCTTTGCGAATTTGAGTTTTTATAAAATATGAATAAATTCCATTACTAGTGCTTCATATGTAACAATGGCTTCTTCATTAAAAAGTATAGTATCAATTTTTGCGGCACGAAAGTTACAATATCTTGCGAATAGTATAAATAAACATCTTGAAAATTTATGTAAATTGTCCAAAATGAAATACTAACAGTGTTTGGAATTAATATTCTTAACTCTATTAATATCTTAAGCATTTCTATCAACGTATATATTACAAAATTCAGGTTGACGTAACTTTAATTTAGAAATATATGTTCCTCAATTACAACACTTCACCTAAATAAACAATAAGAAGATTCTTCCATTTAACAATAAACATAAAAATTTTTCACGAAAGACAATTATAAAAAATTACAATAAATGTATACACCTATACCTAATTTAAATGTTCAATACAATAAAAAAGGTTTTCAACATTCCAAATAATAATAAATCAATTCCACAGTTAACCCCCCCCCCCCCTCCCAAATTGTTCATATTTATGCTGCATTTAAGTGTTACTAAAGCAGTCCTGTCGAACATTAGCCAACCGAGACGCAATTCGTGCACAGACGGCCCTAATTTATTTCAAACCTTCTTCTGTCGATCAGGACAATGCCGCGTTGTCTGGACGAAACGAATCGCGATGATTTTGCACTAAATGTGAGAAAGAATCGTTCAAATGACTGATGTCTCCCGAAATGCCTGTCAAAGGCTGCTTCGAATTAAAAGGCTAACTTGATTGTGCACTCACACTTATCCATAACTCAAATGAACTAGCTTAATGTTCGGTAATATGCGAAAACGTTTTACGCTACTGAAGTTGGTGAAATCTCATAAATTGACTATCATCGGACGTTTAAGACGTATGATTCAAGTCAAGTGTTGAAGTGAAAGGAATGAGATTACATCAGTTAATTATACTTTAAGATAATATATTGTACGCTTTAAGGGGGAATATACACCTAACAGGGAAAAAAAAATCGATTTTTCAATTTTCACATTTTCTGAAAGTTTGATATGTTGAGAATATCTGGGACAAATTTCAAGTAAAAATACTAAATATTGACAAAGTTATAGCTGAAAGAGTACACAAGTCTGTCGGACGGTCGCCGTGCCGTGTCGGGTCGCTCAGGTAGCATGACGTGGCCTGACCTTTCGTTTTTTGTGCTCGGATTTATGGTGTTTACTGCTTTAACGGGATTTCATTGGCCCAGCAGAGCCTGTTACACCTACATATTTGAAACAAAACGGCTTTCTTAGCAGAAACTTAGCGTGTTTCATCAGTAGCTTGCGGTTCGCCTAGTTGTGCGTTTGCTAGTGTCGAAGCCTTCATTTGTGAAAAAAATATTTCGGAGCAAACATGGATCGGAAAAAGGGTTCTCGAACAAGTAGAAGTTCGGAAAATTTTAGGAAAAACCGTCCTGCAAAAAGAGTGCCGCCTAAAAATCGATATGAAGCCGAAGGTACAAAATTGAACATTAGTGTCAGTGCAAAAAATTACGCGCTGCGCACGGTATTCCTGTGACAGAAGAATCAAACATCGGATATCGCATTGTAAATTTTCTGACTGTTTTTTCTGCATTGTCAGAATGTGTGCAATGTAAAACGTGCGGAGGTGACGTGCAGTTCAAATCAGAAAGCATTCGAGGGCTAGGATTCAAACTTGTAGTTTCGTGTTCATCGTGCCAGCCGACTTCCATACCTTCGTGTCCTTACATCCACACGGCTTATGAAATAAATACCCGATTTTGTTTTGCAATGCGATTATTAGGGATTGGTTTGAATGGAGCAAGGAAGTTTTGCGGTCTCATGGACTTGCCGCCGCCAGTTCAGCAAACGACGTACGATTTAATAGTGAAGAATATTCATACAGCTGCGTCAACTGTTTGCCAACTGTTGTTGAGACAAGCTGTCAAAGAAGAAGGTGAAGAAACGCGTAAAGACGATCCAAGTAAGGATGGCACTGAACTGACCGTTTCAGGTGACGGCACGTGGCGAAAACGCGGCTTTACTTCACTATTCGGTGTTTCGGCTGTCATTGGGCACTTCTCCGGAAAAGCACTAGATATTATAGTGAAGTCTAGTTTTTGCTCTGCATGCCAGTACTGGAGTAAATATACCAATACTGAGCAATACGAGCAGTGGAAAGTTCACCATGAAGGACATTGCCTGGTGAATCATGAAGGATCAACAGGCAAGATGGAAGTTGATGGCATGAAAGAAATATTCGTAAGATCTATTGAAAAGTATGCAGTGAAATACATCAATTACATAGGGGATGGCGATTCGAAAACGTATACGGGAATAGTAAATGCCAAACCTTACGGCGAAACTGCAATTGTGAAGAAAGAGTGCGTGGGTCACGTCCAAAAGCGCATGGGAAGCCGTCTTCGAGAATGCAAGAAAAAAAATCCAGGTGTCGGCGGTAGAAATAAATTGACTGCAAAGTTGATAGACAAGCTGAGCGTCTATTATGGATTAGCTATTCGAAGACACAGTGATTCCAAGGACGATATGAAAAAAGCGATATGGGCAACTTTTTACCACTACAGCTCCACAGACAGCAAGCCTGAACATGAGTATTGCCCCGAAGGCTCCGAGTCGTGGTGCAAGTGGCAACAAGCAAAAGCTAAAGGAGAACTGGATAATTTTTGTCATGATTATTCGGCATTACCGGACTCGGTCTTAAAAGTCATCAAACCGATATACGAAGATCTAGCTAAGGACACGTTACTACAGCGATGTGTTGGTGGCTATACGCAGAACAGCAATGAAAGCTTGAATCAATTAATTTGGAAAATAGCTCCGAAAGAAATGCACAGTGGGGCGCTTATTGTTGAAATTGCTGCGTATATAGCCACGTGCATTTTCAACAATGGTGTAGCAACATTATTACAAATAATGAATGTTATGGGAATTTCGCTCGGATCGGCCGCACATTTGTACGCCGCATCTGAGGATGACCGCCGCATAGCGCAAGCTGAACTACGTGCGCAAGAAGGTACAAAAGAAGCGCGATTACGGCGTCGTCAACAAAATTTAGAAGAAATGGGCATACCTTCCACTTCAGACAACTTATATTATGGACCTGGTGTGGATGACTCTATATAAGTTGAACAAATTCCATGATTTATCCATCGACAAACTTTCAAACGCGTTTATCTTGAAACAACGTTTTTGAAAACGGTGACCAAAATATCTCGAAAACCAGTAAATCGATTAACTTAAAATTTATTGTGACTATGGTATGCATAATTATCTAGTCTTTGTCGTAGGATTTTTCTCCTACGATTCTTAGTTTGTTTTTTTTGGACAAAATACGAACGAATTTTTGACTGAAAATCGCTTTGCAAGTTCAGACGCTCGCCATTTTGTCAAAAATGGATATATCTAAAATTGGCTATGACAAAGACAAGATTGTACTATTTATTTTATAATCCTCTGTGCTTTTTTGTTGCAGATAATTTTTGACGAAATGCCACTGGTCACCGTATTTGGTGTTTTTCTTGCGGGACTATATTGACGACGTGATAACTACGAGAATTTTCAATATTTTTAAATAAAAAAAATACTAGAACATTTTCAAAAGTGTATATTTGAAACCACAAAAAACCGATCCGATAATTTCAACAGCTTCCTCACAAAAAATTCCCGAATATCAGCTTTTTTTATCTTATCCAGGTGTATATTCCCCCTTAAGAGATTAACAGGCTAATTGTTTAACAAATTCGAAATGCTAAACTTATTTGATACTAATCAAGATAAATTATTTATACGGAAAAGATTAATTGTAAGAAAAGCTTTATATTTTCCTTATAAATACACTTCCTTATAAATCATTTACCTTGATAATATCCTCCCACACATTTTCTTGGAAACGAAGAAACTAATACATTATTTTATAGAACGTTATCCTTTATTATTTTCTTTCACTCCACTTCTTATTCCCACCAACACATCCATGCTTCAAGTAATACAAAAGAAAAGCAATATCGAATTAAAAAATAATCACGATTACTCTTTCAAAATTCAACCAATCATAAAAGCCAAGAACAACTGGCGCGAAATTCAACTCGATCGACCATAACATTCTACAAAAAAGAATTCTTAACTTCATACATGCATCTGTTTTAAATGTAATAATACAATCTGAAATAACAAAGAAGTATATAAAGAAACGTTTACGAAGTAATTAGAGCTTGGAACTATTCGCGCAAAATTCAAATTTGAAAGAAAATCTACAATTTAATGTATATACTATTTCAAGTCAAATAACACAACCAAAAGTATAAAGGTTGCGTATATATGCTAGGAAACATTTCTTGAACAATGTTCAAACAACACCCACATATCTTTCACGATCATTATTCAGTCCTACTGCGAATTCTGCTCGTAACAATCCGCAAATATTTTTCAAAGAGATACCTAGGTTCACAAATAGTTAACGAACAGTTTCGCCTCTATGTATTATATAAATAGCAATTTTTGAAGATTGTTTGCTGGACGTTCATTGTGCAATCACTGCTTGTGTTGGAAATTCGTAGCTCCAAATAAGTTCATTTATAAACATACCCAAATCTATAAGCATTAATTTACTGCGGGAAAAGATCGAGTTGTTTGCGAACTATGTTTGTGAACTGTTTTCCTGTGTATAGATATTATGTAACTATTGCGTTGAATGGAAAGTTCGTGCCGAATTTTACATTGAAAAGATGTAATCGAATAAGCATAGTAAGAGTATCACTAAATGAAATTCAATTTGTGATATGTTAGCAAATAACTTCCAAATAAAACCTTTTTATATTATAATATATGTTTCGAGTCCCTATCCGTATTATTAGGATAATTACAGGCGGAAACGAAATTTACAGTTTAAGTACCATTTGCTTTGATCTATGGCATAAAAAGGTGTAGGAAAAATCACAGATGCTTTACCCAGTGACATATACATCTTGAAATTTTGTCAGATTTCTTAACCGTAGAACCAAATTTTAACAAATTTCGAAAAGGCAATTCTTTATTGAAGTTTTTACCTGATTGTGCTTATATTCTTATAGTTTATTTTATAGTTAAATAAAAGTATTTTGTTACACTAAAGGTCTTTCTTAAACTGAACTTAAACAGCTAAATAATTAAGGTACATTCAGATCTAACCATTGGATATTTAAAGCAAATTATGAAATGCAATATAAATATAATGCGGCACGAACTTTCCGTTCAAACGCAATACGTGTTACGAGCAGTTCAAAAACAGTACGCGAACAGACTTTTTCTAGGAAATTACTGTTCGCGAACAATTTGCAAATTCCGGTCGAGTCGCACCTTTAGAAAAACAAATAGACAAGCATCTATAAAATAAATCAAACTCAAACGATTTGGTGCACAATTCATATCGGACAATCCTTGCTATGCCGTGAAGAGGAATTTACAAATTTATACACCTTTACATCGAAGAAAAAATCACAAGTGGTAGGAGAACAAATCGAGAAACATCTATGAATTAAATTGTACGGTCTAAGTAAGTTAAACGAAGCGTATCGTTTGAACTGGAGAAAGAGGGAAGCCGCGTAATGCTGTGGTCGCAGGAAGTTAATTAACATCTCAGACAAGTCGTGGTTCGAGTTGAATGAGCTAAAGCAAGCTAGGAGCTCGCGTATGGTGCGCCATATCTTACGATATCTGTCCCCCTATCTCGCCACGGTTGTGAGATACGGTGCCTCGGATGCTGTTTCGACTAATCGTAAATAAGGATTCGATTTCTCACTTTCTTTCCAGGGATAAGTTGCGAGACCGCAAAACAGTAAATTCCTTTTCTTTCACATAGGTTCCTAAGCCACGATGCAATGGCAAACGATTGGAAAAAATCGTTGAAGAACTGTTACAATTTTTTACGAGATAGGAAGAAACGATCCACAAATTATTTCTCGAAGCGATCGATAAGGTAGATGAATTCGTTCGTAAAAAAGTAGCCTAGAAAGAACTCGTTTTTATATATCTTTAAAGATGAGTTTTTTTAACTTTACTGTTACAGTGCATAATTTTTTTAAATTATTTTATTAACTCTATTTCACAATTGCGCAACATACATCCGATTGTTCGCAGCGGTGTCGGGAATGATCTTCGAATATGAAGTACTATGAATGGAAGAGAGTTATTCAAATAAAATTTTATTTCAAGAATTTGTTCGAAATGTTATTCCAATAAAATTTTAGTTAAATAATGCCCAACGCTGATTTTTCTTCGAACAAAATCGATATTTAAGTTTTATTCGTTATTCGAAGTTACATGCGATAAAAGCAATTATTTGTTAAAAAAAACTACTTCCAAAGTCAAAGTCCCCTTGTATAAAATGGGAGAAACAACTATTCTGCCCTCATAAGTTAAAATATCCTATCTAGCACTTCGAAACATCCAAAAAATTGAAGTTTAATTAATTTCTTTGTGACATTCTTCGTTTTACTTCTTTTAGTTAAAAAATTGAATCTCTATTTTGTAACTGTCCAATATTGCAATATTATAGTAGCAATTAACTAAACACCTTACCTTACCTAATGTCGTACATTTCAAATTTGTAGAGAAATTGAGATGGAACATTTTAATATAGTAAATACTTGGAATCGCGTATATTCCATACTTTTAAACAAATTATTCACATAAATCAGATATACAGTTATATTTAACTTATTCTTAGTGAACGATACATAGCACATTGTAAATTAGCAATATCACCTGGAGTACAGTTAGAATAAATGAATTGTACTGTTTTTAGATTACTACAAAGTATTTAAGAATTTCTAACTTTATTTAAAAAGTAAAAAAACGTGTTGAACTTCAAATTTTTCTATATATCTTGAAAAATGAAAATATGCGAGATAGAGCATTTTAATTTAAGCGGGTAGTATTCACACAAATAACAGCATCACATGCGAAATTCTGCTTATCTGAGATTATTACTTAAAAACTACCAACAGGGTATTTTCGTGGTTGTAGCTTTGTTTGTGAACAGTAGAAACTCTAAAATCCACTTACAATATGGAATGTTCGGAATTTCTCTCTGCCTTTCAATAATGAACAACAGGTCATAAACTAAATAAACGCCTGACTGCGCGGAAAGAAGAATAACTCATTAGCTTCTACAGCGATACATACATAGGGTGCCTCCGAATAACATGTACACTATTGGGCATACTGCATATTTGGACACTTGTACATTATTGTAAAAATGTGGTTTATACCATTGTCTAAGAACAGGATAGACCACTCATTCATAGGAAATATCATACATTTCAAACTGAAATTCCAGTCCTGTAAAAAAGCAGAGGTTTCTTATGCCTCTTACGATTTAGAATGATTCGTTTAAGAATGTATATTTAATTCGACCATCAAAGTTGATAAAGTTAACCTTCTATAACGCCATCGTAAAAGCAAATTAAATTCGGGTTATAGAGGATTAAATGATAGACGCACAATACGTTTGAAGATATACTTCTATCCACATTATTATAGACCTGGATTTAACAGATCAATTATGTCGAAGACACGTGTGTATCGCAATAATTATTTACAATTCTCATCGTTTTAAAAACACTGATGTTTTATTCTAGTCTAAATTATTAATGTCGCATACTGTGACATTAAAATGATAAGGGGGTCAGGTAGCCACCGGATGATTCTACACATATATAAGAATAGATAGTCTATTCTATGCTTCGTCAATGGTTATACTAATACTACAACCCTCTATTATAAGTTTGGTTCATGTTTGGTTTCATCTTAGACGGTCACATAACGTTTATAAACACCCGAAAATATTATTATAACATATGTTTCTAGAAATACAAAAGCATTAATCAAAATTGTAGTGGTAGATTGATTTTGTAAAGACGATTAAGCTTGTCCCCTACAAGTGCTTCTCAACTGCTGTTTATAATTATTTGGACCTTCGCGTTGAATTGTATAGTGTTTTCTGTTATCTTCTACAAGCCGTTCAAGGTTGTTATGAAATTTGCTCATTTCATCAAAATAATTTCATCAATATGAATGATTTTCAGTAACCTCTTACGATGTTCTTTTTACCTATGTCATATCACACACTATTTACACTCTAATAAATTCATCAGTGTTCATTGATGAAGTGAATGTATAGCAATATAATAAAGTTATAAAACTTTGAATCATTTCGTGTTCAGCGTCCAAATAGTACCTACTTATGCACGATAGTGTACAAGGAACGGAAGGTGATATCTTATGAAAAAGATAAAAACATAAGGAATAAATTTGTTTCATTTGTAGCTTACTTTTCAAAATAATCAAGTTTAAAATTTATTGTTGATGTTAAAAAGTGCAATAATTTATTTACTGCTTTATATAAAATTATTTATATTAATAAACAATATTCCGTTACGTTAAAAAAATACTTAATACAGTTTCTTGATTCTTGATCTCGTATTCATTCTTGACTCACGTTTAAAAATACGATTTCTTGTTAGTCCGATAGTTCATTTATTACTTTAAAGAAAAATTTTAACTGTAATTAAATTTAATGCACAATAATCTATTACATCTAAATATCAGTGTATTTCTACCATTCGTAATGTTTCATTTACTCTTCAAACTCGTCAAGAAACACGATATTTAGATTATCGCGAGCAACTTACAATTAGTGATTTATATAGATGATGACTAGTTTGGACGGGGATAAAAACATGGCAGAAAAGCCACGCAAACGTGGCACAGTGACTACATTCATCTCGTGTTTGCAATGGGTGGATCGATCGATCTTTCGAGTAACGGGACCTCGAGATACGAGTGGCCGTGGATTACGCAACTGCCACGATCCATGGTTAGATCAGCGATGACGAGCAAAGAGAAGCCTTAAGCTTCGCATTTACGGAAGCATTTGGTCTCTCGCTGAATGATTGCGATTTATGGGATTTGTACTGACTGATCAACCAAGCTGATCTTCAACGTCCTCGCAAAGTCTACCAGCTGTGACAATCTAAAACTGCAGCCGTAACGAACTGTATTACGACCGAAACTCTATTTCATATCGACGTGCGTTACGAAGGGTAACAAGTTTCATTTTTCTTACGAAGACTAACACGTTAGACTTTGTAGCCACGAAAAATAGCATGTACTGATTTTCGCGACGCAGAGTAACACGTTATGTTTTTTCGCGGCGAAAACTAACATATTTCTGCCACGAAAATTGACGCAAATCGTTTCTAGCCGCACGTTAAAATCTTCGTAGGATTATACTGTAAGAACGAGACGACGAACTTTTCGCTTAATTGAAATGAATTTTTTAATAAAATTATGGAAGTGAAATTATAATAAACAAACCCTTTGATTGATAGTATTTTTATAGAATTCAGTATGTTTATCAGTTGTCTATTTTTCCGTACTGCAGAAAGCGATAAAATTTGTGCAATCACCTAATAAATTAAATAAAAACTAAATACACGATTTAAAACAGCAATCCTTCTACTATCTCAAAGATTTCACATTGGTATCTCTTACATCAGTGAAAAGAAAATTTCTTCAAAACTCTAATCACATCCATCTTCGTCCTTCTGCATAAGACTTGAATACAATGCAAAGAATCTCAAGCACGAAGCTAATAACCGCTAAAAAAACCATAGAAGCGAAACAGTACCGCATACGGAAATGGCAATCGTAAATTAAAACTAAGCTAAACAGATTATACGTCAGAGGCGTTCTACAAGCAAGGGTAGTTCGACTCTTGTAAATCTCAAGTAACATCCTCGACTCACGACCGCTGTCCGCTCGGATAAGTGTCCCGTACTTAAGGAAGCTCCGAGATAAATATCCATAGCTCCGTAAAAATAAAACCAAGCATTATGCATTACTCTTGCCACAGCGAAACCACTACTGTGCTTCCTACCACCGGAAATTTTGACTTTGTTTCTCTTTGGTCGACATTCTTCCGAATTTCACATATGCACATATGTCAAACAACTTCAAGAAGTATAATTTTTAACGCTCGTGGCATATACAGGGTGTCTCAGTAACTCTGTTACAAGGCGATATCTCTGTTACCGTTAATGATACTCAAAAATGTTTTGGGAACAAATTACATCGTTCGAAATGGCACACATAATGGCGGAAATCATTTTTTTCTGAACATCATATTTTTCGAGATTTCAAGGTCGTCGGTGTTTTCTTAAATAGGATTATATACTTTTATTATTATATCATAGCAGCTGAGATTGAGACAAATACATTGGCCTATAATACCATGATCTTTACGAGGCCTTAAGTACGAGAAATTGAAAGATTTGTGCGAATATTGCCAATAATGATACTATCATAAAGAAATTAGTATCGCAAAATTAATTGTAATAAATGTTCAAAATGATTTCTACTAACTTCTATACATTTGTTAATACGATTTTGGCAGGGGCATTCAGTGCATCTCGACGATTATGTGGTGGAGTACTGTCTTAAACAACACGTCCCACTTCTCAAAGGGTCACCTAAAAATCGTGACAACCAGTAAGGTGAACGTAACAAAAATATAAATGTGTTTGCATCTTGTATCAATAAATGTGCTGTTGATACGGAATCATGGAGGTCACGGAGCGACGCAGGTGCAACAAAGGTGATACTGTTATAGCATTATATGAAATCACATTGCTTTAGTTTAGAACCGTAGAGTGATAGAAAGAAATAACAACTTAAATCACTTTTGCCATCTCTTTCTTTCCTTTTACGATTGTCAATTGTTTTCATGACACGTGAAATCGCATGATTTTAGTTGACTGTCGTGATGAAATGAAAGAAAGGATTCGGCAAGCTTGGGCTGTTGTAACGCCTCAAATGCTCACAGACGTGCGACGCTTTCTTTAAAATTGCATTAACAAATGCTTATAGGTTAATGAAAACTATTTTGAACATTTACTGCAATAAATGTTTCGTTAATAATCTCTCTGTGGTAGTCATTTCATTATTTGCGTTATACCACAATTCTTTTAATTTTTCGCTCTCAAGATCACGTGAAGGTCATGGTCTTATAGGTCATTGGATTTGTCTTAACCTCAGTTATTATGATATACTAATAAAAGTATAGAATCCCATTTAAGAAAACACCGATGATCATGAAATCTCGAAAAATATGACCTTCAGAAAAAAATTATTTCCACCATTATATGTGCCGTTTCGAATCATGTAAATTGTTCCCGAAGCATTTATCAGTATTATTAACGGTAACAGAGATATCGCCTTGTAACAGAGTTACTGATACACCCTGTAGAATGCCCTATTAAAAACAGTCAATAAAATTATTCTTCTTACTTATGCTGCAACAAAGAATATTTCGAAATTATTTTTCGCGCATCACTCGATTCATATCGGAGGTTGAATAGAGTACAACGAATATTTTTATTCCAAAGTTTTTCTTCGAAATTTTCAGGTTTTCATATAAGTGCTCTATGGCAATTACAATCGCCTGAGCAGACTTCTCGTAACCTCGAATTGCTTCTGTAACTCCTAACTGATTCCTTTAATAATTCATTTAACCCATTTAAACACTCTGTCGTTCTTGCTGTTTACAATCTTGTTTAACGCGATCTTTCTTCCATCTCTGTTCACATAAAGACATAATATTTGCACAAGTTTTCATTATTTTTGTGTCACATATTCCTTTGTACTACTACTGCGACTGTTATTATTACTATTATTACAACTATTATTACATTTATTATTACTTTATTGCTTTTTCATACATGATGTGTGATCGCTTTATTGTCTATGCAACAAAGAGTTTAACTCGTTGATGTTTAATAATGATTTTAATTATTATAATAAGTGTACAACAATGTAGAAAATAATTAGGTGGTGCGTTTTATGTGAGACATCCTAAATTTTCAAATTTCTCGAAAAGTTTCTAAGATTTTTGTAATTTAACGCCTTTAACGCCACGTAACTTCAAAGACATACAGGTGAAACCGGAGTAAACCCAGCATCTTATAAATAAAACTGTACAACTTTAATACTAATGAACAAAAATTGAAATTTTAACTTATTGAAAAAGGGAATACAATAAAATGATTATATTAAATATGCTTCAGATTTACGTTTTTTCCTTGTGTTCTACGTGAAAATGGGTACTGTATTTGATACTGTTCTGTAGCATCTGTAGTAACGGAATATGTACATCCAACTGTTTAAACCATGACGTCCAAAATAATCCCCTATAGTATGTTCTAATTGTTTGACGATTGCCATGTTGTAATTTTTTCGTAAGTGTGAGGTATTTTGTTAAGACTCACAATAAGATTAGGTAATAATATCGTGATGCATTGTAAATAAAAAATACAGTTACATAAGTAACACGCGAAATAATACTGTTATTTTGTTAATGCGTTTATAATATTCATACTTTATCTTAACTCTTTCGATACGGCTCTATTTTTCGCCACTATATCTGCGCTGGGTACGGACGGTCGAAGCTTCTACTGTACCGGACAACAGTGACGCGAACGTCACTTTAGCAGAGAAAGAGCATAACAGTTAAATGTTGCCGTGTAGTGTAAAACACTGGTGGAAAGAAATTATATTTTAACGTGTTTTATAATAATAATATGTACAAAATTGCCGGACGACTATAGTCGCTGCTAGTACACAGCGAGCAACTAATTTTCGATAATTATTGCCATTATTAGTAAAAATTTTTATAAATTTCTCTGTAAGACTGTATTTAAAAACACAGCTTTTGGCATAAACAATTTTGTCCTAGGTCCATTAGATTTCGAGAAATTTTCACAAATATGTTTTCGGCCCCCAATTTTAGAGGCTGTTTTCACCCTCTTGCCATGGATTATGGCCGATAAAAAAAATAGGTGTCATAAAAGAATGTTGTAGATAACATTAGAACAAATATAGTAATGTATATCACAATGATCATTAAATTTGACTTTTAAGTAAATTTTTCCAATGAATGCACCAAAATGTAGCTGATAATTCAGATGAATATCACTAGCTTCATTAGATAACAAAGGATTATTATCTCTGAATAATATTATGAATAATATTATCAACAATCTCTCAAAAACCGAAAAATATCTGTACTCCTTTCTATTAAAAGAACTCTAACAAAGTTTTTACAATTAACTCCAGATTTACGGAACCCGTCAATTTTCGGATTTTGGATTTTATGCTTAAAGTGACAGGAATTATGAGTATTATTATTAAGCAACCTATAGTGAACTTAGTTGATGTAATGATACGAATAGTTATCATAATTCAACATCCTCTCCCTTCCGACCTTGTAATACCTATTTTTCCAGAAATCTGTTTAAATATATTGTATCCACTTAATATTATACAATCAGTTTCCATAAATCTAATGTTAAACAATGTTCTTGAAATTCTAAATTGTCCCTGAATTGTTGTATATATTTTTGTAATTTCTGACAAAATTTTTAAATCACACAAAATGTTCCATGATTACGTAGAAGAAATATAACATAACGAAGATACATTTTTGTATCAACTCATCTTTCCGTTTAAAAATTAAATTATGATAAAATAATTTTCATGCGAAATATTGAAAACAGTACTCACCTTTGCAGCCTTCCGCGGACAAACCATAATGGTCGATGTTGCAGTGATCACACCGGAAGCCAAGGACGCCATCCGCGCACCTGCATTCGCCGGTTACAGGATCGCAGACCTCGTCGAGGGCACCCACGTCGCAGTCGCATTCCCGGCAACCTGCAGTCATGTTCCCGTAACCTTCGATGCAAGAAGAGCAGTCACGACCCTCGAACAAAGGCTTGCAGGGACACTGACCGCTCTTCTCGTCGCATTCGATGGAATTGCTGCCGAAAGGATCGCAGTTACAAGCTGCAAACCATGAGATTTTCGCGTTTAAATTCTTGACTAGTGAATGAGAATACAAAGTCTTCGTATAAAATGACAATGTACGAGAAAAATCGTGACAAGATTGAGTATAATAATTTTGAAGGAGTCAAGAGTGATGTATGTGTGAATTATTTGTAAAGAAACGGAAGGAAATATCATTATAAAAGTTTTTACGTCATATTTTTGAAAGTTTCTAGGTTGATATTTTTATTTACAGTAGAATCACGATTGTCTGGCATACTTGGGACTGTGGCAGTGCCGGACAATTGGACTACATCATTGACAAAGCACAAAATATAGACTATTCATTCTTATATGAAATCATCGGGGGGTTACGTGGCCCCCGTACTAACAATAAGATAAAACAACAGCACTTTTAAAACGATGGGAATTGTAAATAAATACTGCAATAATTAATTGCTCCCAATATAATCGGTATATAATAGCTACCTCTATAATAACATATGTATGTATGTAGAAGTATATCTTTGTATGTATTGGACTTCTATCATTTAATCTTATAAAACCCGAAATTCATGTACTTTTATGATACGAAGAAACTCATAATTATATTTAATACATGGATGAAGGGTTAAATTTATCAACTTTGATGGACGGGTTGAATATAATTCTTAAACGAACCATTCTAAGTCGCAGGGGGCGTAAAAAACATTTGCTTTTTTACACAATCCAAATCTTAGTTTGAAATTTATAATATTTCCTATAAATGGAGAGTTTATTCTGTACTTAGGCAATGACTAATCCCTACATACTATTCTTCCACGGAAAGAATGCACAGCGTGTTTACATTCCCACTCTTGCTACAGTCCGCTGATTCGCCTATGAACACAGGCAGTGATCGCTATTGGCCGAAGACGCTGTACGAATGTAAACAGGCTGTATCTTCTTTCCGTGGAAGAATAGTACATATGAAGTGATAAAAGGAGTATAATTCAACAGACAATTGTGTATGAAATAGTAATGCAATTCATTAACAAAAATAAAATATATCAAATAAATTACATGGACATCTATGTACAAATGAAGAAAAGTTGTGGAATTGCAGAATGCAATGCACCCGCTTAAAATTAAATTCAAACTGACTAGAAGAAGAACAGAGCTACAGTCCTCAGTTATGTACGTATGTATGTATGTATGTATGTATGTACATTGTAACTAAACAGTTGCTGAGGTCCGGTTCGTTCTGTTTAGTATCGATGTCACTGCTGGATGCACACGACCGTGACTTCCTTATTTGTGTGAAATATAATCAGCGACGGTTGAGCAAATGTGCCGGTTAATCGGACATTCCGGATAATCGGGTGCGTGATAATCGGAATTCTACTGTATTAAATAAGAGCATTATAAAACATATTAAGAATTATATGACTGGCTCTTAAAGGAAGATTGTAATAAAGTAATGAATTTAACTTAACAACTATGCTAATAATATTAAAGATTCTGTTTAAAAGTATGACAAAGTGTAAAAGAACTGTAATTATCTAATTGAAAAATTACAATGTAAGATACATTTTAATTACGTAACCTCTTATATTAGAATTAGTATATCTCTTCTAAAACATATTATATAGAAGAATAACTCGGAAATGAATGCTAATTAAAATGGTAAATACTAAATACTTTATTTTCATTACAGCCATTAATTTTCGCACCGCCAAAGGGAGGGCGGGGGAGGATACTTTCTACCCACCATATGATACTTCGCTTATATTTACTACTAATCATCCGATTAAAATTCTTAAAAGAATAATTACTGTTGAATATGTTGAGCTTAAACATGTACCTTATTGTCGAGAAATTTAAATGCCACTTGCGGTAACAACGTAAGGTGTTATTTATGTGATCGAGAAGTAGCTTCAAAAAGGGAAAAACGTAACCAAAAACAAAATTAGCATACGATTAATTAATTACCATTACTTGCAGCCTACGTAAAAGGTACAGTGCGGAAACCACAGCGAGAAGAAAATAACTTGTACACAATGTGAAATGAATGTTGAATTTGAAGAAAGTAATACCTGGTAAAATAAGCACAAATCACCTATGAACACTGCAGCAGTAATATTATCTGCATTCAATATTATTTTATATGAAATTAGTACATAGATACATTATTTTGTCTATAAACGCACTTATATAATCACATATTACTTTTCGAAATACAGCTATTTCTTGAAGTTAGGCATAAAATATCGCCCCCCCCCCCCCCCCTCTGGCAGTAAAAAGCTTAATGTATTTAATAATATACTCAATGATTACGTTTTAATAATTAAGATGTTTATTTAATGTACAGATATACTGGTACTAATTGGTGTAAAATATTAACCAATATTTGAAAATTAAAGTATTCGAGGACGTTCAGAGTCTACAGAATATCGCGTGCTAACATCGATGAAATACGTAACCAGAAGTAATAGATGATACTCACGCAAGCAGTTCTGTTCCAATGGATTTCCGTAATGGGCTGGTTTACATTTGTCGCATTTCCAGCCTTCCGTGTTACCGCGACACTCTAAGCAGCGGCCTGTTTCCTGATCGCAGGGTCCGCCGCCACAGAGGCATGGCTCGCATGTGCCACCTGGTACCAGAGGATTTCCGAAATATCCTATGTCACAGCTTTGAAAATAAAACAACATTTAAATACCGTTACAGTACTCCCTATTTATCAATACCGATAGAGTTTTCGTATTATGAAATATGCAGGGTGTCCCAATAATCGTGGCACAACCGCAAAGTGGATAATTCTATATAAAAAAATAAATGCAAAATATACAATAACATTTTTTCATGTGAGGCGTCGTTTTTGATAAAATTGACTTTGAATATTCTCCGGGTACACATGCACTTAACTTTTTCCGGGATTTATTTACACCAATAGGCGATGCCAATTTTAAGATAAGAACTATTAATACTAACCATTTTATTAATTTACATTAACATGATTTAACGAATTGTTATAAGTTACAACTTTCTTAAGGTATGAAAATTCTTGCTACATGAATCAGAAATTCATAAACTGACGCCAGCATGCTTTCATGTTTCAATTGTCCTTTTCTCAAAAAATTCTTGTAATAATATAAATATAAATCAATAATGTCATTGGTAAACGTAATATTACTGTTTATCATGACACTGTCACCCATGATTAGTACAAATATCAAAATTGGAAATAGTTAAGTGCATGTACACTCCATAAATTTGTAAATTCAATTTTCTCGAAAACTAAGCTTTTTATGGAAAAATTTTATTCCAGAATTTCGGTTTACTTTCCCATGTATATAGATTTATTCCCGTTTCGGTTATATCACGATTATTGGGACACCCTGTATAACAAAATGTAGTTCACAAAACATGGTGAGGTATAGAGGTAGACGCGTTCGAAATTTTTTGAAGCTTCTAATTAATTAAGCAAGTTATTAAGCGAATTATTAAAGCCTTCGAAGGTTTCCCATTTCTATATATAAATTTTACTCTCCAATCCAACTTTCTGCAAATCAAATTCATCTTTTCTGCTACGTATTATATGACCAAAAGACATTGTAATGTAGGGTGATGCAATATATCTAATATAATATAATAACATAATGTAATATAATATAAATATAATTCTACCCCAAGCCTAGTTTGCAATAGAAATTCCGTTATGGGTCAAAATGATCCTGCAATCGTCTCTCACATCCGTCGAAAACCATTCAACTTTCAAGGGTTAAGTACGCTTACCTCTCACAGTGATCACCGGTGTATCCTTCTGGACATTGTGTACACACATATCCGTTATCAATGCCAGTGGGGTCATCGAGTTGACAACTTGGACTAAAGTTGTTGGATTCGATCAAAAGAGGACAAGCACACCTCTTGCAATCATTTGGTGTGCCCTTAAGTGCGGTACCGTAAAAACCAGGTGCACAACGATCACATTTAGGGCCTACTGTGTTATGTTCACAAGTCTGCCGAATAAAAATGAAAATGATTTCAAATATGAATTTTATTCTAATAAAAACAATAACTAGTTTTACGTACGAAAATGTCAAAAACTTCATTAATATAGTTTATTATATTTTCATTGAGAATCGTAAGAAGTTTAAGTTTATTACTTTATATAATTAAAATCTAATGTATTTGAATATAACAAATAAGTAGAAAAGAATAGTTTTATATTATTTATTTTGTTAGCTACTCAAAACATAGCTATTTACGTAAATAAACAACCTCTTATCCAAATTTACAGAATTATCGAAGTGGTAGAAAATAGAAAATACTTGTAACGTGTAGGGTAGATGTCCCAATTACTACCACTTTAAGCTTATCGCGCAACTTCATTTAATTATTTTAAAAGTTATTTAACTTAATAATCGTTTCGGTTTGGAGCATAACATTAGCTAACATCTCTTTTATTTATGATGATACTTTTGTACGTTAAATATGATGTATTAATTATTAATTCGTTGAAAATACATAACGAAGTCCAATGTCCCTATTACTGTCATATGAAAAGTTGTCATTAAAATGAAAATGATTCTTACATATATTAGCACGTCAGTTTGTATGATAGAACATAAATCGTAAAGTCAGCGCCTCTACTGCATTATGAAAATTTCCATACTTTTTACTTACAGTACATTAATCACATTTTTATGCTCAAACGACACATTCACCTCCAAATATTTATTTTTAAATATTAAATATAAACATATATGCAATGTCCATGTGTTGTTACGAAAACCGAAGTCCAAATTTAATATTGAAATGTTGATAGTCACGATTCTTCATACATTATATCGCTATTAAATAAAATAATATAAGTGACAATTATAGGGACATTGGCAGTAATTGGGACATCTACCGTAGTGTAATAAAATAAAACTGTAGACGCCTATTGACAAGATATACGAGTAGATAAATATCATCTTATGGAATGTCGTGCCCCATGTTCTGAAATACCGACATTTAAAAAAATCAGAATTTTCGGAAGAATATATTCCTTTTCATTATCTAAAATGGTATTTAAACAATTCTAAAATGTTTTAATATGCAAAGAGTAAAGGCAAACACAAAAGTTATAGATTTTATGCGATCGAAAAGGTAAAAGTGAAAATGGAAATGGGTTCTAGAATACCAAGAATTCGGGCCATATAAATACATTGCATGCTTGGTCTACTCTTATACCTAATTTGTGATAAAACTTTGTAACATTAATCGTGAATATTGATAGCTGATAATTGCAATATTTTTTCTCTTAGGATAAATTATTGACTAAGAACAATAAATCTTGCTTAAGTTACCATACAGTCTCTTCGCTATCACGAGATGGTTAAGCCACCGAGGTAAGGAAGGAATCCATGCAAACGGGTTTAGGTTTATGTCTACACTAGAAACATTTTACGCGCTGCGGTATAGCGAATTAATTTACTTCTATTCACACATCAATAAAAAGCTTAATGTGGTTGACACATTAGTGTTAACATTCCTTTCGTGATTCCAATTCTATTTCACTTACGCTTATTTTGTTTTAAATTTAGGATACTTTATTATGCAAATTGCTTAAAAATGTAGTAAAGTGAATAAATGTATAGAAAAATGTTTAAACAATTTAAAACTTTATCGAAGAAAAGATTTTTAAAAATACATTGCAGTTAAAATATCAATTTATTTAATTATAAATTAAATGCCGAGTATGTATTTCCAGAACAGCCAAACAAGAAGCTATGAAGTTCATCTCATTCGCGTCTCAATTCAAGTAGCAACCAAATATGCACTGATAATAATCAACCCTTCCTAACATCTACTTTTTCTCATTCTTCTAGCATAGCAAAATAAAATATTCACTACTGTTAAGACAGACAGTAATACATAAGTGCGCTTTATAAGGACTATAGTCTACAACCTGTAACACATACAGAGAGTCACAAAATTACTGGCACACGAAGAAAACTATCAGAGATATGAAAAATAAAAAGGTAATAAAACATGTTTCTGTATGCAATTTTTGTTTTAAAAAATGTTGAATTTGTACGTTACACATATAATTCTTGAAGATATAACCATCCTTTTTGTTACTAATAAAATCGACCTGCAAAATAGATTGATGGGGAAACGTCCAAATATGGAAAATTATTTAAGAAAAATAGTAAAATTGATGCTAAAAAGGTTTGAATTAGCAATTAGGTTAAAAAAGTGCCACAGAAAATATTAATTATGCCAAAATTATCAAACTTTACGAAGTGAACCAATTATTCTCGTGACTAAAATTATTACAGTTTGTTCTCCCATAACTGTAAATCATAATTTTTGGTGTCCTGTTTAATATTTTTAATAGCTCAAAATCTGAATCATACAATTTGCAAATACGATATATAAACAATTGCTCTACTATTTCCTTATTTTTCATATTTCGGTAAAATCTTTGCCTGTGCCAATAATTCTGTAACTCACGGCATTTTTTTAACAAATAGTGATCCTTAAAATATATTTTGTGTAACATATACTAAATTATTAATAGCAAAGCTAGAGAGACCAGTGTCCGCGAACTTTTGTTTACAAATTTTGTTTTTAAAATCAGGATGCCTGTTGTAAATACTCGAGTTAATAAATTACAAAATAAATAGTAAGGTATTCTTACCGTGCATTTTCCCAGCACAAGGTCACAGGTACTTGCGTGACCATTGCAATCGCATTTCACGCATACATGATGATCCTCATGATCGGAGCCATTTTTTATCAATTTCACGTAGCCCCACGCACAATTTTCGCAAGACAGCCCCGTGTATCCCGCGGGGCACTCGCATGCCTCGACCAAATTGTTATTCACGCCATCGGAAGTGATTTCTCCGACCGACATGACCGCTGATTGCAGACTGAAACGTAAAGAAGAAGCATTTTATCTTACGCTTCGTAATAAATATCAATGTTAATACGTCGAGTTTATAAATTTTCTCCTCTCTTTTGATAACAACTAGGGTAGATGCCCCAATTACTGTCAGTGTCCCTGTAATTCTCACTTGAATTATTTCATTTAATAGCGAACCTATGAATGTATGAAGAATCGAGACTAAAAAATGTCAATACGAAACTTGGACTTGATTTTTATGTAACAACACAGAGATGTTGCATATATGTTTATATCTAATATTTAAAAATAAATATTAGAAGGTGAATGTGTCGTTTGAGCATAAAGATGCGACTAATGTATTCTAAGTAGAAAATATGGAAATTTTTATTATGCAGCAAAGGCGATGCGTGTTACGATTTATTTTCTATTCGTCGTACAAACTGACGTGCTAATGTATCTAAGAATCATTTCCATTTTTAACAACTTGTCAAATGACAGTAATAGGGACATTGGACTTGTTATATATTTTCGATGAACTATTAATTAATACATCATATTTAACATACACAAAAATCGACGTAAATAAAAGTGATATTAACTAACGTTGTGCTCCAAATCGGAACGATTATTCGGTTAAATAACTTCTAAAATAATTAAATGAATTTGTCCGATAAGCTTGAAGTGGCAGTAATTGGGACATCTACTCTGGTAGTACTAGGCATAGTTTTCACAGAGATAAATTTCACCCAGTTTTCTGCAAATACTGTGTTGGGCGCATAAAACAGGAAAATAGAAAATCATGTGTCAAGATAATTAAAATAAAAAGATGATTAAATGATTAAAAACACTTTATGAAAAAAGTATTATTAAATGATATATTATATGACTAAATAGGAACAGAATCTAAAATGTAGCGTAATACATTGAATTTAGCGTTTCCTCATCTACTATACGGGATGTTTTCTATTTTAACAGTCAAATTCGAAGAGCGTAAACTACAAGTGCAAATAAGAAACAAAATGTATAACAAATTTTGTTTGTAAATACTTCTTTATAAAGTTATAGTAAAGAAATAAATATACATGAAGAACTGATTAACAATTCAGGTTGCTGAAATACAGCAGAATCCCGAAGAAATTTGGGGTGCACTAAATTTCATCTTATCGCTAGATCGATATAAAGCTTGCAGGAGAAATAATTTTAAGAAAAAAAGCATCAAAAGCTAAAGGACTCATACGAATTCTTATCATGAATAACAGTTAAAAAGATGTCTTCAATTTTTACACGTACCTTGTCTGAATCTGCTCAGAGTGATATTGTGCCCTTATCATGACATATTGTAAATCCGCGAGTACTTTCATCATTTGTACTCGGGTAACAGCGTCACCTCGGAATTCGGTTCTTCTTAACCTGGTAGGAATATCTTGTATCTCGCTGCGTACGTGGTACCAGCCATTTTCGCGTAGAGGCACGGTGATCTCTGCTTCCTTGCCATTATATTGTTCCTCGCCGTAAGCTATTCGCATGCCATTATTACCCTGCGAGGAAACAAGATGAGAAGATTAATTCTAAAAAAGAAAGTATTAATCATCGTAAGCTGCCTTTTGGGGCAAACGAATACAGTTAAAAGATTT
Source organism: Eucera pruinosa (assembly GCA_028830335.1). NCBI lineage: Eukaryota > Metazoa > Arthropoda > Insecta > Hymenoptera > Apidae > Eucera > Eucera pruinosa. Next base: position 2,404,377 of record JAMYCR010000008.1, on the reverse strand, counting down.
GAGGGAAATGAATGTACAGGATGGCCTGGCATTACTCATATTTTGTAAGATCTTTAATATTTCTATAATATCTCATAGAAATCTAAAGATTTCTTCTTCCAGATTTGAATTGTCAGCACTTTGTTAATAACAGACCTGGTTAGTAAGAGAATAATTTTCTCTTTCAAATACATTCGAATCGCTGCTCATTTGCATCATCGCGATGTGCGACATAGTCAAGTGCATGCGTACCCAGCGTATAATTAAAGACGATTTTCTCGAAAACAAGAGCTCACATGAAAACATGCTATTTTATCTTTTCGACTTATTTTTTCATGTGGAATCAGCACCTGACCAATTATACCACTAGTTACTGCCCATCTTGTATAAAGAATATTTATGCAGTAGTAAGCACTGTACTGGAAGATTTTAATGAACTCAAAAACTTTGATTCGCGTACCTGGACGCTGGTTCAAGCAATAACGAGTCGTAGATTTCGAAAGTAGAAAGATCAAGTTTTAAAATGATTTCTTTTCTATCAATATCATATAAATTTTAAAGAAGTTACGGTAGTTTAAATATTCCCAAAAATCTAGATTTATATACCTCTCCGAAAAGGTGACTTTTATCCATTAGATATCGATTTAAACTATAGAAGGTTGTAGGTTCGGAAAGTAGAAGGTTCGAGCTTTAAAATGATTTTTTTCTATGAGCATCAGTTAGGTAAATTTAAAAGACCGACAACATTCTAAAACAGTTTTGACCAACTTTTCAGTCCAAATACTTGACCACGCATAGTTCAAATACAGTCGAACCTCGACAACTCGAATCTCAAGGGAAGAGCTAAAATCTTTGAGTTAGAGAATTTTTGACTTATCGAAGTTTTCGAGTACGAGAGGTAGAGACACAGTAAGTATCGTCTTACATTTCTTAGCATTCAGTTGTTTGACAAATTATGGCACATACATAGAGCAAGTCAAATAATTATTAGCATAATAGAGGAATATAAAGTAAAAAGATAATAACAGAAATTGTTATATTATTTTTTTATATATTACTAAATATTCATTCACAGTTCATGTACATTTTCCAGTAAAACAATATTGAAAGTTTTTTGTATTTTTCGTATCCTTTCGTTACCTTTATGCTTCTGAGCCAACAATTTTTTAACCCACTGTGGCTGCAACTTGGATTTATAGTAGCAGTAACGATAAAAGTTTAAATTATAGAAGCAAATTGCAATTTGTAAAGATTTACCTATTCTAAATTTGAGCTACAGAGGTAAAAATGCAACTAAATATGTGACACAAATAACGTGAGTTAAAATAAGATTTCTTTCGATTTATAATGGTTTTAGCAGGGAGGCGAAAGGGGATGAACAAAATTTTCATCTTATAGAAGTTTTCATGTTATCGAGGTTCAAGTGTATTACTAAATGTATACTTACAACTAGAATAACGTTGGGATCTGTAGTCAATTTTCCACTGGCATCACCGCGCATAACGTCCCAGCTGACAAAGTAAGTAAGATTGCTGCCGTAGGATGAGAGATGATTACCGCAATAAATTGGCGGGGCTAACCAGAAAGGACTGTCGTATACCACATCGATCGTGAGCCATCCATTATCCATGTCCAAACTAGGAGGAATGGCGCGGCTTGCGTTCATGTCGGTCACTAACCAATTCTCGAGTGACGATATCTGAAATTAATTGACACAAAAATGGATAGCCCTCCCTTGTGACTACTACCATTGACGAAGGATAGACTAGACTATCCATTCTTATATGAAATCGTCAGGGGACTACCTGGCCCCCTTACTAACATAAAACAACAGCGTTTTTAATGCGATAGGAATTGTAAATAAATACTGCGATAACTAAGGTAAATGACCCACGTACTGTCACTGTTCCTATAACTGCCACTTGAATTCGTTTATTTAATAGCAAAGTTACGTATAAAGAATCGTATGTAAACTTTTCATACTAAATTTGGCCTTTGCGGTTTATGTAACAACACATAGACGTTGTATACTCGTTTACACTTAATAATTATAAATAAATATTGGGAAGTAAATGTGCTGTTGAAGATTAAAACGTGACCAATTGGAGTAAATAAATATTTGTTACAAATCAAAATCTATATCGAAATGCTAGAAATAATAGAAATGTACTGAATGTACTCTTTATACGTAAAAATAACTATTAAATGTACGTAATTTACTTCATTTATATGTATAATAGGTATTCACTCAATCAAGTTTCCCAAATTCTTATGTTACAAACATTTCGTTCGCGGTGCCATCAAAAAACGAATACGTTGAGTTACGCAACTAAAGGGTCGAGAAACGTTGATCTAAATAATAGGTAAAAAATGTACAGGATATTCTAGGCTTTTCTAGTCAAACTTTATTCTATGACAATAAATAAGAAAAAAAAAGATGTCATGGAAACATAGATCGTTTAAAGTTTTACTAATTTTCGACCGTTGTTGACCTTATGTTGCCAATTGTGAATATTTTTAAGTGAAGTTTTATTTAATTGTTTTGCAAGAGAGCTACGAGTATTGTACTGTTTTCAACCATCTCAATTATAAAATACTCTAAAAAATCTAACATTATAAATGTACAGAATTTTTATGAGTAATTGCAAATTAGTCATTTGCAGCACTTCTATCAGCCGAGTATTAAAAAAAGTGCCTACGGATATTATATAATTGAAAAATTAAAAATTAACAGTTCATATAGAATTGCAAGGTATAATTTATAGCTGCTTCTTTGTGGAATTCTGCTCGATTTAATTTTCCTCTCTCGCGTTAAAGCGATAACAACGTATTATTACAATCCTGCCTCTTTCACTCGTAATGCATGCAGCTCGCAGAAGAGTTGTCGCGCGACAAAGTAATTGCCGCCTTGTCACTTGCTCGCAAGTAGATAAATGCAGTTATTGTCCATTTATCCAATTCATCTTGAAACCTAAACGTCAGGACTATGTCAAGAACTGAATGTTCAAATAAGAGGTTGCCTAGAGATACCGCAATATTAATTACGTTCACCGTACACAGTGTAATTGAATAAATATTTTGTTATTCTATGTTGCATATATTTTCAACCACATTGCCTACATTAATACCCGTTTCTGTATTACGTTTTGTTACTCGTTTATTAACTATTGTCAAGCATAATTTTCAATTTTGATTTTTTATCTGCACTTTTATTTCTATTAGGCATTATGTTAATAAATAAATTCTAAGAGTTTGAGATATATAAGCTAGATCTATAAGCTAGTAAATTGTAGACGAATTTGTGCATATTATGTTATGTATTTTTGAAAAGTTATATCGTAATCATCAGTGACATTACTACTTCATTGTATTCATCAAGAATTATATAGGTATACGTTTAGATAATTTTTAGAGATTTAATGATTGAAAATTACAAGTATCTCTTCCGTGTGTTTGTTGATAATACACTTAAATACTTTACATAAGTATCTTCGGTAAAAAAATGCAACTCCGTTTTTGATAAAGGCAATTTGAGAATTGACTGATTGTAAATGACACGCGATAGTACATATGAACACTATCGTATTGTCATACAACCGATCACCATTAATCATTTGGACGACAAGGATTTGTCGTAGTACGACATCCAGTTAGGACACAGCCTAAGACTTTTGATGTAAAAAATATTTGCACGGTACTGAATTTAGTTAACTTGTAATATATACACAAAAATTTGTATCAACATATTCCTTTATTTTATTTTGTAACTTATATTAAACGCTTTCGATCTACTTAATGAAATAACTATAAAGTAGTTTGATAATATAAATACTCTCCAACAACCCAACTGTTGCAATATTTTTATTCTAAAAAAGTTACGAACGTCTGGAAACTTCATAGTTACATCTACCACCATTGAAACAAAAACTGATGTCATATGCAAAATGCAACCATACTCTTCATTCCGTTCTCTTACACATATGTAGAATAATTGATTTATTAAATTATAAATTTCAAAAGTTCAATTGTTTGCAAGGTTTAATTTTTATCAAATTCAGTCGACAAATATTTGATTGCTTTCTAAAATATATTTGAGTATTTATAATCGAGTAATAACAAAATAAGAGATTTATACTATTATTTACTGTAATCTTAAAAGAAGAAACTTTATCTGAGTTTTTTCATATCTTGTCAGACTAGCTGAGAAAAAACTTTAACAGATTAAAATGGCGTTAACTCTTTCGCTACTAAAGACGTATATATATACGTCCCGAATAATTAGGCAATCATTTGGTAAAAATATACGTATTCGTTTTCTATAACGCGATACTATTTTTACTATAATTTATACTTGGCCCACCATAATTAATTATCCGAAATATGCAAATATTTATAGTCGTACTGCTTTTCTAAGAATAAAAACAATCCCCATCTGTATATGTATAAATAATGTTTTTATTTTTAGAGCGCGGTAGCGAAAGGGTTAATTTAAAAAAAAAGTGAAAAAGTAACTTACTGCAGAGTAAGATAATTTGGCGGCGCTACAGCGGTCGCTGACCCCAAAACAGTAACACGGAAGGCATCCGTCGAGATTCTCCTTGGTCAGCGCAAAATATCCCGGTTTGCACTTGTCGCAAAATTCGCCAGCGACATTCCCCTTGCACAAACAGTCTCCTTCGCAATCATGGGATGGAAGAATCCCATGGGAATCACACGGACAGGGCATGCAATCGGGGAATTGACGATAACCGGCTGCGCACTGGTTGCACTTGTACCCCGAATAACCGGGTTTGCAATCGCAAGCGCCTGCTACCTGGAACACGATCGGTGTTTAATTCGATCAAGATCGAATTAGCCAACGGCAATTGTCAAGTTTAAATGGTAAAGAATAAAGGTCTGACAAAAATTATAAAATAGAAAATTCTTATGTTGTAAAAAATTACAAATGTTAAACGTCGTAAACTTAATTCATTAGAAAATTTTTGTCTAATATACATTAATTCATGCATTAGAAAAATTTCCATACTTTCTGCTTACAGTACATTAGTCGCGTCTTTATGCTCAAACGACACATTCACCACCTAACATTTATTTTTAAATATTAAATATAAACATATATGCAATACCCATGTGTTGCTACATAAAAATGAAATACAAATTTATTATTGAAATTTTTTAGTCTCGATTCTTTATATATTCGTTCGCTATTAAATAAAATAATTACAGTCACAATTATAGGGTCACTGATAGTAATTGGGACATCTACCCTAGACCTTTCTAACTTGTTTAGTTTTCGCGTAATACTTTGTTTTCCCCAGAAATCGAGGGTTCCTTTTACAAAACTTCATGTTTCTCGAAAACTGAGGGTTATGAAGCAAATCGGGTTCCGGATTCTTGTTTAGGGCGAGTAAGTCTATAACGGTAATCCAGTGGTTATGGCAAGACAAAATTGGTGTTGGACAGTGTGAATATGCTAAAAATGTAATAGTTCGAAGAATTACAATAAATTATATAAATAAATAGATTTTGATGTCTACTGTCGCCTATCGCAGACGAGCGACTTTTTGCCGCACGATTATATCTTGCCAATTGAAAACAACGAAGACAGACATACGATCGTGCGGCGAAAACCGCTAGGGTAGATATACCAATTACTGTCAGTGTCCCTATAACCGACAAACTAATGTATGAAGAATCATAAGTAAACAAATTTTGATACTAAATTTGGACTTCGGTTTACGTAACAAAACATAGACATTGTGTAATCATTTACACTTAATATTTAAAACGAAATATTAGGAGGTGAATGTGCTGTTGAACATTGAAACGAGACCAATGTAATTATAAAATATGGGATGTGTCATAATTCAGTAAAGGCGATACGTTTGCTATGCATCTTATATCTGTTACACAAACTGACGTGCTATATATGTATATGTAAAAATTATTTTTATTTAAATGAGAACTTTTCAAATAACATGTAATAGGAACATTGCACTTTGTTGCACATTTTCAATTACGTAGTAATTAATTCATTATATTCAAAATATAAAAAAATGCACATAAATGAATGAGATGTTGAACAATGTTATGCTCCGAACTGGAAAGATTTTTAGGTTAAATACGTTCTAAAATAGTTAAATAATGTTACACGATAAATAGTGGTAGTAATTGGTACACCTACCATCAGTCTACATCAATCCTAACGCTTACATTCTCTTGTGTAAAAATTATTTAATTATAACATCGTCAAAAAGAACAACACAAGTCCAATAGACTTGCGTTATTATGCCCAAAGTATCAGTAAATTATTACTGTTCTCTTTATTACTGTACGGGTACAGAACATTATTGAACAGAAGGTAATATATACGTATATAGTAAAAAAGAAATACAGAAACGCTGCTGATAAGAAGAATTTTTGTTTAGAACTTAAAACGCAAATATCTCGAAAGTGAAAATAAATAGCTTGCAGAGCGTTTTCTTAGAATTATTAAAATGTGTATATGTAAAATGGCAACAACATAAAGTTTTATAGTTCCATTGTAAAAGAAACTACCAAAAAACATGGAAACATCCTAAAGTAAAAAATCTGTTAATAAATTTTTTATAATTAGTCTGCGGATCTTCGTGCACTTATGGCACATCGAAAACAGATTGGATATGGCAAATAAAAATATGCAAAATATTTGAAGTGAAGTACAAATTACATGTTGGAGATCAAACGGATCTCTATTTAAAATGCGTTCTTTTTGTTTTACTTAATGGTATATGAATTTGCATAAACATCCAGTGTCTAATTATAATTGAAGAAAAAGAAAGGAAAATCTAGCGACTATAATATTCTTTCCCGTTTTAAATAAAACTATTCATTTCTTGTACATAAGCTATTCTTATAAATTAGTTCATATAATAAAATCATAAATTAGAACGCCTTCTAACATAAATCCATAACAGCATTAGAATAAAAAACGTAACTCTGCAGACACATGTAATTTATCTTGCATTGAACTTTAATACTATTTTACCCAGTAAGTCCTTTTGAATATCAAACGTTGTAAATCAATAGAATTAAACGCTATTAAGATACAGGAAACCCATTTATCTTAACATGCCTTTACATGAACACGTGCCTACCTTTCCTAGATGCGTGTAGGAGTCATCGGGAGTGCAGTAGCCCGTGCTGCCGTAAACATTACAGTCGCACGGTAAGCATGGTTCAGGTGCATCAGGGGCAACCCCATTCGGCCTATAGTAACCATCTTCACACATTCCGCAATTAACTCCAGCAGTATGCTCCTGAAACAAATGATTTCACACAGTGAACATTAATATTTGCGTCTAACATTTTACAGTGATTACAAAAACTATTAGCACAACATTGAGTTTACTATGTGACTTAAGTTTATTTGTGCAATATCTAATTTGCTTCTTAATCTTTTGCTCCGAGGACCAAAAATTAATCAAATATTTTGTTTTTAAATTAATAGATTTGTAGTTTACAAATGTTGTAGATTCCAAAAATCGCAATTTTCACGCGAGAAATGCACAGGCTCAAAAATTATACTTATGCAAAATTACGATTTTTATTAGTTATTTCAGCCACCATAGTGATTCCTGTAACAGTTCCTCCAATCAAAAGAGTTCATTGCATACTAGTGATATGTACACTAAAGCGAAAGTTCACGTAATTATAGCAAAAATTTTTTACACGACCCATCTCAAACTGCATTGAAGCTTCTTTTTTAAACGATGTTCAACAATCATTTCTGTACAATTGCTATTATACAGAGTATCCCGCATTTTTTCCAATTCTATCTCAGCAGTGTATTCTATAAGTAAAAATAAGATTAAAATGTGACATATAATATTTATACATTTATTGTATACGAGATGCATATCTGTATGCTCATGATTACAAAACATTTTTTACAGTTTTAAGACTGCGATCTATCACTTTATAAGATAGAACGAAACTGAAATTACGTGTCGCACAGGCTCAACCAGGCAAACCAGTTATTTATACGTTTGTGCCACTTAACATAAATATTATATATCTTGTCTTGTCCCATATTGAAATAAGAAAAATAGGATTATCATATTTTTTCAATTCTTCTCAATTTCCTAAAAAAGCATTCCTGGACTTTTTGTTATATGACATTTTAATCTTATTTTAACTTGTAGGATATACCGCTAATGTATTTATGAATAGAAAAATGCGGGAGAGTCTGTTTAATACAGGTACAACTACAAGAAGTGTTTACACATTGCTGTATGTATATTCACATTTAAGTATTAATTAATTAACTCCAAATATATTAAATTTCCTATCGTTAAATAGATTGTTAAATAGATGTACCAATTACTGCCACTTTAAGCTTATCGCGTAACATTATTTAACTATTTTAGAACGTATTTAACAAAAAAAACGTTTCAGTTTGGAGCATAGTATTGCTCAATATCTCTTTTATTTATGAACATTTTTTTATATGTTGGAGGTAATGAATTTATTACTAATTCATTGAAAATGCACAACAAAGTTTAATGTCGCTATTACTGTCATTTGAAAAGTTCTCATTTAAATAGAAACACGTTTTACATATATTAGCACGTCAGTTTGTGTAACAGATATAAGATGTATAGTAAACGTATCGCCTTTACTGAATTATCACACGTCCCTTACTTTATAAATATACTGATCACGTTTTACTGTTCAACAGCACGTTTACCTCCTAATATTTCATTTTAAATATTAAGTGTAATCGAATACGCAATATCTACGTGTAGTTACGTAAACTGAAGTCTAAATTTAGTATAAAAATTTGTCTATTTACGATTCTTCCGAAGCTTTCGAAAAAATTGTTCCTATTTAATTATGCGTTCAATACAAATACACACCACTCATAAGGTATAAATGCACTGGATAATTAAGCGACAAATTACAATTCGTTACAAAGTTACTTAACTATTAACTACTGCATTTTTGCTACACTACGAAAACAAATAAAAGCACGATTTACATTCACACAGTTAATCAAAACTACAAGTAAATATTTCTCCGTTAATGTACATATTACATTCTATACAGTATTCATATACAGGTAACCCTTTTATAAAACGATACTTTAAGAACGGGGATTTAATACAATGCAACTTAAAAATTATGGAAGGTATGGATGAAATTCTTAACCAAATTTTGAACTCAATTCTTAGCACATTACTTACCGGTTAGAAATTAAGCGGATGCACATAAAACACCGGTCAATTCAAGTTCAAATTCTTCGGTACTATCAGCAAGTTTTAATTATCGTATAAAAATATGTAAAGTAAAATAAGAATTTAAGACACCATTTTGTTTACTGGTTGAATTATTATTAGTAATATAGAAGAATGATTCTTGAACTATTGTTCGCGAGATGATTTTAGGTAGTTCGCGTCAAATATCAAGATATGAGAGTAATTACTATGTCCATTAGAAGACTTTTGGCTATTGAAAATTGTTGGGTGTAGTACACCATCCTTTTAAAGGATGCATCGAAGTATAGACGAGTAGGTCATGAAAAATGACCGCTCTCGAAAGTGAATTGACGGCTCGAAAGGTTTAGGAACTATTGATGCAGAGAATGAAAAGCCGATTCACAGACGAGGTACAGAATAGACTTATCATGCAATGCATTTTTCTGTTACAAGGTTTTGGGGTTTCGAGACCACATTATTATTTGCATTTTTACGTTTATGATTACGTAATATCTATAGTTTGTGCATTTGCTTTTACATTTTGCATATTAAAATACTTCAGAAGTGTTTATCTTCCTTTCAATCTGAAAAGGGATTTAAAAATCAGAATTTTCGAAAGAATATGTTTGATTCAATTATCTGAAAAGGAATTTATTCTTTTGAAAATTCTGATTCTTTTAGATGTCTGTATTTCAAATCATGCACCTCGTCTGTGACAGACTGTAAGTTTCAATATTTTTTTTAAAACTTAATGTAAACAACTTCTGCCATTCTTATTCGCGAATTTATATCAACTTGAATATGGGTTAATAAAGATATCTTTATTCTTGGTTTAATTTTCTTTCTTATACTATCAATTGCAACTTAAACCATAAAAATGTAAGTGTCCGGGTTTTACTTTGAGCCACTGTATATTAAAATACAACAAGAATTGTTGTTAGAATTATATTAATACACTGGTGAATTTTCTCTGCCATCTTTGACGTTCTACAATTTGTTTAGCATAAATAGAATGACACATTTTACACTTTTGTGGGCAATTTTATTTGTGTAATCAGTGATATTTTTATTAGATTACAGTAATTATTACTGTAATGATTTCGACCATTATTGTAATACAAATTGAGGAATTAGCATTAGTCAGGTGCAGGTGTGTAGAACGAGCATTAAAATTCCATTATGTATTTCCAAAACGAAGCTTCATGAAAAGAGATTTATTCTACATTTTCTATTTACTTTTGCATAAGGAATCTCCTATTTCTAGTTATACATATTATTACGAATTTGAAAATACCCTTTATAGCAAAGCATTTTTCAGCTCGTTCTTGGTAGAATGTGGTATCAATTTTATATGTTTCATCAGGGTTACCTCTACAAACATGGAATAGAAGGAAAGATTTTTGTGATGACGACTTCTTTTCAACAACATTCCCATTCACAAAACAAATTCACGTCACCGCATGGATCGATCGCATTTCTTTGGAGAAATTCGGACTTACTGTGCAATTAATGCAGACACCACCGCCGCGAAATTTCCCACGAATGTCCATGGACATTCTTCTGTCAGCCACGTCCTGATCATATCTGCACGAAGTTGCATGTCCATTGCAGTTGCATTTCTCACAGTGAAAGCCCTTCGCAGCTGTGCCAGGTTTCCACGGAATCTGATTGTACATGGGACAGCATTTTTCGCATCTTTCGCCGCACGTGTGGCGCTCACATTCGCATTCTTGATGCTGAGAAACAATACCACCTCTTAATGGAACCATATTAATCTTCTCGATAGTATAATCGACTAAAATATTCAATTCTTCTATGTGTGTTTACAGGTAAAACGATTTATTCTCTGTTGCACCTTAAGCGGTACGCCTTTTCTTAGTTATTAATAGATTTTATTACTGTGTATCGTACAAATGATAAGGAAGTAGTTCAAGTTTTATCAGTGTGTAATTATGTAAAGCATTTGCTGCATACGGGGTGAAAAAGTTCATGATACGCATTACGATTAATATTGCTAACGATACTATAAATATTTAAACACTAGATAATATTTAATGCCAAAGTAAATTTATGGTCTACTCGCGAAAATTTCAAACAAGTATTGTAACTCAGCGTGAGGTACACTGGATTTACTCTTGTTGTTATTAATCATCTAGTATTAAATATGAAGAATGTGTAGTATTGATATACAAATGAAGGCTAAAGATTGGAAACCACGGGTTGAAATGACCAAGAAAATAATTATTTCAAACTGTTATACATAGGGTAGATGTGCCAGGTACTGCCAACTTAAGGTTATCGCATAACTTTATTTAACTATTTTAAACATTATTTAACAGTTTGAAACATAATATTGTTTAACGTTTCTTTTATCTATGAACATTTTTTTACATGTTCAATATAATGAATTATTTACTACGTAATTGAAAATATACTACAAAGTCCCATGTCCCTATTACTGTCACCTGAAAAGTTGTTCGGATAGAAACAATTTTTACATACATTAGCAATTTAGTTTGCGTAACAGATATAATATGTATAGTAAACGCATCGCCCTTACTGAATTATAACACGTCCCATACTTTATAATTACATTGGTCATGTTTTAATATTCAACAGCACATTTATCTCTTAATATTTCGTTTCTAAGTATTAAGCGTAAACGAATATACAATGTCTATATGTTGTTGTGTAAACCGAAGTCCACATTTAGTTTAAAAATTGCTTTATTTACGATTCTTCATACATTACTTTGCTATTAAATAAAATAATTAATGTGTCGGTTATAGAGACACTGACAGTAATTGGAGTATCTAGCCTATATGGGTTTTGATTGAAACAGTTATGAGGACCAAAAAATATCATGACTGTTATGGGTATATCAGTTCCGGTTCATTTCGATTTCGGTTCTTCAGAACCGATATTATATCGTTTCTACATTGATTCTATAACTGTTATTTTAGGTTACTCTTATCTCACCGACAACCATTTCATCGACAATTATGTCACCGACACGATTTCATCGACACCGAATTGCATCGAGAATATTTACTCGCTGACCATGTTTTCATGAGCACCTAGTTTCGCCGACAATTTTCACTTATCGATGCTTACTTCTACTGCGTATGATGCATTCTTTTTCGCTACATGTTATCGCCCACGATGCATCATTATCTTCGTATTCGTTCCCTTGTATAAAAAAATAGCAATGCGAATGATATTATAAAACATAAGTTATTGTTACATATTCACGGTTTTACTATATTAATATTATTCATAACAATTATATGTTAGCGTCTACGTGTTTTTAAAGGCAACCAAGGATCGATGGCGAGGCATTCTCTAGCATTGAAGGATTTATGATTGGGACTTAGGCTGCGTGTGACCAGAGAAAGTAGCATGAGACCTTCCAGACAGCGTTCCTCGTGTCTGGTGACCTAGAGCCGCATGGGGGTTGACTGTTTGGAAGATGGTTTGGAAAGACGGAAACTAGGCAATGGCTGGTGACGACATTGGGTACTTCAGTCATCAACCGTTCAAAACAAGATTTAGAGTTTAGAAAGAAATAGTGTACGTGCGACAACAAGCAGACGTTGCATTGCTAAAAATAATAGGGTTTTCATTCTTAGGGATCTGGCCACAGAGTGAGGAATGCAAGAAGTCCTCTTGGTAAGAGGACTGTGATGAGCCCCACGGCACTTATAACATACAATAATATAAATAAATATACTTATCCTAAATTGTTACATGAATTAACATAACATAACATTAATAAACATGTAGATATAGATAATTAAATCATTGCAGATACAAGTTATGTGCAAATGACTTCACAAAATTTATTTCTGCATATGTTTCCCTATTGTAAGATTCTAGTGTATTTAAGAACCGGCCTTAATGTACGGTGTCACCATCTATTAGTACCTCATTGTCTTGAATTCGAGACTAGAGTTCGTTGATAAGGTAAAAGAACAGATACAATGAGAGTACAAAATTGGAATAAAACTGGATATTTATCACAAAATAAGTATTATTACAAGTGGTTTTGTTGCGGAAAGGAATATATATAAAAGAAAAGTGAGAAAAGGGATGAAAAGATGCACGATTTTGACGCACTGGTAATGCGGGGACTTGAGAATGGTAATAAAGTACAATGGTCAAATAGAAACTAGTCGCGATTCTACATAGTAGACTGTGCGGAGTAGCATACTACTTCTTTCTCGCTTACTCTCGCTATATCGATTCACCTTGTTTATAGGATCCTTATGCTCAGCTCAAGAAATTGAGTAGTGGGAGAATGGTGGGGTGAATCATTTAAATTTAAACGATCAACAAAAATTTCGCATAGGTTAGTATCAGACTTGATTAGGTTTAAGTTAAATCTTGGTTAGATGGTGTTTTAAAGGTAGTTAAAAAATACAATTTCTTACTGAGGCTGATTCTCTAAAGCCACAAAGAATTTTGGGCGTTTTCGTTCTTTGGACTAAACATATAAGTGTACAATTTTATATAAAGTAAACGTATAGAAATTCGCTAGTATTTCCAAATTTATTATCTACAAAAATTCATAAAGTAGTAATTAGAATCGCTAAACAGCATTAACCTACAATCTTTACAGAAAAGAAATATTGGTTCACAACCTTTCAACCAAAAATTGTGTGTATATAAAGAATAATATATGTATGTGTATAATATGTTTATTATAATGAATGATAAATTTTAAACGACATTCCAAAAAAGGATGAATAGAATCTAAACAATCATATTTGCTCACTGAAACCAAATAAAAGTGAAAGATACCGCACTTCTGGTTTTAAACTCTTCCGCGGTCATCTAATCAATTAATGCGGAAAACGTAATGGATATCAGAGACCACATGAATGTACATTATAAATCGCGACACGAAGATGCTTCTTTATGCCTCGCGATACAGATATCCGGTATTGCGCTCAAGTGTATGAGAAAGAACGGCTGTGCAATCGCCTCTTTGTGACATTTCGAAATTTATAGGAACGTTAAGATAACTGGCCACGTTATCGAGGGCATTAATTCGTACGCGGTACCAATTGGGTTGTGAATTTTATTTACTGCGCTATTGTAATGGACCTGAGTTAAATTTCTGCGAGTTTTCATGCATATACATACGTTCAAACGTATAAATTGAAGCGTTCAAAACAAAGATAACCATTGTCAATTTTTTTCTTCTTCCACAAGAGCAAAAGAATACCCTAAGATCTTTAATTTTTTTTAACCGATTTCAATTGTTTTAAAAAACCACATAACTCGTATTATACTATTCTTGTAGATACTATTTATAATTACATTGGAGAATCAATTATATCCAATTGAGCTACGATAGTGTGGATCTTACAACTAAGATTGTTAATTTTGACAAGGGCCGTTTCTGATATGAACTCATTAACTGTACTACAAAAGTGCTGTTTAATAATTTGTAAAATAGTTTCAAACTAATAATTACTATATGTTGCGGTGTCAAAATAGTATCGGAATAATTTTAGTCGTGTAGTTTAACCGATGGAAGGGCATTAGTGTATTTTGTTTCTTATATCGTTGTCCAAACCATCTAGCGATTCTTTTTTTATAGTATATCTATCAGATTTAAAGACCAAAAACTTTCAATAAATGCAAAAATATGGCTTTAGAGAAAGCTACAATGCGTATTGAGGTACAACAACCATAAATACACAAATTGAAATGTTCGGATCAGGTTTAGGTTAGATAGTTCTCTTAAAGTACCATAACTTACAATTTCAAGTCATGGCTATTTTTCTAAAGCTCAATATATCAATGACTTGCAGTACAAGTATTATATATTCACTTTTAGTATTTAGTAGGTTGCCTGGAAATAAATTATTTATCAACTTCGTTGATCAAATTGAATATAATTCTTAAAATAATCATTGTAAATCATAAGAGACGTTAAAGGCCTCTGCTTTTTTACACGCGTGGAATTTCAATTTGAAAATGATGTTTCCTATAAATGGGTAGTCTATCTTGTAGTTAGTCAACGATGGAACCTTTTTGATCCAGTGCTGACGAAGATTACTTTTAGGTTATCATAGGTTTCTTCATTCCACATGCTATCTACCATATACATCGCGTGTATGCTCTCGTGAGACATACTAAAAGCTTAGAGTAACTGAAATAGTGCTACAGGAAGACTATTAAAAGCTTGGTCTAGTTATTTACTATCACGCACACGCAATATGCGTAATACTGTCTTATGCTCATGGTTAGAATAACTATTATTATTGCAGTAAATAACGTTGAAACACTTTGGCGCATGAAACGCGATCTAATAGACATTATTTACTTTACATTTTTAAGTGACGAGACCACACGCGTTGCGTTAGCCCCACATTTTCTCCGTTCAAAAGCGACTGACCTTGTTCACTCGTATTTTCTAAAAAACACAAGGAATTTCTATCATAATGTTAATATATTAATGTTTAATATATCATTATATTGAATAAGAGTCTCCTAAAATCTTGAGTTTTTATTTTATTTTGTCTTATTTCATTGTATTTTATGATATCCCATTATGTGTCAATTTCAATCGTATTGTTATTTACGAATAATTTAGAAAAAATTGTTTTAAATACATCAGATAAGTTCTTGTTCATTGAAAAAGTTATCGAATTTGGAGTGTAAATTTTTGTATTAAAACTTGGAAATTTTATACTGCTCTCCTAAGTTAAAATATCCTGTCTCGCATTTTTTCATTTTTAAAATGTAGAGAAATATTTGAAGTTCAACACGTTTTTTACCTTTTAAATAGAAAGTCTCATATGTCGTGAAGAGATCTAGAAACATTATAATGCATTTGTTCTAACTGTATTTCTAGTGTTCGGGCCAGTTTTGTAGGAAGTTTATGGCAAGGTTTAGAAGTACCGCTATTTGTGAGGATTCGTTAATTTAGTTTTTCTGCCATCTGTGCGACACTCGTCAGATGGTACGATTCCCGGATTTTACTCTTTTGTCATAGCATTTGTATAGCTTTTACTTTCTTTCGCATATTTTTCGAACGCCTCAATAGCTATTACCCTGTCGTAAACCTTCACGGTCTGAGCAGTCTTCGAGAACCATGGGTCACCCAACGGTTTCCGCGGCCTATGTAAGGGGCAAGGAAACCGTCTCAGGTGTTGACCAGATGTGTCGCCCACCCCCGTCAAATTCTAACATTTCGCCCCCTTGGAGAAATCCGCGACCCCTTCCTCAAGGAAACACGCCGAGAGCGTAAGGGAAGGTGTGTCTTTCCAAACTAGGCCCTCTGATTGGAACTGCTTAAAAATTGGAAGGAACCAATCAGTGGGAAATTGCAAACTCCAAGGGGGAGGGCTGAGACATTCTCGTAGTTACAGAAACAGTCATACAGAAACAGTCGTACGGAAAGAGTCGCATAGAAACTGTCGCAACAAAACATTCACTAATAATCACTTGTAACCATTGCTCGTACTTCGAAAACATTTTAAATACAGTCCACTTTTCTCTTTAAGTCGCGAGCTCCGAACCCATTGAGAGACGGAACGCGACCCAACATCTAGTAAGGTTACTAATCTAAAATATCTTATGTATCCTTTACTAACAATAAGCCAAATAGTCCCAAGTGTACAATGTAGTTTATATCAATATTATTTATGTTTTAGTTATATGTTTAAAAGTATGAAATTAGTATGATTTCAAATTAAAAAATAAAATGTCCTATTTTAATTTTCTACAAAGTTAAAATGTTCTATGTAAGACATTTAATTAATTGTTACGTTATTTCACATCTGTTTCAAAATATTATTGAGATTCTTACGAAATTCTGATTCAACTTTTTAACTAAAAGAAGGAAAACGAAGAACGATACAAAGAAAATAATAAAACTTCGATTTTCTCAGATGTTTCTGAATGCTAGATAGGATTATATAGGTATTTATATATTTATTATTTCAAATTGTAAATCATTATTATTATTATCTGCTATTAATTATGTCAATATCAACTACTATTAATTAATTCAAGAAAAGTAAACGTATCTTTGTTGAAACAAGAAAATATTTGACGGCAATTGTATTATTAAAGTGCGTGGTATACACATAATTTGAATATTGTTTATTTAATTGAAATAAGAATAAATAAACAGTACTACCTCCTTAACATAAATTGACGCTTTTTTAGTTACTAAATCCAAATAAATTCTATATTTATACAGTCAATATTTTCTCTTACTAGTTATCATAAATATATAAAAGTTTCAATTATCAATAATATGATCTTGAGTTGTTTTCATTTTCTTACTTTTGAAAACTTGAAGTTTTGAAAGTACTATGAAGGAACATAAATTGAAAGTAATTAACTACGATTCTCAATTATACTTCTAATTTTTTGTTTTATCCACATGATGAAATTAATCATTTATTTCTGTATTCATTAAACCACGAAAAAGTAACTTTCAATGACAACTGGTGACAAATGAAGCCGTTTAAAAATATAAGTAAACCCTATTCACTATATTAGCTTAAAATCATGTTGCTGATTTCTACAAATGGAGATAAAAAAAAGAGTGATACATAACGGAATTTGTTAAAATTTTTCATTAACCGCACATGTTTATCCGGCATGCGATGTCAACAAATTATTGCTGATCCATTGTGAATCGCCGTCGTACGCTATAAGCAGAATTACAAACATTTAAATGATAAAGACTTTACGAGACGTGTTTATATTGCAACACGCAGATATTCAGCACCAGATGGTAGCAGTAAATCGTAGTTTATACTTTTTCACGATGCATCACAGGCCTCATTGTGTTTTCATTAATGACCATTGTCATTCATGAGACTAGATATACCGCGGGAAATGGCTAATGACTGCTTCAATGGAACTTTATCGGATGATTTAGTGAGATCGATATATCGCAGACTTAATTAACGTCAGAATACACCATACATATATAATAATCGACGAAGATGTTTGTAGTTGCGTCTTGTTCTATAAAACAGTTGTATGTAGTGAACTTTTCACAAAGAACAATACAACAAACAACAGTAGTAATAATAAAAATATAAGAAAATAAACAGTAACGAATGTGGGGAACGTCTTCTGCAAGAGCAGATTTGGATTTACAATTTACGGAGTCAGGGATGAAAAGTAACGACTAGGAAAAACTGAGGCAATGCGAAACGATGATGCAAAATGAAATACTATTTTATGATTATTACTACAATGCAGTAATGCTACTAGCGACTATTTTAGTATCTAAAACACTAAAAGAAACAATTACCATTTGCCTGATTATTTATTAGTGGAGTGAAATGTTTACAGCGTTTATTTGAAATTCTGAAATTTCATACATAAAGCTGTTATTCTTAACCTTCTCGTAGCGAATGACATATGTGTATATGTACCTATATACGCCTTCAAAAATTGGACAATCATACATTGAAAGCATACGTACATCATTGCATAGTATAATACTATTCTTGTTTCAATTCATGCAACATTATTACACTATAATTAAACGTAGAGTAGATGCACCAATGAATGAACACAGGGCGAATGAAACAAGGAATATTCAAGTTATATATATGATCGATCATGACAGTTCGATTGAAACGTAATTTAAAAAATATTTCGATTGCTCTGCTAATGACTTTGTATTCAACAATGCAATTGTAATTCACAACCGATGTAAAATTGTTAGGTATAACAATTAGGTCAATGAATGGAAACAAAAAAGTACAGCGACTTTACTTTACGTGGAACCCTAGATCGATAGGAACCAATATTTCCGCGTTCTTTCCCCATATCTACTGAACCGTTTAAGTGTCAAGGAGAGTAGTAGCGCTGTTTAGATTTCACGTAGAAAAATGCCACTGCATCGAATCGCGATGTACAATTTACGATGCGTCCGTCGCAGGCGAGGTACACAGTATACCTATCATCTAATGGAGTCTCGAGACCCCATTACATTCATTTTTAGCTTCTCGATTGCGTAAAATCTATAGCCATTGACTAAGTGCAGGATAGACCACACATTAATAGGAAACATCATAAATTTCAAACTGAAAAAGCAGAGGTCTTTTCTGCGTCCCTTTGCTTTTTGTCAATCTTAGTTTAGTATGTTATAACTACACTGCGGATGTTTATGCAAAATTTGTACGTCAAAATATGCAAAATATATACAAAAATAATGCAAAAGATATGGAAAATATATGCAAATCATTTTATTATTTTTCTCTATTATTTACCATAATTTACAATATTTTTTCTTATATTCTATACCGTCGATTGGTGTCTTTTATCGTAAAATTAATTTGTAGGCCCAAAATGTTCTTGCAATATCACAGGGTGTGACATGAGTACATATATATATATATATATGCTTCTTCCAATATTGCGCTTCTATTTAATTTAGATCGTCAATATATTTTTAATAAAAAATTGTATCATATAAAATATTTTCATCATTTTGAATAGTCATTTATAAAAAATGTACGGGAGCCGAGGCTCCATAACATTTCATAGCGTATTGTCGGCAATGTGTTAACAATCGTGCCCTTTCAGTGCACTCGTGAGTGTAAACTAAGACTTGTTAATTGTTACGAAACCTTCCTTCGTGGTATATTAATCACTCTTGCAAGTGATCACCCTAGTCGTTTTGCCTTTAAGGAATAATAAAATTGGAAAAAATGCCAGTCGGTGTTTCGCGTCAAAGGACTTGCTGTTATTCTCACGTTCCATTATCGTTGTACTTTTGTGAGTGAATTTACCTGTGTACCGTGATCGATGCTCAATGTTAAACTCGACATTTTATCGGGTCTTTCGAACAGGTTCTAACTGGCTTTTATATAGTTCAAGGATCGTATTAGAAATTATGATCGTTTAGACCTCAACAGTTCGTGGTGGTTGTTTATTTAGCAAATAAGGAATCATTCATTTGCCAACACAAATATTTATGGTTGATTTAAGGCATTCACGATGAATTGATTGGATAGTCATATTTTTATTTTTTTATTTTGTTATTTTTATTTTCGTGAACGTCGTAGTTCACTTTTTCAGTTTCAGATATTTCAGTCAGTTCAATCAATTTTAGATTTGTTCCGAAGGAATATACTACATGTTCACGAGATACCGGAGACAAGCAAAATACACGTATGTAATTTTAAAATTTATTTACAACAGTAATAACTGTAGAAATTATAATGCCAAAAATGATTCATAGTTTAAAAAGATTTTATAGTCGTTCAAGTTAAAAAAAATCTTACAAAATTCTTAAAACTTCTTAGAAAAAATTCTTAAAAAGATAAGCTGTTTCATTTATGTCGTAATCTTGATGTACTATAGTTCGCTGCCCTAAACTATGCTGAATTTTTTAGACACATATGGTACCATACATTTAATAGAAAGAATGCTAATAAGATATTTGGTAAATTACACAAATTTGACTAACCCTTTCGCTACTGGCACATTGTAACTAAAGACTAAAAGCGTAGGTAACGATAACGTTTACTAATATAAAAATGATACAGGTAAAAATATTTGGATACTCTGCATAACTAATTGTACCGTACTATTAACGTATGGATGATTGCAGACATTATATTGCGTTATAGAAAAAATATACGTATACTTTTAACAAATGCTAGTGCAATTCTTGAAGACGTATATATACGTCCATAGTAGCGAAAGGGTTAAAAAGTGATGTTCGGACCAGTTTTGTAGGAGGTTTAAGGGAAGGTTTAGAAGTATCGCTATTTTTGAGGATTTGTTAATTTAGTTTTTCTGCCATCTGGACGACACTCGCCAGATGGTACGATTCCCCGATTTTTACTCTTTTGTCATAGAATTTGTATAGCTTTAGTTTCTTCCGTATTGTTCACTGTCGACGCTCAATAGCAATTACCCTATCATAAACCTCCACGGCCCGAACGGTCAACCTAAGACAATCGACGTGTGGAAGTGTTACGGATTCGCGACGCGACAAGTGATAAAAAACAGGATTATGAATTTGTATAATTAATGTTAAATTTCTTTTACTTATTGAATGTTATTAATTTATTGAAAGAATTTTTTGAATCATATGTAGAGTTAGGATTAGGTTTAGATTGAGTTAGTTTTTCTTTCGTCGTCGAGCGGAAGGCCGCTTACGGCCAGGAACGAGCATGACACCATGTCATCTTTTTTGCTAATATCTTGAAAACTAAGACCAATCGACGCTAACTAAATGGAAGAGGAAAAAGTTATTCAAAATAGCGCCCTTGAAAATATATTTCAGGCCCATTCAAATACGCGATGATGTACCTCATCGCCAAATTCACCACAAATCGATACCGTTTTAAACAAATTCCGAATGTTATTTAAGATTGTAATATAAATTTAAGATATCTATTTTTCTATATACATGTTATGGACTAAGTGATTAATACGAGAATTACGCATAATGGCGGGACATTATGAATAATGACAAACGAAATTGGCCGGTATAATAGTTTGACGTAGTTTATCATAATTTATTACATTGGCCGGTGAATATAATTACTGTTATCACGTGATCGGATTAGGTTTGGGTAAAATTAATTAATCAATATTTCTCAAATTTACTCACCGCAATAACATTATTCATAATGCCCGTATTAATCCTTGGCCCATAACATATCCTACCTATATGTATGTGTTCTGTCATATATGTGTAAATCAATATTCTGAATATGCATATGATTCTGTATCTGCAATTAAAGAAACCTAACATTTCATGATATGGGAAGATATTTAAATTTAGAGTTGCTTTACACTGAATTAACTTGCACATTCAATAATTAAAAATCATGATACAAAATTTCATACTTTCAATACTTCTTCCTTTAATCCTTTCGCGGTTCAGTACGAGAAAGGCTCGGGTAAGCTGTCGAATACGGCACTATAAATTTCACTTAGGTTGCATTGTATACAATATAATTATTAACATGTATAACGTATGAATGGGTGAGATTACGTATTTTCTGTATCGAACAATTAAAGCACAAATAATGTTGTAATAAAAAAATAAGTGTATTCTTTCTGACGCCTTCTTTCTATTCCTCGCCATTTTATTACACTGCAAAAGGGTTAAAATATCTTCTACACGGTTCGTCGACCAGGCATTCACCCGATTCGATTACCTTAAACGCATCCGTCACTTGTCACAATTTCGCCTCTCTGCAGAGGTCCACTTAATGGTCAACGAATGCCGCATCTCCTTTCAAACACCAAACCCTGAATCTTTTAAAAAAATCACTAGGACCACGAGCCAGTGGCGATTGAATGTTTTTGTATGAACACCGTTCACTTGAAAACGAATTCAGTTCTATTAGAATCATCTTTTGGCGATGCTCACAGGGGTAAATTGAATTAGTTTTTGGGTGGGTATCGACGCAGCACGAGGCCAACGTTTGGCACGTAGACCGAATTGCAATCGCATTGCTGAATACGAAGTCATTGGTAGAGCATTCGAAATATTTTAAGTAACGTCTCAATCGAACTGTCATCATCGATTATATAACATAATATTCCTTGTTCCTATTTCAATTTTTTTTAGTATGGATTTCCCTTTTGATATTTCCGTTTGGAATTGTTTCAATTAGAGAAGATGAGTTACCGAGTTCTCCTAGTTTGACGACTATTCGACCAAATTTTGTTCACAATAAAACTACTCAACTTCAGTTCAAAGTTTTGTGGTTTTCTTTACCTATATTTGAACAACATATACAATTTTTTCACGTAAAGATTATATTTCCATCTAAACTCATACTGGTTTGGATTGATTGGTTAATAATTAAAAATATTTTATAAGTCTTTTTTTATCTTCCACTTTTTGACTCACGGAAGCTTCACTTTTTCTCGGTCAAATTACATTTTACATGATCTTACAAAATTTCTTAAAAAATAACATTGAAGTCACTCTCATTTTCTAATTTTCTTTTGTTAATTCCCTAACTTAACTGTGTTACAGTGCTATAAATTTTACTGCATTAATAGCATTGAGCAACATTTTCTTTCCTATTCTTGTAGTTTTCAATTCGTATTACTAAGACAAATCAACAAGGAAAAAGTTAACGACACTGAAAAATTTAGAACGATTTCTCCGTGATCGTACAAGAAACTTTAATGTACAGTTCCTGCGAGGACCGAGAATTTCTAACAGGCAAAGGGACTCGAGGCGAAGGCGATCCTGCCATTAGCAGCGACGGTAGACAAAGGTCTGACAAGTTTATGGCATTTCTGACAGATTTATTTCCTGGTCCTCTGTAGCTTGCCCCTTCCCACTGGAGACATTTGCGAAATCTAACTTTAGCGAAGACTGTCCAGAAGAAAATTAAGTCACATGACCATTTGCTTTCTATACTCCTATATTCTTTCTTTTTGGTTTGACAGACTTCTTTTATGTGTGCAATGTATACTTGGTTATTAAACTTATCTACCTGAATATCAAAGTGAATATTAAAGTTAAAATATTAATATTTAGTATTTTATTCCACGAAAGCTTTACTCCAGCGTTATTTAATCTATGAACTACAATCTAATATTGGGCCGCATTAGGTTTCCAATGGGCCGCGAAACGATGATTGTTTGAAATTGTTATTGAATTTTATCTTGTATTATTTAATTCATAGTTTGAATAAGAATTTTTAATAAACATAATTCAAACTATATGAGCGATTTTTATAATTCCAAAACAGCTTGTCTTATTTAAAAAAAAATGGTTAATCTCATATTTTTCCATAATTAAACATAAAATTGGAGTATTTGTTAAAAATTGAAATTCGTTTCAACTGCTTTCAATATAAATTTACCGAATGTTACTTTTCACATATAGAAATTACTGTTAGGTATACATAATTTCTTTTCTTTATAGAATATAATTCATATCAATCAGGTTTTCAAAACTTTTATATTATAAGTATTTAGGCCGCGATACCATTATAAACAAATATCTTGGGATATACGGCAAAAACGTTGAGAAACTCTACTTTACTCGATTTCAATCAATTTGAATTTATTTTAATCTATCCAATCATTGATAGCACTATTTCTTAATTTTAGATAAGATTAGAAATAAATACAGTAGAATGTCGATCATCTGAATTAATTGGGGGCCAAATTCGGAAACTCGGTCTTAAAGAATCAAATTCTTGATTACGAAATATTTTCAGAACTAAATGCCTGTTATACAAATTGGGAAGCTCACAATACAAAAAAAAGCTACATAATTAAAATACATTTTATTAATTTTTACAAAAGGAAACCTTTATTGTTCGTTAAAAAAGTGTATCTAATACATTAATATATTCAATTTTTGTTTGTATCGAAATACAGTAAAGTGCTGAAAAATTATAAAAGTATACTTTCCAAACAAAATATTTATAATTCCCCATTATGAATTAATTTTGAAGAACTAGTCAGTTCTAAGTAATGGTATTAACGTCTAACATTATTATTATAACATCCATAAAGTATACATTTCATATCAAATTATAAAATTACCTGACAAGCAACTTAATAATTATATTCAATAAAGAAAGTTTTACTATACATGTACATATTTAGCTTTTAATTAGACCTCAATTAAATCATAATTTACTCATGAAGATATAATTAAACAAATTTTTAACATTGGCGTTGAAAGAATCCGGTTGTTTCTCCGTAGGAATTCCTATAACAGGTTCGTGGCAAATGTGTTAATTGCGGAACTTATACTACGTTGGAACTTAATGTGTGAATTTTACAGCTCCTAATTTAGCACATATCTAACGCATAAATTATAAAGCTCGTAACTCGTACTAAGATAACGTGTAAAACATAAAATTCATATGTGCTTTCCAAATCGATGTGTAATATGTTCAAATGTAGTGTAATATCATTGCTTTCACGCATGACCAATATTTACGCATTGATCTATTACATACGTACATTGATAAATCAAAAATACAGTTACCAAAATTGTACATTGCTAACATTTGACCTATCCTAAATCAAGAACAAACAACACCTGTCATTCTCCAATTAAATAAGGATAAAAAGCGAACATTATATTGCGAAATAAATAATTTGTTTGAGGCATAACGACTTTTACATTTCTTATATACTTTGATATAAAACTATAAAATTTATAATCCTTATTCCTTATAATTGTACTTTCACCATTAAAATAATCATAAAATTCAGACACTTTGCAAATTCCACATTGCAAAATGAATTATTTTTTCAATGTATACAAATTTTTATATTATTTACACAAAATATTTTTATATAAACACTTTTAACACTAACCATGCCGAACCTGGCTAAATTACCGGTTTTGATGTGATTGAAAATCCTATATTCATTGTTATTTGTTTCGTTCATTTGACTTTATGATAATTTTTATTGTGTCCTATTAACTAGTTCTTCACATTTTGTTTTTCTTTTTAATTTTTTTCACTGGAAAAGATTTATTGTCTGATTTGTTTAATGGCTACAGTAGGAATAGGTATATATAGTATTTAAGTGTTCCAAGACTTTAAGGACTTATGATACTCAACGAGAGGAGTAAAAATGTCTGATCAATTTAGGTCTTAAAGTTAATACTTTTGACGAAAGATCAACTTTTATTATGAACATAAACAGAGGAATTGATTAAAAAATACGTTGAAGGTTGTCAATATAAAGTTATTACTAATGTTAGCAAAGATCATTAAAGATCCCTTTGGCAAGACTCTACACAAAGTGCATTTATGCCATTTCCACGTTCGAATAATAAACGGACGGTGTTAGTAAAATTTTGGGATTAATCCATTAATTTCAATACCATTTTTCCACGCTCAGTACTAAATGAAGACTAAACATTTCTAAGTTTGCATTTATGAAGCAATCTTTCTTGACGCTAGTGTAATAATCTTGTATTGACAACCTTAAACATATTTCTAAATCAATTCCTCCATTTATATTCAATGTATTGCGGAAAAATTTACTCACAACATCAAATTTTCGTAGGTAATAAAACTCGAATTTTTGTCAAAAGAATTAACTTTAAGAGCTATGTTAAGTTCTCAAAGTTTTGAAACACTTTTTTTTAACATCCTGCATATAAAGTGCCGATATGGTTAGTGTTAAACTTACCATCATTATTCCTTACGACTTTAATGTTACTATGCGTACTGTTGTATAAAATGTAACAGGTTTTTTTACTCACCCCATGTTGAACGCTGTAGCGACATCTTGCCGCGTAACCAGAACACAAACACCTTCCGCCAATATTAATTTCTTTTAAGGAATAAAATGCACGTCTTTTATCGGCGATAGCTTCTCCATTGCGTCGAAGACCCTGAAGTCGAAGCCGTACGTATCTGGCCTGTGTAAATTTTTGAAGGGTCGCGCTGTGATTCAGGGCACCAGGTCTTCCGTTCACCAGGTGAGTACGGATCTACAAAATGAAATCTTGGCTTGAATATATGTATTATGAAATAATTAGGGCTGAGATACATGAAACTCCGAAACCTCGAAACTCGAAAATGTTGTGCTACTTTTGTGATTCGAACCATTCGAAAGTAAAGTAAATAATAGTTTGTACAAATAACGAGAATATTATCATGATACAAATTTACTTAACTAAACTAACAGAGTTTGTGTTTAGATTTTAAGCATCTTATGAAAAAAATGTATTCTTTATTTTCAATTTAGTTTGCAGATAGAATCATTCCATTTTCAATTGTACTACGCGTCCTGCCACATTCTATACAAATATATAATAACTTTGGGAGTAGATTTTCATTCGTCCTGTTTGTTTTTTCCTTTTTCTATTATTTTTTACTAATTTATCCTGGTGAGATATTTTCGAAAACTGATATGATAAAAAATTCCATTTCAATTGTCAGAAATAGTGGTAGGAAATAGCTAATTTTAAACACTTTGGACAATGAAATATTCTTTCAAATCCTGTCTTTGTAAGCTCCACTGAAGGAATGCTCCGAACTAATAATCATCGATTATGACAAAGCTTTAGTATATGGTAGTTTTCAAAAATATATCTAACATATATTTCTTTTGTCGGCCATCATCAATATTAAAGGACTGTAAATTACTTTCAAAACTAAAGTTAGCTGGTGTGGATATCCGCCATAAATACTACAGAAAATTTAAAATGTGGAATCTGTTTGAAGAGTTCACAGTAATGAAATTTTCTTGGTAGATATACAGATAAAAATTATAAATAGTACGGCTAAGCTTTCAAATTCATAGCTGACAAGTTTTATTATGATCCATTTGTAACATAGTTGTTAAAAATAATGTATGAAATGAGTTCCTCGATAGCTAATACTCAATGAAGATTGTTAAAACGCTTAATTTATTTCTGACATGAAAGATATTAAAATATAAAAATAATCAAAGGTCATGACAATCTATTTTATTCACATGTAGTTTTCAGATGTGATTCAATGAGATATCAATATTCTCTTGTAATTATTAACTTTTTGTACATTTATTTCAACATTGTTTATGATTTAAAAATAATGTTACAAACTATACAAAATAATTCAATGGACAGTGAGTTCACCAAGCTTACCCTGGAATTTAGAGAAAACTATTAGACTAGATGCACACAAGTGGTGGTGCGTCACTGTTGCGTTTGTATGTTTTTCCGTGTTTCGCAATTAAAAACAACGAAGATAGATATACAAACGCCTTGTCGTGTCTGTCTTCGTTATTTTCAATTGCAAAACAAGGAAAAACATACAAGTGCAACGGCGACTCACCGCTCGTGTGCATCTAGCCTAAATCATCATAATTGACTTCGCGTACACTTTTCGCTCAAACGGTGTTTAGAGAACCGCTTTACGTAGCCTTAGAATTGTTTATTCAATAAACACATAGAAGACGCGAAAAACGTGATCTTAGATAATAATTTAAGGCCTTATGACAAGCAATAATAATGATTTCTTCTTTTACTACTTAGTTGCAACAATTTTAGACTCACTTTAACTCATATAATTTCATCAATTCATTATAGTCGTTTATAATGAAAAAATAAATAAAAATTGATAATTATCTCGCTATATTTTTCCGCTTATTGATTTATTTAAATTATAACTAAATTTAGGTTTCATTTAATTATGGTCATATTATCCCATTTTACAAACATATGGTATTCGTAAACATTTCTGCAAATTGTCAATTTTCTTGATCTTTATTTAATTCTAGAACACAAACGTTATTTAATATCCTTTTAATTATATTTCGTTTATACAATTCACGACTTCCTCCTAAAATATTGCAAATTACATTTTTCATTTTATCACTAAAACTATATATACAGAATATAGTCAGGCGTACTTATTTACACTAAAAAATTATATAATAAATTACATTATAATATTTGCCGTAAGTAACATTAATAACTCGTTCTATTACAAGATTAAATAAATTTTTATTACAAAAATCTTTTATATTGTGAATAAACATGAAACAATTTAAATTATTATTTCTACTAAAAATATACGATTTTGTAACCATCTTTAAGTAACTATTTACGTAAATTATCTGTAGAAGTAACAAAGATATCTCGAGGCTTTCTCATCTTATAAACTGATCGACATAAACTGCCTGTACAAGTGACATCAGCAATCAATAATAAGAAATATAAACGTTTGGTCGCGGTACTAAATCCAGGAGAACACTGAAATCGCAGAAGTAAATCATTCGCGAATGGTGCCGCGCGTTAAGAAGAAAACGAAACCCATAAACGGCACTTCGCGGCTCCTAATACGGAACAATTACATGGATTTCAGAATAGACGCGCCTACACTTTCCTACATATAATTCTTTTCATTAATTTTTTCACCTAATTACATGACTCAGTACATGACCTTTCATGCAGCATCTAACAGACATAAAATTATTTAGATAAATGAGGTCCTGAATTCTTCTTAGAATATTCGATATTAAATGTGAAAAAGTTTAAATAAATATATTTGGAAAAGCATTATATATACGTAATATGTATGGAGATGAATAAGATGGCAATATCTTTGTCTTTCGAATCGTAATTATTTTTCTACAGATTGATAATTGAAATCTATTTATTTAATTGGTGGAAAAGTGATGTCATGTTTGTGAATATGGAACTAAATTGACTTTCTAGTTTAATACTTTAAAAAGTTTGTAATGGCACTTATTTTGGCAGTGAAAGTTCAACATCATATGTAGCCACACATTTGCTATAATTACAACTTACACAAACCATATGAAAAACATCACTGGAAACTTTTACTGAGTAATTAATTAGTCGGTAACCTATTGAAGCCAAATCCATATCAGATCGTTCCAAAGAAATTCTTCACTAATCTAAAAATTGACTATGCACGAGTGAATAATCGGTAATATACCACATCTCACTAAAACTAAAAATAATAAGAAAAATTTCATATATCATAAAACTAGCATGAATTTTTGTATAACATGTCTTCTAAACTAACATTATATTTACTAAATGCAATTAAGCAACAAATACAGATAAATAATTAAGTAGGAATTTCCTGCAGAATCTACTAACTTGTAAAATCATTTATAGTAAAGCACCATAGTTAAGCATTTTTTGTTTATCATACGATCCTCACAATTTTCCTTAATGTTACACTTTTCATATGATTGTAATAGAGGAAATTCCCTTAATAACAGATATTTAATGTATAAGGTATAATAAATGAAAAAAAAATTACATTTTATTCTTTTTATTTTGCATTAATTTCAAGTCAACAATAATAAAGTTAAAAATATCGGAACGAAATGAGGAACGTTATCATGATATTATCTCAAATTAATATTAATCTTTGGTATACGTTTTTAAAGGTACTTTATTTAATCGTATTACTGAACGCAGCAAAGATTTATAATGTGATGTAAGAAAACTTCAAAATAACTTGTAATGATCACATATATGATCATCTGAACCTTCTAAAATATCGGCACTCACTTCGTGAGCCAATTCTTTGCAATTGAAACACTGAATCCAATCTTTATCATAAGTCTCTAAACAAACCATGCACTCCGTCTTTTCGTTTGAGTCTTATGATACCAATGCTCTAGTTTCATTTATTTTTCCTAATCCACTGATCTCCTTAGTCTTCCTTCTCAAGTTTTTCCTCTGTTTTTTAATGCTTTCTTCAAATTTCGCGGTATTACCGATCTGTTTCGAGTTTCAATGACTACCGTTCAGTATTTAAATAAGTGCCAGTTAGTAATAGCAGAACTCTCCCTACACATAATTTCGTGGGCGAATTGCTAAAGTGCATGATGGTCCACAATGAGCTAAAGTGAGTTATTTATGTCATTGGATCCAATATTTCACGATAAATTTATAGCGAAAAACTTACGTACTATTACACATCATATCGTATAAATATTATATGAAAAATGTCTAATTAAGCGTTTTTTAATTTTATTATAAACCTCGAATATCAAAACTATGTTTCTTGAATTTCATGAACTTTAACAGCACATCCATGATTTACTCTCGAAGATGGAAAAAAATTCTAAAGAAAACTGTTTCATTGTTTAACAAAACTTATCATACTACTGTACACTTCTTTTTCGCAAATGTATCAGTGCAATTGCACTATTTTTGGATAGTTAAAAATATCGAGATAATTTGGATAGTACGGATAATAATAAGAAAAGGAAACAAATTACGCAGAACTACGACTTTAGTTAAATCTATTGCAAAATTATAATTCTTAAAATAATAAGATTGTAAAAGGAACTATGTTTTGTTATGTTTGTTCTTATGTTCAAATAATTAAAAAACAATGTTTTTTTATGATAGGAATAGTGGCAGATAATCAATCTGTACATGATTGTAAATCGGAGTGTAGAACCATGCAGTTTAAGTTATTGAATCTTTGCTTAACCCTTTCGCTATGAAGGGCATATACATACGCCCACAAAAACGGGACGAATCATTTGTTAGAGGCACGCGTATTGTTTCTCTATAGTAAATTATTGAATCTGGTTTCATTCATACAACAGAATTCAGACCATAATTGATAATATAACGCATCTTAATATTTGTATTTGTCTTATCTTCGTAGTAATAAAAACTGTTCCTTATCTATGGCTTTACTTTTGAGTTCAAAGAAACTTTAGCGAAAGGGTTAAAGATGTAATTATGTAAATGCACTCAATATTCGGATATCCGGATTTTTGGAGAAAAAAATCAAATACAGTAGTCTCCCGATCAAACGATCCCGCTTTAACTGGCATCCGTTTTAACTGACCACATCATTTTTGTTGGCATGAAAACTATTAACCACAGGAAAAATGATTATCATATTCCGTAATTATTCACTTTCCTGCGTAATTTCTGCCCTCCTACGATAATCTATCTATCCTAATGTCCAGCCCTAATTTATACTCACAAAACCTGTTTCCAATAGTGTATCATTTATTTCACCGTTTACGAATTTAATTTTTATAATATATACCGCTGAATTAGGCAAAATTTTATTAAGTGAAGATTATTGTATTAAAAATGCAATCTTTCTATTTCGATTTACAAACAGGACAATTTCATGTGATATCATCTAATACTACTTTTTCACCGAAAGCACTAATCGTAAGCCCCTGAATTTGCGATTACTGTTCCACTCCTAACGCACACCGTCCGTCGATTCCCTGTTCCCCGCTTTCCGATTTTTCCCTGGTTGATTTGTAGTCGCGTACAGAAGCGTAAAACTGGCAACCCCCCATAGGAGGTGCGTACGTGATAGCCCCATATAAGGTGAGCCTACGCCATACATGGCCGGAATGTAGGGAACGCCGTTTTTGTATCATCGATTCCTTCTCCCTTTCCCTCTCTTTCCGCCACTGATCTCACTGTCTTGTTCCTTTTCTCATCCACCTTACAGTTTGCACAAAACCGATTCCGTGCATGACGTCTCGTGCACCATCATAAGCTCTAATTATCTCTTGCTCTTCCAAGAAATCCACTAATTCCCTCCCTACCAGATGCTTCCAGGGCTTCCACCAGAGTTACAGTTTCGCAATATTGAAACTGGGTGGCTCTGAACCAAGGGGGGAAACAAAGGGAAAGGGTTTTGTTATAAGATTTGAATATAAATTGTATGGTGAGAAGTATAGATATTGTGATGGTAAAAATTAAAGAGAAAGGGTTAAATATATTTTAGCGAATGTACACTCTCATTCAAAAGTGTTCAGATATTCGTGAAAAATTATGTAAAAAATCGTACAGAATTGTTATCTGGTTTAAAACTTCTGATTATAAAGAATTCATATAATTCTATTTTAATCCACATACACATATATCAACAATCACATAAAATAGAATACAAACTTTTGTATTACCGATTTATCTAATTTTGACATTGGTAATACTACATTATGTACTACATGTAATATTATTTGACCCTGTATATGTAGAAAATAATTCTACACGTTGAATTTCATCTTTGGGCAGACTTGTCAGATTTTCCAATTTGATAAATTTCAATTTTTCTCAATGGAATTTAGGTCAAGGCGTTACAAGGTTCAAAACACAATTGTTAATTCACTAATTTTTTGCGTTTTGCAAACAATTGTTACAAAATGTTAAGTCTTTATAAAAATAAATAAATATATTTGTATATACGGGGAGCTGAGTAGAAAAGTGGTCTAAGTAACGAAATGTTTATCTTATAGAAACAATGCGTAAAGTTACATTTCGATTGAAAAAGTTTACATATTTCTAAGGAATGAAACAAATTATTAAACATATTCAGGAATAGTTTGAAAATATAATCAGGAATCTCTTTTTGTAACATCTTTTTTCAATCTATACTTTTCACTTTTCGTCTAGTCGATAGTTCTGTTTTCTTTAAACCTTTGTGTTAGAATTTAATAAATATCCCAATAGCAATGAAATCTCGTACAGGGGGAGTTCGCCTATCACCGGACACTTAAAGTTTTCTCTAAATAATTAAGAAAAGATGATGTTTTACTCATTTTATTTTGCATTAGCTTTGAATCAACATTATTAGGACTTAAAATAAAATAAATGAAATAAGCAACATTGTTATAATATTAACTTCAATTAACCTTAAACTTTGGTTTAAAATTGTGAAGGAGCGTTCAGCTATCCCTATTACTGGACGCAACAACGATTCGTGATATAACGTATGAAAAATTTCGACGAATTTGCAACGATTACATATGTAGTCCAAACACTCTGGTATATCTGCACACGCTTCGCGAGCCCATTCTCTACAATTTGAGCATTGTATCTAGTTTTCATTAAAAGATTTCAAACAACGTACACAGGTCGTTTCACTGTTTGTGAAATGAGCTGCCAATTTTGTTTGCCATGATTTTATTGAATGCATTTCTTAAGTCGTCCTCATTCCGCAGTACCCTTTTTCGATTCTTCATTATGATGATTTTTCCAAACCTTAATAGTACCTCAATTAAGAAGCATTTTTACTGTCCGATAATAGGGAAAGATGTGCTGTCAAATATTAGGAAACTGTTAACCCATCAAATAAAATTTTACAGTACAAAAAGGGCTAATGTCCGTTTACAAATAAATAAATAATAGTAATAATAATAATAAACCAAAACGAATTAGATGCAACTACTTCTTATTATCACTGCACACCCAAATTCTAACCAAACTTTCTAATTTTAAATATCATAAATCGTTTTCATTGCAAGCATAAAACATGACACTTCATCTGCAACGAGTAGAAACTATCGAACACTGCAAACCAGCTTCATCGAGAATCCAACAAAGTGTTACTCGCAACAAGCAATAATCGACCAATTTTATCCGACAAACGTTCATCTACCAGACCATTTCAGCTGCACTGAAATTACTCTATAACTTAAGGTCGAGCAGATACTCGATCGAGAAGAAGAGATACCCGAGAGGAAAAAACTTACAAGTTCAGCGGAAATACCTTCGAAGAGTGGTTTCCTTCCCGGCCAATCGCGTACAGCTGACCAAAGCATCGGTCGGCTAATCATCCAATCATGTAATTACAGCAACAACTATACGGGATGAACGATAATTAATGATCTCGCCTTTGACAGCTACCGCGTCAGCACGGAAATAATAGTCGATTTCGCGGATTCGCTTTTCACGAGGAACGCAAATAACAGCACACTGCTGCTTAAGCCTGCTATTACAGTACATTCGTGTTCTGACGAACTAACATTCAATGAACAAACGTGACGAACGATAGTTACACTAGATGCATATTTTAACTAGACTTGGCATCTTTCGAATCGTTTCGAATAAATATTTATTTAAGGTAATCATCCAAATAAATTCTGTTTAGTCAGGTATTTTATCCGTAGAACGATTATTTATTACCCGATTATTCTCCATTTATTCGAATAAATAACAAAAATTTATTTGAATAATTATGTATTAATTATTCGAATAAATCTATTTAAAAGCACTACATTTTTTATTTTATCATTTGAACAAAAGTTAATCCGTATTAACGTTTAATTATATATTCAATTATATATTGTTATAATAATATATTATAACAATGTTTCACGTTCGGTACCGCACACACATTCTTTCTTCACCTGTGTCTGTAGAATCTCTCTCTCATAAAGACAATATGAAAGCGTTCACATAATGTCTGTCCATCAACTATACGATAGTAGTAAGAGCAAGTTGTATTGCACAAATATCATGTATATATTAGATGCATGTGAATGTTGAGTAATGGAAAAGTCAAAAGATAACGAGGATGAAGATAAGGAAACAATATGCAACGACTTTCATTCGAGTGGATCAGGTACAAATCGGAGAACGTGATCGGAGGTGAAACCTTAAGGGATAAACCCTACAACGCTCACAATTTGACACCTTCCACTTCTTTGCTTCGTCTGTTAAGTCACAACTCTTCTTTATCTCAGTCATCTCAAATAATGTCAAAAGTCTACTGCCAAACAGAGATAAATAAAAGAAGTATACCGACGCAAGAGGGAAAACAACGACAGCGCACTACCGACCAAAAAAAGATAAAGATCAGATTACAGTAGCAGATTCGC
The DNA here is from genome assembly GCA_028830335.1 of Eucera pruinosa. NCBI lineage: Eukaryota > Metazoa > Arthropoda > Insecta > Hymenoptera > Apidae > Eucera > Eucera pruinosa. The sequence continues at coordinate 2,369,086 of JAMYCR010000008.1, read as the reverse complement.
TTGAAGATTCAGGACTGCTCACCCATAAGCCTGTTGCGTTAGTCGATCGAATATTACTTCACATGCAAGTGTGACTAATTATGAGTAAGGATTGCCGAAAAACACTGGTGCAGAAGTGGCCTTCACTAGATTAACTTCGATGGTCTTCAGCTTAGCTTGTGGCTTCCATCCCCCCCCCCCCCACCGCACAAGCGCCCGGCACGTTAGTCCCATTCAAGCAAAATCCAGGTTAGGTGCTGAGCCACGGTGAACGCATTAAGAAAATTGAAAGTTTAAGTATTTGTGAATCTAATATCTTGTTGATTGTTAAGTTAAGTTTTTCAACACATGTAAGTTACTACTTAGAGTTACATTCTCACTGTACCGTACAGTGTTTATTGATTTATGTCACCTTTTACTAGAAAATAATGTGTCCAAATACGACAACATAATCGGATTCATCTTTCCTAAAAGCTAAACTTCTAATGAAAAAAATTTATTCTTTATTTTCGGTTTACTTTGCAGGTAGAATCATTCCATTTTCAATTGTACTACGCGTCCTACCACATTCTATACAAATATATAATGACTTTGGGAGTAGATTTTCATTCGTCCCGTTTGTTTTTTTCTTCTTCTACTATTTTTTACTAATTTATCCTGGTGAGATATTTTCGAAAACTGATATGTTAAAAAATTCTATTTCAATTGTCAGAAACAGTGGTAGGAAATAGCAAACTTTAAACACTTTGGACAATGAAATATTCTTTCAAATCCTGTCTTTGTAAGCTCCACTGAAGGAATGCTCCGAACTAATAATCATCGATTATGACAAAGCTTTAGTATATGGTAGTTTTCAAAAATATATCTAACATATATTTCTTTTGTCGACCATCATCAATATTAAAGGGCTGTAAATTACTTTTAAAACTAAAGTTAGCTGGTGTGGATATCCGCCATAAATACTACAGAAAATTTAAAATGTGGAATCTGTTTGAAGAGTTCACAGTAATGAAATTTTCTTGGTAGATATACAGATAAAAATTATAAATAGTACGGCTAAGCTTTCAAATTCATAGCTGACAAGTTTTATTATAATCCATTTGTAACATAGTTGTTAAAAATAATATATGAAATGAGTTCCTCGAAAGCTAATACTCAATGAAGATTGTTAAAACGCTTAATTTATTTCTGACATGAAAGATATTAAAATATAAAAATAATCAAATGTCATGACAATCTATTTTACTCACATGTAGTTTTCAGATGTGATTCAATGAGATATCAATATTATCTTGTAATTATTAACATTTTGTACATTTATTTCAACATTGTTTATGATTTAAAAATAATGTTACAGACTATAAAAAATAATTCAATGGACTGTGAGTTCACCAAGCTTACCCTGGAATTTAGAGAAAACTATTAGACTAGATGCACACAAGTGGTGGTGCGTCACTGTTGCATTTGTATGTTTTTCCGTGTTTCGCAATTAAAAACAACGAAGATAGATATACGAACGCCTTGTCGTGTCTGTCTTCGTTATTTTCAATTGCAAAACAAGGAAAAACATACAAGTGCAACGGCGACTCACCGCTCGTGTGCATCTAGCCTAAATCATCATAATTGACTTCGCGTACACTTTTCGCTCAAACGGTGCTTAGAGAACCGCTTTACGTAGCGTTAGAATTGTTTATTCAATAAACACATAGAAGACATGATCTTAGATAATTTAAGGCCTTATGACAAGCAATAATAACGATTTCTTCTTTCACTAGTTAGCTGCAACGTGTTGTTTCAAATTGATCGATGATATTGTGAAAAGGGGTCGTAAATCTTTACGTGAAGCCTACCCATTAAATTGGCGACATAGTATTAGCATATGAAAATAGTGTTGCAGATTCGTTTTACATATTTCTAAGAGCTACAACCTTAATTGTAATTGGTGATCGAATGTTTAGGATACCAAGCTTTAGGGTAAGCGTAGGTAATATGTAACAACACGTAATATGGTACTTTGCAAAATCTCGATAATTAAATAACGAATGTTATCAACAACCCAGTATACGAGTTCCCCATAGATAATTATGTATTATACTGACAATTAAGCGTCAGCCGAACATCCATTACTAAAAAAGAAACGTTTCTTTCCTTCGCTGTGTGCAAAAATTTGTGAAATACGAGTCAAATAGTTAAATATCCTAGTGACAATAAGGTAAACTGTATTACTTTTGTTTGGTTAATCATCAACTATGACTGTTAAAAAATAGTTTAAATAAATACTAATTTTTCATAACAAAAATAAAGTTTATTGAATTTTCTTTACAAATTTGTTAGGTGTTCCCTATTAGATATCCACTTTTTAACTGCCAATAGGTTTATTAGCATTCTCACTATAATTTCAGATCATTTGAATTGTCTTACACTTAATTATGAAATATGATTATACAGGGTGGTCCACGCAACGTGTGCACCGTTATAACTACCAAAATATGCGTCTCACGAAAGAATGTTATATACAAAAGTTACATGGTTTAAATGGGTACACTATGTAGTGGGTTAATTTTTTTTTATAGGTGGAGGCATTTTGGAAATTTGAAGGTCAACTTTGTTTTTTTAAACAGAATACTATATTTTTTATACCAAAATATGGTAGAGTATCGAATGGTAAGTAAAAAAGTATTGACCGTTATTAGCCCTAAACCTAATAGTTAACGAGTAATTTCACTTTATTACTTGAAAATTTTCTTCACGTAATATCAAGTTGGAGATTCAACCTTATATCACAGATTTCCGCAGGACAGCGATGTTTACGTGACAGTGTTTATCAACACAACAACATCTATCATGATTCGCAATCTTCTACATGTTCGTAATCCAGTATTGAAGTTACCTTCGGTCTTTGTGTGTAATTACCAGGCAGATAAAAGTAAAAGTGAAATGTTGTAATAGCGAAAAAGTTGATATGCTTTTCGTTTATGGTGAGTGCCATAAAAATGCAATAAGAGCCAAAGCCATGTATGCCGAAAGGTATCCTGAACGAAATCAGCCATCTCGAGCCATATTTGAGAGAATGTGTGAATCGCTTCGACGAACCGGAAGTTTTAATGTTACTAAACGTAACGTAACGAAAACTGCTACTTCTGATGCAAATACTATTGCGGTCCTAGCAGCGGTAACAGGAAACCCCCATATTAGTGCACGGCAGATTTCACGAGGATCTGGAATTAGCAAACCAAGTGTACTACGAATTCTTCATAATGAAAAACATCATCCCTATTACCTAGTACTTCATCAGGAGCTCCATGGAACGGATTATGAAAACCGCGTTCGGTTCTGCCAGTGATTCCTGCATCAAATGAACAGTGATCATTTTTTTTACAAAAAGTTTTGTTGACTGATGAAGCAACGTTTACTAATCGCAGGCAGACTAATTTGAAAAATATGCATTATTGGGCACCAGAAAATCCTCACTGGATGAGAGAAGTCGACCATCAACGTCAATGGAGCGTTAATGTGTGGTGTGGAATACTGGGCAACCAATTGATTGGGCCATATTTTATTAATGATCGACTAACAGGACAAAAATATGCTAACTTTTTGAATGACACTTTACCATCTTTACTGGAAAATGTACCTTTAAATATCCGTACACAAATCTGGTATCAACATGATAGTTGTCTTGCACATTACGCACGTAATGTAAGGCAAGTACTGGATAGAAAATTTCCCAATCGATGGATTGGTCGTGGTGGACAATTTCTGTTGCCTTCACGCTCACCAGACCTTACTCCTTTAGACTAGTTTCTGTGGGGCACATTAAAAGACAGTGTATCGTGAACCACCAACAACACCTGAGAATATGAAACATCGTATTCATGAAGCATGCATTACACTTAGTACGGATATGATTCAGAATGCAGTTTCTTCATTAGTTAATAAATTGCATCACTGTATTAATGCCAATGGATATCACTTTGAACACTTACATTAGTTGCGTTAAGCCACTAGGTCACTCATATTAGTAAACACTGTCACGTAAACATCGCTGTCCTGCGGAAATCTGTGATATAAGGTTGAATCTCCAACTTGATATTACGTGAAGAAAATTTTCAAGTAATAAAGTGAAATTACTCGTTAACTATTAGGTTAAGGGCTAATAACGGTCAATACTTTTTTACTTACAATTCCATACTCTACCATATTTTGGTATACAAAATATAGTATTCTTTTTAAAAAAACAAAGTTGACCTTCAAATCTCTGAAATGCCTCCACTTATAAAAGAAATTAACGCACTACATAGTGTACCCTTTTAAACCATGTAACTTTTGTATATAACATTCTTTCGTGCAACGCATATTTTGGAAGTTATAACGGTGTACACGTTACGTGGACCACCCTGCATATATATACATATATGTGGATTTGGTTCTTAATAAAAATTAAGAAGGAAAGAATGATATATAAAATTTTAGTATTTTTTTTAGTTTTATCAGACTTTCAATGTTTTTTCACATTCATGAAATGTAAATTGAAAAGGGGCATATAGGGGTATATATAAGGAAGATATGTATGCAAGTTTAATTGCAGAGGATGTAACTGGACAATTGCACCGAAAGTGGATACACGAAATATTGAAAATTCCTACTTAATTTTTTACAACCACCATAATAAAACACTACTGAAGGCGTATAAAAGCCAATGCAACTATTTTTTGTACTCACATATAAAATCTATTACATAAGTTATGCTGTCGAAATATAATTAGGTATCTCTGTGTTGAAAAAGGAATAAGAAATAAAGGATAAAGAAATATATTGACAAAATAATAATTAATTTTACTTTTGCTTATTTCTTTGAAAACAACAGTCGAATCTAAATGTGTTACATATACCTATGTAGAGGTATGCATAAAACTAATAATGTTTTTACCTATGATCTTTCTACTTCAAGTACGAAATAGAATTTCCAGAGATACTTTGTAACTACAACCCTGAACACCTCAATAACCTATTCCTTTTTGTTTTAAGATCGCTCAAACTTACATATTCATACTTGAAACGATTAAGTTCACCTAGTTAGTGGTACCTACCACCGTAGCCTTACGTCATTTAGAGTTGAATAGTTTAGAGTCTATTTTGTTGTTATTAATTAATAGTCTATAAGTTATGTCTATAAGTTACGTTATATTATATCACGCGAAATTACTTATCGTGATCTCGCTCTCTATTCACGTTATACTTCTAAAGTTTAAGAGAATATAATTTATACACGGTCAAGCGCTATTAGTTAACCAAAGATTAAAATAGAAAACTTTCTTGTGATAATTTTAAATAAATAATTAAAAATATTTAATAAATAAATACTGTTTTACCTCTCCATTTTCCATAGGTGTCTGCCTGGAATAAACGCTGGTGCATATCACATCGTCATCACCGATATAAACGAGTTTTCCGGTAACAGGCGGAACGGAATATCGTGTCCAACATTCTTCATCGCTTGGTGCGTAATACTGCCATGGTTGGAAATTTTCGCCATCGATAGATCTTTCCAAGATCCAAGCTGCTGGCCTCGGTGAATTCGCTGCCTTCACTATCACGTACTCTATTTGATATACCTGAACACACAATATTTAGCGATGATATGTTGAAGTACATCCTTTATATTGAATAAAATAGGGTAAACGTTGGTAATAAGGAACATTTAATTTTAAAAAAATTGTCAAAAATAAAGAAAATTTTCTTTCTTAATAAAACTAACGCGACTAGGGGAAGAAAATAATACGTATTCATATTTTAAATTGTTAAGTGTGAAACAATTCAAATGATTTAATATTAAGGTAAAAAAATGAACAGTAGGGAAATTCGACAGTTCGAAAAAAATGGTATTTAATATAGAATACTTAGAAAGTTTATAAAGAAACCTAAAAGAACTTTATGTTTATTATGAAAAGTGAATATTTGTTTAAATAAAACAAAAATAAACTAATAACTTTTAGAAACTCCATATTTTTTCGATGGAGTTTACCCCCACTGAAATATTTAACTGCTTGCCTCACTTTTCAGAAATTTTTGACCACCGCAAAAGAGAAAAACGTTTCTTTTTCAATAATGGTTATTATACTGACGCTTCAGTACCTGTTCCGTTATTGTTTATATGGAACTCGTATACACGGGTGCTTGTAAAATTCGTTATTGAATTGTCGAGATTTTACAAAGTTCCATATTACGCACTGTTCCATATTGCCTACACTTACCCTATACATTAATATTTATTAGTAACGTCTATTACTTTCTAATAAATGTAATACAGTAAACGAGTAAAATAAATAGATGAATAATAAGAAATTTTATTAAAAGTTGTACGACATCTTATACATATGTATATTAAATTAACATAATTATTACACATAACGATTAGCTTTTAAATAATTTTTCAACACATACTAACTGTTTGAAATTAATTTTATTTTATACTATAATTTGGAGAGTTAAGTTTTATCATAAATGTAACGTTATTACGACTTTCCCAGTAGTTCCACACAACGGTAAGTGTTTACTATTTTAACGCAGTGACAAATGTAAAATAGTAATATATTACTCGCAACGTGTACGTGGTAATCTTAACTCTTATAATCTGTCATTATAGTTATTAAACTTTATTACACAACAGTACTTCTTTATTATATCAATAAATCGTGTTCGAAGCTGTGGCATTATCCAATATAATAGATCACCAAAATCTCTCTAGTTTAAAGCTACGCATATTCGCGCAAAATAAGTTGTGTTGTAATTATCTAACACGATGTTTTACCATTCAAAAAATCAACAATAGGTATACGGAACACCTACGATCTTGAGGCGTTTCATTTCACTGAAAAGCGAAATGCAGTACTGAGATCCACAGATACTCTACAGTTTACAGGAATCCCTGCAGAGTCCAGTAAATTCTCTGCCTGATAATTAATTCCATGCACGTAGAAATCGTATGGAATAATTCACATGTCTGAATTCCTCGTAACCCATCCAACAGTACCACGTTTCCCACCGCGCTAACAAATAACAATGCATAATCATCGTTACTACAGAAGATATGTATAGCCACACATATATCATGTTATTTCATGAGGAAGTTGTATTTCTAATCTATGAAGTATTATGGAACTTTCTTACATTGCATTATAATATAGAAAATACTGCAAACAATTTAGATTAAATTATTGGGTAAACAAATGAATTAATCGCGGTATTATTGAAGCTGATTAATAATGTATATAATATTTAAGTGGTGGAACAAATTCAGAAACATACTTATGAATACTAATACATATCAATTCCCGAATACCCTAATACGGTGTCAAACGCGTATCAAAATAATTTGTAATTGGTATTGGTAAAATATGTTTGATATTGTTCCATGCAGTATTCATTCAATACAACTACGTGGTATTCATGGAGATATTAAGAAGACAGAGAAAAGTATATATCAGCGTTGATCAATCTCTAGATGATTTTATTTTATTTACAACATACTATAAACAAAACATCTTTTTTATTAAGATAATTACAATAATAAATTCTCTTTTTTCACAATTAATAATAATACAACAATACATCTTAATACAAAATTAATAACTGACAGAATAAAAGCTAACTCAACCGTCGACGTAGCAAATTGTGCAAATGTTTGCCAAGCAAATAATAGTAGTTATATGAAGTCATGTTGACATCGCGTCACAGCTATAATAGTGATTGAAATTGAATTTGACGTACGTCGCCACTAAAGATAAAGGGTCAATTTGACGTACGCCACGAATTGAAGTGCCGTTTCGAAGTACAGTTTTACTCAAGTATATACTCCAGTTTTGGACGGGTCTTTTTTAACATAGCATAGGTACAAAAATTCAGATTATCTTCAAGAAACTGCATAAGGTAGTTGAAAGTACAAACCGACTTCTTAATACGCTATAGAAGCTACACAATATATTTGAACACCACTTTACTTATTTTGTCACTTCAGTACTCATTAACCAAATTCCATTACATCAAGTTTTCTAACATTTAATAATATTATTAACCCGTAATCACGTACGGTCTGTGAGACATTCGAAAGATGTAGAATTAACCATTCCGCAATAATACGTGCTTAAAAATTATCAAGCTATAAATATAGTTAGCTGCAATTTAAAGTAATCTGCTACAAGAATATAATTGTAATAAGTATTTATATATTATGAAAAAAATTAGAAATACAGCAAGAAAAGTCTTCATATGTTGTTAATTGACCCATTAATACAGAGATTTTTGAGACTGTGCTTGTCAGTATTTTCACATCTGTGATTACGGGTTAAGAATAATACTATAACAATTTCCTGTTATGAAACTGATAGGTAAAATCTGATCTAAAAACGTCTCACTAAAGAATATTCCAATCCTTTTATAATCATAATATCCTCGAATATACAAATCTTCATCGCCTTTACATAGACTCAACTCTTTAACTATCTATTTACTTCCTATAGAACAACTTCAATATTCCAAAAGTCCCATCGAAAAGAAAACAATGCCTAAAGTTTGCCTTCCGAGACTCCAGTCTTATTCAAGGCAGATTCCCTAGGTCTAAATATTAACGAGGAGATCTCCATGATTCGACTACATAGTTGGAAGGACCGCATCTACATGCGCAGGCCGATCGAGTGAGCAAAAGGATCGGATAATTGAAGTCCGTTTCCTCGAGTCTCGGATCGAGCGTTCCGGACGAAGTCCTTAGAAGGAAACGGACCCCGCCGGTATCGCGGACATGCGATCTGTCTTTATGGTTCGAAAGTGGGCGTCGGTCTGGCCTCACAATGCCAGCGTAACGACGACACAACGAGGACAACGACAACGACAAAGACGGACCCGACGAGAGAATGAGGGACTCCTGTCTTGTTAACCCGACGAAACAGAGCGACGCGTGTCTGTTGGTGACACGACGCGACGCGACGTTCTCCATCGAGACCGCGATGCTTTCTCATGAGTTACTGTTACTTTGGACAAATTATTAAAAGAAGCAGAAATATTGGCTTGCTTTGTAATCTTTGAGCAAAGACCTGGAGATAATCGTTATAATCTGAATGTAGAAGTTGAGAAAAGTTTATGTATATATTATAATGAGATTTTGAACCTAATAGAGGTCGTCAAACTGATGGGTTACTAATTTACCGTAAGAATTATGTAAATTTGCAGCAGCACATTTTTCAGAACATTTCGTGATTTTTTGAACAAAATATGAATAAAGATTCAGTTCAGTTGCATTATATATTTTTTTACAATTGTCTTCATTTGTATTTCTTTAATACAAATAAGTAGAGAAAAGGCGGAATCATGATCTCCTCCTGGCAATTTAGCTCCCTTATTATATTTATGTTTTCTTGCAAAAAAATTTAACGAAGAATGGTGACATAAGACTCACCCATTACCTGTAGAAATGAAAAAGCTTCCTAGCTGACAATGAAGCATAGTTTTACATTTAACCTTCAAAACGATAGTTTATTTGCTACACAGAGAAATAAGTATTTCTTATTAATAAAGAAAGTTTAACAGCTGTATGTTAAAATAATTTAGCACAAGGTAAGTAAAATCGATGTTTATGAGTAAGTTTAGTTAATTTTTCATATTTAAAAATATTTAAAATCACACGTGTTGATATATTGCCCCCCCCCCCCCATAACAGAATGTAATGTGCACGTTATCTTATATCATTTTGCTTAATTTTTTTGTATAATGAAAATTTAGTATTAAAAGAACCATATTATCCTCACTTTTGTAGAAGTACCTAAAATTTACTGTTTTCATAATACATATTATACAGAATTCAATTCTTTTTCTTTTATCCCTACACATTTACACATGTCAAAATACTAGTTTACTTAATTTTTAAATAAAAGGTTAAAGCATTAGTGGCTTCGAGTTAGATTGTAGAACGATAAATAGAATAGGGGTCCACATTACCATCTTTTCCTTTACATATCGTGTTTACTTTGCCTTCCCTTACATCGATAACTTATAGATAGATACGTCTTAAAGTTTCTTATTCTCTACCATTTGAGAACGTCTTATAACTCCGAAACAAAATATATTTCGACCTATATTTATTAATTATCTGACAAAGTCTACGTGCTCAATTGTAGTAATACTTCTTCTTCGGATCGGTTCCTTATTCCCATGTAAACCATATAAATAATAAGTTTACATTATATATTATACTTATAATTTCTCTATAAATTTATAAACAAAGAGAAACGCAATTGCCTTGCTTGGCACTTTTCAACAAGATTTGTCCAATAATCTCGGAAGCTCAAACGGTTGACCTTTTTGTTAGTTCGAATGAGTACCGCACATACCTGAAGTTTAACCCCAATTTTCTAGAACACTCTGTACATTAAAATATATCACCTTGCATTTGCTTCGATATACATCCAAACAAAATTGTATTCTAGGATTAGAAAAAAATACATAACTTTATTAATTAAATTTTCCATATAAAGTGAGACGTCGATAATCCGAATTAACTAGTAGACAAAGTTCTGATAATCGGTTTTTCGAATAATCTTCTTCTATGTAAAGGAATATATATGTATATATTTAATAAAAGAAATGCGACAAAAACTAACCGATTTCAAATATTGCCAAGTTGTGAATTCCACCTAATATAAACATTTGTACAGTATCTATTTCTTTTTGACGTTTTGACCATTTCAATGCAATACCCAATGTATTTTTAACTTTGCTGTGTGTTGGAATACCACACGAGCTAGTACTTATCATATGTTCATTTGTGTCTTAAGATTAAAAGCAATGTTTGTTAATTTTTGTTCCACGCAGCGCACAACATATAAATGTTAAACGCGAATTATCAAATAAAATTTGCCATGAAATTGTAAAACTCCCACGTACAGGTATTATTACCAAACTATATACTTTAATACAAGCACATAGAATGTTATAAAGTTGTGTTGTTGCTTTACGTATATTTTTAGATTAACAAATGGAAGAAACATAATCACTTTCTTAGAATCTATCCAATTTTAAATATTGGACAGACTGATGTTCTTGAAATGATCGAGACTCTTGTATTTTATTAGATATTTAAAATTTAAAGCTGTATGAAAACTTTGGCGACTGGCTGTATATGGATCATTTTATATTCAGATAACCGAAAATCAGATAATCAACGTATCACTGTACTTGTTTCTAACATTCTCGTAATCATATAAATAGTTTTTCTTAGTAATAATTAATTCATCTTGCTACCAACAATTCGATCTTAGTGTGCCAAAAAGTGAACAAGAATATACCGCTCATTCTATTTTCCAAAATAAGAAATTATTTTACTCACCGTTCAGTTCATAATCAATATGTATTGCTTTCGAGCAAGAAGCTATTGGAAGTGTCGCGGTTCTTTCCAGACGATAGGGTTCACCCGATTTAATAAAGCAATGGCACGTATCAATCAGAAGGCTGTCACACAATAAAACCGTTCCTTTTAATCTCTTTACGAAGCAATCCGGACGCGTCGTCGATATTTACAGACGGCAGCGTAAGCGTCCCGACGCGACGGTCTTGCGACGACCTTAGCATGAGACGAAGAGGAGACAGAAGCAGGGGGAGGAAAAATACAACACACAGAACACGGAGCGCAAACGTTCCAAAGGCTAAATATTTACACTGGCTGCACGTGTTCGTCTGCTTCTACTCGCTATCAGCATCGCGTGTCTCGTCATGGGGTAGGTCGTGTAGAAACCGACACAGCGTATTCGGAGTTCAAGGTTGACGCTGTCTATACAGTAACCGGGGTATATTGGATTTTCTTTAACGGACGGCTGATGGACACCGACGGATATGAAGAAAACATAGTTCCCTACGCTGATGCTCCAGCACAAACGAAACGGGGTTTGGTGATTTATAGATGGCGAAGGTTACTTTAAGGTGCGAGGGTCGTTTGAAAAGTTCGCGGATTAAAAATAAAAACGTTTTTAAGTTGCTTTGATTTTTCAATATAATCTCCCTTACTGCAATGCACTTTACCAAGCGATGGTCTAATGCAGTGGTTCTTAACCTTTTCGAAGCCACAGAATGCTTTTAATTGTAGGCAAATTTTGCACAACACTCTAGAATCACTAACAATAAGTGCATAAATTTAACAATAAAAATAAGTATCTACAATCTAGATCAATAGCAAACTGTACATACCTACATTTTTTCGGTGAAACTTCTTGCGAATTGCAACCCTCAGTCAATATACCTTCTCCAAATTCGGAAACAATTCCGTAATGATTGAGAGATACAAAGGAATATTATACATCCGATAATTTGTTAATAATTTTATTAGAAAGTAGGAATTTTATTAGAAAATAATTTTATTAAAAATGTAGTTGAATGTTCATACGTTATATCATATTGAGTTCCATTAAAAATAGTTTCTGGCCTTTTCAGTGAGGGTGTACTTAATAAGGGAAGTGTTTTATAAAAAATAAATTAATCGTTCTTAAATGCTGAAAAATTTCAAATAAGTTTAAAAATGTAACATTGTTATTGTGTATCTTAAATACGTGAGTAATTCCTTGTTCGGTTAATCAACATTCTACTGTAATTTCAATTGTACATAAAATAACAATATATCCCACAATAACAGTGAGGTATAAATGGTAAACGGTGTATCAAAAAATTTAAATGCTGGTGTCTTTATGAAAGAGAGCGTAAATTCCATTCTGAATGAAATGATAAATGCTGTAAGGTACTACATTAATTAAAAAGTCTTTTTAAATATCAATAAATGATTTTTGTCATGTTTTTGATTTAAACTGAAAATGTTTACTTCTAATGTTTACATCACTTTCCATTTCAAGGAAATATCAAGACGTAGACGTAGATGTCAAGCTATGCAATAAAATAAATACTGAAATAAAGAAATGAAGTACAAAAGACATATCTCTTTTAAGTAACATTCTCGTAAATAATAAAAATGGCAGCAATATTAATTGTATCGTAAGGCGTTTTGTCAAAGAACCTGTAGAATTTGTCAAAAATTGACGTTACAAAAGTTTGTAAAGTCATTGAGTGATCACTTTAACTTTTAAGGAATCGTGTGAAAAAAATGTTTCGAACCGGTCTTCTCAGTTCAAGGGCCACTACGTTTATTTCCGATGGGGTTGCTGTAGTGTAAACAGTAGACTCGACTGGATGATCCTGCAAGAAAACACGTCAAGGATCATACTTGACGCATCTTATGCAACGCAACCTTTCCATAGCGTGAAATCTCCAATCAACTGCACTTGCATATAAGCTCTAAGTTACAGCTTCATAGATTACTAAGTTACAATTCAGGGTGTATTTTTCTACTCTTTCCTATTTTCACGTGAATTTTATCAATAAAAAATAAGCAAAATTTAGAAACAGACTGTAAAGTTTATCACAAACAAAAATTAATTATCGCGTGATTATTATTTCTGCTTTAAGAAGCAGAAAAGTACAAAGTAATTTTGCAAATAGTTATTCATTATTTCTAGCAATAAATAGTTAATATTAAATTACAGTCAATTCTTTCAAATATATTGTTATTCTTAAATAAACATAAGATTGTTTTAATGGGGATTAACAGAGCAAACATTTATAAAATGTTACAAATTTTTGTTGAACTCTGAAAGAAACTAAAATTCTTAACATAATGCACTGTCATATATTATTGAAAACCACTTTCCCTAATATTAAAAAGGAAAGTTCTGATAAAATAAGAAGCTAAATCCTAACTTATAGCTACCATTTAAGCACCTTTAATAATAAAAGTAAATAAAATTGCAATCATATAATGTAATATAAGATCATTTGAAAGATCTTTTATACAGGATGAGCCTTAACTGGTGATACAATTGGGTATACAGGCAGTCACGAAAGTCTACATTCATATTCTAAATTTCAAACATTTACATACTTTAGAACATATTTTACACGAGTAAAGCTTACGTAAGAATTCATAAAATATAAAATTCGAATTAGAAATATTTCTAGATGTTTCATAAAGCAAGAATCGTTTACATGAATAAAAATACGTCTAAAAATGTAGAAAATGTTATTTTGTTTACACTAAACTAATTATAGAACGTCACGAATGTACCAGAAGAAATACCAAAATACAAATATGTTTATGACAATAAGTTTTGTATACTTTAATATACATATGTAGATTTTCGTAAAATTGTACTTTCAGTTTATGTATGGTTTTTATAATATATGGAAAAAACATATCCACTTTTTAATAACGCATCTAATTTTAAAGAATAAATAGATTAATATTCGTACAAGTAGCAAAACTTCTGACATTTTGTTTCTATTCGATTTCATTTAATTTCTATTCTATTTCTCGATGCGTAAATACACGTAGCAATTCAATATGAAGTCCAACAACTTATAATAGCTATTACTGGTGAAAATAACTTTCAAAATCTTCGGCAACCTCAGATAATAAATACAGCTTACATAAACAGACTAAATGTAAATATTGCTGATCTATTCGAGCATTGTATCGTAATAACTACAAGTCGGTTACTATTCCACTTGTATTTCATATTTTTGTTGTAACTTTTTACCAAAGCTTTAAATAACATATTTGTATAATATTCTCTTTCTTATTTAGTGCTATAGAATATACCTACAAAGTTCGAACATTAAAACCTGAAAAACTCTGTATACACGACACACGTTTCGTTTTGTTTTATATAAAACCTCCACCAACAGAACGTTACATATCGACAAGCTTATAAATAATCCCACTCCTTTCAAAAATATTATCCAATTTCGCTAAAGTTCCGTAATAAAATCATTTTTAAACTATACATCATGGAAAGAGTACAATCGAAACAGGAAAGAAACGCTCGATCAGTTCGAAGAAAATTAAAAGTGACCGCGACCGCAAAAGTCACGCTCGATCTCGCTCCAAGCATCCGAGAAACACGATTTTTTGTTAGCTCAAGCCAGAAGAGCAAGAACGGAATTCTCGTGGTCCGAAGAAGCAGGCACACCAAGACCAGGAGAAGGCTCCCACGATCAGGTCGACGACTAGTTCGAGCTGGAACACGCGCATCCAACGCAGCCTTGTAAGGATGCGGCTGGTATTAGCATCGAATGACAGAAATGGCTTTATAGTGGAAGCTTGAGAGATGAAGAAAGTCAATAATGACCGAATCGGCGTCAGGCCGCAGGTCTGCAAACAGATCCTCGTTTCTTAGCTAGGAACGTGTGTGGGTCGGACCCAATTGTGTTGCGGTAGAAGAGATTTTATCATCGATTCTATGGTTATACATACGTATTTTAGATGAGAGATAGAAACTATGGCTTTGTATTACAATAAAATCTGACGAGTTTTTGTTAGGTATAGGTTCACGGTGGAAGATGATTAGTTGTTCCAATGATACAGTTTCGAAACTGCAAAAGTTAGTGTGCGATTAATTAATTATACCACTTTGCCAATTAATTTCACATAGTTATTAATACAGTCGGATGTCAGTAACTGGAATCTCAAGGGAAGAACTGAAATCTTTGAGTTATAGAGATTTGGATTTATCGAAGTTGTGAAATATACATACAGTGAGTCACAAAATTATTGGCACAGAATAACAGATAATAAAGGTATGTAAAATAAAAAGATAATAACATAATTTTTAATATTGTTTTCTTTTATATTACTAAATATTAATTTAAAGTTTAATATACACATTTGTTAATAAAACAATATTGATGGGTGCAATCCTATTTTTGTATATTTTGTACGTTTCTGTTATCTTTTTACTTCTGTGTCAATAATTTTCGTCTTGAGGAGATTTATTTATTCTAAATTCGAATATATGAATTCGATTTATAGAGGTTTTCACATGGAAGCGAAAGGGAATGAACAAAATTTTCGTCTTATACATGTTTTCGAGATAAAGATGTTCGAGTTATCGAGATTTGACTGTAATAAAAGAATAGGGTAACATACCTAACTTGGTGATTTCAAATTGAAGAATGGAAATAAAAAAGGCTGAAAGCGCCATTTTACCAAAAAATATTTCTTTCCATAAAAACAATGATTATATTAAGTGCCAATATTAGTAAGGCTTTTATAAGGGTTTACTAATAATAAACAACAAGAAAAACAAAAAAGAATAAGAATAAGAAGTAAAAAAATATAAAAATAATAATAAAGTAAGGTTCCATAATATTCAGATATTTTCCAAACATATTTGAGGATTGGCAAGAAAGTAATGTTCGTGGGTAAAATTAACCACAGTCCAATTATGACCTCAAATAAAACACAAATTGCATTTTCACTCGGAGGGCGGATCTTCTTAGAACAATTTACGTCTCAAAGATTACCCTCGGAATTAGTCAAACATTCGTCAGAGAGACATCATATAGTAGCTAATTAGGTACGCAGAAGTGTTTACAATTAACCACGTCGTAGCGATTAATTGCTTCGCGGTAGACACATTTTAAAGTGCTCTCGCGTGGGTGGCGATGTGTCCAACAGCACTCATCGTTCATTCCGTAAAAGCTCTTCTTTTGTTTTCTTTTTCCATGTAAGTACTATGTATCTTTTTTTATTTTTGGTCATGTAACAATAATATATTAATTTACAGATTTGTTTTATTATGTAATATAAGCATTACCATTACAATTCTGCAATCGTCTTGATAAATGATTTGAACACTTACTTTTAATTCAATTCTAATGGTTTGGTCATGTTAAAAAATTATATACAGGATGAAACATATTTTCACTAGGTTGGAGAAACTAAATAAACCAAACGAACTTGAATGTTACCGTAAATTTTAATTATGCTTCTTTCTTTTGAAATTCTCAACCTTAAGACGATATATTACCCGGACGGTTTCAAAAATTTTAAAAGTTTTTCTGTACATTTTATTAAAGTTTCATATACCTAGAATACTGTCTTAAAAAGTTGTTTTAAAAATCCAATAATTGACAAAGTTACAGCATTGACTGAGTTTGCACGTTATATCATGTCAAATGGAAACTTGAAACTTTAATTGCGTTCTTCTCGAAACTATGTTTTTTAGCATGGCACCCAGTAGATCTCTGAAACTGTTCATCCTATTAACTTGAAATTTGAGTATGTTATAAATTATTGGATCATCTATAACGTAACGTAAGAGTTTTATTCTATCTTAATTTTAAAAAATGTTATGATCATTTAAAGTTGAACTTTTTGGACCGCTATTGCTGAAGTTGAGTATCAGAATTTTTGATCAGATTCAAATTTATTTGTCTCATGAGACCAAATAACCCTTTTCCAATCTTCACAAACGTGTTCACAAACTATTTTCGCAATTTGACGTTCTTCTCTGAAAGAGCTGGTTTCCGCTTCTTTTCCATTGTCTTTAATTCAATTTTTGTCGAAGTGCAACAAATTGTCACTTCACTAATTCTTATTCAAATTTCTTGAGCAGCTATCTTCGATATTTTATAACCTTTAGGTCGAGTTCGATGCGAAGTTTTACGTGTTCCTCTATCGGAAATAAGTTGTTGTCTACCGTTTCTTGAAAACATTGATGCAGAACCATAGATTTTCTATTTTTGTCACTAGCATAGCTTACATTGCATTTTTCTGCAATTTGTTGCAGTAATAAGCCCTTATTACATAAAAAAAAGATATTTTTCCTTTTTTCTTACGCAGCGGCTTCATGATGGGTACGGGTCTCAAACAGGTTATAGACTGAAGAATCATTGTTGAATTGTACTTGTTCATTGCAAAAGCTTATTCTACCATCAACCAACTGCGTTTTTTAATCTTTTAATTTCCCTATCATTTGTTTGCTGTTGCATGTGTCTTTGACGAAACGTGCAAAAGTGTAAACATTGCTTCAAGTCGCCATTTCTTAAAATAATTCGTAGTGTTCATCTGAACGGAAATAAATTTTTATTTAGCACATTCAATTTGTCATTGTAATTACTCAACATTTATCAATTAATTGATGAATTGGTAATAATATCACTTCATTTAGAAGTCTTGTGTTGCGTGTTTACACCTTTGCTCGAACGGTGCATATACAAGATGTCTCAAAAGGTTGAAGCCAAACTTATTGTGTATGAGTTCATGACACCGAGTAGGAAAAAAGTTCCTATAAACTTGTACTTGAAAACGCTTTATTGCGAACTCATGAGCGTTCAAAGATTTACGCACAAGTTAGACTAAATGTTCGAAATTTCTTCCGTTCGCAAAGATACAAGCTTTCATTTACTGAATTAAAAAATGTCGATGTCTTGCGAATGTTCCTTCTGTGTTACGCAGCATGCCCACTAGATTTCACTTCACCGTACACGAGATATACATAACTCATAATTCAAGAAATGTATACTTCATAACCTGCTGAAGTGACGGGTTTGAATAACATTTCTAATAGTGAGTTATAAGAAGAATTTTGTTCGTAAATCTTTCAACACTTATAACTTGTCAATGAAGCGTTTTCGGGTACAAGTTTATAGGAACTTCTTTTAGCTACTCGATCTCCTGAACAAATAGTATAAGTTTCGTCACAACATTTTGGGACACCCTGTATAATATTATAAATAAGAACCTTCTGATAATCTTGTATCAAAAATTCACAGTTATCATAAATATTTAAAAACAGTGCGATAAAAGAACATATTCACCATGCTATGTTATATGGTTTTAATAAATATAATAATGCAACTGCAATGGTAAAAAGTATATGTGAGGTGTATCGATAAATTATTAGTCTAAGTTAATGTCAAAAATAGTTTAAGTAACTTGGAACCAGTAGCTACTCGAGATCTTGATTTTGATCGTGTGTTGAGGATACAGGTGTACACGTGTTCACGCGTGCCCAATATGTATATCCGGGTTTTAATCGGCGTTTTTCTTAATTAACGGATGCATGGGTAATGAAATACACAGATAATACACGTGTACCAGTGTACTGAAGTTCATGCGTGCACGTGTATCGATATAAGGCTTCACATGAACATAACATATCTACATTGCATAGCATATCTGTTAATGTTCATTATTTTATATATAATATATTATTCTATAATATAATTCTTTATATAACATTCCATTTCGTGTCACTCTGTTATTCTATAACACCTGGTTGGAACTTATTGAAAAAGCGTACTTGAAAAGCGTGTGTATTCTAAGAACTGACATCAAACGCGTTACGAACTGTTTACAAACAGAGGTCTAACAGTAGTATTGAAAGTTTCAGTAGGCATGCTCACAAATGTGGTATGAAATATAGAGATGTTATATACTCATAAAGCCTTATATCGATACACGTGCATCCGTGAACTTCAAGCATATGGACTTCAATACGCGGGCACACGTGTATTATTCATGTATTTCGATACACGTGAATCCGTGTATGAACAAATACACGGATATATGAGCTACACATGTGCACGTGTACTTTAAATACACGTGAAATGGAGATCTCTAGTAGTTACAGTTTTAAAAATGAACTTCGTGACAAGAAGTCGGAAGGATTCAGTGAAGACAATTTACGGACTACTGTTGAATAAAATGCAATGTGCATTTTGCATTGTGCAAAGTGATTAACTCAAATGTTAAATTCGGCTATCAACTAAAAAGTATTTCTACCTAATGTACATGCCAAAATCACCTAATAAATAACGACAAATTGACAAATTAACTCTAAAACGCACTTATATACAACAATACTATCCGCGACAAACGATAGAACAAAGTTAGAAGTTCACATTTAATCTTTATAGGGTGGATGTGCCAATTACTGTCAGTGTCCTTATAACTGACATTTTATTTATTTTTTTTAGTAACAAAAAGTAATGTATGAAGAATCGTAAGTAAACAAATTTTGATACTAAATTTGGACTCCAATTTATGTAACAACGCATAGACATTGTATATTCGTTTACACTTAATATTTAAAACGAAATATTAGGAGGTAATTGTACTGTTGAACATTGAAACGTGACCAATATAATTATAAAGTATAGGACGTGTCATAATCCAGTAAATGCGATACGTTTTCTATATATCTTATATCTGTTACACAAACTGACGTGTTAATATATGTAAAACGTGTTTCTATTTAAATAACAACTTTTCAAGTGACACTAATAGGGACATTGGACTTTGTTGTACATTTTCAATTACGTAGTAATTAATTCATTATATTCAACATATAAAAAGATGTTCATACATAAAAGAGATGTTGAACAATGTTATGCTTCAAACTGGAACAATTTTTAGGTTAAACACGTTCTAGAATAGTTAAATAAAGTTATGCGATAACCTTAAAGTGGCAATAATTGATACATCTACCCTATGCGTCCACTATTCAACAACGTTACATACTTCACGGAAGTTAAAGCACTGTTTTCATACATCAAAACTTTCTTACATTTTGATATTCACACCTACTTTATGATCTCATTCATAATCATCATGTCATATTTTAGAAGGTAATCTTCGTATTTTACACTCAAATCACTCTATGGACAGAATCACAATTGCCATGAATCATTTAATTTGCTTCATATAAATATCTCCTGGCCAATGACACTAGCATAAAATACTCATAAAATTCAAGAGTCAAATGTGTTTTTTTCTCATCCTAATTTCAACACTATAAATATAAATCTAAAACACATCTAAAAGACACCGGTGTCTGTTTTACTTGACAAAGTGCCTCCAATTCTGAATTCGCAGATTGTAAGCTCGCAAACTGTCCGTGACCGACCACGTAAATCATGTCGATATCTAAATACTCTAATTATAGGTGACGGAGCCAAGGAATTTTCTTAGCACCCCGTTTAATCGTTCGTATTAAGTATTTTCGTGATGATATTTTTATAATCGCAATAAATTCTCTCCTTCCATATAACTAATTTTACCCGCTGCCGCAATATACGTAGGTATGCGCTAATTAGTGCCGTTTAAACTCGAAGATTTTTTGTAATTTTTTAGAATTATAGATTAACCATATAATTAGAAATATTAAATTATAGGATAGTTGTAATCCTGCTAAAATTTGGATAATTTTAATTTCTTTTTCCCTTACTTTGTTTAAAGATTCCATCTAAGCAGTTTGTAACATTTTACCGCAATATTGTTACTTATAACAATAGGAAATAATGCAAGAATATTTTATTATTATTTCACTTATGATTATTATTACACAAATGATAAAACTCTCCTTATCTAAACCGTAATTTTACACATTACCAGAAACATCTCGCTCATATTCATGTATTTTTATCATATTACATTCAACTATATTGTTTAGATAGAAATTAATTTTCATTAATATCTATAAGTTTCTGATTAATAAAGAGAAATGTAGAAGAAAAGTAACTAGCAACGAATTACGTGAATTACGTAGTAAAACGTTACAGAATCATCTCGTAAGAAACGCATGAACTTTCCGTCCAACTTAATATTTATCTATTCTTTCGTTTCTGATGTAAAAGAAATTGTCAAAGTTTGATTGCAGCGACACGTCGAAACGCTTCGTTATTGCTTCGATAATAAGAGATCGACGTGATTTCGATAAATCGGGTATTGGATAAAATTTCGTTGCGATAAGTGGAATTCTACTATACCAAATACTAAATATTATACCTATATCATATGGTGTTATTATACATATTATTCTGTATATTTTCATTTTTCTTCTTTTTCAATAAAGATTAAGTGTTCTCTGGTGGATTTTATATTGAACTGTTGTGTGTGGATAACATTGTTTTTGCGTTACATGGAAATGTAATCTACCGTTAATACAGTGTTGCACACGTCACGGTGATACAGGATTTTCTTGTGCTTTATCTTCATTTCTAAGATTATTATTTGATCATGTCTTACGAACTGCAAGGTGTGAAATCCACTTTGCTGTAATACAAATATTTGCACACACATATACAAATAGAGTCAAAAAGAAAATACGTAAAAGTTTTGAACACCCTGACTAATACTATATTTTATAACATTTTTTCACCTGAATCTGAAGAACTTAAAGAAAGAAAAAATAGTTTTGAAAAAGCTGTTAAATTATGAACACAAAGATAGTTTCCCTAATTCTTATTTATTTAATCCATCTTAGTTTCCACAGAATTTTCTAACTTTGCTCCAAAAGTTATATTTAACATTATAATTATTACATTTCTTGACAAAAATAATTGGTCTGTAGCTTTTATAGTTTAGTCAGAGAGTTTTATAAATACGGACATTTTTAATGCGACAAAAAAATAAATTCATATGAAATTATTCAGAAATATTTGTTTTGACATTTATTTCTTTTGTTTTAATAGTTTGTATATTTGTCATGACGATAAATTAATACAAAAATTCGATTTGGTTTGGTGTTATATAAGTTCTTAATAACATTTCGATCAATGTTTGCCCAACTGTCCTCAATGGCAATTTTTAAGTCGTCTTTTGTTCAAAATTATTAAACTATTATTTTCGTATAAGCTTCTTGCAAGTAATCCCTGTATGCTTTCTATTATATTTGTATCTGATGAACAAACGCATTAGTCTAATTTCCTAAGTCTCGTAGTCTTAATGCTCAAATATTTAAAAGAAAGACAATGAACCTGTCTTTCCGTCGCGGAGTGTATATATTAACCCTTTCGCCACGAAGGACGTATATATACGTCCTGAGAATATGGATAATGATTTATTAAAATACACCACCATTTCCTTTTTAATCATAGTACAATCTCTACTATTATCAGTATATAATACACTTTAATTTACAATACCAAATATCTAAATATAATATTTCCACGCATGCTGTTTCTAAATTAATAAAAACTACTATAATTTGTGTATCTGAAACGCGTTTAAAATGTAAAGTTCCGTAGCAAAAGGGTTAACAGTTTACTTCTTATTGCGATTTATCGTACCATATTTTTTAATGAACATTCCTTCTAAATAATTGTCATCTAACACTCTTTTCGCAATAAATCGTATAAAACGCCGATTCTAGGTTAAAACACATCTGAAGCTATTCTTTGCATCAATTGTGTTTTGGGGAGAAAGTGGTTAAAGCGTGTCCAGATTTCGCAATTACATCGGAGGCTTACAAAGGGAGACGTACTGCTGCATTATTCCGGTCATTCATTCGTTTTCTACGCTTCTGTACTTTTGTTTTTGCGCTTCGGATGATATAGCGCTAAAGTAAATTGCACATTCTATTCTCGGTGTAGGGCAGATATTCTGAATACACAAGCAACCGCTATTTTCTGACCGCGCGAGCACGCTCGCGTAAAGTGTGAACCTCAATGAGCAAAAAGTTCAACATAGCGATAATGCGCTAGCAATTTTCAGCCGACAGATTCGCGCGAGCTGCTCACTCATGTATTCATAATTTTCTAATATAATTAAGCAGCTTCTACACTTTGTTATTTCATTTACTTTTTTTTCAATTGTAAAAATTTTATTCTCGATTGTACGTAATGCAGAATGAAAAGAAATTTTGATGATAGAAGGAATAGTACAATTAATGCGAGATGATACGACAAAATAATGCAATTTGTGCTTGAAGAGGGATTATTAAGAAGCCAAAACTTTATTATGTATTGTAATTGAAAGTGGCCAACATATCAAAGACATAAAAAGCAGGAAATATAAAAAAAGAATATTAAAATAGTAGAAAGTAAAATGATGATAGAATGTGATTACTATGAATAAATATTAATAATTTTATTTAAATAGAGATCGAAAAAATATAATTTGAAACATGTTTGTCGATGATGAAATTGCTGAACGTTAATGAAAAAAAATCTGCGTCTTTAGTTCTAATATAAAAGGATATTAAACTCAGAATAAATAATTATTATAACTCCTTGCCGTATGATTTATTTACCAGCTATAAATAGTCGGTTTAACTATTTGCTGCTTTGATACGGTGTGAAACATGAAACACCGTAATACTGTAATTACTTTGTACGTAATAATCGTCAATCTCGCATATTGAGGCGGGAATTAATGTTGAAACGTAACTCAATTACAAATACAGTGTCTTTTTGTTGTATGTATTTAGACCATTATTTTATCATAAATGGAACTCGTCAGTATAAGACAAGGGGATAATATGTGGTGGTAGTGACGAACAAACCCACATGTCACCTTTAACAAATACTCGAAAGTCGCACCTTTCAATTATTATTACTCTGTAACAATACCTGTTCAAGATTAAGTTGTGAGTTATACACACAATTCGAATATATAGGGTGTCCCATGTAATTCGAAAATTTTATATACATCTTTAAAGCAGTTAGAGATGGGAAAAAATGTCATAAAGAGAAATTAGACGGTATCGAATGATGTACAATTTAAATGTAATTTTATGCATTTTTTGCATCAGGGTGCATTTAAAAAGTGCAACTGCATCCTTTGTTAAATAGAACTCTATCTTTTTAATTACACTATTGGATGCAATTTTTTAATCTCTACAAAAAAGTACTAAGGTACTTACTCAAGGTACCTACACCTAATTATTTTGATGTACTTGCAGACGCCGATGTAACTAACACTATACAATCAAATAAGCAAACTTACAAAACTATTAGAGTAAATGTTTACCTGAATATGTGACACC
Organism: Eucera pruinosa; assembly: GCA_028830335.1. Classification (NCBI taxonomy): domain Eukaryota; kingdom Metazoa; phylum Arthropoda; class Insecta; order Hymenoptera; family Apidae; genus Eucera; species Eucera pruinosa. Next base: position 2,344,469 of record JAMYCR010000008.1, on the reverse strand, counting down.
TGATTTTAAATCTAAAATATCGAACCACCAATTACCATGTCGTATAGATTCCTCCATGTCATATGTCTTCTATTTGAAACAATTTCTAATATAACAAATAGCTTATCTGTAACTTAAATATCCAACTGACAATGAGTAGATCACCTTTTACATCTCATACGTCATTATTTCAGAATCTGCTTATTATGATCACTTTGGGATTTGCAATTATTAATAAGAATAACCGGCTAATAATATTACGCGGAGGATAAAAAAATATTCATTATTGAATTGATTTTATTGCAAATAGTTATAACTAGACTGCAGATCTTTAGGCACTTGTGACAATTTTAAATTTGCGAAACAGAACAGATTTCATATGGTACATAAAAATATACAAAATATTTAAAATAAAGTACAAATTACAATATTTGGAGAACCAACGGATCTCTATTAAAGTCCACTCTTTCAGTTTTACTTAAAGGGATACAAATTTGCATAAACATCCGAAGTCTAGTTATTATATTTGTACATAGTCTAATGGGTGTACTATATTTATTAAGAACATGCAACGTGTCATAAGTTTATCTCTTTAGCTTCTCCTTCATTGTATTTACGTATCTTCAAATATATCTTGCCGTGCACTCGTAGAAAAGATAATAGGTATGTTTTGGTTAAAAGTCTTACGGAAAACGTTCATTTAGTACCAATTTGCTAAGAATACTTATCGTTTGTTTCAAAATGCAACTATCATAATTGATACTAATAACACTGTGCAACACGAATTTGGGCCTCTAATAATGAATAGACAATTCTCGTAGATTTTTGTGCGCTGAATACGAATCCGCAAACCGTTTTCCTCCTACACGTACAGTTTTTGAGAAATTTGATTTTGAAAAAAAATGCAAATTTTCAACTTTGAAATGATTTTGTAGTTAAACGATAAGAGTTTTTCGGTTTCAATCAACGCAGAATTATTCTAGGAACTCTCCCAAATAAAATGATATAAGTTATTGTTACATCCAAGACATGTAAATATGTTTAAACAATGATCAAAGTGAAAATGACACCCGAAACGCAGCAATTTTCGCGGATATTCTTCAATTTATTTTCAAAACTAAAGCTGTAGGAGGGAATCCAATCACTCCACGCGATAGAGCAGACATTTTTCCTACGGAAACGACCAAAGAATACTGTTGGCCCGCTTTTGTTTCGAATACAGAATCAAAATAGTTTGGCAAAACGCGTGAGACCGGCAGTGATCCTCATCGCCGGCCAGCGCCTCTCCTGTCGCTCAACGTAACAGAACCGACAAACGCGTGCGCCGCTCTCATTTAGATACAGCATTGTACTTATTATTTATGTATTATTACCTATATATATATATATATATATATATATATATATAGGACTTTTGTGTTTGATTCTTATTGAGAATATATTTATGGGAAATGCACATGCTGGTCGTGCTAGGTGTACACAGTCTGTTATTTTTTAATGTACTGAAGATAGCTAAAGTGTTTGACGCTGCTACATAAACTAGAAATTATATTAGCGAAGACAGATCATTCTTATACTGTTTTCGAAAATACGGAAATCCTGTTTATTTTAAATTAACAGACGTTTTCATAAATGGAATGATGTATCAATATATCTGTGTCTTAGTATACGAAGTGTCAATGTGAGAATTTATGCAGTTGAAATATTATGTATCTATAGGTATATCTGTGATAGAAAACCGCTATTATGGATAAGATAGTGCTGCAATGTTAGCAGATTACTGTTGGCAGTTAAAAAGGGTCACATAAACGTCAGGCAAGAAGTACACTTTTAGGTATATATACTTTAAAATTCGTATTTTTGTCAACAAATAGGTCATAGATAAAAAAAGTAATAATACATAAATAATAAGTACAATGCTGTATCTAAATGAGAGCGGCGCACGCATTTGTCGGTTCTGTTACGTTGAGCGACAGGAGAGGCGCTGGCCGGCGATGAGTATCACTGCCGGTCTCACGCGTTTTGCCAAACTATTTTGATTCTGTATTCGAAACAAAAGCGGGCCAACAGTATTCTTTGATCGTTTCCGTAGGAAAAATGTCTGCTCTATCGCGTCGTGTGATTGGATTCCTTCCTACAGCTTTAGTTTTGAAAATAAATTGAAGAATATCCGCGAAAATTGCTGCGTTTCGGGTGTCATTTTCACTTTGATCATTGTTTAAACATATTTACATGTCTTGGATGTAACAATAACTTATATCATTTTATTTGGGAGAGTTCCTAGAATAATTCTGCGTTGATTGAAACCGAAAAACTCTTATCGCTTAACCACAAAATCATTTCAAAGTTGAAAATTTGCATTTTTTTTCAAGATCAAATTTCTCAAAAACTGTACGTGTAGGAGGAAAACGGTTTGCGGATTCGTATTCAGCACACAAAAATCTACGAGAATTGTCTATTCATTATTAGAGGCCTAAAAAAAAGTTAAAATTTGTTGCACAGTGTAACCAAAGTTTGATTATAATAGGCGACTTATTTTTAACTACGTTTGTATAGAGTGTCTTAGGGCCGATTGATTATGATAACAATAGCCGAGTGATAACATTATCCGTGATTATAATAACCGGGTTCCACTGTATTTTAATTTTAAATACCGTTATATTAAAACATTAGGAAGGCTTTTCCAACCAAAAAGAATCACAACGAATTCCTCGAAAGGCAGCAAGTCCAAGAATTCTAATAACGACAAGCGTCGCCCTTTCTTCAATGAAACTTCTTCGACCCTGAGGAACGAGTCTCGATCACGCAAAGAGGTGCACCACACACTTCAAGCCTTACCGGCTCCAGGAACCGTCTGTCCGGTAAACTTTCTTGCCGCTGCACCTCAGTGCACCCCATTTACGGACCTTGCAAGATAGCACACAATGCCAATTTATTAGTGGTGCCCCTTAGCCTCGCTTCAACGGGGGTCTTACGGTCTTGCGTCGCACCCATAAAGGGATCGCAGACACACCATCGTTCGTGAGAAACGCCAAGACGACACACAACACTGCTTACTCAGTACATTTCTTTTAAAATCTATAATTTTTATTATGGACATATGGGACATTTGAAACCTCGAATCTCCTCAAAGCTCGAAAAATACAAATTTATTTAGTTAATAATCCAATTGACGTTGTGTTCATATTTTAGGTTCATTTTAATTGAAACACTTTCAACGATTCATTACAACTGTGAAAAGAAATAAAACATACAAAAATTGATAATATATCACGAGGTTTTTTCACTTGTTCAGTTACTTAAATTATAAATAAATTTAAGTTTCATTTAGTTGAATTCAGTAGACAATTTAATCTTCTAATAAGAATTTGCTAACATTTTAATTCCTGATAAAATGAACTGTTTAGAAACAAAGGGAAGAAAATAAGTATTTTAATGATTCGAGTTTCGAGATCCTCACAATGTTTCGGATTCGAGTTTTGCGAATCTAAAAATTAGATTTCAACCCACCTTTAATTTTTATGTAAATTAAATATTTATTTTAATACTAAAAGTACCAACGACTACACTATATTTATATGTATAGAAGAAACAAAAATGACAAACATTTGAAAAAAATTTGTGGTGCAAGTAAAATAAATCTTTATTTGTATTTTGTACCGGATGTTATGGAATATTTTTAAACATGTAACATTCATGTTTAGAATTTCATATAATTCTTATGGTACTGTGGCGGCTCTCCTGCACCTACCACTAGAGGGACATACAAAATAGGACTTTCTCGAAAGCACTCGCTCCAACTACCTCGTCCATATATATACCTTCTTTAACCTTCCTTCCAATATCCCAACGTCTAAGGCAGGGCCCGCTAGGTAGCCTTACTGATGAGTCCACTAGCAGGCCCAGGACGAAACGCAACACCCTTCCTTTTTCCTATCCTATCTCCTCTCCACAGTTAAATAACTAACATTTCTTAATAAAATAATTTGTTAATACATGCATAATTATAATGTGTTACCCTATTGAAATAAGTAAAGTCGCCGTGGCGGTCAACGTGTTAAAACAATAAACTTCGGCTATTCTAGTCGGCAATGTAACTTCGTTGCTCCTCAGATTATCTTTCGTTAACACTAGAACTACCGACGACTAGAATACAGACGAAATAAAAACAATATGCGATTGGAACATACACATATACATATGTATGATGCAACTGAAACGAATTTTTATTCATATTCTCTACAGAAAATCACGGAACGTTCTCAAAAATACACTGCTGCATGTTTACAGTGAGTAACTTTAATATTCGGATACCACACAATATTTACTTGGTCACATTGTAATCTTGTTCACGATGGAGAAATTCCTATAGAAAATTTATGGGATGATCTAGACCGACGAATGAGGACAACTACAATAACGTCTAAAAAAATGTTAAAACAGAAACTAAAAGAAAAATGCATCAATATCACAACAGAATATCTGAAACAAATAATTGGCAATATGCCGCAACGATTAAGGGAGGCCATTTCTCAAGAAGGATATCCTACACGATATTAAATTACATTTTGTTTGTAGAAATTAATGCAGGAACTATCAATTTTTAAGTGTGTCCGTATATTGTTCTAACTTTAAAATCAGACATGATTTTATTTTAAATATATTATCTAATAAACGATATACATTATACAAATAAACTTTATACTTTGGTTAACGAAACCTTATGTAATGATGAAATTTAAGACCAAATATCTTTATTCTTAATCATAAACAAAATTACAATGCAATAAAGTAAAAATTGTATGGTGTCCGAATTTTAAACTTACTCACTGTATATAATTTGTATAACAAATTAGCGACCAATCATTTTGACTGCTTTGGTAGCTCCAGTGTTGAACATCAACCAATCACTCTAATGATTACTTCGCACAGTATCTGCAATACCAGTAAGAGCACTAGAATCTTTCCACTAGCAAATTCGAAAAGAAACCATCATTTATTTCTCTTCCTTTGCTCCTATAGCTTTCACAAGAATGATTACAATCTCACGCAAACTCTTTGAACAACCGGCCGGTTACAACGCGATACAAATAGTAGCGCTAGTACATAGACGATCGTACGATGCTTATTGTTGGCGACACGCGTGAAACTCTCGCGTGGAACGAAGCGGACACGTGTATAAAGCTGCATTTCGCAGCGTGTATGTGCCTCACCGAGTGGAGGTGTCGCTCTACGAGATCCTATCGCGGATAACAACGTGACGCGAGATATGTTTACGATACAACCTCTCTAGCTCTTCTGCCGACCCTTGATTCACCCTTCTATTCTTCTTTTTCTGCTCCTTCTTTTCCTTCTTCCACTTTGTACGCGCATACGCGGAATGGAGCGTAAAGAACGTTTATCGTGAGTGGAGGTACATCGTTGGAAACTGCTCCAAAATGAACGGAAATTCTTATTTGCGATAAGTTCGTGTTTGTTTCTATGCATTTATATATTTAGCTTTAATTGAATTTTAATTACAACATTTAAAGGGTTGGCAGGAAAGATGACGAAGATCTATACGCATTGAAAGAAAAATTACGAAAAGCAAGAAACGTTAACAAAGAAAGGATTCGACACATTTATGTTGACATTCAACAACTTATAGAGGTGATCTTATCTCAAGATAATATACATACTTGTAAAGAAAAAGTTAACATTAATTTTAGAAGTAAAATTGCAATAATTAAGTTTAGTAGTTAGCTGTAACAGTTTAGTATTAAAGTATTTATAACATTCTTCCATAAATTACTCTAGTCAGCAACAATTTTGTTAAATTGTGATATAGATATTAATTCTTAAGTATTTCTGAACGTCGACTTTGCAAAAATTGATTTTATCCCGCAAGTATTTAGAAATTACTATAAATAATAAGTAATTATATGTAAGTAAATAGAAATACTATACTCCATTTTTTCAGTATGTAGCCTGTTTTACATAATTTTTTTCTTCAATTTTTAAGAGTAATTTATTTTTATTTACGCCTTTTATAATGAGTGAAAAGGCAACATAAAATCAACTAGTCATGTATTACATGTAAGTGTATCGTACATGCATTAGTTTGTATGTATGATTGGAGCATATCAATTTGTCAAGGTGTAAATATTAATTCAAAATACCAAATATCATTCAAAAACTCTGCTTCTTTCATAAACATAAATTTGACGAATAGATTTGAAATCAATGCAAAATATACTAGAAGTGACATTCTATCAAATTGCTTAACCTGAGAAAAGTAAAATTTTGTGGACCACTGTTACTCGTTCTTCCAGTGTTCCATCTGAAGTTTGATTTCTTAAGTTTGTTTACGCTCTTTTAAATTTTTAAGGAAATTATACTTTAATAAACGCTTAAGATAAAACTACATATTAAACTGTGTTTACATTATGCAACAAAACATGTTATATAGCAAAATTATATACAGTGGGGTATCCTATAATGAATGACCTTACAACGAATGCACCTTGTACCTAGACTGGGGATTTTTATGCAAATCCACAATTTTGGGATCACGGTTAAGAAGATAGAACTACAATAGAAATTTGTTTCACTCTCGAAATATTACAATGTGTATTTTATTTTCACAGTTTTGTCCTCCTTTTTAAGTAATTATCTTTGGAACGATTTTGCAATTATCATCGAAATTTGTTGATTTCATCTCTTTCTGTTTCAGTAATTAAAAACTGTTCCTTCTTTCAGTACATATAAATAATTTCTTTTTCATTGAAGTACATTAAGAAAGACAAAGGGTAAAAGATTAATAAAAAAAAAAAAATAGAACAAAAATTATCAGGGAACTTAGTCTTTTTGTGAAATAATGTAAAAAAATGAATACTCTAGTGCATTCATTGAATGATAGCTTTCAAAAATTTAAATTACAGTACCAAAAAGGAGGAAAACAGCAGTAACAACAACGACGCAGTAAACCACAAGATCTCGTAACCTTATATTGAACCAGAAATCCTGGTCGTCGTCATCGAAACTGACGTCTAGCCGATATGAGCCTCATAATCGGATTATGTCGTCTCGCATTACCTTAAATCCATCTGCAATTAATACGTCCACCTTCTATTTTGTAATATGATATCGTCCTAAGGCTGGTTGTTTCACGCGCGCGTATTCATGTATACGTCCAGTGAATCGAAACGTGGTAGCTCGTGATATGACACCCCATCGAAATAAGGTGTGTAACAAGTAAACCGCACATAAAGGGTGGTCGGAGAATCACTTTCATTTCTAATTGAGAATTAGTGAAACGAATAATTTATTAAATATCCTTAATAAAGGATAACATTTATAGTTAATGAAACGCAAGTTACTATTAACAGAATTTTGCGAAGTGAGATTATATTAGAAGTACAAGCGATACTTTAATGTGTAAGGCAGTTTGAACTGCATGGCTCCATTTATATCAGCATTCTTTTTCGCTAAAGATAGCGACAAATATTTTGCAGATTTGTGACACTTTGAAGAAACTCGTAGACCAACTGTATAGTCGAGATATAAGAAGGAAAAATTAAGAAATAATTCGATATGACATATAGTCAGTTGCAAATGTCTATTATACACTTTTGGATTAGAAATGTGTAAAACAATACAAGAGTTTCGTTAAATTCAAGTATATTAATTTATTTATTGATTAAAATTAGATAGATCGTGAAAAAATTATTTTTACTGTAAAAGCAATATTTCATGGAAGTCCACGTACGTTACATACGTATATATATTATACATACGACACTCAATGATATCAGTTGAGGGTTGAAGTTGCTGATACTGAAATTCACTTTCTGTTTATACACCCGGCACGCAGAATCTAAATAGAAACCCACAGTAGTTGTATACAAGTTTCCAGGAAATTGTACAGAAAACCGCTGAAGCTACATTGCGCGAAACGTGCGTCAATTTTATAAATGAGCCACTAAATTAAATTAAAAAAATTAATTGAACATCCTTGTTTCAATTTTTAACACTTCTTAAAATCCATCTATGACATTTTTAACTTCCAGTTTTCAATAAATTATCTAAATAAAATTGAAGTAAATAACAAAACATTAGAGATACTAATAAATGCCTATGTTACCAAAATAATACTCGATACTCTCCATACTATACATTATACAAAAATCAGATACAACTTCAATTTTTGTTATTATAAATTGTTACTATACTTAGCTGTAATAACCATATTCACTTAGATATTAAGTATTGCAACTTATTAAGAAGAAAGTTCAGGTTTTTATGCTACGAAAAGCTACTTATTAGAAGCAAGGTAAACAGCAAGCCTGTTGACCTGTTACAAAAACAAGTTTGCTATCATGGAGATCTCATTTAAAATTGAAAATCAGTATTATAAATATAACCATAAAATCGTTTATAGGTGCAAGACATTGAGATACGTAGAAAGTACGATGTTGTTGTTTATCACAATACTATACTATTATATAAAACATTTTAGTAAACCAAGTCCGTCTCCTGACTTGTAATGCTGAGATTAATCAATTATATGTATTAGATTGATGCATATGAAACGTCGTTTTTCCAAAGTAAAAAAATATTAAACAAAAATAAATTCTTCAAAACACTAAACACATATTTAAGTAGAACAATTTTTACAGAATTCTATATACCCTCCTCTAGCAATTAACTAGATTCACTATTATATATTTATAAAAATCACCAATTTCGGGATTGTCTGATCATTGTTTTGACTTTCTATTTAGTGAATAATTATTAATCTTAAATTCTGAAAATTAATGTTGAGCTATTCCTCTATTTATATAATCTTCAAATACCGGTTTCTATAACTTTGATGGTATATTTGGTGAATTTGAATTTCCATAAAAAATTGTTTAAATATTCCTTTATTCATGATTACTCATGATGTTAGACACTGATGTTTTCAGAATTATTATAATTATTATTTATTATAATACACACATATCTACATTGCAGCTAAATGTCTCTGCTATAATGTGATTCATAACAATTAACGGATGCACAAAATTAAAAGAATAGTATCCAACAGTTAATCTCAAACTTCGGAAAAACGATATTTCGTATGTATCAACCTAATATAAAGCATTCTACTAGTGAAGGCAAAAAACTAGTCGAAATGTTTATTACCAAACTTTATTAGACAGTTCCAAGAAGTAAAATAGGTAGTTTTCGAGATTTTCTAAACCAAGAAGTGCTAAAAAGGGCTCATACGCGTCTAACGCGAAATTCATGCGTGGAAAATCAACGAGCGGACTCCGCGCGGTCTGCCATGGAGATTCCACGTCTTGGTCTCTTGCCAACGTGATCTTGGCTTGGACCTCGTTTCGTGATGGCACCATTGCCAAAAGTAATTCGCGTGAACCGTGAACATGCATGCGTGGACTTAGCCGTTAACTAGAAATCTTGATCTTGTGTGTGTACGTGCATATACATATGTCCGGGTGAAACTAGTCTGGATACGAGGAAGTGCACACGTCTCGGTCCAATATAAACTTCCGCCGAATGGGAGACCAAATGGCGACTCCTACTTACGATCATTAATCTTTCGCCTATGCCTGTGTCGTGCGTAATATTGGCTCCTTTGAGCATGTGTATAGAATGAACGGTGTAAAATGGAGAGCATTACATAGTAACTTCTGGAAAACCGTTCTTCATTCAGTTGATGATCATTCTTATTAGAAATAGATCGAAGTTAGGGATCAAAAATTGTTATAATATAGGTTTACGTTCTTAAAACAGTTATGGTGAATTTCTATTCTGAATAACTGTTATAAAAACCTTAAATTTCGGACTATATAGGTTTAAATTAAAGTTCTTACATTAGCTCTCGTATAGGTGCTATAACCACTATTCTTTTAGGTTCCATATACATAGGTTCTGAAACGGTTTCGAATGTATATAATGTAAATGTTTGTTAACTTTGCTCTTCCTAATGATCAGATCAGATGTTGATTATCTTCTTAAGATATTTGCAAAGTAAAAAGGAAAAATTGTTCCAAATATTGATCTTAACATTATGTTAAAAAACCATCGATTATTTCTGTATTCTGAACTTGCTAATATCATAATAGTTTGAAACAGTTATTTTCAGAACCTTTTCAAACCCTGGTCGAAAATTAATTTCTAGATTCGTAAAACTCAAATCCGACACTTTATGCGGCCTCGAAGCCCTCGAGAAACTCTGGAAATTCGAGATTTTTGAAACACTGAATTCGTATTTTCTTCTATTTGCTTCTAAGGAGTACCTATTTTGTCAGGAATTAAACTGCTAATACATCCATTTTAAAAAAACAAATTATTTATTGAATCTAATTAAAATAAATGAATAAGTGGGAAAGCTTCGTGAGATACTTATTAATTTTTATGTTTTGTTTTTCCTCAGTATAAACAACTGTAATGAATTGGGGAACTTGGATCGATTATAATGAGCCCAAAATCTAAACACAAACCCTATTAGAGTATTAGTTAAATAAAATCGTATCCTCGCGATATTCTCGTTATTTATGCAAATTATTATTTACCTAATTTTCGAGAGTTTTAAATTATAAAGGTAACATAAAGTTTCGAGTTCTCGAAATTCAACATTTTTTGAGTTTCGAGGGATTTCGAATGTATAATCCTTCATTTTTATCTCACTCTTCTATTTAATATTTTCTTATTTTTACTGAAAATGAAAAGAGCATTGCGTTTCTTACTTACTATTAATTGATTTGGTATTAGTATCAAGCATTTGTTACATAGCAACAGAATACCATTAGAGATAAAGTTCTATTGGTCTATGACTACCACAAATCGTGATTATTTTTAGGTCTTGTTACAGATTTAGAAAAATATGAAGCACCTCACGCTCTATCATCGTTCTTTCTCTCGACAAAACTTCTTATAAATAGAAATAATTTTCCTTTGCGTAGAATTGCAATATATCTCTCACCTCTGCTAAAATTAGACATGTTAACGAACCAAACGGAGCAAGTCATTTATAAACTCTCATTCATATTGCTACATACAGTTTATATACTACATTATAAGCTAAATATACAACGAGTAAAATGATTTGGTTATATTACAATACACTGTAGTATTTATAATATAATATAATATAATATAATATAATATAATATAGTAATTATAATAGAAGTAAAACAAATCTATATTTTTCATATAAGATGCTTAAATAGTAAAAGGACATACAAGACCATGTAATCGATTCTCAAATCACACAAATTTTTTAATACTATGAAAATTTTTCTCTACGTATACATTACTCATATATCAGGTTGTTCGGAAAGTTCTTAGCGATATTTGGGAAATACTCAGAAGCCATGTAAAATAGTAAACATGTTTTATATTACTGTATAATGTTACACATAACACTTACTTATTTTTATTTATGTACCATTCTTATGAATGAGAAAATACTAAAGGATACTTAATCTGTTCACTGTATACAAGAAATATTAAAATGTCAATTATAAGCTGTTATTTCGCACGATAATCCCTGCGAAACACGGTTATTGATTTTTTTAACTATGGCGCAGCTGAGCAAAAAATCTGGAATAAATTGAGGATAATAGATATGATAGTATGTTGTTACCATAATTTTATAAAAGTAGTCGGTCTTTGCATTAATGCGAAATCTGCACTTTTTGTCATTTTTTGCGTTTTGTAATTTTCACGCCTCTGATTTAAAAGGAAAAAACCTGAAAAAATTCCATAACGTGTACCACATTATTAGCAATGTATTAGATTTTTTTCAGTATTTTTGTTGTTGGTATATGGGAAAAACGGGCCAAAAACTGAAAAATCGAATTTTGCTAATAACTACCCCCCTGAGTGAGATTTTGGATTGAAAATTTAGGTGAGCTAGTCATTTTTAATAAACTATCGAATGCTCCATGTACGATCAAAATTGGCTGAAGGGCACTTTTGACCCCCTTAATCGGCTATACCCTCTTCATGTTTCTCGAAAATGAATTTTACCAATAGTTTTTCTGTTCCCCTATTGTATTAAATTTCTTATCATTTTCCTAATTATTTTATCGATACGTCAGGCCAAGCGTTGTATTGTTAAAAAATATCGCATATTCGTTCGAGTAACTTCACAGATGTTCTTTTTTAATTGTTGCGATTAAGGTATGCAAACAGGCATTGCATTCATCCGAATTAAGGGTTTTCGTTACTTCACAAAAATTGGTAAAAAATAATGTTTCTTCAATCCCACGATATAAAGAATTTAACGTCAACACTATCGCAAACGCTAGTAACTTTCCGAACAACCTAATACATTTCTTGATCATTTTAATCGGAAGTTTTATTACAATGTTTCATAGATTGAATAAACATGTTCAGAATATTTTATACTGTATTTCATGAATTTGCAGTATGAGAAACTACATGCAGATTAAAAAATATACATCTACAATTATATTGTAATCATTATACAGAAATTCCACTTGTTTTTATGTATTCTTCTTTCTAACACATGGTTTGCAATTAATGCTTCAACAGATAGTAGACTTGCTATTTTTAATAAGTTCATTTAAAGTTAAAACTCATCATCTTATTTGCGCCTTTTTATTGAATATATAAAACCGAAATACAGAAACACTTGCTTCATTTTTTTCCCATTCGAGTTTATTCATTTTTATACCTCTTGAATATAACAGATATGACTAGTACTTTAAGCATTATTTCTTCAGTGATAATACATTCATTCGAAAGAATTACACCGATCATCCAAATGAAGGCGATTATAAAAAATTCTTAACTGCTTATGAGCCAATTGAATGCATTCTATAGTAAGTATATAAGATCAACAACTATCGTGCTCTTACAGGGTATTTTCTTATGACGGTCAATTTGAAAAGTAGCTGATCTTTTATTGAAAAGTAAATTAAACATATAAAATAAAATTTTTTCATATGGACCTCCATTCTGAGGAAAATCAAGTTTGAATATCTTTTGAATACGCGTACATTTAAAGCATAATTTCTGCTTGCCCCATGTATCGTTTCGGTATTGTATATATATCAGTGGAACTGGAAAGCGTTGTCCTGCTGCATTGCAAAACTTGAACTAAAGTTACGACGCGGGGTCTATACCCACCGATACGCAGCTGTGAAACGATATGAGTATACGTAACAAGTGGAAACCAGGCTTAATAGGTTCACTACCAAAGTCTGTGCACATACAGCGAGTTTCGTACAAGCCAAGTATGTGAGCAGTACACAAAGAAAACCTAGCTACACTACAGACGCGCGGTCGCAGTAAACCTTTAAGGCAGGGACACACTACTGTCACCTCCCGTGAAATCACATTTCACGTGACGCGACAATAGGGTAGATATACCAATTACTGCTGTTTTAAGGTTATCGCGTAACTTTATTTAACTATCTTAAAAATTATTTAACCTAAAAATCGTTTCAGTTTGGAGCATAATATTGTTCAACATCTTTCTTATTTATGAACATCTTTTTTATATGTTGAGTGTAATATATTAATTACTAACTAATTGAACATGTACAACAAAGTCCAATGTTCCTATTACTGTCACTTGAAAAGTTCTCATTTAAATAGAAATAATGTTTACATATATTAGCACGTCAGCTTGTGTAACAGATATAAGATGTATAGTAAAAGTATCGCCTTTACTGAATTATAATACGACCCATATTTTATAATTACATTGGTCACGTTTTAATGTTCAACAGCACATTCACCTCCTAATACAGTGTTGCCTTGGATATTGGCCGAGGTTCGGGACCGAATCTGGCCAAAGTTGAAGGGAGGTGGATCTTTCAGGAAATCCTGAGTGTCTCCTTGTTCATAAAGAGCGAGTGAGATAGAGATACACAGCAGGACTCGTCGACATTTCACGGTAGGTGTAAAAACATCCGTACTTGACCACCGGAACAGCTCCGAAGCCAGTTCCAAGAACTGGTGGGGATAGCGACCGGCCAATATCCAAGGCAAAACCCCGGCCAATATCCAAGGCAGTACTGTATTTCGTTTCAAATATTAAGTGTAAACGAATATACAATGTCTATGCGTTGTTACGTAAACCGAAGTCCAAATTTGGTATAAAAATTTGTTTGTTTACGATTCTTCTTAGATTATTTTGCTATTAAGTAACCGAATTAAAGTGTCGGTTATACGGACACTGACAGTAATTGGGACACACTCTAGTGTGTCCCTGCCTTTACGTTTATGCGTACTTAACCTTTGCACTATGGCGAAGCTGGCTGCGACACTAATCTGCACGTTGTAGTTGCAATGTAACATCTACAATGTTGCAAGTTATTACCTTTTTAATCAATTAATATGCAATGACTGAAGTAAGTATTATACGCTACGAATCCTTGACTTCTATTCAAAATATTTTTTTCAGAACAAAGGCTGGTAAAAACGAGTTTGTACATAAATAATGTGGAAAATTTTAGCTACTAATCGCAAATGTATTCAAAACATATCAGAGTTTTGATTTATCGTTGCATAGGAATAAATATTGCCGAAAGTATTCAGAAATCTTTGGTGTATGAATACTGTTTTCCGTCTCTGGATAATGAATACTGAACAAGCACAGAACTTTGTAAGGCAGCCTACGAACGTTACCTAAACTATACTGCAATACCGTGCTTAGCTACATTTTTTAATTAAAACAAAATTCTAACGAGTGACTGAAATCACCTTTAATAACAAAAGGTTTGAAGAAGATTAAAACTTGATTTTCCCAAAAACGGAATATTATTCTATACTTTTAATTTACTTTTATATAGAGAATATCAACTAATGTGAAATCAAAACCAGTTGTTTTCTAAAAACATTCGAAAAAGTTTAAATGTTCGCATATTGACGTGATAATGCAATGCAAAACTAAAATTTTTTTATTTTTGTATTTTTTCTTAAGGTAATTCATTTAACATATTAGTGAAATTTATCTGATTAAAATGAGATCCAACACGATATAATTCGGACCATCTTTATTTAACATTTGTCGAATGGTTATTCTAACAAACAGGAAAAGCGGATTATTTCTAGAAAGGTCAAATAGTTGTATACTATAATGATATGAAATATGATGTAATTAATTATAATATACAATTTACAATTTTTTCAAAACCAGTTAGTAAGTATTGTGTATAGACTATGTAGTTTACTTGAATATAAAGGATTCTTTTTAACATGCACTAATATTCCTGTAACTTTGTACATACGTCTATCCAGACGATTTACTTCTCTTCCAGATCCTTCTTCTCTTATTTCCTCTATTAACACTTTCACATTCTAATAAGTAAATGTAATCCGAACTATGTCGTGCTTGCTCTCACTTCAATCGGAACAATTTGATAAGTATGTTAATGAAAAAAAATTCGTTAAAAAAGAAGAAATAATGAAGTTTTAATGTTGAATTACTGCGCAGACACATTGTAGCAGGGATTTAAAGTGTTCGGGTTTCATCAAAGACAAGCCAAACTCGTTTTAGTGACAATGAGTCCAAGCGAGGTAGCCCCCCAATGGGGGAACTGAACGCCGAACATTTATCTGCGGGAACGCTCGAACTTTTGACGAGAAAATACTGTATGAACTCCCAAAAGCGTTCATAAATTCATAACGTACTTCATAAATTATATACAGCAGAACCTTGATTGTCGGAGCATTTATTATCTGAACTCACTATTATCCGAATATTCTATTATCCATACTATATGTGTTAAAAGTCGTTTCATTTTTCCGAAATTATTTATCGGTCGCGAAACACGTGTTCGGCTGGTGTACGTGCCTAAAACAATTTCGGCTCGTCCACAGATCGAATGATGACCGCGACGGTGACTTTGATTGTTTTCGGTCTTGTCGTGAGTCATCATCCGTGTACATGCGGAGTCGGTCGAGCTACCTCCGATTTGAAAAGACTGTTCGAGAACGCGTTGGACGCGAGAGCATTAGAGAGGGGGAAGAAGAGTTAGACAAATAAGGATAGTAGATCAGCGCTATTAAAGCGCCGCGAACAGCTGAGCGAGCTCTCTCTCACCTGGCAGTCGCACAGAGTAGCTCGCTGTGCGCGCATCGAATTTGACAGCTCCCCTTCGGTGAGAATAAAGTGGTAACGCTTGACTCCCGAAGTGTCGAATTCAGAATCCTTTGCCTTTCCTTGCGATCTGCTCTTCCATCGGCTTGATAGTAGTACGAAGTTACCGTACGAGATCGCCGACTGCAGTACGCATTTTGTGGTAGTCGTCTCTACGATAACTGCAATTTAAACTCAGCGGATTCTCTAATTCGCTTCGAGTTCTAGTCGAGTTGCTATTCGACATCGGGGCAACGGAGATCACTCTCTGTGGGTCACCGATTGACTGTGCACTCCTCACTCCGCGCCAACGTGAGAAAGTTTCCTTATTCGGAAACGGACTCAGTTGGAAGTGTGCTGTAACCACGTCTCGTTTGAAGAACGTTGAGTTACACGCCCGCGCAAAGTTCTTCGGCCTCCACATGTTGGTAGTGCCTAAGAGATCAGGAGTTTACAAGGGGTATTCGAACACGTTTAGTGCTTCGTGCCACACTTCTGATTCTCTACACTTCGCACTTCGCGTCGTGTGAAGAACGGACAGTTGAGATAGGCTGCCGTCATCGGCCCACCGGGACTAGTTATTCCTAGTAGCCGTGATTCTCCCCGCTCACGGAATCAACCTTTTGGAGATTTACGACCTCCACTAGCGGTGACCCGTTCGAGGCAAGCGACTGTTTAAGCATTAGAAGCCAGGAGTAAGTTACTCTCCGATCGGCTCCGTTCTCGTTTGAAGAACGTCGATAATACAGTCCACTCCTCTACCTGCATTCTGCAGAGAGATTCTGTTCCCTGCCCAGCACGATCTTCGTTGCACGGCGTGTGCGAACAGAACTCGTGTTAGAACGCTTACGGTTTCGTAGTTCTTCCTAACTGCACCGTCGTTCTTTTGTTTCAGGCCACAGAAACGCCCACGTAACAGGAGGCCGAAACCCCCGCAATAGCGGAGAGCTTTTCTTCTATTTCTATTTTTGTTTTTTTTCTTATATATATTTGAGTTTTTTTGTTTTATTTTTATAAATAAAAGGCCGACCAGAAACCGTCGGCCAACCAATAAAAACTCTCTCAAGATTATTTAATCCCTCTCCCTCAATATCCGAACCTACGTTAACGAGCAGTGGAGTTCTCTAACACACTGCTCTATTTAACAATATGTCTTGTATCATATATGTACATGTGCAATTTATGTAGTATTTACTTCCTCCTGCCACAGTTATTAAGGCTCACGATCAAAACAAAATCTTTTCACAACATTTTAGTATGGTATTTACATTCGAGGTATTCAGAATTATAATAATGTTGTTAAAACCGAAACAAATAACGTTAGCAGTTGAAATCAAACGTGAAATTATGCAGAAGTTGACATATGGTGAATGTCCAACAAACTTAGCACAAGAAAATGGTATTGGTAAATTAACGGTTATTGATATAAAAAATAAGTTAGTGAAATCCAAAAATGTTTAAAACTGGCAAAAGTTTGTTTATACCATTACTATTTGTTTCTATTATTTATATTATATTATTTGTTTAAACTATATCATTGTTTGTATCATGTCTGGATGTAAATGTATAAAATTTAGTGTAGAAAAAGTTGTCGTATTATTTTGTTATCTATATATATATATATATATATATATATATATATATATATATATTAAAATTAATATAAATTTTATTATCTGGAACTCATTTATCTCCCAAATAGTTTCAATAATCGAGGTCCCACTGTATTCCAGTTTCACTACTGTATCTACAGTAAGATTTTCATATATCATTGATACACATTTATATCTTCTTATAATCCACCACACATAACAATATTGCTTATTGTAGCCTATTGAAGCTCGTCAAAGCATCGAATACCTTTAGCAAATCATAAAGTCATTTAAACGATCCCCTAATTACTAGAACCTACGCAACCGGACCATCCCAGCAAACAAACAATGCCAAAATTCATACTCGTATGCTTATGACAAAATATACGAGCCAGGTCGGACGCACAAACTTTAAAGGGCTGTTTACGTTGCCGGTCAATTATCAAACGTGACGTTGTTTAATTTATTGTCCGTATTGTGCACGGCATAAAGGGGACGCAGAGGTCCTTTGAGTCGTTTCACGAACCACACGCTGCATAGGCTGCTCGTTACCAGCAAAATCGCCTTTATCACCCAAGAAAGTCCGAAGAAACGTATTATCGCGGGCTTTGGGTGGTCCAGGACCGTCGATTTTACGACTCGATTCGCTTTCACGGGGATTCTGTCGACACAGATATAGGTATAAGCCTCCGTCAAGTGTTACCTGGGCCAAAGTCGATGAAAATATAAATTTATTGACAACATTTCGTTCCCTCTGATTGCTAATTACGTTCCCGCTCAAAGAATCTCGTTTTGAATATAATTCGTCACGGCTTGAAGTTTTAGGAATTTTGTAATAGGAATTTGGGGGACTAGGTTTTCGTGAATAATGTATGGAAAATTATGTGAATTTGGGTAAGTTGACTACAACTGACGGCATAGGGTAGATGTCCCAATTACTGCCCGTGTCCTTATAATTGTCACTTGAATTCGTTTATTTAATAGCGAACGAATGTACGAAGAATCGAGACTAAAAAATTTCACTACTAAATTTGGACTTGATTTTTATGTGACAACACATGGACATTATGTATTTGTTTATATTTAATATTTAAAAATAAATATTAAGAGATGCATTGTGTTGCGTGAGCATAAAAACGCGACTAATGTATTGTAAGTAGAAAGTATGGGAATTTTTTTAATGCAGAAAAGGCGATGCGTTTACGATTTATCTTCTATCTGTCATACAAACTAAGTTGCTAATATATGTAAGGATCATTTCTATTTAAGTGACAAATTTTCAAATGGTAATAATAAGGATATTGGACTTTATTATATATTTTCAATGAATTGGCAATTAATACATCATATTTAACACACCAAAAAATCATCATAAATGAAAGAGATGTTAACTAATGTTGTGCTCCAAACCGGAACGATTCGTAGGTTGAATAACTTCTAAAATAATTAAATGCAATTGTGCGATAAGCTTAAAGTGACAGTAATTGGGATATCTAGCTTAAACTGTAATAAAGGCATGAGATCCTCTCAATTCGTTTTTTCAGACATCGACTCAGAGCATTCTACGTTTAAAGAAGTATACTTCCTCTAAATTTCGTACCAATATCTCAAAAATTGAAGAAACTAGAGCGCTTTAAAATGTAACATGGCCACGTTGGACTATCTTTACACGTTACTTATTCATAGTTTGAATTTGAAGTTATTTATCAAATTTTATATGTGTAATAAATTGCCAAGAAAAGAATACAATATATTTCTATTAGAAACAAAGCAACGAAATGTTCTCGAATCGGATTATAAACGTAACTGTAACTTGAAATCAAATAAATAATTAATTATTTACCACTAGTAAATTACTATACTCGTACTACTGTACCTAGAATGTATCTTTTTAACTAAAAGCAGATAAAATTATATTCCGTAGAAAATAAGGATTGCACGCAAAAAGAGCGTGAGACAGTTTTAATTTTTATTGATATACATATCCGTGTTACAGTGCTGTTAGGATAAATGTTTAGTATTGAAACTAAAAATTAGAGTATGCATTCTCCTATTAACAGCAATAGTAGAAAGTGTAGGCCATTAATACTTAATTATTATTACGTTTAATTCATTAAACGTCGTTTTCTAGAAACCAAATTTTTGCACTCACATCCTTCTTGCAGTTAACACCTCAATTGACAAAGTATTTGAACTGTCTCTGAACTAAACAAATTTTCTTTACTGCGTTTCGTCTTGTATACCCGAAGAAAACGCCGTGATTGTAAGGCAAAACGACGTACATATGTCACATTTTCGAAAGACCCGAATTTATGTATTAATTAAGATCTAGAATACAGAATCTGTGTTTGTCGAGAACAAATTCCTTGTGCTCAAAAAATGAATGCAATTCGACCGAAGTCCGATATTTAGCAATTATATTCAAAACTTCAAGCGCTAATATCTTGAAAGTGAAAACTTGTGACTTAGGTCGTTTTGCTTTACAACCACGGAACTATCAAGTGAATCTACTTTAATTTAAGTTTGCAGAAACAACAAGAAATAAGATTAATTCCATTTATATTATGAATTAGTGTATCTCTTACGCAAATACTCCGAGTAATTATTCGTGACACTATTCGTAATCGTATTTCCTGTAACTCAAGACGTGAATGTTTGCGGGCAGGGATGCGCGAGCAAGTAACTGCGAAAAGAGAGGGCTGAGAAAGAATAAATGCAGTAAGTAGCGGACCGTTTGTGGAGGCAGTCTTATGTTTCGCCGCAGGTATACTGGAGCAGGTATTTACCCGCGCAGGTTGTACAAGGTACGTGCATACTTTCGGCTTCTCCAGCGCCAAGCCGATCGTACGTACAAGTATGCGCGGCGTGGTTCCTCGAGCGATGGAACACCACGTGAAAAAAAAGTGAAGGCTCGGCGGGAGAGACCCCATGGATCCTTGAGGATTCTTTTCACTTAAGATACTGATTCCAGTTAGTGCAAAGACCATTGCATTTTTTAGTGGGAGTGTAATCAGAATACATAGGACCTTCTGGTAAATAAGAATGGACATATTGGGTTGTCCGGAAAGTTCGTGCCAAATTTTCTATTGAAAAGGTATATTCAAATAAGCATTATAAGAGTATCACTAAATTAAATTTAATTTGTGACATGTCAATAAATAAGTCTGCCAAATAAACCATTTTCGGTTAAGTTTCAATCCCTTCCACCCTATTATTAGAGTAGTTACAGGCGGAAACGTAATTTACAATTTAAGCTCTATTTTCTTTAATCTGTCGCATAAAATGTTGTAAGAAAAATCGGAGATATATATATTCGGTGACATACACATATACATCTTGAAACTTTCTAAAATTTTTTAACCACAGAACCGACGTTTAAAAAATTTCGAAAAGTCAATTGTTTATGGAAGTTTCTACGTAACTTTGTTTATATTTTTATGGTTAGCTTTATAGTTATAATGGAAGCATTTTACTACTCCAAAGGCCTTTCTTAAACTGAATTCCGGGCAGCTAAACTAAGGTACATTCGGATCTACACGTTGGATATTTAAAAAAAACATTGTGAAATACAATATAAATATAATGCGGCACGAACATTCCGAACAACCCAATATTTTCATTCTTACATTTTCAATTGCGTAACATCTATAGTTTTTGTGTTTGCTTTTATATTTTTCATATTAAAATACTTCAGAAGTGTTTAAATTCCTTTTCATGTAATAAAAAGGAAGATATTTTTCTGAAAGTTTTGATTTTCTTAGACATCAATGTTTCAGGCCATGTGATACGAAGTTTCATAAGGTGATGGATCTATTCTGTACTTCGTCTGTGATATAGACTCCTCGCGATGGGTGCTTGTCCGGACTAATGCATTATATGCATGCACGTAACCATCTACTGATAAGTACCTTATTTCTAAATGTTCGAAGTATTCTGATAGAACCTTAACAAAAATCTGACCAACTGCCGCCAATCTCCACAGATATTAAAACTTTTGGAGATTCAACAGTTTTCAATAGTTTAAAATTACTACCATTACCCTTATAGTGCTCGTCGTTAACCCCTTGGCCTACAATAACAAGTCATACTCGTTCTATGATTTATAGCACAGATGCAACAAAAATGAATATTACCGGAGGCGAAACTTATTTTGAACTTTAATCTTAGTTTTGCCTCACAAGGTTAGAGGCTGTAAAATAAAAATTATTTACAATATTTGTACAATTTGTACTTGGCAGGATATGAAAGCAGTAATTAATTTTCGTTGGCATACGTAAGTAATAAAATAATTTTAGTGATTTTCAACTGGACCTAAGTTACCGCGACATAACCTCGACTAACTCTTAGATGACCTTCGCATAACCTTTAATGCTTTCAAATAATCTTGCAATAATTTTGATTTTAATGTCTTTTAAATGATCTATAAATAGTCTTGAAGAGAAGGAACAGAATTATAAAGTTTCCTCGTACGTCCTTGAGTAGTCCTTAAATTGTTCATAAGTACCTTTTGATGTACTTTAATGAGATTTACGATCATAATATGAGGAACACTGTTTTGTAACATCCTTCCAATTACCTTATTCTAATTGCTAGATAAATCACTTAAAGGCAAACGCTTCGAAAACGAAGAATGTATTTCTACATAATAGAACGATATTTTATATAAAAGCAGATTGTTATTGAAAGTAATGCAAAAAGTAGATGGAACATAATAACGCCTATTTTCTCTCTCTCTTTTTTTAATTGAAATTTGAAGGAAGTTATATATAACTTCACAACTGACGTTTTAAAAAGCGTAAGAATTTCTAAAACAACCCAGCAATATACCAAAAAAAATAATTAAATCAGTTTATTGTAACAAAACGGAAGAAAAACAAAATAAAGATACGGCATAAATAATAAACTGGAATCGCTATGTCGAACGAATAAACCAAACTGAAATCTAATCTATTCGCGCACGAAGTATGAAGTATCGTTGTTGAAAACCGTATAACATGTCTGGTAGAGCACGAAAGCACTTCAACTCGATTGCCTTCCAGCGATTAAAGGAAGAAAGAAGTGGCGCGAACAAGCTGAACGTCAGGTGAAATAATCACCTTGTGATGTCGTGGCTTCGCTTACCCCTTCACCCCTTTCGAATGCAATTATTTAATGCAACATAACGTTTACGTTCCCTTCGCCCTGTGCACGTGCACTTCACCGTTCTTCCTTGTGTACAGTCGAGACCAGTTTAAAAATAACCAGAAGCTGTGCTGTGCAGTATGGGCTTAATTGCCGTGAAGTCGTCCGACCGTGAATACATGCGCGACGTAGCAGGAAGAGATCACGTTAAAATATGGGCAGGGGCGATGGAAACTGCCGGTCAATTCCACCGTGAGCGGCTCTTTAACGCCTACCATGAATGAATGAGGGATGAGCGCGAAGAGTACTTAAGTTTGTAGTTTTTCACTGCTTGTGATTGGATTTTCTTATGTAACTGCACTGCTGAAATTCTGAGGATATTCCCTTCTAATAATCGTTAGATAAATTATAATTTTTGTAGTAAGATATTCGTATCACCTCTGAGTCGATTAGGGGGAACAATATTTTGAAGTCCGAAAAAGTGTATATTTTGTGAATTTTTTGTAAGACACACGCACTTCGTAGAAACATACTTGATAGGGAGGGTTAACCCCTTACACTAGAATAACGAACCATACTCGCTCTATGCATTATGGTATAGATTCGCCAAAAATGGATATTATCGACGGTGATTTTAATTAGTACTACAATTTCAGCTTTGTATTATAATATTGGAAGTTATTAAGTAAGAATTACCAACAATATTCAAATAACTTGTACGTAATATGATATGAAAGCAGTGATTATCTAACGCCAGCTTATGTACGTAATAAAATAATCGTAGTGCAAGGGGTTAAAAGGGTATATGTTGAACAACATATGCGAATTCTTTGGGCACTAAATGTGTACATCTTTAAATAAGTTACAGAGATCGTTGTAATACGTTGTGCGCTAAACGGAGTTTCGTGATTTCACACTTTATTCATCATTTTCAGAAAGTTGTAGTAGAGGTCCAAATGTTTAACTTGTAAACTCGAAGAATCAGCACATTATAAAAATAAAAGAGGAACCAAATTACCATGATTGTGGAATAACTATTACATGTTTACTTTTTCACCTACTTATGTACCACAAATACAGTATTTTTTCACTAAGTACTCATGCCTTCCCGCAAATAAATGCTCGATGTTCCCCCCCCCCCCCCCCCCCCAACGGGAGGCTATCTTGCTTGGATCCAGCGGAGCGAGTTCGGCTCGCTTTTAATGAGCGCCGGAGACTTTAAATCGCCAAACTGCAGATGCGATATCGTCAAACTCGGGTACATCAGGACTTACATTGTTAGTACGTATCTTCCCTGTCGACTATCAACGCGACATATTTTCACCTGATGTTCTGTCTATGGTATAGTGCAAAGTTTCTTAAACTTTTCTATTTACGACTTCTTTTTGCTGAGGAAAATTTTTCGCAACCCCGAGTACATACATACGTAGTTACTTACATAAAATTAATAAACAAATATAACATTGACTGTCATAAATCAAAATGGTAATCATGATTATCTTTATTTACTAATATTTAAAGATTTGACACATAAATATTATAAGTTGATGAGACATTCTTTATGAACAATTGCCAAAGTCTTCGCGATCTCCCTAAAGTCACGTCCGGACTGATGGATTTTTGTCCGCGGACACTGTACGCAGACAGTTTACGTGCACTATCCGCGGACAAACAGCGGCCAAAGAAAAAGTCTGGAGATAGTCCGCAGACGCGTGATCGAACGCAGTTCACCAACAGTTTTGTATACATTATCAATTTGTATATAGAGAAGGAAGGAACGACATAATGAAGGAAGTTAACAAACAAATATTGGCCTATATATATTCCGTTTTCCGTTGCGATGGGAGACAAGAGACTTGTCCGCAAAAAGCGCTGAAGTGACTGTTAATCAGAGCGCATTCCAAGAGCTCGAATCTTGAGAATATATATGTGGGATTTTTGCATAAATCCCTAGTTTATATTTTGAAACAATGCTAAACGTTTTGTTTTACATGTTTTTCTTGTGTAAATCTGGGGAAATAGCACAATAAATTACAAACTTGCGTTCGATGACGCTCTGGCATTACCGAGGGATAGTGTCAAAAAAAAGGTCAGTCCGCATTTCGTGCCACTGCCGTCGTTTACCTGTGTAATTACTGGGTTTTCCCTATAGAAGGGTACATAAGTAAAATTTCCCACGGCACAGTATATACCGAACCACGCTCTGTTACCAGTTCTGTACGAGCACTAAGAAAGAACAGTTGCTGAGTTGACAGCGTCTCCCACAACTGAACCTTTATACATAGTTTTCTTTATTTTGTATTACTTTAATAAATATTCGTTTCTGGAAGCAAACTCTGTAATTATTCAACAATATAAAACATTAATATTATCATAGGAAAAGAATCAGAACGTTGAGGGTAGAGTTAGGCATATTTTAATCGAGTAATTTACAATATATAATTTATAATCTATAATTTGTAATTTGTAATCTTTAATTTGTAATTCATCATTTATAATTTATTCGATAATTTATTCAATATCAGCATACAAATACGTCAGTCTGCAGAATATTCGATTTTCTAAATACTATCACATCTATCAAACAATCACTCTGATTTCAGAACGACTTCTGGTGGATTCGTCAGCTTCGAATTGCTTTCGCCTGAACAAGTAGAAATGAATCATAATCTCCCTCAATTTCGTAGAAAAATAATAACACGTTCATTTTCACACTAGACTCGTTGCCCATAAATAATTCTAATATCTATTATAAATACGCGTAGCCTGAAATTATATTTAGAAATGCAACGGTTCGAGCAATATATCCTCCCACGAAAGTTCTCTTTGTTGCCGTCAGTATGTCTCCCCTGAAACAGCCTTTCAGCTTGCGAATCAGGAGGTTCCATTGATTTATCGTCAGCCTGCTCTCACCCTCGATTTTCTCACATTTTCAGTCGCTACGACCGGTCACGACGCCGTTACCGTGTCCTCGTACCGGTCTTCCAGGCTTTCTTTCTAACTTCAACCTTCTCTGTTCACGATTATAAAAAAGGGGATGCGGTAAAAATAGTATCCAAAGTGGGTGGTAGGTCATTTCCTGGGAAACAGCTCCTCTTCTATGGGTTATTATGGAAAAGAACGCTTATAATACTCATCGAACAGGAATTTATTGCGGCCTCGAACACGCTAATTGGACAGTTGTTATGGTGGCCATGAACGCTTGAAACATCACTTTTAAAGTTTTACAACCGTTCGGATACTCAACAAATTTTTGTGAACCTCGCGATCGTTCTTGGGACTAGTTGAATGTTTCATTATGGTTTGAGTTATTTGTTGAGTTCGGTTGTAAGTGTTTCGTGGATATAATTAAATTGTATGGTGACAACAGGTATTGCTTAGTAAGGTTTCTTAATTCTACCACTAATCACTAGTGCAGGAACTAAGATAGAACTAACCGACACTTGAATTCGTTTATTTAATAGCAAAGTAATGTATGAAGAGTCGTAAGTAAACAAATTTTCATACTAAATTTGGACTTTGGTTTATGTAACAACACATAGACATTGTATATTCATTTACACTTAATATTTAAAACGAAATATTATGAGGTAAATGTGCTGATGAACATTGAAACATGACAAATGTAATTATAAAGTGTGGGATGTGTTACAGATCAGTAAAGGGGATACCGTTTACTATACATCTTATATCTGTTACACAAACTGCTGTGCTAATATATGTAAATCGTGTTTCTATTTAAATGACAACTTTTCAAGTGACAGTAACAGGGACATTGGACTTTGTTGTATATTTTCTATAAATTAGCACTTAGTTAATTGTTACTATGTAAATCCTATTCAACAATGATATATTAGTCTATATCAGTCATATTAGTTACATTAATTACATAATTAGGCAGCCTATGCTATTTATAATGGCTATAAGATTATTATTTTATATTATTCTCTAAAACGTAATAATAGAATAGATTTAAACTAAATTCGTACTTCTACGTATTTTTCTTCTTTTCTTATTTTTATTCAAATTATTCGAATATTTCTATCTAACCATCCGAATTATTCGGATATTTTTAACTTTTCGCATTATGTTATTACTACTCCGAATATTCGAGTATCCGGAATATCCGGATAATAAAAAAATCCGGATTTACACATAAATCTAATGACCTCTTCTATCTTCTTCTTTCACTTACTAGTTCATTGATAACTACTACTGTATATGTTTTACTACATTTTTTAACATTTTTTGTTAGCTCAATCTTATATAAACTTCTTGTTAGAGGGGGTTAGAAAATCTGTTTTAAATTGCAGGAAAAGGAAATACTGATGTAATAATCGGCGAAGATTTGAAAGCTGTTGGACTTTCGACATGCTCCTTTTCTTTTGCCATGGTCTCGTTGCGCGTGAATGGCAGGTTTCTTCCGGTTCTGGTCGGTAAAGGCACGACAAGGGTTACGGATAATATCACGGCCTCCGAAATATCTTAATAACGAGTTCCACTTCGATTCGACTGCGGCTGAAGATAATAATTCACGCCGTTCCTCTTGCGTGCACTCTGAACATTCGGGGTTAGAGGGGGAGATCAGGAAGAGAAGAACGGTTTGCAGGAGGTACAATGACAGGAGCATCGACAGAAAATGGGGATCGAATGGGAGAACAAGGAATGAAATAAAAAGTAACGGGAGACCGAGTGAGAGGTGAAATTTGTACGGGGAAACTGGTAAGAGGAGGTATAAATTGAAGAACAGTGGTATGGAAAAATAAAAATAAATATAACGAGTGCAATAAAAAAAGTAAGAATGGAAATGGTAGAACAAAATTACTGAGTTAAGTTACAAATCCTTGCAAACCTTGTATCATGTTTCAGATAAATAAAATTACTCATACATAATGCGAAATTACGCACGCAGCAAAAAACGTAAGGACTATTGACATTGTACGCTTCTGTTGCAAACATTGCAACACTAAATGTCAGTTTTATAACAAAAAAAAAAAGAAAAAACGACTTTACCAATAATATCTGTACGAACTTACGATTTATTATATAATACATAATAAAAAGAGGAATAAAAGATACTGCCATTGACTAAGTACAGGATAGACTTCTCATTTATAGGAAACATTATAAATTTCAAACTAAAAGAATGATCGTGTAAAAAAACAGAGGTTTTTTACGCCCCTTGCAATGGAGAGTAGCGATTTTAAGAAGTATGTTCAATCCAATCATCAAAATTGATAAAGGTAATTTTCTATAACCCCATGTGACTTAAAAGTTACATACCTATGTCTTTAAATTTGTTGAATTTTATCTGATTTGCATATCACTGTATTACTCTATTTTTTCCTTTATCGTTGTATCGATGCCAGTCACTTATGCAGTAATTATTAATTCCTGGTTTGTAGGTTGAAATGAAAATATTGACGTAATTATAATTTTGTATCGTAAAAGTAAATAAAATTCGGATTAAAGAGAGATAAATGATGGAATTCCAATTCATATGAAAATATACATATATACGCATTGTTATAAATCTGGATTTTCGAGATCAATTATATTTTAAATAAAATCAATTTGTCACAGCAATATTTAGTTACAAATCCCATCATTTTAAAAACGCTGTTCCCTTATTCTACACGAAATTAGTAATGTCCCATGACACTAAACTGGCAAGACGGCCAGGTAACTTCTGAATAATTCTGTATAAGAATGACTAGTCTATCCTATGCTTCATCGGTGATAGTACAAATGGTACTGAAAAAAGAGTAGAAGAAAAATACCAAACTATAAGAAAGGAAGATCAAAACGTGTAGAAAAAGTAGACAATAAAAATCAGAGGGAGAACATAAAAGGAACAAGAATTACAAGATATATAGGGTAGATGTACCAATTACTACCACTTTAAGGTTACCGTGTAACTTTAACTATTTTAGAACGTATTTAACTTAAAAGTCGTTCCAGTTTGGAGTATAATATTGTCCGACATCTTTTTTATTTATAAACATTTTTTGGTATGTTGAATGAAATGAATTAATTACTACGTAATTGAAAATGTACAAGAAAGTCCAATGTCCCTATTACTGTCACTTGAAAAGTTCTCATTGAAATAGACAAAATTTTTACATATATTAGCACGTCAGTTTGTGCAACAGATATAAGATGTATAGTAAACGTATCGTATTTATTGAATTATGACACATTACATACTTTATAATTACATTGGTCACGTTTTAACGTTCGACAGCATATATATTTTTATATATTAAGTATAAATGAATATAAAATGTATATGTGTTACGTAAACCCAAGTCCAAATTTAGTATAAAAATTTGTTTATTTACGATTCTTCATACATTACTCTACTATTAAATAAAATAATTAATGTGTCAGTTATAAGGAGACTGACACTGCAGTGGATAGAAGGAACGAATGGAAACCAACTAATTGTAAGAATAACGACGTGAAGCAATTGGAAAACAAATTATAAATAAGTAAAAGAACAATCAATCGTTAAAATAATATGAATACAATAAATACCCAAACAAATAAAGTTGAAGAACTGATAAACCTGCATGAATTCAAGGAATAAACAGCAAAAAATCAAGCAAACCTTAAACAATTAAACACAAGCAAAAGCCCACAAACCGAAAAAAAGAAAGGAAAGATCAAGGTATTAAAGAACAAACTGAGGGAGAAACTAAGTAATAAAGAGGACAAAAGAAGAAAAAGAAGGAACCAAGGGGAGTGAGAATGAAACTTAAAGGTGTAAATGAGAACGACACCGAAAAAGAAGGTAAGAAGTACAAAGTGAGCATAAAAGAAGGAAAAGATAAAAAAACAATGGGGGAACCAGCCGAAAGAAAGCAGGAAGAAAAGAAGCGGTCGGAGGAGAATCACCTGTGCGCTCAACTGAAAGAGCAAAAAGATGGCGCCACGGCATGGTGGTACACGAGGGTTCAGCACCGTGGTCTGTAATTATCGCCAGTGGCCGTGGGAATTGAATTACGAGGTAAATTCGTAACGTACCACGCTGTTCGCGTACCAACCAGAATCAAAGAACCGCCGTACGGCCCCCTTAAAGAGTTTCGTGCAAGTAAAAAGTCCATTCTGACTGATCATCTGACACACTTTGATCGCGCTAGCTTTCTGGCCCGGGTGGAAGCACTTTCCTCTTATTAATGATCATCACGGCTGGATCGACTGGAGAAAAAATGCTCTCATTACGTTTTAATTCACAGTAAGCTCAGAACTTTTATACGAACACGAGGAAGATGATTTATTATATTTGGTACATATAACGCAAATTAAGATTTCAGTTGGTCTTATTGTGGTGTTAAATTCTATGTCTTAAAACCAAGCCGATCCAAGTTCGATATCGTGAACTATCTAAAATAATATAATCCAACATTTAACTTGATGTAGTTCAAACAATTAAACTTCCTTTATCCATTGTGTAATGTAAATTACTTTCTATGGATGTAATAAAATAAAGAAAGGCTGGCAAGATAACATATCCCTTTGTCAGTTTTGAAAAATAGGTTGAGCTCTGACTTACTAGAATCAAACTATGATTGCAAAAGTTGTTATGACAGAAGTAAGGATCGTTATATTGGTAACTAATATTAAGTACAAGACAGACCACGCATCTATAGGAAACATTATAAATTTCAAACTGAAGTACCGATCATGTAAA
Organism: Eucera pruinosa; assembly: GCA_028830335.1. NCBI lineage: Eukaryota > Metazoa > Arthropoda > Insecta > Hymenoptera > Apidae > Eucera > Eucera pruinosa. The sequence goes on along the minus strand of JAMYCR010000008.1, from coordinate 2,313,982 downwards.
AAAGCAGAGGTATTTTACGTCCTTTACGATTTGTAAAGGAGTGGTAATTTTAAGAATTATATTCAATCCAGCCATCAAAGTTGATAATGTTAATCCGCTGTAATGTCATGTGGCCTAAAAATTCCATAACCATATATTTAAGTCTGTTGAATTTTATCTTATTTGCATATCGCTGTGTTACTTCATTTCTTATCGTTATATTGATGCCCGTCACTGATACAGTAATTATTAATTCCTGTTTCCCAGGTTGAAATGAAGATTTTGACTTAATTACAATTATATACCTTCATCGTAAAAGTCAATAAAATTCAGGTTATAGAGGGATAAATAATAGAATTTCAATACATATGAACATATACATATGTACACACACACACATCATTATAAATTTGGGTTTTAGAGATCAATTATATAAAAAATAATTAATTATCACAATATTTAGCAATAACTGTCACCGTTTTAAAAACACTGATGTCTTATTCTAGTTTAAACTAGTAATGTCGCATGTGACACTAAAATGGTAAGTAGAGCCAGGTAACCCCCGGATGATTTCATATGAAAATAAATAGTCTACCCTATGCTTCGTCGGTAATTATATGGAGGACTTGTAAACTGTTATGATATCGATTTCGTTTCTTGAAACAGTCACGTGTTACGAAGGTCCTTTATTCTTCATAATTGTTAATGAAAAACTGTACTTTAAAACTACAATGATCCCTCTATTAGAATTCTTCTGAAGCTCCACGTTAGTCGAGTTTGGTTCATTTTCCCAATAAGGAGCCCGTCTTGCTCGGAACAAGTGAGGCGAACAACTGCGACTTTCCTTTAAAAGCCGTATTATGCTCGCACCGATGAGACAACACCAATGCAAAGACAAAACTTTTATTTCTGATTTTTTGTGAATAAATATTTCACTGCCACATTGGTAGGATTCTTCTGATTAAAATGACACTAGACAGAATACAATCTGGATCATTCCTAAGCTGCATACAATAAAAGAAATGTTAACATTCATTTAACAAATACAATCTCAATTACACCATGCTTAGTCCCATTTTAAACGAAAATATTTCATAAATATGGTAATACGATTTTCATTCACAAGGAACCAAAAATAAAATTTTATCGTTGCATTAGTGTTGTCACAGACGAGATACGGAATAGATCTATCATCTTATGAGATTTCATGTCATATAGTCTGAAATACCGACGTCTACAAAAATAAAAATTTTCGGAAGACTATCTTCCTTTTTATTATCTGAAAAGCAATGTAAACATTTCTAAAGTATTTTAATATGCAAAATGTAAAAGCAAACACGAAAATTATATATCTTACGCAATCGGAAAGGTAAAATTGAAAATGGTAATGAGGGCTACGTAGCCTCCAGACTGTGCAACAAAAAACTACAATGGATGATAGGTCTACCCTGTATCTCGTCTGTACCACTGATAACATTGTCGATGTTATAGAGCAACAACTAAACGTGTAAAAATTTCCTTTACCAATTACTTGTAACAGCTTAATAAAATTTTACCATACTGAATTCGCAAAGTATATATTTATATAGAGTAATCTACAGCCGTAACATGATGTGATTTTACTTATCATACAATTCAATAAAGTCAATACAAGAATTGGTCCGATAATCATCGATACAAGAATTGGTTCTATAGCTATAGATGTAGTCTGGAATTTTGGTTCTTCGTAACAATTACTTACAATAAAGGCTCTTCATAACTATTTCAGTTGGAACCTTTACATAACAGTATGAAACGGTTATTTTCGAAGTCGTTTCAAACCCTCGTTGTATGTATGTAGGTATATTAATACTTGAAGATTTTATACTTTGGCGAATTTAACAATAAAATCTTTTTTGCGAAGTGACATTTGGTGGCATTTGAGAATGTAATGCAAGTTATGAATTTATTGAGCACAAACTTAAATATATTTACATACATATATTTCAATAATTATTGTCGAGTAGTTTACAAACGTCAATTAATTACACTGTATTAATTCAATTTACAACTATATTCTTACAAATGATTTAGTAATAAAGAATAATAGTATTTAGTAATGAAAATATTATATCACGTTTATTATTTGCATTACTTAATACATTGAAAAAATTTGTCGAAACTAACAATTTTTATTTTAAATTCCATTTGGCAAAATTTCAAGCATAACAATTTGTTGCTGTAATGTTGACGAATAAAAAAGTCACTCACAACAAAATTGCTTCAATTTTGTTCTTACGACGTGTCATCAACCAAACACTCATTTCAATTATACAATAACTCTGTAATTTTTCGTATTTATCCTTCATCTTTAGTTCTTCAATACAACTCATCATTCACCCCATACACACAAATTCTTCAAATACCTCCCTAAATTCACCAATTGAACAATTACCATCTGACCCACTTGGGAGCCTGACAAAACCGGCATACCATTCAACTATTCCAAGACTTCTTTGCCAAATGCGCCCCGATATCACTTAGCTTCTTCCTCATCTGTATAGCAAATCACATAAATAAAGTAAATATAACGAATTAATACAAAAAAAGTTAGGCCACGCCTCAACAGAAGGTCTGTGGCGGAAAACAGTTACATTCAGTGACATCTGTAATACCATAATATTAACATTGCATACGGGTCACAATATATCTCGTATATTACAAACCGAACGTTCAGGCTAGATTACGAGATATCTCGACTAAACAAATTCGAAGTAATTTGATCGGTTTGTTACGTTGTGAAGTTAACGAAACTTTGTGGTTATTTATGACAAAAAAATCGCCAAATAAACGCAAAAATCGTCAAAATGTCGGAAGAGTGAAAAAGAATCAGTCAGTATTACTATTACTTCGAAGAGACTCCGGTCCGATTGTGTATCATACTAAATAAAGCATTTTATTCATTTTATTATTGTACAACATTTTATTATTTGAAAGCCAGCATGCTAATTTGCTTTTATGTATTGTATTAAGTTTTTCTGACGCACTTAAAATTTTGCAAAGCGCCGTACGCAATGTGTTAATTAGCACCTCTATTAGTATAAGCATCGATGAAGCACACGATAGAATATTCATTTTTGAGGTAGAATCATTCGGGGGCTACCTGGTTCCCTTACCATTTTAGTGTTTCATACGATATTACTAGTATAGACTAAAATGACACAACTCCGCTTTTTAAACGACGGGAATTATAACTAAATATTACTATAATGTATTCTTTTCGTCATAATTGATCACTAAAATACAAGTCTATAATAATATGTATGTGTACTGTTGGACAAAATTAAAAGACACCTTGAACATTTCTGGGACGAGAGTTTAATTTTCTATTTATATTAAAGAGTGTCACATATGTCACATAAAACCATTTACTATTAACAGATACCTTCGTAAATTAAACAAATATTACAACACATATCCGATTTAAATCAACATAATACAATTTCACTTGTTCGAAATTATAAGACACTATCTTTGGTAATTACAAAAATATATATCAAAAGTATCACTTTCTTCCGAATAATTGATAGTGGGTAGAGCCCTATTTATTTTGTACTACTTCAACCACTTAAATTGGTAAACCTTCGTACAATTTTTTTCTGTAAGTTTAGTCCAAGTCTGACTAGGTGCACAATTCATGATGTTTCCTGCAAATGAATGGTCTATCTTGTAATTAGATAATGGTATAAGTTATTATTTCGATAAATGAACGCAACGAAGGTTGTCATAATCACGAATTTTTATTTCTGGTATATCCAAACTGTTCACAACTAACTTATTACTAGCCAGTGGTATATACTAATATAATAGCGTATGCCAATTTTTATATATTTGCAATATTTTTCGAGAAATAAAGGAGACCTATAATTTTTTAAATACAATACCACGAATTTTTTTCTATTACGTAATAGCAACTCAAGAAAAAATAAATAATCCTGTATGCAATGACTTTCCAAGTTACAGAAGCTTATAAACGAATTAAATATTTGAACATTTTGTAATATTGTATTTACAGCCAGTCACAAATATCTACATACAGATTTTGAACTTCCAATATTTAAGTATTTCAGAACGTGTCATATAATAATAAAGATGGAATGAAAATTTATAATACACAGAATTACAAGCAAAAAAGATTCTTAGAAGACATTTCATAAAAGGAGTATCGTTGATTACAGGAATAAAATTGAGCCAAAAAGTATATGAAATACAATTTTATTTATATTAAACAAATTACAGAACGTCCCAGATGCAATAGAAGATTTAAAAAAGTGTAAATACAGTTTTAACAATTGGTTTTGAGTACTTTAACACATATACATAAATTTTCATGAAGTCGAGTTTTCATATTTTATGTTTTATTGCAAGCAATTAAAAAAAATATCACCATTTCATGATAATGCTCTTAATGTCGATTAACAAATAAATTGGCGTTCTTAAAATGATCGAAGCTCTTGTAATTTTTTAAATATTTCAAATTTAGAAATGTATGTAGACTTTTGCGGCAAAATGTGTATATGTTTTCACCTAAGAAACATGATTTTCAATATTCACTAATGTCACTAACAAATATTCACAACTGGGCTGCAGATTTTTATGTATTTATGGTTTAAATGTGCACAAAGAAGTAGAATACATGTGATATGCAAAAAGATGCAAAATAATTAATGTGAAGTTAAAATTATTGCGTTTTGAAGCTGAAGCAACCCTTTACTTTAGTCCCACTTTGTTAATAAAAATATGAATTTGCATAAAGTCTATTCATAACCATTAAAACATAATAGATTTTAAAATTATGTTCAAGCATCACATTGCGGTAGGCATTTACATGAAATTCACGATCACAAGGTTCCGATAGAGGACTGTTGGCTCGTGTTACAGGCCACATCACCGGTCGAAAAACGAATAAATCTGGCCCGCTCGAGAACCAATCTCCCCTTTCCTTCCCCTTTCTACCTTGAGGGCTATTATTTACGCGACTTCGTTTTCCTTCATTCTTCTCCCTAGCTGAAAAAGATGATTCATTCAGCGTTCAAAGATCACCGACCAGATTTGAGAACCTTGAACGTAAGGCATCGATGGGATCGTAGGGATCCCCGACTCCATTAATCTGTGAACAATGAGAGATTTCGATGGTATCCCGTCCACCCGAGTTGAATGCCACTTGCTGCTTCTTTTCACTTTTGACTCGACCCTACGCCCCGAAGGAGTTACAACTTTTCCATTCCGACCGTCCACCCTTCGTTACACGGTAAAATCGATTCTATGCCCGATCTTCAACGTCCCACTTTTTCATCAAGCGATATGATATTACTTCTGTCCCATTGGTCGGGCTATGGACTACTTGACATAATGGAGATACTATTACGCTGTAAAGTAGGCAAGAACAATAAGTCAAAATCATTATGAATGAACCTTCCAATGTTGTTGAGGTGTTTTGTAGAACGTTGTGATGGAAATCATGATTACTTCACATGACAATGAAACTGCGGATTTTTATGCATTTATTGGAAATTTAAATTTTATTAAAATTAAAAATATTATTCAATATTATATTAAATTTTATGCATTTATGCTAAAAAAATACACAATGCACATGATAGGCAAAAGTATATACAATATACAAAATATAGTGAAAATTATAACACCTATAGAGTGTAACAATCCTCTATTTAAACGCCACTTCTTTAATTGTAATTATAAAAATATGAATTTGCATAAAAATCTGCAGTTGAACGATAATACTTGATAATAGAAAGGAAAACATTATTTGATGTTTTGTGGAAATTATTATAGTTGTAAGTACTTATTGAGTTTATCATTCATAGTAAGGTTTTTTGTATATAGGAAACATAAGTCTTTCTTTCCTAAGTATTACGATATTAAACAAAGCCTCGTATGAAAAAGTTGCATTCTCCATGTATGATTCAGTTTGTCAAGTGGAATCGTCACCATCCCGCTTTTACAACCAGTTATAAAACATCGTACGAATCACATATATAATCATATTTTGTATAATCATACAAAATAAAGTTTACCCCCTCCCCTATCACCACTCTTTGCTTCACATTTTTTTGCTATAAAAAAATACTCTTAATTCTAAAGAATCAAAGCAATCCAAAGAAAACGCAAAAACACTACCGTAAGAAAAACCGTACATTTCTCTGTCACCAATGTACAACGTTCATTTCTTTCTCAACAAACTCTTGACAATCATTTGTATCTGTCTAGTAATTGCGCAACGTGTTCCATCCGCCAGGTCATTCCAGGTAGGATAACAGGTAGTCCATCAGCATAGCCATTTTAGGTAGGAACAAATTAATTTATTTCGCTGACCACGTTCGCGTGGGCGGCATGGGTACGATCTCTCGTGGTGTGCCGTCATGCCAATCAGTAGCGCAAACAGAAGTTAAATTTAAAATGAGCCAGCGACTCGAGTGAAATGCACGGAATGTCGGGCGCCCCGCGACTCCCTGAATATATTAAGCGTTGGTTTGTTGCCGCTTTTACGAAAGAAAACGGTGTCACGTCGGTCAACGCTGATCTCGAAGGGAGATACTAATCACAGGAGTCTGGGAAACGAGTTAATAGTTTCTACAGAAAAAAACCTGTGGAAGTATGAGATTCAATTCGCAGATTGACGCGATAAAGAGACGTGGAAGATGTGAAGATCATTAAAAAGTCATGAATAGAAGGCGGTTTGAAAATTTTCGAACATTTTTTGGTAGTTAGGATTGTACAGATCGGTGGTTTAGAAATAGCAAATTGAGGAAAATTCGGAACAATAGATACATATACTTATTGTTAGTTACAGAAGTATTCGGCCGCCTTACGAAATTGAGAAAACTATATCCATTTATTATTCATTATGTATATTTTTATAATTTTATAATTCTATACTTTATATTTACTGCATTTATTGCTACACTAATATACTTTACATTCGCTGCGACTATGTCATATGTATTACACTGATTTTTGTATCACTTATATTAAAGAGCCTTGAGCCGTTGAATACATAATAAAATACATAAATGATTGGTCCATTTATTTCATTCAATTTAAAAGAAGAGTCTGCACTAATATCGAACAAAACGGCTTGTCACGCTTTATGTATCAGGTTGATGCATATGAAATTTCGTTTTACTAAAGTTTAAGATTAGAAAATGAATACAACACTCTTAGTTTTGTAAAATGGATAATTATAATAAATCACATAGAGGACGAAACTTACTGTAATGTAGATACCTGTATGTTATATTAAACTTATGAAAACTTCAGTGTTTGCCATTATGCATAATTGGGATATTTCTGCAATTGTTTATGAAAGTATAAAATTGGCAAATATACTATAAAGCCATCAAAACTAGGATTTGGAGAAGATTATATATATAGTAGAATAGTTCAACATTGATTTGCAAAATTTAAGGCTTATAATTTTTCACTGAACAGTAAATTACGAGAAAGATCAGAGAATCCTGAAGTTTGTGATTTTTATAATTATATTATAAGGAGACTAATTATTTTTGGGGAAAAGCGTATAAAATTATGTAAAAATTATTCTAATCAAATATACATGTGTAATATTTTAAAGGATCTACTGATGTTTAACGTTGTTACTTCGAGAAACGACATTTCATATACACCAACTTAATACTTCACTCTATATAAACAAACCAAACGTAATACCAAATATATTGCAATTATTAGACTGCGGAAGAAGATTATGCAATTGAATATGCAGATTATATGCAAAGGATACGTGGGGTAAATTTGGTAAATACACACTTGCATAACGATTCGAAAATTCGTTCAATTGTGTTTAATTGATGTAGGTATTTAATATTGTATGCAATGCATAATACATAAAAATGTATATAATATTTTATAAACTATTCTACAAAATTATTATGTTACAGGAACGCATTAAATTGTGTATCATTAAATTATTAAACTTCGTAACATAAAAAACTAAATGTAACATTAATATTAAACCTTTGAGCATGTTTACAACTATATTATTCAACTCTATTAACTCTGTAATTGTCAAACTATTTAACTATTGTACTATTTACATAATAATATTTTATATTTGGTTTTATGCATAATTTATGTTACAATGAACAACAATAATTTATTCTAAATTGTCAATTGAAAATTGATTTTTTTTTTTTTAAAGAAAAAGTTCTTTCTATGCAGAACATTCAACTTACATGCAGAATATGTGAAATATGCTAAATAAAAAAGGATATTTTTAAAATCCTCGAATAATGAGACATACTTTTATGAAACTCCCATTTGTATAATGTGTTTCTTTAAAATATGCATTTGCATAAATTTCCGCAGTCTAGTAATCATTATATCAGTCCTTTATAACTTCATTGCATACCAGTGCACCTCTATATTTCATCAATGTTATTTAATGTATATATTTATCACTGTATCATTATATCTTATTATTACATCATTCTATATAACCAAGTTATTCACCAAGTTATCTACCGCAGCTATTTGTTCATAGCCTGCAAGTAAACAAAAACTGGAGTATAATCATTTTCAATGCGTACTATTTTTTGTTCACAGGCATAGAAAATTCTAGTAGTAAGAAGTTAAACAACAATTCTATTAAAGGAAGAAGAGAAAGTAAATATTTTTCAGAAATAAAATTCTCTTTTACCCTTTTATTCGTCGTGTACCTTTTACCTCGTTTTATCTGGCAAAGAAAAGAAAGAAATGTAAAGAAAGTCTCAATGACATTTCATTTCATAACCAGTAGTGTACAGTCTTTAATTGCAGCATTTCGTGCGTGTATTAATAAACCTTCGTGCGTTTCTTCTTTGTGTTCCGTTAATAACTCTAATAAAACTTTAATTGAATCGACTAAAACATTATCCGTCTGTGAACGATCACCAGTCAACGAAGACGTTTTGATGATAATAATTGCAATATCCACGAAAATACGATGGTACAATCATTGTCGATTCGATGTTGGCTCGCGACCAGACAAAAGAAAACAATCAGGAACAAACGACGACCGCTCGTAAAATTAATAAGTGCAATGAACGTTAACGAGGACCATAAATATGGTCGCCGCGGTCTGCTTATCCGCCGATTAGCATAATCACTCCTGATACTCGTGGACCGTAATTTAAAAATATCTCGATGAACCTTGCTGGATGCAGGGCCACTTTATAAAAGGGCCTGGCAGGGTCTATAAGCGAGCTCGAAAGTTCGACGGTTCGATGATATATGGCTAACTCACCCTCTTCGTGGCGTACTTTTTAATATTTAATACTCGCATGCTTGTAACGCGAAAGATGCAATTTATTTACGGTCATGCGGTCTGGGGTATAGATTGAAAGTTTTGGGTAATTACGGGGAATCTTTCGAAAATTAAGTATAAAAATGGAGCAAAACATTAAGTAAAAAGTTTTAAACGACTGAAGAAAATTATGAAGTATTAGATTGATCGGTAAGTTTATTGCGATATCTGGGAAATATTCAAAAGTAATACGTTTTCATTCAACTTTTGTAACGAAAATTACAATACTTTAGAGACATGGAAAAGTTGTTTGGAAACATTCATTTTAATGATCGATGAAAATTTATTGGAAAAATAAATTATCAAGCTACTAAACTGATAGCTAAGAGTCATCAAAGTTGATATTATATGCATATATTTATTATATAATAAAATTGTAATTGTACACATATTACTAGACTGCGGATTTTTATGCATTTATGGGAAATTTGAGTATGCAAAAAAAGAGAGACAGCGAATAATAATATTATTTTTACTATTTACTGTACTTACTATTTTAAATACATATTATTTTATTTGGACAGGGAAACAACCCTTTACTCAGATACTACTATTTAAATTTTGTTAATAAAAATATGGATTTGAATAAAAATGCACAGTTTACGTGATATATTCGAATATTTCTTAGATATTGCTACGAACTTTTCGAACAACCTCATAATAAAGAATATTTGGCAACCTGGGAAGCAAACGATTTATAAATTTTATGACTAAACTATTAAAGATATGATGATATTACTATTTTTAATATAAAGAAACACCTTTAGACTACAACAAAAAATTTATGTTCAATGTGATTTTCAACTTTTTTATAGTAAATTTATTACTATAATATTTTAGTTAGCATTGTCGGAAATTGATTCATGTGCAGTTAGTATAATAAAGTTGACTTACTAAAATAATATGTTTAACGGCATGATATGCAAAAGTTAAGAACTCAATACCAACTGCCTTACTGAATACTAACGCAAATGTTGTTCTTATCATTCTTATAAATTATGTTGTATCTATCATCCATTTTTCATTGTAATTTTCATGATAAAAAAATAATTAAAGCGTTGGTGGAGAACTAGGTGCGTGCAGACAGTTCATTAATCATCGATATAGAGGGTGTTCACTCTAACGTCTGCATGATTTTGCAACTATTCGAGATAATGTAATCTAATAATAACAAAAAATTATCAATAAAAATTGGTCTGTATTCAACGAGCTACGTGGAACAATAATAGTGACTGCAAAAATATTTTTTCTTCACAAGGAAAACCAAGGATAGTTTCTTAACAATTACCTGCTACACCTATTAAAAGTTATGTAACCACAATTCTGTGAGACCGCTAATGTTTATTGCGTTATCATCAACGTAAAAGTGGCGAATAAAACATCACAATCAATGGTTCTTCCATTGCACATCTATAATGAAGGAGTCCAAGTTCGATTTCAGTAATTGAACATTATACTATAATTGAAAGGTGTCCGGACTGACAAGCTCGTAAATCATGCAGAAAGGAAAATAAAGATGAATAAGTAATTATTAACAGTCTCACAGACTGACAATAGTAGTTAAGGCATAAGTGAAACTATATACGTTTCCTCATCGTATTGAAACGAGTTCAACCATTACCAAATATAACATTTTTACCAACATAATATCTAATGTATTTTTTCATTAATTTAGTTTGCACTAACTTTTTAGCTGTTAAACAAAGGCTTGATGACAAAATAAAAGCCGCGTTTACAAAATTTGCTTAGAGCAAAAGTGTCACTACTTTCGCTGCCATAAATTTAATATTGTGCAAATGAAGGTTTCACTTTTTCTACTGGTTCCATTAATCTTAACATATTAGGTAGTTATTGGGTGCCGATTAATGGGATTTTTATCGACAATCGTTACTGATCGGTAGACTGTAAATAGACTTTTTATTCTCTACATCAATGTTTTCCAACCTTTTGAGCCCCCCATTCACTTTTGAAAGCGGTAATTTTTCATAACCTACTCGCCTATATTTTGATGCATATTTTAAAAGGAAGGTGTACTGCACCCAACAATTTTCAATACCTGAAAGACCTCTAATGAGCATATTAATTATTCTTCCATTTTAGTATCTGACGCAACTTGCCTAAGGTCATTTCACGACAAATAGTTTAAGAACCATTGTTCTATATCATTAGTAACAATTCAACTAGCAAACAAAATGCTGTTTCAAATCCTTATGTCACTTCATATATTTCTATACGATAATCTAAACTAGCTAATATTACCGAACAATTTAAACTTGAATTGACTGGTATTTTATGTGCATTCGTTTAATTCCTAACCGGTAAATAATATGTTAAGATCCTCTACAGCATGAGAGAGGAAAAACTATATTATTTCATTTAAAAAAAATTAAGATATTTCTAGTTTCACTATAAAAAATATATTTTCGAAGTATTATATTTGTTCTATACTGACTCAATTTAGGTAAGTTTTTTGTAATAATTTTTTGTATTATTCTCTCACAAACGGCTGAAAAATTATGCGGACACTTTAAAATCTGTATTTTACTCGTGCATTTAAGTACCCGTCGTATGAGTTTATTAATAACAACGTGATCTCTGTAGACACTACTTATATTGAAGATACACATTAATAAATTCTTTTTTTATTAATTATTACCAAGAAATCGCCTTCCACAGCCGATGTGACATTTCGCGATTATTCACTAGAGATATCTTGCTGGGAGAAGAATTAGATTTACAATCAGTATCCAATTAGAGACCGAAGCTTCGACCCATCCTCGAGTTCTGTAATTACATGACAAGATTTCGTCTATCTTAACGTGTCCATTATTCCGCCTTATCGTTGTTGAGCTTTTATTTTCGTATTAACGTAATAATTACTTTTCAGATAGTGTGGTGGTCCTCGTATACAATAATTATTCGTTAATTTTACTAACTCATTCTAATATGATACCCTTCATTGGAGTTCATTTTTGTTTACTTTTGTTTCTATATAACCATATTTCACAATTATAGAAATGTTTCTCTTTTAAAAAAGTAATCACGTTAATTATAAAAGCCGAGATTATTTATTAGGGTTCTTCTTGACTGTTAATTTTCTAAATTCATTATTGTTACTTATCAGAGGTAGTTCAGTTCGTTTATATAATTGCAAGTAGGTTTTGCGACGTTAACAATAATATCGTAATTGGAAAATGTAGACGCAATAACTGTAGGTACATTATGAATAATAAGTGCCATAATTAACCTAACTTGTAAGTTGTGTTGTAATAATTTATTATGTTACTTTAATTCGTCTACCTTATTGAATGTATTCCTTCCTTTAAAAATGTTATTGTTAACCGAAATTAAATTTTAAACAAGTTACAGTAGGGCGACGATTATCTAAATTAATTAGAAGACAAGTTTGTTCCGATAATCGAATAACATTTTCTATGATGTCATATGTCAACTAGAAATTAAGTAATTTTCAAATATCGGTGGCTTTTACGTAAAAGAATACATGTCTAACAAGAAAAATACGATATAAAAAATAAGCTAAATATTTTTAAACACTGCCAAATTGCGAATTCCTCCTAACAGAAACACTTGCACGGTTTACATCTATTTCTTTTTGACGTTTCGCCCATTGCAATGTAATACCTAATACATTTTCAGCTTCGCTATGTGTTGGGATACTACATGAGCTAATATTACATCCCATCATATCTTCGTTTGTGTATTAAGAGTAATACATGTTAATTTCTCCCATGCATCACCCAACATATAAATGCAATTTTTTATGTAAAGTTCTTTTATAAAACTATAAAACTTCCACGTTGTTATCATCAGCAAATAACCAACGTCAAATAAATAATTTCGATAATATCTCTTCAGAAGCAGATAGGATACGTGTTCCAAAATACATTTGCTAGATTCGCAGTTTAAATACATACGAACATGTAAATCATTTCAGATGCAGATAGCCGTCGTTCAGACAGTCCATATTTTACTGTACATTCTTAAATGAGTAATAATTTCGTATAAGTACTTCTTCTACAGATCACATTTCCTGAATCACAGTTTAAATTTAGTAACCGACTTTATACGTTATTAACACGTTGACCGCCATGGCGATTTTACTTGTTTCGGTAGGATACATTATAATTATGAACGTATTACGTTTATTTTATTATGAAATGTAGTTATTTAACTTTTCTACGGTACTTCTGATAGTACATATTGCTATACTGTAATATGAAAAGCAGTGAAATTCTAAAAATGTGATTGTTTATTTGATTTGAATGCTTTAGTTAATCGCAGTGTCGCCGGTCACTTGTGACCATCATGGCAATCAACGTGTTAAAACTCAATCTAATTGCAACTATATCATCCATAACCATTAGAGCAACCTCACCCAACGACGTGACTGGAAACATTACAATACGAGTCTAACAATAAAAATCTGGACACTCGAGTGCTGAAGCTCCAGACGTTGTGACGAACGTCAAATTTGATAGACGTTGCGGGCTGCAGTCACAACGAATACTGATTTCAACGTCTGCAACTTGTTAGAAAGGTTGCTCACCGAAATAGACCACAGATATGTAGGCGACATTAAATGTGGATACACGATATTGTTATGCACGATGTAGACGCACGACATAGTAGTCCGCATATTGACGTGCGTTACGAAGAATAGCACCAGACGCGGATTTGACGGCGGGCACACCGGGCAGGCGCCCTGAGCCTCGACTTCCGAAGGGCCCCACAAAACCCCAACTTTACACCTTTCTCTAATGACACAAAGTTTGGTTCCGTACGTACAATTTTAATTTACGTGTTATAGAAGATTAAATGATAGACGTCCAATACATATGAATAGGTATATACTTCTATACATATTATTTATAGGTCTGGCTGTTATAGATCACGTATATTGGAAACAAATCATTCGCGTAGTATTTATTTATAATTCCCATCGTTCTAAAAACGCTGTTGCTTTATTCTAGTTTAAACTAGTAATGTCACATGTGACACTAAAATTGTAAGGGACTCAGGTAGCCTCTTAATGATTTTATATAACAATGGATAGTCTATCCTATGCTTTGTCAATGATGAAACTGTGTGAACGCTGCTTTCGCTCATGGCCAATTCAGTCATTTTAGCAAATCGATGAAACCGCGTCGTAGAAACGAGCGTAAGGTGGTTGTAACGGAAAAGTTGTACCATTCGGAACCTTGCTCGGTTCCCTTAACCTTACTTCATTCTTATTACTAAGAGAACCTTCAGAAAAAGAGCCGCTTTGCTCGTTAAAAAGTTTTTCGCCAGCGCTACTCGCAATTTGCTCACAGACCTCGCTCCTCAGGTATACCCATGGTGCTCGCTGCATGCGAAATTCCGAGAAAGGGGCCAGAATGTAACCATGCTTCCTCTCTATCCTACCATTCTATCTCCCTTCACCCTCTTTCGCGTAATCGCCATTGCGTCGATCTTCTCCTTTTCCCGCCGTTTCCGTTCCTTTCTGACCCCCTTTCTCCAGAACTCCCTTTTCACTCGACTATTGCCGCCATTGCGGATCGCGGGGCACATAAATTCGTAGTGGAACAGGCACAATGCGAGAAACGAGCCTAACGAGCGGGAAGGAACGACTTTACGATTTTTCGGAAAGGACAAGGGACCCCTGTTCTGTGGCCGCACGCTACACGGCCCTTTAATGGCGACATAATGTAAGGCCACTTCAGTTTCGTTGGGTGAAAGCCAAAGAGGGAGGGAACAAGGAGGATAAATTGTTTGAAATACCGGGGGCTTCTTTGAATAATGAAACGCGCTTTTCTCACGGGATTATTTGGTGGGTGCTGTGTATACGTTGGTATTGTTTTTCCTTTCTCATTTTGTTAGGGAGCATAACACGAGTAGGTACACATTAGATTTGTGCATTGGTGGAAATAATAATGTTAAAGGGGGAAAGAGTTCTACTTATATAGAATTTAATGCACAAAGGAGTACAAAATGTAGGGTAACGCACCCCCATTCTGACACACTTCTAATCATTGACACTGATTTCAAAATAAAGATTATTAAATTGTCGTGACCATATACAGCTTCATATTCGAAGATAGGTTTCTCTGTATTAGCCACCAGATGGCAATATCAATGTTTCTTTTCTTAGTATTGTGAAAATAGTTATTATTATTACACAATTATATTTACACAACTTGAATGATTATTTGCATTTGATTTCATTATTCAAGAATACCAAAAAAATCTAAATGATTTTTGTTAGACATTGAGTGCAAACGTAATTGATTCGGCGTAATGGACTATGAACATCCTCAGTTTAATGATTATAGTAGTTTTTCGTAAAGCATAAATAATTTTTAGAGAAATGTTGGTATACGTGAATACGCAATTACTATTACTATCAATTAATGAAATATAAAACTATCTACAGTAGCTATAACAGGTATTAGCGCGTACTTACTGTTTAGTTTAGTTTAATTATATTCAATTTAAGGTACTCTCTAGTATCTTCATGTGAATAAAAAAAATTATTATTGCAGAAATTATCTTCAAAAAAATATTCTGTATCCCAATACATCGTTCTCTGTAGCCATTATGTTTTTATTAAAAATTATATATTGGTGTACTAATATTCTTTTTATCTAAGAATGCATAAATACACTACATCAGAACAGCTTATAAAACTTCAAGAGAATATTTACAGATATAAAAATAATCTTTATAATTTATAAGAATTCTGTAGTAATATTTATAAGGATTTCATTAGTGGATTCTAATCAACTGTCTTATATTATTGTTGATTTCTAGCCACTAGTTATTAGATTGACAAACTTATAACATAAGGAATTATACATAAAATAATTAAGTAATAATGTCAATGAAATCATATATATCAACTATTCCCCAATTTTGCCGAAGCAATAATGATCAAGGGTAACATTCACATTACTTCTGCATTTATGTCACATATCATATCATACAAATTTTCGAGTTCCCAAATGTTTAAATTCTCAAGACGCTGGATTTCTAAAGTTCCGAATTTCCAAGGTCACAAATTTCTAAAATTTTAAATTCTCAATATTTCGAATTTCCAACGTTTCAAATTCTTGAAACACCGAATTCCCAACGCTTTAAATTTCTAAAGCATCCAATTACAAAAATCAATCAATGCTCTGAATTCTCAAAGCTTAGAATTTCTAAAACGTTGAATTTTTACCACACGTTTAACACCAAAAGGTATGAAAGCTGTGACATATGACGTAAATGCTCCCTTCACTTATCGATTCGGCAAAATTATTGAATCCATCAAAAATCCCTTATTGCAAAGCAAACTTTAGTAACTTCAAAAATATATCGAACATTAGCTTAACAAAATTAATCCAGCAGTTTATTATATTAAATAACTCTAAAATAATCAGTAAATAATAAATAAGCTGTTTAAATATGTGCTATAATTGA
The DNA here is from genome assembly GCA_028830335.1 of Eucera pruinosa. Classification (NCBI taxonomy): domain Eukaryota; kingdom Metazoa; phylum Arthropoda; class Insecta; order Hymenoptera; family Apidae; genus Eucera; species Eucera pruinosa. Next base: position 2,297,181 of record JAMYCR010000008.1, on the reverse strand, counting down.
TAGACATTATGACATTAATAGAAAAACAATAGAAAAATCAATCTATAATATTTAAACTCATGAGACATTGATAAGTATTTTATAGTAAAAATCATATCAAATTACAAATTCAATTGTTCCATTGTCGAAAAAATGAAAATGTACAAAAATACAGTTACATTATACACAGAGATAAAGAAGCGCACGCTCTCATACCTGTTTGAGATCCAAAACTATTGTCACGTATTCATACTGATCTCCTGTGGCAAGGGTCGGACTCTGCCACCATTTTCCAGGACTGGAGTCAAGTATGTTGCTGATGTTATGTCTCTTGCCGGGATCAGGGCTCCTGATATCACAAACCGCACATCTTGTCGATTCAGAAGGCTTGCAAAAGGTTTCCGGCCTCTCTTCGCCACAAGTTCCGTTTACAAAAATATCTGCCTTCGTAGCCACGTTGAAAGTTGATGGAAAAAGTCCGCTGTTTTTCAAACTTTTATTTACTCTATATAATGCGGATTGTCCTGAAAGGAAAGTAATAAATAAATTAGGTACAAATGGAAATAGCTTCATGATTAATTTACATTTGAAGTTTCATGATAATTCCTTGCCATACAATGACGAGCTAGGGTAGATGTCCCGATTACTGTCAGTGTCCCTATAACCGACACTTTAATTATTTTACTTAATCGCAAAGTAATGTACGAAGAATCGTAAGTAAACCAATTTGTATACTAAATTTGGACTTCGGTTTACGTAACAACACGCAGACATTGTATATTCTTTCACGTTCAATATTTAAAACGAAATACTAAGAGGTAAATGTGCTGTTGAACATTAAAACGTGACCACTGTAATTATAAAATATGGGACATGCCATAATTCAGTAAAGGCGATACGTTTACTATACATCTTATGTCTGTTACACAAATTGACGAGCTAATATATATAAAAATTGTTTCTATTTAAATGACAACTTTTCAAGTGACGGTAATAGAAACATTGGACTTTGTTGTACATTTTCAAATACGTAGTAACTAATTCATTATATTCAACATGTAAAAAAATGTTCATAAATAAACAAGAAACTGGAACGATTTTTAAATTAAATACATTCTAAAATAGTTAAATAAAGTTACGGGATAACCTTAAAATGGCAGTACGTGGTACATCTACCCTACACTCGTGATGAATATTATGATTTAAATAGAATGAGGACACACTGTATCTATGATAAAGTTTAGTGTCACTTCCAAGTTCTGTTTCAATATGGAAGATAGGGAATGATCAAGTCGAGATTAATTTTAATATTTCAAAGTACTATATTTGATATACTATTAAAGTAATAACTAGCTAATGTTACACGATATAGTCTCTGACAAATTCATATAGTAAAAGGTTAAAGTACAAATAGTATAATAACAAGAGTGTTCGAACGGTAGTAAACACTTCATCATGAAAAAATTATACAATACACTACAATTTATTGAAACAAATTGTATATATACTAGCCTATATACACGAATTAAACTCTTTCATTATTAAACGTGACTGCAGCCAGTCGACAAAATTTTACATTTCTTAAAAAAGTAAGAATTATCCTCAAAGATTGTGGGTAGGAAACATATGTGGTTTTAATTTTGTCAGAGTGTAAATTAACGAATTTTTAATTTTTGAACAGCGAATGTGACCACGTCAACAGATTCGAAAGAAGAGCACTTACTTAAATAATATATTATAAATATTCATTAGCGTTTATCAATACAATATACTATTATATTAACACTAGAACTACCAAGACAATCAAAATGACTGGTTACAAATTTACGACGAAAATTATATCGATTTGCAACAGTACATTTTTAAGGATATTCCGTGCTTTTTGTACAAAATATAAATAAAGCTTTATTGTACTTCAATCGCATGGGTTTTGCAAAAGTTCACCATTTTTCTTTCTATGGTGCAAATAAATATGCTTTAATCGTCGGTTGTTCTAGTATTAAGCTATCAATAACAAATATTTAGAAACACTGTCAACGTATCAATCGAACCTGTGTATACCACCCAGGGTCGATAATTTCAAGAATCGTCCTTTGGCGCCAGCTAATATAAGATTTTACAAGGAACCTGCTATACGGAATAGACCTTAGGGCAATCAATCTAACTCGTAATTTCCTCGGACTATGTACATCGACAGGTTTTGACAGAGCTCACAGCACGGAACCAGTCGCACACAAGCAAACAAGTTTGCTGTGGAAAGATGCAGCGTCGTAACGTGTACTGGTGAACAGGTTCACTGGTATCCTGGCCACCGTGGACACCTGAACAGGTTAAACGCGCGTAATCGACACGCGAGCCTGCACCGCATCAAAGAAATGTGACGAGCGATCGTCGCCTAGAACGACCGACAAAGAGATAAAGGTATTTGTAACAATGCAATATACCCAAGTAATAATTACTGATTTCTATGAAGTTATGGCACGTGACAAGTTTCAAACACGTATTCGACATACACTGAATCGCATACAGTGGCTCATGTAGTTATAAATAACAGTTACTAAATAGTTATTGAAAATAGTGTAAGTGGAAGATCAGTAATAGGGAATAAAAAACAAAGATGCATTCGTTTAGTGTTCGTTTAGGGAAATAAAGAAATGTTCTTCAGCTATTTTACAAGGTATCGTGGAGGCTTACGCACAACTACCCGTGCTGAGTTGCACATAATACCTACATACATATTTTACTTTTACAGTAAAACAGTAAAAAATTAAACGTAAAAGTAAAAAATATAATAAAATTTTATTATATCTTTTATTATATCTTTTTAATTAAAAGTAAAAAATTACCAGTAAACACAGGTGAACATACCGGTATTTTTGTATTTCAGTTTCTCTAAGGGTTATGAATGTATAACCGAAAAATACGGGTATAATACCGGTATTTTACATTTTGGTATGAGCCTCTGCACCAGGGAAGACTTCCTTTGTGCAGAGAAACTGTCCGAAAGTATCAGTTTTTAAACAGTAACGGTCGTTTGATTTAATGCCTCCACCCACGAGACGAGTTATTACTTCCTCGTTTTACCTGTGAATATTCTATGATATCAGATGAGAGAGAGGTGATTTTTGCGGTTGCCGATTAATGATTCTGATGGGTGTAAATTATGCACCGTGTATCGGTTGAATCGAATGGGAAGAAGAAATCGGAGAGTAAAACAAGTCGCTTTGAAATGCAAATTCACTGTTTCAAAAGTCACCCGCTGGAGAATAAATACACGAATTGCGTGCCAGAGATTTACACATCTTTTGGAATTTACCGTTTCTGAAACTATTTTATATGAGATAGAAAGTGGAAAATATAAGAAATTAGTATTTTTGAATATTAAACTTTAAGATAAATTTTAAACTATTATCTGTAGAATTTCACATCAAATACAAAGAGATTTTTTTATTAACGTAATAATTAGTTGAAACAGAATATACTAAAAGGGTTTAACCGTTTAAGTACCAGGAGTCATTGGAAAAATGCTAATAATAAGCGGCAGGATAGCATTCTTTTTATTTATTGTCAGATGAAGACAAAATTTAGAATTTACATGGTATACATGGAAGAGAAGGTAGCGATTCGAAGGACAGGTATCAATAAAATTGATAATTATGTAAAATACTACATATCTAATGAGAAAAATATGATATAAAAAATAAACTAAACGTTTTCAGATACTACCAAATGGCGAATCCCGGCCAACGTAAACGTTTGTATAGCACCTATTTCTTCTTGATGTTTTGCCCATTACAGTACAATACCTAATACGTTTTCATATTTCCTATGCGATAGGATAACTACCTGAACTGGTACTACATACTATCGTATCTTCATTTGTGTATTAAGAATAGCACATGTTAAATTTTCCCATGCATTGCCGAACATATAAATGCAATCTTTTCAATCAAGATTTTCATAAAATTGTAAAACTCCCACATTGCTATCATCAGTAAAAAACCAACGCCGTAATCAATTTTTTCGATAATATTTCTTCAAGAGCAGATAGGATACGTGTCCCAAAAATACGAAAGTTAGATTCGTAGTTTAAATACATACATATGTACATATGGGACTTATTCCGTATTCGGATAACTGAAAATCGGATAATTGACGTTTCGGATAACCGACGTTCTACTGTACCTCACGGTGTAACCCTTAGCCCTAAGCCGTTATTCCTAATCGGTATCAATAACATCACGCAAGATACAAATTAAGTCTCCAATCAAATGTCACCTGCTTGCCGACGATTTTACTCTCACGTGTAATATAAAAATCTGAACTCTGTAGTTGTTAGAGAAGCCGCTAACTTCCTAGTCACACCAACTGATCCACTAGTGCCGGTTCCCTATCTAAATTTCATTAACTATGTCAAAATGACAATAAAGGAAGATTGGAGTAGGAAGTGGAATTTAAGCAAACGTTCAATTCTACTCAACCTAACTAACTTTTATGTACAAACCTATTAACGCTGATGTTAAAAATAGAAGAGAAAGAATCGTAATGATCGGATTAACCCCTTGCGCTACGATTATTTTATTACGTACGTATGCTAGCGTTAGATAAGCACTGCTTTCTTATTATATTACACACAAATTATTTTAATATTATGGGTAATTATTACTTAGTAATCCCCAATATTATAATAGAAAGCTGAAATTATCGTTCAAATTACATTTTCTCGTCAGCGGTATCCATTTTTATCAAATCTACGCCATAATTCATAGAACGAGTGTGACTCGTTATTGTAATGCAAGGGGTTAATAAAAAAGGGTCATACGAAAATCACCCACAATTGTATCTCGGACAAAACTGAACCTGCTTACTGCACTACATGTGGTAAACCATTTTGATGTAATCGACTGAAATAGGAGCCATAGGAGCAGGCCACAACATTCTAGTATGATTCGTATCGTAATTCGTTATAATTATATTGTATATTATATAATATTATTTCATTACTAACTCCTTCTATTCATTTCATTACTCATTACATTTCTATGACGTCTGACACGAGTGTGACTATGATCTTGTTATTATGGCTACGTTATACTTTTCTATCCTTGTGTCGCATCATATTACCAAGCAGTGTAAACCCCATCAGTCCGATGACCATGGTGACGTCGTTGATGTTTCAGCCAATCGCTGCAGCGTAACAGATTTCCTGGTAATCCTGGCGAACAGTGTTTCGTGGCGAACAACTATAGTCGCCCGTGGTAGCGAAAGTGTTAACCCTTCAAGGACGGCGCGGTTTTCTCTTTTTCTCACGCAAGCAGAGAAGATTTTTGTATTTCGATAAATTTAACCTATTTTACTATTACGTTAGTTCACTATTTATCAAATATGGAGGCTAATTACGCGTTCCATAATCGCCAATAAGTAGTTTCCACTTTTTGAAATAAATATTAATCGTTTTATACTAATCGTAAAAAGAAATTAGGGTCCGTACATCGGACCGATGTAGGATTAAAGAGTTTGAAAATAACTATTACCTTGTACTTAATATGGAATTATCGTCTTTGCTATCGCTTGAATACGTACTTTACTATTTTCAATAATACAGCAGCTAAATTAGATTGAAAAGATTACAAAGGAAAAATATCATGAAAACACAATGGAATAAGTTAATTGAGATATCATACAGAACATGAAAAGGAAAGTTTCTGGTACATTTCGTCTTCAACATTTAAGAGCGCAACCTCTAGTAAATCTCGACAGCGAGCAGTGAAACGTCTCTAACATGTCCGTATCCTAACGTTGATTCATTGAGGTTAAAGTTACGCGATTTAACGCTTTCTATAGAAGCCACGCTCGATTTCCTATCCCCTCCCCCCTTTACCGGCCCTCTTTCCTCGCCAATAGAATTTATGCCTAGATTCGACGATGCTCGCATGCGTTCGATCTTATCTGAAAAGCATATTCGATCCTGGAATTCTTAAGTACCGTTGTTACTACAAAGAGTCAGTCTCCATGTATCAAGTTGAAAACATATAGCTGGAGAATCTAACTGCGATTCATGATAATCGATGAATGCCTTCGAGATAACGATGATTACCTGCTCTTGCTACCATCTTCGATACTGCTGATTTCAAAGGCAGGCAACGCATCTCGCGTATTTCGTCCCGTTATCAGAATCTCGAGCATGCTTCCAATGGATCAAATGTCTGGCATTGATCATGGTCATTAAAGGGTAAAAATCAAGCGTTTCGCTTTTGGATACATCCGTAAATGATGTAAGTACAAACGTTGTGTTCGTTGAGTGCATGCATGCGTATTGTGGTTCTATGCAGTATTGAGTGTTTAAAATTGTCGCTATTTAAAATATATAAGTGTACAATACAAAATATAAATTTACACTTGCCTTTTACAACGTAAATTTGAAAAGCTTAAATCAGTAAATTCAGTCTTTCATCAGTAAACTGCAGATCTTGATGCAAATTTATATTTTTACAAACACAATTTAGGGGATGCAATCTTAGATACGTATTTATTTCACTCACTAGATACTATATTATGCACTTTACCTAGGATACTTCGTATATTTTCGTACATTTTGTACATTTTGTTTGTACACATATGTAGAAATTTCACATAAATTCTAGTCTAATTATCATAAGTAAAAGTGAAACTTCATTGGTTTTAATTTTTGGAAAGCTATACACGTTGAAAACGAAGCAGCTACGGAACCTACCCAGTGTTACACAAACGAGAATGAAATACCATATTCCGCACATATTCATGAATTAATCAAATAAAGAAGAAAAGTAAAAAGGAAGTGCTAGCACAAACGATTTTCACATATTAACAAACTATTGTTTAATAACCTGGACTATAAGATTAAGAATACAAAACTACACAATGTAGAATTTACCAGACACATCTTGAGCCTCGATGTCACAAGTATAACAAATTACTCTCTATAGAAAACAGCCAGAATAATCCAGACTAATACAAATCAAAACGTCGATTTAAAAATACATCGATGACCTTGAAAATCTACAAAAATAATGATCCTGGAAAAAATTCTATTTCACCATTACACGTGTCCCACAAAACAGAGTAATTTTGTTCATAAACAACCTAGATATTCAAGATGGACAAAGTTTTTGTCGCACCTTGTACATATATATACGTTGAAGTAATAATATTATGATTAATTCTTCAATCTTTTGAATAACTTACTGTGTGTCTTTATAAATCTGAAGATAATTGACATGAATTGATATGTACCGCAACCGAAAGTTTTCTTTCAACACAGTCTGATTTGAATTTCGATATGAATATGTATATCTTCTCAATTGAATTCCTAGAGTTTTATAATACAAGCTCTGCTATAGCGGTACATTTTTGTTTTTCTTAGTCCGCCGGTAATGAATTAATTAAAACGTGTAGTCAGATTATTATTTCACCGTAATTCAATAGTAACGATTGGGAGTGAAATTGATTAATTACTGAATATCGTATGGAAGCTATGTAAATGTCAAATTTATAGAAACAATATTCAAAATGAAAAGGTTTAAATATAAAGTAATACAATGTAATGCTACTTTAAGAACCGTTTGTTTCTTTTCAAAGTTGAACTTATGTAAATGTTCAAAGCAAAATATTATTACATCGAATTGTAAATGAGGAAACGGATGAAGTTTAGTCAAAAGCTTCCAGATTCTTTCTAATTTTATTTATTATTTATTGTTAACAAATGCAACTTCAAGATTTTCTAGGTATATAATGTGTACATACAATAAAGTTATAAAAGATTTCGACAATCAATGTAGATATAATTATGCGAAAACTGGATAAACTTTGCAATATTTAACAGCTTCGTTATAGAATAGTATCGTAGCCATTATGGAATATCTGATGTAGTCATATAAGATGAAAGGGAATACATAGTTGTGATTCCTAAGAAAAAATGTTTAAAATTGTTTTATCCATATGCTTCTCCCCACTAACAATAAGCAATTCATTCATCACAATACACATGTGTCCTACTTCCTAACGTCAAACCGAAAGTTCCCTACCACTGTGTCATTCTAGACATGATACATCCCCATATTAAAATGAACCACCTGAAAAACTAAAATTGTGACCAAATTTGGATATTAACGCAATTTATATAAAAAATATTGCATAATTTATGATAATATACTTCATGAAGATATATATTGTATAAAAAAATAATATTTAGGTAAAATATTTGTTTAGAACATAAATAAAAAGTAGGACCAAAGTAAAGATTTATTTCGTGTTTGTCAACTGCCTAGCTTATTATACAAAACATTAGGTAAAGTTATCGATAGGCAAAACACAATGCGAATAAGATATTAACCCATTCGCTACTAAAATAAAAATATACGTATTCGTTTTCTGTAACACGATATTAGTTTTATTAGAATGTATACTTACTCTACCATAATTAGTTATGCGAAACGTGCAAATACTTATATCCGTCTTACTTTTGTAGTGATAGAAATAATCCCCAACTGTGCATTGAGAATCTTTTGTAATTTTAAAGTGCCGTAACGAAAGGCTTAAATATGAGGTGCCAGAGTGAGGACGCACTAATGTTTCTAGTATGGATGAGACACCTGACATCCAACACTCCTTGAAACTCAAAAAAACTCGGGGTTCAAGAACTCGAAACTTTGTGCTAATTTTACGATTTGCAACTTTCGAAGCCCCGGTAAACAATAGTTTGTATAAATAGCGAGAATATTGTTACAATTTGAATTTATTTCACTAATATTCCAATTGAGTTTGCGTTTTTCAGTTCAATTGACTTTATATATACTTACATTTAGATGCATTTTTATCTCTGTAACTTTATAAGTCAAACTTTCATCATTGTCGGCTCTATAACTCGAACTTACGGCTACAGTGGCTCAAAGTAAAACTCGGACATTTACAGTACCGTTCATAATTACTTCAGTGACTTCAAAAGTTGATGGACGCTTTCGATAATGCAAAAGCTTGAAACTGAAAAGTTTGCAAATCCAAAGGCTTGGGAATTAAAATGTTTGAGAATCCAAAAGCATGGAAATTCAAACGCTTGGGAATCCAAAAACTTAGTAATCCGAACGCTTGGAAATTCGAATCCTTGAAAATCCAAAATCTTGGAAATTCGAACGCTTGGGAATTCAAATGTTTATCAATCGCTTCTTAGAGCATGCAAATGTAAGTATCCAAGTTTAACTATGAGCCACTGTATGTATGTCGTACTTTGTCAAACAAGTGAACTCAGGAAAACATAGGATGAAACTTGCTGTGCCTATAGCTCTCGTAAGTTAAACTTTTGTATATTAAACCTCTGTTATTTAGAAACTTCGATAAATCGAAAGCTCTTTAATATTCGAGTTATCGAGGTTCTACTGTAGTAGATAAGTGGTGGCCCCACGCTGCGCATACTCTGTGTAAACAGAATTCAATGTAACGGCAGCAATAGTATTTTTTTTGTAAATAACTTTATTATTAAAGCCGACCGCCTATTACTAGAAAAGGAAACGGTTACCCAACACGCTGATTCCTATCACATAATTAAAAATCATCAAAATCGTAGAGAGAGTGACACTTCGATAATTTTATCTCCCATTTCAATTCTGACTCAACCCAGTAAATTCTTGTGCCCATCTAAAGCTTCTTTTGCGGCCTCAACTAAAAAAATCGCGAACAGAAAGGACATACTTTCGCTGCCAATGACTAATCCGTCGCTATAGGGCTTCTTGTAGTTTCGAAAGCAAGTGGACCAAACTGTGCTACGTGCTTTGCACGGACGACACGCGAATGGATCGCACGCGTGCACAAAAGCTCCAGAGAAGAAGCCGAAATCCCATAGTAGCTGCATTGTGTTACGTCTCGTCTGTAAACTGGCCTGTTACATTCCCTTTCTTCTGTTGAGCCTATGCTTCGGGAACTTAAGCGGACCACGAGTGACTGATGACGACAGAAATAACCCTGTTCCATCTCTCCGGCGACGCACGTGTCCACGTTCGTGTACAAACCTACGCAACGACAACGACCAACACGACGGAAACCCAGAAGACGAGCACGCATTGGCCAGCTCGCATAATTTGCATGAAGGACCAAAGGATGTGTCGAGAAGGATGCCGATGGACGCTTTAAACACGCAACGGAGAAATCGATTGTCCGTAAAATCCATTTATAAGGCTAGCTCAAAAAGTTCGTGCAATATTTTAATTTCTTGCAATAGAAACGTTCGATTGAAAAATGGTTATTTTTTTATCTAATTGTCCTTCACATCTGTCTAAATGTTTGACCAGATTAGATGCGTAATTTAGATTTAACAGCTAATGAAGCAAGCTGTATTTTAGTGTATTAGGTGATTCTTTAGATTGCTCCACGATAATGCAATAGTTTACACGTTGTTGCTTGATTGAGAATTTTTTTCCAAAAATAACGCTACAATAATACCACAATCACTGTATTCGCCAGGTATAATATCTTGTGCCTTGTTTCCCTTCCCAAGAATAAAAACATCATATTGTTTTGAGATTATTGTAGGCATAAAACAAAAATTGTCGAATGCATTGAAGATTACACCAATACATGCACTCCAGAAATGTTATAAGAACTGGAAAATGATTTGGAACAAATGTGTTTGTTTCAATGGAGATTACTTTAGAGAAAGCAACAGAAATACTGATATATAAAGCCATAGTTTTTCAAGTAAACAAAAATTTCACGACTCTTATACACAACAAAATAAATAAAGATTTATTTGCCTTGCATTATATACTTCATCAAGTATCTATCGTTTTAATTTCTTTGGTACAAATAAGTACATCTTAACACTGGATTTACGATGATTGATAGGATTATTTTACGGATTTCCTAAAAAATAGATACATTAGAGACAAATACTCGAAGTTAGAAAGTCGGAGAGGAGCGGAACGAATTACGATATGTATTCATATTATTGCATCAATCAAAGTCAACATAAATTCCAAAAAAGTAATATCTGTGATTTCTGTAACCTTAAGTATAAAATTCAAAATCGAGTTACACAAGTATACTGTTAATTATAGGTGTAGTTCTACTGTTACATTCTACACATATAAGACATAAATGAATAGATAATAGACGAGCAATTTTTAGCAGCTTGACGTCGCAGCAATTTGCTGCTACGTTTTACATACTAGTCTTGTACTTCATATAAACGGTTCTCGGTAATTCACCGTCAATTTCCACGTTTTATACTTTCATTCCTTTACTCGCATTATTTGTTCAGCTTTCTTTTCCGTTACTTTCTTGCGTTATGTAACCAGAAAATACTTATGTGAAATGCTCAATACGAAAATATGTATTACCGAATGAAAACGTTGCACCTACACTCTAACAGTACGTGCGTCAGTTTTGACAAACAGAAACATGCCGCGCAATAGCCACTATACATTCCATGTGAACTGCTTCATATACTAGACTCTGCTCAAACACAGTGGTAAATTGCTGGGATAACAAATTGCCGTAACCGTTCATCAATATCGAACCTAAATAACTAATGCAAAGAAAACAAACCTTTTTCGTCTATTGTTTATGCATTAGCATTCCCAGGTAAAGTGCAACTGAACAAATAATAAGAGTAAAGAAATGAAAGCGTAGAACGCAAAACATGGTAGCGAATTGCCGGGAACCACTTATGTGAAGTTGCAAGAAAAATTTGACGTGTAAAATGCGGCGGCAAATTGCTACGACGCGCCACACAGTAAGCTGCCGCAAACCGCACTTCTGCTTCAGGACTAACAGTGTGTAAGAGTATATTACGTAACAGTAGCTAGAAATTCACTTTGATTTTGTTATAAAAATACTGAAACAATGTTTTCCAATTGTTTAGAATGATTGAAATAAAATAAATATCCTGGACTAAACAATTCTGAGCAATAATTAGATAACTAGCCTATATTATAAAATAAACGATGCACTACTCAGCAATTAAACATTTTTACCAAACGATCATATTTTGTATAAATTAAATACTATGGTGTACTGTATTGAATCATGTTAAATTGTACTATGGTCCCCAGGCCACAATATACAAAACTTGCATGGTAGTTAACGTGTTAAGTAATCGCAGAAGAGAAACTAAAAGACGGTGACAATGAGGTGTAATTGAATATCTTGTGCAGCTGTAGCAAGTAACATAAAATGCCACGTGTATTGGATTTTCTCTGATTTATTGCACACGTATGCATATAAAAGCTGTAATCGGATTTGTTCGGCAAGAACGTAATTCATAATAGATGTTGACATCGATACAAGTACGTTTAGAATCAGCTGAAGGGTCTTGTAAGATGTATGTGCGTATTATGTTCGAAATACATCAACTAAACCATTATTGATTTTTATTATTTACATTGCAAGTAGTTGTTATGTATGTTACACGTAGATTGTATTCCGTAAGTCCTTGCAAATTATGATACATTTTCCACTGGTACCTTATGTATTTGTTAAACATCATTACAAATAATTAATTGGATATATACTACAAACATTTTATTACTGATTACCGCTGAAGCATTTAGTATTGTTAAAAGTCAAATATTGTACCTAAATTATATGGTTAATACTCTTCTTTCATGTCTAATATTTGGTTTCTCTTCCAAAATAATGATACAATTATTATATAATAAATCTATAATAATAACATTAGAATAATTCTACGATTGTTATAAAAAAATGTTGTAACTTCTCTTTATCCTAGTGTTTAATTCCTCATGACTCTGTTTCATAAAAAATTGTTCATATTTAAAATAGCTTTAACTTGTTTCTATCAATTCTTTAACTTTTTAACAAAAAGTCTAAAATTACATTTTAATAAAATCTGCATTTCGTTGTTACATTAATTGAATTCCCCTTGCATACTGTATAAATCTATTCATTTATTCTGAAAATTCTGCGTAGAGGCAGAATATTCAAAATAGGGGAACCTAACTTACCCCTAACATCTCTGTTCATGCATAACATAAATATATAATCCCTGCACGATTACTCCAACATTATACGTAGCCATGATGGTCACATTAAGGTGCAAATAAACCTGCTCAACTAGCTATTAATCGATTGCAGCAACCAGTAGATAACAAAGTTTTCAGCGTATTTATACATCTGCATTAAAACATTCAGCTATTCAATCCAATAATTTCCCTCGATTATATATCAACCGAATTATTTATTGTATAATTGTTGTTGACAGATACGCCAAATGTCGGTTCTTTTTGTTATATCGTATATTATTTCAATCATATTATTTGCATAATTTGCATAACGATAAGGAAAGATGGTAATGAGAATATTGGACCGTTCTAACTGGCATGTGCATATTGTGAATAATTAATATTTTCATTTTTATTTTCGTAAAATTAATAGATTCCATATATATATATATATATATATATATATATATATATATATATATATATATTGGAGTATTACATTAATAAAAAAAACTATGAACTCTAATTTTTACATTTCAATGTTTTATTAACAATATTATTTAAACAATGAGCCAATTGATGTTTTTAACTACCCAATGAAAATCTTATCTGTGATGATTATGATAAGTTAGTTGTAACTATAGTAATAATACATCTATAAATTTTTTAATGATAAAAGAATTCACAAAATATTATTACTAGACTGCGTTTCTTTAAGCATCTTAATAAGTTCGAAGAGGTAACACCTACATGTATTGATAGTTGTTTTATCTTCTAAATATCATCATTTTTACTGTAGTTTGGATATTTTATATAACTTTGCAGATTATATGCATTCTGTACTTTTTTTCTCCTTTAAATATCCAATAAATGTACAAAAATCCGCAACCTAATTATTTACCAATTGTACAATTCAATTTCTATTATTATAGATTATCAAAAATTGAAATGGTTCCTTTATATTTGAGAGTATCTTTAATTTTCAGTTAAAATTAAATATTATAATTACATGATTTTTGCGAACATCGACGTCTATATTTTCTCGTAATCGTGTCAGCAGCTGTGACGAGGAGATTAAGTTGCGATTAAACTTGCTCAACAGGTTGCTAAAAGACTGCGCAGCATCGTATACACAGTACATATTAATACCTGCTCTATTAAATAATTGAGAATGTCGTTAAATTACATAAATTATTCTTCGACATTCTTGGAAACTATTCATTCAAAGATCAGTTTTTTTGGAGATAATTACAAACACTATAAATGTACATGACTATTTATTACAGTTTTTGTGGCACAACAGGCGTTTAATCAATAGCCTCGGCGTATAAATTTGTTACAAAACAACAAACTAATTATTTAAGCTACATAATTTAGTGGTGCGTACAATTTCTCCAAATCAATTTTATCGAGCTTTAGGACAAAATAATCTAGAAAGAAGTAGTACGTTGAAACGATTAAAATCATTATTGGATTAAAAATTTAAACGATACAGGAATGAATACAAAACTGAAAATTCAAACAAGATAAACGTTGAATTAAACGTTGAATAACATAATAAAAAAGAAAGGAAAAAATAAAAATGACGTACGACTACTTGCGTAGCCCATAAATGACAGTACTAAATTATTTTGTAAGAAGTCATAAATACAAAGGCGGCTTATTTTAATCGAAAACGGCGGCTTGTTGACATAAAACTTCACGGATCCACAAGCCATGAATTACCACGGAACGCGGTGGACTGAATCATCAAAAATACTAATGGCACTAAAATATACTGGCATACGGGCGTAGGATAGGAGATTGAGAGTACTATGACTCACGTTTACGGTTCGTTTAGCTGGTTACGAGCACATTGTCCTACGAGAAATTGTTCTATTCATGATCGCGCCGATCGCGTAGGGTGAAATAAAAATAGAAAAAGTTCAAAGCTATACTAATGTATTCTATAGCTTTTTCCAATTTTCTTATACATTTTTATGTTTTTATTTTATATTATTTATTAGTTCCATTGTACCTCGTTTATTATTAGGTGAGTGAAGGTGAAGGCAATAGAAGTGGAAAAATTGGAGAAATGTAAAAAAAATGTCAGGTAGAACTTGATGAAAAATTTTTGCGTAAGATTATATAATTTCATTAAGAAACTTAATTAACTCCTCTATTGTGTTCGTAAAAACATATACTAATTTGTGTTGCAATTATGATTGTATACACATACAACTTTTTAATAAATCCAGTGGATTTATTTATATATTTTAAAATATGTAGGAAAAATAGAAGGGGGCAACGAATTTGTTTCGAGCAAAACCTAAAATAGAGAAGTTGTATTTATTTAAAAACACAGTTGTACCATATGGACCTCAAAATAATAAGATATTTGTGTGTTTATTGAATGTTTGAACGTTTCTCATAAGTAAGCAACTGATAATATCTTACTCCATAACGAATTTAAAAAAAAGCAATAACTTTACTACGACTCTCGTTACTTTTATTGTAATCATGGAATCTGTTTTAACATCATTTGACTTTCCGTCATTTCGAAAAATGTTCCAACGTGGAAAACATACTCTTAATAGCACAATAATATTTTTTAAAAGAAATTCACTGTACAATATTTGTATTATAATATGTTTTACTTAATATTATAATTATTATTTTATTCAATATGTGTAGTCGCTTGTTCACCGTTCCGTATAGATCACTTTTATAAAAAAAATGTAGTTTTCGATTTATAGAAAATGATTCACCATTCTTCATAAATTTATCCTAAAATATTACTCTCTTATAAATTACTTTTTTCCAGCTTGAAAAATTCTTTCAAGAAAGAAGAACATATTCTTGTCGAAAAAAATTCGAAGGCCATAGCAGAGCTAAATTATCAGCTAAAGAAAATGTTCTAGTATCTTTCAAAAATACTCAAAATGCAACAGACTTAGCCTCGCAATTTATGACCTGCCAAAGGAGTAGAACCAAAGTTGGAAAGGAAACCTTTCAAACTTCACCGCCCACCCATTTTCTAGTTGTGCTCTTCGATATGGGAAAAAAAAAGAAAACTCGCAAGATATTCGAAAGGTCTATCTTGAAGGGGAAGCCACGTTTTCGTGTTCATGATAACGTGTTTACAAAATATCCTGCGGAGGCTTGGTCCACATGCCGATGCAGCACGAATGGCCCCTCACGCGGTGGTCCTTATGACTAATGGTCTCAATGCCTGTGGCTTGTTACATTCGTGTTCTACCATTCGGTCTCTTCGAAAGAAGGAGAACCGTGGAGAAGTGAAAGACAAAAAATCTCAAGCCACTGACCGACGCGTTTGAAACTCCTGAATTTCTGTTACAGCATAAGTTAATCGTAATAAATTATATCGATTTAATTTCAATACATAGTTACGCTATAAATTCTATTCCATGAAGCAAAACAATTCTGTTATATAAAATCTTGAAACTCACAACAGTTCATTGTTAGTTTATTAGTTAAATGAGCTCTCAATAACAAAGCACGTTCCATTCGAATTTGATCAATTTAAGGATTAATATGGAATAGACATGTACAGAGGTAGACTCAAGTAAAATGTTATACGCAAAATGATCTTCGTCGCTGTTTTTTTAATAATATATAAAACCTTGATGAAGCTTTTCGTCACTTTTCACATATATTCTTTAACATTTCAAAATATAACAATTTTTATTTTGGTTATAATTTATCGACTTTTTGCGAAACAATAAATGTTACTTTCAATGGTGTTGGTTGGTGTGTAGTCTAGCATTGTTTACTTTGATTTAGGATAAAAAAATCAAATGGAGCTTTTTTCATAGTGGAAATATACATCGTATGAACCTAAATTTTGTTTTAAAATAAATCTGTTTTCTTTCGTCAAGTACTCATAAGGGGTTGTGGAATCTATCTCGCGTAGGTTTAAGTATATTTGAAAGTACTATTTTTCTTTATCAAAGTACCTATAAAGGAACATGGAGGTTCAAGTATACTTGCAATATACACATACCTACTTCATTCCACCTCTTGCAATGATATATGGGCAACGGGATCTCTTTAGATTTCAAAAAATATGTTCCAAGAGTGTCAACATTTCCTTTGCTTATAATGCAAATGCATATAATCTGTAAACTTTTTTTTCTAAGTTTTATATCACTTGGAACCGTCTACAACTGTAGCGTGACTTCATATTAATTAACAGTAAAAGGGATAAAACATGATATACAATAAGATTCTGTTAATAAGCGCATTGACTAAAGTTTAGGGTTCAATATTTGGGTCATAGGCATATTGTTAGATGGGCCAAAGAATGGAAATGCTGAGGAGCTTGGTGTGTTTGTCCATTAAGTTATCGTGTCTGGAGACATAGGCTACTCTGTTATCATGCCACGTGCGTTTGAACGATGTCTAAGCTAGTCTTAGCTACCAAGAATGATGAACGTGTAGATGTTATCGGCTTTACGTTGTTTTACTCTCTTCTTTCGGTTTCTATGGTAGAGCCTGGGGATTATGAAGGCTGGGCTACTTAGGTCAAGTATGTGTAAGATTTATTTCTGTTGTACGACACTATAAAGCGATTTGTCGGCTATCTCTCTTGTATTGTTTCTTTACTTACTTCCGTTGAGTGCTTTTAGTTCCTTGTTATTTATTCACAGACTTCCTTTCGCTAACATATTGTTATTGTACAGTAAAATGATTAAATGATAAAAGTAGATACATATATACAGTGAACAAAAGAAGTATTTAAATAAAAATAATAAATTTTGTGCAATTTTTGTATAAGTCATTTAATTCTTCTTTAAATTTGCGTACATTTATTTACAAGGAAACAAATATTTAATAAATACGAAAGTTTTAATCATTTCAAGAATGCTAATTTATTTGTATATGTTTTCACGAAAACATATAGTTATCGGAAATACAATCTCACAAAAGTCTACGAACACCGTGGATATATTTAAATATACAAATTATCACGTTCGCTATTTTGCTTATTTGGAGTGTCATAAATATATCCTAAAAAGCACATGCCAATTGGAGTCATATTACAACAATAAACATCCTGGGCTGTGTTAAATTTGTATATCGGTCACAGCTTATAAAATATAAAACTAGACTTTTATGGTTGGCTTTAGGTACTTGGTGCTTATTCTACTTTTTTTAATAATATTCTATTATTAACATCCTTTAATAACTATCCTATAACACTTATCATTCTTAAGAAATTCGTAACTTCCAAAGATCTAGATCTCTATGAAACAATTTTCCTACAATTACCATAACGTTCTCAGATCCACTACATCAAAACTCTGAACAACATAAACTAGAATACAATGACCGACACAATGGGAAAAGTAACTTTCACAATCTCCCTTTAACTGGCCTGCAAATCAATGAACGAATAAATCAATAGAAACGATTCCGTCATCCAATGATAGAACCTCGGCCAACGCAAGAAAGAAAAGCGGCATCGAGACAATATTGCAATCGTAATCACTCATAAATATTGCGATAAATCACAGGCAAACAGTATCGTCTGCGTCCAGACGAACATGCTGCCGCATACGGATATGCTGTGGAGTCCAAGCAACCGTGATATCTTATTGTTTCGTTATACCATACGTCATCTCTAGCTACCGTAAAACCCACTTGCTTCTATCGCCGCTCCCATGCATTCACATGAATGAAAGTCATGAAAGTCCGATCGGGGATGTGCGTAAATCAACACGTGAAACCGCGTTGTCGGTTTACGATAATCACTATATACATACATATATCATTTAATTTAAGAGCAATCAGTGTTTGACTAAAAGAAATGTTGATACAGATAATGAAACGTGTATCTAAAATATAGGCAGAGTTGGGCATACTTTATTTGAACAATATTTCGAATAAATTCTTCGACTAAAAAAAGAAGAGTTCTAAAAGCAGCTTAAAAAATGAAATCACAATTATTTCCTTTATAGAGACGAGAAAAGTTTGTTACGTTTCTCGTAATTTTGGTTATTTTCTTGCTTCAAATATGTATGTTTCATTGATACTTCCTCTTCGAAAATTAGTCAAATAAAATGTTATTCGAAAAATGTATTCGAAATGTTAATTGAATAGAATTTTATAAAAAGAATTTATTCGAAATGTTATTTGAAATATTATTTAAATACAATTTTATTCGAGTAATGCCCAACTCTAAGCATCGTGAAGTATTCTATACTAGCTATTTTCTTTGATTTTTGTGCTTTTTATGGAAAAATATTGTACATTAGTTATGATTAGTCATTTTTAATGTTCTTTTAACTACTATAATTATAATATAATTATTGAAAACATTGGCATATAATTATTGGAAACATTGCATTCCTATAGTCAAGTAATTAGGCAATTTTAAACTGATTCCATTTATTTAGCAAACTATGATTCAGCAAGACATGCAATAAAGTGTAAAAATAAAATAAACCGATGTGTTATGTAGTGAGTGTGATGATTTTTAATCGTTGGATGATTTAAGAGTACGTATCTATATCTTATATTGAGCAAATATCATAGATCAACTATCAACAAATATATTTCGTTATTTCACAACTATATTTAAGGATGATTGCTATTTCTGTAATTGTTTCGCTATCTTTTAAGAAATATTTGATTCAAGAAATACTAGTAACGTTATTTAATATATAACGTTACTAAATACTAGTAACGTTATTTAATATATAACGTTACTAAATACTAGTAACGTTATAAAGTATATTGATTAATTTGGTATTAGATTAGGAATTAAATACATTAAGTTACAATGTTGCACTATAGACCCATTAAATTAGTGTATCATACTCTTGTATACCTACTTCCAAAACGTATATTTATTTTTACACAATCAACTAATTTTCACGAAAATATTTTGGTCACGCTCTTGTTACACAAATTGTAGCTACAGATTTAATGATCAATTATTTTTACATATTTCGTTAACGTTTTCCTTCAACCGACAATTGAAACCAACAAGATCAATCAATAGAAGATGAGAAAGTAAATTACTGGAATCGTGTTGTTAGTATCACCACAGACGAGGTACAGGATAGACCGATCATCTTATGAGACTTCGAGTAATTTGCTCTGAAATACCGATAATCTAAAAATTCAGACTTTTCGGAAGAATATCTTTCGTTTTATTATCTGATAAAGAATGTAAACACTTCTAAAGTATTTTAATATACAAAATGTAAGTGCAAATGCAAAAGTTATATATTTTAGACAATCGAAATGGTAAAAATGTAAACGGGTGACAAAGAAAAGCATTGGATAAGTGGTCTATCCTGTTCTTGGTCAATGGTTTCACAATCAACTTACCTACAAAAATATACTGTATAATTTAATTTTCCTTTTTTCAGTTCCACGTAAGTACATATATTGTACTGGTACTTTGCTGTACGTAATGCCATTCATATTTTCAACCCCCGTATTTCCTCGCATCAAAAAGACATAAACTGAAACGTAGCCGTTAACAACGATCTATTATTTTCCTTGTTGTAACCTATGTATCGCCTCCGATCGTTCCAACCAAAATACATAAATAATGCTCTATGTATACGCGTTAGCGTGGTGTCGAACTTCGTATAGCGCCCGTTATGAAACGTTTCATTGAGCAGTAAAGCGCTACGTTCTGTGCATGCAGGCGTGCTGAGTACCGTGAATGAGCGGCGTCAATGAAAACGCAATCTCGTAAACGCAATTCCGCGACGCGTGTGTCACGCGTCCGTAAATTCCAAACGAGGCGTAGTTCGCGCGCGTCGATCTACACGGATACAAAATGCCGTCTAAGCTACCCACAGTTGTCTGCTATGTTAATTACCAGACAATAGCGCCGCCAGCGACATACCATTTTGTATGTAGACACGTCTGAACGCGAACTTCTCTTCATTGGAGGCGTCTGATTACATATCTATTCGATCGATCTCAACAACTTGGGCGTAAACATACAGAATATCGTTTAAAAGTAGCATGTTAACAGGTTGTTGCAAATCGTTGAAGGTGGAAACGATCGATTTTTGTAACGTTGCTCACATTAGACGACAATTTTAGCTATGAGAATTGTAGGGTTAAAAGGACGAGTACAATTACCAATCAAGAACGGAGTTTCTGTGTTTTGGTTGCTTTTGTAAAAGTTTTTCTTTACATTTTTCTTTCTGATACACTACATTTTATTTGCAGAAACTCTTCTGTTGAAACAATTTTTAATATTGTTTTCAATAAAATATGGGTCTTGTTGCGTGTATGAACACTTGCAATTGAAATTATTGTATGCGTGTGTGTATTTTTCAATCGAGCCACCAAATTTTAAATAATACACTTCTGAACAACTTAGCATGTTCTAAGAAAACTATGCATAGAAACAAGAAACCAAAGTTTAGAGGACTCTTTCTTCGTATAGTTTGTTTGCATTAAATCACGTACTTACTAATAGTTCCTGTATGCATTGATTTTTGACGTACATATGTTTGTTGAAAAGAATTCTGATTAGTTTAAAATATTCAAAAAATGTTGTAGATTTTCTTTACAATAAAAGAAATTCGTTTTTTCAACTATACCCTTCCCCTAAAAATATATAATACATTGTAATAAAATTCATAAAAGTATGTCGAAAATATAAAAATCATTCTAATTCCCATTACTGTATGAACATTATTTAATAGAAAGAATAAGCATAATTTTTGCTGTGTAGTTTTTTTTCGACAATCCTTTGAAGCATCTACTATGAGATCTCGACCGCGACTGGTTCCCGTTTTTACAGACAGTCTATTGACAGTAAAAAGAAGCGGTCGCGACCACTCGAGACTGACATAGTCAATTTCCTGTATTCAAAGTGCCCGAAGCTGTACACTGCGATCGAGTAGCTTAAAGCGCTTTTGTATGCAGTGTCGCGTTAATGTAGCCTGTGTTTATTAAACGTAATTTGTCAGCGTAAGTGCACACACATGTTGCGTATCCAGTTTCTGAGTTTTCGTTTCATATCGATATGTAATAGGGTGTGCTATTACGATAGTGATTTAAGGTAATAGTCTCATGTGCCTGACATGGAAACCCCGTGAAAAGTACACTACTATGCATAAGTATTTGGACACTTGCACATTAATGCAAAAATGTGGATTATACTATTAGTACAATCCTCTGTTGAAAGTTTGGTTTCACCTTACAGTTAGACGATCATATAATGTCTATAGACACCAAGAAATATTATTTAACAAACATTTGTACAAATAAAAAAGTGTTAATTAAAATTGGTGGAAAATTGATTTTGTAAAGACGTTTTTTTAGCGAAGATGCTAGAAGTACTGTTTAACTACATTGTTTTCATTATTTGGACCTTCGCATTGAATTGTATAATGTTTTTTGTTATGTCCTACAAGCCGTCCGAGGTTGTTATGAAATTTGATGATTTTATCAAAATGATTTGATCGATATTTAATGAGTTTCATTAGTTTCATCACACACAACACACACTATCTACATTCCAACAAAATTCAACAATATAATATAGTTATAAATCTTTTAATCATATCGTGTGTAGTGAACAAATAATTATGCACAATAATGTATGTACTTTTAACTGTGCATTTGATTAATGGAAGAAGGTATATGTTTACTTTTTTGAGGGTAACGAATGGAATAAAGAGGAAAATTTTAGTGAATTACTAATTTTGTGTATAACAAATAGTGAATATAAAAAATATTTGCGCATACCCATATCTTTCAATAAACCGTTTTCTTATTAGACTCAACATTTTACTTTTATGGTGCATATTTTTGCTGGACCTAATTAATTGATAGAAGAAAGTGTAGTAAAACAGGCTATTTCTGTTTCTCTGTAATTTTTTCAAAGTCGTTTGAATAAAAATTAGCACAGGGAACGAAACCCAATTACAGTCATCATAAATACTGACTCCGCAATTATTGTGTAGTTGTTGTATGTATGTATACATTGAATTGTTTCTAGTACGAGTTATAGGAACACGTATATTGAAAGAGAACACCTTTTGTGGCAATTGATCAAATAGGTAGATCTTAGGATATCATCGAAGCCGATAAAAGAAACACCGTTTTGAGAAAAACGCGTTTAAAGTTTTTCTGTATCACTTGAATTATGTATACCGCTTCGCCCTGATTTAAACAGCTATAATTTCATTAATTGTAAGAGTTTGAGCACATGCCTTCCTTTACACACGCATTTATAATAGTATACTGTTTAAGAAACTGCAAAAAAAAATCGAATTTTTGAATCGTTTACAGTAGAATACTTTCTTATTTCGCGGAAATTCTAAAATTGTGGTTAGATCAAGCCGACAAAG
Source organism: Eucera pruinosa (assembly GCA_028830335.1). Classification (NCBI taxonomy): domain Eukaryota; kingdom Metazoa; phylum Arthropoda; class Insecta; order Hymenoptera; family Apidae; genus Eucera; species Eucera pruinosa. The sequence goes on along the minus strand of JAMYCR010000008.1, from coordinate 2,273,879 downwards.
AGCATATGGTGCGGTGATTCAGATATATACATACATATATGTCTGTATATAGCGTGCGACCCAGAAACGTTCGGTCAGCCACTCCCTCTACTAAATTAGGAAAACAAAACAAATGTGCATTATACTACAATATTAATCAAACGATATTAATCAAAGCAAACAATCATATAAATACTTACATGACAGCTGTAATGTCTAATATACTCTCATAAACATTTGAATGCTATAAATTATAATTTTATAATTTCAACATTTTCGAAAAATGATAAGACTTAAATTTTATAAATCAACATTCAACCATTTTAATATTTATATAAGTTTCTTTAAATAACAAATTTATATTTTCAATAGTTCTTCTTATCGATTTTACACGTTAAACTATAAGAAATTGCGGAAATATTCCAACTATCCATCACGTCATATATCAAAGTGTTCACAAGTCTATTATAATTACTTTTAATGTCTTTCATACGTATATTACAGTTATTTTTTTCTTATTTAATGTGATTTGTTACAATTAAAAATTAGACAAAACTAAAATACAGGTATTCACCCGTTAATCTAAAACATTACAAAGACGATACTTCATATGCACCAACTTAATATTATGTAAAATAGCAATTAAGAAGTCATAAAAGGATAAGGATTTAGGGAAACTGCAGACGCACTTATTCTTAGGGCATCAACAATCTTATTTCCACGGACACAATAGTTTATGTCTTCACTAATACCGTTTATAACATCCGGGCTTTTCTAGTTTACTGATGGGTGCGACCGACCGAATGCACCCAAGCCGCATGCTTATGCATATGTACATACATATTGTACCTGAATCGTCATACCGTACAACCTTTGTCGACTTGCCTTAACTACAATTTTAGAGTGCCCGCGAATTAAAGACGTGGATTTCCAAAAGAAAAGAATACAGAACATGTACACGTTTTCCCATATTTTTTCAGACTTGATTCTTTTACAGGACAAAAATATTTGTAATATTATTATATTGAAAAAGTGACTTTAAGAATACATAAAGAAAGTTAGTTAACACTAAATTTACGGAACGTATCAATTTGACGCATTTCAGATTTCATACCTAAAATTATAGAGACTATAAATATTATTTTTCAGTACTTTATGTTAACTTCAATTAATACAATGGTATGAATATGTATTCTAATTGATTCTCTTCATCCTCACGCTTCTACGTTCGAATATTTATATGCAGTATACGTATTTTTCTGGAAGCCTGTCAAATTATACAATTAACGTCCGTAAACTTAGTGTTAGAAAAGGCAATCTTTTACAATTAAAATATTGGGCTGTTTGAAAAATTCATAGTGTTTTAGACAAATACCTGTATTATTTTAAATTCTGTTATGTATCTAACAGAATTTAATAGGGATTATTTATGAAATTTTGTTATCAAGTGGGCTACTTAAATATAACGTATGGAATTGGTCAAAGGACTTTAATAACAAGACATCTATAAGTTGGCAAACATTATTAAATTGCTATATTAAGCTGTTTTATTGCAGTTTTCATGCAACTTTCGTGATAGCCAGAATTAGAATCCGCAGGTCATTTTATAAATTACTTGGAAAAATTGATTCTATACTCCGTCCAACGAGGTATGGCAGGAAATATAAACAGTTGTATGCGAGCGACGCGTGATCAGAAAAGGGCCGAAACGTAATATCCAGATCCCTACACAGTAAAAAAGAAGCTAATTTTCTAAACAAAAATTACTCGCTCTCTATATTAATGTAATGTTGTTAATTAACAGAGATCTGACTGCTTTTTTTTACATTTTCCCGTAATCATTTCAAAGAAGGTCCTTTTCCCTTTCCCTTTCCCTTCCCCTTTCCCTTTCCCTAATTTCAAGTTAAAGAAAGACAGAACTTGTTCCTGACCATTCCATGACGATAGTGTGCATATTTGGAAACCATTAACCCTTATGTTGGCAAACCCGAGGTAGCTGAATGAAGTTTAAGATCGAGCTGATCTAAGCGTGAGCTTGAATAATCCGAGGGTTAAAATTTGACGTGGCTATGTAAGGGTCACGTGGGGTCCCTTCTCAAGAACCGCTAAAAAACGTCCCTGAGCATCGACGTTCGGCAGCAGCCACTTATCTGCAGCCGCACCGTCGATCACGTGAACTTTCTGTTTTTATATTTCCTGCCAATTCTCGTTGGACGGAGTATAGAGGTAGATGAAAATTTGTTGGAATGAAAATTGTATATCCACTATACAGATTGCTAAAATTAATAAAAACTAATGATACATTCACTATCCAATAAAATTCTAATTATGAGTATTCGGATATTGCTGCGAACTGTCCAAACAACTTAACAGAAATAGACAAAGTGCATGTGTGTAATAATAATAGATTCCCATATAAAACCTCCTTTGTGAAGGTAGTTTTCGTAAAAATGACCAAAAATTTCTGTAGTGTCTATATTCATTGAACAATTTCGAAATCAATGAAATGTTACCACTCTCCCCTCTCCATATTTTCGTATGAATAATAACGTATTTCAATAATGAATAATAACGTATTTAAACAAATTTTCAGACATCGAGTACAAAAGTGATCCATTTGGCCTTATTCCACGTCAAACATTAGTGATATTAATCTAACTATTACAGCTTAGGAAATTCGCACACTGTAAGTGGTATGAATGACCGCGTAAAGCTTCGTTCGTGTGGTAACTATTACCATGGTAGTAATTAAAAAATGCTTGAAACGCTTAAGCCAATTACTATAACTCAAGAATTAAATAACAACATTTCAATAATTAAATAAAATAACGGTCATTAACAACCGCCGCTCGGGTTTAGTTCTCTTATTTACATACATAAGTATGTTTAACATTATATATTCGATTTGTGATGAAATAATCTCATTTTGGGTTAGATTTGAGTTACAGTGAGCCACAAAACATTATCAGTAATATGAAAAGTAAAAAGATAATACAATAAGTTTCTAGATTTCTTATTTAAAAAAAAAAATGTGGAATTTATACGTTAAACATTTAATTTTCAAAGATATGAGACTACACTTTTGTTATTGATAAAGTAGATTGATATTGAATACAAAATAGATTGATGGAAGGATATCCAAATACTGAAGATTATTTCAGAAAAATAATAGAATCGATGCCAAAAGAACTTGAATTAATAATTAGATAGAAAGAACGCCCTAGAAAATATTAATTACGTAAAAATTATTAAGCTTCAGAAAATGTAGCAAAAATTTCACAACTAAAATCGATGCAAAAAGCTGTTACACTTTGTTCTTTTATGACTGTAAATAACAATTTTGTTGTTCTGTTTAATAGTTTTATTAGCTTAAAGCCTGAATTATACATTTGTAAGTACGAACTATAGGAAGTTAGTTTATTATCTCCTCATTTTCCATATTTCTGTTATATCTTTGTCTGAGTCAATAATTTTATAACTTACTGTATGTTTCGAATAGATATTAACACACTGGCTGCGAACTACAAGTCTTTTTGCAAAATTAAGATTGGTATGATAATGTATTGTCACCAGAACCTTCAAGCTACTAAATATTGGTAAAAATCAATGAAATAGAGTGATTTAAACGATTTGGCATTTACGGCTAGATTGATCAAACCTGAACATGAACCATAAGAAAAAGAGACGGATTAGATTGAGTTGGCAGCCGTTATAGAGGCTGAAACCCGAGTAATTGGTCGAACCCCTTAATGGGATGTCCTCGTCCAAAAATCTAGTCCAAACTCACACTGATTCGTTTTTTTTCTCGTGCACACGATCTTTGCTAGAGTTTAGGGTCAGATTTAGTATCACACTTCAGAAACTTATTTAGTACCTATTCCTACTCTAATATAAACCCAATCTAAACTTACGGTATTTAATCACAAACCAAATACGTAGCGTTAAAAATACATATTAGGTCATCCCATAATTAATGTGGTCTCTTCACTTAATTTTACTTTTGTTTTTAATCACCGATTTATTGAACATTGATTTTTATAATGTTTCCGATTTCACAGGAAATTTTTAGATTTCGTTCTAAAAAATGTTGGATATGCTTATTTAAAGAAATTTAACGGACAACATTACTTATGGGATGACCTAATACTTTTGTTCGTAATTCAAAAAGTAAAGTCGAGCGATGGTTATATGCGTAAGAAAAAGTTGTTCGGAATGTTGACCTTGGCAACATACTTCAAGGCCATCGACAGCTTAGGGTAATAATAATTCAGTAGATAAGAAAAAATCTGTTTTTATCTTATACTCGTGACTACATTTTATCTCTATCTTGGTGACAGGCTAAGAATTCTTACCATATGTTAGTCCCGTATCACAGCAATCTTTACTAAAAAGAGCGGGATACCCAGCCTGTCCCTTCTAGCCGGTTTTCCCCTATTTTTTGCTACGTAAATAACAGGACAAATATGGTATTGCACGAATATCTTTTTCAGATTGTAGAATAGAAATCTTACTCCTATTGAAATTATTAATAAAATTATTATTATACTACTAATAAAATTATCTATTATTTACTATATTATATTATTATACAAATGAAATCTTCCAGGTTATATACTAACTACATTGTACACTAATGTTTAGTTTCCTTTATACGCTAACGTTAATTTCTTTATAATCTTTTTCTTTTGACATTATAAAATTATGTTACTGTATCTGGACTTTCGTGAAGTCGTGTTTTCGGTTTATATATGTCTTGCTCCAAAAAGAAAAAAAAATGAAGAAGACTATGCAAGGAAACATAATTAATAACTAAATTAATGTTCTTAAAATGATCGAAACTCTTGTATTCTTTTATGTATTTGAAATTCAAAAGTGTATATAGACGTCTGCGTCTAATTGTAGAATAAACTTTTTATACCAGCTAATGGCCGAATTTTATCTTACAGTGATGAACAACCCAGGAAATTTGAAACGAAATCTTCAAACAACAAACTACAACCCTATTCCATTCTTGTTACATCATTTCCTCGAGCAACCTGTCACGCGTTGATTCATCACTGGCACCCGCGCCCCACTATACGTAGTCCGGAAATTATTCTAATTAAATCATTCAAAAATCACAAAACTTTTTTCAGCTAGAAGTGGACTGAATCATTACCATTAATATTATCGTCAAAGGTTGTTGCCGCGATTATGATTATTTATACACGCATCCCAATGCTGAGGTGCTGATTTATGCTACCAAGCGGGATACAGGTGCGTCTCTGTGCCGCGTGAAATCGATTATCGTAGTCGGGAAGTCGTATAAGTGGCGTCCCGGGGCGAATATCGGGCCGAAAATGAAAAGCTGTCCGTGTCTGATAATTAATGCTGGCCGGTCGGCGAACCGTTCGTTTGATTAATCAGCCTCGTTCTCTGTAAGATTAACGAGGAGTAATATTAATGATCGTGACGTTCTTAGCAATCACTCGAGAATTCACGAGCTCTCGAAGAATCGACGGAGGCATCTATGGCGGTCAGTACCGTCAACACTTGCTTTCTATTTACCAAGGACAAAATCGTAATCGAGTCAATTGTTGCCTGTTAAAGAATTAGCAGGATTTGTTTCCCCATCTCTACCGTGTTCCATAAACTTATTATATATTACAATCAACAGAGTGGAGAGCAACGTAGAGGCCTTCTAGAAACACTTTTTTAGACAAAATTTATACACATATATCTATAGTCGACCCCCGTATAACACGGTACTCTTGCGACACGAATTCGCTCTAATAAGGTTGAACGAACGGCTGAGGAACTCCCGACATATTGAGGCACACGTTGATTGTGTTTCGTCAAAACGATGCGTGGAAAGTTTTCGTTTCAGTCTGTTAGTACTGAGAAGTCGAGGGAAGAGTACATTATATTGTTCGAAGCTGTTACAAAGTTAAAATCTTTTCAACGTATTTTAGACGCTATTATCTCATATACGTAGTGTTATACATGCATATTTCTATTGTGTTGTACATGTAAAATTTTGTAAATTGTTCATAAAACTTGTGTATTTAATTTAAAAGTATACCGCTACTAATGAACATTTTCTAGGAATACAATATTAGTACCCACATATTTAGTAAATTAAATTACAGGTGTACTAATGAACAGGAAACTCCTTTTAAAAGTTTTCGTTTGTTGCGAGAAATTTAAGTGAGGCAACCATGTGTACAATACGAAAAAATTAATAAAAAATTACAGAATCTATTTCTGCAGGTTGTTCAGTTTCAGTCAGTATAGTAGCTTGTCACAGGGCACGTTTTATGGAGAAAATGAAAAAAAGTCTTAACATTTGAATTGAAGATACAACAGGAAAACATTCCATTAGATTCTAACACTATTCAACAAAAGGCTCTAAAAATCTATAAACAGTTAAAAGAAAATGGAAAATCATCCAACGGTCCTGATTAACTACCAGTAACGGTTGGCTCGATAGATTTAGAAAACGTTTCGCATTGCGTAATGTAAAGAGAGAAGATGAAAGTGCATCGACCGATAATAAGGAAGCTAAAGAATTTCCAAGTGAATTAAAAAAAATTATTGAACAATGTGGTTAGCACACTGGACCAAGCTTTGAATGTTGACGAGACGGAAAATGTGATGGAAAAGAATGCCTAAGAGAACATTTATTTCAAAAAAAGAAAAAGTTGCAACAGGAATCAAGGTAGCAAAAGATCGAGTAATGTTACTTATGTGCAGCAAAGCTTCGGGCGATTACATGGTAAAACTTATGTTGGTGTATTTTCTCAATCCTTGTGCAATGAAAAATTTAAATAAAGATGCACTAACGGTATACTGGACGGCAAATAAAAAAAGGTGAGTAACGTCTGATGATTTTCGAAAATGGTTCCAAAGATGTTTTGCATCTAATGTAGAAGAATATTTGAAACGAAAAAATCTCAATTTTAAAGCTCTGCTTATAATGGATAACGCACCATGTCATCCAAAGGATCTAAATCACCCAAACATCGACATCATATTTCTACCTCCAAATACTACTTCCTTCGAATGGATTTTGGAAAAAATTGGCCACAACTCTATTGATGTCATAAAAGCATGGAAATTTTTTTTAATTTTAGATTGTGTCAATTCCATATTTTTGTCGCTGAGAGAAATAAAGCCATCAACTTTAAACGTATGCTGGAAAAATACCTAAAATTGATTTTAGTTACTGAGTTGTTTCTTAAGCATTTTGACAAAATTTACAGAAAAATCATATCAAATTGAGTATTACAAATCGTAAACATCGTTTTATTTTAATTAGAATAGATAGACTAATAGTTTAAATTTAAGTAAAAAATTGATTATCTTAGATTTACAATTAGTAAATTTTTTGTGAGAAAATAAACCAGTGCACGGTAATAAGTACAAACACACAGAGCTGGTTAGCAGAAAAAATATTTCAAACACAATTTTAAATAATAAATTCTTTACAAATCAAATGATAATGTATTTCATATAAGAAGTAAGATTTCCGAGAATAAAATATTTTTATGTTTGGCATCCATAATATAAAATAAAATATTCTATTTTAATAATCAGAACCAGAAAATAAAATATTTTATTTTTATCACCTAAAGCATAAAATGAAATACTTCACCTTTGCTTTATAAAGACGTGTTTAAAAAAGTTTTTAATTCAAAAATAAATTGTGAAAATAGATAACATAGGAAATAACATTTGCAAATAAAATTTATTTGCTTCTTCCTAAGTACAGAGTAATTAAAAGTACTTCATTTTATGTTTCAGGAAAAAATGTAAAGATTTGTTACATTTTAGTTGATCAAAATAGAAGTATTTTATTTGCAGATAATGAATTAAATTAATAAAATATTATATACCATAACTCAAATATTTCCAGTAGCACTCAAATAAGATACTATTTCAAATGCTATTTTAAATAATTTTTTCAACAAATAAAATATTTGATTTTTAAAAGTACATGTACGATGAAAATAAAATATTTATCTACTTTTTACGTACTAAAATTGTATTTTATCCAGCTCTGCAGACACTTTAATAGATTTTACACAAAAGAATAATAAATATTATATAGGGTGCCGTTTCTATTCCACAAACATACGTAAATAATTGTATCATCTTATACCAGATACCAATTTAAGAATTAAATAGTTTACTAATTAGTTGTTATATAGTTAAAAAGTATTTAATTATCACAGTAGTCATAGTGTGGAAATTAACGACTGACTATATTTTGCAGTTAATACAGATCCTGTTTGGAATGAGCAGAGATGATGGATGATTTATTTGTTGGTATTGTATGGTACGGGAATTAGGAAGCTATGACGTGTAATTTATGCGCTGCTGGAATTTGTTACGAACTAGCGTTTTGGTTATTGTGGGATAAGCTACGGAGAAAATTTATTCCGGTTCTAAGATTGGATATTCTGAAGGAGAATATTTCAATAGGAGGATTAGTATTCAAATTGCTGTTAATAGAATCTTGACATAGGTTTTCTGAATGAATAATGTTCCCGAAATTATAAACCTTCTGAGCTTGAAATTCAATTTCTCACAATATACATGTCTTTTTTTATTCTATAGTTGAAGTGAATGTATACAATGAAATAATTGAAACATTTGCAAAAAGTTCTGTTTAAAATGGTTTTAGTATTGATATAAAATTTTCTTGTAAAATTTATCCTAAGCTTACCAAACTTCTATCATAGAAACATATCATAATTTAATGTAACTTAGTGGAGATGGGTTGGTACCTAATTTCTAGATTCACAAAACTCAAATCCAAAAATTTGTGAGGTCTCGAAACCCTCGAAACTTTCGACATCCTTAATGCTTATTTTTTTCTTTTGTTACTATTGAATGACTATCAATTTTGTCAGGAATGAAAATCTCAACAATTTACTTTTAAAAAATCAAATTATTTATTGAATATAATTAAATGAAACTTAAACGTAGTTATAATTGAAATAAATGAATGGATTAGTTAAATCGTACCGACTAAAAGAAATCTAAAGTTCAAACACAAACTCAATCGGATTATTAATTAAACAAATTCATATCATGACAATCTCCTTATTTATGCAAATTATTATTTACCTAGGTTTCGAATGTTTCGAATTACAAAAGTAGCCCGAAGTTCTGAGTTCCCAAAACTCGAAACTTTTTCAGTTTCGAGGTGTTTCGTGGTTTCGAGATTTCGAGTGACTCATCCTTATAATTTAGGAAAAAGAAGAATTGTATGGTCCTAACTGAAAGAAGAAATTGAATGCAATTAAAATAATGAATGAAAATCGTCACGTGATTCACGGTTAATAACAACTAAAACAGATTCGTATAATAAAACTTTATTTTACACTTTAGAAAACAGGAATACGACATATCAAAACCACTGATCAGTAATTTGTCTAACAACGCATTGTCCAAAAAATTTTAATTTATGCACAACGAAAAATTGTCGTTCAGTGCCAACCAATCCGTTGATTAGTGAATTTTCATGACTAACAAGGGGACCATCCCCAAGTGTAAATCGCCGATTTTAATGAAATTTACGTATGATATAGTTCCCAAAAAAATATTTGACACGTATTTTTTTTATCGGCCATGATTCATGTTTAAAGGGTGAAAACAGCCCTTAAAGTTGAGGCCTCAAAACATATTTTCATTGATATCTCGCAAACCATTAGAGATAGATGAACGGTTCACATGTAGAAATTGTGTATTTTTCAATAACAAATTCATTCATCCAATTACTTTTTAAAAATATCCATTTGTTTAAATAATATATTAAAAATAGCACTATTTTGTTGATTTTTGCAGTTAAATATTAATAAATTTCCGTGTAAATTTGTATATACTTACTTATGAGCGCTATAAAAAATACGGATAAATTGGAATTTCGATTTGTTGTATTATAAAAAAAATGTTATAAACCTAATTTATATAAATTTTATGTAAGATGTAACGTAGGTTTACTTATGGTCACGAATATTATAAATTTTTATAACTTCTCAAGCTGTTATAATATATTAGGTATCGATAATTAATTCTTGAGAGTCAGGTGTATTACCGCAGGTACAATCCTGAGATCACGGCGTACCAAGAACGGTGGGTACACAGTATAAACTTCATTTACCCAATTCACGGTAGCATTGTTTCAACAGAGAAAAGACGATAGGTTCAGGGTTTTTTGAAGTCGTAAAATGATTAAACCTAGTGTTCTCACGTTCTTAAAATTATAGTAGCTCTGAAAAGAGCTGATTTCTTTGTGGGAGTTGATACCTTTTTAGTATTCTGCGTTGATTCGATTTCAGTTATGTAATCTATTCCATATAGTTTTCACAATAATGAAATTCTTCAAGAAAATGATTGAAGCACAAATGTTTCTGGCACCACGAACATTTTATAGAAACCACGTTATTGCAGTGAACACAAGTTAGAGTATGCACATTCATGAAACAAAACTCCACCGGATTTTCAAATTCTTCTGGTCTGTTGTCCAAATATCCACATCGAAACCACGAGTATTTAAATAATTGTTTATATCTAGGGGCTGAAAACTGATTATGAATGAGTGATTGCATTTTAATTATAGTATTTCTTGCATGTAAATTTATATCGAGGTTCAAATTTATTACTAGATCCGACAGTTTTCTGGCAAAATTCTTCCATATTCGAAACCCATATACATCCAAAGGTTGAATCAAACTTGTATTTTTTGGAATTTTTAATACTTCCAATGTTTTACTACCTGGAACTATATTCAAAATCATAGTTTCATCATAGCCAGACCATGAATCTACTAACAGTGTTGCAAAATCTGGCATATTTGGAAAAAATGCTTTATCCAACCACAGTTTCAAAAGATCTTCCGATAATTTGCCCGACGCTAAAGCCCCCACGACAATGTTGGGAGCTTGAAATATTGTTTCTTTTATACGTAGACCTAACTGCCCACTTCTTTCTTTCAAAACAAGAAACAACGGAGAAAATAACTGTCCATCAGCCGAAATTGTTGGTTGGATTGTGTAACTATGCGTTATAGACGATGCTGATTGTATTAAGCTCTCCGTTTTTTTTTCACCTCTCCATAACAATGTTCTGCCAGAGTGTATTTCTAGTTGGAATCCACTTTGATCGGTATTGAAAATTAGTCCTTCATAGGGCGACCCATTTTTTACCCTAATTTTAAAAGTGTGAGAACACGAGGTTTAATCATTTTACGATTTCAAACAAACCTGAACCTATCGTCTATTCTCTATTGAAACAATGATACCGTGAATTGGATAAAGGAAGTATATACTGTGTACCCCCCGTTCCTGGTACGCTGTGATCTCCAGCATTGTACCTGCAGATATAAACCTAACCCTCAAGAATTAATTATCGATACCTAATATATTATAACAGCTTGAGAAGTCATAAAAATTTATAATATTCATGACCATAACTAATCCTACGTTACATCTTGCATAAAATTTAAATAAATTAGGTTTATAACTTTTTTTTCATAATACAAAAAATCGAAATTCCAATTTATCCGTATTTTTTATAGCGCTCATAAGTAACTATATACAAATTTACACGGAAATTTATTAATATTTAACAGCAAAAATCAACAAAATAGTGCTATTTTTTAATATATTATTTAAACAAATCGATTTTTTTAAAAAGTAATTGGATGAATGAATTTGTTATTCAAAAATATAGAATTTCTACATGTGAACCATTCATCTATCTCTAATGGTTTGCGAGATATCAATGAAAATATGTTTTGAGGTCTCAACTTTAAGGGCTATTTTCACCCCTTAAACATGAATCATGGCCGATAAAAAAAAATACGTGTCAAATATTTTTTTGAGAAATATGTATTAAAATCGGCGATTTAGACTTGGGGATGGTCCCTTGTAAGTGATTAACAATGTTAGTAGCGTGACATTTTTTGACAACACAAATGTTAGAATAGAACATTTTTATTCAAAATTTATTTCTGCAAACATCACAAGTGGAATAATTAATATTTTCGCGAGTTGTGCATTCGACGTGTACCCAACTTACATATTTGGTACACTTCGTTAGATAATTTCGTACAAACGATACAGACTTTTTTTTCAAGTTTATCTTTCTACTGTCGAGGGATCTAATTTAATAATAATAAATAGTATGAAATCTAATTTAATTTTAGTTATAATCAGATGGAATTTATTGATAAGAATAATTTAGTCTGTACTGATCAACAGTTCGCTAGTCAGTCCCATAAAACAAACAGACAAGGTACATAATAGACCTATCATCCAATGTATCTTTCTTCGAAACCCCATTACCGTTTTAATTTTTACTTTCTCGATTGCATAAAATCTATAGCTTTTTCGTTTGTCTTTACATTTTGCAAATTAAAATGCTTGAAAAGTGTTTTTGCATTGCTTTTCTTGGTAATAAACAGGAAGATATTCCTCTGAAAATTCTAATTTTTTCAATTATGGTTATTTTAAACAACATGACATGAAATTCCATGAGATGGTAGGTCTAATCTGTTCCTCGGTTGTGCAATAAGCATATGGAAATATTTTGAATCATGATATGCAACGTACAAAGAAAATAGCAAAGCTAAGGTTTCTTATTATACTGAATTTATTATACTAAAATTATACTTTACTAGACTAAAAATGATATGCATAATAGGACAAAATCATTTAATTACCCGGCAAACGTGAGATCAGCTCTACAAGGTAACTTTTAACGTGTTGAATATCAACATCTATGTTTAACGCATAAAAACACCGGAAAGAATGTAAAAAACAATATGGCTCCGAAATGTGTTACACAAAATTGTTCCATTCGTTTATTCAAATAAAGGGTTAATGTCTGGTGTAGAAAGCAAAAACCAGCATTGGCGAGTACTGTACACTACACCAGTCGGTACAGCACGACTCTCTCATACAAAGTAAATTTTGAACTCCTGTAACCATGTTCCTTTCTCTCTTTTTATAGTGTCACTAATAACCCACACAAGAGGCTGATGTGACTATAAATAATGAAAAAACAAAGAAATGAACGCAAAACAAAACTGAATCGTCGGTAATTGCATTCCGCAGCTAATGGAGTACGTGCAGCGTGTGACAATGATCGTGAGCTTGTATTTTTTAGAAGTTTCTGGCCACGCATGGGTAAAATTTTGTAATCAAACACGATATGAGAAATGGGGTCCTGTTTTCATGCCGATAAGTGTTTCTGAAGCTAATAAATCAAACACTCTTCTGTAACTTTTTCTATGGGAAAACTACTTTCAACAGTGATAAGCGTAATGGTCTCTCGAGACTCCATGGGAGTGTGAACGAGGACCCAATGTTCACACGTCTAATTATGTGAAACTGGGAAAAAACTTCATAGTGCTTAAACTGGGTAATAAATCTTAAATCTTCATTGTTGCTAGTTGATACTAAAGAACATGAATTTCTACTTAATTTCAGAACAAAATAGTGACGAGTTAACTAATTTTATTACTGTGGGAGTGTTCAGCACGATTCGGTGTTATTCGGCAAGTTTCAGCAGCTCAACGGGCCTAGCAAGCGACAGTTAGTGGGTAAGGACATCGCAGCGGAAAGATACAATGAAAATGATTATACATTAACCTTTACGTTTGTTCTTCAAACTTAATTAATAGATTTTTTTCGATTTTCGTCTATTCTATTAAGTTGTTCGGTAAGTTCGTAGCGTTTTTATAATATCAAGTTCTGTTACATAGTTGATGGGATTCAAATCAAATATACAATCACATTTCGAAACATTTCACTGATTTTTATGTTACATCAGCAATATATAATATGGAAAATATCGTAGGAAAGTTAAATAACTATATTTTTTAATAACATAAATGTAATACACACATAGTTATAATGTATCCTATTGAAACAAGTAAAATCGTCGTGGCAGTCAACATGTTAAGGAGACTTTATTAAGTGATAACATTATTAATTTATACAACTACTACGTCTAGAATTGGTTACAAGAAAGGGCGATGATAATTAATATCTTTATTTCAGTAAAGAGATAGTGAAACGTATTATATCCAATGCATCTTAATATAATTTATTGCAATTTTTGTAAAATCGTATCAATAACCGGAAATTGAATACATTAGTGGCTGGGAAAAAGTATTTAAAAGAATTCGTTTTGGAAAAAGATTAAAACTTCCTTTCAGTTATGAAACTTCCTAATAGTAGAATCACCAAAAAAACATGCAAAAGTATTCGATGAAATGATAATCTTTCCAAACAACCTAATACAAAAGTGAGTTTGTGTTTTATTTATGAACACTCATTGATCTCGTTCATCACATTACTTGAAAGACTATTTTTATAAACAATTTGGGAACAGTTGATAGAATTTAATACACTTCTATGGACAAATATTTAAAAGATTTTTGTTATGAAAGAATTATTTCGTGAAGTTATATGTATCGTAAGATTAGCCTTTGTTTCAGTATAAAATTATAGTTCTTATCTCATTAAAACAAGGCAAGTGAAAGTTTTGTGGAACGAATAGTTCTCGTTTTAGACCACACCGAGACACCGAGTTGCGAATAAATAACAATTTATGAAGACGTGCAAACAATTTATTCAACCCAGAATCTTATTCGGTGTCTGATATTTTGTTACGAAATTGCGTAGACTTCTATGTGCATGAATACGATACCGAAGACAAAGATGAAATTTTATAATTTCCGAAAGACCAGGGGTCACCTTCATAATTAACGTCAAATGAACGAAGATCGAAAACGAGAACGACGGCAATAACGATAACAAGGATAGCAATAATGATAAGTATTCTGTTATATACAACGCATCCAATGTGCAGGACAATGTGTGACATCTAAGTGGAAGGTGTTTGCTATCCTTTAACACTCTGAATACCAAACGTGTCTATATGAGCTTAATGCAATTCTCAGATGGTTGACTACGAATTGCTATGGCCGAGTCTTAAAACAAAAATTCAACGTGTTATACGTATTTTAAACCAAATGAGTCAATGTGTATCCGCTCCATATTTCTGTGGACTTCCTCCAACCTTTGGAAAATCTAATCATTATGCCTCGATTGCTTCTCCATGTATCATCGTAATTTATACTGATTTTGTTTAAAATAAGGTATACGTATTCTTACGCATTATATGCAATCAGAAAATAACCTTCCATTATCTTCATTCAACATGACTATAAAAAGCTATCCAAATTGTTTCCATTTGTGTAAATAGAACCGTCTCCCATTTTTTGAGGGAAATTATGCGCTTCCCAGAATTTGGAGATGTGGCACTTGAAGTGTGAAAGATGTATAAGATTACATTGATACGTTTAGTGGAGACAATGGGAGAAATGTGAAACCAATGGGTAAAGGATTTGAAAGAAATGGTGAAACTGTGCAAAAAAACGATATATACGAAGCATTTACTACGAAGATCGTAATGACTGTTTTGTAACCATGAAGTGCAAAACGAAACGTAGAAAAGCATCAAAACTGTTAACTTTAACTGCTGTTAAAGGCTAAATTTTCCCCCAAGGTCGACAGTCATTCAGTGCACAAGAAACTTCGACGGAGAAAAAGGAAAGCTGATGAGACGTATTACGAGTATTATTACAGGTTGCTGGAAATCGTATCTCAAGTGAACATGAAAATTCCTGCGGTAATTTAATATATTATCGACGGTATACAGCAATGCTTGGAAACAGAATGCTGAATGAAACAAGGGACTGAAGTCTCGCAGTTATAAAAGCATGGTTAATTTTCAGTTTTCGAAAAGACATAAGCCTAGTTTCGATGTTCACCTTGCATTTTGCCGAATATAGAAAAGGACAGCGAAAATGATAAATAGTAATAATGCAAATATTTATTGAGCTAAACGTATAATATAAATGTACGATTATTTTCAAAAATTCCACATTGACGATTAACACGATTGAATTCGTTTTAGTTGTTTAAAATAAAAAAGAATTAGGCTTATTTTAATCAGCAAATTTGCCTCTATCGTTCCTACCTTATACACCGAAAACGAAGAAAAACAAAATGGTGGTAAAGTAAAATGAAAAGTTTAACCTCAAAAAAAATTGTTTTATTGTTTCATTTGTTGTAAGACGTGTAAATATTGTTGGTTTTTTTATAATTCTGGTAAGGACGATAGAAGCAAGCTTATTGATTAAAATAAACCAAATCTTCTTTGTTAAAGATGACTACAACAAACATAATCGTGTCAACCGTAAAGGAGGAACTTTTTAAAGTAATTACACATTGATGGGTCTAGTTCAATATTTGTCACTGTTTAATATAACGGTGTGAAAATTTTAGCAAAGTGTTAATAAATCAACGTACGAAACAAGAATTATGTAAACCTTTTCGTATAGAAGAAAAAAATTCATGAAAAATGTCCACTTTTTGGATACTTTCGAGCGAATACGGTCTTAAAAAATGCAGAATAAAAAAATTACAATTATCATACATGTGCAAATGCATCGGGGATGCATAAGGTAACGCTTCTGATCATTTACAAATACGAAAATCCAAAAGCGTTAAAAAGCTATAAACACAAGCTGTCGGTTATATGCAAATCACAAAGAAAGGAATAGATGATCCAATCTATATTTCTCAATTGATACAAAATTGACTTCAAGCCAAGTAATCGAATCCATCAAATAAAGAATCCGCAATTAGGAAAATTTATTTTATTAAGCAACAATTGTGCAAGACATAAAGTTTCAGCAGACAGTTTTAAAATTATGTACCTACCATCAAATGTAACGTCGTTGATATGACTGGTGGACCATGGCATGATTGCAAAATTAAAAATTCTTTGTAGACAAAAATTATTGAAGCTGGTTGAATGGATTTTTTTTAAAAAAACATCCAATTAAAAATTGCATTACATTAATGGACAAAGCATAGAAAGGAAGAACTTTAGAAAAAATTTAAAAAAAATGCATGGAAAAAAATAATTCCAAAATGAGAAAATATTTACGGACAAAAAATGTTACACAATTTCCGCATCGTTACGAGGAAATGGTATTTGGAAGACGATATAACAGAATTCATAACGAAATATGGGAAACCTGAAAAAATTTTTTTTGGAGGAAGATGAGTATGAAGAAGCAACAAAAGAAGATACAAAAGAAGAATGACTATGACTTCACACTAATGTCACGTCACGTAAAACGCGTGAATTCAGTTGAGAATCGTAGAAAGTGAGAAAAAGATGGCAAAAATAATTTATGTTGCTATTTTTTTCTCTCACTTTACGGTACAAGAAATATTTGAAACTTTCGAAAACCATTTTCAAAATTAATTATCATTACAATTATGCTAATTAATTTCAACATTAATTATGATTTCATAAATAAATATAAATATACTTTTCATCATATCGATATTAACTTAAATTGTTTAGGAAATCGGTAAAGCGATAATCTAAGAAAAATTTATGTGTTTGTAGTTTATGATCAACAATTAATATTAATTGATAAATATCATCCAGATTATATCGTGTTTGGTCTTATTTTAATAAAAAAAACCACACAGATACATTTGTAAAAGCTTCATGTAAAAAAAAAGGAAAAGTCATCTTTGCATTATGTACTATGTAAATATGTATTGTTTATGATATTTGAGTCCAGATCAGATTACGTTACGCGACCGTTCGACGTCGAGCTTCGTGACGTGTCAATGAGAGTAGTCAGTAGTGGGTATGACCTACTGACTACCGTTCACGTATCGAATCATAAATAGCTCACAGTTATCCAAGCATTGCTATATTAGAAAATGACACAAACAAGATCTTGTATGATGCGAACAAAACGAAAAATAAGGTTAGGTCGAATTCGAAGTTCGACATTCAAAAAAAACTGTCGCGTACGGAAAGTAATAATGGTAATAATAAAGGAGACATCGAACGGAGGAAATGATGAATTTCCCAAACATAATAACGCGCGTGCGTAGCCAGACTAGGTCCAAAACATACAAAAATTGTACAAAAATTTCCCAAATCCAATGCGTGAAATAGTATAAAATAAATGAGGGATATACTCATTATTAATATTAGGAAAAAAGTGATACCTACTTCTGATTAGTTATATATATTTTTTAATTACCAAAGATACTGTCTTATAATTACGTTCAAACGAACGTGTGTTCGTTTGATTTCACATGGATATTTGTTGTAATATTTGTTTAATTTACGAAGCTATCGGTTAACAATAAATAGTTTTATTTCACGTGCTACGCTTTTTAATATAAATATAAAATTAAGCCCTGATCCTAGAAATTTTTAAGGTGTCTTATAATTTCATCCACAAGTATACATATACTTATATACATTATTATAGATTTGAATTTTAAAGATCAAGTATGTCGAGAACAACTGCGTCGCACAATATTTAGTTATAATTCCGTTGTTGTTTTCATCTACTCTAAATTATTATAGTAATGTCGCCTGTAACATTAAAATTGTAAACGGGCCGGGTAGTCCCCTAATGATTCGATATAAGAATGGATGTTCTATCCTATGCTTCGCCAATGGTAAAAGTCACGTATGTGTGCATATCCTGTAAAAGACAAAGACACGAAATGCTTTCAGTGTAACGAACACAGCCACATTGCAGCGGAATCTCCGAAGCAGGCGAATGTTGGCAATAAAAATTGTAACACGATGTACAGGTCGATTCTAAGGGTTGCTCTAAGAACGTAAAAGTATACGGAATTGGGATGTGCAACCATCTGAAATTACGGGTATCCGAGTCTCGGGTCAGATTGGGCATTGATCGAGTCAAGTCGGGGCGGGACCCGAAAATTATACGCGAGTCTAAAGTCAGGCCAGGTTGTAGTTGTATATCTAGAACCTGTTTAATAGCATAAATGTGATGTTTCTTTTGATTTTTTTAACCCCTCGCGTACGAGTTCCATATCTCGTATGAATGACGCATTCTCATGCTGCACGCACACGAATCTATGCTAAGTATGGATTTGTATGTTTGGTTTCACTATTATCTGAATGCGTGTGTGAACGTGCATGAGCAGGGTCCGTATAGTGTATGTATGAAACCCAGCTCTGAAAAAAGTTTTAAAATATCGGAGTGTTTGGAAAACAGAATATCAGCTCCAACACGAGCAGTTGGCAAGAAAACATTGTACAATGCATGCCGGCACAGTGGCACGTTGCGTCGGCACGAGCTATATTTTAAGTCGCAACCAAATTTACGATATAAGTATGATACTATTAGACTGTGAATGTTTATGCAAATTCATATCTTTGCAAATAAATTCAAAAAAATAGAAGCTAATGCGAATCAGTCTCACCCTGTAATTACTATGCTTCGCACCTCCTTTTGCATATTTATTGTAATTTTACATATTGCACGCATTCTGTACTTCTTTACAAATTTATATTTTCCATAATTACATAAACATCGGCAATTTAGTTATTATCTTAAAATCTCAATCCAGGTATGCTTCTTGCGTCTCTATACTGATCACCATAAGTTTCCGGCTAATCAAATAATATTTATTATGTTAACATACTAGCGCAACAAATTTCTCTATTGCCTATCTCTTTCTTATTTTATTTCCGTTTTGTTTGATTATCACTATTACACATACTTGGGCCAGCAAACTAAGTTTCAAGTAACTTAATTATACAGCGCGTAATTGTATCCAACAGATATTACATTCTTTCAATCTACTTGATCGGTATGCACCACTCCATTCAGCCGCCAGTAACGCGATCATTCATACGCCAACCGATTATTAATCACTCCGCCGTTTTGTTCGACAACTGTTTTAATTCAATTCGTACGCCTGCGACACGTTAATATTTCAGCTGGATCTGGTAGACAGATTGATCGGCAGATACAGATCTCGATTCGGTGTATCGTTTCACTTCAATTACATAACGAAAAACCGGACCTCACACATTGCACGATATTACGCACCAAACTATGGAACTACATACCTATAGAATGTAAAAAAGTAACTCTTTAACCGATACTGTTTTGTGGTAGAATAACAAAAATATCATTTCATCCATTGAAATTAACAGTTTAATATATTTTCAGAATAGTGATTTCACATTCAGGGTTTAAAAAAGTTCAAATATCGAGTCAAAACAGTATTCGAATCGATTAGTTTTAACGGAAATTATATAAAAGTACAAATTTTAAAACGATATGTTTCAAAATAAGACATGATGGCAAATACATTATAAAAAGTACTTATAAATAACAACAAATTCCATTGATATTAAAGAAAATATATTAATAAATATATGAAATACAAATTTAAATTATATCATATAAAACTGAAATTAAATTTTTTCGTTTAACATAGCAGCTGTCCGTCACTTATAAAGTATTTTGTCAGTACATCGCGATATACATTATCCCCTCTATTAATATGAGTGGTACTATCATTTACAATTTCGTTAGTTTCTAATCCGTTCGTTACTAGGGTGCCTTAAAATTTGTACTCATCTCGATCACGAACAAAGTTTTGTAGCATATATCTCTCAATATCGACTGCAAAGCCTACTTATACTTTATATAAAAACTTAAGGAAGGATCATTTTGACCACTTTAATTATTATAGGGTAGATGTCCCAATTACTATCAGTGCCCCTATAACCGACACTTTAATTATTTTACTTAATAGCAGAGTAGTGTATGAAGAATCGTAAATAAACAAATTATGATACTAAATTTGCACTTCAGTTTACGTAACAACACATAGTCACTGTACCTATATTCGTTTACACTTAATATTTAAAACGAAATATTAGGAGGCAAATGTGCTGTTGAACATTAAAACGTGACCAATTTAATTATAAAGTATGAGACGTGTCACAATTCGGTAAAGGCGATACGTTATGCTAATATAAGTAAAGCGTGTTTCTATTTAAATGACAACTTTTCAAGTGACAGTATAGGAACATTGGACTTTATTGTATACTTTCAATGAATTAGTAATTAATTCGTTACATTCAACATATAAAAAATGTTCATAAATAATAGAGACGTTGAACAATATTTTGCTTCAGATTAGAACGACTTTCAGGTTAAATACGTTCTAAAATAGTTAAATATAGTAACGCGATGATCTTAAAGTGGTAGTAATTGGTACATCTACCCTAGTATTAAACAACTGCAATAAGCATACTCCAAAAAACTGAATATACATATGTATTCGTTCTTCGTGAAACCAACTCCCCAGCCGATTATATCGTAGCACACTATGTCTTGTCCTCAATGAAAGGAAGCAGCTTCCTAATACTTTCTTTAAAATCGTATCTTCATTAAGTGACGTCGCAATCTGACAGGATTGACTAACAATAAGGTAGACATCCCTTTCATCAAACCAGCACTTTAATTGCGGATTCGACAAAAGGGCCCGATCCTTCACCGTGTATCACATCTTCTTTTCAACTGCCACGTACCCATCAAATCGTTGACGCTTTTGTATATGTATACTACAATATATTCAACGCGGAGAAGACACGCTGTAAATCGCCAGTTAAAGCCTGGTCTTCTCGCGATGCTGCAGCCAGTTTCCGGGTGGACTGCTGTAACGTGCTCACAATGCAACGTAATTGACTGTCAACGCGAATAAATATTTTCAATCGCGTGAGAATGCAACTGGATAAGAGAAAATTAAATTTTTTCTTGCTTCTTGTTTTGGCGTGGTTAATTGAAACTTCACATGACGATTGGATAAATCATTTAGAAGAATAATGAGATTACTGACATTAAAGAATGCGAATATTTTCATTGCCCGACAATATGTGTTTCGATATTTTATTTTTTATTTTTCCTCCTTTATAATGTAAAAGATATCGTTGTTATTTATCCACTGAAATTTAATATAATCTGTATGATTCATAGGGTTATTTTAAGTGTTAGAAATGAGTATTATGAATTGCAATTTTCAAGTTCTGACAGATTAATACACATTTTGGTTTTACTGGTAAGGTAATGTTACAAGATGTTACATTTTTAGAGGTATAATAAGTATTACTACACTGATATTGCTGTCGTATTTTCATATACAGTTAGTCATGAAAGTTTAAATTCCATTCTAAATTTCAAATATTTGTAAATTTTAGGACATATCTTGGAATAATAAAAATGGTGTCAAAATTCATAAAATTTAAAATTACAAGCGAAAAAGATCCGTAAAACACGTTTCATAAAGGGATCATTATTGAATAAAAGTGAACCTAAAATTGTATAAGATACAATGTTATGTATGTTAAACAAATTATAGGAGATTACAGATGCGTCAGAAGGCGTAACAAAGAGTAAGTTCCATTATAACAATAACTTTGGTACACTTTCATACACGTATATGTATAAACTTATGTGAAATCATATTTTTAATTTATATATGTTTTGTTGTGAACAAATAGGAAAAACATTACTATTCTTTGACAATCTGTCTAATTTTAATTAATGAATAAATTACTATTGTTAAAATAATGGACGTTCCTGTACTTGTTTAAATACTTGAAATTTAAAAATGCATGTAGACTTTTACAAATGACTGTGTAACACATTGTAGTAATTTCATTTTAATAATTTAAATAATTTTTAATTATTAGTTGTAACGAATAATTTTGTATAATTTTTTCTTTTACATTTCTAAGTTTTATCAATAGCGTAAATATTGTCACTTTCCCGAATTTATTATCACAATTAGAAAGGAAAAGGAATTTGTAATATAAAGTTTCAAAGTGAAGAAAAATTTTAAGCACCGCTAAGTAATAGGTAACATGAATTATATGGAGTATAATTCAATTATAATTTTATGCACTACAATAAACGATGTGGTATCAAGCATTCCCTATTAAACATAGAAAACAGCCGTTTCTCTTTTTGACGACTCCTCAACGTCAGTTAGCGCTCTTAATTGCATGTTTACCAGAAGTTTGTTCCCTCTTAATTACTGCATCGACACCACCGCCAACGATGTCTCTTAAGACGAATAAAAGAGTTATCTTGACAGATAATATTTATGCAGTACATGGGCAATAATTTTTAGTCAGTATTATTATTTTTACAAAATGAACCACAATTCACCAAGCAGAACAAGTAATTAATTATGTAGTGGATACATTAATATTTCAGGTGCCGACTCCTGTAACTTACACAGCTTTTACACGCGAACCACTTATCCAGCTACAAGAATCGAAAAGTGACCATAAAATTAATGCACGGCGATAACATAAGATATTTTATAACGAATTAATTAAACGATTTTACGTGTTTCAAAAAAAAAATCAATGATAATTTTACTGAAATAACAAATACAATTTAACCTACATTTTAAATATCCCTTTATTGTTGAAATTATTTTTTGGTCCTGATATTAATTTATGTATATTAAACTACAATTAATAATTCTATTAACTGTTAAACAATACCTTAAGATCAAATTAGTTGGTTTAAAGTTTACTTAAAATTAATTTTACTGCTCGCACCTTGATTTAAAACCATCTTATAAATTTCAGTATCTAAATATAGTAAATCTAACTTTGGTTGGGTTTCAGATCAATTTTTGAAATAACATATGTTACAATACTAGTTAGCCTTTAACCTTAATTTGAGATGAATAAATAAGATGTATCTGTAAAGAAGATATATCAACAAGAAATGTCGAAACTCTGACCGTGTCGTCAGAACGCTTATCTTAGAAATATAGTTCATGGTAAAAATGCAGCTTGCCATATTTATGGGCAGTTCATAAATATATCAAAATTGTCGTACGAGTTTTAAATTTCTTGTAGATAGAAATATGTTCTAATTTGACGCGGCTGCTACATAACAGTAATATATTAAAAAATTGTCTTTCGGGGGAAAGCATTCTTATAGAAAAATGTCTAGTTAAACAGCGCACACAATTTTATAATTTTTGATGAAATTTTATTATTTTATAATTCTTACTTTCATTTGCTTCAGCTATAAAGCTTTTTGCGGAAAGAACTACATCATGTCAGAGAACATAAACAAAACGATATGATTACTCATTAATTTTATTATCATTTAGCAACCTCTAAATAAATTTTGCGTGAATATAAATCAATATTGCAATTTTATTCTTAAAAGTATTGCATTTGAAGACAACAAAGGAAATACATAAGTCCATTTTTATTGATTTTCTAATTTTTGTGATTTATGGTTAAAAGGAAGCAGCTTAAAATGATATAATTGAAAAAGAAAGAATCCTACCAGATATAAAAATATGAACTTTTCAGTGAGGTATACAAGAAAACAGAGGAATAATTTGATAAATTCATAGATTAAAAATTAATTGATTAATCAATATAAGAAATTAAATAACATCTTATTTGACTGTTTGAAAAAATTGTTATTAGCAAAGAAAAAAGCTGCAATTATAATATTTTTCCCTTATAGTCTTCAATTTATTATCTTATTACACTTATTATTAATTGTGAATAAATCGTAGCTTTTTTAATGTTATTTAAAATTTATTTTAATCTTTGTTTCCATTTATTAAAACATTATTGTAAACAGTAGTTCTGTAATATTATTTCATATACTTTCTAATATATTCAACTATTTTCCTTAATACACATATCTAAAAGTAATTCTATATTATACATTAATATTCGTTTAAGAAAATCAATTTAGCGATCAATTACTTTCACAACGTTTACATTAAAAAAAAACATTTATGGATTTTAATGAATCACGTGATTCATCATTAAACACGGTAAGTTCTATTTTGCAACTAATTATTACTTAATACGTAATTTCAAACCGCGTCTTCTCAAAAGCCAATTCACTGAACGATATTTTACTGTCAACTGCAAAGGATTCTTTCGTGAAACGTGAATGATTCATTTCGATGCCCGATGTATGTATGTTTCGATGTTATCGAGAGAGAACGTAACGAAGCAACGCAAATAAGATCGATGCAGGTCGCTTTTGAGACTGTTCCATTCCGGACCTTATCGAATCTCGTTCGCACTGTATCATTATCGAAATGTTTCTTTCAAATTTATGATAATTTTTTATACCGACACAAATAGAGCGGATGATTATAGAGATGAACTGAAATACAATATGTAACAAAAAGGTTGTATAAAACTTTAGACTTAAGTCGAGCGTGTTAGCGAAAATACGTTTCCAGACGATCACCAGACGAAAACAATATTAAGCGAAAACAATGCGCATTTAGGCGATAAGCCCTACCTGGACGACCTTCCGATAAAGGAAAGGGAAGCTGCTGGCGAGGTATTCTTACGAAGCATCCGAAGCATACAGTCCTCGAGCGATTTATTTGTGTATTAAGATAGGCAGAAAGTTATCAATAAATTCTTGTAAGAGTTGATAAGTGGCATTCTTGTTCTCCATTTTTCTAATAAGCGCGCCAAAACAAATAGAAACGTTAACATAAACATATACCTGGTAACGAATATTAATATCATAAAGATGAATTAAAGCATAAGATTCAATACATGTATAGACATGTCTTGCTGTCATTTGCCGAGCTTGTTCAGTGATATCAGAATTAACACGAACCTTTATAATACAGAAGAAAACTGCTGCCAAAAAAAATTATTCATTCATCTCATAAGTTCGTGACGAATTTTATATCAATAAAAGTACAGCCGAATAAAAATAGCGAAAGTACATTCAAATCAAATTAAAACGATCTATTAATCGATAGATCCTTCAAAGAAAACCCTTTCTGCCAAGCTTCAACCCCGTGTCCCTACCATTAAGGTGGTTTTAGACCAAAACGTGACTTATAAGTTCGATACCTTTCATTCTATCGCATAAAAAGTTATGTAAAAATTCGAAATACTTTAATCAGTAGAATACGTCTGAAAATTTTTTCAAATTCGGAAGTGCTGATTTTTAATTGAAGTTCCCAAACGACAATGTTTACATTTCTATAGCTAGTTTTACAGTTATAGTTGGAGCACCCTGCTATCTTAAATGATTTTCTTAAACTGAACTTGAACTGCTACATTAAGCGACATTCACCCTTAATTATTAAATAAACAATATTGCGAGATATAGTATTAACATGTTGCGGCACGAACTTATGGGAAGACCTACTATAAAGAAAATTAATAAATTTACAGCATTTAGCGATTCATGTAAAATGTTAGTCTCATGATGCCTCGCCTAAACTGGCGAACTTTTGTTCGCGGACACTATACGCTGACAGTTCACGGACACTGTCAGCAGACAATCTGTAGCCAAATCAAAAACCAGGCTACAGTCCGCGGACAAGAGCTGTCCGGACGCAGTTTACCGACAGCTTTGTATACATTATCTATAAACAGTTTGTAGATAGAGAAGGAGGAAAAAACCACGAAACAAGTCTGCGGACAAATATTGACTTATGCATATTTCGTTTTTCGTTGCGATGGAAGATAAAAGACTCATCCGCGGACAAGAGCTAAAATGAAAGTTTATCAGAATTCATTCCAAGAGCTCGAAATTTGAGAATATATAAAACGTTAATTATTATCATAGGGAAAGAATCGGAACGTCAAGGACAGAATTGGGCATATTTTATTCCAAGAATTTATTCGAATAATTTATTCGATTTTTCTGGCAACCTGTTAAATTATACAATCAGTAACCGTAAATCTAGTGTTAATTTACTGTGGTTTGAAACTGATACTATTTCCTGGATTCATTGGATCGTGTGATTATTTATGTATATTCACTGGCATAATAAATTTCGTCAACTAATAAACTTGTAGCAACAGTAACGAAATTTCACGAATCAAGACGAAGAATTATGATAAAGATTATATTTGTGAATATTAATTATTTTAGTTTGTTTTTGCAAGAGACTAGTTACGGAACATATTTAGCACGATATATCATTTCTAAATGCATTATACATATATTTTAATTATTGTGCCATAATATTG
Organism: Eucera pruinosa; assembly: GCA_028830335.1. NCBI lineage: Eukaryota > Metazoa > Arthropoda > Insecta > Hymenoptera > Apidae > Eucera > Eucera pruinosa. Next base: position 2,246,951 of record JAMYCR010000008.1, on the reverse strand, counting down.
CAAAAGTAACTCAAAGTAATTATTGTTTTACGAAAAAATATATTTTAGATTATGCTGTGTTTAATCTCATCAGTTTTGAGCAGAAAAATGCCACAAATATATACATTAGAAAAAATTTCATAACGATAAAATGGGAAAAAAATTTCGTTGCATTTTGCATTGCCTCGCCGATAAACTGAACCCGTATCGTGTTACTGCGCTCGGCGATCAAGAGTCGAGCGAGTCCTTACGTTATGTAGGTAAGTGGTGGAAACAGAACTTTTGCTTTGATCGTGCAAATGATTTTCCATTGACTCGAATAGTAATTGTAATGCGCTGGATCGAAGGTTGTGAATAGTAATTATTTCCTGTTATTTTCCATTATGTTTATTTTATAAACTCAGAGTATTTGTCGAGAGAAACAAATATTTAATATGATTTAAAAATAAAATCCATTTTATTGACTTTTCCTTGAAAGTGGGACGTATTCTTCTTCTTGTGAGTACTATACAAACTACCATAATGTAAAACTTCTGTATTAAAATCGAGTTCGATTCGTAAGTGTGTATTGAATCTCATTCTTCCTCTACTGGTCAACAGAGAAATCATACAGCCTGGTAATCGCGTAATCGCTTCGCAAGAAGAATCGGTTCATTACACGAAACTTTGATTAAAGTGAGCAATGATGATGACATATTTGTAATTTTCTTCTTATTATTGCATCGTCACGGATGAAAAACCTTACAACTTGGAGAAATCTGACCTGAATCGAAATTGTTACATCTTTTATGACGGGTTGCGTTTGTGCGCACGTGACGCATCTGTACCAAAGAAAGTGTATGATTCTGGTTGATTTTGTTTTTTCATACTTTGTTACAGGGAATAATACCTGAACTTTTTAATACATTTTTTTTATGTATATATTGAGAAATGTTGGGTCTTAATATTTTTGTATTATATTTTATGTTGTATACTGAAATAATTATACGTAGGAGTTTAACATTATTATTCTAAAATATTTAAGTACTCCATTTCTCACAGTGTTAATTGCAAATCTTCTAGTAATTACAAATTCTGCGGTTCAAACATTTCTACAACTCCTTCCTCCAATTCCTACAATAATCTATCCCAATCTATTAACTTCATGGCATAAATTTTAAAACTCTTTCAAACTAAAATCTGACACAAAATTCAGTTGCATAAGAATTTATAAAATGGATCGTACAATAATTCGGAACGTGATAACTGATACCAAGGTCCGTGCCGTGTACGATTCCCACCTCTGAAGGGTTAATAATCTTAAAACAAAAATGAATAAAGCGATAAAAAACTACTTGTTGCAGGAGTTTAACAACTTATTAAAGTTCCTAAGGATATAGAAAAAATAGGTAAAAAGTTTTCAGGTGTTTCAAAATTTATTAACAGATTTATTACACCTGTGGTACAAATTTCTAATACTATTTAGCTTGGTATGTAAGAAGTTCCTTTCACGATACGTATTAGCATGACACGAACGTTTTGAAACGTAGAATAATAAATAAGTAACAGTACGTTCTAGATTTGCTGTAACTATAGCATCGGACCGCAATGCAAAATAACTGCCGCTCCTCGAACGTCTGCGTCACTTTTGCGTGAAAGTACTCGTTACAACCAGATGTACATGCTCTTGATTACCTTATTTAAAAGCCAAAGGACTCTAAAGATGAATTTTACATTTTGCAAGATATCAGAGATTAAATACTGTACACTATTTATACCATTGACTAAGTACAGGATAGACCACTCATTTATAGAAAACATCATAAATTTCAAACTGAAATACCACGCGTGTAAAAAAGCAGAGGTATTTTTACACCGCTTAGGATTTGGAGTAGTGATTTTAAGAATTACATTCAATCCAACCATCTAACAAAAGATGAAAAAGTTAATCCTATGTAACACCATGTGTCTTAAAAGTTATACAGTAATCCCTTGAGATACGCGGTTTCGAATATACACGGCTTTTTGTGGGCTTTGAAGTCGGGCGACTTCAAGGGATTCACGGATCGCGATGCATCGAGCCTTAGGGTCAAAGCACATTATTGGTTAGCTTACTATCGACTCACTATCCGTGTACACACACACACATATATACATATAATAAATTTAGGTATATATCACATAGTATGTATAATTAATGTATGCAACAAACTTTGCTGTTTGTACCTATAATTTCCTGAGTAAGACATACTTCTTTATTTTACCTATTTTACTTGAATAATTGTACATACAACATATATGTATATACAGAGTAACGTTTCCCATCAATGGTGTATATTCCACCCACTTTTTCCCAAAGAATACAATTTTCGATTGCTTTACGCTTGCAGTACGCAGACATTATTAATTAGCGTCGTTACCAAGAGTTGCATGCGATCCTTTGTCAAAATATCCTGTTCTTTTCCGAGTTGTCAACATTTTTCCAAATAATACAACTTAAACATCAAGTTTCATCTTTATATTTCTATTTCACTTGTATTTTCCAAATTGGAACCTTTAAAGATAATAAAGATTAATAAACTAGTAAAGAAATTGTAAAAAAAGAAGAAAATAAGTCATAATATTATACTTCTTGTATAACTTGGAGATTACAAATATTTGTAGGAATCATTAACTAAGGTTTTTTGTAATTTGGGTTAATTTTTAAAACTAGTAGTAACAAAACATTGGGGTTAGGATATAATTTCAGATGAAAATAGCAGATTACAGTAATTTTCTCCCATTCCGTTTTACTTACTTGGTTTATTAAACTTTACGATCAGGTGTCTTCCTTCTTACTTTAATTTTGATGATTTTATTTAAATTGTGTTAAATTTAGTATGTGATAAAACAAATGGATTGATTTGTATGGATATAAAATGTAACAGTGGAAAATAATCGTCTTTTAACATTTTTGTTTCAACTCACTTTAATGTGAATTTCATACCTTTAAATAGACCATCACTTCTAAAGTTACCAACTGAAACTCCCCAACAGCGAACGGACACAAATCTTTCCGTTCCCTGAAGCTTTCCAAGCACTCGATCAATTATACGCGAACCACCGTATATTATAATCCAAACATATAATTCATTGAAAGATGAGACACATTGCCACGACAAGGTCCACGCGCGACGTCATCAAGAAACCAAGTATTACTCATCAATCCTTCCCAACAATTTCATTAAACCGTGCAGCAGGAAACGTCGAAGAATTAAGCCACCATAAATTAGTATCCACTTGGCGGATAAGTAAGTTTACTGGTCCCATTGGAGTTCAGTGTTAATTAATAATTGCCTGTCGTTTCATGGAGTGGTAAAAGGAAGATCGACCGCTTTTTGTCTTCGCGTGGACGATCCAACCAACGAAGAAATAGAAGGGGATATCGTCGATTCTCTGACCGTAGTTGGCATGTGGAAAAGAGGAACATGCCGTTGCCTTAAACAGCCTTGGCCTTAGTCACGACTTCAGCTATCGTAGTCTTTACAAAGATCTTTAAGCGTTACATTCGGATTGCGATGAACTTTTGTACAGCGTCAAAGTTTAAAACACTAAAGTTAATGGTATGGTTTTAGATATAAACGAGATTAATAGTTTATAAAGTATTTAATGTTAAAATTGGAGGTATATTGGTTAATGAATTTTTACGGATTTTTATGCAAAGTCATTCCTTTATAAACATAAATAAAGAAATGGAAGTATTCAAATATTTTTTCTCTAATTTAACTATTTCGTATATTTTTATATACTGCGTATATTATGTACTTCTTTGCTTATTTAATTTTCTCACAAATGCATGAAAATCTGTAGCATATTAATGAAGAATGTAGTGCAGTGAATAAGCAATTTTATAGAACTTGTGTTTTTTTCACCCGAGTTTAAGATCCGCCATGCTCCCCCTCTTATATTAATTATGAATTTATCTGAAATACTAATTTGCTGTACACGTATAGTATCTTAATCAGCTATAATGAGAAAATTCCAACAACTAAGGAAAATAAACAAGCTCAAGAACACCACATGAATTCTCTGAAGAAACCTTCTGGGCTAAGTATCCCTATGCATTTCACATATTGGCAATTTACTACACACTTCCTAACCGGCTCAGGTTTGGCTATTGCGTGGCAATTTATGCGTCTCTTTTTAAAACTTCACACTTTTTAAATGGAAATTTTGGGGAGCACTCACTGTATCATTATAATCTCCCTATTTTTAGGACACTTTAGTTTTATTATGATATACAATTCTCATAATATTATCACTCCATTTGTTATATTGTAAGGCAAAACTGCATAAGTCAGATGCTCTCACTTTCAAGATATTGTTGTTTAAAGAAGTGAATACACGTATTAAATATAGGACTTCGAGCAGATTGCATTTATTTTGTGAACATAAACAATTTGTTTTTATAGATTTTGATCTGATAAATATGTAAATCCTCAATTAATGCATACATTGAACTAGTGCAAATTACATCCATTCATTTTAATCTCGAAATTTATCGATACCACATTTATACTTGATGATGATTTTGTTTTTCTTTTCTATCGTAGAGAATACAATTTATTTTAGAATTTTTATTGTTTTATCCTTTCTTGAAATCATTATGAATGAGAATCATTACAAAACTACATGAATAAATATAAAAGTAACTAAATGAGATAAATGAAAAGTTTGAAAACGCTGCCGCAAACACTTGCTGAAAGTGTGACAGGAGAAATGACTGTGCAATCACACGAGAAGTAAACAGAAAACAATCGTCAATCAAGTAATTGATGTCTCTCTGTTTGAAGTAGTTTTCGTTCGAATTTAGAAGCTAAATCTTCCTTTCAATTTTTGTTTGAACCTCGAGGATCCAGTGCACTACAATTTTTTACCTACAACAAGTTTTCATAAATGAAATGTTATCCGACCTTAATCTAATTATCCTTACCATTCAGTTAAGTATCGCTACGTCATCTTGTTGGTAAATTAAAGGGTTCATCACATCTTGAACGTTAACTTTAGCTATTTACATTATACATAAAGTTTTGCTTGTCTATGTCTAAAATCATATAATATCGATAGCTTCAATATTTCAAACTCTATCGAAACTGACGTGTGAGATTTGAGGACCTTTCTTTGCTAATATATTTTTGATTTCGTAAAAAAATAAACCAGATTCATTATAAAAGAACGCTTGTTATTCTATTTAAATACATCTAATTAACTGCAACGTACGACGAAATAAATGAAACTACGAAATTGCGACGGTGAAGAGAAAAAGAGTTAAGCAGCAAATGTTGGTTCAGGCTTCAGAAACGATATTATACGCACGCCAGCAATTAGGCGCGCAATTATTTGTTGATTGAGGCGAGAGTACGGGGCAACGCGTGGGAAGATGCGTTGCATGTTCTGAAAGAGTTGGCTCGTATGTGAATGAAGATTGGATAGCAAATTAAAATTTGGATAATGTTTGCAAGTCACACGTTTGACGTATGTTTTCAGTAAATTTTTTAGGTAAATAGAAGACTAATAAGCACATATAAAGTAGAAAACAAAGATAAAATTGAGAGATAAACTAATTATGATACAGTGGAATCCGCTTATTATGATCACTTTGGGACTTGCAATTTTTAATACGAATAAGCGACTGATAACGTTACACGGAGGATAAAAAATATTCATCATTGAACTCATTTTATTCCAAACAGTTGTTACTAGTCTACCGATTTTTATGCACTTATGGCGCATTTAAGTTTGCAAAAAAGGACAGATTCTATATGATATATAAAAACATACAAAATATTTCAAGTGAAGTACAAATTACAACATTCACAAGATCAAACAAATCTCTATTAAAGTTCACTCCTTCAATTTTACTTAAGGAGATACGATTTTGCATAAATATTCGCAGTCTAGTTACCACATTTGTACATAGGAAGATTCATTTAGCACGAATTTGTTCATAATTCTTATCGTTTGTCTCCAAATGTAATTATCACATGTGATACCAATAAATAATCGAAGTTTGATTGTAATAGGCGGATTCCACTGTACTTAATTTATTTCTTATTTGTAAACTAGAGAAAATAATTTAACGGAAAGAAATGGCTAAATCGAAATCTATCGAAAAATGAAAACTCCACAATAAGGTAGAAATGAACAGATTATAAACGTTTCCAAATTTATAAAAAAATTCCCAATATTTTGTTGTAAAATTTTCTATAATTCCTTTAGATATTAATCATTTGTAGTCGTTCGAAATAAAAATTGTGCGAAATAAAAGTGGAATTATTGTTAAATGTACATATCTGGCGTATATCAATATTTTGCATCTGTATTTTTTCGAAAACCTTAATATCAACTTTTATTTTTTAACCGTCTGAATACCAGGTGACACGATAGCGCTTTTTTTATTCAAATAAAGATAACATTTATTATTTATATGGTTTACGTGTGAAAAAGTAACGATTCGAAGCACAAGTATCAATAAAACTGGGCACGTAGGTTTCGACAGAATCTAAACGCATTGATAATTGTGCATTGCGGTCAAACGTATGTAGTGGTATTTAACGACATGAAATCTGAAGAGTACGATCACGTTGCGTGGACATTTAAAGAGTTAAATGCAACTATAAAATATTTTAAATATTTTTTGTTAGAACGAAACGTAATAAATCGTTACAAAAAATATAAATACGGTACAAAAAATTAACGTAATATGTACGATATGACAGCATACGTATTAAGACCGTTTCAGGAATATTATAAACTTTGGCTACAGTCAGTCGCAAAAAGCTATACATACATTTGAATCTCAAATATCTAAAAAAATACAAGAGTTATGACCAAACCGAGAACATTAATTTGTTCATTATTTAAAATTCGACAGATTCTAAAAGATGATTATATTTTTTCCACTTGTCTATGGAAAGATATACGTAAACCGACGACACAACTTTGCGAAAGTCTACATACATGTATTAAAATATACAATACTTGTTATAACTACATTTACATATCGTTGAACTTCCTAATGTACCTCTGATGTACTACAATTTGTTTAGCATAGACAAAATAATATCTACTACTTATTTAGGAACAATTTCATTCATAAAGGGTTATCAAAAAGTATCTTCAGGATGTCGAATGAGAATATCTGTCAAACGCCATGGTTGTTAGTAAAATAGAGGTGAAAAAAATAAAAATTGAAAATAGAACGAATGAAGATAATAGAAATAAAAAACAGATTAGAAAAGGGTAAAGCAGAAAGGGAAAAAAAAAGTTATGGTAGGTGTTCCTATAGTCTATTTTGGATAACCCTATATATCGAATGATGACAGTCACTCATCAATCATATATCCTTTATGGAACGTAATCTAAGAATCGTTCCCAATTATAATTTTATATCTTATGGATTTTCGCGCCACTTTTATTATTCTAAATTACGCCCTAAACTATATAAACGACTGAAATTTAAAATGTGTATGTAAACTTTTGTGGCTGACTAAATGATGTACAGTCGAACCTTGATAAATGGAATCGCAAAAGAAATAGCTAAAAATCGTCGAGTTAGAGAAGTTTCTATTTATCGAAGCTATGTCTTTTACTGCGTTTTTAAAGCAAATATGTACATTTCGTGTCTTTTCTAGTAAAACGACTCAAAGCCAATAACACTTTTCGTGCTAAGACCCTTCGCCATCATTCGTTTCCGCCGAATAAATTTTGGCTATCAAATAATGAACGAGGGGGAAACCGAGAACGTAATGCCTAGTTTATTAGTGGCGGACAACGTAAAATCGAAACGGATTCCAATGATGTTTACATCCCAATATTTAAAACACTTTGAACAACTTACAAATTAATTTTATCTGATAAAAGACACTAATTGACAGTCAAGAATTTACCAAAATTATTGTAACATATGCTAATGCAAATTACAGTAAATTATAGACAAAAATAATAAAACGGTTCGCATATATTTTTCATATCTTTTGCATTAATTTTGTACATCCTTTGCATATTTTCACATATAAACTTTGCATAAACATCTGCAGCCTAATCATGAGTTGTACAAACGTCGGAAACTATTCCGATTTCACGATATCTGGTTTTAACAGAGACTACTATTTATTTCGCGGAGTCTGTCCTTTTCGTCACTGACTAATCGGTAAGATTTATATTCACCTTCTCGAAGAAAACGTAAGAGTTATATTCTATATAAAAAAAATTCTACTGTTTAAATTGAAACTACTAAAAGACTACGATTTAAATCAAATTAATATTTTATTTTCTTTACGGATATTAAATTATTACAAAAAAAGGAAGTATTTATGCACGTAGCATAAAACTCCGAATATAAATTATGAATATATATATATAAACTTCTGGTACAGTGTGCTGAAATTCTGAAATAAAAATCTTCAACTTCCAGCTATGCATCTCTTCATAGTGTATATGCATGCTTCAATCGTAACACCATTGACAAAGCATAGAATAAATCATCTATTCTTATATGAAATCATCAGGGGGCTACCTGGCACCCTTACTAACATACAACGATAGGAATTGTAAATACTGCGCGAATTAATTGGTTCCGATATAATCGATCTATAATAGCTAGATTTATAATAACGTGTATAGAAGTGTATCTTCATATGTATTGTACTTCTATCATTTAATCGTCTATAACCCGAATTTCATTTACTTTTAAGATATGAACAAACGTGTAATTATATTTAATCCATGGATAGAGGGTTAAATTTATTAACTTTGATGGTCGGATTGAAAATAATTCTTAAACGAACCATTCTAAATCGCAAGGGGCGTAAAAAAATCTCTACTTTTTTACAAAATCCGAATTTCAGTTTGATATTTTATAATGTTTCCTATAAATGAATAGGCCATCCTGTGCTTAGTCAATGTCTTTTATGTAAATGGCAAATACCGTTCTAGAAAACATTTAAAAAATACTACGTCTGGCCACGAACATAAAAAAAATAACAAAAGAAAACAACAGATTTATTTTGCATAGAAACAATTCCATCTTGTGGTTTGCATTATTTATGAATGCTACAAGAGAATGGTCACCAGAAAAAGCTAATAATGACACCTAACAAGGAATAGATTGCCCGCTTTCTACATGTGTTGTAAAATTAGAAGCAGCTTTCTTTTGTCGGTGTTTCCGGTTCTTCCTCAAGTGGCGCCTCGAGGAAACCGAACAGAAGAAAAAGAAGGAACAACCAAAACGAAAAGAAATAAAAAGAAAGCGAGTAGGCGCCCATGAGTTCTTGAAAGTGCAATTTTGGACGAGTGGGCGGTTGTGAAGGCGATGAAAAAGAATAGAAGCGAAAGAAGTTGAACGACCGAGCAATCGAACGTCCAAATGGACATTTTTATTCTGCTGTTCGCCATTTCTTTTCGACGTGTTTGAGTCACGCGAGAAGGTGTTACATTCCAGACTGGCAACCTTTACTTTTAAATATTTCTTCTGATGACGTTTGACAACTCTTTAACTTCAAGACTTCTGATAAAGTTCCACTTGTCTGGAAATTTCATTTGAAGTTCTATTTATTGAACGTCGTCACGTTGAATGTGGCGAACATGTTTCTGCGATAAAAGAGAACTATACGAGTAACAATATCTATAGTGAATCAGCAAATTATTGGCACAGTAAATGATTTCACAGATGTATGAAACATAAGCAGATAATAAAGTAACTTCCTATATTTCTTATTTACAAATGTATAATCCAGGCTTTGAGCTAATAAAAATATTAAACAAAACAACAAAATTCGGATTTACAGTCATGGAAGAACAAATTGTAATATTTTTTTTGCATTGAATGTTTAACGTATAAATATACAACTTTCTTCAAATAAAAAGTTCAAAAAATTGTTTTATTATGTTTTTACTGTTCATATCACTCATAATGTTTTCCGTGTGCTAATACGTGTGTAACTAGATGTAACTCTTTACATGTGTTTAAAGTGTTATGTATTATGTAATAGCTAGAAACTTTAAATTTGTTTACAATGCATTATAAAAGTTGTTTGTGTAGTCAGTTTCGTATATACAAATTAATGTCAACTTTTTTCCCAATTTTCAAAGAAAGTTGTTTTTTGTGCAAGTATTGTGTAACAGTTTGGAAACTACTAAGTTTAGAAAAACTGTTTCAAGAAAATGAAATTTTTGTGCAAACAATTTTTTAAAAATTTCATTTCTTTAAATAATATATTAAAAATTAACACATTTTATATATTTTAAAGCCGTTAAGTTCTAATTTATAAAAACTATTCCAAAAGAGAACACATAAGTTTGTAAATAATCGCAAAGAAAGCTCTAATCTTTCATTTTCAATTTTTTTATCTTAATTTTTTTACGCCATTTTATTATATAGTAAAACATTATGTACGGTTTGTTTGGTTTATGTATGTATGAAAATACATAAAATATGAAAATAACAAGAAATCCATAGTCAATTGATAGTGAATAAGACACCTAAAATATGTTTAACACCAAATTTGGTTAAAGATTAAACTTTAAGTATTAATACAGGTCAATGCTTAAGGATTAATTTTTAATTTTGAAATTTTCACGGGTACATGAATCTAATTCGAATTACTTCAAAATCTTGTTTAAATTTTATTTTATTTTTATTTATTAAATTTTTATTTTTAGATCGTTCCAATGTGATATAAAAGTTAAAATTATCCATTTTTGGTTGACCTGAGATTAAACATAAAACAGAATTTTTTTATTCCAAAATCAAGAAAGAATGTTCCTTAATAATTTTGTGTATAACATTACCAATTTCTTTAAAGCAGACATGTTCTTCACATTAAAATACCTGAATTTTCTACTGATTTCGGTTGAAACAATGTTTTCCATTCTAATATATAAGAAATAAATTTCCGGCAGCAAGTATCGTAAGAAAGATATAAAAAACAAAAACTCAGTGTTTTTGAGTACTTAAATTGAACTCTCATAAACCAAAATTATTTATAATTTCACAAAATCAAATGTTTATTTTCCATTATCTACCGGAGTGTTAAAGATTTATAAGAAAAATTATGGTAATTCCAAAGAATAAAATTTGAGAAGGGCGTATGATGTTTCGACGATTCGATATCCTGATTCACCATATCAAGACCATTCGTCAATCTATGTCACTTGAATCGTTATTAAATTAGTGGGAAAATAGATGATAAGGTTCGTTAGCAGCATCACTTTTACACGTTTCTTCGAGGAGAGAATCGTGTTACATGTTATATAATAATGTATCGATATCCTGTCGAGTCTAACGTGACTGATGAATGTTGGAGTAGATTTATAGTAGACTGGCTAAGTGACATTTTACCAATGCTTGCTGATACGATGATGTAATGTCTTGCTGCTTACCCATATAAGGGAGACTTGGTGATTTTCGTATATGATTAGGTGAGACGTCAGTATATGATTTGGAAGTTGGAAGTGCGATTGTGCAAGAAGAATTTAACTATTTCTACTAAACTAAACAACATTCGCTACAGCTACGAAATTATTATATTGTTTAAGAAAGAAATATAGCTAAAAATGTAATTTGCAAAATAAAACTTCTAGACATGCAAACTATAAAAGATATGTTTGAAAAATAGTATACTTCACGAAAGATCATTTTAAAATAATAAATATTATTGTTACTACTTAGTATGTCTTACATACACTTGCTATCTATTAGAAAATATTCTTGAATATATGAATTTAATTTTGTTTTAATACTTGGTTATGTTACAAGAATGTTGAACGGTGTTAAAACATTTACTCATTATTTATTTATTTTGTACATTATTACATCACACTCGAATAAAATAGTATACTAAAAAATAGGACAGATACCTTAAATTATAAATAAATCAGAATTCGACAAGTTTCATTCATTAACTTGAAAGTTTTGTTTCCCGTGTTTATTTTTTATAAATGATATGTCTGTTTTGCAATCATCGCTTTCGAAGTTCGAAAATGTTCAACAAATATTAACCAATAAGTATAACCATTTACTTGCTTGAAAGGGGCGGTTGGTTCAGCTGAAACGTGCTTTTTACATTCACCATTTTCTACAGTTATCATGAAAGCTATACTTTGCTTACGCGTACACGATCAGTCACATTGTAATTACATCGATAAGTATAGTTTGCTCATCAATGCGTTTAATCGTATTATAGCCCTCGTGCGTAGCAATTTACCAGAGTTTCACTTTGGTAACGTGGCAAATTGGTGAGATGCATTTAAAATACGCCTGAATATTCAGACACGCTTAGGTAATAATATTCGTGTTTTCATGCAAAACGAATTCTCTTAATCTCTCACGAGTAATGTTTTCTTCACAGAAGTGTTTTAGTAAGGCACTTTTAAAAGACGAAAAACAGTTACATAAGCACATATTTTTAGACGACTATGGTAACTTGTTATTACTTTCCCTTCTCTGTCTTTTCTTTTAACAAACTATAAATCACTGAAGTAACTGCACCCGCAACAAGTACATACTTCCTTTGACATTCTGATTGCAAATAAACGGAATACAGGCATGTGGACGCTATGGAGCCATCGAACGAGCAGACATATATCTATGCTCTTGAGCGTATACTTGCATTTATGCATAAAAGTCACTCTACTACAGTGTCTTGATAGCTCTAATACAAAAGCCATCTTCTCCAAGTCGATCGATTTTCATGATTCGTTCCACTAGGCATTTAAGGGCATTCAAGATCGAACAAGCAAGACAAATTCCGCCTAAGTATATCGATGCAACAATATATTTGCATTTTACTGGAGATAAAAAGACAAAATTACAATATTAGTTTTAAATAAAGGAAAACGTTACTATTATCATCGACGAAGCATAGGATGGACTAGTCATTTTCATATAGAATCATCCAGCTACCTGGAGCACCTGACCATTTTTGCGTCACAGTGTAAGTACTCAGTAACTGCAGAATGTAATGAAAAGTGTAAAAAAACACGTAAGAAAGTGTTTAGAATGCAATGGAGGAACATTTTAACATTTACGTAGATATTAATAAAAAGTTAAATGTCTTAAAAAGATTTATTTTTCATTACATTATCTTTTTCGATATTGTGCCGTAATACTTTTTTATGCAGAATAATACGAAAAATTGGAGTACATAAAAAAAGTTGTAGATTTCCATTTAAAACACAAGTTCAACTGCACATTGTTATTGCAGTATCTAGAAACATCCGGTGTATATTGTAATATACAAAGTTTGTATTTTAGTATAGGGAAACTAAAATACTTACATTGTTCTCTGACAAACATGATCCCTTGGCGGTTACAATATTACCCACTGTAGAAAAAACTCTTTCCGCACTTGCTGATGATGATGGTGTATGCATAAATACTTTTTTGCTAAGGTAGACAATTTTGAAAATTTATTTTCGATATTTAGTCTTGAGATTCATATATCATTATCCACTATATCATATAATATTTTTTGTTACTGTTTCCCTAATTTCATATCTAACGTGATATCCAAATAAAAAGACCTTATATTTGAAATATTAGGAAAAAAGATTTGAACAAAGGTATGGACATTTGAATACTCGAATTCAAGATATTAGAGGCTCGAATACTCAAAATTAGGATACCTGTAAATCCAAACAATAGTTAGTGACTTAGTTTAACATGTTCTACGCCAGACCAATTTTTGGTGACTACGTTTACGCCACGTGGGTCGTATGAGTGCCATGCTATCGAGATCAACAGCTTCGTTTCAGTTTATGACATGTGACTTACAGTATTTAGAAAACTATAAAAATCATCAAGCAAAGGGTGTGCAACTTAAGAGGCACTACAGAATAAAGCAAAAATGTTTTATCTTAACAAATTATCGTTCTAATACACAGTTCCTACTTACTAGTGAAAATTTAAATGGATTGAATGGAAAGTTTACAGTGGAGCGCATACATCCCACGCAGCATGGAACGTGCTAAACTCCTAAACCGATGTTTTTTCCCTATAAATTAAAACATTCAAACTTCTTTATAGGAAATAATAAATTGAATCGATTGATGCTATAAAAAAAATATACGGTTTGATTTAATAAAAGACAAAGATCCCAATGCCTCCTCCCTCACTCCTCCCCGCCCCATCCATATATATACATATAGGAAGAAATTCATTGGGAGAGAATACTCCCTATACTTTACATTCTAAACAATTTTATCGTTGATATACCAAGAATGACAAAGATGAGTTGCTATCCTTAGAAGATTTTATCACTTACAAAACGGCATCCACCTTTGTCGGGACAAACAAATTGTGCCACGGACGCGTAGCAGCATTCCGATGAAGTCTGATAGCGATCAACAACACGCAGGTAACAGGGCAGGTTATCTTTCCAAAGTATCGCGCGAATGATATCCCTAAAAAGGATATGCACGAGGACAAGGGGATGCGTACAGGCCGCACGCATCTCGCATAAATTTAGTCAGAAATTATCAACAATAAAAGTATTCGTCACTTTGTATCAGATTGTATGTCATGCTTTTATAGTCGTTCGAGGTTTATTTGGTACATATGTATGTGTATATGTTCCCTGTATTACTTTATCATGTCGTTGTACACAAGTTATGAAAAACACTACCGTGCAGTACTTGGATACTTACATATTAGCGTAAAAATGTGGATTATACTATTTGTTGCATCGCGTATCCATCACGCGTTTTATTGGTAATTGCTATTGAGAGACGAAAGTGGAATCAGTGAAAGAAACTAAAGTTATACAAATTCTATGACAAAAGGTGTATACAAATATACAAATTCTAGAAACGTACCATCGGGCAAGTGTTTCCAGTGTCACCTCAAAAATAGCGGTGCTTCTAAACTCTGTCATAAACCTTGAACAAACTGGCCTGAAAACTATTAGTGCAACCCTGTATTATATGTAAGTTTGATTCACGTTTGGTTTTATCTCAGACAAAAGATATTATGTAACATACATTTGTACAAATAAAAAAGTATTAATTAAAATTGGTGGAAAATTGATTTTGTAAAGATGCTATAAATGCTGTTCAACTGTTTATTATTATTATTTGGACCTTTGCGGTGAATTGAATGTTTTTTTGTTGTGTCCTACAAGCTGTCCGAGGTTATTATGAAATTTTATGATTTTATCAAATTAATTTAGTCAATATTTAATGATTTTCATTCATTTATTACGAAAGTTTTTCATCTAGAACACATCACAAACTACTTAAATTCGAACAAAATTCATCACTGTTTATTGTAAGTGAATATATAGCAACATAATAAAGTTATGAAACTTTTAACCACATCGTGCCCAGTGTACAAATACTTATGTACGACAGTGTACACTACTTACACCTTTTATTAGGAAATACACATTAAGAAAATTTATGTCAAGAATACAACATTCCTATACCGAGGGTTTGAGATATGTTTTCTTTTATTAGTGTAGGAATCTGAAATTTTTAAGCAAAAGATTAGAGTACTGTTATACAGGGAGTTCATGCACTAACCAGTTAGTGTTTTTTCCTGTAAATGATAACTGCAGGGGAAAAAATTGAAGACGCGACAGTTTTACCGTTCTTTGTAACTAATATAGTAGTCTATATCAGTGTTTCTCAACCTGTGAGCCGCAGCCCCATATTGGACAACGTTAAATTTTTAACGCGCCGCAGAATGATAATTTCATGAAGCTGCCATTGAATATTGTTACGTCGCGATCTATCCCCTGATTGGTGTAGAACTCGCGACTTAGAGTTAATAGACTGTATCTAATAACTTGTGTCGGCGGTGAAGAACGGCGAAGAGTCGTGGTGTTTTCGCTTTCATTAGTGAATTTGTACCTTGGTTAATTAATTCTTTTATTGCGAGGTCGTCTCGAGCCATCAGCACCGTCTCTCTTCCCTAAGGGTGGAGGAAGCGTATTTCTCACCGCCGATAAACAGCTGGGCGCTAACCAATCGAGAATTTGTTAATAGTAAAACGATTGACGCCCACAAATAGTTGACCGCCCTCAAAGGATCGGAGAGGTGGACACGTTACCCAGGTTAGGAAAACCCAAGTAACGGTCTCATATCTGGTCGCGATCCTAGGGCTCGAGACTTTAACGTGTACAGCACGTAGGCCATTGTTGGGAACCATGAGGACGCTTTGAACTTTTTTACTGCCTAATTTGTAAGATATAAACTTTCCAGAATTTGACTGCGTGTCTCTAAATAATTTACCTAAAGAATAAGTTCTCCAATAACGACGAAATATAATACGTACCACAAACGTACTTTCTCCGGATCCGACAAATATTATCATGTACTAGTTCACCAATAACAATTAGTAAATTCTAATTATTTATTCTAATTCTAAATAACTTTGTAGCGGCACACGGTTGGCGACCGTAATAAACAGTCCGCTTGCAGATGTCAGGGATTAGGCCCAAAAACCTTCCCTGATACTTGCAAGCTCGGAAAGACCATTTTACGATTTTACAAGTTTCACGTGCGCAGTAGACTTCGCTGTTGAAAACATCGCCTGCCGTGTACCGTTACGAGGCTGCCCGGCCGCGCGCGATCAGCGCGGTCTGGGAAAGTCCCAAAATCAGCGACGTGAAGTCCTTTTCCCCCGCCAAACAGGGCGGTAGCTTATGAAAAAGACTACACCCACGAGTCCCCGGAAAAGGCGTCACCTTTCCGGAGACGCGTATAAATATTGTGAAAAAGAGTAGAGAAGAAGATTACATTGCAAGATCGCAGAGACTCCGCCAGTCTGCCTGCTGATCCGTGTACGTCGCCTATCTTCGACGAATAAAGATATAATACGAGGTTCAGTTCACTTTCACTTGTAACCCTTCCTAACGTTACAACTTCCATACTAGATATATTGTATATCTCACTGGTTATTAGCATTCTAAGAAAGTGCCATATACTAACCTTGGCAAAAAGTTTTCAGTCGAACGCGACAAGATGGAACTAACTCAGAACACTACAATTTTTTGAAGGTGCGAAATGCTGCTCTACAAATAAAAAACGTATAGGAAAATTGAATAAATCTGATATGAAATAAATAGGGAAAGGAAAGAAATAAAAATCTTTGTTTATTATAAAAGGGGAAAATAAGTCTGTTACGTGTGAATAATATTGTAAATTATTATTTCGTTCACTGGAATTTCTTCCAGCTCTCGTCTAGAAAGGAAAATGAAAGGACGCATTGTTTAAAGTTATCTCCCTCGGTACGCAGGAGCTTGCCCCCGGATTGCTGGAAGCGGAACTGACTCAACGTCTAACCCTTCATACATTTCTTTATATGGAAATCTTCAAGAATTCCTCGCTCGATTTCGGTGTATATAAACCCCCGAAATCTAAGCCTCGGGGGCAGTACCAAGCAAGAAGTCAAGACGTTACTCTGATTCGCGTACGTTTGAAAATCGTCTGTTCCAGCAAGATCGGGCGCAAGTTCCCTTTCGGACCAACATTAAACCATATAGGATCCGCAAGTCGGTATAAATCCTATTACGGCAACCTCTACACTCGTTTCTCGAATCAAACCCCCGCATTGCCAGTGCGTCAAACCCGAGCATCAAATAGGTAACATACTTGAACTTCTCAATACTCAACTGCAGCGTTATTGACAATTGTATAACACAATTCAGTAATATATTGTTCATTGCACGTATTAAACTTGAGTTAACGTTAATTAAACCCAACCTTCAATATCATAATCCAAATCGAAATAACGATCCCACACGATACAGCTTTACTGCTCGAGCTGTATCGATATATTAAATAATTACTAGTTACGAGGCCTTTACTAACAATCCTTGCGACTCCCTGATTTCGCATCAGCTTCCTTCTCAACACTCTATATCCAAATTAAAGCTCATTCCAACCTTAGTGGCTCCCCGATTTCGCATCGCGTTCGTCTACGTAACTCGCCCATCTTATTATTAGCGGCTCCCTGATTTCGCATCAGGTTCGTCCGCATCCTAATGCTCCCCGATTTCGTATCGGGTTCGTCTGTGAATTTACCAACCTCCCAACAGCTCCTCGATTTCGCATCGGGTTCGTCTGCGTCTTGAACCTCCTAGTGGCTCCTCGATTTCGCATCGGGTTCGTCCACGACGTTTTAACCTCCAGCGGCTCCCCGATTTCGCATCGGGTTCGTCCGCGCTTAAACCACACTCCTAGAGGCTCCCCGATTTCGCATCGGGTTCGTCCTCGTCGTCAATAATCTTAGCGACTCCCTGGCTTCGCGTCAGGTTCGTTCGCGCTCCAAGCTAACAAATTCATACCGTGTTCCTAAACAAAACTCCGCTAGCCTTTCGCGCTGCCCGCGGCCCAGACTCGTAACAAATCTACAAAGAGATTTTCGCGGTCGCTACCGTTATTTTAGACATTAGGAACCTCGTTTATGGAGCGAACGTGCTTTCGTCGTTATTGGGGACGTTAGTGAAAATTAGTTTATTATTAATTAGGCATATTTTCGAAACCTTCGTAATCTCCAATAACGGCTGGCGCGCCATAAATGTGTGAGGTCTCGTGCCCTAGGTTCGCGACCAGATGTGACACCGTTACTCAAGATCTTCTAGCCTGGGTAACGTGTCCATCTGTCTGACCCTCTGGTGGGCGGTCAATTAATTGTGGGTGTCAACTGAGTCCAAACAATTCCCTGATTGGTTGACACTCAGCCGCCTATCAGAGGTGAAGAAGGTGATTCCGCCGTCCTTAGAAAAAAGGGAACAAGAGTGAGGGCTCCAGACAACGTAGAAGGAAAAAACCAAATAGACGGGATAGTTTAAGAAAAATCGTGAAACGGAACACAACGAGTAGAAAAACCACTGAATACCGACGAATAGCGTACCATGAGAGTGATTATATTACCGTTGCCGTCGAAATAACCAAATGACAGTGTAGTCTAGTTATCGATAGTGTTACCGTTTAAATCAAGACCCTCGCTTCATTGGATTAGCATCACACCCATTCTCCAAATCTCCAAAAGCAGCTCGACTCGGCTTAAATGAAGAGTCGAGTAGGCATCACCATCAAAACTGAGCTGCCGCGCGAAACAGAGATAAACGATATTTTACTTAATATTTATACTAATTAATATTTTCTAATATTTCTACGTCCACATATGATTGCTTTGTATTGTAGCATTAATACAATGAGATTTTCGTAATATGCAGATGGAATTCTTTTTCACAATACTTTTATTACTTCAGGAAGCCGATTTTTATTTTTAGGTACACTTTTATTAACTAATTTTGCTCCATGTTGTATATAAATTGTCTATTAAGTTTTGAAGTTATGCAATAGCAGTCTGCACCACAAAACCTAAGTGTTTTTAACTACGTTTATACTACTATGTTTGATCGAAAACTTTTTGCCTGACGAATCAAAATTTGAATTATTGAACCAAAAGATAATGCAAAAACTGACAGTGTAAATTATCGGACTGCCTGAATATTCTAAATACTTAAACAACCTTTTGCAACTATTTTCTTACGAAAAGTATTCGAAAATTCAAAATGCTGGAAGAATCGCTTGTATCAGTGATGTTAATATCTTTAACAACAATCTATCGCAATTGGCAGGAGGAAATGTTCTTGGAAACATTTATTTTCCAACAGAATAATGTCACTAATTGTAAGATAATGTTGCTCCTGAATTTTTTACCAAAAAACGAAGGATAGAAAGAACGAGTAACACTGCTAGATCTTAATCCAATTAGAAATCGTTTAAACATTTTAAATGACCAAACGTTTTTAAATTTTCCTACTATTACAGAAACATTTTGGAAAATCGTAGAATAACGTTTTTTTACTAGATATATTACAAATTTTGATTAGTGGTACACCAAAGAGATAGCAAACTGTGATACTTTGTAAAGAAAATCGTACGAAGTATAAAAAATTGTTCATCTGCAAATATATAGAATGCAGTCAGAAACATATGATGAAGGTAACCTTTGTCCAGATATTTTTTCTACTTGTTCCATTATTTTAAATAAAACACAAACTTTCTCATTCGTATGCACAATTTTCTTGTTTCTATCATAGATAAATTCATTCCTGTTGCAAATTGCTTCTTTTTGTAAAGTGTATTGCTTTTCCATATCATTCGCCCATTAAACTTTCTTTGTGTCCGCCGCTGATTGTAAATACGCATTTTATCGCAAAACGACTTTGGCGTATGCTTTCACATAATTCTTTTGTTATATAAAAGTGGTGTTACAATTTTCTGCAATAATAATGTAAGAAAATAAAATTAATGTCACAAGTAATTATTTGAAAATTTCGAACTCATCTTTTTCGTCGCTTACTATAATAAGGGTATGAATTGTTTATACAAACACATTTTATTATACTGTTACCTAATATATTAGCATTATGCTATACATTTTTTCAATTGAAATACTAGAACTGTACTATTTCAGTGTGATACGCTTTAAGGATAAACAAATTTGGTAACACGTTGCAACCTAATATTGTTTTAGAACCAAAAGTATCGCTTTCTATATTAACCCTTTCGCTACTATGGACATATATATACACATAAGTCTTCATGAATTGGCAATTTGTGAAAAGCATACGTATATTTTTTCTGTAACGCAATATAATGTCTTGAATCATTCGTACGTCTATATTACGGTACAATAAGTTATGTAGAGTATCCAAATATTTGTACCTATATCATTTTTATATATTAATAAACGTTATCATTGCCTACGCTTTTAGTCTTTAGTTCCAATGGTTCCGGTAGCGAAAGGGTTAATCACTGTTTTATTAAGAAAAGTTAAATCGTATGTCTGGGCATTATTGTATACAAAAAAATTACGATAAAAGGGGTTACATCTAATAAATTTATGAACGTAAAAATATGTATAAACTAAAATGTAAAATTGTCGTAAAGTTCAGAAGAATATCCTACGAGCCATAAACGTCTAGTGATTGAGCAAACGTGATTGTAATGGGATCGTGCGAGAAAGACCAACAGCATCTGGCAAGACTTCCTGTCGTAGCACGATGCCTATTCACGAAGCGCGCGCCTCTACGATTTTACGCGCAGAGATCCCCCTTCATTGCTCGCGCACCTTCCATTTCCGGTAGACTCGAATAAAAAAACTAGCCGTGATTTCATCTCAAACGAACGGTTGCCCTATATCTATTCACAAGCCAAAAATAACGCAGAAGAACCGAACGACTTAGAATTTCTTTCTACAAATAATCCTTCTTAACATATTAAATGTACCTATATGTATAACTCTATACATGCAAACTCTTTACTAACTGTTGCCTGGAAAATCATTTCGTTCAACAATCTTTTTATTAAAATACGATTGTTAATTTCACAATAATAGCAAAACTGCAATACCGTAAAATAGTCAAAAGTAGTCAAATAAACTTTTCAAATAGTTGAATCTTGTATTTCCAAAATTTGAATGGTCGAAGTCTACTTATCTATTTTTTACACAATACTGAAAAATATTTCACTTTTGTACCATTTCTTCTAAAATTCTGAATACAATTAAAGAAGAATATGTATACAAATGATTATCAAAACTAAATAATGTATGAAAATAGTGCTTTCCAAATAGAAATATTTATGTGAACTATTTTATATTAATCTTTCTTCACGAATCCCTAACTTTCTATGATTTTAAATAATTCCTAGTTTTTCTCATCTCTTTTTAATACCAGATTTACTAATATTGGTTGTACAATTTGACAGATTTCCCGAAAAATTGGTATTAGCAAGGTTGGGGGAAAGAGGATGTTGAATTATATTAGGTTCGCCAAAAAGTCCTTCCGTTTTTTATAGTGCGTGGTTCGAATTGTATGATACATAAATAAATATACCAACAATTTTAAAATTATGAAAAAGGATCTAACAACAAACATTTCACTCTATTTCCTGAGAAGGGAAAACGTAAAATTTAGTTGTATTTATTCTGGTTAACATAAGCTTGAAATGGAAGAAAATGAAATACGTTTCTAACGTAATGAAGAGCGTTTTAAATTGCTACTACAAAAATAGAATTTAGTATATGCCAGAAAAGAATAGTGTTAATAATATGATTATTTATATGGAAAGATTTCCTCCGTATTAGGTCCTACAAAATTTTATAATAGTAGAAGAAAACTCAATAAATCTGAAACTTAAAAAAGTCGTTTAAGCGAGTTCTTCAATAAAGAATATAAAAAACTTTTTAATGATGGAATGAAGCAATTATATAATGTGGCAAAAAATGGTGAAAGCATGTTAACAACACAGTGTTTATTAAAGTTTTGTTTTTATCTGCCCGTAAAACACGAAAAGACTTTTTGACCAATCCAATAATAACTGTTCAGGTCATTATATCGAACAAAGTCAATATAAATATTTAAGGTTTCTGTAACTTTAAACGTGAAATCTTAAATCCATCAAATTGACGGGTTTCGTCAACCTAGTGTTAAGCATAAGTAAAATCATTTAATAATGAAATATCAAGAAGTGGAACACTTGAAAAACAGAGAGTCTCAACACCTTAGAGCAGTGTTTCCCAACCTTTTTTGTGCCATGCCCCACCTAAACCTTTCTAAAATTCTTATGCCCCTTATGTAACATATACATAATTTTTAATTTTCAAAAATTGAATTGTTCACTGAAGAAACTTAAATGATAGGTTTTAAGAAGAAATCACTAGGAAATTGTTGAGGAAACACAATAAGTAAATTTTCAAAACATATAATGGAGAACTGAAATTCAAGTACATATAATTTTAATGACAGATTTTTCTATATTATTTTAATTATTACTACGTATTTCGTTTTTAAATTTAGTGAGATCCTTGCGCTTGAATCCTTTGCGCTGCAAAGAGACTTTATGTTAGGTTCCAATTTAGTTAGCTTCAGTCTCAAGTCTCCCCGTTGTGTTATATCCAGCCAATTTCTTTTGACTCTGGACGAGTCCATTTTCGAATTGCCCCCCTTAACAATCAAATTGCCCTCCTGTGGGGTGTGGGTCCCACGTTGGGAAACACTGCCTTAGAGGATGTGCTAGTGACTCTGATATAACACTACTCGACATAAGGATATACGTTGGAGGGATATCTTGTGTTAATTGCATAGTACTCTCACGGTACACCCTGATGATACTCATAGGTAGTTGTCAGAAACGCGTTTTACTTCCGGGTTCTAGTCTCAACTTTCTTTTGTGCATCTTTTAAGCCAGTATCGTCTTGAATTGCAGCGTCATACATGAGATTCCAACTGGAAAAATCGATATGATACATTATGCCAACGCTATTCTCAGTTTAAGACGAAACAGATTTCGCGAGCAATTAAACAGCAACTGATAAAAAATTCGCAGTTCTATTAAGTGCACCAGTAAGTAATCTACTATTTTTAAATGGGTCATTGAATTTAATTTATCCAAAAATTATGCTTTCAAACAGGAATGACCTAATATTGCTTGGCAAAAGGAAGGTGTAAAATACTGCAACTAAACAGCAATGTATTTATGATAGAATTAGTATTTGATTTTACTTCAAGCAGTTGTTGAATATAAAAAAAAAGAAGTGGGTTATTCATTGGTACACCTAATATTTAACATAGAAACACGTACAAGTAGGTAATGAGCTTCATATACTAATTGGGCATTATTAAGTTTGGGCTAATGTTAATTAATTTCTTAATTTTAGGCTAACACTATTTATTAATTAGAGGTTTTATTCATTTTGTTTCCTGCCTTTGCTTCTCTTATTATGAGACTTAAACGATGAGTTTTAATTTATTTTGAAAAGTTGATTGCCAATTTAATATTTTTTCACAGATGTATGGTATAATATGTTTTAAAAGATATATTTTTTTCGATACGTTAAGAAGCTATATTTTTGCCTGAATGTATTCCTATGTTAAAATTATTTCCTTGAATTTTATGTTATGATTTTGGTAATTACGTTATATATGTATTGGTTTTGTCTAACAGAATTAAATAGACCAACTACATATTGAACATTTGTAAGGAATTATATAACAAGGTGGTAAGGGAAATACTAATAAATAAATAGGTAGCACAATTTTCAAGTTGTGAAACTTAATTAGGGGTATTAAAATTTGAAAAATACATAAGTGTAATGAGTTCAATGAAGTTGTTCATTTTTATTTTTTGTTATTTAGTATTTACAATTTTAAATTGACTTCATGATTTGTGTGGAAGTATTGTATATTACAATTAATAATTGCATTAGGAACCATTAATAAATAAAACAATAATAGGATTGAGAAAAACTCACTTAGGACCTGACGTCTTTCACCAGTCCTAAATCGGAAACAGAAGAACTTAACCATGATTAAAACGGAAGGAGCTGTCTAACTCGTGTGATACTCTAATTGAAACAATAATGTAACAATTCTCAATAATATTTCGTCATCTCTTCCATTAAACGTTATTTTTATGCACATTCACCCCAAGTTCAATATTGATTGCTATTATTCTGTCTATTGATGCTGCTATTAGAGCCTTGAAAAGCACAAAAAAATCCTAATAAACATGGCTCGGTAAATGAATTAGTTGCAAATTCTTTAAAAATGATTAATTTACAAACTTATGTTTAGTAAGACTTTTTGATTATGTTAGTAAAGTTTAAAATATGTGTATTCTGTACATTTTTGCATCTTTAACAAACACTAACATCTTGTATTGTAATTTAACAGCAAAGTAAAAATAAGGATTAAAGTAATATATAACATTTATTTGAAGTAGGTCGAGAAATTATTAAATGTACTGCAACGTAATTATGTTTCTTCTGAATAAATTTCGTTGTAAATTTCAAAATACATATAAATGCACTAATTATTAGACTGCGGATGTTTATAAAAATACATATATCTGTAAATAAAACTAAGGAACCGAGATCTAAATAGAGGATTATTTCATCCGCAAAATATAATAACGTTTATTTTATTTCATCCATTTTGAATGTTTTTGTATATCACCGATCTTCTGTGCTTTTCTGGCTGTCTAAATTTGCCATAATTACGTAAATGTCCGCATATGTCACAGAAATGGCATTACTTTCTGGTACTTCTAATGTGTGTTATGTAACATAAATGAATTCTTACAATTTTAATAAAGTAAAACAAAAACAGTAAAATCTCTTTGTAATACGAGACCGAATTTAAATCAGTGTAGCTCTAACAATGACATATAGATTCATTCAAATAATCACCCAGTAAGTATATGTATATTCCAATGATGAAAGTAGTACAAAAGCAGCCTTAGCCGTACTTCCACGCTTTGCTATTTATTTCCAATTATCGTCAGACTACAAAATAGTATGCGATATATTTTTTGGAAAAAATTCGCATAAAAATGTATCCATACAGTTCAAATCCTTATTTTTTAACAGACAACTTACAACCGAAAAATTCCTTATGTCGATAAAAAATAATAAATTTGATTAACAAAAGAAATATTTGTTTACATTTTAAAATTACAATTGCTGTTAATCAAAGTCGTGGCGTTTTTAAATATCACAAAAATCGTGTTCTTCAAAACTGCATAGTTTAGGGAACAACTGTATTGTTACTCTGTACGTCCCCTACAAATATCTTTAAAGTTGTTAACAAATCTATGAAACGTTTTTCCAGAAGCACTTAAGTCGTATCTGGTACTAATTGTTTACTCCTAGACCTGTTTGATTCATCGTAAATCGTATCCACGCTGGACAGAGATAAAAGCTAAGCAGGTAGAGACGAGCATTTATGCTTCCGAGAGAACAAAACGAAAGAACAAAAAGGAGTACAAAGATAAGAGAAGGTAAGGTAAGAAATAAGTGCATACGGCACTGGGCTCATCGTGGATCGGTATAAATAGCTTCTACTTACGGGCTCGGATTTTGCCGGCTTAATGCGACATTGCAATCGGTGACAGTCGCCGGACGAAGCTGTCGACTTCAAGCACTATGAATCACGGCTATTACTATTCCGACTTTAAACCATAAATAATAACAGAAGAGCCCCGGTTCCACCGCGTTTCGAGATGTCTCGATCACAGACTCCCTACCGGGAAACTAACTGCTTCTAATTTTCCACGAACCCGTGCTGGCAAATGCGCCACGTTTCTGCTTTAAGGAATCTATTGCGGGACTTGTGGAAATTGCTTACCTTTTTACGTGGTTTTATAGTCGATCATGGGAAGAAATTGGTGTGAACGGGAAAAGATGGCATGACGGATAATGAATTTAGAATTTAGGTTAACGGAAATACTTGGTAGTTTAGAAAAGAAGTTTTATCTTTTAATTACGGGTATATTTTGGGAAATTATGCCTCCAGACGCAGCACATTACAAAATTAACGTCAATGAATGAATCTAATTTAAGATACAAGTTTCTATGTATTCAGGCATTCATATGCAAGTATAAATATTTATTGAGTAGAAGGAAGGTACAGTATAAGCATAAAACTGTAATTATGTATTCATATAGTAAAAAAAATAACATTTAAGTTATTTTACAATGTTCAAAAATGCTGCCATTCAAATAAGAATTTCAAAAGCTACATCTCGTACTCAAATAAAATCTTGAAATTGTCTTTTGACAACACCCGTTTTTCACAAATATTTCACTTCGTTATCTATTGACAATGCCTGTAGTTAAAGCAAGGAAAAATAAACTCGTCACACGACATAATAGTTACATTTTTACTACCAATATGTTACATTATATATATACGTTTGCGAAATTTGAAGCCAGTCAAATTCAAATAATTTTGTATATGAAGGAGTTTCTAACTAAAAATAGTCCTGTTAACAAATTAATATGAGTCATTGTAAGTGAGCTCATTATACTAGAAATTTGGAACTTCATCCAAGAAATTTGAATACTAAAATAGTTTGTAACTAAAAATTATAATGAATGAAAGAATAAATACAGTTGCGCCGTTTAATGACGCAGAGGTCGGATTATTGATGACGTATGGCGAGGTGTCCCACTAGAAAAGTTTCCCAAGTGTTAATTGCCGATTTTAATGAAACTTAACGAGAAGGTAGCTCTCGTAAAAATATTTGACACGCATACTCTTTTATCGATCATCATTCACAACTAGGGAGTGAAAACAGCCCTCCAAGTGGGGGATGAAGAATATATTCAATCTATAAAAAAATTGTTTAAACAAAAGTTGACCATTTTCTAATCTTGACCTGTACAAATCATTTTCCAAAATATCTATTTGTTTAAAAAGGATACTAAATATTAATATTTCTTTATTCATTTTTCTGGTTACATGTTGATCCATCTTTTTTGTAACTTTGCCCATATTTTAACATTTAATCAGAAATATTAACAAAAAAATATTAATTTTTAGTATACGTTGTAAACAAGTAGATATTTCGGAAAACGGTTTGCGTAGGTTCATTTGTGATTAGAAAACACTCAACTTGTTTTTCTTCACTCAACAATTTTTCTACAGACTGAACAATTTTCGAGATATCGAGGAAAATACATTTTTCATCCTTAACTTTGAAAACTGTTTTTCACCTTCTACATATGAATATGAATGGTGGCTCATAAAAAAGATACTTATCAAATACTTCTTCGCGAAAATGCTTAAGGAACAATTTGTTTGATTCAAAGGGGCACATATGGTGATGGAAGTCATTTTTTCTCAATGCCATATTTTTCGATATTTCAATGTCACCGACGTGTTTTTACATGACATTGCATATTTTTATTATTATATCATAATAGCTGAGGTTAAGACAAATCCAATGATTGAATACCATGGCCTTCACGTGACCTTGAGAGCGAAAAATTTAAACATATTTTAGATCGACGCGAATAATAAAATAACTACCATAGAGACAATAGTAATGAAAAATTTATTACAATAAATGTTGAAAATATTTTTCATTAACTTCTAAACATTTGTTAATGCGATTCTGGATGCAGCACCAATATAAGGACGTTGCATACTGTATAATTAATCAAAAGTAAAGAAATATTTGAAAAAATGTAATAATAAAACAGATACGCATAACGATGACTTCACCTAACGACGGATTTTTCAGGACCTATCCTCCGTCCTCGAGCAACGTAAGAACATAATTAAAAAGACTTGCCAACTGGAAAACCCAAATGAATGTTCCGGTCACAGTTAGAGGTGAAAAACTATAAATTTAGCTATGCAGACAAGAATATGATGCACTATAAGAATTCTATGATGGAAATATACAAGGAGTTTTCAAACTGATGGTACAATTCAGAAAGGAGTAAATCTACATGAAAAAATAAGCTGAAAATGTAGAGTGATATTTTTTTATATGAAACTTTATTTCCAAATAAACCGGTGTTAAAGATTTATCGAGTATGCGTGCGTTTACACATGGTCCCACTTAGGCTTGCATCTAACAAACATCACTATAGTGCTTTTATTATTGCTCAGATTTTTCGATAGTAAGTGATTAAAAAAAAACTCAGTTTACGTTTGAAAAGGTAAAAAGATAAATCAATTGTTTATTTATTGATGTTATGTCACATATGTATATAAAACGCATGAATTTTCGTAATCTAATCAAAGATTTCTACCACTTGACAATGAATTATTATTGTAATGCAGCTAGTCGAAATAGTAACATTCGTTAAATCATGAAACATACATTAACAGATTTAAATTGCTTTGCGATTATCGAATATTTTTGTGGATAAATGATATAAAGTTTAACCAAAGAAACATTATACGTAGTTTTTTATGCACAACAAATAATATAAAAACGGTTGAATAATAAGTGCAATTGCAGTAGCACATTTTAATAATAACTGAAACTACGTGGCGCATCGTTGCGACAGCATGCGAAAAACAATGTGATGCGATGCGGGGGAGCCAAACGTTGAAAATTAACGATCAAATCTTAAACGCATATTTATTCTAGAACTCCCTATACACATACTTTCACATAGGAAATCGAACAATACGATTATGACGAAATTCATAAAAACCACTTACCTGCGGTTAACTCCTTATTCTACGATTATTTTATTACATACGTATGCTTACATTAGCTGATCACTGATTCCATATCATGTTACGTACGAATCATTTGAATATTATTAGCAACATTTGTTCCATAACCAGCAATCTTATAACACAAAGCCAAAATTAGGCTTCAAGTTAAATTTTATCTTCAATACTATGCGTTTTTGTTGAATCTTTGGCATAATTCATAGCACGAGTGTGACTTGTTATTATAGGGCAAGGAGTAAAGATATTTTTGCACCTAACGCTTCAATTGTGTTTGTAAAGTATTTTTTATTTTCAGGTGTTCGAATTCAACGAGTATTTGTTTTTATAATTATTCCCTAATCGCATTGTCTTAATGGTAAACAAAAGATTTGACGTAACTGCATAAATTTGTAGCATACTAGATCAATCTTTAACATCGACTTATACGGAAGTAAAGCTTCATATAAAGAAAATATTACTCTACACTTTCGTCTTATTTTTTCAAACAAATTCACTCTTTTTTAGGCTGTACTGTCAGATCTGATACACCCTGTATATGAAAGATATAAAAAATTAATTTAGTACAGATATAATACCAATCCTAATAACAGAACATTTAGTTAAACATTGGTAATATGGAACATCTGATTTTAAAACTTTGCCAAAAATAGAGAAAATTTTTAATGAAATCAACACAATGGGACAAAAAAACTAATACATAATCATATACATACAATTACTTAAGTGTGATAGTATTCAAACGATTTGAAATTATAGTGAAATAACGCAAACGTGAAATACAGCAGCTCGAAAAGTCAACAAATTATATTTCTATTATGAAAAAAGAATATTTATTTCAATTATTTTTCAACAGTCGTAGTTAACGATGAATCATACAAAAGTAATGCTCTTTAATTTACCTTCACTAAAATATTTAACTATTTGACTCGACTATCAGAAATTTTTGCGCATCGTGAAATAGTAATACGTTCTTTTTTCAGTAATGGATGCTCAACTGACGCTTACTTATCAGTATGATCAGTTATTGTTTATAAGAAGCTCATATACACAGTTGTTGGTATAATTTGCTATTTAATTATCGAGATTTTACAAAGCTGTATATTACGTGCTATTCGATATTGCGTTAAAATTACCATAAAACTACTATGCCAATATAACTATGTACTATGAAACATATAAACGGTACAAAATTCATAACAAGACTCAAGTCATTTTCATCGTGTTCGTATATACGAAACGTATCAAAACTAATAATAACTCAAAAACTAGGAATATTAATAACCATGCCCGTTTCACAATCATTTCTCATTCTCGAATTTATTCCACCTTTAACAACATTTTAACAATCGATAGTACGACCGAGTTAAGGAAAAAACAAAGGATTACAATAATTTGAGAAACCTATGCAACCAAATGCAATCGTCGTCTCGCACAAATATCTACAGAGACTAGTAGAAAATTAATCTCAATTTCAGCGAAGGTATCCAACCGCTGGATCTTGATCCAACATAAATCTGACGTTTATAAATGATACTTTAATGATATCTCGACCGCAATCAGAGAGGCAAGGTGTATAACGGATGTCGTTCAGAGAATAAATCTTCACGATTTAGAACAATGAACGCGATATCTGAGCTTGGTTATCGATTTACAATGGTAATTACACCGACGCCTAGTTATTACGCTGGCGCAAACGAAAATATCCATATTGTTCGAAAGACTGAACGATTAATGGGCTCGTGAAACTTGACGCGAGAGCCTCTGGATACGTGAAACGAGCAGCTAGACTCAGCCGTGGAACACACGCGTAGGTATCACGATTTAGTAGGAGAGACGGGACAAAAATATCCGGTCTCGCGACGTTGCATGTACAAATGCGGAGGTCTGACGAATAAAAGCGTTGAAAAAAAATTTAAATTAACATGTTTTTTTAAATTTTATTTAACAACTACGATTAAATACTCGGCTGTAAAAACTTGTTAAACCTCATTATGTATTAAACTGATAACCTATTCAAACAATTAAACCCTTCTATTGTATCCATAAAAATTTGCATCAATTTTGTAACAATTATAATTTTGCAAATTTTTAACAAACTAATCGCATAGTTTAATATTTTTGTTTCACTTTGCTTCAATTTAGTAACCTTTTACACCTCACCTTACTATTTACACATTTTTCTCTCTACATTATTGTATTCATTATACATATCATGTTTATTCAATAATGAACATACACCTACACTTCCGCATACAATTCATCGGATACTTAATAGTATACAGAAAAATTGATGTTGTCGTTATAAAATGAAGCTAGCTATATTTTAAATGTTAAAGAAAAAGAAATATCAAATATCGATGTTTCAAACATCCATGTTCTGTTATCAGTGCTTTTACATCGATGTTTTCGCATTTTTTGTCATCCTTAGTGATAATTGACTGCTGAAACAAATAGTATTGCCTCGCTGCAAAGCAGCAACGGTGCAGTCGCGGCCAAGAAAAACCTGCGATTCACTGAAAACACGCAAACGTACCACATAGTTGCCGCCACAATTTGCGTTTCGCATGAAATGCATCAAATAAGCCTACATATGTTCCACTAAAATGTGGCAACAAATAATGAGCATAAATTTGTCATTGCAAAAATTGATATCTCGTGTGAACTATGCCATACAAACTTCTATACTGCTAAGACACGGTGGTAAAAGGCTGCGATGGAAAACTTCCGTGACGGTAATTTTCTACGGCGGCGAAGTGCTGCAAACCGCTCGCGCTCGGCTGAGTTGGCGTGATTTATTCTCTTTCGTCTCCGTCACTTCGGAACCATTCAGTTACAATAGAATTCTGTTTAGTATTTTATATTTTGTATATTTTTCCTATTAAATATAAAATATAGTTATATATTTTATAATTTCTATTTTTATATTTAGTAGGGAAAACCGGAGCAAGAAGTTCCAGTCGTAAGTTATTTTAATGGTTACATTTTTAAGATAAAAAGGCATGGTGTTGTGCTATTCAATTATTTTTAACGCGTGGTCGACTCAATATTTTAAACATACAGTTAGTCACAAAAGGATTCAGTCATCTTACGAAATTCATAAATCTATGACAAATTTTGAAGGTCTAGAATGAATTAACCTAATCTGCATTATCTCAAATGGGAAAACTTAATTTGAAACTCTAACTATTCAAAGTTCGAACCATGTCCTAGAACGAATTATATTCAATTTTCGGAGGGCCATTATAATTTTTGAGAAATATAAATTTGACAACAGAGAGGGAGGTCTGCTTATATGTAAATATAACCTATGACTTTTCATAATTTTATGAAACATTTGTTTATGGTAATGTGCCATCAAGGTAAATGATAACAATGATGTATTGAAAGTAGCAACGCCATGGCAACGTTCACAACAATTGCATTTGGGTTCTCCAAAATACATACACACGAATTAGCAAAATACCGTTCGTTATCAGCAAAATTATTTGTTATCCCTATGAAAGAAAAATTGGTCAAGAACCATTGGTTATGTGTAAGAAGCACTGTTTATTTTCCAACAAGCAATGAAACTGCAAAATGAGCTCCGTTAGTGTAGTGTATTGTTAACCGAGAAAAATAAGGATATCACGACCACCTATGTAAAGAGGAATTACAATACCACGAACCATGTCACATGGTGCTAAACCTCATAAATCATTTAGGTGCAGACGTGGCGAAATAGCATGAAGAGCATAACCGGATAAAGGGGTCAAAAGTGCTCTCGAACCAGATTAGACTTGTGGTGGACTATTTCATGGCATACTAAAAAAGACACTTTACACTGATTGTGAGTTTCAACTCACGGGGGGGGGGGGGGGTGTATAGTAGAGAAAAAATTAATTATCACGTTTTACCTCATTCTCTCTATTTAATTGTAACAAAAAATTCTGAAAAAAAACGGGAACATGGCAGATATGCTAACGTGTATTGGAGAATTTTTTCCGATTTTTTCGTTGCAAATACTAGGTGTACGGAATTGAAAACGCTAAAAAGAATAACAAAATGAACATGACAAATGAAGTGGTGACAATGACTGATATTCAGTTATAAACAATTTAAAAACATTTAAGAAACATTTTATCCTAAAATATACACAGATATAACTTTAGAGCACATTTTACGTCCATTTCACTAGTCACATATTGCTCTAACTACGAATATTGTTTAACATTTTCTACATTAAATATAGAATGAATGAATTGTTGCTAGATCACTATGAATATATACATTATAATATATACCATGTATTCATTGAATATAATTTTATAATGGTGGATGGAGAATAGGATAATAGTTACGATAAAGTGCTGCCATTGCAAGAATACATATGTAAGTGTAGTGCCCTTACAATTTTAATACGAAATCTGCATTTTTCGTAATTTTTTTATGCATACGATCTACTACGAAAAAATCTGAGAAAATTCTCGAATGTACGTCATCAAATATGTAATGTGCCAGATTTTACTTAAAATTCTTGGTTATTATTAAGACAAAATGAGTACCATATTACTACGCCCCAAATTAAGAGACACGGTCGAAGCTTGGTGTAAAGTGTTTTCGTTCAATAAAGCTGTGCAATAGTATATCGTAAGTCTAATTTGATTCAAAGACACTTTGTTACCCCCTTATCCGCCTAATCCCTTTATTTCAGACCGATTTGGTGAAAATAACCATCCGCTGATTTTTAACGAAAACAATATATGTACCAGTAATTTTAATGTAACTTCATATTCTTCTTTCATGTTGCATTTCAATTGACATACTTCAAGTTTCTAAACTATGCATGGTAATGAATTAAATGAGCGCCAAAAAGAACTTATGTAAAAACTTCTGCCCTTACAAAGGATCTCGATACTCTTTACAAAAATTTAACTTTATATTAAAGTTTTTAAATTGTATTAAATGTTACGATACGCACCCTAACAATCCTCGAATTACTTATTATGAAATAATGTATTAACAAATAATTAATAATAGAATGTTAGTATTACAAATGATAATGTTAAACTATTCCTTAAACCAGCGTTTCTGAAGTAGCAACACACTTTGTATTAGTTAGGTCTTTGGCGGCACACTATAATTATTAATGAAAACTCTGCACTCAATGTAGTAACTATGTAATGTCAGTAGAAGCAATGCTCTGCAGGTAACAAATACCGATGACTAGTACACGAATCATATTTTTCAAATTATTGAATGTTTTTACCACAAATCAAAGTTTAATGGAATTCTAGTGACACTCTTGAGGTATTTTCGCGATACACCGGTTGGGAAACACTGTCGTAGACTATGACTGTTCATTAGTAATGTTAAACTTATTCAAGCTAAAGCATATAATACTAAAAAAAAAAAAAATATCTAGCTTACGAAACCAAATTATATGTCTAACTGATTCTATTTATAATTCAGTGTCTATTCAAAGTTTCTGGTTAAATAGCTTTTTTGACATAAATCACGAGAGTAGAGCGGATGTATCTTTTGACGAGTGTCAACTCAGATACTCTTCAACCAGGAGAACCAGTTGATCAACATAGGAATCAGATATTTAATCAAGACGCTACGTTATACTCATACTATTATAATATTTGTGTCGCATGAACCTATTGACGCTTACATATATCTACATATATTTTGCAATATTATTTTCGTTCTTCTTTTCCTGTACGCAGGTAGATATAATGTTCTTCATTTCACATGAAATTAAATACAACAATACTGAACTTAATGATAAATTAAAGTAATTCAAATTTGAATTTGAATTACGCAATATAATTCATTCAATTTAACATTTTCTTTGTTTAGAAAAAATTATATTAAAATTTTTCGCAAAATGTAAGAAATGTAATTCAATAATATATAATTAATTGAATTAACTATTATTTAATTCAATATTCCATCGGAATAATTTTGTAATTATTTTTCACAGTTAATGAAAATTTCGTATTTTATATTATTTTTTATGAAATAGTTGGTTGAAAATTTATATAAATGCATGATATATTAAATGATTTATAAAAAGTATGTGTAAATCAGTTAAACGACTGATAACGCTGTATTAAAAGAAGTTAAAATAAAATTTATTTCTGTACTATCATGCGTTACTTCGTACACATTGAAATACATACATATATCATATTTCTTTTATTAATTTATTATACGTTATATCTTTTAATCAGTATTCCACGTCTCGTAAATAACCCTTACATGAGTTTAATTAATAAAGCAGATTATAGGTACGAAACATAATAAAACTACATAACTCTTGAACAGAAACATTCATTGTATCGCCACAAAATAACCGATAAATCGGCAATAAAACTTTATTACTGAAAATTACAGCAAAGTAAAATGTATCATTTTCTTACCAGTTTTATTTCAATTGAGATAGATGCAACCAACTCTATTTTTACACAATACAAGGGGTCGGGAAAAAAATCTTAAAAGGAGCTGCAAGCTAAATAAATAGGCTGTAGATATGGAAACTTAGTACAGAAAATAATATAAGGTGGACTCTAAATATAAAAATTTAGTAGAAATATTTTTTATTATTTTTTATTAATTTTCATTTTCTTAAACACATTTTGTATTCTATAAACTCATAAATGTAACTGTATGTACATATAGGTATAAACCCAGCCATCTTTCACCCAGAAAATAATGTATTACCAATTCAGAAGTATTATTTTTGAAAACTTTAATTTTCTCTTTAAAAACAGAATTACATAGTGATGTATTACTTGAAGATTGTGTTTCAAAATAAAGGAAATGATACTAAATTATTGTTACTAAATGTAAGAAAATGTAATATTTCATAGAAGATGATCACTTTATCGTTCCTTCTGCTTAGAAGTGTATTATGATGAATTTATGATAAAATCATAAATAGGTTATTGTAATTAAAAAGTTAATTACAATAATACCTAAAAGCTGCAATTTGGATGCATTTAATAGAAGCATAAAATGTAGGTTTAATAATGTTTTAATAGATATAACTTTGTAGAAACTGTCTTAACAGATTCATAACAAGTTACATTTAATACCTAACGTATGTTACAACTTGAAGTAAGAAGTGAAAATGTACGAACATTAAGCTCTTGGAAGAACATGTTGTGTTTCTTCACAGTGCGGTGTTACAAAAGTTGAGCAAGAACAAAAGAAAATGAAGAAGTCAAGACAATCACTGTCAGCGACCCTTCTACTTTTTCATATTTTACTGCATCTAGCACATCACATTTAACCTTTTTCCTTTCTTAATCTAGCGTTTGACTGCATCCTTCCATTCCCATGAAATAATTATATCAACACATTAAAGAATATATCGTATAAATACATGTATTATAGACTCCTATTAGCGATTTTTTGTATAAACCTTTCTGACAAGCATACCACAAATGTTTAATAGTATTCCAATCCATGGTTTGTTTAACAGTGTATATTTTTGTGATCGAATTTTTTTATTCAAAAATTTTAAGTCCAAAATCTATGGATTATTGGGACTGTAATAAACACTAAATTATGCTTAATTTTTCGGCACTTAAGTGGAACATGTACATATGCTTTATTAGTCACAAAAAAGTTAAAGTTAGAGTAGATTGTTTTTTAACATTTTTACATAGTTAAATGGGGAAAAATTACGAAATCTGAGCTATCTCAATGGATTCAATTATACAAATTTTTGCTTATGCAAAGCAAAATGTAAGGAAAGAGACTTCTGACAAAGAAATTTCCATGGTCGTTTAGTGATGTTAATTTCTGCTACAAAATAATTATAATTTATGTCGTCAAAGATGAAAGGTATCAACTATATAAAAGTACTTAAAAAGTACATAGCAAAACCAATTCTATTCAAGTTATAGATTCGCCAACTTATTCTACAGATGTTCACCGTATTGATAACAGTTTGGGGATTCTTGCCAGAAGATGCTATGTAGGGACAAATCAATATGAGTTTATGAAGGAACTGCAAGCAGAAATGTTGACCAACTGCCAGTTTGATAGAGATTCAATAAATAGCGTAACAAAATCCATAAAGAAAAGAGTTTTTCAATTTATAACGATAAAAGTGGGTTATTATGTAAGTACTTTTAACCCTTTAATAAAAGATCACGAATTAACTCGTCTAACAGATTACCAAGGTTTTAGACGTAATACTTTATTTTCTCAAAGATTGCGTAGTCCTTAAAGCATCATTATACTTGCATCAAAAGCACTTTATTTTATACTTGCATTCGCTACACTTAAAATTCTCCTAACCAATTCTGCGTGGAAAAATGGTTCTAACTAAGAAATTACCCGGTTAACGGCTTCATTTTGGTTTCAATGTTTTTTTAGTTATCTTTCTACTTTTATTCTCTTTTGTTTCACATATATACATATGATTGATTTTTTAAAAATTATGAGGTTCAATTTGTTAAAAGAATCATTGCATTTTGTACTTTTTCAGTAAAAACACCGTTTTCTTTAGATCTTTTTTCGTATCGAATTAAATTTATGAAAATTCCTCCGTTCTGATCAGAAATAAGTGTTAATTTGTAAGTGGTTTGTAAATATGAAATAGGGTATACATTATACATACATTGTTGGATATTATTATATTTATCACAACCACGACCAGTATATTTTAATATAGAATAGTACTGAAAAGGATATCGAATGCTGACTCAAAAGTAAGCGCATGATTCATAAATATTGAAATTGATAAAAAGGAAACGTTTAAACAGGAAACTATACGATATTGGTTCAATATTCATTTTACCATAACCGTGGGCACCAGACTCGCTGCGCTCATAATGAATGTGGTTCTATAGTCGACTGTATCAAAAAGCAATTTCATCGAACTTTGTCCGTGAAACATCTTCTTTTCATCAAACGATTCCTTTCAAAACAGAACCATTTTGCTTTAATGTTTTCTTTTATTACTTTAATATGACCATTTGATTGGTTGTCCTAAAATCTATCAGGTTTTGTAACATTTGATTGTTAAAGATTAAAAATAAAATT
Organism: Eucera pruinosa; assembly: GCA_028830335.1. Lineage (NCBI taxonomy): Eukaryota > Metazoa > Arthropoda > Insecta > Hymenoptera > Apidae > Eucera > Eucera pruinosa. The sequence goes on along the minus strand of JAMYCR010000008.1, from coordinate 2,208,918 downwards.
CTTTCCCAAAATAAAAGTAATAATTATGTAAAGAATAATATAACTCTGAAAAGGGAACAAAATATCATGATCTTGAAATGTGTTACTCTTCGTGAGACAAATAAGACGTATAAAACAGCTTACGAACGCTAATGCATGCATCGATGCAAACGATGGGTTTAAGTCATTTGCTGTCACGTTGCTGGAAAATGCAGCACTTTGTGAATCATTAACTTAAACCCATCGCTTGCATCGATGCACGGTATTAGCGTTCTTTTAGTGTTCGTGGCGAACTGTGAAACGTTCTAGTACATTCGTGGATAAGTATGAAACATGCTTGTTTTCAGTAGGCATAATGAACCATGTTTTTTTCTTGGTACAATAAAACATGCTAGGGTAGATGTCTCAATTACTGTCAGTGTCCTTACAACTGACACTTTAATTATTTTACTTAATAGCATAGTAATGTACATATGAAGAATCGTAGGTAAACAAATTTTGATTCTAAATTTGGACTTCGGTTTACGTAACAAGACATAGACACTGCATATTCGTTTACACTTCATACTTAAAACGAAATATTAGAAGGCAAATGTGCTGTTGAACATTAAAACGTGAACAATGTACTTTATATAAGGTATGGGACGTGTCATAATCCAGTAAAGGCGATACGTTTACTATACAGCTTACATCTGTTACAGAAACTGACGTGCTAATATATGTAAAAATTGTTTCTATTTAAAAGAGAACTTTTCGAGTGACAGTAATAGGGACATTGGACTTTGTTGTACATTTTCAATTACGTAGTAATTCATTTATTATATTCAACATATAAAAAAGTCGTTGAACAATATTATGCTGCAAACTAGAACGGTTGTTAGGTTAAATACGTTCTAAAATAGTTAAATAACGTTACGCGATAGCCTTAAAGTGGCAGTAATTGGTACATCTACCCTAGTCTTCGTAAGAAAAATGTAACGCGCTATTCCTTGTTATAAACATGGATATATACTAGAAATCCATGAAGGATTCTTTCACAAAACTTTGACCGCAAATCTCAGTCGGAAACAAGAAACAATACTAACTAGACTTATTATTAGAATAAAACGCACTAAGCTAACTCACTTGTACTTAGTTTTCAAATCTATCCTTCAATGTACAATATCTGTAACTCCCAAATGGGCTGGGGGAGTTACCAATCCGCCATTGGTAACATTTTTCTACTTTTTTCTTTTTCAACTCTGATTTCTTGATGAATCTGTATAGGATTATAAAATTTAAGTAATGATTTTGAGCTGAGTAAAATCGACAGACTTCTGGAGGTGAAATAATTTTACAATTTCAAAAAAAGTAGGCGTCATAATTTACCCCTAAACATCTTCCTTACATAGATCCGTATTAGTTTACTGTACAATATCATGGATTTGACGTGCATCGCGCGGTGGCGAACTTCTCTTTCTTTTTCTCATTTTCAACAACGTGCAAGGATTCATATCTGTTTCCCTTTTCACTTGCACGGTCTCATATAAAGCAAGGCTTCACGTGCTCAGTTCTCACATTGACAACACTATTCAGTTCACATGGCCATACTCATAATAATTGAGCTTCTGTGTTCTTTGTAGTTAAAAGATTAACTCGAACAAGAGTTGAAGTTCCTTTCTTCCTCAAGTGACCACCGTTCCTGATCCAGTTTTCTATACAAACACCCTGTATATTATTTTAAACATTTACTTATTATTTCTTTTGGTCCAAGTAGGCATATCTTAATTGTTAATAGTTCTAATATTTAACGTTAATAAAATCTACCTAAAATGTTTTCAATTAGTCGATAGACCATATACTATAGTGCATAAGAATAAATACACACACTTTATTTGTCAAATAACACCTTCACAAAAGGTTAACACATTTTGACGAATATACACATATCTTCTCATAGAAGGTGTAACCGATTTGATCGGAATATGTTCCAGGGTCAAAAGGTCGAGGTTCAAGGCGATCGCCCTTGTCACGGTCAAACCTCGCATTCCCTTAAATACCCTAAGGAAGGGCACGAAGGTAGAGTTTCTCCCTGAACTATCCAGCACTTCGAGCACGTGCATACACACTATACATACACAGCAGTATTACTTTGCATGCCCCGCACGACGGCATTTAAACAAAACCAAAACGAGAACGATACGCAGGACGAGAATGAAATTATTTCGAACGGCTAGTTGGTGATTTGCTCGCTTGAGACCAAAGCAAAAATGCCGGATACACGAGTGTCGGTGCTTTATGAGGGAACTTTTAGTATGATAGTTAGATATGGTGCCCATAATTTCTCCTCTCTTTCCATGCAATTGCAAATGGTAACATGAACGCGCCAAGGGGTTGGTAATCTTCTGAAATGTACTTCTGAGCGGTTTTCTTAGCGAACCAGAGTTGCCAAGATGAATCTCCACTAGGGGATTTTGTTTTACTTTTGGCTAGAAGCTATTTGACTGCAAAACAGCAACCTGGCTATAGGAATAAGCCATAATTAAAATTATAATATCATGGTACTAATGTTGCTTCTACTAAAAGAAAAGTATTACCAAAGAAGACTATAATCAGAGTAACTTAAAGAGAAAAATACTTACTACAAATGTATAATTTTATATTGAATGTGTTATCATTAATATGTAGTAGTAAATTAAATATAGTATTTACTTAACGTATTTATTTTAATGATTTATCCCATCAATCTAGAAATATTTTTGTAATTATTTGATTATATATTATTTTAATCATAACGTTTCAACTAACCGGTCATTTATTAACTCATACCCGGTCATTGAATGAGTGTATGCAGTCATTTACTGGATTTTTACACGTGTATTGCATTTTACAACAAGTTAAAAAATGATACATTAATAAAAAGCAATGATATTCTTACAAATATCTAAAGAAAAATTAATTCTAAGGTCAATTTCAACAGTCGTTTTGTTGTTATAAATAAATTGATTAAAATATTAACCTAAATCGTGCATAGATTCAACAATTCGATCATTCACTAACTAGTTTAATCTATGCACTGAAGTAAATTACCAATCCGTCTTTATCTTCATACCAGCACCGTTGTTCATGTTCCATTGCCAACATTTTTAAAAAAAAACATGCACTCATCAGAGATTGTATTCATCGTTGCGAAACATCACGATCAAAAAATAATTGCAATGAACAATCAAATAGGCGCGAGGACCAATATCGGAGAACATTAACGTTTTATAGCACGAGTCAAGATAATACCATCATTTGTACGAGGATAATTGGAATGAAAAAAATCACAGCTCCAGCTGTTTTGGTCTGAGATGAAGACTCGTTTGAGGTATTGAATGCTATCTAAACGGGCAGGCGATGTTCTCGCAGAGGGATCATTAATTTAATTAGTTTCGGCGAAAGAGTGAATTTAATCGTTCGCTCCGGCGAATCGACGTAAGCGCTCGTTGGTTCGTAAAACAGCCGCATTTCAGGAACAGAGAGAGTCTGTATTTTGTCGTAAACTTATTATCGCGCCGAGGATTTATACAGAGACCAATGATTTCACTCGCATTTTAAATTCGTTCCGATTTCATTCTTTGTTCGTCACACATCCAGCGGTGCAATTGATGTTTTAATGCTTATTTATGACAGGAAAAATGCATTTATATATACCTTCTGAGTTTACAGTGTTTGGCGAACTTTAGAAAGAGGGAAAATCATATTTGAAAAATTCGTTATGATTGAGGCTGCCTGCATATGATCCGTAGGACCCTAGAGTGCAGCCCGTGACCCGATGCTGGAAACAAATGGTACAAATGTTTTGTAACATTTAATACTAATACCGAGAATGAAAATATTTTTCGATACAGTACTTTTTATATTTATAAGTGTACCAAGGAAAAAATAATATTGAATAAGCTATTTTCGAGTCGCTAACATTTTTTGGAAAGTCTTTCTTTGTTTGAGGCCCACAGACTTTACAAAGTTGTATTTGATGACCCCTGTACATATGTACATGAATTTGACACCACCAATCTATAGCTTTTGCGAACGGATCACGGGAATTCTCGTGTTCTCTGTTCTAGAGCTCGTGGCCAATCGCGAAGATTCTCGAATTTTTATTGTTGTCATTTAGAGTGGAGCAGTGTAACGGAAAACGCATTCGCTGTGGTAATCAGTTCCATATGGTATTAAAACTGATTAGTCTCTTGTTCTTAGTTATAAAACTAACTTGATTTTTATAATAATTTGATATTTTATAGCGTTCAATAACCATGGAAAACGATGAAGAACATAACATTTTCTGGATATATTTGCTGACAATTTATCAGATATTCCAAGTGAAAGTGAAGATATTGATCATTGTGAGGATGATACTAAAAGTAAAAGAGGTGAGGAGGATGACAGTGATACTGATGAAAACTCTGACAGTGGTAGTGATATAGTTTCCTTTAAACGACGAAAAATAGTAAAAAAGTTTATTAAATATTAAAGTCAATATATCTATGCAAATAAAAGTTTCCACTAAAGAAAATCAGGCTCCTATACTATCCGCACAAAAATTTCGTAATTAAAAGTTTTGATTTTAGTGAAAATTCTTAAATATATAAGAAAAATGTATAAGCATTAAATCCAAGTTTAAGTCGTTTAATACATTGGTTTTCGAAACATTTGTCAATGAGCAAACTTGGGTTCAACATTACCATCTTTTCTATATTACTGTACAACCTTTTTTTCATTTTTACAATAATTAAAAAAAAATCAGTGAAAGTCTTACTAGGCTGAAATTTTTAAATCTTAATCCGCTTTAGGAACTTACATAATAACGTATACATTAAAGAAAATTCATATGAAAAGGAATAAAGGAATTTCATATCAAAATAATCACTAAAATGTCTTTTATTAAAAACAGAATTTTCTAAGATTAAAATTCTGTAATTGTATATTCAAAAAGTTACTTACATTCAAACAATAAGTAAGTAAATGCACCACATAGTTTCCAAATACAAATTACTAAGAAATTTTTAACATTTTATGACTACAATATGCTACTATTTGCTTAAAGCAGACATACAAATAGCACTTGTCATGAATACATTTATTATACCTATATATTATTCTTTCTTCCACAGTTTTTCATTATAAATTAAATAAGAAAAACTGTATGTTAATTAAGAATTCGAAAATGTTATTTCCTTGAAAAGTATTTATATCAAATAAGTCACAATTTGTAAAAATTATTGCCATAGTAAGTAAGAAACTCGCGAGATCACATTTAAGAAGTTCCTTAACGCATGAATTTGAACGAGGTACTTAAAAATAAACATTTAACGCGTTTCTTAAATAGTATAAAATGCAGCGTTAAACTGTACAAATTATTTTGTTTTACTATTAGGTAAATTATATAATTAAATAATTAGGAAAATCATTGAAATGATTCTAAAGTACCATAAAAATGAGATTTCAATATTAAACGGATTCAATATTATACGTTGATGTAATTTATATGTTACGGATATTAATGTAAACATGTCGAGAAATTTCAATTACATATCGTTTTATGATGTTCCAATAATGCTTCAGAGATAATTAGGCTTGTAATTACAAACAAGAAAATTATAGACTTTCTGATGAGCATCGTAATAGGCAACGCTATACATACAATGCAAACCTAACAAAACAATGAAAACCACGATTATATATGGCGTTATGTCGAGCAATTAAACCATTTCCATCTATACGCGCATTATTATGCTTACTTTGAAGCGCAATTACGCGTTTAATTGAAGAAATCGTTGGAAAATGCTAAATCTTTATCAACTATGTTATTACAACACTTAAATTGGAATATTCACAATTTATAACACAACACAAAGCAGGAATTAAACAATTAGAATATAATACATTAACAAACATAAAACGACAACTCAATGTTCAATACAATATCTAACGTAATATCTAATGCAAAATAACATGTATTTTCGTACTGCCAAATATGATACAGACAACGACGTAATATAAATAAATAATATTGTGTAATAATAGTAATATAGTAAAAATAATATAAATGAATAATAATTATTTAAGCAAGCGTCTGTCGGTTTTAAATAGTTTTAGGTTTCACTAACATGCAATGAATCAACATTCTGAAGATAATTTTCAACTGATCGCTCATTGCGTTTTCATACATCGTTGCAGTTTACTAATTTCACGTCTCGTTTCAACTGATAACATTATTCATTTCCTTTTCAACAACATTATTATAGTTCTGAACGCTTCGAATATAAACACCACACTGAAATATTGTAAAGAGTAAAGTAAATACTACATGAATTACACACACACATGGAATGAAACTTTACAATATGGATAATAGAATATTCGGACAATAAAGAATTCAGATGATGGGTGTTCTGATTCTACTGTACACAGTCGTTATTTTTAGACTACGGATCTTTATGCACTTTAGGGAAATTTCAATGTTCAAGATAATACATATAGAATACCCACAAATTTCTTGAATAATGTATTTCGAAGTATTAACATAAAAAACTTAACATGTCTTTCAATGATAACGTTTAAATGATATCAAACGAATGGGGCGTGCTACAAAATATTGAAATTAATTTTTTTTAGTTTAATTGCATAGGGTAGATGACCCAATTATTGTCAGGGTCCCTATAACTGACACTTTAATGATTTTATTTAATAGCAAAGTAATGCATGATGAATCATAAATAAACAAATTTGTATAATAAATTTAGACTTCGGTTTACGTAACATCACATAGACATGGTATATTCGTTTACACTCAATATTTAAAACGAAATATTAGGAGGTAAATGTGCTGTTGAACATTAAAACGTGACCAATTTAATTATAAAGTATGAGACGTATCATAATTCAGTAATGGCGACACGTTTACTATATATTTTATAACTGTTACACAAACTGACGTGCTAATATATGGAAAAATTGTTTCTATTTAAATGAGAAAAAAACAAATTTCATTTGTCATCTACGTATATTATTATTTACTACAGCAAATATTTTAGTTTTAGCATAATTAATTATATTTTACAAAGTTCATCAGTGTTCGCCAATTAGATAAAACAAAGTTAATTTGCAATCCCACTTGGTTAAGCGCATCGCATCGTTATACTTTCTTCGAATAAAGTATAATCTTGTTTCTCACATAACTTATATCACGCCAATTGTCTACAGCATGAATAATAATAGCAATAGTAATAATAATAATGATATTTCTAAAGATACGTTTATGGTCATGCATAGGCCGTAGCTTGGGCATTAATATCGGGCGTAAAGAGAAACGATCGTCCCGATTAGAGAAACAGGAAGCGATACATGGGCGGGTCGACGAGTGCCGGTTCGATTTTTCGATATCTTGAAGATCCGATCGCGCCGCCTCGCGAGAACAAGCCTGTAACGATCGATAGATCGCGTTCAAGCAACCTTTGGTGAATGTTAATTATCGCGCTTTATTTTTATTTATCGTTTCACGAGGCAACGATAGTTATATACGTGATCAGGTACGTGACCCACTCAAAGTGCTACCTTCAACCGTTGTTTTCGGAGCATTATGTGGAAAGAAAGTGGTTATGGGAAAGAACAGAGAATTGTCGAATACAATTTAATTCACTTATCAGTTTCTATATACCTAATAGTTTCAAACTTGGATATCACACTATGACTTTTATTTTGTGACTTTAATGCTTATACAATTTTACAGAAATGGTTAAAAAGGCTAAAAATATCACTTAATTTACAATTTTTACCTAAAAATAAACAATACTATTAATAAAAATGAATAAACGTTGATTATTGCTTCTTATTAGAATATGGATTTTTATGCAAATTCGTATCTTTTAAATTAAGAATGAAGAAGCGGCACATAAAATAAATACTGTAGTTCCTACTACACTTTTTGTATTTCGTATAGTTGTGCTTTGTGTGTATTTGCACCTTTTTGTACATTTAACTCTCCTATAAATACATGCAAACCTGCAGTCTAATTATTACTATATGATTGTGAATATAGTACCTACCCATACAAATTTTTCACTATTAATAACTATCCGTAATAAGAAATATGTTAATCATTTCGTTTGACTATCTGTAATAAAAAAAACAATTAAGTTAAAGAAAACAAGTATTGTAGTATAACGTTTCTATATGAAGGTTATGCTTCACAAATTACTGACACTTGTAATTAATGACTGACAAAACAAAGGGTAATTGAATAATTATTTTTTAATTCATGTTTGCTAAGTGTGTCGACGGTAAACAGCAATGGGGTGGAAAGAAAAAATGAGAGCAATGAATTTTTGTTAAACAAGGTTGATATTAAATTTACATGGTGCGTTCAAAAAGTTCCCGAACTTTGTAGAGTGCGTTGGCAGCATAGTAAACATATGAAAATTGCAGACGTCATCGTGCATTATTTAGCTATACGCACGCTAAGCTTCGTAACAATCGGTTATGTTGTTGTGAAGTAATTGTTGATTGCATAAATTCTGATTCTACGTTTTGACGTTTTTTAAAAGTGAACGATATTCGCGAGCAATGAACATGCATAAAAAGCTGTTTGAATGTGTTTGTGGTGTTGTATCAAGAAATTCTACAGTATTCACGGGAAACAGTTGTGCATCATGACAACACACGACCTCATCGTTGTTACGCATTTAAGAGTTTTTAGTTCGAAATTCCAGCAGATTTCTTCCTTTTTTATCGCCTTAAACGAGCACTGAAAGAGCGACGCGACGCTTCGATAGCCGAGAAGACAAAATTGATAGTCCCAGGAAGAGTAGAAAAGGATTCTGTAATTGGCTTACGAATAAACATTCATAAATTGGAAAAACCGATTTGACAAAAATATTTGTACAGAAGGAGAATATTTTGAAGGCGATAAATTGTAAAAGGCATTGAAAGATATATAAAAATAGACCAGGCACTTTTTGAACGCACCTTGTAGCTTGATTTATGTTTGCCGATTTTAATGGTGGTAATATTGTAATTTAATTAGAATTGTAAGATCGATAGTTTTCTGGATGTTGAGTAGTTAATTGAAGCCTTCTTGGGGAAAAGATTGTAAATGCAAAAATCAGATTTATGAGAAGCAAGAAAAAATTCAAAACTTGATTTATGTTTATTAAAAAATATGACCAGAATACAAAAATCTAAATGCATCACAAAATTATCCATGACATTTCTTACTTTTAAAATTTGTAATCTCTTTCCGATAATTCTAATTATAATGAAAAATTACAAATTTAGTTCTTCAGTCGTGATTCGCTTCCTTCGATTTTTTATTTTACTAAAAACGCCACAAATATGAAGTTTAATGAAATAATACTAAATAATATTTCGCCAAACTAAACTGATCCATATTGACTACAACATGAATTTTGCATGGTTTGCCCTAAGAGTCACAACAGAATTTAACAGGTTTTAATACAGTACACCGTAATATTTAATTTGCGTAAAATATTAAGGTTTAAAAAAAAGTTTAAACACTGAACAGTGCATTTTTTATTTTATAATATTGTCTAGTTATCTATGTAGTTCAAAATTTGTTAGTTAACGATATTCATTTTATTTTAATTATTCTAAACAATTATGATACCTCGGTTATTAATGACCACCATGGCTCCACTGAGAAAAAATCCGCTCATAGGTGGCCAATATGACAACCCACGTGTTAAGGAACAGAAATACTAACAAACAATTGGTAACGCATCTTTTAATTGAGGGAATCCCCGAATATTACAGGTGGACTACTTTCAGTGTTTTTTTTTGTACGTGTCACTGAAACATTACCTTCTTATAGAGAAAATTAGAAAAGTACTAGTGGTGGACGATTTTCAGTGCGAGCCATTGTACGTTTCGAAGAAATGATTTCACGTTAGGTCAATAAAAACTTTCTACTTATCTCAATCCGTTAGATTGACATTGCACCCGCGGAATTTGCATAACAACCGAGACATTAAGAACAAATGGTAATTCGCTTATGTGTGCATTATGTCTAGCGTGTTATGCAAATGTCCGCGCTATAAATCTGAACCATGTCACTACTTTAAATCATAATCCAGAACGCCATAAAGCATTGGAACAAAAACTAAAAATAATTAAGCATCAGTTGTTTATTGCTAGAAGAAGAAAGTTTGTCACAATCTTCGAATTTAGATTGCGGTAAAAAAATGCAGCAACCGTTGTGCGAGAATGGGAACAATGTCAACGTTATCACACATAATGTATCCAACAAAAAGATACCATTTATTATTACCACGACAAAAAGATTAACCATGGTGTGTAAGATTATGTGACGCTTATAGAACAAAGTTGTGGAATGCTTTATCGTATATTATACAAGTAGTTGGTATAAATGTTTAATAAAATTGTGTTTAAACTTTTTTTCCGATAAGATGAAAATATAAGCGAGCCTAAATATGTATATACTATTCTTGCACTTCTGATAATGTACATATATGTATTTATTAATATATGTACTCTGGGGAGCTGGGGAAATACCTCGCGAAACGACGCAAGGGCAACAGGAATGTGTGTTCATGTTCTTCTGTATATCTGCTGCACTTCTTCGCTTCTTAAAGTTTCGGTCAATGATGTCAATACGTATAATCTATCTTTATAATTGTGTTGCGGAAAGTAGGCCTGCAATCAATCAGACCGGCATTCCTCCCGCGAGATTTCTTTCCAACTCTCTATAGTACATATATCGTTATATATATTTACATATTATTTAGTCTTCTAACGATAACAGGATACAATTTCGAAGAATGTTAGCAAGTCAACAAGTGAACATTTTGTAATACCGAAAACTATAACGGTAAAGATTAAAGATCAGTGTTTGGTATTCGATAAATATATAAATAATCAAACACAACTGGGGGGAGTTCATTATGACTAAAATCCGCGTTATGAGAGCTAACGGTATTTGTCTCTTTCATAAATTGGCTGCAATGAAAATAAGACATGGATATTTATGAATGACATAGCATAATGAAGCAACGTAACATTAATATTGCAGTAGGCCCTCGAATTACGCAGAAGTTTGTCATCGACGTACGGCGTAATTGAAAGTCCGCGTAATTTTAAAATCCCCCTTCTCACTCCTATCTGTATGTTATTTAATATTTATATGCTAAAATATGATAAAAATATATACTGTGTTTCAGAACAAAATAGTATGTTAAGAAAATAAAAGTGTTATTCAAGAACTCCCAAAATTCCATTATTATTCAACGCCGATCAAGTTTTCCAAAATCAATTGTATGACATATTTCAATTTCATAAAACTAGAATAGGTAGTTCTAAGGTAAATAATTACACAAATGTATTTTCTTCATCTTTTATATATTATAAAATACACTGCACTTCAAATATTTTATATATTTTTGCATATTACGCGTCGCCTCCCTTTTTTCAAACATCTAAATTTCCTATAAATGCATAACAATCTTCAGCATATATATTATATATTGTTTGTATATATTATTTATATTTTCCGACAGTATATTGTAATTTTTGTAACTCTCCAATGTGGCGGCAATTTCATAGACCGCAAAAAGCAACGTACTTTGAGAGACAACCGTACTTTTTAGTTATTGTTTGTCCAGGAACCAAAATCACAGTACATACTATCAAATTTGTTATCGAATTAGAGGAATACTACAATATTGTCAACGTATTCGTAACAAAATTTACATTACACTTACATACATAAAAAAACATTTATAATCTGTAGATTAATTAGCTATACTAATTATAATATTTCATTTAATAATATGAAAGACCGACAAATCTAAATATTATTTGCCTATATTAAAAGATTTAACGGACGATCTTACTGAAATCCTTTTCTAAATGATTTTGTTTACAGCATCTTGTATTTTGTCTATATTAACACGATTTTGCTTTTCAGGTGCTATATTTAAATTGAAAATAATGAGAAAAATATCTAAAATTTGAGTTTTTTAAAAAAAAAATCACAATGTTCTGAGAAGGACACTTATAAAAAGAGCGACCCCCCATTCATAAACATAATAGCAATGTTGAAATTAACTTTTACTGTTGTAATATTACACATAAAAGTCTGGTATTTCACGTTATTGTTCTTGAATAAATATTTATTTAGATATAATAATAATTATATCGGTTGACTGCAACAGTACTTTACAATATGTCTCGAAGAAACACTAAAATTTTACTATAAAGCACCAGAAAATTTAATCAAGTATTGTTACCATTTCTGAAATAATAGCTTGAAATTAGACGTGTTTGACTTGCATTAATATTACTACGAAACAAAAATACTCGTATCATGACGAAATATTTAATCATTCAAAGGCAGTCACAATGTCCCATTCAGTACGTGTGTCCTTCCTCACATTTCTCCCCTATTCAAGATATTTAATTTATAATTATTTGGTTGGCCAGAGTAAGTTTTGTCGCATTTTAAATACGTATAGAAGTAAAACTTTATTAAACAATATATTGTCTACCTTTTCCGACAATTCCTACTATATTTAACAGTTTGATAATTCCATTCTTGAGTAAATTTATATTTTTGTTAACGCAGAACAGAAATTCTCAACTTTTTGATTTTTTAATTTTCTTCTGGTAAAAGAATTTCATAAGTGCCAGAAAATAATGATAACCTTCCAATATTAGATCATTCTATTATTTGTACTATTTTCCTTAGTTTACAATGCATTTTTACCTTTGCAATGGTACTAGAAAGTAATATATCAAAAACGCATCTTGACTTTTTCTGTTTCAAGGCTACGTAAAATATGATACATACGATAAATGGTTAACACTTTTTTTTTTAAATGGTACATTGACATTATATACTAACTACTTAATACAAACTACTCTTGTTTGCATTTGAAAAGTAATTTGCACATTTACTTACGTATTGCAATTCAAGCAACGCATTATAGAAAAATGACAAGACTTTTTGGTCAACCTAATACAATAGCTTACTCTATTATTTTTCCCAAAGAAATTGAACTATTAATTCACAGAGAAGTCGAATTACGGGGCTTATTCCAATATTTACTATCGGCTGAACAATTACAAACGGTACCTTAAATTTATGGTCAAACTGTGACCAGCTCACAAGAGTGTTGTTTACCCGGTTTAAGCGATGTAGAAAAAAGTAAGAAAAGCGAAAAGACTTACCGTGCCTCGTGTTGTGTCTAAATCCACGGCCAGCATGAGCGGCGTTCAGAGTCCACAGGAGTAACAAGAGAAAGAACAGGCATTGTAACATTAAAGAAGAGCGAAGCATTCGAACAGCCATGATTCACGAGAATATTCGCAATTTGCGATATCGTGGAACAAAGGCAACCATTCACGTACACGCGAAACATAAATCAAAGAGAAAGCAGTGAAATTCTCAACAAGTCTTCGACGCTGGACGATCGTGCGACAATTTCACGCCGATCTCAACGTTCGACATTCGATAAATTTTCGCGGTTCGTTCGTTGTTTACACTTTTATCCTCGTGTCTTCTTTTTCCATCGACGGGTAGATATCATTTCCGGTCGCGCGTGTCGGTCACCCGCGAGCTCAAATCGTTCAAATAAACTATCACTGTATGCATTGTTTACTACGGCACTATACCGAAAAAGTCAAACGCGATAATAGAACACAAGTAAAAATGTCGCGAACGCACACACCGAAAAAGATCGATCGATTGATTCGATTATTGAAATCTGCCGGACGCTCGAATCGAGCCGACTCGCGTGTCGGCCACGCGAAAAAAACTTTAACGTATGAATTGAGAAACACAGACACGTTCACCCTTCATCAAATTGACACATCGTTCGCTGAGATTTTCAGTGACTCTCGCAAAGCCGAAATCGTTAGCACTTTTTCCATGTGTCTGCGTTCACTTGTTGCACCGTGACAGATTAAGGTCTCTCTCACTCTCTCACTCCCGCCAATTTCAAAGCTGTGCTCTGTTCATAAACAAAGACAGCTAGTTGCGTACCCTTTCTGTCGATTTCTTCTTGTCTGTTTCAGCTCAGCAGTCTATTTACTTACACGAATTCACGCACGTATACAACGGAAACGTGTCCCTTTCAAGCGTCAGTTGTAGCGACGAAACCGCTCTAAAAGAAAGCCGGGACATACAACAGGAAACACGAACGGTGTGAGCGCCGCGAGCGAACTGAACCGAAGTGTCGAGACACCACCGGATACGACTCTTTGTCAACCCCCCACCCTTCACCCTTGACGCTACCAATGCTTGCGCCACCCTAAGCTTTGGCAGGTAGAAAGGCTACCTGACAGATATAGCCCATCTTAATTTCGTCGAATTTTCTTCGCTTATTATCTCAGGTAGCCGACAAGTTTCACTGATATTACATAGATTTCACGAGTCGGCATTTGTCTTTGACAGACTTGGGCATATTTTATTCGAATAACATTTCGCATAAATTATAAAATCGTAATTGAATAATTTATACGAAACGTTCTTTCAATAGAATTTAATTCGAATAATTTATTCGAAATATTATTCGTATAAAATTTGATTTAAAAATTTTATTTGAATAATGCCTAACTCTGGTCTCTGCATTTACATTTTTAATGTTAACATTAAATTGCTTTAATTTCGATGGCTTTATGAGTGACATATTGTACTAATTTAATTGTGACCTTTATTAATAAAATAAATTAGATTTCAGCTTAGATTAGTAAAATGAATTTAATTTTGCAATAATAATTACGTATTATAATTTGATTTCAAGTTTTTTTTATTAAAATGGAATGAAAAGCAATATTGTTAAATTTTACATTGGAAGATTACAACAATCATAAATTATTCCCCTTTTGTAAAAATGAATAGTACCTATATATCGAAGAACTTGAGAACGTGCTATTAAAAGAGAAGTACGTGTTGATCACAACAATAATGATATCAGATTTCACATAATTTCACTTTACCAAAAGTATCGATTTCATCAAATATCGTGTTAAAATAGCGTTAAGACATATTTGCATGAACCAAATATCGAATTCCAATACTTTGTAGGATATCAGATTTACCTTTACCCGATATAGGTATCTTACTGGCAATCGCTTACAGGCATTGTCCTTATAAATTCACGATTTTTCAAAGGGACGTGGAATTTCTACACCATTATCTCCAATCAGTATTCGTTTAATTTTTTACAACCATGTGATGAAACCACGTATCCACAATATTTTGTATTATTAACTTTTTCTTTTACTATCGAAATTACTTTAATCGAAGACATAATTGATAATTTGAAGGAAAATCAATTGTATACACAAAATATATTGAATATTGAGCAATCTTTAGTAAGAAATGTGAATTCCTTCCAACAAATATTTTTGTTATCGTAGATATTAATAAACGTTGATAAACTGTAAACATAAAGCATGTAACGTATAGTTACATCTCTTCTATATACAGTCAGTTATAAAATTATTACCACAGTCAAAGATTTAATAGAAGTATGAAAAGTAAGGAGATAATAAAGTAACTTCCTACATTTCTTATTTAAAAATGTATAATTCATGCTTTCAGCTAATAAAAGTATTAAACAGAACAACAAAATTATGATTTGCAGTCATGAAAGAACAAAGAATAATAATTTTTTGCATCCATTTTAGTTGCGTAATTATTGATATATTTTGAAAAGTTTAATAATTTTAGCATAATTAATATTTTCTGGAATACTCTCTTTATTTAATTAATAATTTTTAAACAATCTTCAATATTTGGACATTCTTCCGTCATTATCGCAAGTCGATTTTATCAGTAATAAAAATATTGATTATATCTTTAAAAATTGCATGTTGAATATATAAATTGAATACCTTTTCACATAAAAAGTACATACGAAAACATGTTTTCTTATGTTTTTATTTTGCATATCTCTAATACTTTTCTGCGTGTGTCAATAATTTTGTGACTCTCTGTATATTTCTTTCCTACACTATAAAGGATTACGGTAATTATAAAGGCAAGGGAAATTAGTAAATAGTCAGATTTAGATTTTTAAGCATTTTTTTACTAAAGAAACATATTTCAATAACGAACACACACGGACAAATCAGTGGTCAAACTAAACCATACAAGATTAGGTACTTCTCTATTTCTTCTTTGCCTCTAGAAGGTTACAATGCTTTGGTTATCTTTTTTTTGGTTTTAGGTATATAGGATATTTATGGATATAATTAATGTTCTTTCTCGTTTTTTTTTTTTTTAGCACTGAAATTACCAAGCGGCTCAAAGTTCCCGGTTCGCTCTTCATCGTTTTGGCTGCTCGATCGCGTGATTGGTCTGACACGTAGTACTACTATCGTTATACAATAATTACTATGTCTATCGACTCGTCTTGACAATTTCCGACCATAATCACGCGTATCAAGGAGCCATCTATTGCTTCGCATTTAAAGTTAAACATACGATGCGCCCACCTCAATTTCCATATGTCCTTATTACAACGACATTACACCAAATTCACACTTTTGAGAAAGCGACGAGTGAATTCTTGCGTTTCTTTGCCGAGTAAAGGATCAAGAGCGTTCACTCTTGATTATTGAGAGATACGTAATCAGCAACTGACAAAATAATATGAAAACACGAGTGTCGCATCACTCCCATCGCAGTTTAATGGTCTGCCATCAATTATTGTTACACGTGATACGCGTAGATAGGTATTGATATGGCATTCAGATATCGTTGCAACACGTACGTACTTAGAAGCTACGTACAACATTTGGGATCGTGCGCCGAAGTTTATAAATCGTGTTTTATTTTCTCCTGTTCGATTTACATACAAATATGTACGTATAGCGTGACCAAACAAAATTGAAATCTTTATAACTCGCATAACCACGCAGGTATACGACAAGAAGGTAAGTATGCCTAACCCACCATTTTAGGGTCCTAGATCAGATTTTAAGGACATTCTATTGTTTCCTCTCATTGACCTAATTGGCTGGGCCGCATATTACAATGACAGGTCGGCAGCTGAAAATATTTTACAAATCCGCCTGTTCCGTCTTTTTTTTAATTTTACACTCTTCTCGTGATTTCAACGTTGTTTAGTCAAACTGTAGGTGTTTTTGTTTAGCAGTGGTATCACCTCGTACGATGTCAAATAGAAGATTCGGATTGTTACATGTGGGTTGGCAGTTCTACATTTCATTTTTCTGATATACCGCAGGGTATACTAGATTCCCATGTTATTATTATGACGTGTTTACAGCGGCACGATGTTATTTTTAATTTGTACAAACGCGAAACATTCGATGAAATGTCATTTTGATATGTACGCAGAGTTCGGAGAGATATGTAAATCGATTTGAATCAACGATTGAAGATTTCCAAAAAATGATTGAATTCATTTTGTTTTCTTAACCAGTAAACCTCCTCAAAGTGTTATAATACAACTTGAGTTTCCAAATGTACGGAAATTGTAGCAATGAGAAACTTCAATTCCTCGCCTATCGAACTCCTCTCGTTTTACGTAAAGAGGAGATTTGAACTCTAACCTATAAAACGATTTACACTGAAAGCATGTTACTCGATACAGGGTGGCGACCTCTGATTTCATCGAAACACGTGATACGAATTTCGTGAAACTTTTTTTCCTCAAAAGCGACTTCTTAACCCCGTGAGCAGAATAGACATTCAAAAATTGTAAACAATATCGACGTTTAAATTTTTAGAAAATGTCTGTAAAACACTGCTTCGAGGCAAAAACATTTTCGCTTTTGTCATCTAAAATCCATACTAGGTTGTTGATTCCAAGACGGCCTGCAGCTAGGCCAGAAAAAGAAATCTGACTGGAATATGTTATCGCCGTTTCTCACTTAATCGAGAAATAATATGTGTTTTATCGCTTCTCTCAGTCGTTCCACGTCCAATACGAATCGTTTGAAATATTCATACTCATACAGGTTACCACGAGAAGTGGGTTGCTTGTTTTCATAATTCGATCTTTCCCCTCTTATTTCAACTTTACACTGGCGGGACACAACACACGCACATATACACGTACATACATATGCACAGACAAAATTTGCTACTTCTCACGTATAATAGTATATGGTAATGGAGCGAATCTTCTGCAACAGCTATAGATACAAACTATTTACTATCTTAGAGCATAATATATACGGCAGTACGCGTGTATTTTCGGATGTTTTTCAGAGTGTACGTATTTGGTACGCACGCAGTTTGATATATAATACATGATTAGAATAACATTATACAGTCGTACGTAATCATAGTAGTAAAAAGTAAAAACAGTATGAAAAATTATTGTATTGTTTCCCGTTACTTATTATTAGGTCGTGCTCCACACTGCTGATACTGTGAACGCGAATACTATACATCAATCATCAACGAACAAATAACATATAGTTGAAAAAAGTGAAAGAATATAACTAGCATTTCTTTTACTTTTTTAATAACCACATATGTTGTTTGCTCATGTCATAATTAAATAATTTTAATTTCGTTAAGAACGTAACGAGGCAACTTAAAATTTATAAATTCCTTTTGATCTTTAGTATTCGTGCGACTATATAATCTGAAATTTCGCGTTCGGTCAGCTTCGAATATGGAACAACCAGTTATAAGTATAACTGTTCAAAATATCGCATTATGCGTACAAGACTTTAGTTACGGTCGATGCCTTCTCGTAGTGATGATATGATGATGCTATACGACTAAGTATAACTGTTGTAGAAATATAGCGTGGTCGTGAAATTAGTTAAACATACACATATTCCGAGTATCGGAACGATGGTTTAAAAGGTTGAAAGGTAAATAAGGAGTTGAATCGTCGTTCTGTGCCGCACAGTGACAATTTGGAGTTAGTTTTTGCGTCACTATATATTTAAAACCAAAATACTTTGGACATCATTATGGCTGGCAATAACCTACGGAAAGTTAAGGTTCTTTCAAGTACTTCGAATATTGAACAGAATTTATAGTTACTCTGGAGTACATTTATTTTATTACATGAGAACTTACAGCTGCAAGCTGAATACGCCTTTGAGTGATCCGCTATTAATTTCTATCATTGCTCCACACTTTCATGTACGACCACGTTATATTTTTGCGGTAGCTGTAAGTGTAATGGTTCACGAATGATGTTATCTTCAAGCGCAGATTTCCTCAGCTTTTTACAGAGCCAAAATAATTAATATTATCTCTGAATACAACTGGAAGTCTGCTTGCATACGTCGATTTTACAATATAAGGGTAAACGTTCAAAGACCAAATAGTTTTTCAAGTACATTTAAATAGTATAAATATCGGAAAAATTTCGAGTTAAATATTGTAAAACATTTATCTATGAAAGTATACATCGATCAAGTTCGCTACTTGTGTTTAAGTTTCACAAACGTAACACCCTTCTCAAAGATGATAGAGTTTTAGTAAGTAATTGCTTACTATAATTTTTTTGTTTGTAAAATTCAATTTGTTGAAATATAAAAAGTGAAAATGATAATTCTGTCAATGGGAATGCTGTGATCTTCATTCTATCATAATAATGATGATGCCTCGAATGAAATGTTTGTAATAGTGGATGATGCTGATACTTGGTAAAGATTCTTCTCTGAATAAGTATAATCGCTTGTAAACGATGGGTTATTATTGTCCGCTTATTTTCTTCTTAAAGAAATAAATATTAGACATTATCTCAACTCATGAAAATACTCCTTTTACTCCATTTTGACTAATAGCATCATTTATTTAATCACGCATATATCCCTCTTATTAACAATAATTTCCGATCTGTTCGACGATCCGACGAACAATATTTTTTAGCGGTAAAACTTGCGGCGAATCGTTCGTTTCAATTAATCATTCTTTCTTCTATGAGAAGCCTTAAAAAGGAATACTGGAGGACTATTACAAGATAATTAAGTGCACTAACTAGCATCGTATTGAAACACAGGAAAATTCCTCTGTATCGAAAGTAACACGTTTTTTCAAGCTAACACCTTTGTTTTGTTAAAAAATTTGCATACATGTTCATGTTACGTGAATATTAACTTAAACTTTATTTGCTAATAATCTGGTGCAGCATCTCGATAGCTTTATCATTAAACACTTTTCATTTTCTGAACACAAATGATGATTCAATAGCGTGCAACATCTTCAAGTCAACAAGTATTGAAACATGTGGAGTAGATTTTTGTCTAACCGACGATCAATACATAGATTCCTGACTAATCCACAGAGCGACATTTACAGATGCCGCCTTTACCGACCAGTTCGGACACCACTTATGCAGCCTCAATCAATCGAAATAGTCTATATCTTTTCTACCTCATTAACTATAAAATTTAAAATATGCAAACGAATATTTACTATATTTGCATAACATGATTGATAAAAATATACAAATGTAAATGAATGCGACATTTGGTCCTGTCGATAAGTGCTCATCTGATTTCCGTCACATACTATCAGTTTACAGCGCGTATTTCAAATATGTTAAAATACTTCTTTTTCTTAACTTCAAATTCAATTCATTTTTATTTTAGAAAAAAATCGTTATTTCATCTAATATTATCTAATTAAAATTGCTATTTGATTAAATAAAGTAATAGCAGTGTCGCGTACTTTCTGCCCTAAAGTTTCATTATTCAGAACCACAGTTTACTACGACTACATTTCTATGCAGTTAAAAAAAAAAAACACGCACATTGTTGCATTTTTTCTAGAGTTACTCTCGCAATAATTAATAAGTAATTCGCTATAATAGCTATCGACAGATTTTATAAGTCGACATCGCTCCATTTTTACGGTTGCCTCGTGCTTTTTCGAATAGCTTAGGACAAGTTACATTATCATACGATAACAAGTACTAGATTCGCAGTAACCAATTTCTTCTAAAGACTTTTAACGTTTTTCTTGATTTTGATAGTTTAGAAATTTTACTAATATTGAATATTCATTATTCACACAGTCTTTTCTACGTTTTTGTCTGGCTGTCGTTAGGCGTATGTAAAATGTTTATTTTAATAACTTTAGTAATAGTGCTTCCATTTTCTTGGTATGTACTTACATTTCTTTCTCTGTATAGCGTTTATTATTTGAAATTATTTTACGTAATAAGTAGATTTTGAATGGTACACCTACTAATAAATACATTATAATTTCATCGAAATGAAAATATTTCATGCATCATTGTAATTACATCTACATACGCCTAATTTGATGCCAGGTGAATATTCAGAATCAAAGCGGTCGCATAAAAGCGAATAAAAACAAACGCAAAGTATACAAGAAGATTGGTCTAATTTATAAAATTAGGATGAATTTTGCAAAGATGTTCAAAACTCGAACCCACAGTAGTTGCTAATACTTTCATAAAAAGGGCACTAACTATTATAAAGAATCTTACTGGAATCTTTAATACTTTCCATTAAATTTTATGATAAAGAAAATTACATCTTCCAAATCGTTCTAAAAATTCAATGTACGGAAAAATCTTTGTTATGACTATTTAAAGTTAAACTTTATTTATTTATTGCAAATTTTAGTTGCTCACGTTTTCACCAGTTAGCTGTAGATGACATGTATATTCGTTACGAAGAAATGACCATTTTTAGCGTTGTGACGAGTATACCCATCATGCATAAAACGTAGTTACCATTTGCATAACATATTCGTAAATTTCAAGAACTTTTGGATGTTTAGGAACTAAGACGAAATAAAATGATCATATATAAAAAGTTACTATGAAAAAACTGTATACAGTGTGATCAAAGTAGTTGTTCATATTATTATAAAAATAGTATTCGGAAAGAACAAAAACATTGGTGCTCGACTTGCGAAGTTTCGTTATGTCTTTTACTTTACTCAGTATCATTCTGCAACAGTAGATTAGATTTCTAACTTATCACTTTTCTAAAAATTTGATTTTCCTTGTTTCTTCTTTTCATATGAAAACTATATATGTTTAAGTCTAGTAAATGAATAAATGTGAGTAATAAAATTACTGATATTACAAAAGAATAAAAAGGGGTCGTTTCATTACAACTTAATTGAATATTATAACAACTATACATACTCTGTGTTCAACGAGCATACTCGTCTTCGTTTCATTCTTGCGACACAATTTAGATACACACCTTCAAAAGAGGGCAACGTAGCTAACTGATTAAATGGTATTTTCTTGAAATGTATGCATAAAAAAGCTTTGCTCTATTAATTCATTAAGAACTAGTAGTACGTTAACGCAACATTTCATTTACAGTTTCTTCAAGCTTTAGAAAATTGTAAAACATAAGTGCAAGAAGGAATGATGATGAAGAAATTATTACGCAAATTCCAGGGATGCCGTTACATAAGCGCAATATTAACAAACAGTATTCAACCATATAAATTGAATAAAGTGTTGCATTAAAGCACGTTGGTCATTAGTGGGTTAACAGTCCCCTTCCCCCTTCAGTTTCTCTGTTATAACACACAGTGGACATTCGTGCAGTTGTTTGCTTTGAAATTGTACAAGCTACGATATTATACGATCATCAACAAGAAAATAATTTTGTCGTAAAACGTGAATGATCACTAAGTAATAATGAGTCGCAGCGACTAAAAGAGGAACGCTTTAAATAATAATTAACAGCTTTAAACTAATATAACCAACACGATACTAATGACAAGTTTTGATAACGTTACGAGACTGTTATAAAAAAAAGTAATATATTCGCTGTGGATTCGTATTTCAAACATTTTTGCAAAAATATAGTCCATAATTCGAACATCCGAATAATTGAAACTTAGTTAAGAAGTTAAGAGTTTTCAATTCACTTAGACATCATTTCTTTCATTGACCCTGGGACAAAATTTTTCACTAATCGAATTCATAAAACATCGAAAATCATGACGAATGCTTTAATCGAGTTATTTTCTCGAAAGGAGAAGATAAGAAAAGATTTTGAATTATTCTTTTGTTTAAAGCACGGACTCAAAATGGCCCCTTTATATATGCAACTAAACCGCTTCCCTGACACGTGTATAAACAATTTCATATATCTAAATATTAAACCAATTAATACATGATTATTTATAACATAATTATTTATAACACCAATTATTCCAATTTCTGATAATCAATTCAAATGTTTCTTTTTTCGATTTACTAAACCGGACGTATCTTATCTCAAGATATCCATACAATTGTTTTCAAATAACGCTAAAGTATAAATGATTATGTTGCAAGCTTCAACTCCTCGAGTTTAATCTTTATACATTTTTTTAGAAATATTTAAAACTATAATTCTAGTTAAATTTTCCATCACTTAAACAATGAAATATTAATTTATCGGGGTAAAAATGCGTCAGAGAAGTGGTAAACTTTTGACTAATTATCACTTACGTCCATTTCTCTACTATCATTTCCTCCATGGCAGTTTTAGCTAGCTTCCGTGTGTCCGAATCCAACTAATCGGAACTTCTTACCTACTCGCTTAGCCTAATCGCGGCTATCAGCCGCAAAGGACTGCGAATTCATCCACTCACGTCTCTGCCCGACATTCATTCTCTCATTCCCTTTATTCCATGCTCTCTTCATTCTTTGTCATTTTTTTCTGATTGCTCTCTTGAATTTTCTATCTCTCACGACCGCACACGCTTCCTCTTCGTTCTTCGTCTCTTTTATTTCCTCTCGCTTCCTGGCAATCAATATCGTCTCGTGCTCTTGAACCATCGGCGCATTATTAAGAATACAAGAGAGAAAGTAGCTAAGATTAGGGCCGAAAGGATGAGTCTGGTTACGAGAATCAGTGGGTACGTTTTTGCATTTGTACATCAGTACTGTTTACCAGGATTATGTCACATTTTGGATTCCTCTCAAGAGTAAAGTATAATTTGTTATTATAAAATTTGTTAATAATGATTTGGTATTATAAAAGTTATTTTGATCAAACAAAATTTCAACAACTTTTTCATTCATTCATAATTTCACTATATCAATTCAAGAATGTCAAATTGGTCAAGTGAACATGAACATTCTACTGAATGTAGTTTCTCTTTTAAAAAGATATATATTTCCAAGAAAATGGTAATTAAAACGCGTTATAGTTGTTGCTATACGTTAAATATTAATCGAAAGAATATCACTATAATTTACTACATACCGAAGAGGAGCATGTATTAGTATGTGTTATGAAAAATTTTAGTACACACTATAAATAGTAATCAGTTTGTTAACTTACATTAAAAATAACCATTTGAATTGACATATTTTGCCACATTATTACTAATACTTCAACGTAGATTATCACTCTATTGATACAGATATCAAAAGTATAATTTCAAACAATCGAGTGATAATATTTATCAAAAATTCATGCAATAAAAATTGTAAAAAGTCACGTTCACTTTTTAAGAACTTTGAAATCATTTTACATACATAATAACACATAACATACCGTTAATACAAAGCTCAGAATTCTTGGTACACATTTTTCGTAAACTAAAAAATCAATAGTAAATTACTCAGTTGCAACATATTCAAAAAGAATTTGACATAATCCTAATTGTTATTCATTTATAGAATTTTCAACTTTACGAACAGCACTGATGATCTTATTCTTCCAAGTTCCATTCTTGCTGATCGATTTTACTGATCATATCAAGCACACACAGTGACAATTCCATTCATCGGTGATTTACTTATTTTTTGTGATATGGATTCGTGCTGAAGTCGATAGTTAAAAACTTTTTCGTATCATTTTTATATATCCATTCTTTCATACCTACATACATACGCATACCCATGCTCGTTCATTTCCCTACAATTCTTCTCTCGCGACTATAACTTCCATAATTATAATATGTTTTTTATATTTGTAATCTATGGAGACGGCACAAAGCTAAACGGCTAGTAGTAGATACAAATATGATACATGTACATGAGTACAATTTCTGACGCTTGCATTTCACTCCGCTGTATTATTTGTGTAACAGTAATAATGTTAGATGACGAAAAATGGCGCCTTTGTTGTTCTAGTATGTTCTTACAATGAATTTCATTTATTGTTCACATAAAAGGCAGTCGGAAAATCTCGTCCTGATTCGTACGGTGCGAAAATAGACCAGAAAAGTTTGAATGAAATCATATTGTATAAATACGATTTTCTATTATCCTCGAACTACAGAATTAGTTTCTCAGTGATCCTTCAACATATATTTCTTTCTAATTCTTCAATCGATGGGGCTCTTATAAACATTTTGTGCGATTAATTTATACTTGTGCAGTAATTTGAGGAGTTTAAAAAGAAGTCATCATTATTACAGCACAGACCAGGTACAGAATAGACCTTTTATCTTATTATCTGAAAAGGTATGTAAACACTTCGAAAATATTTTAATATGCAAAACGTAGAAGCAAAAACAAACGAAGAAGTAAAAATGAAAATGGTAATGGGATTTCGAGACCCCAAAATCGTGTGACAGAAAAATACATTACATTATAGGTCTATTCTGTACCTCGTCTGTGGCATAAAATAGAGGTTCAGTCGATGATGTAGTTTTCACCGTTATCGTCCAACACTCAATTGAAGGCTCAAATCCAAAACAGCACAAATCTGCTTCCTGACATTATATAAGTTAAAACTACAATTTCTTCCAATTCATTTAGACTAATTTAAGGACATTTAAGATAGTACAAAATGTAATCTTTAAGGATATTTCTACCGATATTCACAAGAATCGAAAAAATAAATTAAGAATTAAATGAGGTCAAAGAGAACATTATTCGTCTGAAAATGGTGGCTAGTGAATTTGTATTGTACAGGAATTCATGACTTCAATTATGAGTGGTCTATGGTACGGTTGCTCTATTTTGATCTACGAACGCCTGGTATATTCAAAAAGTTTATGTGTAAGAACTTTATTATCCCAGTTATTTTTATGTTCTCAATATTAATAATTTGCTAAATATACACTACAACGATTGTCAATATCAAACATCCAATGTACAGATATTTACTATTTCAGTCTAAAGAAATGATAATATCAAATTTGCATATGAAAACAGATGTCGTATTAATTTTCTCTTTCATAGCAAAGTTATGCTAATTTAGATAATTTTAACACGTAAGTTTTTTTTACAATTTAATTTAATGACGCTATGATATGTTATCATCGAAATATAATATAATAAGGGTCATAATAAGGTACTTTATTTCAAAAGTTCAAATTAAAATTTTCTGTTAATAATTTATGGAATTAAAAAAGACTCATTTTTAAATGAACTGTTTGATTTTATTTATGAAACATATCCTACTTATATAAGTACTTGAAACAATAAAAATGTATATAATTTAAATTTGTATTTTCAGTTACTATTTTCTTTTCATATCAATAGATTCCAAAATTTGGTATTCTTTTTAAATAATTGATTCCTTGAAGTGTCGTGTGAAAATTGTAAAGCAATATAAATTACTTTTCGAATTTTCGTACATATGTACATATAATTCCAAGAAATAACATTGTTCAAGCTATATTTTTATTACTTAAATCTGTTTAAATTTTATAAAGCTAATTGTAAATGCCCTAAATTTCTGAAAAGTCAACTCGAAAAAATTACGACAATCCTAATTTATGTATTTATACTGTACTTATGGCAGATAGTAAACTCTCCCAAAGTCGAATATATGATGTTAGGAATTCCTTGAACATCGTTTTAAAAATGCCATTGTAGTTCTTCATATATCCCTTGCTATCTGTGACGTTTATCAATTCGTATGTCGCTTATCTGCTTTTTGACATTGCGCGATGTGCTAACAGTCTGGGTTGCAATCGCATTCTCAATGAAGTATTTGGGATGTTCGATTCTTAAATCGATTCTAAATCGAAATAGCTAGAATTGATGTGCCAGGAAATCGAACTCCGAAAAATCGGTTTCTTGAAAATTCATTGAAGAAGTCGATCGAGATACTATTTCAATACTAACTGCATATTACTATCGAACTACTAATACTATCTCACATAAACATTAAAATCTTTAGCTAAAGTCTGCATATTTTTACTTAAGATATGACAAAGTAAAAAATTAACTGTTCAAGATCAACATGACGACTCTAATCTTAACTAACTTAATCTGACTTGCAAAAAAGTGTTCTTGTTTAAACCGTCAAATCATTTCCGCTTTTTCTCTTAAGATTAAATTAATTGAAATATTCTTTATTCTAAAGTGAAAACATATGACTGGTTGCAGCTAATTAATGATTAAATACATTCAGTGAAGATCGATTCGTGACTAAAAAAATCGATTTATGTCAGAATGGGGCATCTATGGATCGATTCAAAAAAATAGGAAATCGACTCAGAATCGAACACCACTTTATGGTATGTCTCGAAAGTATGTAGGAACTAACGGCGTTCGATGAATCGTGAAACTAATGAAACAGTAAGGATGAAAAAGATACTAATAGCAGTGATGTAAGCGTAAAAAACGTCGTTTAGCTACGCAATAATACATCGTCATCTTTGCAAGACTGTAGATAATCATTGTGCATGCATGTAGTTCATCGAATCTAAATTCAGAACTGAATAGGTGTCTGATGATGCAAATAGTTGTCACCAATGGTACATATAATTACCATTACCACCCCATTCCTTTGATTTTTTCAACATTTTTTAGTGTAGGAATAGATATTCATTTATTAAACGAATAAAAATGTTTGCCATTGTCTTAAATGAACCTCTTGTCTATCTTTGCAGTTACTGTGCATATGAGAGTTAATTATTTATCACTTTAATATGTCTCAGAAACGAATACAAACCATTGAAATATTATGTGTAATTTGTATTTGATAAATTCCGATGTTCGTCGCTTAAAACCACAGTTATAGCTAAAATTGAAACGTGTTATAAATACATACAGCGTGCTACTATTGTAGCTAGACATAATCTTTATCATTCATAAGGCAAGGGGTTGATGCTGTCTTGAAAGGGTTAAGCGGTAATCACCTTTCAGTCACCTTTCAGTTCTTCCTCGTTACTTTTTCTTTGTTTCTTTTTTTTTAGTCTGGTGGAGTGAAACGCCAGCATACAGAATTTCATTTCATCTATGCTTCTCCTTCATCGTCCGCAGCTCGTTGTGATAATTTGAGCCGCGGCCTGTGCTCGCGATTTTTCGTCCCACACACACGCATCAATGCAATTTACTCACGCACACTTGTGGCGAAAATGTATACACGTACTGCACCCGCATGCATACACGTGTTCTGCGGTAACGATTTTCCGTGAAACGTTTCTCTGCCTTTCGGCTCGATCAATATTACCGATGTAATTCACACATTGCCACGCGTTCACACGCGGCCGACGTCAATTCGAAGTCGCAGTCGCCGACGGAAAATGGGGTTCCAAGGAATTTTATTGCTTTTCCGTGTCGACGTTGATCAAATGTAGTCTATGGATTTTGTTGGTGAGTTTATTTCGTGAACATTTTTTGTGGTAGGAAATACAAAAGGCAAAATTTTGTTTAAGTGTGATTGGATTTTCTCGTGGGATAAATATATAATTTTGTAGAGATGATTATCAAATTTTATGAACTTTACTTTGCAGGATATTTAGCATTCATTAATTATAGTAAAATTATTTACAGAAGTGGATGCAACAATGTACTTTGAATATGAATCTAAAAGTGTACTAAAATAACTGGAGATCCTTGCCTAATTTCAGTATTAAGTGAAAAATATAATACATAGATGTTTTTAATTAACAGTTTAATTGGCATAGTTAACACATTGTTGACCGGGGGATTTTTATAGAAACTAACCCGTGTGGCCGGCTGTTTTTTATACAAGCCAATATTAAACATCCGTGAGTAAATATGAAAAATTTTATTAGCACATAATGTATTTATTTAAATCATTATATATGTATTACTAGTACTTCTTTAACGTGATGTGTCAGTGCAGAAAATTATACAGTAGTAAAATGGCGTTTATAGTATATTATATAAGGGTCAGCAAAAAACTTAGCGGTACAAAATGTGAATAATAGAATCAATTATGAATTGTATAATAAACAGCCTATCACTTTTCAGCTCTAATAACTTCATATAGCGATTTTAATTGTATTACTCCCCAAAAACGTCTGATCACATCTCAGGTCAATAGTGTGCTAAGATTGAACAGCTGATTAACAATAATCATCCAAATTAAGGTATGATAACGTCTACCACAAAATTTCCACGAATTACGATGAGAGTTATACGTATCCTGAGAAAACCATTTTCACAGAATCGGTACTGGGCGAGACAGCCGGCTATTCACGTGACTAGATTACATAATTCAACAACGATCAATTAAAAAAAAGGAAGAAATCATTGTGCACGCGTGTACCGCGAGAACGAATCTCCGGTTGTTCTATGGCCGTGCGTGCATTGATGACTTTTTTCCCCTTTCCCAATCTCTCCCTTTTACACACGCGCTCACACACAACACGCGCGCACGCACGTGCACACCCTTTCTATTTCCCAATTCGAAATACTTCTCATTCTCTCCAAATACTACACACACAAACAGGACACGTATATTTGCGCTGCAACGAAATTTTGTCCAATTATCCGTCGGATCACGTGTCCACGCCTCGCATCGCGTCAACGCCAGCCTATCCGCCCTGTTCGTTCCGCTTTTCAAGCAAATTTCCGCTCGAATTCGAGAGGCAAACAGGCAAACGCGAAGATTAGGTAGGCCAGGGGATGCAAGTCCGATCGACAAACTCGTTGTCCCACTGGCAAATGCGTTTTTACAGACCTATATGCGAGATTCGACGATCTGCAGGAGAGCGACTTTCAGCATCACTGTACACGCACCTCGCCATCTTACTTCCTTGTCGGCATCGTACGGCTTCTTTCGGAGGTTGATCGAGGGCGGAAAGCTCGTCGGTCTGCTCGATGGAAATGGAAGGCTGTTGGGGAGTTGCATGGTACGCCAAGATGTTCTTGCCGGTAACACGCGACCGATGTGAAATAGGAACGAAGCGACGCATCACGTCGTCACGTCCTCGGGGGGAGGGGGCGGTGAGGGCACCACCGCACCGATTCACCCTGCGGGCTCTGGTCCAGGCCTGCCTCTATCCCGGGTAACATCCAACACGTACATGGTCAATTTAAATCGAATTTGTACGATTCACTTTGGTTGAACAATGCGGTTGATTCAATAAAATCGAAAGTAAAGTGAACAGTGCAAATGAATATTCAATCGAAAGGTTCGAGCAAATTGAACATTCCAAAAAGCTGGCAGAGCTTACACTTTTATTTAGTGCGGTTGTCAATGGAGTTGATTATGTTGATAATAGGATAAACGTTGGTAATATGGAACATCTCATTTTAAAAGCTTGGCAAAAATAGAGAAATTAGTCTTATTTAATAAATCTAAAACGATTGGATGAAGAAACTAACATTCGTTTATTTGTTGATTTATTCTAATTTTTTGCCTTGCGGCTTAGGATGACTTCCAGCTGCGCTACATCTTCTTTACGCTACTTAATTGCACTTATGTTGCTTATTATACACTTACATTACGCCTATACTATTTATACTTTAACAATAATAAGTGATAATAAACTAATCACTTAACTGAGATTAAATTAACGTGATCCGTGATAACAGAATAGAATAGAATACTGCATTTTCATTAACATACTAGAATACTAAAATGAAATACTGTTTTGCACTCTTACGTTACGCCAATACTACTCGCACTCTAACAATACTGAACTGTAATAACTCAATTCAGAATGAACTGACGTGAGCTACAATAACAAAATGCTGCATTTTTACTGCAAACTTAACAAGAATGGCCTATATATATCTTTGGCTTCCTTATGTTTGGTTCAATTCTTGTCTGACGAAGAAAATAATACATAATCATATTTGAATTGTTAAGTGTGAAACAATTTAAATGACTTGATGTTATTGTTAAAAAACTAACAGAAATGTAATTCGGCAGTTCGAAAAGGTGGTATTTAATACGGAACATTTAGAAAGTTTGTAAAGAAAACTAAAAGAACTGTATGTTTATTATGAAAAATGAATATTTGCTTCAACACAAGATAGAAATAGAAAAATATCTTTTAGGTATTCCATATTTCTTTAATGCAGCTTACCTCCACTAAAATATTTAACTATATGACACGCCTTTAAAGAATTTTCGCACATCGCAAATGAGAAAAACGTTTGCTTTTTAACAATGGATATTCTACTGGCGGTTAGTTGTTAGTATATTCCATTATTGTTTATAAGGAGCTCATATACACGGTTGTCGGTAAAATTTGCTATTTAATTATTGAGGCTTTACAAAGTTCCATATTACGTGCTGTTCCATATCACTTACCCTTACCCTTTTATTTATGTTGATGATGTATCAAAATTTAAAAAATTAAGTGAAATGTGCCTCAACGCCGTTTTTCAGTACTCTATATTGGAAAATTTAATTTTGAAATAGGGTAAACCACCCTAATACTGACACTCTTCTAATTAGTGACACTGATTTAAAAATGAAGACTATTAAATTATTGTGATCATATAGAACGTCATATTAGGAAAAAGGTTTCTCTGATTTAGCCACTAAGTGGCAACATCAATGTTCATTTTCTTAGTATAGTGTAAATCGTTTAGTAATTATTTAATTAGTGGAATATGTTATAAAGACTCTTCGAAAAATCATTTTGTGTGGATTTTGCAAAAGGCAAGTGTGCAAAAAATTTGTGTTTATTACAATGATATTCTGCATGGAAATAAGTTTTTGTGTTATCTTAATTATTTCAGGTGTCAACATTTAGTAAGCATTGCAACAATATTAGGGACATCAATGTCAATAAATGGGCAATTAGTTGTATTCGTAAAAATGAATTAATCTGAAATCTCAGAATGAGTTTTCACTGTTTAATACACTTCTAAATTTTATTAGATAGCAGGACAATATAAAATAAAAAGATCGATTTTAATCACTTCCTTTTATGCAACTTTTATTTATGATCGTATCTTCAAGGGTCAATAATTGGTTAGTTTACCCTATTCACCCTTCAATCTCGTTGCTGCAATTTTGTTGAATCAATCGCATCATTTAATCAAAGTAAACTATTGAAATGCATTTTTACGAAAACTGTTTCTGTAATTTATGCTGTCTTTTAGGAAGCGGAGCGCAGACACATGGCTTTTGCATTTTATAAAAATCTCTAATACATATATGGGAAACTCATCACAATTGTTTAAGTTACGTATAGTTGTGAAAAATGTGTAAGTTGAGAAAATGCTGTTTTCCTCGTGAGCAATACTGAGATTGGAATTTATGTAGCTAGATAATTTAGAGCGGACCGACGATTAAGAAGGGGGAAGTTATGTGAAAAGTTTGACATTTTTTATCGTTTTATGATAATGGCTAAACCTATATGATAATAGTTAATTACATAAATATTAGGTTGTCCGGAAATAAATCTCGGTTTTCGGTAGTTTCATATTTAAAGCTTTGAGTACCGCAAATATTTCATTCATACTTATTATGCCAACTGATTTTGCATTTTGCTATTCATTTGTCATTAGTTTACTCTATAAAATTGCATATAGTAGCACCACAAACTAATTGATACATTTTTCTTTATATGTGTCTGAAATGGGACATAAAGCTGCAAGAAGCGCTAGAAATATCTCCTATGTATTTGGTATACATACAATCACTGAAGGAACAGTGCAACGTTGATTTCGACAATTTCATAACGTTAATAAAAGTCACGAAGGGAAAGAATATCCAAGACGGTCTTCTGTCATTAACAATAACAGGATAAATAAATTTGTCGACAATAGTTCGGATATAATAATTCGAAAACTTACACACAAGTGTGAGTCTAACAATAAGTAAAACAGTAGCCATTAATTACACGCCGTAAAAACCGCAATTTATTTCTGGACACTCTAATAGTTAATGAGCTTGAGATTTTAATCTAATGATTATATCGGTACGAACGTTAAATTTAATTTATTACATTTCGCGTTATGTGTTGCAGTTTTAAGTGTGAGAGTGAAAAAGTAAATAGACAATACAATTTATATTCGTGATTTATATTAATAGGGGTAGAATCGTATGCAAAAATTGGGGGTACTTAGTTCACTTACCTACACAAACCATTCATCTTTTTGGCTGGAGGAGATATCGCTACAAAAAGATTTTATCAATTAAGTTATATTGTTTAAACATATATATATTCAAAGCAAAAAGTAAAGTAATAATTGACATTTGAAATGCGTATGTAGTCTTTCGTAATTGATTGTATGTCCCCTTTTATTTTTTAACTTTTATTTTAATTTGTTTAATTATTTTATTGTTTGTATTACAACTAGTATTTTTTATTAAGGAAAAAATGCAATTAGATGTTCTAGTTGTAATAAATTATCGTGTGTTTTGATATTTATATGATAATCGTAACACCTATTATTTATTGTAATTAAATGTATTTCAATTCATGTATGCAAAATATATGTACATTGTCACAAAATATTTTTCACCACTCTTGATTTTTAACTTTTTAAACCAAAATATTTTGGTCTTCTATTTGACTGTAATAATTTTCTCGAAACGGTTATAAATGGTACTGCTATTCAATCATAAGAATCATAACTACAAAAGAAACAAGTATATTTACATAAATATACTATTTTTTTTATTTCAACTTCAAAGAAAGGAAACAATTTCTGAAATTAAGAATGGATTAAATTAGAAGAAAAGTATTTATCTCTGAAACTGGGGAATGCTTCATTGGACGAAAGGAATTTACCTTTAATATTATAAAAATGCTAAGATAAAGAAGCAAAGCATATATTCACAATTAGGATACAAATCTTTTTAGAATAAAATTGCATTTTAGATGCATGTATAAAAGTATAAACCACTTTGCTGTCTACAAATATTAGATACGTTAATTATATTTATGTGTTAAACATTAAATTTCAAATTTTTTATGGAGGTAAGTCTTCCATATTTTTATATTCGTCGCATTCTTTGCTGACTATTGATAAGTAGTTAAATACTGGCCATATAATTTTGTTTAAATTGATTGTACGTTTGCATTCATTTAAATTAAAAATCCCAGACAGTATATTTGCCGAAAATTAGGCTTTGTGTACGTAGAAAAGTAAATATTTACACTCTTTTTATTTAACGTCATTATCAATATCAGCGAGTGATGTCCTAAATTACCATATTTCATTCCTCATTCTTCAGCAGTGTATTCTCTTTGCCTTTCTGACGGCTGTAAATTGAGTCATTCAATGGCCAAAGTGATTAACTCCGCTTTTTTAATTATTTTAAAATTTTAGTACCAAAGCACTTGATTGATACTTAACTTTTTATATTTAAAATAAATTTCTTTAACAATTGGACTTAACTACACGAAATGACAAAAATGTTTTTGGTCATGGAATAATAAATAATTTATAAAAATAATAATCATTATTCTAAGGATATATTATTCTACGCATTTTAGATGTCGTTCGATAGACGCTACGACAGTAATAATACGTGCTAATGTGTTTATTTGAATTCAAATTTTACACAGAATTATAGAAAAGGCTGCGTACTTATCTTAACAATTTCCCTACTTTTTATTTTGAAGAGTTAGTTAATTTGCCAACTGAGAAGCTCAATTCTTGGTTCTTCTACCTTTTTCCCTATCGAGAAATGATATCGATGGGACAAATCTGTTTGACCTACAGTTTAGTTAAAAGAGATAGAAGAAAAGAAAACAGATAAAGATAAAAGAAAGCACATATGTTTAGTTCAGAGTTTCTTAAACTGTGGGTCGCAACTCTCAAGGGGGTCGCATAACAAACTTCGGAGTGTCGCGAAAACCTTAGCAATTGTTAAATTTTCAATAAGTGCATAAAAATTTGCAGTCTACTTACAATCTTTATGTGTCTAATTCTCAAATATTAGTAAGTGAAGATAATTATTAAAAGTATTTCGATCTAACAGTGAATGTCTCATTTGTTTATTTATTTTATGTACTTACGTATGTATGTACTATTGGGAGACGAGATGTTGGAAATCTACCTACACACTAAAAGACGCGAGGAGCAGGGGGAATCGGTCGCTTGCACCACCGAGCCCTTTCCATTTTTCAAATTCTTCGTTACTGTTGGCGAATTCATTTACCTACGTCTTCTGCCCTACGCGTAACAGAGAACACGAATCAAACAGAATGCGACAGAGTAAGATAAGTATATGTCGCATTTTGTCTCGTTCGCGTTCTTTGTTACGAATTGGACAGAAGACGTAATCGAATTCGCCAATCGTAACGAAGTATTTTAAAAATGAAAAGGGCTAGGTGGGGTGAGCGATCGATTCGCTCTGCCCCGCGCGTCCTTTAGCTTGCAGGTAGAGTTCTAACGTCTCGTCCCTTGATAGTAGTAAACAATTTCCTTCGGCAAAAGGGGGTCACGAATGAAAAAGTTTAAAAATCTCTAGTTTAGTTAATTACCTGTCGGAACCGTGGCTCCTCACTTTGCCTGGCAGTAGAGGCGGACCCGGGCCGCGCTGTGCCCGTGCCTGAGGCCCGCAGGGCGCAGCCAGTTTCCCGGCCGCGGCAGAGTTGTGGCACCCGTTACCCCCGATCCGAGGGCCGAGCCGTAAGTCCCCAAGGTTCCCAGCGTGCCCGTGGTGCCCTTCAACGTGGTCATACCCATTGGCAGCCCTGCGCTCGCTCCGTTCGATCCGTACATCTGTTGCACTAAAATTCCGTAAAACACATCAGTCCCGCCATAGCACCTGCATCTCTTCCGATTTCGGTTCGATATACAATTCTGCTCCTTTGTATTGTATTTCATTAAATAGTCCTACTCTGTTCTAGTATTTTTTTTTCTAGACATTTATCTTTGCGAGAGTGTATTTTAGAGAAGGTCACCGAAATAGGTTGATTACGTGGAATTAAAGGAATGCTATTTTGATATTACAAACGAGGTACTAACATCACAGGTGAGATATAGAATAGACCGCTCATGCAATGGTATTTTCTGTTTCCTGGAATTGGGACTCAAGAGCCCCATTGTGATTATCATTTTTACTTTTCCGATTGCATAAGACTTATAACTTTTACATTTACTTTTACATTTTTTAAATTAAAATAATTTAGAAAATCGTTACATTCCTTTTCAGGTAACAAAAAGGCAGATATTCTTCCAAAAATTATGATTTTTTTAGATGTTTGTGTTTCAGACTATGTGAGATGGAGCTCCATAAAATGATAGATCTATTCTGTACCTGGTCTATGTTATCATCTTATGGGATTTCGTGTCACATGGTCTGAAATATCGATACCTACAGAAATCTGAACTGTCAAAAGAATATGTTACCTGAAAAAGAATGTATACACTTATAGAATATTTTAATACGCAAAATGTAAAAGCAAACGCAGAAAACTATGGATTTTACGCAATTGAGAATTTAAAAAGTGAAACGGTAATGGGGGCTACGTACCCCCCCGACCGTGTGACCAAAAAATACAGTGGATAACAGGTTTATCTAGTACCTCGTCTGTGGTATAGGGTAAACGTTGGTAATATGGAACACCTGACTTTAAAAGCTTGCCAAAAACTGAGAAATTACACTTTTTTAATAAACCTGTCGTGGCTGAACGAAGGAATTAATGTGTGTATAACCATATTTACATTGTTAAGTGTGAAATAATTCGAATACTTTGATATTCTAGGAAAAGAAAGTAACAGAAATAAAGTTCGGAAGTTCTAAAAATGGTATTTAATGTGTAACACCTAGAAAGTTTATAAAGAAACCTAAAAGAATTGTATGTTTATTATTATAAATGAATATTTGTTTAAACAAAAGATAGAAGTAAGCAAATATCTTTTACGTACTCCATATTTCTTTAATACAGCTTACTTTCACTAAAATATTTAACAACTTGATTCGCCATTCAGAAATTTTTGCGCACCTGTATAATGGATATTCTACTGGTGGTTAATTGCCACTATATTCCGTTATTGTTTATAAGGAATTCATATACACGGTTATTGGTTAAAGGCGCTATATACCTATTGAGATTTTACAAAATTTCATATTACCTACGCTTACCCTACACCTTACATTTTTTCCAGCGGACGGCTGTTATGAATGGCAAAAAACCAAATTTTTATTCTATCGGACCAATTTATATGGAGCAGTTATTAGTAATTCAATCTGTAATTATTACCCCCCCCCCCCCCTCCCGCCCTCACATACACCCCGCAATTTCCTGTTAAGTGGGCCTCCGTTGAGTTAATAATCTCAGACCTCAAAACCTTTAATTCAATCTTGTAGCTTGTTGATCAATATGTACCTTTGAATCGCATCTATTTGATCTATCTTGATGGATCAGGTGTCGATCTAAACTTCAAATCTGATTCTACCCTCTGATCTCCCGAATCTAATCTGACTAAAAGTGTATTTGACCTTTAATCCATATTATTCGGAAAACAGAGGCAAAAGGAGATAAATGGAACGAGGTTTTGAAGGAGGAGTTAAGTATGCTGATGATCAGCTCGCTAGAAATGAAGCCAGCCCTCTTAAAATTGTAGGAGGCGTAAGGGACGAAGGTGGGTAAGAGCAGAGCGATGCGGGGGTCTCATTTTGAACAGATTTAGCTAAAGTAGGGATGCACGATGTCCTATGATTCAGACAATGAAGGAAATGACTTTATACAGTCGTTCCTCGTTTAGAGGCACAACATCGGGACCGATTTGTTCCTCTTATGTAGGAGGTATATTATTTTTTGTAGTTTGGTAGCAACAATCGTAGAGGAGGAAAACGAGTGAAAGAGAAAGAGAGACTGAGAGTCGAAACAGCGGGCTTACAATTACATTACAATACTGTGCATCGACGAGACAGCACTAATGCAATGATAAAACTTTTTTATTTTTGGTTTTTTGTCAATAAACATTTTACTAATATATTCGTGAGGGTTTCCCAATTGAAAGGAAATCACATATGGTAAAATTTAGATTATACTTATTTAATGAATGTTATCATTTTTTTCATTTAAGGTGCTAGGTCAGTCATGTAACCATTGACTAAGAACAGGATAGACCACTTATCCAATGCTTTCCTTTGTCACCCGCATTTGGGGCTCATGAGCCCCAAATGCGTTTTCATTTTTACCTTTTCGATTGTCTAAAATGTATAACCTTTGCGTTTGCTCTTACATTTTGTATATTAAAATACTTTAGAAACGTTTACATTCTTTGTCAGATAATAAAGCGAAAGATATTCTTCCGAAAAGTCTGAATTTTTAGGTTATCGGTATTTCAGAGCATGTGACACGAAGTCCCATAAGATGATCGGTTTATTCTGTACCTCGTCTGTGATGTAACTTTTCGGCCGCGCGATACGTCAGAGTGTTTACGTTACCGACAAAATTAAAAGAAAAATACAGGCACAGACGAGGTACAGTATAGACCTATCTATCATCCAATGCTGTTTTCTGTCACACGGTTTGGGGGTCACGAGCCCCCCTTGCCATTTCCGTGTCATTTGCGACATTATCGATTCAAAATCAGAAAAGACCACAGAGCCATTGTAACGACGAAAATGACAATTAAATCAAGCGATAGTTAGTAGCATTTAAATGTACAGAGTGGAGATAAACTATCGTGTATACTCGGCCGCCGTATACATAGACCCCAATATTTCCGTCATATAATGCGGTTTCATATCGTCAGTTAGTTTACCGAATTAACCGATTTAATAAAGTATGTACAAACTATTGTATTCATGCAAATCAGTTATTTTCAGAATCAAATTTTTATCACCTTTCGAAATATTACTTATATTTTGTAAGTGTGTACACGATAAAATTATTAAATCGGTTATTTTATGTGGTTACTTTTGTTACGTATCGGAATGGAACCTGTATCATGTACACTTATGGTATGGTGCAATTATATTCGGGAATAACAAAATCATATAGGTATCCAAATAACATATTCATTATGTATATGGTAAAGTTCGAGCTAAGCACATTAAAGAACGTAATTTAAAAGTAGTACGTAGTCACTGCATTTATCTAAAGGTAAAACTGACTTGTAAGAACGAGTCAGCATGGCAACCAATTTATGAAGTATATATACGCATGAAAATTAAATTTTCTGTGGAGATAGAGAAATGTGTGGACACTGTTTTCGGTTAATCTTGATTTGGTAAAATAACCGAGTTGGTCAAAAACCGTATTGTGTGAACGATCTATAAATAAACATTTATATAGCACATATATAAGCAACCGAAGCTCAACTTAAATGAATCAAAGTCAAAAATCGTATCCCGAAGAATGGTTTCGAAATTTTTACTTCTAATAAATGAGTAACTATAACAAACAAATAATTTACGAGTTACACTTTTGAGTTCTTTCAAAACTGTTTACCAGTAAAACTAGTACAAGTTATATGTATATGGAATAATCCCCTAATATCGTTTTCGTAAAGCGAAGATGAAACGTATAGGAATTGAAAATGTCTTCCTGTAACAATCTTTTTTACCATTAATCTTTCATGATGGATTAACGGTTACTATTGATCACAGCTACGTTTCGGACACTGTGATCTAATATCAAATGTGAATGACCTAGACTGCAACAATGTTCCGTCGATTCTTCTTCACAAGTAGTATGCTGTGCTTTAAACCAGGCACTATGGGGATTTATTAGAGTGTGTCGCGTCACTGAACCGTCTATGTTAGGTTGCTGATGACGCCTACCTTAACGTTAACTTAATAGGTGAAGGTGGTTTTTGCCGCGAACGTATAGTGCACAATTGTATGTTGTACACTCCGATCGGACTAAGTGTGTCGTGTAAATCTCCGTTGAGATTGGTGCGTGTGTCGTTGATGAGTGCTTGTCTGCGACTGACGTCTGTCGCGTCTCCCCCTGAAGTTTCGCACCTTCGTCGATTAGGTATGCACGCTGATTGGTTAATGAAAGAATAAGTCATTTGTCCAATCAACGGCATCCCATGTCCCGCCCACGCCCGTCTATGCGCCCTTAGCGCGTCCATACTAGAGAGAGTGGAAGGGATTGGGGGGTGCGTTAGGTGTTCGATGGTTTTGGCAAAGTCCTGTTTCCGAGAGTTTTCACCTGGTCGAAACTTTATGACTTATTCCCGTTAGGGATCGCGGCGGAGGACCCTTGCGAGCGAGTCCCCGCGATATTGGGAATCCTTCGGAAACTTCGGGTTTATAACACGTCATTAGCTGATGAGCACGGAAAAGGTAAAAATTTAATTTAAGAAAATGTGTTTGGGATTAAGTCCCTTACTACTTTAGCTTACCACTCAAAATTCAGCCTATTATGCGTTCGTGCTGTAAACCATTGCCATCGAAGACCTCACGCATCCCTTTGTGTGTTTCCGAGACGGAACAGAGTGTATGCTTTTATGCAACTTAACAGGTTCGTATCGGAATTCCAAAGAGAGCTTGTTTTCAGCATGGAAGGTTTGTTGAATATGCGAGTGTATAATTCAATATGTATATATACATATACTGTACAGTTATTACAATATTTTCTCGCCAAGAACTCGAGCGAACCCGTGGATAAATGCGTAGATTTCAGTCCTTTCGAACGGACGAATGACATCATTGCCTTTCTCGCATTCTAGCCTACACCAGAGAAGGCCGTGAAGACTACCTCGCCTGGAACCACGATTCACGATCAGCGAAGCGAGTTGGGCTCGCCTTTGATCAGAGCCGAGAGGTTTAAATCCCCATACAATGTATGGATACGTTAATGCAAGATTAAAATACTTTTCTTATTATTTTTTTCTGAATAAATTTTCTTTCAACATATTCGCTAAACTTTTCTCGTTAAAATGAGACCAAATACGACATAGTTCGGATTACATTTACCTATTAAAATGTGAAAGTATTGTATTAATAGAGGAGATAAGAGAAGTAGGATATGGAAGAGAAGTAAATCGCTGGAATAGACGTATTGTATAGAGTAAAAGAAAGCTACAGGCAGTGAAGTGCGTAGTCCATGTATTGCACATATCAGCTGCCTTTGAAAAATTTATAAATTGTATACTTTAAGTAAGTACATCATATCCAATGCCATAATGTTATTAAATTATGTACTTTGCTAGAAACAATCCATTTCTGCAATTTGTCAGAAACTACAATACAGCGTAATTATTCCATAAATGTTAAGTAAAAGTGGTACAAATTATATCGTGTTTGGTTTCATTTTAATAAAAAATATGATAAATAAATTACCATAAAGAAAGATAAAAAAATAAAAAACTTTTAAGTTTGCATTGCATTAGCGCAGGGATACATGGGCATTTAAATTTCTTCGAATGCTCGGATTCTCATTCTCACTTTGTCTTTCGCTCGTTGTCCCGTGACGACAGAGATTAGACGAGGTTTGAGTTTCGTGTCCTCAGCGGACTTGGGCCCGGCCGCAAACTCTTGGCGAGAAAACATTGTATGTGTATGTATCGGGCACCCAAATCACTCATGGATCATGTATGATCCATACGGTGCGAACCAGACAGTAAACG
Source organism: Eucera pruinosa (assembly GCA_028830335.1). Lineage (NCBI taxonomy): Eukaryota > Metazoa > Arthropoda > Insecta > Hymenoptera > Apidae > Eucera > Eucera pruinosa. The sequence continues at coordinate 2,167,339 of JAMYCR010000008.1, read as the reverse complement.
ATACGATAAACAACGTACAGTTGTCCCCAAAATACGCGACGGTTCGGAACATTGTATGTATCGCGTTAATGAAGGCTCGCGTAATTTTGAGACTTCCCTTCTCTCTCCTACCACAAATTTATATTACATATGTACATACATAGTTATAGACTGGGTAAAAGTTTAGTTATTGGGACAAAGAGGAGGGGCTGGGGATGATATTAATCGAAAGATATGCGTGAATAATTACAAGGTAATTATTTAGAAAAGGGGGGGGGGGGGGTCTCACCGATTTCGATGATTTTCGAGTATGTTATAAAAATCAACATTTTGAACAACTTTTTCCTATACATATAACCGCTGCTCGGCCTTCGTTTCCGAAATTTATCTCAAAAGAGATCAGTACTACTACATCGAATTTTGTCTATAAGTACACGTCCGTGGGAGCGTATGCGTAAGCGTTTGATTGGCAATTATCTATCGTTTCTATATACTGTATAACAGCGTAGCGGCCAGCGACGAATATTATACATTTTTTAAAAGCTTTTTCGAAATAATGACTGAAATGTTTCCAACTTCGCATAATATCAATAAAGATCTTTAAAACAGAAATGAATGTGTGGCCGGCTGCCTCACGGCGGCCGGAATGAATGCTTAGTCCTGAACGTAGACTTCATTAAATTAGTTACTAGATAGAGGAGTTCGATTTGAGTAAGGTTCGGGCCGGATTATTATTCCGGCCGCCATGAGACGGCCGGCTACCCGAATCGAGTTCGGAAGTACTCCCATTTTACGCGTCCGTGACGAGCCTCCTTGATGCATTTCAAGAAACAGTGGACAATCACCGATCAAACGTTTACGCACACGCTGCCACGAACGCGTTCTTGTGGAAAGAATTCAATGTAGTAATACCGATCATTCTTCGACAAAAATCTCGAAAACTAAGCCCGAGCGGCAGTTATACAGTCAGCCGCAAAAGTATTCGTCCATTTACCGTATTTGATGTATATGAAAGAAGTGGAAGGCAAATAAATGTACCATTTTTCATTTAAAGGTATAGAAGTAAAGCTTTATTTACGTAAAACAAGATACCATTCGCGAAAGTTGATAAATATCATACAGAAAGGAAAAATTAAGGAATATGTTGCGGTATGTCAGAAAATGGGACTGCAAAAGTATTCGTCCATCGATGATTTTGTTAATCTATAGATATTTTAAACTTAAAATTAGTTGTTTAATGTTATTAACTTAATATTTTGTAGGATATCCGTTGGATCTGATTATAGCCTCAAGTCTTCTAGGCATTCATTTTATTAATTTTTCTGTAAAATCTGCAGACATTGTTTGCCATTCTTCTTTAAATCGCTCCTTTAATTCATCTTTATTTTTAGCTGGTCTTCGTTTAATTTTCTTTTTAATTTCGCCCCATAAGTTTCCTGTGGGGTTGATGTCCGGCGACTGGGGTGGTGTTCGAAGGTAATACGGTGTATTATAGAGGATTCATTCTTGGACAATGCGAGCAGTATGTTTTGGGTCATTGTCTTGTTGAAATATGAAATTATTTCTTATACCCAATTTTTCGGCACTTACCAATAGATGTTCCTTTAAAATATTTAAATACATCCACTGACCCATTGTACCCTCTATAAAATGATACTCTCCAACTCCAGTCGCCCACATGTTTCCTCACACCATTAATGATGCACCTCCGTGCTTGACTGTAGGTGTCAAGTTTTCTTTTTGATATGCAATATGCGGTCTTCGCCATACATCCCCACGAGGGGCATCAAAACCACAAATTTTTGTTTCATCTGTAAAAATAACGCGTTTCCAAAATTCTTCTGGCTTTGAAACATACTCTTTGGCGAATTGTAATCTTTTCTTTCTGTATCTTGCATTGACCCACTATTTTCTCCGACTCTTTCGACTTTTAGAACCTGCTCTATGCAGCACACGTTGAACTGTATCGACACTGACAACTTTTCCTGATGTCGAACAATTCAGTTCCGGAAATATGCGGATTCTTTTTAACAGCCCTTACAATACTTGTCTCTTCACGAGGAGTCAATTTCCTGGGTCTACCTGATCGCGCTTTATTTATAATCGTATTCTCTTCTTTAAATTTTTTTAGAACATACTGTATTGTAGTTCTAAATAGATCTTCCTATTATGGTTCCTATTTCGCGTTCGGATTTACCCTCTTTAAATAACTTAGCAATAATTTTACGTTCGGATAGAGATGTTTCACATTTTTTGCGATTCATGATGGATATTAATCGCGTGCTTGCTGAAGACGGACTGTGCGGAACTGTTGCTAGTTGACAAAACACAATCGCTACTGAGAATGCTGTTTTTCGTTTGTTTTAAACGTATTCAAGTATTTTATTTAACATAATAGTTCGTGGACAAATATTTTTGTGGTCCCATTTTCTGACATACCGCAACATATTCCTTAATTTTTCCTTTCTGTATGATATTTATCAACTTTCGCGAATTGTATCTTGTTTTACGTAAATAAAGGTTTACTTTTATAACTTTAAATGAAAAATGGTACATTTATTCGTCTTCCATTTCTTCCGTATACATCGAATACGGTAAATGTACAAATACTTTTGCGGCTGACTGTATGTATAGGAAAAAGTCGTTTAAAATGTTGATTTCTACAACATATTAAAAAATCATCGAAATTGGTGAGACTCCCTCTTTTCTAAATAAATACCAATTACAATGGTAGTAACAGGGTTGTTGTATAGGTTCCAAGATATTAACAAAAACATATTAGTACAATTACATTGCATGCTGTTTATATGTATATGTACACAATGCGTACACAGACAGCTGACGTGTTAGCCGCTTCGCTCGCCGGCGGATTTGGATTGCTTATTTTTCATCTCGTCGCCAAGCGGCACTCCGTTTGTGGCACGATACGACTGCATTATTTGTGGTACCCTCATTGCTATTAGACGTATAGGCAGAATACAATGCAATTGTACTAATATATTTTTGCTAATATTTCTAAACTTCTAAGTTAGAACCACTACTATTTCGTGACACATAAGCTTCCGATTATTAGGATATACCGCCTACCTCACTGTGGAGCCACATACTATTGTTTAGAAATGTTAAATATGTGTTGCATTTTGTATATTTACTAACATATGTGTGTTGAGAAAATAATAATGTTATTCAAAAAATCCCAGAACTCGGGGATCTATTCTTTAATGTCGATCATAGGCACAAATCGGGAAAAGTTTCTCAAAATGTTGAATTTTACAACATATGTCAATTTCATAAAAATCGAATAGGCAATCCTAATATAAATATATACCCAGGTGTAGTCTAAATAGAATTTCCTTCATCTTTTAAATATTATACAATGTACTGCGCTTTGAATATTTTATATATTTTTGCATATTATGCGTATTCTCCATTCTCTCAAACATTTAGAGTTCCTATAAATGCATAAAAATTTGTAGTGAATTTATTATATATTGTATACATATGTTATTCATATTTCACGAAAGTATATTGTAATTTTTGTGATTCTTCACAGTCGCAGTGACTACAAAGATCACAAAAAACTGCGTTTTTCAAAACTGCATAAATACTTCGAGGAATAATTATACCTCTGCTTACTTTTTCCTAGATGTTGAAGAACAAGCCTTGCATTGAGGCATAACTCAGATAATATATTCTGATAGATGAGTCTTAATCAAATTTTCAAGTGATATTTTTATGTTTCTAATATAATGGCCTTACAAGCATAATAAATAAGAGTTATAAGAATTACATTTGAAATTTTTTATATTTTAATTTCATGGTTTTATATTTTTTATTACAAGCTTCTAGAAATTTATCAGAAGTTTGTGCTTTCTTCTGCAGTAATGGTTCTGAGCATATAATTATGACATTACAGTAACGTAATTAATGTTGTAAGTTGATAACGACATTATAAAAATACACTCCAGCCAGGCAAAGAAATTAAAATTAATTAAGTGAGCTCGGATTTTTGCTTATCTTTTACAAGAAAAATTTTATTTATGCACTGATAACATTATTGTGAAGTATTACAAAATGTAAGAAGATAAATCATAGCTATATTTGTTTTATACGCACAGAGTGTGCATATAATCTCCACAATTTTTTTTTGTTCGCATCTACTTGGAAAAAATCACCGCTATTAAATTGTGTACTCTTTGAAACTATTCGACATTTGTCTGAAACAGTTTTTGGCATCATTCGCGGTTTACAAAATTTTTAAATAGATTTATTTAAATGGGACACCGTGTATAGTGGTCAAACAGACTTCTTCGTGACGCGGAAAGGGAACGACCTACTTGAGTCTGTTGACTTTATCGTCGTCAGCGACATTTCCACAGGTATTTCTTACACTCACCACATTAAAACGCAAAAGGCGTATGAAACAATCGAATTTTTTTCGAGGTCGGTATTTCAGAGTTGGTGACACGAAGTCCCATAAGGGTAAAGAGGAACACAAAATCCCGTAAGAGGACAAAATTGGGCGTAAGGATTTAGGACGGAAATTTCCATAATGGAGAGACTCAAAGTCCCGTTAGAGGAAACAAAAATAAAGAGATTCTGAATAGATGCGTGTGAATAATAGAAAAGGAGAAATAATTTAAATTGAAGGCTAAAGACGTAGTGGAAGGGAGTAGGGCAAATTTGAGGTTAGCTTTGGCTCCTCGCCTGCCAGGCGAGGAGAGCCGAAGCTTGGGAAAAATGTTTGCAACAATGGAAGAAGAAGAAAAAGCTATGGAGATTCAACTTGAAAGTGCAACGAGGGGAAAATATTTAAAGAAAAGAACTATGAACGCGGCTTCTAACGAGAAAGAGAAAAAGAAGGATAAGAAAATGGCCATTTCTCAGGAGCCAGAATCAAAGATTGAAAAGTTTCAGTGCGCAGGCCACGATGGGACATGCCCTATAGAAATTGTTTTAAAACAGGAAGAAGCTACCAACGACAAAAAGAAAAACATAATACAAATATATAGACAAGTCATGCCATAGGGAAAAGAAATAGTATCAGTTAGGATGATCTCCAAAACTCTAGCAGAAATACGTATAAAATCCGTTGATGTAGCAAACGATATTCTGCAAAAACTCAATGGAAATGCCAAGATCAAAGCGTACATCCCAAGAAGAACACTAGAAAGATGGGGGACTATTACTGATTGGGATGGCATCATACAAGAGCTATAGAAGGAGGTAGTAGCGAATCAAGGCCAAATGGAGTTTGAAAGGTTAAAAAAAAGAACAACAAAGGACGGGCAAACAGTATGGACTGAAACCAAGGCAATCCTAGTAAAAGTAAAAGGAGACTCGCTACCAAAAAAAATACTCATAGGCTGGGGGCACGTCTGGCTTAAAGTCACTGCATATATCCGAAAAATAAAAAGGTGTTTTAAGTGCCTAAAATTTGGGCACATCAAGAAATAGATCGAAAAATAGATCGAAATAGATAGAAAAATCAATCAAGAAATAGACATCCTAAATTATAATACCAAATCTTATTTTAATATTTCAAACAATTCCAGGAACAATCTAGATCTGGTACTGTCCGACCATCGAATCACGAATATATCTACAATATCACAAGAGGAAGATCCGTTGGGATCGGACCACTTCCCAATACACATCAGCTTAAACACGAAAAAGACTGTATACAGAAAAAAGAGCAATCGAATATCATCTATAAAAACAGACTGGAACTCTTACTGTGATTTGATGGATGGACACTATGAGACTCTTATCAAAGATTTCAATGCTACAGCGACAGATAAGTATAACAGAATAGTTAACATAATGAAAGAGTCAGTTCGTAAATGCACACCTAAAACAAGAACTATTCCGAAGCAAATTCACAGAAATCCAGTTGCCTGGTGGGATAGAGAATGTGATAGGTATATAAGATTAAGAAAAGCGGCCTTCAAAAAGTGGCAACATCAGTCAAGTATTCAAAATTGGAATAGTTATAAAAAGCAAGTAGCCGTTACAAAAAAGCTACTCAGGAATAAAAAGAGGGATAATTTTAAGAAGTTTGCGGCTGGGATCAATAGCGGGACGTCTTTGACATATTTCTGGAATACAATAAAAATTTTAAAAAATAAATGTGGAAATACTAAAAGCAATAAATACGTGGATCCCGATATAATCTCAGATAACATACAAAGTGCAATAAATAAGGTGTGCCCGCCCTGGGTTCCAGTAGACCCCACTTTCAACCTAAAGGTGTCTACAAATGATTTTTTGGATGCTCAATTTGGCTTCCGCGAACTAAATATTGCCATAGAGTCTGTCAATGTAGATTCAGCCCTTGGATTAGACGGAGTCGACTATAGAATGGTTAGATTCTTATCTACCAAGTGTAAGTTAATTTTGCTAGGCATTCTCAACGAGTTATTTTTAACCAAATCTTTTCTAGAAGAATGGAGCAATAGTCAAATTTTTTTTATCAAAAACTCAGATGGAGACAATTTTAGGCCGATCTCACTTACATGGTATATGTGTAAGCTTCTGGAGCGTCTAATTAATAAAAAATTACAGTGGTGTTGTGAGACACAGGACCTCATTCCAGTCTCTCAATCTGGTTTCCGTAAGGGTCGATCATGCGTGGATAACGTGAGTAATTTGTGCTCCTACATACATACGGGATTTCACCATAAACAATATACGATGGCTGCGTTTCTGGATATTAGTGCTGCTTTTGACAACGTCCAATCCAACATTTTGTTAAATCATTTAGCGGAAATAGGAATACCAATTAACGCCCTAAGTTTTATAGCTAACTGGTCCTACAGTCGCATTATTACATCTCCTTGTTTTAAAGGAAAAAGGGTTTTATACAAGGGTCTGCGACAGGGTGGAGTTCTGAGCCCATTGTTGTATAATCTATATGTGTCCAAAATCTGCAAAGACGCACCAAAGGAAATTCGAGTCTCTCGATATGCGAACGATTTGTCGGTGTACATAAAGAGTTCAATCCTAGAGGTTGCAAGCCACTCAATGGAGGCTGGTATAGAAATAATCAGAAAATATTTAATCGAAATTGGACTAGAACTATCCCCCCAAAAAACGAAAATAGTAGTTTTTTACAAAGGACAGAAATACCCAGAAGGTTCTGTTTCATTCCAAATTAATCAGCATTCAATTACGAATTCTGAAAATGTGAAGTTTTTGGGCGTTAATCTCGACAATGCACTCAGTTTCCGAAACCACATCAATGAAATGCATGCTAAATGCTTAAAAATATTAAGTATTATCAAGTTCTTGAGGGGGTTTGGTGGGGTTCACATCCAGATACCCTAATTACCATATATAAGTCACTAATAAGATCTAGATTGGATTATGCATCTTTTGTTTATTTTCCTAATACAAAACACTTAAATAACAAGCTTGAATCAATTCAAACGATGGCCATCAAATTGGCTTGTGGCCCCAGGATGAGTTCTCCCAACAATGTCGTCTTGGCTGAAGCCGGGATCCCATATTTGAGAGACAGAGCGGCATTTCTGGGGAAATCGCATATTGTAAAAATTATATCAAATCGGAACCATGATTCGGTTTCTTATATCAGAGAGTATGCGCGTACATCTGGAACAATGGAGGCCATCAATTGTAAAGGCTTTCCAAGAGTGTTTCAGGAATCTGTCAGAGACGTTCTAAATATACAGGTCTTATGTAGTAAGGACGATAACTTCGCGTGTTTGACGGTTAACTGGGGAGATATTATCTCTCCAGTAGAATGTGATACCAACATAGGCGTGCTACTTCAAAATGCACAGATACCGAATCGCGACTTTAGTCAAATAGTTAACAACAATTATCACAACTTTGTTTGTATCTATACCGATGGGTCCAAAATAGAGGGACATCTCTCCACAGGAGCTGCATTTCTTAGTATGAACCCAAATGCATCGGTATTTACGGCAGAATGTGCAGCCATTTCGGTAGCTATGAACCAGGCCCTACTGGACTGCAAAAAATCCTACTTAATTTGCTGACTCACTAAGTGCAATTATGGGCCTTAATAGTTTAAATATTAATGCTAAGACTAACAAATATATTATAGAAATTAAGCATAAGTTATCAATATTTAGATCGAACAGCTGCGATAACAATCGCGTAGTGTTTATGTGGATACCATCCCACTGTGATATTAAAGCGAACGAGATAGCGGATAAATTATCTAAAGAGGCTGCTCAAAGGGTCCACGATCCACATCTAGGAGTGCCCCCTTCTGACTTTAAAGAACTCTTTAGAAAAAGAATGTGGGAAAACACCCGAAGTTCACTAGAACTAGAATTTAGTACCAAAGGCGGTCAGTATTATAGTCTCTTCTACGAGAGAAGGAAAAGACCGTGGTTCCACAATATGGGCTGGTCTAGAGAATTTATAATTAAGGTTGGAAAACTCAGAACTAACCACTATAATTCTCGTGAATCATTAGCAAGAACGAACATCATTCGCGATCCGACATGTGATTGCACATATCCAAGTCAAGACCTAGAATACATACTCTGGCAATGTCCTCTGCGAAATAAAGATAGACGAATCATGTTACAAGAACTCGAGACTATAGGGTGGAAACCTCCCATAGACATAAACCAGATATTATTACGCAAAGATACAAAAGCAATAGCAACTATTATAGACTTTTAAAAAAAAAACGACATTAAGTTGTGATAAATTCAAACTTAAAGTTCCATCATAGAAAATAAGGCGTTAGTTAATAGTATGTATTACTCAGGGATAATTTTAAGGTAGAATAAGTAATCTGTATGTTCCTTGATTTTGTGTAAACTGTAGATAAGTAAAAACTGTAGACACGGTAGTAAAAAAAAAAAAAAATACAAGTCCCATAAGATGAGTGGTCTATTCTATACCTCGTCTGTGATACAGGTAACTGCACGTTACGGGACACAACTTTTTGCCCTTATATAAAGATCTTGGGTCGAAAGATAGCTTATTCGAGAGGGTTCAATACAGCGCGATCTGGTCCCGGTTTAATCAGATTACGTTGACATTTAGTAATATGAGCTTTACAAGGTGGAGCAAAAATTAACAGATTGACAGTTGTCGAATCTAAGCATTCTTATAATACGAAGAGGATTTTCTGAATGAAACTGAGATCAGAGCGCACTGTGTTAAATCCTGCCTTTCCAAATGAGCTATCTTTCGACCCAAAATCTTCTCATATAAGGGCGAAAAGTCTCGCTTCTTCTAACTCTTTTGATATCGTCAACTTTTTATCGTATTGCACGGCCGAAAAGTCACACGACTACCTTAGCCCCTTAAGAATGATTCAAATTATATCGTGTTTCGTGTAACTTTAATTGGAAAAGTGTCACGTTATTGGTGAAATTTTTATTCATAGAAAGCATAAAATAAAAAGGTTTTGTCGTGCCGTTAGCGTTGTCTTAATACGAATATTAGCACTTCAGAAACGGCGCGGTTTTCTGTTCTTCTCACAGAAACAGAAAAGATTTTTGTATTTCAACTTTACCTCATTATGTTACTACTTTAGTTCGCTATTTATAAAAGATGGATATACTAATTACGCGTCCCATAATCGCTAATAAATGCTTCCCTCTATTTTAAATAAACATTAATCGTTTTATACTAATCGTAAAAAGAAGCTAGGGTCCGTACATCGTACGGGTGTCGCGGCATGCCGTCCCTGAATGTTTAAAGGGAAGCCGCAGCTGCTCGATCCACTCGTGATGTAGACCTGCTTCCCCCCATAGAGGGGGCAGGCCCTATTAACGTGAAGTTCCAGAGGGACTTTAAACGCGAAAAGACTGTAGCTATTGTGACAAGCACAGGGCAGGACTTCAATTAGGTGCTTCCTAACGTCAATAACATATTTTGTCACTTGGTTTGAAGAGAAACTATTAAGGATTTGAAGGAATAACATTGTTGTAGTTCTCCAAAGAAGAATGAATCTAACGAAGCGAAAATTCCGTCTTAAGGGCGGAACAATAATCTATTATCAGATTCTACGAATCCCCAAATAGAAACACAGCTCGAGAATGTTGAAACCAATGACTAACAATAAGCACAGAATAGACTATCCATTTATAGGTAATATCATACATTTCAAACTGCAATTCGGATTGTGTAAGAAGTTTTTTTACGCCCCTTGCAATTTAGAATGGTTCGTTTTAAGAATTATATGAAAATCCGACCATCAAAGTTGACAAAGTTAACCCTCTATTCATGTATTAAATATAATTATACGTTTGTTCATATCATAAAAGTAAATGAAATTCGGTTTATAGAAAATTAGATAATAGAAATCCAATACATATGTAGATATACTTCTATATACGTTATTACAAAACTAGTTATTATAGATCGATTATATCGAAAACAATTAATTCGCGCAGTATTTATTTACAATTCCTATTGTTTTAAAAACGCTGTTTTTTTTATTTTAATAAATGGTCCAGGTAGCCCCCTGATGATTTCATATAAGAATGGATAGTCTATTCTAATGCTTCGTCAATGTTGGAATCTAGGTTGATCGTAACATTTCGGAAGCGAAAAGCTTTCAAGAAGAATACGTTTAAGGTGTCTTGTCTTTTGGTTGTTAGAGGTAGCGTCTAGCAACCGGATATACGCGTCGAACGTGACAAGGATGGCGACTGGTGAACTTCTGCGAGTCTATAAAAGTTTCAGACTAGTATTCGTCATGTCGCCAGTGTTCATTGCTTTTGTTTAGTCGACACGGGATGCATTTGTCACTTTTATAGTTGGCGTCGCGCGGTCTGCTGTGTGTAAATTGCCATTTTATGGCTGTACACCGAATGTAGAATGCGATTTGAGACATTGTACGTACACTTCCGCATTTTAATTAGTTTGGTCGAATAAAATTTTAGAAGCATTAACCCTTTCGCTATGACGGCTTCTAATCAAAAAGTATGAAGAAGTCGCCAAAATACTGAATCACATTATGTTAAATTCATGTCCCTCTTCCAATTCTTTCATAATGTTTTTACTGAATTTCATATGTTCCAAGACGCTCATATATGTGTTTGGAATTTGAAATTGATCGGCAGGGGATGCCGAAGTCAAGCTATGCACCAATTTCTTGAATGCTTATAGTCGCTGTGACTATTGAAAAGGTTAAGGGAAGAAAGGTTTGAAAAAATTCAATTTTTGGTGCGAGAAAGTTCCGTGAAGTTAAAGTTCTTGCAAGAATGGCTCCTTTTAGTACTAACAATTTGCATTAATTTTTCATAGTCCATGAATTTTATGAATTAATATTTTCTTTACGATAATTTTATTTAATCAGCATTTCCGTGCCTGCTTGATTATATTTAAAAGAAAATATCAATATTACCGGGATTAGGTATTATAATTTTTTAAAATAGAATTTACTGTTGTCTAAAATTTCTTTTCAATATATTTTCAACTAATGCAAAGATTTAGATTTAGCAATATAGAGATTTCTGAGAGTGAATAGTTTATTAGTAAGTAATAGTGTATTGTTTTGTAGTAAGCGCTAAACTGGGTCTTGTATATCTTTACGACATGTAATATGATACATACGCTGCTGTGGATTCATGGGTATGAACAGAATTTATTGCAGTGGCAGTAATCATTTTTTTGCGGATACGTCAGGAACTAAAGGCGACCAACAATTTTGTCAAAGTAAAAAGATGTTCAAAATATTATCCTTTACTACATATTTAAACACTTTACAAATCTGTGAGGGAGTAGTCTTTCGACGAGTACACCAAAAATTGCATTATTTAAAAATTATTATATTATTCAGGGCAATAACCTTTACTAGGTGCGTATATTCAACTCCTTGAAGGATTTAAAAAGATTATGGAGAGGTTTTCGTACATAACAAAGTCTATACGTAACGAACGAACGAATGAAATCGGTAAAGAAACAATACTATACACAAAATATCAATAAAGTCATATGAAGTTTTTACTCGTTTAATTAATAAGTGTAAAACTATTTTGGATTTATTCCAGATTATACTACGTTGGAGGCTGTTATTGATACGCGAAACCAACTTTGAAGTGGAGCGTTATCGACAAATTAAACGCATGTTTTCAGTTGACAGAATGAAGCTATTAAAAAAATAATTCACTAGAGAAGGTATACATCGTGTTCAGCTAAACAATATAAAAATAGCTAAACTTCATTTATAAAAAAATTTTTATTTTGCGCGACCTGAACAAAATTACATACTTGTTTCATGCGTTTATGTATAGGGTTAACGTTAGTGTACAGAATAATAAAGAAGTTTTTTGTAAATTTCGCTTGATGTAGATATGAATTTAAAAATCTTGTAAATGTTAGCGTCTTGAAAAAATACTGTGCACATTATTATCCCAATATTAATAATCATAATCAATAATGGAACTGTACGCCACTACATTCAATTATTGTGTACTCAAGTACTGCAGGAAGGGAAGGAAAAAAACGCGTCCTGCAAAATTTCTTAACAAAACAACTTATATAATTTTTCTTAAATTATTTAAAGATTGATGAAAAAATGAAAATAAGTGGGACTACAGATAATCCTTATACAGGATGGTCCATGCAACGTGTGCACCGTTATAACTTTCAAACTATGCGTTGCACGAAAGAATGTTATATACAAAAGTTACATGGTTTAAAAGGGTACACTATGTAGTGCGTCAATTTTTTTTATAGGTGGAGGCATTTCGGAGATTTCAAGGTCAACTTTGTTTTTTTAAACAGAATACTATATTTTTTATACCAAAATATGGTAGAGTGTCGCATTGTAAGTAAAAAAGTATTGACCGTTATTAGCCCTAAACCTTATAGCTAACGAGTAATTTCACTTTATTACTTGAAAATTTTCTTCGCGTAATATCAAGTTGGAGATTCAACCTTATATCACAGATTTGCACACCATTTCGACCACCAACGTTAATGGAGCGTTAATGTGTGGTGTGGAATACTGGGCAACCAATTGATTGGGCCATATTTTATTAATGATCGACTAACAGGACAAAAATATGCTAACTTTTTGAATGACACTTTACCATCTTTATTGGAAAATGTACCTTTAAATATCTGTAAACAAATCTGGTATCAACATGATGGTTGTCCTGCACATTACGCACGTAATGTAAGGCAAGTACTGGATAGAAAATTTCCCAATCGATGAATTGGTCGTGGTGGACAGTTTCTGTGGCCTTCACGCTCACCAGACCTTACTGTTTTAGACTATTTTCTGTGGGGCACATTAAAAGACACAGTGTATCGTGAACCACCAACAACACGTGAGAATATGAAACATCGTATTCCTGAAGCATGCATTACACTTAGTACGGATATGATTCAGAATGCAGTTTCTTCATTAGTTAATAGATTGCATCACTGTATTAATGCCAATGGATATCACTTTGAACACTTAAATTAGTTGCGTTAAGCCACTAGGTCACTCATATTAGTAAACACTGTCACGTAAACATCGCTGTCCTGCGGAAATCTGTGATATAAGGTTGAATCTCCAACTTGATATTACGTGAAGAAAATTTTCAAGTAATAAAGTGAAATTACTCGTTAGCTATTAGGTTTAGGGCTAATAACGGTCAATACTTTTTTACTTACAATTCGATACTCTACCATATTTTGGTATAAGAAATATAGTATTCTGTTTAAAAAAACAAAGTTGACCTTCAAATCTCCGAAATGCCTCCACTTATAAAAAAAATTAATGCACTACATAGTGTACCCTTTTAAACCATGTAACTTTTGTACATAACATTCTTTCGTGCAACGCATATTTTGGAAGTTATAACGATGCACACGTTGCGTGGACCACCCTGTATAATACGGGAATCAGCTTTTAGAATAATGTGTATATAGAAACTAAATAAGTTCATGTTTTTGAAATAATCGAAATTTTTGTAATTTTTCAAGTATTTGGTATTCAGAGATGTATTTAGACTTTTGCGACTGTATACACGTGTATACATGTACTCTCACCTGCTTCAACGCGATACCAACTTCTCGTAAACAGTAGGACTGCCTGCAAAATTGGCAAATGAATTTCATGGAAAAATACGGGGCACGTACTCGAGAGAAACAAAGAAGAAAAGAAAAGGCTGCGATAAAAATAGTGAGAATAAGCCGTGATTTGGATGGGTCCGGTGCAGCTAAAATTTAGTTGACCGAGTAAATTTAGAGACCGTTCTCGAAATACTAAGTATCGATTTGCACGGACGCGGTGACACGGAGAACTAATTACTTTCGTGTTTCCCTCAGCCCTCGATTTTTATTTAGGTAGACTGGCAGTCCGTTGTAGTTGTTAGCCGAGTTAGCTTCCTATGAATACACCATCGAGAATCGATGATCGACGAGAGTTTCATTGCATCACTTCTTCAGTAAAATATATTTTTCCTCGATTTTTACTTGTTTGGAAAATGAAAACCAATTGGACGTAAAAAATGCTTGGAAGTACTGTTGTAGATGATTTATTTCAGAAACTCTTGGTGCAACTTACTGGAGTTTTAGAATTTCCACTTTAGAAATTCTGTGAAAATTTGAAAATGATTTATCTATTTACAGTGATAGTGCAACTTTTGATATTTTTTTCTATTGACATAAAACCAGTGTTTGTAATGTTACATTCGATATTAAATTAAGTCAATATTGATAATAAATTCGTATGCTTGAATAGTTTGTAATATGAAGTTAAATGATTCTAATCTTCAAGAATTTCTTAAATTAGCTTAATACCTAAGTGGGTACGTAAGCTGTACTCAGTATTTCTATTGTGTTCTTTACCATCTACAAATATAAAATATTATTAAAAAATAGCCACTTGAATTCGTTTATTTAATAGCAAGGTAATGTACGAAGAATCGTAAATAAACAAATTTTTGGTACTAAATTTGGACTTCGATTTACATAACAACACACAGACATTGTATATTCGTTTGCACGTAATATTTATAAATAAATATTAGGAGGTAAATGTGCTGTTGAACATTAAAACGTGACCAATGTAATTATAAAGTATGGAACGTGTGATACTTCAGTAAGACGATACGTATACTATATATCTTGTATCTGTTACACAAACTGACGTGTTAATATATGTGTAAAACGTGTTTTTATTTAAATGAAAAGTTTTCAAATGACAGTACGAAGGACACTGGACTTTGTTGTACATTTTCAATTACGTAGTAATGAATTTATTATATTGAATATATAAAAAAATGTTCATAAATAAAAAGATGTTAAACAATATTATGCTCCAAACTGGAACGATCTTTATGTTAAATATGTTCTAAAATAGTTAAATAAAGTTACGCGATAACCTTAATGTGGCAATAATTGGTACACGTACCCTATTTGGTCTTCATTATCGCGGTTTATGACACGATCGCACTGTAACACTGTTTTTAAGTTAGCATTTTTTTATTGCTTGCATGTGTTGTTTTGTAGTTCCTGGTGAAGGCAGTTATATCGTTTAGTTATTTTTTAACGGTGTCCCTCGCCCTTAACAGCACGCGGGCATGTCATAAATTTGAAATTTCCGAAGGGTACATACATCTGTTTGTAACGGTACAAGGAGCGAAGAGACAAACTTGGAGGAAATTTTCCTGTGTTGTCAAGCTTTCGCCTTGAATGGAGACTGTCTTCTACCATTCCAAAAGAAAGGCGTGCTAAGGACATAAGGGAAGGCGTAGGACGACAGTCCTTATACACGCTGATTGGTCATTAAAATTTGGAGAATCTCAGCCATTCAGTGTGTATTTAGCGGTGCGACGAAGTAGAAAACTTGGCGAAAACATCGTGCAAAAAGTAGTCTAAGTAAAAACAAGTTCAGTGATCTTTCGACCAATTGAAAGTGCAAAATCCATCCAAGTTCAAACGTCATATGGCAATCACGAGTATCTTAACACATGATCTAATACTTAATTTCTTCGACAAAAATAACGATCTCAATTTATATTTTTAAAGTAAGAATTATTAAAACTATGTTATTATAGTCTTTATAACGAGTTTCTTGTACATATTAGGAAATACGTAACTACATTAAAATTTGCACGTTTCCTTTGTTTCACTTTTATATACACTTACTGACAAAAGTTAAGAAACAAAGTAATCATTTCCATATTTTTGTGTACTCTTTATTTTTTGAGGTATATAGATTAGAATTAAAAATAGGATAACTTATTGTTTATTGGCATATGTAATGTTACCTTTTTATGTTCGTTTTTATTCTAAGCTATTTATCTCAAAAGATGAAGAATATACAGAACATTGCAAATGATTACTTTGTTTCTTAACTTTTGTCAAAAAGTGTATTTTCATGCCTTCTCTATTATCAAGTGATTCTATAGTTCAAAGCGGCTTTGTAAAGTTTTTGATGTTGTAAATAATGAATGCCACCTAGTAGTTAACCGCAAACCTGAAAGGAAAGCAGCACGAATGCTGCTCGGTGATTATTAGTCAGGATAAACTGTCTGAGACCAGACGTGAAATACAACGCATTCGTATAATGCAGAGGGGCGACTGCTAAGCCCAGCATTCTCTCAAGTTTGGAAACGGCAGACGTGTTCGTTTAACTCTCCCTTAGAATTCGACAACTCACGGGAAACGTATATCTCGAACATACGAGGGTGTGTGAAAACCTCAGAGATGCGGAAAGCGGCTTCGCGATAAGAGGGCATGTAAATAGCAGCTTATTTTGTGGTCGATGCGTTAAACTTCGACGGAAAAACCACAATACGTAGGTAAGTATATAGAGTACTATTGGTTAAACATTTTTGTGCTTTTACTAGATTATACTAGGCTTTATTATACTGACTTATTATTGGTACAGACGGAAAAATATTTGAGTACTTCTTATGAATGAAAATTAAGTTACACAGTTTTTAGGATATTATTAAATTAGCCAAAAAGTCTTTTCGCTTTTTTTATAGTGTGTGTTTGAATAGTATGATACGTAAATACATATGTCAACAATTTTAAAATTACAAAAGAAATGTAAAAACAAACATTTTACTCTATTTTCCAAGAAGAAGATTGTATATGTGAAGATTGCAAATTATTTTACAATTATGTCTTCTTCTAAGTTATGTCACAAACCTTTGTTGCGTACGGTAATAGGGACCGCTTAAAGTTCCTTTGAAACCGTATACCAAAGTATAATGTTAATTTAAGATCATCTCATGATAGTGTTGCTGATTTCGTTGCTTCATTTTTAATTTTAATAACGTTAACTTGAAATTAATACAAAATAGGAGGAGTAAAACATCAGTTATTTTTATTTATTTATATAAAGAAAACCTTAAATGTCCGGCAATAGGCGAACTCCCTCTAATATCTCTATGCTTATTACTAGATGAATCTAATGGACGAACATTCTGGCAAGTCTGAAACCAAATCGATTACATCGGACCAAACCCTATCCATATACAACTTTTGAGCTGACCTCCAATATCCCAGCGTCTTCCTCGATCTGGCAATTCCTTGAGCTAACCAGGAAACTCCAACATTATCTAAATAACGTTGTTCCCTTCTTTAGGAAACGGAAGCGTATCGTTAAATCCACCTACACATAGACCACATTCTTCATCCGACGTTCTTTAGCAGTCAGCTCGTCTAAAACGTCCAAATTATCTATTCTTAGACAGATCATTGATGGTCCAAGCAGATGCGTTACCTTCAGGTCATATTTGATTGTGACCTCCACTGGATACCAGCGATCTTTGACCGCTTTAACCCTTTGAATACTGTTGGCGTCTATAGGTCTTATCTCACATTACTGGCTACAAACGGTTGGCGCCTATACGCGTCCATTTTATATTTTTAGAAACTAATGGTTAGCGCCAATGGACCCTCAGCAAATGTTATCAGAATTATTGTAAAGCTCCTTGCTTCTATCAGATGTAAGCGAGTCTATAACTCAAGATGTGTTAACGACCTCCATATACTTTTTAAAAAATGCAAATTAACGAAAAATTTCGACATTCATAGCGTCGGTCACGCGCAGTGTGTATCGTATGTCTGTCGCAGCCAAAGGGTTAACACGACACTATGGGTAAATGCCTGCGTTTCTACGCTTTCAATACATCCAAACTCATGTAGGGATTATTTTAATTAAATGTCACGTGGCATGGTTTCAAAGTATGGGGAGGTAGAAAATGTCTCTTAACACAATAAATAAATGTTTATTAAATAATAGTCAACAATAACATACAGTCTCTCTCACTTACAAAACTCCCTCGGCTCGCAACGTCTTACCTCTCTGAACTCTCGCTCTGCACTCTCGTACCCACCAGCCATTCTCTACCCTTGCACGCATTCATTCTCTCTCATTCTGTCTCTCTGTTTCTCTCGCCCATCTCAGATATTTGTAAGACGTGGTCAGTCACGTTCACCCGAAATCTTGCGCGACCATACACCCTTCGTTCACACGTCAACTCAATTGCTCTGTTCCAAACACTTTTCATTCGCGCCTCAGCCATTTCTTAACTAAACATACCATTTCGCTCAGCAATCGTTCTAGTCCAAAACCATTCACACGACATTATGTCTCCCACAGTTGTTAATTTATTCGCGTAAAAGTTTTACTTTTTCTATCAAAGCTTTTCGCCTTCCTTGAATAGTCGCAGTAATGCGTAAACTTACCCTATAGATATATTCGGTAAAATTTTGTAAATGCCTGAGTGAGATACTTGGGAAGTTCTCCTCGTTAGGCTGCCGTGTGTTAATTAATCTCACGGACAACGTGGGCCGATAAATAAATTTCACGCGAAACAATCGCCGTCAGAGGCAGTGGCTCACGATCGATTTTCGTTATTGTTCACGTGTGTACGAACAGCGAATAACAATTATTTCAAGCGTCGGGCGGGCCGACGCGCAATTACGAGTAAGCTCATTAACGGCGAAGCGCTCATTATCCGATTGCCCTATATCTATCATACGCTTTACACTTACTCCTCGTTATTCCATTAAATTTTCATAACTATCCGCTTGTGGATTACGTTTTGAACGCAAACGACTAGAAAATAACCATCTTCTGCTCGATTCCTGAATCCGAGGAAATTAATTGATGATCGTGAGAAACTTCAAATATCATGCTTACTTTATGATTTGTGTAATCTTGCAGTTGTGAGATTAAATAAGATTTTTCATAAGAATTAGATTAACCGTTTACCTTATGACGAGATCTACCCGTGATGAATTTGTGGCATAATTACAATAAAAAGACATAGTATGTACAACTGAGTTTAATTTCAACTTCAACTGCTGTTACAGTATATAAGATTGAGAATTATTAAATGCAAAAAAATTATAATACAGTAGAACCTCGACTCTATAAGTACCCGTTACGTGAATCTTTCATTATGTGAATACGCTATTATTTGAACGTACGTATATGTAAGTACGTATAAGATCACCTGCAATATTTATTCAAGCAATACAATCTTATTATACATAGTGGAATATTTAAAAAATGTTTTTAATACAACGAAGCATATAAACGAATCAATCTTTTTTTTGTTATAAAAATTTTTTCGAACGCTAATAGATATATCGTAACTCCTCTCAATTAAATTGGTTTATTTTCAATGCACTCAATCTTAAATGTAGTTTGTTATTTATAGATGTACTACGTTGCATGAATTAAATTAATGCATACGAAATGTCGTTTTTCCGAAGTTTGAAACTAATAAATGTGTACTATTCTTTTAATTTCGTAAAATCGTAAATTGTAATGAGGCGCGTTAAATAAGAAGAGACTTGCTATAATGTGGATACACTTGTATTATAATAAAATCGTGAAAACTTCAGTGTTAAAGATTACGAATAACTAGAATATTTAAGTGATTCTTCATGGAAGATTAAATTTAGTAAATATACTAAGAAAATGATTGAAAGTGAAATTTGAAGAAGATTATAAGTAGAGAAATATTTCAACATTGATTTGCAAAATTTAAGATTAATAATTTTTCACTGAACAGAAAAGCAGAAGGAAGATCAAGTAATTTTAAAATTGGTAATTTTTATAAATGTATAATAATAAAACTACCTGGTTAATAGCTGGAGAAAAGCGTGTAGAGTCCTGAATAAATTATTTTAACTAAATATGTGTACAGTATTTTGAAGAATTTGCTTATATTTAACCTCTTTACTTTAAATTTAGTTACAAAGTTTTGAAACAGCTCCTTATCAACCCATTTGTTCCTTATTTCTTATTACTTCAACATACAACTCTCATGTAACTATTTTAGTATTCTAGCATTTCAGTGTTCTCCACTGGAAAACTTGATCTTCAACGAACTCATCTTTTTATCGTTAGAAACTTTTCTTTATAAATCTACCTTATATTCTTGATTACATATTTTAGAAAGTTTACAAAGTTCTTAGGTCTCAAGTTTCAAGTTGTAAATAAAATGCATCATGAATAATTTACTTAACTTTTAATATGGGAACGCTATTCCTAGAATACCAATAGTAGAGCGTTTTGATCGAAGAAAATTCGAGGAATTTCGAGTATCTTAGTTGGATGTCGGACAACTATGCGTTTCATAAATCTAGCATAATTTAGCGAAGATTGTAGGGCACGTCCCACTGGATGCCAAGATTTCTCATACCTTTGTAAAATTTAATCAAGATGAATTTATAATGTATGATAAACTGTAGAAATTTTATTAAAGCATAGTTCAGTGCTATTATACATGGAATATTCGGTCATTCATGAGAAAAATTTGAAGGGAAGATTCTACAAGGCGAAATGAGACAGTAATCAAGCAGAGTGAAATTGCGTTTGAAGTTTCCTTGCTATCGCTATAAGTAAGTTAAAAAATTGACTACTGGGGTAGATGTCCCAATTACTGTTAGTGTCCATATAATTGTTACTTTAATTCGTTTATTTAATAGCGAACGAATGTATGAAGAATCGACGCTAAAAAAATGTCAATACTAAATTTGGACTTCATTGTTATGTAACAACATATGAACGTGCATATTTTCTATTTAATATGTACAAATGAATATTAGAAGGTGAATGTGTTGTTTGAGCATAACAACGCGATTAATGTACGGTAAGTAAAATGTATGGAATTTTTTGTAATCCACGAAAGGTAATGATTTTACGGTTTATCTTCTGTAGGCCATACAAAATGGTTTACTGATATATGTAAGATATATCGATGTTTTCCCATTGTTTTCCATTACTACTTCATCACAGTCCCTCGCTCAAGCCCTCTCTTGACTTAAAATCCATTTTAAATTATTTTTGGGGATAAAATTAGTTTTTATCTGTACGAAAAAGCGGCTCATCCGACGTTAACACGTTGCATGCTGTGTGGGTCTTATTCTGAACTTTCCGTTCAAGTCATTTAGAAATTTCCCTATTAAATGTGAACTCTGCATTAGAATATCGTGAGACACATGTCATAAACTGAAACGAAACTATTACTCTCGATAACGTGGGGCGCGTATGACTCATCACGGCGTAAACGTAAAGTTACCGAAAATTAGTCTGGCACGGAACGTGTTAAATGTGTCTGACACCAAGAGAACGTTGCGAAATGCGAGGCGGTATAAACCAACCACCCGATGTTGTCATACAGGAGTGTTTGAGTGCCCATGGGAGTCGAGTCTTTAAATACAGTGCTAAGTATTGCTTAAGGTAGGAACACACTATTGTCACGTCACGTGAAATAGTAAAGTGAGAGAGAGAGATGCTAACACAAATTATTTTTGTCGCCTCTCTCTCGTACCCTACAAATATCAACTGAAATCATGCAATTTTACATGTAACGATAGTATGGCCCTGCCTTTATTGGTCTCAGGATTTAGAAAGGTAAGATAGCTATAAGCCGACAGCAGACGTAAATCTGACCTGATTTGCGTCGAATAAGAGAGGATTTAATGTCATCGATATGTAACTGGTCAGCGGAGCTTCAACTCCAGGCGACATCCACAGGAACAAGGAGGAACATTATGCACAAAACCTTACTCTCGTGGAAAGCAGCACCGCCTGTCCGGTAGGACGTGAAGTTGGCTGTGATATATCTTAGCGAGGAATATGTTCGTCTCGCTCTTCAGATTAGCTTGTGGTTCCACGACAGGGTTATTACATAGGGCAGTCACGTCAACTGAACTAGGTGGATCCACAATCAATTGCAGGCTATCGGTGCTCTGGGAGCGACATGAAGAAGGTTGACCTTGGGTCATGAAAAACAAGCACCAGGGTTACCAGTATTTTCCTTTCTCACTTTTATTGTTTCCATTCACGACCAACGGAAAAAGGATCCATAGTTCAAGACACACGACTACGCAAGCTAAGCTATCATTCGTTTCAAATTATTTTATCAAAAATTAATTTCGTGATAATAGTCGCGACGAAGCCATGAATTACTGCAATTACTTACACCACTGAGGAGATGTTTAATGCTTACACCACAGACGAGGTAGAGAATAGAGCTACTATCTTGTGGAATATCGTGTCATTTGGTCTGAAATAGCGACATCTATAAAAATCATAATTTTAGCAAGAATAGGGTAGATGTATCAATTACTGCCATTTTACGATTATCACGTAACTTTGTTTAACTATTTTAGAACGTATTTAACTGAAAAATCGTTCCAGTTTAGAGGATAATATTGTTCACTATCTGTTTTATTTATGAACATTTTTGTTATATGGTAAATATAATTAATTGATTACTACGTAATTGAAAATATACAATAAAGTCCAATGTCCCTATTACATCCACATGAGAAGTTGTCATTTAAATAGAAACAATTTTTGGTACAAAACTTAGAAAAATAAGTTTAAGAATTCTTTGCAGTTCTATTACAAATATGGAAAATATAAACACACTAGGAACCCCATTTTTAGGATCTAAAGAGATCCCGTTGCCAATGTATCATAGCTGGATTAATAAATTATACTTATAGAAGTACCCGTATCACGTACGAGCTCAACTGTGATACGGGTAATCATCGTTCCCTCTAATCAGAGAATAATTACACTAACAATTTCTTTCGGTAAATTCCAGAAAAAGAAACAGTTCGAAAATAGTAACGGTGTTTCAAATATTTTCAGTTCTACCAGAAACAAATGGAGAATGTATTGCAAACCCTTTTAAAAATTTAAATTGCCAGCTTACGCTTGTTGTAGCACACAATGTGCAACGTTTACGTGACGAGTCGTTGCGTCACGTTCCTCGACTTCCTAATTTTACATTCATTTAAATGGATCAGAGGCACGTTTATTTCGCGTCACACGACCCTTGGTCCATGTAACGTAGCTTTACAAGTGGAACAAAGGGATACAAAAATGTTGCATTAATGATACAGAATGTGTATATTCTGCCTTCTTCTCGACGATGAATGTTGAAAAGCTTTACGATCGTGACTGCACTTTTAAACTTTGTCCATTTTATTCTACATTATTATCACAATGTTACTTTATAGAATTATCTCTTTGTAGAGACACCTCGTAACCCGGCCTCAACGTTCGTTTTACTATATACGGGACATCTCGTGACTCGTACGCAGTGTATTAAGTACCGAATTGATTTTTATGACTTTTCTGTTTACGCTATGCAACATAATTGTTTAAGAAGAACTAATGAGCCAATCACAGACTTGCTAATAACTATTGACAGGAGAAAAACGTTAGGTTGATGTTGCTTTATGGGCGAAAGCAACAGTAAAGTTTATGTCCATAATCCGGTTACCGAGTCCTAAGAGCGAAATTCTAACTAAATTAGTTTATTGCCAAGGAACCACCAAGTCGCGACCTCCTGGACACCAGATGTGTCAGTCCGCGAAAAAATAGCCATAAATGCACCGTTAGGTCTTTTTATTTACTAATTACTAATTAATTAAAAATATGCAATAAAGTCCAATGTCCCTATTACTGTCACCTGAAAAGTTATCATTTAAATAGAAACAATTCTTACATATATTAGCACGTCAGTTTGTGTAACAGATATAAGATATACAGTAAACGTATCACCTTGACCGAATTATGACACTTCCCATATTTTATAATTACATTGGTCACGTTTTAATGTTTAACAGCACATTTACCTCCTAATATTTCGTTTTAAATATTAAGTGTAAACGAATATACAATGTCTATGTGTTGTTATGTAAAATTAAAGTCCAACTTTAATATGAAAATCATTAGTTTTCTATGAAATAAAATAATTAAAGCGTCGATTATTGTACGGACATTGACAGTTATTGGGACATCTACCCTAGGTTTCGATTCCTGTCGGAAAACAAAAAAGCAGCTGCCAATGTGACGTGAATTTGCACCAAATTTCCACCAAAGCACACTAAATAATTATCATATTTAGGTATAAGTAAGTACTCATTACATACCTTCTATATAAATACTTGTAATCAGGCATACATACAAATTAAAAAGCATTTAATATTGCGTAAGAAAGCTTACTTCTTCAGACGTATACACTTTTGTAAATTCCTTCCTCGCGAAAGGGTTACGCAGTCTTCATTTCATGGACGCGCGAAAAAGTTATTTTTAAGATAACGAGATTTTCGTTTATGATCAGCATGTAGTTAGAAGATTAAATTATTTCCGGGCGGGGAAACGTGCAGTTTATAGCTTGAAGAGCAAAAATTCACTTCTCTCGTCCTCAATAGCCAAAGGCGTGTCGTAAAGGGGAAATTTCTGAAGGGTAACCCTGACATTAGCTGTAGCAGTTAAGACACCGGGAGTCAGAACCTGGGGGAAACTTTCTGATGTTGCCAAACTTAGTTGTTCTCTCAGTAACTCTGCGACACCTTTCTGCAAGAAAATGCACGAAGGGCGCACGGAAGGGTGTCTTTACTTTTAGGCTCGCTGATTCATAATCACCAAAAATTGACAAGAACCAATCAGTGAATATTTAGAAAAACAGGAAAGCGTAGGCACTACAAGCGTCAGTCGAATTTAACCCTTTAAATACTGTTGGCGCCTATAGGTGATTATTTCACGTTGCTCATTACAAACCATTGACGCCTATAGACGTCCATTTCACATTTCTGAAAACTGATGGTCAGCACTAATGAACACTCAGCAAACCTTATCGGAATTGTAGGGATTATTTTAATTTAAAGCCCACGTGGATGGTTTCAAGGTACGGGGAGGTAGAAAATGTTTCTTAACAATTAAATAACAGTTTATTAAAAATTAAATAACAACGCACAAAATCTCTCGCTCACAAAATACTATCTCATTACTTTCAATGTCCTATCTCTCTAAACTCTCTCTCTGAACTCTCACACGCATGCTTTCCACGCATTTTCTACCCTTGCACGCATTCGTTCTCTCTCATTCTGCCTCTCTGTTTCTCTCACCCATCTCAGACATTTGTAAGACCCAGTCAGTCATGTTCAAAATCTTGCGCGACCACACATCCTCCGTTCGTACGTCAATGCAATCACTCTGTCCCAAATACTTTTCTTTCGCGCTTCAGCCAATCTTAATTAAATATACCACGTTCGCTCAGCAATCGCTCTAGCCCCAAAACATTCACACGATATTCTGTCTTCCAGAGAATTATTACAAAGCTCCTTGCTTTTATCAGACGTAAGCGAGTTCTTACTCAAGATGTGTTAACGATTTCGAAGAAAAATTGATATTAACGAAAAATTTCGTCGTTCCCAGCGTCGATCGCCGTACGTCACGCGCGATGTGTATCAAAGTCTGCCGTAGACAAAGGGTTAAAACAGAGGTCGGCAACCCTTTCATAAAGAAAGACACCCCGAATAAATGGTTAATGAGTGGATTACGGATTTTTATGCATTTATGGGACATTTAATTTTGCAGAAAGATGTGAAAGGCACATAATACGCAAAATTATATGAAATATCTAAAATAAAGTGTATGTTATAATATTTAGAAGTGAAACAGATGTGGGTCAAGCTGTCGAAAATGGTCTTCCTCACCGATTTTTATGACCTTGGACTATGATATATAGGGCGATATTCTGAGTAACTTTTTCCTTTGAAAAAATTGGCGGTCGATTTTAGTTTCCGGGATATATGCGAAAAAGTATTTAAACGAAGTTTCGACAATCCATAAAGTGTTTTGAGTTTTTTTTTGAGTTGGCACACAAGAAGTCACAGGCACGGCGTAAACAGTATGAACAGTTACCGATGGGTCGACAAAGGTTGCAGTTCTGAAGAAATAGATTTTGTATGCCCAATGTGTAAAAAAAGACAAAAACAAAAAATAAGTTTTAGGGGGAAACTAATTTTCATGGAACCCTTATTTTATTAGAAAGAAACCGAATTTTGATTAATGTGTTTTCCAGTAGGTTGCAAAAGAGTGCATACTTTAGTTTCCAAAGGTGTATCTAATTTTAAGAAAAATGCCCTTAATCCAATGTAAATTCGATAAAGGTTTATTGTAGATTGTATGTGTAATTTTAAAGACTGGTTGATGCGGACGCTTAAAAAATGCTTCACACTAGTGCTCACGAACCCCACGTTGCTGACCACTTGTCTAAAACAACACGTCGAGTCATTCACACCTTGGTACTCTTAGCCATCTAACCGCAGTCCAAATATGTATAGTTAAATAGTTCCATCAGTGAACGTTGTTATGCAACATAGAAATTTCTTTTTCTTTTCTCTCACAAACGAGGATGGTCCTTTGAGAAAGTAGTCGGTACAGTACGTATTTACAAATCTCTACCAAAACACGAGCGATCGAAGATCAACCACGCGTCGTAACATTTACGTATTTAATTATTTTCTCCTGTTTTAATACAGGTTTCAAAAGACTTTGTTTCTATGACTAATTTGTTGCACTGTATTTTAGGAAATTTACTTAATTTTAATTCATTTTGAATATTTTATTTTAAGAATCCTTTATTAATTTAATATGTGATGATTAGTCTGAATTGTATTTTCTTTGACTTTATTCTAATGAAATTTAACAAATATTTGCTACATATTCTCGAATTTTAGTTTTTACTTATTCATTCTTTAAATTGTACTTAAAAGTAAGGTCTATTTGCTTTATAAAACCTAAGACGTTCAACTGTAACATCCGAAACGAAAACTATTGAGCTTTTTACTCTAAATCTATATACTTTTCCTCTCATTGATTTGATGTATAGAAAAAAGGCAAATCACTTCTTACCTTTTATATTAAAAATATTCGGAATTGTCCAGGTATATTTATGGTGAATTCGTATATTAAAAATGTGCTTCATGAATGAAAACACAGTTCGTTTTGTACAAAGATACTGGTTCATTGTCTTATTTCTTGAACTCGAGGATATAATAAACGAAAGCGTAAAAAAAGTGAAATAATTGTAAAATACACCTTGTACCTGTGAACGTTTACTACCGCAACGTCTCTAACTTATCTTGGATATCATTTATTTTGAAGATGCCGACAAAACCTCGCGGGTATGGAGCCCTTATTAAGTAGTTGAAGATGGATATGCAGAATGTAACATTTGTTTGAAAAGAATAAAATCCAACAAACGCACTACAAATGTGATAAAACATTTGAAAGTGCATAATTTGCACTTTCGAAGTCAGAAACGTAGATGAAAATAGTTTAATGAATTGTAATCGCCTACGTTATGCAGAAAATGATTATGAATACAAGAAATAGATTAATTAAGTTTAAATTTAATTATAATAGACATGCAGCTGTTCTTAATAATGAACGACGAAAGCTTCAGAGAATTACAGTGAACCATCGAAATTTGAACATAATATATCGTTCGAACTTTTAGTTGTTTGAATTTCGAATTAAGCTTTTTCATTTGAAATAATGCAAATTAAATTAATTCGTTGTAGACCATCGAAGTTTGTCAATACTAGGTTCATACTTATTGATGTTTTCCTTTTCCTTTTCTATCATAGAAAATACAATTTCCTTTAGGAGTTTTAATTTTATTATCCTTCCTTGAAATCATCGTGAATGAGAATCATTAAAAAGATACATAAATTAATGCAAAAGTCATTAAATGAGATAAATGAAACGTTTGAAAATTCTACCACGAACACTCACTGAAAGAATCACAGAACTGACTATGCAACCGCACGAGAAGTGAACAAAAAAGGTTCATAAATCATGCAATTAATGTTTGTTCGAACTTCGAGTTTTTGCTTGAATGTAGAAGCTAAATTGTCTTTTAAATTTTTGTTCGAATTTCGAAGGACCACTTTAAATTCTTATTTAGAATCAAAATATCCATTGCCCTTAACAAAAACTTCAAAAAATTTATTTGCAGAAAAATATGATAAAGAAAAAAGAATCGGGAAAACGAAACTGCAAAATGTGGATTATACACACACACACACACACACACACAAACACACGCGTAACAACAGATACATGGACCAACATCAACACAGATAGCTTTCTAATAATAACATGTCATTTCATAACTCTAGGCTCTGAAATGAAGTTGTATACACTAGAAATGTATAAACTGGAAGCAAAACACATGGTGTAAATAATAGCCAACCGATTAGATGTATCATTTAACAAATGGGGAATACAGTCATTGCGGTGGTTCACCAACACACCTGCAAGCATTAAAAAACTAGAATCACCACTCAATCACAAGTCGTGCTTTGCACATACAGTGGCGGACAAAAAAAAGTTGAAGACTGAGAATTGTGTACATGATAGTAAATAACATTCATACTGGACAGTTTATATCACACTGGTTACTGGCATTTTAAGAAAGTGCCATATAGTCTGATGAATAAAAATTTGAATTATTGAACCAAAAGAAAACACAAAAATCGACAATGTAGAAGTCATCAGACTGCCTTAATATTCTAAAAATTTAATCAACTATGGTGACTCGTTTATGAAAAAAAAAAAACACTGCTCCATGTTATTACAAATACTTTGTACAGTCACTTGCAAAAGTCTACATACATCTTTGAATTTCAAATATATGACAAAGTACAACAGTTTCGACTATTTCAAGACTATCAATTGACCATTATTTTAAATTAGACAATTACTAAACAAATCATCATGCTTTTTCCACTTATTTATAAAAAATATATATAAACCAACAACGCAACTGTACGAAAGTCTACGTACATGTATTAAAGTATACAAAAATTGTAGTTACACTTCCTGATGCATCTCTGTCATATTATAATTTGTTTAGAATGAAAAATAACATTTTTTACACTTTTATAAGCAATCTTATTCATGCAATCGATGATACCCAATTTACGGAATGTCATCGAAGAATCTTTCTTACTTATAATATTATATTTTATGAATTTTCGCATCACTTTCATTATTTTAAAATATGTTCTAAAATATATAAATATTTTACAATGAAAATATACTTTATTTTCGATAAGTGAATTATATACTCAACGGAGGATAAACTAAATAAATTAATTTCCTCGGGTACCACGTGACTAAGCTAGCAAATCTTAATTGACTAAACTGTAATCTATGTAGGCAACTAGTTTACTTAAAAAAAAGGAATCGAAAGGTGCTGCATAATTGTTTGTAGTAGGTTTATATCAATACAACATACTAACATGTTTAGATTTTTATGATCGTTCTCTATCTGTAAATCAACTTTTTCACTTCTTGTTTAATACAGTTTTTATTTAATTCTTGATTATTTGGAAGGTCTACATTATTTATGAGATGGTTTGATAGATTCTGTTTTGCCGAATAACAATTTCATCTGATACGTGCTTTCTACAGCACATTTTTCATTACAGTTAACAACTTTCTTACATTTTTAGTGACTTTACGGAGCCATGAATGCGTTGAAATGCTGCAATCAGACCAGTATTTGCATGCATTTGAATACTTTACAATACTTTCCACGGACGAAATAACATTTTCACCAGCTCGGATCTACGTTTTAATTCCAATCTGTTTTTGTTTCATTATTATTTTCAGGCGCTATTCAGTTCTGATATTTCCTCTGACACAAATTTCGAATTTAAAGTGCAGCATTGAATATATCTGAGAACATATTATCTCGAAAACATTCTAGACAAAACCAGTCACACATTTTAGTGAAGAAAACATTCGAAAATATTTCGGTACGTTGATTTTTTAAGACTTAAAAGTGTGAATACTAAAAAAAGTAACCCAGAAGACTTTCTGATATAAACTATACTGTTAGTACACAATCTCACATAATTACTCAGGTTTCAATTGTTTAGAATAATTCTAGAAATAAAATATGAATTACAATCCATTATAACCTACAGTCAGTCACGGAAATTTACATACATATTCTACATTTCAGATACTTACATATCTTAGAACACATTTTAGAATATAAAAGATGGAATGAAAATTCATAAAATATCAAATTAGAAGCTGCTGGTCTAAATAAAGTCAATGGCTATGTCTGCCATTAGTAAAGAAACTATTATACTTAAAATTAGAAAGTGAGTACTTTATTCGAAAAAAATTTAATTCGTAACCATTTACATTCTAAATTAACTCAAAATCCCCTACACCCGTTGCATAGATTATATTATATAATTTTACATTGCGACCATCAACTTTTTTAACGAATTAACTGATGACCTGGATTTTTCTTTATTCCTACAATCTTTGGCATCACGTGCTGACTAACGAGAGCCTCGTTACTTACTAACGAATTGTTTGGATTCAATCCAGAAGCCAAAACGTGCTTTCCATTTGTTTAATATTCGAATTGGTGGCAATTCGATTTGAGTGTTTCGACAGTGTGAACTAAATTGTTTGAATTACGGTAGGAAGGAGATTTAAAAACGTCCAATTAGATAATTTAAAAAAAAATGTAATTAGAACATGATATGATAGATTGTTTAAAGAAAGCTGCAAAAGACAACGTAAGTTCAATTTTCACTGGTTAAAAATAAATGATAATCCTACAAAGCATTATAGGATAGAACACTAACTTTAGTTAGATTCTTCCAAATATTTAGTTTATGAACTAGAATAAACCATCCTAATCCTGACACCCCTCTAATGATTGACACCGATTTAAAAATATAGATTATTAAATTAATGTGGCTATATAGAACTTCATATTAGGAAAAAGGTTCCTCTGTTTTAGCCACCAGGTGGCAACATCAATGTTCCTTTTCGTTAGTATAAAACTTTTCAAAGTTTCGGGTGAACGTGACTGATTGGGTTCTACGAATGGCTGGGATGAGTGAGAAAAACAGAGAGACAGAATGTGAAAGAATGAATGCGTGCGAGGGTAAATAATGTGTGGAAAGCGTGCGTGGCTGACAATGAGTCGAGAAGTAGAGTCGAGTGTGAGAGGACGTAGTGAGTAGAGAGAGAGAGATTATTTCGTGAGACTGTGTTATTTTTACTATTAATAAACTATTACTTATCTACAAACTGAGTTTTTTCCTTCCCTTCTTGCACCTTTAAACTATCCACGTGGGGTTTACTTTAAAATAATCCCTACAATATCAAATAAAAAAATCGAATCATCAATTCTGATTATTTTTTTTATGCGAATTTTATTTATGTTCGTACCTTAAAATGTCAATAGTTGAGTAGTTTACTTTATATCATTTAATTACATTGTCTATTATGGTGTAATTAATTAATAATACATTAATAAATATAATTTCCACCTTTGAAATATTATTCAGAAAGTGATTTATATAGATACTTATAATGAGATATTAAACATTTTCTCGGTGTAGCAGCAAAATCTGTGAAAACCAGTCTATTAACAAACTTCTTTCTTAGGTAATAAAATGCTTAACGCAATTTTCTCTTGTGTTTATTGTATTAAAATAATTGTACATAAATAACATAAAGAAGCTCCTTAAATTACATTTTACAAATTGTAAGTCATCTCTGTCTATATCGAAGAACTAGCGAAATGAAGTAATCGATCTTTCTCGGGTGTTAGTATTGCAATCTATTGTAAACAGTAATTGTTATTGTTAGAATGCAAAACTTCCCACGATAATTACTGTTGAGGAAGGTCAGGTTGGCGTCTCTATTGCACGATGTCTCTGCCAAGTCGGTTATGGGAGTGGCTGTGGAATGCACTTTAAATTCCACTAATTGTATCGCTCTTAAATCGAACATTTTTTTACCTGTTTATGTGCTTTCTTGTGTCTAGTATTTCTGTCCCGTTTACTTATTTTTATAAAATTGATACAGCCCGCAGCATGGAGAGGACACTCAATGGATATGTCAGACCCAACGAAGACGAAAACGTTAGAGGGGCGGGCGATAAAAGTACCTATAGTACCTATACCAAAATCTCTAATTGCCAATGAGTCATGTTTTGGGTTTATGGTACGTTATTCGTTATAAAAGTTGCAGAAGTAGGGTAAGCGTAAGTAATACGGAATAGCACGTAATATGGAATGTATGGTTTCATTTAAAAACAATTAACTTTTATATATCCTCCATCTTTACGGTAAAACCAATTACGCCAAATTACGCATCTCTTGAAACTAACGATAAAGAAATCTGTACCGAAATTAATGATTATATCATTTATTTATCTAATCACTAGACTGCGGATGTTTATGCATTTATAAGAAATTTAACTATGGAAAAAATACAGGATCATGTAATATTCCAAAATTTACGTATAAAATATTCGAGGTGAAGCTGAAGTTAGAACAATTAGAGGATGAAACAACCATCAATTCATATTCCACTTCTGTAGTGTTATGTGTAAAAATGTAAAGCATAAAGATCTGCAATCTACTAATCACAAATACCATTAATTTAATATCAAATAAAATAAGTATAACCAACATCAAACAACTTTACTTAATAAATTAAAGATACAACAAAAAACACAAATTTTAATTATGTACGAGGTGGTTCGTAAATCGGTAGCCGAAATATTTAGACTGGTTCTTATAGTTTGACATAAAG
The DNA here is from genome assembly GCA_028830335.1 of Eucera pruinosa. Classification (NCBI taxonomy): domain Eukaryota; kingdom Metazoa; phylum Arthropoda; class Insecta; order Hymenoptera; family Apidae; genus Eucera; species Eucera pruinosa. The sequence goes on along the minus strand of JAMYCR010000008.1, from coordinate 2,134,476 downwards.
ATGTATCAAACAAGATTTCTGAAATGAAGAATTTATTTGTTTTCCGTGGGAAATTGGAATCATTTTGCGTTTTTTTAAGTAGCATTTTATACTTTTCTCATTTCTTAAATTAAATAAAAAACAAAATTAATCACAAAAATATTCGTCTATTGTTACACTTCACAAGTAGGTCGGTGATGTATGACGTTGACTCACTATAATTAGGCACAGACGTAAATAAATGAATGTTATGTATTAGTGACCAATTGGCGAATTACAGTTCAGACACAAATTGACCTATAATGTTCGCTACATTTTATGGGTGCATATACCGACAATTCGGCGCAATATTAAGACTTACTAACAAATCAATATATAGTACTAAAATAAACATAAGAAAGGTAATAAACTATACTTATTGAAAACATAGATTTTATTATCACAATATAAGGTCACAATCAACTATAATTATACTCATTTAACTTTTGTAGTTTTCCACAGTATGAAATTTTTCCAAACAGTTGTCTACACGCTACATGCATGGCAGACTTATCGGAACATGTATCGCAATAAAACTGCTTTTTTCCGTCATGTGTTTTATGAAAAAAAACTATAAGTAAATAGCTTTGTAATTACGTAAAGTTTTGACAATATAATTGAACACATTTTAATTACGCAAAGTTATAATAATATGCTAATGTCCCCGTACGAGGGCCGCCGAGTTGTAGAGAAATCACTACATGTCCCCGAAAAGTGCTCGCCGAGCGTTAAAGGTTAAATTATTTCAGGATCAGACAATTGAAATGATATGTATTATCATGCTAATGCATTCGTATTTTGCTCAGTTTTAGGATATAAAGATATAAATGGTGATATTTACAAAATACAAAATGATTTCAATTTTTTATAGGCAAAAGATATTATTAAGGGTAATAAATTCTTGATCTGATACCAATGAACTGTTATCAGAAACATTTTCTTTTTTAATTATAAGAATTACGATAAATATTGTGGCGACCGATTCACAGAGCATTTTGTGTACTTAACTGCTAATAATTTCAAAATCATTTCAATTTACAATATGCAATATAAGTTTTATTACTTTATCATACTTATTATTTTTAGTATCATACGAAATATAATGAGTATCAACATTAGTAAATGTTGTACTCATCGATAATTTACTATAAAAAGTAAAAAGAAATTAATCAATGTACAGTTTGCCTAACAAGACTGTGTTAATGAATCGATATACAGTTTGTTTAATAAGAGGTATCTACGACATGTATTGTATAAAATATAAAAAACAGTGATACTCTAAAAGTAGGTAGATTTATTTTGGATTTCTTAATGTTGTTTCTATTGCTTTTACGTTGTACTTCGAAAAACGAACAATGACCTGAATAAATACAGCAAAATACCTATGCACATACAGTGCTGCGCAACAATCATAGAGCAACTAACAAAAAATATAGTTTGTTATTTCATAATTACATTTATGGATGACAGTTATTCCTGTAATTATTTCGTTATATTTTAAAAAAATATTTGATTGAAGAAGTAAGTATTAATAGCGTTAAAAGATATTGATTAATTTGGATTGAGATTAAGAATTGGAAATTATATTAAGCTATATTCAACAATGTTGCACTATAGAGTCATTGTTAAATTAGTATGACAGAGATTTTTATACATGCTTCCAAAACGTACATTGATTTTGATACAATCGATTAATTTTCACGAAAATATTCTGCTCACGCTTTTGTTACATAGGCTGTAATACGATCTTTATTATCAGAGACATTTGGCATCAGAAAGTAAACAATAAAAGTAATCGAAGTTTCTGTCGCAGAGCTTTTGACTTTTGAAACGTTTCTTCGCTGACTTACTTATACAATATGACGGACCTTTCCGTCTTAAGATGGATTTAACAAAAACTAACAGGATCATGCACTAGGGCTTCTAGACCTTTAGATCATCTAAGGTCTTTGCACCGTATCCCGCGCAAGTAATAAATTCCCTTTAGGATCGTGTGATTTATAATCGTTAAACTTTCGGAATTGTAGGGAAATTGCGAACAATTAGTAAACGTATAATATAAATCAATGATTTTATTTGAATAAATATTACATATTGTATGAAAATTAATAGTACCATAATTATTAACATAATTGGTATGAATATTGCCAAGATTGTACAGCTTGAATGATGATTTTTTTATATTAATGCGTATTTTTGTAATTTTTCAGAATTATTAATAGTAAAATAAAGTACAGAAATATTTTCCGCTAGTATGGAGGACAGTTCTTAATATGAAATATTAAATGTAAATAAAAATAATAATATTCACTGCATATTGAAAGAATGAAAATGGAAAATATGTTGTAGAATTTAATTTGCTGGATTTCCTAGGTCACTGATTTAACTGACCCTTTCTCGCACAAGTCTTACCTGATTGTATTAAAAAAGTAACTGATATAAGATTAATTTTTCAATCGTATGCTTAATCATTGATTCTATCCGTATGATATCAGCTGGAAGTATTCTAGTAAAACAGAATAATAAAATCCATGTGCTAAATTTGTACTTCTCAAATGCACATTAAAATGTGTTTTACATGTACCATAATGTCAGTTGAAAGACATGGAAAGATTAGCAAATTACAAAAATTAATATTTTGAAATTCTAATATGTACATATAAGTTATGTGATTGTTAAACTTAAAATTAGAAAAGTTTCATATAAAATTAAAGTTTTCTGATATATTCGAAGCAGTATCTTCGACGATAAGATAATATTTCTAAGGTTTAACGTAGATATACTATCGCACATCAGTGATTCCATTAAACTTATTTAATAACACAGTACAAGTTAAAGATAAGCGACAAAAAGGAGAAATATTCACTGTATAGTATCGAAAGGCAATAAATAACAAAAATATAAAGATATATGTGATATAGGGAAATACTCATATTATTTTAAATAAAATGATACTTTTATGATATATTTTCTATAAAAATTCATTAAAAGTAAACGTACAGTTTCGAAAGGTAAAACCTTTGCTATTAATAAGCATAATAAACAATAGATTGTATTTAATTTACTAAATCATTTCGTCTGGAAGTTACTAGTTTAATTATTTATATGTATTCTTATTAAATTTAATTTTTGCTATCATACAAAAATTTGGAATTCTATCGTACAATACCTAGATTTCTTGTTATTTATCTAGTAACCCCTTTTGATTTGTGCAACCTTATGATCTATATTTATTGCTAGTATTGAATACTATTTATAAAATATAAGTATTAAATAACGATCTATTTAAAGGTAGGGGCCTATTGATACCACGTCACGTAAAGTCACATGTTATGATATATGTGTTACGTGATTATAATTTGTTTTCAACAGATTTAAAGTAACGTAAATTCATCCGCCCATACTTTTTACCAATGTCAGGTGAAGCCACATAGTAGTATGTGATTTCATGTAACGTGATATCAATGTGTTCCTATCTTAATGCGCATAGTTACGTAAAAAGTTTATGCAACAAATCATCACAATCTCTAAAAAGTATCTAAGTCTATTTTTTCAGAAACAATGCAACGAATCTATTTTTACAAATGAAATACTAGTTGCTAGAGAATGTATGACTGATTAGTATTCTAAACTATATATATTTTAGTTTCCATTTATTCTGCAATTAAAGAAGAAATCATTTGCAATCCTTGCATATTTACTGAAAACATATATATAGTTTTTTCAAATAAATATTGATGTTTTTAAGTTAACAAAACTAGACAATTTTATTATCAGGTTGCTGTGTAACTTCCATCGTATTTTCGGGTAAAATTTAAACCACCAGTATTTTGAAAAGACATTTGAGAAACATGTAAAATTATAAATACAATGCCCAATAATAAACAAAGTACTCAACACAAGTTCTGCTTGAATTAGTTTAGCGCCGGTTATGAAATATATTGGAGATATTAATAAGAAATATGACGAAAACTATGTAACAACCTAATACATAGCTTAACTATATAGTTTTATCCCATTTTCCAAATGCGACTACTCGTTCGCGCTTATCTGCCTCATGCTTCTGACGAATCGATAAGTAGATTTCGAAGCAAGCTTGTAGCCAAGCAGTTGTCTTACTTCTTTCCCTTCGTCGAACGTACTATCGATTAGCAAAGCACTGGGTATCCGGGAACCCATGACCTTGACACGGATCGCGTTTTTCAGTTAACTCCACCATTCTCTATGACAATTCACCAAAGGGACACATTGCTGGAGCTACCTTCCAGCAGCAAGCGTCTCATTTCACGCGCATGTCCCCTTTTTGTCCCATAATCAGGGCGCAGGATCGCATTCACAGTCTTCATGTCGTATATTCCCTGTTTTATCGTGCGAGCCTTATCTTGCGATATTAACACGACCCTCGCTGAGCTTACGTGTACATGTCCAACCGGTTCACGCTGAAATTCCCCATGGCGTATGGGCTGTGGGCGTTTGTGTTCACCAGGAAGAAACCTCTTCCTTTCTGATCCACTTTGTCACCGGCTAAGACAGCTGGGTACCTTGGTGGGCACAAACCAAGAAGGTACGAGGCAAATCCTCCACAGTGCCAGCCCCAGAAACCCATATTTGAGTTGATCGACTCTGCGAAATACATTACGGATCTATGGTGGTCACACTCAAAAGGTTTCCATCTCTCCCAACAGCCTGGTTGATTAATTCCGCCATTCATGTAGAAATCTACGTGGCCACTCATCTCTACCTTGCCCTGAATGAATGCGTTTGTGTGGAACACATCCACGAAGTTTGCATCGCTTTCATCCAACTTCTGATCCCTGTCCACAGTGACAAACAACGGCATGGCCGGATCCAGGCCCGTAATTCTTGACACTTTGTAAGGTCTCAAAGCATTTGCGGCAAATGCAGGCACGTGTGCACCCAAACTGAATCCGATCACATGGATATTCTCTGATCCCACGTCTCTCAATCGTTGGATCAACTGTGCTAAGCAATCACCAACATGTGGCACGTTACGAACAACGATAGGATAACATGGGGCCGTCGCTAGACGATGCCAATCAACAGCTATCACGTTATAATCATAGCTTTTCAGATACTCCATTCGTACATCAACCAAGTAAGACAGTTGCATATCAGAGTCATAACCGTGCACCACGATCTTCGTAGGATTGGATGGCACAAAATTTGTCTCTCCTAAATTAGAATTGGTATCATCAACCAGAACCTGCTGACCCACATCAAAATTCCTCTTCGTGTACAAGAAGAATGTTACTTCCCTGTCAGGGCAAGTCTGATTAGTGTTCACCAAACAAGGTCCTATGAAATAATCCTTCGCGAGTCCTTGGTCTATTGTATTACTGACAACGAACGGCTGATTTTGGGCTGCTGTCGAAAATTGAATCGTCAAAAGAATAGAGAAAACACAAATGCAAAACGTTCTCCACGCTGTTCGAAGCTCCATGTTTATTCTGCTGGTTGGTCCAGCGATCTTCCACCGGGAAGAGTCAACACTGTTGCCGTTAGGGCCGATTTCACTCAACTGCCGGGACGAAACTAGTGAACGGTTCGCGCGTCGGCCAGTCAAGAGGGAAACTTCACGTTCGATCAGCACGTACCACCGCTTGGACGAGCTCGGAATCCCTAAAGAGGGGCATATCAGATGCGACTCGTCTGATTTGCGGGTTCTGACGTATACACGCGCGACATATGCTTGATAGATTTACCATCAATCGGTTACGACTGTTCTGACAAAGGTCAAATCGATGATAAATTGAAGCATGCTGTGATATTCCACTCGTGTAATTGGTGGAAACGCTATTGTGTGATCGTAAATTAAAGCGTCATCTATGAGTATAAGCGTCTCATAGGAACATCTTGAATCTCAGGCTGTATGTTCTGCAATAGAAGAACGAATTCCGAATTGTACGGCCCTGATGAAACTCGAGCTTCTTATTTCCCTTTACTTTTATTTAAATTTCTATTTCGATATTTTAGATATGCGTATTCTGACGCCTGATCGATTTTGCCACTATACCACATTGCTTTCATCAGCTATACCTACTTGGTGAATGTAGTTGTGTGAGGCCGCAAAGCATTGTATAGGTCATTATTTTGAGACTCGTGAAATCAATTAGTGGAAAGAACGGTAACGGAGGGCGATTATTTTTGTTGAATGGGGTGACTGCCTGTACGAGCTGGAATCAGTAACTGTGTCGAACCACGCCAAGAACAAACTGCGAGTCTGTCGATACAAGGTTACTCGCGCATGCGCTGGGTGGAAAGTGGAGCGCGGCCACCGGAAATCAATGATGATATTCGCGTGTGATTTTGGGGATGATGTACTATATGGCTGTTATTGAAACTGTAGATTAACGGTAAGGATTTTTTATGATCAGTCATAGAACTGTTTTTTTAAGTTTACATCCTAATTTTTATATTGAAGTTTGTTAATTTTTTGTGTAGATAAACGTTATATTATTTTTTTTATTGAGGACAGTTTTATCCACTCGTTAACATTAAGTACTATCATAAGTTATACTATAATAAAGCACAGTAGTGTTTAAACAGATTCTTTTATCTTGGTAAATATTGGAAATCTGTGAAGTTTAATATTCTTAAAGTTATTTTCTGAAATTTTAGTGTTATCCTTGATTCTTAAGAAAGAATCGTATATATATGCTTTATAAAGTTAACTACGAATCTGAATGATTATATTATCTGTTCTCTTCCATAAATGGTAATAATTACTATACTTGTTTCATAATCACCAACGCAATTTGTCCGAATGAGTTATGAAACAATATAATTTTAGCTTAATTTCGGTAGCATAAATTTTGTAATTTTGTCGATTATCACTGTTCATTTAGGAACACAAATCGTGTAAACATTTTATAAATGTATAACCATTAAGGAGACATTTATTCTATTTCTTTTTTTGTCACTTACTCAACTGAATAAGTAATTGTATAACTAAAATTTATTAGTTTATAAAGTATATTTTTGTAAATTAAATTACAAATTTTATTTAGTGAACGAATATCAATCAATTGACATTTGAAATTTAATGATTTGTAAAATTACAGAATGGTAATTATACGTAAACATATATGTATGTCAGAAACACTATAAAATGTCAGCCGCATAATGGAGATTTGTAATCATATTCAATGTATATCTCATAAACACTGCTCGAATGGCAAGTACAAAGATTACAGCAATGCGTAATTTCTTTTAAACATGTATTGATTATTATGTAACAGCAATTGATGAACATTAATACGATAAATATTTCTATCGGCGAATAATTTCGGTTTATATAAATTTTAACATTCACTTTTGTCCAATTAAAAAAATATAAAATTAATGAATTGTAAGTTTATTGGTCTTGCAATGAGATGAGAACCTTTTTAATTTTTTTATTTTGTATAGTTGATATGTTATTTATGAATTACTTTCATGTTAATGTTTCCTTACATATAAGCAATGGTATATATCATTCAGATAAAATGTTATTTGAATAAGAATGACGAATAAACAATTAATTGTTAGTCGATTACTATTCAGATTATTTGTTATCTTCATTACTCATTATTCGTTTGGATAACTTTTATTCATTATTTATTATTCATCATTTTTTTTTATGTTTATCGTTTAAGTTTCTAAATTTTTACGGAATATGGAACGTAAACAGACGTCAATTTATTGGTCGTGTTTCAGCGTCGGCCAACTTTCAGTCTAGATAACGAATAAAAAATGACGAATAACTTCGATTCATTTCTTATTCGTGAACAATGAGTAACTTATTTCGTGTTATTTACGAATTAATTACGAAACTAAATCAAAATTATTAGTAATTTCTTACTCACTACTTAGAATGAAACGTGCCCAACAATGGTTATAAGTTTAACTGTCTATAGCCTAAATAGTAAAATGGTAGGTAATTAGATAATACCTTTTATTGCCGTTCTATAGTCATTGTTGCAATTTTTGCAATCTAATTATATATATTAAATAAATAAGTATAAGGAAAGAAATTAATAATAGAATACAGGATAAAAGTTATACTTTGCAATCACTTGGGTTTTGAAAGTAGTACTTTATAAAATACAAGATATTTTTATTAATAGAAAAGAATAAAGCAAATAAAATAAAATAAAAGTTTATTTTTTTAAACTATATGTATTCCTACTAATTTTGTATACATTCAAATATAATTTTTGTATTATAAACTTTATTATACTATTTTATTATCCATTGTAATTATTAAATTAATTTCAAAACATTTAAATATTTCTACGGTATTAAAATTCTCTTCTAAAATTGATTCTTTTCTCTAATTTCACTTACAATTTTTTTCTCTGTACATCACAGGCACAGTTAATTCTAATTAACATTCTTTTAATTACTATTTTTAATACATTCTTTTCTTTTTACATTTAATCCGATGTTTTAGTGGCATGCGTTGAAGAGACAATCATTAAACGAAATAATGTCAAACTCTCACGAATATTTGATAGTAAAATAGAGAATTATTCTTGTTCACGATGTTCACGACATAAGAGGAAGTTGACCCGTTATTCGAAGCAGTCTTCGATGCCACTGAAGTTACTCATGTGAAAGGTATATACGTTTTATCTTGTTTCTGTACACAACAATTCATAAATGCGTATCCGTACTTTAGAGAGTGAATCTACATACTAAAAAACATAAAAACATAAAAAATGTCCTACGAACATAATACAGAGTACCTCGCAGGTACTGATAGATTTCAATTAGTTGTAATTTTTTACTGGATTCAGATACAAACTCCATATTTGGGAGTTAGAAAAGGCTTCGATGTTTTTCCACTCGGTTGTGTTTTGTTTAAATTGCAAATACGCCGCAATACCCGATCGGAGGAAAAGTTTTTCTCTTAAAGAATTAATAAAACGGGATTGTTCTTGGATAATAATAAGGTAATAGCATGTATGGTATGAAAAATGCACCGTCAAACAGCACATTAAAGAGCTACCATTAATTGGCTATGTTTCAACTGGTGATAGATTAGCAATAATGAAAAGATTTTTGTGAAATTCATTTTTATACCTTCCCAATTTTTCGTTCCTTCCTTTTGTGTAGTCAACAACTTCAGTAATTGTCTCATATAACTAAAAATGGCGACCACTTTGAACAGTTGCATCATTACTTTCCATGTTTTCTTTGTATTAAAAAGAAATAAGTACAGTTATTTCTTTTCTTTTTCCAATTATTAATTCTGTTTATCTGTCAGTACGCTGCAGGATACACTGTATTTTCTACATACCTTAGCTTTCGAGTTATGGATGATTAAAGAAAATCTTCCAAGTGTTCGTTTTGTAACTCAATATACGCGACTGTACATTTTTTAGTATCTTTTGATCACATTTAATGTTTACACGCAATATTCGTCGACATGAATTCAGCAAAATTTACATGTATTTAGAACAATATAAAACTCGTAAGATATTGGGTCAACCGATGTCATGCAGATCATTACCATCTAGTTGCTTCACCTGCCAGAATTACAATTATAAATGATCCGAAGTGTCAGTGCGTTTGTCTCGAGTCCCATAGGAGCGATATGTTATATAAACTTTATAGACGCAGTTTCTTTTCACCTTACATAATTGATGCTTTTTATGGGATACTCTTGTTCAGTAGTTATTAATTATCTTCAAGTTTCTTAAACATCACGATATGCATTCGTAATATGGTTTTGTTATGTAAGTTACATGTTGCTTTCCCAATGTAAGTTTGATCTGTACATGTTTTTTGTTTATATTTCTTTTCGTTATTTGTGTCATATGTTTAATATGTAATACATGTGAATAATATAGAAACAAAAGTTAATATAAGCAGTGATGTCCTATACAGAGTTGTAGAGCTTAATAAAAAAACTCGTAAGATACTGATTGATCAATATTCTGTTCAACTTATACCGGTGGATATTGTGTATAAACATTAAATGAAGTTAAGATGCATTAAGGAATGCAGTAGCGTCTACTGAGGTGTGAGACAGGCGCTTCGAACATTTTCTTTAATCATCTACAACTCGAAAACTAAGGTATATAGATCATACATTCACATAACATTTTTTATTTATGTTAGTGTGTGGATTCTTCATCCGAAACAGAGACATGCATTTATGAATGATCTTATATAGTGTGAAACGAATTGTATCAAATTGTAAAGGTAATTACTTCATTCGACACTGTATATTACGTTAAACGTTTACTTCTTTTGAATCAAATGTTGCCTTCGACAATGGTTAATACTTTTTTTGTGTTTTAATAGATAATTGCTTTTGAACCATAGGAATTTAATAATAAATAAGTTTTGCATGTGACACTCAAATTTCTAAGTTAATTTATGAAAACCAGCCTTCAAATGATTTATGGATAATTTATGGAAATAAACCAATATTAGTATTGCACTAAATTTTTTAGCAAGTCGTGGAACATAGAGGATGTCATTGAGAGACATTTTGAAAGATGTGACTTCTCATGAAAAAATACTTCATGTGACTTTAAATATTTGGTAAGTACACATGTACTAATTATAAGTTTCAACTTAATGGATCTGTGTTTGTTTCTGCTAGTATTTGTATGTACAGGCAGTCGCGAAAGTCTGCATACCTACATCTCTAAATTTCAAGCATTTGAAAAATACAAGTGTTTCGATCGTTTTAAGAATACTAATTTATGTGTTAATTATAATGAGACAAGTTGTCACAAGATAGTAATATTTTTTCTATTTGTTAACAATAAAATATATATAAACAAAAAATACGATTTTACGAAAGTTTAGGTACATATATTAAAATGTACAATACTTATTGTTATAGCTGTATTTATACTTTGTTAGATCCTCTAATACATCGACGTTATTCTATAATTTATCTAATATAAATTCGATCACACTTTCTGTACTATTAGGAGCAATTTTATTCATGTAATCAATAACGCTTCCTTTATGACACTTTCGTTAGGAATTTCCTTTATTTGTAATATTATATTTTATGAATTTTTACCCCATTTTTATTATTCCAAAATATATCGTAAAATCTGTAAATATTTGAAATTTAAAATGTGTATGTAGACTTTTGTGACTCATTGTATATGTATAGATAATGTCATCATTTGTATCATTTGTTATTGCTATTATCTTATTGTCGTGATATCGGTCTGCACTATTAATCTTCCTTATCCTATATTTCATTAGAAAAAAATGTCTATCAAGTTGAAAGCCTCATTTGTACACGTAAACCTGACAGATTATCAAAGTCATTTTTCTCGAAAAAGCAACCTCATATGTAAGAATTGCCCCTTCTTGCTTGTTCCATGGTTGCAGAGACACACCGTAAATCAATCATGACTTCATGTATGTACTATAATGGCATAAAACCTCATAAATATTACGTTCGTGTTTATATTATCTAAATAACGTTGGCAAATAATATTTTAAGTGTGTAATGTTTGTTACGGTTTTCATGATTATCCAATTTGTTCAATCATCTGATATTTACTTATAAAAAAAGAATAAATAATTACTTGCAAACTTTGCAAATATATTAAAGGCTCACTTACTGTCTAAAAGGTACGATCAAGTTAGTCGAAAATTCTTAGAAGTATCGAGAAAAACGCTTTGCATGCTGAATATAAATACCTGAACTTTAAAAACAATTGCGTATATGTTGAAACATAAAGTGAAAAGAGTCTCAGCTTTTTGATTTAAGTATTAGTTAATTCAATGATTAAATAAGATACAGTTAGTCAAAAAAGTTTACATACAGATTTTAAATTTCAGATCTTTACATATTTTAGGACATGTTATAGGATACTAAAGACAGAGTGAAAATTTATAATATATCAAATTTTATGTACGTTTTGTTGCAAACAATTAGATAAACCATCACCATTTTATGATAATCTTCTTAGCGTGAATTAATAAATAAAATAGTGTTCTTGAAATGATCGAAGCTCTTGTAATTTTTTTAAATATTTCAGATTTAGAAATGTATGTAAACTTTTACGATTCACTATATATTACATATTTAACAAAATTCCTATAATTTGAGATCACTCATATTTCTATCAATTATCTACTAAAAAAGGCTATTGTGTAATAGAACTTATTAAAAAAAGAAATAATTAAATTTTAAATGTGTTTAAATGTATTTTAATTTTTATTTTGAAAGTAATGTTATCCAAAGGCTACAAACAACTCTTCCAATGAATCACTTCCAAGATATTGAAAATGAAAGCATCTGTTTCATCAATTTAAATGTCAACATTATGATGATTAGTTATAGATATAGATATCACTCAATTAGTAATTGTCAAACATTACGCAGCGTATGAAAATGACGTATAACCAACAAAATTATACCTTAAATATTTGTTTCGGAAGTGGCCGTGAAAGTGGACGTGCACTTCCGCCGCTAGAAGGTGAAATTCTCGTTTCGTATGCAACCCATACACACAGACTTTCGCGTAGAATGTACGATGAATGCGAAACAAGGCCGAAAACACTTTTACGTTCGTTTCGAGGAATACCCTAGCTGTCCTAATTACGCGTTGCTGGTTCATTTATCGTCACTATCGATCGATGGCCAAAAAGCTACATGTTAAATCGAAACAAACCTACAGTCCGAAAATGGACTAATTAGGGGAAGTGTGAGTATTACTGCGGTTTTTCAACGAAGGCAAACATTGACAGAGAAAGTAACTTTTACGCGAATAAATTGACAACATGTACTATATCATTCTTTAACTTGGATATTTACCTATACTTTCTCATAATATAGAATCTCTGAAAGTACAAAACTTTGTAAAAAACGTAATAAAAAGAAACCATTCCCATGTAGGAATTACAAAAAAATTGGGTAATTTTTTCTGGTACATATTAACTGTTAAGGAACTCGTTACCTAATATTTTCAATAATTGGGCGCTTCAGACGCGGAGCTAATCGACTACCTAAAATGAATTAAGTTAACTTTTAAAAAGTTGTGCATACATCATCAATTACATACATGGGTAATAAAAATTAGATATTTATGAAAAAGTGACGTTGATCAATTCAGATTTTCATACTCAATTATTTTACAAATAAATGATCATTAACCCTTTCGCTACTAAAGATATATACAGGGTGTTACTTGTAACGTTACTCACGATTTTTCACCCACTTGCAGCCATCTGACAAAAAAAAGTTTAGAACAAGAGTTGCAGGGTATGAAGTGCACAATACATATCAGTAAAAAAAATTTTGGAAACAGTTTGTTTTTATGGCGAAGTCGAGGTCACCTTGGGTTTTTCAAATAGGTCCATATATTTTTCTTGTTTTGTATATTTAGAGGACATCGAGACAAATTCAAAACACGTATTACATGATATTTTTATTATCATATTACTTGATTTACAGAAGTGGAAATGTGAAATATTTAGCTTTTCGTCGTATTTGACTTTGACAGTGTAAACATTATTTGACACCGAAGAGATTACTGAATGTAAACACGCGACTAAAACATAAAAAAAGATGCATTTTATTTAATTACATGTTCGAAATGCATTCCACCTTCTGCGACGCAATATTCTGCTCTTTTACAGAAGTTTGAATGTGTTGCTGCAGTTAAACTTGCTGGATCTACAGCTCTGCATGCTGAGATGATTCTTTCTTGCAATTCTTCAATATTATTAATTGCTGATTGATATACTACGGACTGTAAATATCCCCATAAAAAAAATCAAATGGAGATAAGTCCGGGGAAATAGTGGAGATAAGTCTTGTGTGGAAAAAGAAGAAGACTAACGAAGGAACTGCAATGACGAAATAACAATTGCGTCAAAGCAACATTTCGTGTTTACATTCCATAAGGTCAAATAATGTTTACACTGTCAAAGTCAAATACGACGAAAAGCTAAATATTTCACATTTCCACTTCTGTAAATCAAGTAATATGATAATAAAAATATCATGTAATACGTGTTTTGAATTTGTCTCGATGTCCTCTAAATATAGAAAACAAGAAAAATATGTGGTCCTATTTGTATAACCCAAGGTGACCTCGACTTCGCCATAAAAACAAACTGTTTCCGAAATTTTTTTTACTGATATGTATTGTGCACTTCATACCCTGCAACTCTTGTTCTAAACTTTTTTTTTGTCAGATGGCTGCATGTGGGTGAAAAATCGTGAGTAACGTTATAGGTAACACCCTGTATATACGTCCTGAAAAATTGATCAATCGTTTCGTAAAAATGTACGTATTTATTTTCAGTAACACGATCCTATTTTTACTATAATTTATACTTAGTGCGCCATAATTAATTATACAAGATATGCAAATATTTATAGCCGTACTGCTTTCGTAACAATAAAAATAATCCACATCTGTGCGTTAACACGTTCCGTGCCACATGTACTATCAGTGATACACGGCATATTTATTTAAATGCGTTCAAAGCAAATATAATTTGGCATATATAAGTTTAAGATTGAAAAATATATCAGTACTTAAGAAAAGAGGCAACATGTTCCATGCATCGCGCACAATATAATTACTATGCACAAGCTAATTATTAGGTTAGCCAAGAAGTCTTCTCTTCTTTTCGGTTCTCGTCGGTTCGGCATAGAACGTGTTAATAATGTTTCTATTTTTATAGTGCGCTAGCGAAAGGGTTAAGGGAAGAAAACAACGAAATACTTTGATTATAGTGGATCTATTAACTGACATATTCGGAACTTTACGCAAATTTTTTATGACTTTTCTGGTAGATCACAGTAATATAATTTGTACTATTTAATGATTTTGGTTAACATTACAAATACCAAACTGTAGATCTTCATATAATATTCCACTAGTCTGTTTCGCAGTTCTCTTTGTGCAAATCGTTCCCACGTAACACACGTAATTAGCATGGCGACTAACGGGTGTTACCATTCAAAGTTCCTCCATTGCCAGGGTCCATCGTTATGAGTAAACAATATATTAAATTATTAATTATCCAGAGAAACTCGGTCGCCTCGTTATTTTCCATAAAGCGACCAATGATAAAAGTGCTTTCGAATTAATCCGACATGGGTTACCTTTGCAATTAAGCGTCGATAATTGGCCAGCTTTTTCATTTGATGTTTTGTCATAATACAAAAGTCAAGAACTATTGCAGAACAATAGTTTTCATTTTTGGGCGGTTCGTTATTATTTTCGCAACGAGTTTTGTTGCATGTAAAGGGTCTTTTAATAAGGCGGAACTTTTTTGTTTATAGAAAACATCGAAATTGAAGATATGGCAATTCTACACACATCGAAAATAATATCTAATAAATGTCCACCAAGAGCATTGTTTCAGGTGAGCATTCTTTTATAAAAAAATTTATATCACGTTTTTGCGTAATTACAATTCCATGCCTTTAATAGCATTCCGCATTTCGTCTTTCTTTTTAGGCTGCTCAATTGTTTCTGATTATTGGCGTAGATTTTCCTTTTCACACAATTCCAAAGGAAAAAATTCGTCGGTGTCAGATCGCATGATTTCACAACCAGTGGCCAAGTGACATCGCCATTTTTTTTCAAATTACACGACCTGAAAAATTTCTCTACGATAGAGTTATTGTTTGGTTAGATGTGTGTGCTGCGACAGCATATTGTTCACAATTTTCATATGTTACATTTCACTTTATAATAAACAAACTACAAATTCGCTAAGAAGTTCGGTTTTCTGTGAACATAAAATAGTCTCGCCTTATTGAAAGGTCGTTTACAAAGCGGAGAAATGAAAGTTACCACCTGTAGAACTACAAAAATAGACAAAATTTGTTAATCAAATATACTTGGTGTACTTAACAAAAAGAATTATTACAATTATATAATAACGAGACGTTGAGAAAAGTAGCGGCCAAATTTTAAAAGCATTTTGTGCTCAGTAAAACAAGCAAAGAAATCTGAAGGCATATGATAACAAAAGTCATTGGTTTCAGAATTCCAAGATATTAGATAATTCCATAAGTAACATCGTTTCTTAGATTTCATTAAACAAGTGTATTCTAAATTTAAAAAAAGAAAATAGTTAGGGTTCTAAATTAAGCCAAGAAACAACATTACTTATGAGGTGACCGAATATTTTTAAGAATCTACAGCAACATAATAAATTCTATTACGTGTTTATCTAAAGCATATTGAGCAAATCATTATATCTTATCCGTTATCAATATAATGTGCAAAATTGCTACAATTTCAATACAACGCAAGTGTAAATAAATAATGCCACTTAGCAACAGTAAATAAAAAGAATGTACTTGGTCGTTTTAACATTACAGTGTTTGTGCGCGCGCATAGTTATTCCTGAATCTTCTTTTACGTTATTTAAATAGTGGTCCATTTTCAAATGTCGAAATGGTAGATGTGCATTTCATGCATGGTAAAACTAATGGTAATGCTAGACAAGCATACCAGCTGTAAACAGAGGTAACATTTCGCTGACGAAGACATTTGTAACTCCGGAACTAATGATCTTAGTACCCGTGCTTACTAGTAAAGTCTATTTGATTACCCTTTTATTTATTTACCATGCACGTTCTTAAAGTTTGGTGGCATTTTTTTCAACATTCTTGTAAAGAAGTTGGTCCAAATATAAACTAGGGTTTAAATATAAGCCAGTTAAAGTATAGAGCTTATTAAGTGCTGCCTTGCATGGGGAACGATGCAAAACTACAACTAAAGAAATGAAGAAATGCTGCTGTGGTAACCGTAGACAAGGGCAACATGGTTGCTAGTCATCGCGAGGGAGTTTCGCTCTTAGGGGAACTTGGAGAACAGGGTGAATTTGTTTTTACCCTGGATTAATCATGTGGTTGCTTTATGCTTCGAGGGCCCGTGGGTTAGAATTTTTGAGATTTTTCTACTAGAAACATTGCTACTTCTAAATGTATTTAGCATTTCGTGCTTTACAAAATTGTAGGTAAAGCATATCTTAGCGACTTACAATATCTTGTTGACAAGTTGAAAAAAACGTCGAAGAATTTGAAACCAGTTAAAATATTGATTAATGTAGTTTTTTTGAAAAGTTTGAACAATTATGTTAAAAATCGTAATATTTAATAGTAAAAAGTATTTCAAAGAAGATCTGTTAGTAGACACTTTAATATAATATTTGGAATAAAATCTTAACGGGTGATGTGTTTATCACGATTAACACGGCTGAGATGGAAGGAAATAAAATGCGTTTTTGACACATTACTTTTTATTACCATTCTAAAGGTAAGAACGCATTATAATCTAAGGAAAATGGTACGAATAATAAAGTAGATTAGTATCAAATGTTTGACACCATTTTTGAGCCACTACAAAAATCTTTTACTCGGAGAAAATTCGAAAATTTGAATCTTGAAAATTACGTTTAAGTGAGTTCTTCATTAAAAAAAAAAAAATTTAAAATGGTTCTAAGATAAAATAATGAAACTATTTAATATAGCAGAAAATCGTTGACAAAGGTAGGCAATACATTGTTCCATAAGATTTTGCTTCTATGAGTCTTTAAAATACGACAAAACTTTACTTGACCCAGTAAATCCATTTCATAAAATGGATTTTGTAAATAGATAAACAAAAATAGGCATTTTTAAAGTATACTTGGGAATTTACACTTGTAGCGTTATTTTATTTATTCAATAACATTTGCAAATTTAAAAACTAACGATTTTATATACATAATAATAGCCGAAAGAAGCATCATTAAATTATTAAAGAAAGTATAATAGGAGTTCTAAAATTTGTAGATAAAGGTTTCCGTATTTTCTTGGTCCAAATTGTAGGATAAATCTACCTGAAGCGTACGTATTTGAATAGCTTGTGAGTTCTACAAGTAAATCGAGTTAAGTACCGCACGAAGTGGAACCAGATGTGCTGATCAGACACGAGCAAGCAATTCTCATCAAACAGGGAAGGTAATCAAATAACACGTTATTGGGTATGGGGATAAAATTAAATATGAATTGAATTTTGCCCTGTATCCGACAACAACGCTTTTCCTCGTGCAAACAACGGATTTTGCTGCAAGCTGTCACATATAGCAAACACTGTTAATTAAATTCAGTGCCAAACGGAAGGTCAGTTTTTGTCAAGGGACTAACAAAAAACTATATTTGAAAATCAGACTGTATTATTATGTTACTGATAACAAAACAAAATAAAAAATCTAGATTGTTGAATAAACGAAATTATTTAGCAGTCTTCGACTATCTTTAATACTTCCGTTAATAATTTTATGATGAATATAAATTTAAATGAAAGGAGTAAAATCAAAATATACGTTTTGCTTTGATTATATCAAATATAGGCTCTGAAATTGTATGTTTTAGTAATTTAATTAATTTTATGATAGTTATGTGACAGACGAGGTACAGAATAGACTTATCACCGTTTAGGACGTCGTGTCACATGGTCTGAAATAATGACATCTAAAACAATCAGAATTTTCGCAAGGATATCATCTCTTTTACTATCTGAAGGAGAATGTAAACGATTCGAAAGTATTTTAATATACAAAATATAAAAACGAACGCAAAAGTTATAGATTTTATGCAATCGAAAATGTACAATAAAAATGAAAATAGTAATGGGACTCTTGATCCTAGGAATTCGGGTTACAAAAATGTTAGGTTGATGCATATGAAACGTGGTTCTTTACAGAAAAACTTTATTTAAACTTTAAACCTAAGTGGATTTTTCAAAACAATATGTATTAAATTCAAATAATTTGTACACGATTCTACATACCTTTTACGTCAATTAATTAGTTTCATTATTCTATATTCATAAAAATCGCCACGTTTAGAGTTTTCTAGTCTACCTCTTAATTTACTGTTCAATGAAATATTATAAGTCTTAGATTTTGTAAATCAACATTCAACTATTTAATATTCATATAAGCTTCCTTCGTAAATGCCAAATTTATATTTTCAATAGATTCTACTGTCTATTTTGCAAGTTAAAGCTTCTATAAGGAATTACAGGAATATTCTGATTATTCACGACATCGTATATCAAAGTTATCTCAAGTTTGTTATAGTTACTTTTAATATTTTGCATACGTATATTACAGTAAATTTCTTCCGCATTAATGGCATATGTTATAATTAACAATTAGACAAAACTAAAAAAATGGTATTCATCCATTGATCTAAAACATTACAGTAACATTTCATATACATCAGCCTAAGACATTGCAAGATTACCTATTTTTACTTCACTTATTTTTATAGAATTTTACTTGTAAAATATAGTTTCTTATATATATAATTATTTAACATATAAAGTAAATTATTTTCTTTACGCTAATTCAGTAAATCATTAGGTACCATTACGATAAGCACATACGAGGTTCAGAATAAACCTATCATCCAATATCGTTTTTTGTCACGTGATTTTGGGGTCTCAAAATCCATAACCATTCTCATTTTTATCATTTCGATTGAGTAAAATTTATAGCTCTTGAGTTTTCTTCTACATTTTGCATACTAAAATATTTTAGATGTGTTTGCATTCCTTTTCAGGTAATAAAAACGAAGATATCTTTCCGAAAATTCTGACTTTTTTAGATGTCGGTATTTCAGACTATAAAGTCCCGTAAGATGATGGGTCTATTCTGCACCTTGTCTATGCTATAAGTAACTGCAAGAGGTTATTAGCCCTCCAGCTGCGGATGACTTTTTCAATATCCTAGTCAAAAACGCGGACAATTTTTATTTATTCTTTTGCGCTATAAATAGGTAAGTAGACAAAAAAATAGAAATGTAAAAAAAACGAAAGGAATTTGTTGATTTTCTGTATATATTATATGGAAAAGGCGATTATTTCGTTCATTGAAAAATATAAGAGAACCTTATTCATACTACCTAGCGTTGAGGTAACACAAACATGAAACAGAAGTCAAACAAAGACTGTTCTATTGTTGGCTCCCTTTTTATGGTATATCTGCTAATATACTGCTGAGATTTTTCATAAAATTAGACGAAACTTAACATAATTTAGATCACGTTTACTTATTTACAAACTTCTGATTCACCCAATTTAGATTTACATACATTACACGTATGAAGAGTATTCCAATAATCATAGCACAACCACGAAATGGGTGATCCTACATGAAAAAATGAATCGAAAATATACAATAAATGTTTTCACATGAGACTTCGTTTTCAAGAAAATTCTTTTCGAATATTCTCTGGGTACAGGTGCATTTAACCCTCTCCGGATTTTATTTGCATCAATACGCGATGCCAATTTTAAGATAAGAGCTATTAATACTAACCATTTCATTAATTTTCATAAACGTGATTTAACGGATTGTTAAGTAACTTACAACAACTTTAACGTATGAAGATTGTTGCTGCATGAATCAAGAATTCATAAATTGACACCAGCGTATTTTGATGCTTTAATCTTTCTAAAAAATTCGTGCAGTAATGTAAATATAAATTAATAATGTTATTGGTAAACGTAGTATTAATGTTTATCATAGCACTATCAACCATTATTAGTACAAACATCAACTTTGAGAATAGGTGGGAGTATGCATATTTCATCAATCTTTAAATTCAATTTTCTCGAAAATTAAATTTCTTATGAAGAAATTTTATTCTACATTTTTGAGTTACTTTTCCATGTAGATTTATTCCTTTATATATATATGCCTCCTTTTATAATTCTTAGACAGTGCTTCCTTTTATAATTCTTCCTTTTATAATTTAGTATATTTATTATTGAAGACTAAATATAATGGTTTAATTAGGTGAAATAATGATATAACACATTTAGTATGACTATCTCTATCTCGCTCATTAGTTCTCTCTTTCTCACTCTAAACTCGCTCTTTCACTCTATGTTCCGTCGTGCGAATACGGAATAGGTAGAGAAATCGCGTGCTTTGGACAGCCATTCGTCATTTTTCTTACCTCGGCAAAATATATTTTTGTCCGAGTAAACGACGAGGTGCACACATGTTTAGCAGCCTCTGGGCCTAACGGTAAACGTTCGGACCGTGCCCAGAAGGTTGCAAAGCACAGGCCGCACGGTCAACGCGGTAACCACCACCCCCCTTTGGAAAAATCCTCGAAGGAGAAGTGGATGATGTCAAGCGAAGCCGGAAAAACCCAAGAAGCGCGAACTCTCGCCGGCAAGGTGTCTTCGCCAGAGTAAAGGTGGCACGCGAGGCGCCTCGGTCCAAGAGGCCCGCCAATAGGGACCGTTGCTTTCCGGCAATTTCCGATTCGCTGATTGGTTCGTCGCGCGAGCGGCCAATCGGTTCATAGAATCGGACACCGCGGTCAATTACCAGCGAATCGGAAAAATCGGCGTCGTCCACTTCCGCGTGCATACGACCCACGCAGTAACTAACTTCCGGTGCGTACGAACCGGGGTGAGTTTGCGTTCCAAGGAGTCAGTCGTCAAACATTCGTCAAAGGTTCGTCAAGCGGAACACAGTCGCAAAAGTTCGTCATTCGGAACAGAATTGTTTAGAGTCCATCATTCGGGACAGTCTACGATAAAATAAAACTTTCGGAACATAGTCGAGGTTCACCGCACGGAACCATCATTTGACTCACCCACGCACTAAAGGGCGAGACATACCGCCGTCGAATCAGTTGGCCAATATTAATTTGGCGGCCAACAGTTAACAACGCGAACACTTTATGTACTCTCTCTTTACTGTCTCGGTAACGACTGACTCTTTTTCAAACGGACATTCATCATAATAACATACACAATAGATAGGACTCTCACGCATCTCATTTTTACCATAGACTACATAGTTCTGGACAAAACATTCATACTCATTTAACATCATTCATACATATACATATAAAACCAACACTCACATCTATATGTCCCTTAAAACACTTCGTAATTTATTCATGGACATAATAAAATACGTAAACATAAAGATCTTTGATGCCTTAATATAAAATGAACTCAATAGGTGATATTGGTTATCAATGTTCAGATATCTCAAAAATTAACGATAAGTGCGACGCGATAATAACGATTATGCTTATAAATTTCACTTTCTTCTATGTATAGGGTTATCCAAAATAGACTATAGGAACACCTACCTTCACATTTTTTTCTTTTCCTTTCTGCTTTACCCTTTCCCAATCTGTTTTTTATTTCTATTATCTTCGTTCGTTCTCGTTTCAAATTTTTATTTTTTTCACCTCTATTTTACTAACAAATATGGCGTTTGACAGATATTCTCATTCAACATCCTAAAGGTACTTTTGGATAATCCTTTATCTCAAATAATGATAATAGTATGGAAAATGATTAAAAATGTTATTTATGATACTTAACGGGAATACAAAGCAGTATAATATTAAATACAAAAGAAAATATTTTACAAGAAAAATCATGACAGCGTATCAATTGAAACAGCATAAAAGTGTTTCTTTAAAACACAATGTATTGTGGATTTATTAATGAAAGTGTGGAGCACGTTAACTTGTAAATTCACATGAATAGTTTTCAGAAATTAAATTTAAATTTATGCATATTTCATGTATTTTACACAGATATAGAATAAATAACTTACAAAGAAAGTTCGACAACTCCGAAATTAAAAAAAAATGGGCCACTGCAGAAATGTAGTTCATGTGCCTATAAGAAGGAAACAATTTTCGGAATTGTCTGATAAACGATACCAAGGCTGAAGGCAACCCCTCAAAGAAATTGTAAACATCCACAAAAATGAATGAAATGGGTATTTCTAAAACCGTAAAAAATATGAAAAAAATTAAATCCAGAGTTTTATAGTTTTGATAGAATTCTAGGAAAGCGACTTTTGATAGGATTAAAATGTGTTGTTAAGGATGACATTAATAAATACACACTGAAAAATTTCATCAAATGTGCAGATTTCAAAGACAACCAAAATAGTGAAAATCTGTTTCTTCTTCACTCACGACAACCCACAATTATTCCCAAAATTGTTCAACTTGCAAAGATCTAACGTCCTTAAAGGGATTAAAATCAAAGAATCGAAGATAGAAGACTTTATAAAATATCTTCAATTGCCGATTAACCAACTGTGATATAAGAATTCTATGGCGACAGTCAAATAACTGGAGGGTTAGAAGCATTAATTCGCTCAGCCAAGCAATACTTCTTGTATTACCCATTTAACAATAATTGAGGAATGTTTGTAGAAAGGAATGTAAGTGCCAAAGTTAAAAAAACGTTTTTTATTCATAAAATATTCTATTTACCAATGGGAATACAACAGCATACAATTTAAGTATCATATCTCTTTGTAAATAATTCTAAGGAATGTTAATAGATTGTATCACCAGTATGTCAAACGTCGTTTTTGTAGAAAACCTATGTAAGTACCAATGTAAGCGTCACACGATTAGATATGGATATGAATATTAAATATCATCAATTTTATAATAATTTACTTAAAATGCAATAAAATCTATTCTTACTTGTATATACGTCCTAATAGAAAATCAAATAGTCACATTAAAGAAATATATTTTTTATTTTTTCTATTTTCTATATTCTGATATTCTTAAATAATTTGCGAAGAAACAGATTTGGTGCTTACAGTGCTTGCAGATTTAATGAACGGTTTTTTCAGTTCTTCCTACAACTAAGGTATGGCACACGCAGGCTTTTTTCAAATACAATTCTTTTATTCACAAACTAATATGTTGCTAATGTAAGAAATAAAACGAATTTGTAATGTTTTCAACTTGTTGCGGTCTTAATGACGTCTAACGATAAAAATAAGTCAATTATTTTTTCCTCTTAAAATATTAGATTCTTGGCACTTACAGTAAGAGTCAAAAGTAAGTATGTATATGTTACTGTAACAGCCCGAAAATTGGTAAATCCTAGATTTTACCGGTCAATCCTAGCATTTACTATTGTGAGGTGACAAAAGTCTGGAAACCATTCCGATAAATGCTAGAATTTACCAATACCATCTGGTAAAAGTCCGTTTTGTCTGATTGTAATTGTGCTATTTAAGTGAGTGTGGGATTTTAAGATTTTTGATTACTTTTCGAGCACGTAAGTTTTAAAGTATGTCGTATTAAATCCATACTTCTAATTATAAACGCTTATTTAAAAACTGTATATATGGAATAGGAAATTAAAACGGTATTGTATAACGAGGTGAAATTGATAAAAGTGCAAAATGAAAGAGTTCACAAGGATTTACCAATTTTCGGGCGTTTACAGTACATAAACATCACAAAAATGAAACTGAGTGAATTTACAAGATAATGAGACTCGGATTATATTATAACTTACGGCAAATAAATAAGTATTGTGTAATAACAATATAATTATAGTATTACTTATAGAAAATTCGTTATAGTATAATTGCAGTACAATACAGAGTAAATAAATTATACCATAATTCTACTTTTGTAATTTGATACTCATTCTTGGCTTTTACTGCATTTTGGATATTTTGTATACTTTTACAGTACATACAGTATACAATAAGAATCAAAAGAGTGTACACCTCACAAAAATGTATTTATAGTGTAATTATAGTATTGATTATAGTACAAATGAAATTACAGTATAATTATACTACTACTATTTATAGTAAATAAATATTGTATAACAGTAGTACAGTTATAGTAATATAACTGTATTTATGATAAATAAATTATAATATAATTACGATATAATTTGCAGTGAACTAATTATAGTGAAACTTCATTTTTGTAAAATGTATACTTACTTTTGACTTTCACTGTATGTATATTGTTTCTACAACGGCTCTTCAACTCTCCTTATTATGTATGTATATTAAAGACACCGACGAAGCAGAGGATAGACTATCCATTCTTATAGAATCATTTGGGGGCTACCTGGCCCACTTACCATTTTAGTGTCACAATGCGACATTACTAATTCAGACTAGAATAAGACAATAGCGTATTTAAAGTGACAGGAATTGTAACTAAATATTGCGATAATTAATTGTTTTCGACATGTCTAATAGATCTCACAACGATAAAGGAAGAAAATGCAGTAATAAAATAATATGCGAATAAGATAAAATTTAACAAATTTAAAGACATGGATATGTAACTTTCAAGTCACATGCATTATAAAGCAGATAAATTATATTTATCAATGATAATATGATAATATAAAACAATAAAAGATAAATTATATTTATCAACTTTGATGATTGTATGAAATATAATTCTTAACATCATCACGATAAATCGTAAGGGGTGTAAAACACGTCTGCTTTTTTACACGGTCTGTTTGAAATTTAAGATGTTTCCTATAAATGGGTAGTGTATCCTATACTTAGTCAATGTTAAAAGCTACAAGTATTTAAATTTTCAAATTCCATCATTACATTAAGCAACTTCGTCAATAAGTAAACGTACCGGTTTGAAAGATGCCTGGAACGTTACTACAAAAATGCTTCCTCCACCTGCAAACCTTCTATTTACAACGAACTCTCAGACTATCCACAATTTTCCAACCACCAAAAACTCGCCGTTTTGCCCTTCATCCTCTATTACGTATTCAACAATAATTCTCCTTATTGCTCGCGAAACATGTCCAACCCAGTATCTCCATCAGAAAACGATGTCCTGCTCTTTCATCGCCCCTACTGTATTTTACAAACGTATCCCGGTGGAACGAGTCGATGGAATGCGAGATTCGACGAAACGGGAGGAAAGTACTCGCGTCATTCGACGAATAAATGCGTTCACGGTTCAGCGATACGCTAGAAACGCAACCGCACGTCGCTGTGACGAGAACGACGATCGTTCACCGGAAACAACGTCGGTCGACGAAAAAATGCGTGTCGTTTGGTTGGCTGGCCTCAAACTACGCGCGTACGTTTTCCAACTGTATAACCGATCCCCTCTGTTATAAATCAAAGCTCGTTGGTTCGCTGGTTATCGCGAAACGACCACAAACAAATTGCGTTCGTGGCCACACTCGCGCGTGAACGAGGGATCTCTTCTAATAAGGCATAATGCGGTACGATTATCGGACGATACGTAATTGCATGCAATCCGTTTAGACACAACAGACCGTCGATTAGCCGATTCTACGGACGAAATGCTCGTTCATACGCTCGCTTAATCCCCGTAGTGGTGGATTGTAGGATAATGGTCTCGCGATGTGTGATTTTATTCTTCTTGCACAGCGGTTTATAATTCCGGCGAATGAAAAAACTATCTTTAAGGTAGTTTTTTGTTTATTGATGGCATGCGTCTAGAGCAGCTTTTCTTAACCTTTTCGAAGTCGCGAAACACTTTTGATTGTAGGAAAATTTTTGCGAAACACTAGAATTATTAAATGTATACATTTAACAGGAGAAATAAGTATCTACAATGTAGAACAATAACAAATCGCGCCTATTTACGCTCTTTCTGTGGAATTTCTTGCGAATTTCAACCCCCTAACAGCCTCTGGATTATTTTCGACCCAAACGTGCTTTCATTTTTGTAAAGAATTTTCTAGTTTTGAGAAGAACGTAAAGGAATTGTAGTTAACGTGTAAAATTTCAAGTTTCGACACGTACGTAGAAGCTTCATTTTCTCAAAATTATGAAACATTTATGAAGAAACCACGATACGATTGAATTGAATAAATCTATGAAGATCGTCGCCGGATTAATAATTGCGCGAAATCCTTATAACAAGCTCATGGCACCCTGCTTAAGAATCACTGATCTAGGGGATTAAAGTAAGTTCCAACGACAAAGATTATTTAAAGTTTAGATTCCGTAGACATCCGCTTTTTTCATCTTTAGTAGTCTAAATATAAAATGCAAAGTTCAAATAATTAATCGGGAATTAATTGCAATGACATCAGTTACCATTGGAATTAATTTGATTGCGTTAGTATCAATTAACAGCACAATTCAGTTTGAAGTTCAGTTCCTAAATTAAACTTTGGACGATCCTTTCAGAGGAGAACTTTGGACAGTGTTACTGTGTACTTAATTTCTCACGCCTGAGATGTCGGTATCCGTTAGTAATCGTAACAGGGAATAATAATGACTCGCGCAGGTTAAAATGTTTTTGTTATGGTTTATTGATAGATATCCATATTTTATTCTACTCCTTTTATTTGCTGATTTAAGTAAGAAGATATGGTAAATATAAAAATATGTTTAAAAGAGTTACAGTTACTGAAGATACAAAGCGACACTATAAGATGCAGACAAGGTGTGGTCTGGTAACAACGATCAGATGAAGCTTAACTGGTATATAACATATCATTAACCCTTTCGCTACTGGCTCATTGGAACTGTGGCGGCTCTCCTGCACCTACTACTAGAGGGACATACGAAATAGGATCGCTCCAACTACCTCGTCCACATATATACCGCCTTTAACCTTCCTTCCAATATCCCAACGTCTAAGGCAGAGTCTGCTAGGTAGCCTTACTTATAAGTCCACTAGCAGGTCCAGGACGAAACGCAACACCCTTCCTTTTCCTATCCTATCCCCTCTCCACAGATCCACAGAAGTAAAGACTAAAAGCGTAGGTAATGATAAAGTTTATTACTATAAAATTGATATAGGTATAGATATTTTGATAGTCTAAATAACTAATTATACCGTAATATTGACGTACGATTGATTCCAGAAATTATATTGCGTTGTTGAAAAAATATAGATATGCTTTTAACAAATGGCGGTCCAATTTTTGAAGACGTCCATAGTAGCAAAAGAGTTAATGACGTTAAGATGGAACATCTTATATAAAATGCTACAAATTATTTACTCTAAAACTATTGAAGGCAGACATAATATTATTTTTAGGTGTTTAGTATTTTTCGTACACTTTCATGTTACTGACAGTGTAATGCCATTGCATTTGTTTAAGTTCATGTAATTTTCCTTATTTTATATTTAGTCTCTTTTGTGTTGTTGGTTCAAATATACTATTTTATAAATATAATCCACCTGAAATCTATGAAACTTTAATTAATGGATTAATTAGTGTTTCAAAACGATCGAAACTGTTGTATATTTTTAAATATTTGAAATTTAGAAGTGTTAGCAGACTTTTGCGACTGGCTATATGTATACCGGTTTAAATATTCCTTTCATTTCAAATGGGCAACTGTCCCGGATTTATCCTATACGTTGTTGGAAAAAATATTTTTTGTAAAGAGGGTATTAAGGTCAGCTTTTCCTGTACAAGTGTTATCTCTATTTTATAATTCTCCGTTTTGTTTTCAGAAACAATATCATTGATGGTAGCGATAGCGGAGTTTTTCAACGACGACGAGAAATTTAGGTTAAGCTGAAAACAGCACAGCTGGCAGCAGCTCTCTGTAAATTCTACCTGTGCTCGAATCCAGGAGATCTCGAGCGGCCAACAAACGGCTGATAAACAAACAAGAACACGACCCAGTAACCTGGCCATTACCGGGTCGATTTACTCGCATACGAGTGAACATTACAAAAGGAAACACTATAATGAAATGAACAACATTTTCGACTCTTTATAAATAAAGATAAAATAAAATATTATAAACATATGTTACGTGTGGATAATATTTTGAAATATTATTTCGTTCACTGGAATTTCTTCCAGCTCTCCTCTAGAAAGGAAAATTAAAGGACCCACTGTTTAGAGTTATCTCCCCCGATACGAGGGAGCTTGCCTCCCGGATTGCTGGAAGCGGAACTGATTCAGTGTCTAACCCCTTCATACATTTCCTTATATGGAAATCTTCAAGAATTCCTCGCTCGATTTCGGTGTATATAAACCCCCGAAATCTAAGCCTCGGGGGCAGTACCAAGCAAGAAGTCAAGACGTACTCTGCTTCGCGTACGTTCGAGAATCGTCTGTTCGAGCAAGATCGGGCGCAAGTTCCCTTTTGGACCAACATTAAACCATATAGGATCCGCGAGTCGATATAAATCCTGTTACGGCAACCTCTACACATATATGTATGTGATTCCATATTGTATAGTCAGAAAATCGGTCATTCGGATAATCGTCGGTTCATATAATTGACATTTTACTGTAATTAATGATTCTGTTTACGGTATTGCAGATGCCCCGAGGCAGGATTCATGTTATTACATTGTGTGCAGCTTTGTAAGTATTAAATTATTGAACACAATCGACCTCAACTAGGGTCGATGTCCCAAATACTGTCATTTTAAGCTTATTGTGTAACTTCATTTCATTATTTCATAAGTTATTTAACCTAAAAGTCGTTCCAGTTTAGAGCATAACATTGCCTAAAATCACTTTTATTTATGAAATTTTTTTTCTATGTTGGACATGGTGAATTAATCATTAAGTAATTAAAAGTGTACAACAAACACCAATGTATATATTACTGCTACTTGGAAAGTTGTCAAATAAATAGAAATGATTGTTACATATATTAGTAATTCAATTAATGCAACAGATATAAGCTGAATGGTAAAATTATCGTCTTTACTATATTATGACAACTCCCATACTTTCTGTACATTAGTCCCTTTTTTGATTCTCAAACTACACATTCGTTACTTAATATGTATTTATTTTGCGTATTAAGTATAAAAAAATGCACGATGTCTCCGTGTTGTTACGTAAAAATTTTTTTTTTATTTATTTATTTAGTTTTATGATTCTAATTGATTCATCACAATTACATTCATTTTCGTATTGGTGTTATTTAAGATCGTGCGGATATGTTAGATAGTCAGATCTACCGGGTGTTTCCTTTTCAGTTTTCTGGGCAGAAGGGAGTAACAGTCCTGTACCAAGGAGTTGTGATTTTTAATCTTGTGTTGATGTGCCCTAGACCGTTTTGTTATTTCCTCTTTAACAGTTGATATTCCTAGAGTTTTGCTTATATCATCGTTTCTTACATACCATTGTGCATTAAGTATTGTGCGTAGAATGATGGATTGCAAGTTTTCTATGTTTTTTATGTTGGACTTGGCTGCCATGCCCCAGATTTGTAGTCCATACATCCAAATTGGTTTAATTATAATTTTGTAGATTAATAACTTGTTTTTTACGCTTAGCTTAGAGTTTCTTGATGTTAGCCAGTACATGGATTTCCTAATAACATTTATTTGTTTGATCTTTTCTTGAATATGCTTTTCCAGTTTAGTTCGTTATCTAGATGTAGTCCGAGGTATTTAACGGAACTAGCTTGGGGTAGTTCCTGGTTGTTGAGTTTGATCTTTGGAATTGGCCTTTTGTTGAGTGTGAATGTAATATGTGCACATTTGGTCGTATTGATTTTGATTTTATTGCTCTCAGTCCACTTTTCTATTTCATTTAGGTGACCTTGTAAGGTTTTAGTAGCTTTTTCTATGTTTTTTTGCGTTAATAAAATTGCCGTGTTATCAGCAAAAGTGTATACTTGCGTTCCTAATGCTGAGGGTAAATCTGCGGTGTACAGGGCATAGAGAATGGGTCCTAGAACACTGCCTTGAGGCACTCCTGCGTGTATCTTTTTGAGTGAGGATATTGTATTTCTAACTCTGACATAGAAATATCTGTTTGTTATGTACGATACTATAATAGGATATAATTCTTTTGACAGCATTTTGCGAAGTTTTTCAAGAAGTCCTTCGTGCCAGACTTTATCGAAGGCTTTTTCCACGTCCAGAAACGCTGCTGTGCAATATATTTTTTCTTCCATGGCTCGGATTATGCTATCATTCTGTGTATCTGTTCTATAGTGTTGTGGTTTTGCCTGAATCCACATTGGTGATCAGGGATCAAATTTTTATTGGTGATTTCCTCTATTAGTTTTTTATGAATCGTTTTTTGTATTACTTTGGATATCATAGGAAGAAGGGATATGGGTCTATAAGGTGATGGGAATTTGGGATCTTTGCCTGGTTTTTGTAGAGGTATGATTTCTGCACACTTCCAGATCTGAGGAAAGTAGCCTACTCTATACATAGCATTTGTTAGGATCGTTAGGAATCTTATTGCTTTGGCCGGGATTTTTTTCAGCATTTTCGCTGTTATGAGGTCATATCCTAGTGATTTATTATTTTCTAGGTTTTTAATTATTGTAGTGATTTCCTCTTTCCTTATTGCTTTGTGTTTCAGTGTTTCTTTGTTACTATTATTATTGTATGGTGGTATGTGTGGTTCGTTAGTAAATGTTTCGTCAGGTTCTCTGCCATGGTTTCGGCTTGTTCTTCTACCGTTGTGGCCCATCTTCCATCCGGATTTTGTATGGGGGGGGGGGGGTGCAATTTGGATAATTGGTCTTTTGTGTTTTTTTGTACTTTTCTATAAGGAGTAGTTTGTATTGCTGCTATTATCTAGATTTGTGATGAAGTTTGTGAAGTTGTTGTTATCTGTTTTGCGAATTTCACGTTTAATTTTGTTAGTACGTTTGTTTATCGTCGTCTTGAATTGGGGCCATCTTCTATTTTGCCATTGTTTCCTTACTATTTTCCTGGTTTTGATTAGATCTAGAATGTGTGTTGGGATTTCCGTACTCTTGGGAACTTCTGCCTCATACTTTGTGGTATGGTATGCTGCTGCTTTGAGTGTGCTTGTTAATGTTTCTGTTGCTTTCTCTATGTCGAGTGCATTTTTAAGGGGTATGTTGCAATTTAGATTGTTATTAATATATTCTGTGTATGCCATCCAGTCTGTGGTAATGTTCGTCAATGTCACTTTTACGTCTCTTGTCGCTTCTTGGTCAATCACGTAGATTGTGGGTGTGTGATCTGAAGTTAAATCTAATAGCTCCTCCGTTTTAAAGTTCAAATTTGTGTTTGTGACTGCTATGTCTAGGATGTCCGGTGTTTTGTTTAAATCTGATGGCCAGTACGTTGTTCTACTTGGCGAGTAAATATTAAGATTGTTGATTATCATACTTTTATGGAGGTTCCTTCCCTTAGGGTTATTTGCTCTAGAACCCGAAAAGTTGTGCTTTGCATTTAGGTCCCCTAGAACGATGAATTTTGTTTTATAGTTTTTAAAAAATTCGTTAAATTCTTCTGTTCATATTGCGTACTTTGGTGGACAGTATACTGCTGGGATATTGACATCGCAGTTGTGTAATGTAATGTTCACCGTTGTTGCTTGAACTTTGTCAGTTTGGTATGAGCTTATTTGTGCATGTTTGATATCGTTTTTTATGAAAATTCCCGATCCTCCTCGTGCTTTGCCGCTGGGGTGTGGTGTACCGTAGTAGGTGTAGTATGGTATTTTTAGGTATGTTTTATTCGTTTCGTATGTTTCTGATATTGCTATGATGTCTATCTCTAACTGTTTTAAGAGTAGTTTTAGTTCGGATATCCGATTCTGCAACTCGTTACTGTTCCATTGCATTATTTTAATTTTTTCTTTGGTTTTGTTCCTGTAGCGCGATTAGTTTCGATAATAGGTTTAGTATTATCGACATTTGTTGTGTCAGACTTTCTATTAGTGTTTCAAGCTTTTGTATTTGTATTGGTTGTTTGTCCTCGTGTTCATTAGTGTCATGTCTATTGTTTGATTTTAGTACTTCTGCATAGTCCCTGTATTTTCGATTGAAATTTGTGATAACATGTGTGTTGGTGTCTGTAATGTTAGCTTGTAACGGAGTCATTTTTTGTATGCCTTTATCTCTTGTTGGAGGAAATAGTTTTTTTTTTGAGCTCTTTTCTTACCATACAGACTTTATAATTTGCAGGATGGTTGCTTCCGCAGTTTGAGCAGATAACTTTGTCTATTCTTTTGCCCAGCGGACAGTTTTTTGTAAGGTGAGTATCTGCACATTTGACGCATCTTGCTTGTTTATTGCAATAATTCTTAGTGTGTCCGTATCTTTGACATCTGGCACACTGCGGTATTTCTCTGTTTGTTCTGGGTGGTTCTATGTTAACTTTGGTATTATATACTACTGATGTGTTATATATGTCTTTATTATTATTGGCTTGTTCGATTTCTACCAAGAACATTGGAAGAGGAATTGTCGTACCTCTTTTCGTGAGATTCATGATATTACTTACCTTTTGTCCTTTCTCCTGTATATCTATTTTAATGTATTCTATATTTAATTTCGGGTGTAATCCTTTTATCACAAATTTAAACTTCCTTTCCGTTCTTGGTTGAAATGTATAATATTCTGTATTCTTCTCTTTTAACGTTCTGATCATGAGTCTATAGGCGTTGAAGGTTTGTGGCTGTAGCTTAACTTGTCTATCTTTCAATTGCTTCAGTGTGTATTCTGTAGGACCTACTATTTCGTTTAGTTTTTCTATTAAAGGATTGATATTAGACTATACACTGATATACACGCGCGCTATAATTCAGCGAAACGTAAACACGAGGCGTAATCACATCCGACCTGCTCAGCTGTTCGCGGCAGACTGTTACGTAAAAATGGAGTCCAAATTTAGTATTAAAATTGTATTATTTACGATTCCCCGTACATTATTTCGCTATTAACACATTATTGACCGGAGATGTGATCAGGCGTTTTTAGGAGGTACTGCAGTTAAGGCTAGATGCATACGAGTGGTGCGTCGCCGTTGCGTTTGTATGATTTTTCTTATTTTCACTTGGAAACAACGAAGATAGATATACGAACGCTTGTTTATCTGTCATCGTTGTTTTCGATTGAAAACATGGAAAAACATACAAATGCAACGGCAACACACCGCTCGAGTACATCTAGTCTAACACCGCTGTGTGAAGTTATTAGAGCTAAAAAGCAGTAAACCGTTTCTTTTACCTTCATATACTATAATCGCAATTTTATTGCTGTACAATTTTCAGAAATGGTATATCATGAATTGTGCCTACTATACAGCTTATCACGTTAAAAAGATACTAGTAAGACATGTAAAAAATCCCAAATAAATACGTTATATGTTAAAAAAGTTTTCGATATTTACTTATGGGTGTTTAACAGCGACTTGTATAAAAAATAGTCGACCGCAGAATTAGTTTCTATAAAAGTCGCCTGGCCAGCAATGTATTGAATAAAATAATTAAAGTGACAGTTATAGGAACATTGACGGTTACAGTGGCTCACGCAAGTAATCGAATGTTGTATTATAAGGAAATTCTTCTAATCTATAAGATTGATTTCGATAAAGATATGTGTGCATGTAAAGAATACTGAACTGTATGTGAAACGATTTTTTTTATCGACAAGAAATGTTCTTGCGACGACGAAAGCAAGCCCTGCAAATTCAACATTTTTTCATTTTTTTAATATAATTTGTTTCTGATACCTTTTTTATAGTGGAGCGATAGAGCACTAAAGACTGAACATCTTTTGTACGAAAATTTTTGCTCTATCTCGCACCATTGCGTAGTTGTAAAGAAAATGCAAGTCGATGCAAGCTTTCTAATTGTATGAAATCAGCTTTTACAGTGCCATTTTCTCTTCGGTTTCTCAAGCACAACTTCATGAAATAAAGCAAAACTTTCCATTTAAAAAATGTTCCGTTCTTAGTCCTCCAACATTCTGTTGCTAAAAGGGTCTTAGGAAAACTACAACTTCGTAGTGGCGCGAAATACAGCAAAACTTTTCGTATGAAAAATGTACAACTCTTAATTCTAACATTCAGTTGCAAAAAAGTTCAAGGAATAATTGTATTAAAAAAATAAAATAACGTTGAAATCTTGTTGTATGCCAACGTAATCATTAGTACTATATTATTTTTAGTTAAGACAACGCGGCCTTCTCATCCTCCTGCAAACACGATAAACCAAACTCCAGCAGCAAACATTCCAAAATCCTTCGATAGCTGATGATTTCATCCTAGTTAGTCATCTCCGAACCTCGATCCTGCTACCTCATCTCTTACCGACCATCGAACCCAACATAACCCCTACTTCTCTCTTTTCCGAGTCCCCAAAATACAGTTTTCCCTTGACACGACAGAACAGACCGAACCGTCTTAGGACGCGCAACTACGCTTGTAAAATGCGAATACACTCTGCTATACAGTGAACTTCGTTTTTATTTCGCTCGACGTTTTACTTATTACATATAATAAACCAACAACCTCAGCGGAATACAACAACCTTCGATACTTGATTTCACCTTCTTAAAGAAATTTCCCGTGGACAAATAAATTTCTTCATATATGTACTATTATGTTCTACATGCACACAAACTTTCACTAAAGTCAGACTTACAGGTTCGGCGAATTTCCTTATAATAGAGCGTTCGAATACCTTCGTGAGCCACTGCGTATGTATTGGGTTGAACGGAAAGTTCGTGCCGAATTTTATATTGAAACAGTATAATCGGATAAGCATAGTAAGAGTATCACTATATGAAATTCAATTTGTCATATGTTAATAAATAGATCTTCCAAATAAAGCCTTTTCAGGCAAGTTTCAACCCCCTGTCCCTATTACTAGGGTAGTGACAAACGGAAGTGTTGAGCGTATATAGAGATTTCTGACCCAGCGGCCTGCACTCGATTTAGGCCCACCAACCGACCATCGCATTTCGGATTAGTGGTTTATGACACGCACGCAAGGAAACGCTATTTTTGAAAGAAGGATCTTTCATCTGGCACCAGCACGGTTTTAGCTACATCCTGGCGACAGCAGTTAAGTAATTTAAGTGAAAGCATAGCTGTGCCGTTCGCCCTCAATAGCACAAGACGTGTCATAAACCGGGAAATTTCGAAGGGTAGTTCGACATGTGTTTGTAACAGTACAGATACCGAACAGTCAACTACCTGGACGAATTTCCCCATCGTTGCCAAACGTCGCCACCCCCACAAGCACCGCGACACCTCTCTCCAAGCGAGCGCGCTAAGGGCGCAAAGAGGTGTGTCGAGGCGCTGATTAGGCTCGCTGATTGGTAACTGTCAAAAATGCGAAGGAACCAATCAGCGAGCAATAAGAAAACTCAGACTTCTCGATCGGCACCAGCTGTTGGGAGGGGCAGTGGTCAATAGTCAGTCATGAACAACAATCCAACCTTATACGAACACCTCTTCGTTCTCCTCTCGGTGGGTTAATTCACGCCGGGAAACGTGAACACAACCGATCCGTTTAAGTACAAATCGGAAATTGAAATTGTGTCACAACGGTAAGCGTAATTTACAGTTTAAACTTTATTTTCTTCGATCTATCGTATGAAAACTTGTAAGAAAAATCACACATGCTTTATCCAGTGGCATATACATCTTCAAATTTTTCCAGATTTTTTTAACCATAGAACCGCAATCTAAAAACTTTCGAAAAGTCAATTTTTTATTGAAATTTTTGCCTGACTGTGTATATATCTTTATAATTGGTTTTTCAGTTATAAAAGAAGCATTTTGCTACCCCAAAGGCCATTCTTAAACTGAACTTGAACAGCTAAATTACGGTACACTCAAATCTGATCGTTGGATATTTAAAAAACGTTGTGGAACACGATACAAATATAATGTGAGACGAACTTTCCGTCCAACCCAATATATTGCATCGTCTACTGTAGCTAGTATCATATCATCAATATCACTTCGTTTACCCCTTCTGGCAAACCACTATTACAAAAATGTAGAAAGTACTCGATTAGGAGATCACGTTTAAGTAGCCTCCATAAAAACGATCGATACATGCCATTTGACTACCCCTCTATCCTTATTCAAGGAGAATTACTCCATTTTCGCATACACCCTGGATGTCGGCTCATTTACATTTCATTTCAAAAGGCAGTCGAAGAGTTATTTATATTTTCCTCGAGTTTCCCGACTACCAATCGTGAGAATCGATGCGACAACAAGGAAAAGAAGCGGCAAAGAAGAGACAGAGAAATACGAGGAACCGTGAGGAAGGGTTTAGCTGAGAGGTGGAAAGAGGGTTGGTCCTGTAACGTCCCGATTTAATGGAGCGCGGCGACTTGATAACGGGCAACGGTACATTGCAAGATTTATTAACGTCTCGCGATGTGGATAATGTCTCACCTCCTCGCCGAGCAGAGAAGCAGAATTTAGCTGGGCTGAATTATTCGTGGGACGGAAATTAAGGCTCCAGGCCGGCTGTCCTTTAATCTCCGCCAAACGTTTCCTTCGTTTCGTGCCGCCTCTACTTTGGTCTTATAGTCCTTTTGCCGAACCAACTGGACGCCGATCGATATACTCCATGCCAGCAGGAAATTCAATGATACACAGGTTCCTCGCACGCACGAATCGCGAAAGTTCTTTTTCGAAGTGATAGACGCTGGCCCAGATACGTTGTTGCGTGGTTCATTTGAACGACAAAAATAGCATAGAATACTGAATGTGGCATTAGTTTTGGTTACACTTAGCAATCTGTTGAGATCGCTTAATCAATGTTTCGAAGTTTATCAGAATCACTAGTGTATTCTAATTCTAGCTATCACGCAAGTTGTATGAAAAATACAAAAAAAGATAATAGAAGAGTTTAAGATAATAATTTAAAGATTTAACAATTTTTGCCGACTCTTAGACATCCTGTTACAAAACATTGCTGTTCCTTTTGACCAATTCCAAATGCTACTCTTTAATTATACTGAAGTAGTCTACTCGATAACAGAATTTTATAAATAATTTCCTTCAAATTCCGTTAGATACATAATAGAATTTGAAATGATATAGATGTTTTTCTAAAACGCTACGAATATTCCAAACAAACTAATATCCGGTTGAACGGAAAGTTCGTACTGCATTATATTTATATTGTATTTCACAATGTTTTTTAAATATTCAACGATTAAATCTGAATGTACCTCAATTTACCTGTTCAAGTTCAGTCTAAGAAACGCCCTTGGGGTTGTAAAATGCTTTTATTACAACTATAAAACTAACTGTAGAAATATTTGCTTTTCGAAATTTTTTAAAATTTGGTTCTGTGGTTAAAAAATCTGAAAAAATTTGAAGATGTATATGTCACTGAATAAAGTATCTCTGACTTTTCTTACAACTTTTCATGCGATCGATCACAGAAAACTTAAATTAAGTTTAAACTGTAAATTAAGTTTCTGCCTGGAACTACCCTAATAATAAGGATAGGGGGTTGAAACTTACCTGAAAAGGTTTTGTTTGGAAGATCTATTTATTAACATGTCATAAATTGAATTTCATTTAGTGATTCTCTTACTATGCTTACTCGTTTATACTTTTTCAATATAAAATTCGGCACGATCTTTCTGTTCAACCTAATTGATACAATTGTCTTAATGACCCGAATTTGTCAGATTTCTGCAGCAACTAATTATAAAAAGATATATCAACTATTGTAATAGCATCTTCTCAGTTAACAATTTATTTAATTGTAGAATGGTTTTACACGAATAAATTTCGTTTTCAAACTGAACCTCGTATAATCTTAGATAATCGGATACTATACTGAATTTTTTCACTCTACTCAAACAAGTAAATACAGAAACGATTCGACCGATTATTCGACCGACCATAGAAGTTAATAAACATTCGCATTAATTCAAAGGCTTGAAATGCAGGAGTTTGGAAATTAAAACGATTGAAACTTTGATCGCATAAAAAGTCAAAACCTTCGAATTTCGAAGGCTTGGAAATCGAAAAGCTGGAAAATCGAAACGCTTGGCAATATAAAAACTTAGAAATTCAAAGGCTTGAGGATGTAAAAGCTTGGCAACTCGAATGCATGAGAATCTAAATCCTGAAAAATACAAAATCTTAAAAATCCCTGATAATTTAAACTTAAAATACCTAAAACTGCAATCAATTAACAATAGATATTTCAATTAAAAATAATCTGTACTAAAAATTGCATAGAATACTTATTTCTCTTTTATAGTAAAACATATGTCATTCGAATAATAATGAACAGTACTGTATATACATATAATATGTTATAATAATAAATGTAATATAGAATAAGTAAACAAATAAAGAGACACTTGTTGTAGATACAGTATAGTCAACTATATACTAATTATTTATAAATTCACGTAATAGTAAAACCGGTGTATTCAGAGAAGTAATTAAGAAAAGTATGTACTACAATTATTACATTGGTTAAAAGTATAGAAACTTGAAGTGCTAAGGTCGAAGAAAATTTCACACAGATGGCAAACAATAGCAAAATTTCACAAAAGTATGAAAAAAGTAATAAGTTTGTACTAAATCCACTTAAAATTAAATAGATCAAGTTGCGTTGCGTTCTGTATATACGAATGAAGTAATGAGTGGTTTATACAGTGTTATATAGTAGATAGAATGACTGAAATTTAATAATGATTCATTTCTTGTTAAAGATATACATACGTAACATTAAAAGGAGGAGAAATGATTAAAGGCTTGCTTTCTGTCAATATAAAATTACTTAAAATTGGAAAATTTAGATCCGAATAAAGATAATTAAAAATGTATATTGGTAATTGTAATGTTGCTTTGCAATTTCTGTTACAACGCTTTAAAAATGAAAAACTAGAATTGGACATTATACCAAACAATTTAAATTTCATCGTTGAATAATCTCTCGATTATTGAAATACCATTATTATTATTGTTATAATATCATTTTATATTAAGTAAGTACAAGTTGCTGCTTCCTAATATGGAAATGAAAATTTGTTCCTAATATTTGCTATAAACGATATTGGAATCCAACTCATATTAGTATTGACTTATAAAGTTTTTATATTGTTACAAAATGTATTGAAAATAAAATAGATACACACTGACATTGCTTTAAAGTAATGACAAAAAGTTGTAAAATTATAATTTATGCTAGATTTATAAATTTATGAATTTCACCAACTGTTTTGTAACATAAAATTGTAAGAAGTTATTACATTTTGTAAAAATTTCCACGTAAATTACTTAAAAGTAATCTGACTGAATTAATTAAACACAAATTCGTTGTCTATTATATATATTCGCGTTAATTATAATGAATTTTTATTTGCCCAATTTCTCCGTCATTTAGACTATTTCCGAGTTTTTACCCGTGTACATTTTACAAAGAAAACTTTTAATAAGTTTCGCTTATTTTGAAAGTTCTCTTACTCAAACCAAACGATAACGATCAAAAGAAAAACAATGGCAAAGAAAGGAAATGCTAATTTTCCATTCCTTTTCTCCTTTTTAATATTTCTGCGGCAGGATGAAAAAGTTTGTTGCCGCGGAATTTGCATCCTGAGTTTTCAAACTTACTCGGGGAAAGATGTAAAAGTTGCTATTGCATTGCTGTTAAACTTTTCATTCGCAATGCATAAACATTGTGAATAATCAATGAAATATGAAAACAGTTATATTATTACTATGTAATAACTAGACTGCGGATTTTTATGCAAATTCGTACGTCTATAAATAAGTGAAAAGAAATAGGACCTAAATTAACACTTTGAGTGCCAAGTGTATTTCGAGTGTGTTTTATACGATTTTTATGGTGTGGCCACTGATTGATTTAAACAACAGAAACTTACGTTGTTCGTCATATCTACTGTTTCTGTCTAAAGACGTTTATTTATACTATTAATTTATTCTTTTACAAATTATACAAGCATTTTTACATGTTCGCTTATTAATAAAAAAAGAGTACTTCTGAACTACTTGTACCATTTATTATATAATTTTCAAGCAATTCATTATGTAAAAAAAATAACGTAAAACACATAAAAACAAGAAATAATCTATAAAAGTTGTTTCTGCGAAACTCCAAAGCCCCTCCGATAAATATACCATTAGGACTTTGTTGAGAACCATTGCCAACGCGGTTTATGGTGCGGACGCGCACCGAGGGTTATTTTTGAGATAATGGACCTTTTCGTTACAGCTAGCTTGCTTTAGAGTCACAATACGTCCTGGCGAAGGAAAACAAGCTACAACTCAGTTAATGAGTATTAGCGGGTCGCTTCTTTCGCCTCTCAATAACCATGGCCGTATCATAAACCGGGAAATTCTAAAGGACAGTCGACATCTGTTTCTAACGGTAAAACATATCCAAGGGTCGGCTAGCTGGAGGAATTTCCGCGACGTTGTCAAACGGGGAAAGGGCTGCAAAGAGGTGTGTCGAAATTCATATTAGGCTCGCTGATTGGTAACTGTCAAAAATGCAAGGGCACCAATCAGCGAGTCATTAAGAGGATCCGAGACTCCGCGATCAGCTTCATCGGTCGGGTCAGGAGTCGTCCAAAGACAGTCACTCACAAACCACCAAACATCACAGTTCAAGAGACATTCATTACATACAGTAACCAACACAGTGCATGCACCAGTGCACAATCCATTAGAAAATTATAACTATCCTGATTGCGTTAATTCGCACTTCGGGAAGCGAAGTGCTCGAAACTACAACAAAAACGAGTACGTCGCAACAAAAGTAAATACTTTAATGAATATTTAATAAAGTTCTATTTAATCAAATAGAATTATACTCCAAAGTTAAGGACTAATAATTAATTCCAGAGTACTTCACGTAAGTTGGACTTCTCATGTATACTACCGTTAAAAAATTTAACATCATTTAATGGATTATTACAGTTGTGCAAAGTTTCATAAAAATCGGCGATTAACACTTTTGTATGTTCTCTTATAAGTATACATATGTGTTACAATCAAAACCCGAAATCAGTTAATATTAATTTTGACTAGTCAATATTAATTTTAGCTAAACTAGGACGTCTCATCAATATTAATTTTGACTAGTGAATATTGATTTTAACTAAACTAAAACCTCTCGTCAATATTAATTTTAACTAGTTAATTCTGGAAATGACTGACTGCTGTCAGTTAAGCCTAGTTTTCGTTGGCTAAAATGTTTCAGTCAATAGATATATTTTCAATGTTCATTAGTCAAAATTAGAACTGACTTAAATCAGTCCACTAAAGCTGTTTCTTCAAAATCAAGTAATATAGAATGGAAAAATGTCTAGGGTACGGCTGTAAAGTTACGTTGCCGCTTCGTAATCGGAGCTACACATGTAACATGTATATGTAACAATAAAAATACGGAATTAGTTAATACTAATTTTACCCAAGCTTCACCCGAACCTAACATAATTGAATGATTTTTAATCCATATAGATATTGATTAACACTTCACGTGCGATGCTATTTTTTGATAAGACCGACATTATGTGGTATCATATATATTATTATGATCTCAATTGAACTTAATTACACGTGCCAGATTTTAAGAATCTGGTAAAGGAAATCTGACACAAAATTGCATTACATAAGAATTTATAAAATGGATTCGTGAAGTAACTTCGAACCTAAGAAAAGATCTGGTGGTCGGTACCGTGCACAAATTTCGTCCCTAATGGATTAGCAGCGTTTACTAACTTCTAGAATTAACTAGTTAAAACTAATATAGACAACAGACCTTAGTCAAAATTAGTTTTTACTGATTTCGGGTTTTTATTGTAACATATGGATACGAATCTGAGTGTTTGGAATCTGTTGGGATTTAGAACTATTTCGTAACCTCTCGCGTTATTGATCATTGTATGACAACGCCACTTGGCGAAC
The DNA here is from genome assembly GCA_028830335.1 of Eucera pruinosa. Classification (NCBI taxonomy): domain Eukaryota; kingdom Metazoa; phylum Arthropoda; class Insecta; order Hymenoptera; family Apidae; genus Eucera; species Eucera pruinosa. Next base: position 2,092,028 of record JAMYCR010000008.1, on the reverse strand, counting down.
AATTATGTAACAGATGCATGTATAATTATATATCTTCTTGTTTTTGAAGCGACGCGTGGGTAACACGTGTCTCAAGCGTCATACCTAATATCACTATATTCCAAATTCCATCTAAAATTTTCATCATCCGTCGCGAATTATATGAACAGAATTAATGCCTTTGCAATAGCTAATCTAGACGAAGAGAGGAAACCACTGTACCTACAGTTATTTTTATTGAAGAAATTATCGAGAACTTCTTATTTATTATCAATACATTCAATTACTTTTTATAATCTTTCAATTTCAATCTAATTATCCTACATTTAGTTGAAATGAAATGTCTACTTCAGAATTAAATATTTCTTATTAATAGAAATCTAATGAATTTCCTTATCGTATATTCCTTTACAAAAATTTCATATTTGGCCGCAATTTTTTACTCCACCCGTCAAACTATCAATCGTTCTTCGTTAACCAAACAGATTAAAAAAGACAGGTATACATAACAGCATTCAAAGACCGAGTGACTTTTCATGGAATTATCAAGAAATTTTCAGTCCGCTGGCCAGGAACGTTTGCTCTCTCAAACCAACACTGCAATACATGGCGACAAAGCAAATAGGGGCAAAAGAAGAGCGTTTCAAAAGAAATCGAAACAACACAGAAAAGCTAACGATATCATAAACTCAATGTACTCGCACGGATGCATCGCGATCGATCGTTTAATGAAAACGCCGCCGTACGTTTTATTTCTCCGACGATGCTCTGCACACGCCACCCCTTTTGCTACCTCCGTTATTCTCTTCCTGTTTTTGATTTCGTTGCGTGGCTTCATTGATCCGGCAGTTCTTGGTCAATAAAGAACCAATGCTAGTGTCGACAATATGGCAACTGTGAGTCCATTCATCAGAATTCTCTATACTGTGGATCATTCACAATTGTACTGTTGGATGCGAAAATGGTTTGACAATGAATGACGAAATTGAATGTCACGAAAGGGTCTCTAAACACTGTACAGTTATACTTCTTGTACGTAGTTAATATACGATACATTATATATATATATATATATATATATATCAATGTATCAATACATCAATATATCAGTATATCAATAGTTCAATACTTCAATATATCAGTATATCAATATATCAATGTATCAATGTATCAATATATCAATATATCAATGTATCAACATATCAATATATCAATGTGTCATTATATCAATATATCAATGTGTCATTATATGAATATATCAATATATCAATATATCCATATATCAATATACCGATATGTGAATTTACCAATATATGAATAAATCAATATATCAGTATATCAATATATCAATATATCTATTATATTAGTATAACATGAATCGCATGATAAATGAATTAGTAGAATTAATTTCTGTTGTGGCCGACACAGGCTTTTTTCATAAAATACAAAAATATAGTAAAAGATTATATTTATTAACACTTCTTTTATTGTTTGTGATATTTATATAATATTGAATATATAGATATATAATATTAGAAAACGTATATTTGCATTTCAAATTATTCCGCATCTTTATTTTGTTGGAACTGCTCTTCAAACCAATTTATTTCTGTTTCCGTTGAAAAATCGTACAGATTTTTAACATTTTGTAGTTCTCTTAATTTTATATATTGTTTTGGTAAAATTGAAATGTGCGATGCGAAATTTATTGGAATTATGCTCCAGCATAAAATTTGCCATAACTTCTCCAATTTCAAAGATAATGCAATAAAATTTCGAGGGTATATTAAAAAAAGTAGAAGAAATCTATTTGTACATTTTATGCAAAACGAGTCTACATGCCCTAAAGCCTTCCTTGCATCCAACAAGTATAGTACAATTCATGCTATTTTAATTAGCGAATGTAAAACTTTCATTCTATAATATTTTGTCAGTGAATATTTTGTCCTTTTTTTCAAATTTGATTTCTGCTTCTTATCTCTTATTTAAAAAACATTGTGAAATACAATGTACATATAATGTGGCACGAACTTTTCGGAAAATCCAATATTAATGTTCAAAACTTTAAGTATATATGTAGACTTCTGTAGCTGACTGTATGTACTATGACAAAGTTTTGTACCATCAATGTTTGTTTGTATCATAATCCTTTACTGACAACTTTGAACTGTTTACGTCCAATATATTGCGAAAGAACTCACGATATCAATTGTGCGTGAATAACAAAAAATAATTTTATGTTGGAGAGATTGATTGAATTTTTTGCTCCCTTCGATCAATACGATATTACATCTTTTAACACACTGTATATACAAATATCGTTTCAAAAATGGCGTCGGTGGTGATATAGAAGTTTGTTTCATATTGCCACCAGGTCGTTTTGGTCAAATTTATTAAATGTAACAATCAATCTTCCTTTTACAAGTGAAATCATGTCTGGACAAAAAATACGATCTAAAAAAATGTATGGGCAAATGTAGCGACCAAAGGATATATAGTGCAATAAACGCATTATTAGTCATTCTTTACAAAGTTAATTTTCCATTTCGACCCCTAACATAATGTTTTTACATTTTTTTATATCACAGAAACAAAAATTGTTTGATCAATACAAAATTTTATGAGGATACAGGATCCAATTTTTACATCTGTTTTATATTATCGCCTCATTTTCGAAAAGCAGTATTTTAAACTATGTTAAAGTAAATTATTGTACTCCATTAATGGTTTTATTTTGTATTCTAAAGATTAGTAACACTTGATAGATGATATATTAGCTAACATTATCCATGATTTTTTATGGTATAGATTCATTTAAAATTAATTATTTTCTCTGAAATAAAAAAATCGTTTTCCTTTCCTTAAAAATTTAATTAATTTTTAGCTTTAAATGTCTCATTATTGTACACCTCTTTATCTTATTATCATTTGTGAAACCAGTAGCACGTGAAATTTAAAAACTAGTACTACTTTGCAATTTTTAAATTAAAATATTTTTTAAATTAGCGTGTTCGGACCTATTTTGTAGGAAGTTTATGGCAAGGTTTAGAAGTACCGCTATTTTTGAGGATTCATTAATTTAGTTTTTCTGCCATCTGGACGACACTCGCGAGATGGTACGATTCCCGGATTTTTACTCTTTTGTTATAGCATTTGTATAGCCTTTAGTTTCATTCGCATATTTTTCGTTAGCCTCAATAGCTATTACCCTGTCGTAAACCTTCACGGCCTGAGCAGTCTTCGAGAACCATCGGTCACCCAACGGTTTCCACGGCCTATGCAAGGGGCAAGGAAACCGTCTCAGGTGTTGACCAGGTGTGTCGTCCACCCCCGTCAAATTCTAACGTTTCGTCCCCCTTGGAGAACTCCGCGACCCCTTCCTCCGGGAAACACGCCGCGAGCGTAAGGGAAGGTGTGTCTTTCGAAACTAGGCCCGCTGATTGGAACTGCCCAAAAATTGGAAGGAACCAATCAGTGGGAAATTGCAAACTCCAAGAGTGGGGCTAAGACTGTCTCGTTAGTTACACAGGAGAGTTACACAGAAACAGTCGTCTAGAATAGTCACACGAAAGAAGTCACACAACATAGTCATACAGAAACACATACATCATTAGTTAATTGTAACCGCTGTTCGTACTTTGAATACACAGTAAAATACAGTCCACTTTTCTATCTAAGTCGCGAGCTCCGAACCGATTGAGAAACGGAACGCGACCAAACATAGCGATTTAGTGATACAGATGCTTTAATATTTTTTTTATAGGAAAATATGAATTAAATCGATTAATGCAGTCAAATATATAGGTATGATTTTATTATTTAAAAAAATAAATTGACCTTTATGTTTTCTATGTCTCTGTGTTAGAAAAATGATACGTAAATTAAATTACATTTCCCTCAAATATATTCAATATCTTTCTCAAACATTCTTTTCAAATAATGAATAATTCGGAAGATATTTGTATCGGAAGATTAAAATAGAATAACGTGTATGAAATTAAGACGTTATGAATTTTTACTCATATTTTTAAGTAATTGAAAAGCTTAATGCAGAACTCCATATTATAATGATGTAAGTATGCTTTCAAACTATTTTGAATACGCAATGAAAAGCGCCTACAATTAAACTGGATATGACTAATATGCAAAAGATATTATAGGAAAACTTCTGAATTCCGTAAAAATATGTACGATCAGTCACAGAAAATTTACATACACATAAACATTTTAAATATTTAAAACAGTACAAGAATTCCAATCATTTCAAGATCATCAATTGGTTTATTAATTAAAATTGAATGTATACTACAAAAATGATTTAGTTTTCTCCACCTATTCACGAAGAATATACATAAGCTGACAACACAACTTTACGAAGATCCATTTACGTGAATTAAGGTATACAAAACTTATTGTTGTAATTACGTTTATAATTTTTTTTACTTTCTAATGTATCTCTGATGTGCTGTTATGTGTTTAGCATGAACAAAATAATATTTTTTACACTTTTCGGGATCAATTTCGCTCATATAATCAATTAGGATTCCTTTATGAAACATCATATAATGATCGTTTATTTGTAATTTTATATTTTATGAATTTTCGCATCACTTTTGCTATTCTATAGTATGTTCTCAAATATGTAAATAAATGAAATTTAAAAGATGTGTGTACTCTTTTGTCACTGACTGTATTTGAAGTTGTGTTATAACCGTAAATCCACTTGGAATTCGTTCGCGACTACTTTTACGTCATTCTACGCTTACATTACATTTCTTAATTAGATTGTTGTGCAACAGACTGTATGTAAAATGTTATTCTTATTGTGGTGTTTCAATATGCTGGCCGAATTTTGTATTTCCAACTCCACCTCCATCGATGAATACTTTTTAATCATTTCACGTGTACATGTTAATTTCGGCTATAATCGGTACTCTGAATTCTAGATGCATTTTACAGTGAAATAAAAAAAAACTAATTAGTATTCTCCAGTGTTGTTAAAGTTTAAACTATTTTAAACGGTGGCGCTTGGAGAAATTTTTTTATTCAATTTAACGATCTAGAGTTAGTTATCTCAAGTAGGTCGGGGATGTTTGTCACATGTAAAAACTAACCCCAATGGTTTTCTTTTTTCGCTTAAAAATGCTTCGCAATTACTAGAGAAAATCAAGTAAAGGAAATATCCTACCAAATTGGGCACATGTACCGTTTGCGGTCACTGCACCGGCTTTAGCCACCTATCCAATTATCTTAATTTTTTTACTCTTAAATTGCCTGCAGTTTAGAGGAGTGGAGAAAACTGTATTCTGTAAGCTTTTCTGTTTATCATACGGCAAAAATAATCAGATTGAGTTTATTTTTGATACGGTGCGATATTGTTTTCAGCAAGAAGTAAATACTTAAAGAGTTCGGGTCTTCTTGTAATAAATTGCTGAGGATTCGCAGTTTTTTATGCTAATATATCGAATCATCGGTACAGTTTATATAAAAATTCTTTATTCTGAAAGTGTAAATTATTGCACTCACTATATATTACAAAAAAAGGGGATGGTAAAAAATAATACAATTTCTTATTCAATTCTGTTAATCAAGTTTAGAAATCAAATTAATGTCATACTACAACAATTTTCACAACTACCTTTAAAATGTATGCACAAATGTATTCGTTTCTTAACTTTATAGCGCAGAGTGTACTAAGCTTCAACTTCAAGCGATCACGTGATATGTGGCCAGAAACTAACTTTTCTATGGCATTTATGGGAATGATTATACAATACTACTCATTTAAATATTTTTAGTAATGAGTATGGTAACTTCAAAGAAATTCAGGTGAATATATCGTAAAGGTTTGTCCTCATGGATTTTCATGATTTGTAAATGTCTCATAAACGGCGGTATTTTGAACTAATATAAATATATATATATATATATATACACACATATATATAATATACATAATATATAATATGTATAATATATATTATAATATAAATAATAACATATATATATATAATAATATAATATATATGTATAATATATATAATACATATAATATATGCGATATATATATAATATATATATATATATATATAATTGTTTAATATTGTTCCTTTTCCAATAGTAGGCGGTCGAGCTTAGTTTCTAAGATATTTGCAAAAAACTATTGCTTGTTTCTACAAACTTTTCGCGACGACCGAAATATAACAGGTAAACTTACATTGCAAACTTAACCGATTTCAATGATTATGAATTTTAGCTTGTGTGAAGGGTCGCTTAATAGCAGCCGGAATAACAATCTAACTCGAACCTAACCTAACTACTCTAACTGGTAACTAACTTAATGATTTAGGTTTAGGTTAGATTACTATTCCGACCGCCGTTAGGCAGTCGGCTATGCAAGCTGAAATACATAATCACTGGAACTGGTTAAGTTTGTATTTTAAATTCATCCGTTATACCTATTGGTTTCTGAAAAAAGTCCGAACAATTCGGTAATTCTGCAGTTTAGTGATTTTGCTCTAAATTTTTTCGGTTTTTATTTAAGAAAACCGGCATTTCAACATTAAAAAGAGATATAGATTGGGGGAGCTTGAAAAGGTAATGTGCCTTTGCTTGTATTTGCTATTTTTTTGTGACAAAAAATGAAATTTAAAAAACTGCAGAATCCGAGGACTGATCCCAAGGAGTTTGAAGTTTGTTATAGAGGACAAGATTTTGAAGAACTTTTATCTGAGCAATAATTGTCGCTCGGTTTTAGTTTTCAAGATATTTGTAAAAATTGTGATTATTATATTGAACTTTATGGGTGTGCCCAAAGTAGATCGTTAAATCGTTAAAAATTGACGATGTTTTTTTCTTCACTTGTTTACTAAAAAAATATAGATAAACTAAAGATACGGTTTCACAAAAAATTTACGTATATGTATGTTGAAATACACAAAGCATATTGTTCTAACCATGTTTATACTTTGTCATATCTTCTGGTACATTCGTGTCGTATTATAATTTGTTTAGCATAAATAAAATAACATCTTCTATGTTTTCCAAGCACTTTTATTTATACTCTCAATGATCCTTCTCTTAGGAAGCGTCTCTAGAAATCTTCCTTACTGACAATTTTATATTTCATGAATTTTCACACCTTTTTTATTTTTCTAAAATAGGTCCCACAGTGTGTAAACATGTGAAATTTAGATTGTGCATGTAGACTTTCGTGACTAACTGTATGTGACAAAACCTAGGGCAGGGCTGCTTATAAGGTATTGCCTTCCATGTAGAAAGTTGATTAAAAATTACACTCTGCTGTAAACTCATCCATTACTATGACAAAATGTTGTGGAAACTATATCGGGATATAATAGATAAAATAATTGGAAATATTACAGTTTCAAAAATAAACAATTTCCTGGCTACAAATCCGTTTCTCGTAATTAAAATTTCTAAAGCCATAGTTCAAATTGAGCTCTACTTTTCAAATGAAATTGTATCATTTGTTTCTTTTAGTATTATGAAGAGAATTACAACAAATCGAATGATAATAACATCATTACGGAAGAAAATATTTTAAATGTTTTAATTGTTACAATTTATTGCCATATTATTATACATAAGTTCCGTTGTCAAATTATTTCAAATGATTAAAAAGCTGTAGATTCAACTAGAATAAACATCCCGTGTACGTTTCATTAAAACCATAATTTCTCCTTTATATTCCACGATCGAAAAAGCTCCTCATTAAAATCCGTAATTGGACTTTCTAGTATGCCGCGTGCATAACGTAGTGTATTTTCACATAATGTACAAAACATGTCTCATTACACACACACACACACACACAATTTCATCATAACTCTTCGACAAAGAGACTTCACGATCTTCAAATTAATGCCGATTGCGTACTCGATACATATCACTGGTTTATATTTGCTGTCACGATATTCCTGCATCCGCTTCTGTGTGTTTTCGAGCGATCACATATCACGGTGAAAAATGAATTTGCGGTCGATCATATGTTACGTTTAACTTCGTGCAATATGCATTGCAGTGCACGACAATGTGTTATTAATTGCCATAGAGTTAAAATTCAACGGTCAGCTCGGTCGTTACATGTCGTGTTATTCTCAAAATGATACATGCGGTTGTTTACGGTAATAACCACCGACTATTTGCCGTGTAAAATGCTGACACCCGGTATTTACAATTATAATCGATCGCGATTTTAATAAAAATGCATGAAAATTGCAAAATTGCACGCATATCTATGCAGAAGAAAGTTGACAGAAGCACGATACTTAAGTCTTGATAGCTGATCATTAGGTCAAATACATTTAGTCGGTCCCAGAAGTCTACATACATGTTTCAAATTTTTTATATTACTATATTTTAGGACATATGTATTTTAGATGAATCAAAATGGAGTGAACATTTATAAAATATGAAATTACAAACGAATCAGATTTCTTCGTCAAACAGTAGGTAAGGGACGGCCCAGGGTTGAATTTCTTTTTTTTTTAGAAAAAATCACGGTAGGGCGCAGAGAGTCCTACGTCCGCTGATTGGTGACTGCCAAAAATGAGAAGGAACCAATCAGCGGGCAATTAGAAAATAGGAAAGTTGACGATTGGTAGCGAAGATCGCCAATGGCAGTAGTAAGCCAGTCATCGGATAGAAATCAACTAGTAACTCACAATCGGAACGTTCAAGCGTCAATTAGGATCCTGAACACATCTTACCAGATGTAAGATATAAGACAGTACATTAAGCACGTAGTGTGCGATATTCCTGAGCTACGACATTTAGTCATTCAGGAAAGAGTTCGTGGCTCTAACAGACTCTACACTACTATCATTTTGCATTTTTAACAGCGAGTTAATGAATTTCAAGACACTGGCGAATATACTTTAATATTTTCTTATAACGGGTAAAAAATTGCATCGATTAATGTCTACAAAAGTACAGGGTTTTACTAAAAAAAGAATTTACTCCATCACAAAGTATTTAGTGCAACCTCATGATATTTTCCTGACTCCTAATTGTCTCAAATATGCAGCTTGTTCAATGTTTGTGGAATACCACAAATATTGTTTATTTTTACTTTCTACTGTTTTATTTCATTTAGTTGATAATAATGCTTTTTATAACTGTATAAGCGTTAATAATCAAAATGCTACACATAATATAAACACCTTACACAATCACGTAATGCGATAACACAGCAGACAGAAACTTTTACAAAAAGCTGATGTAAATTTGAAGAATCAGCATAGCAAACAAGAGAAATATATAAAGCCATAATAAGTAAATGAGCCGTTATTTTTTAAAGTGGTATAAGTCCATTCTTTCATACATCGAGATATTTAAGGGAATAAAGAGAGGATATTTATATCTTACTAAAATAACCATTAACTCATTTTTTTCCAAAAGTGGACTTATACCACTTTCAAAAATAACGGCTCAAATATTAATAGTGACAAGGTTCTTTAAATCAAACTTATGCATCGCAATTTATAACTGTAGTCATACAGCCATGTATAATTGAAGTCATAGAAATATCGTAAATGTGTTTTGGAAAACAAAGAATACCTAGTTAGATTTCGTAATAATAAAAAAGTGGGATAAACGTCAAACAACAGACAACTAAATATATTACAAGATGTTTGTTATATTTTCTATAAGATAATGTGTATATTTTAGAAATAAATTATGTTATTTGATATTATAACATCGAATTAATCAGGTTATATAGTTTTTTTACTAAATTAACTTGGCATCAATAAAATATAGTTAAAACATAAAATATAAATTCAATAATTTGACAAAACAAAATTTTTATTTCAAAAATAACATTTAGAGTTGCAGCTATTGTTAATGTTATATTGCACCTCGAAATCAATTAACACTTTGCTATTGTTGTTTACTAATATCTTTAATAACTTGGTTAAAATATGCAATTTCTTTGACAATAACGAAATTCTAAATAGAACAAACAAATAAAACTGGCAAAAGCGAAGCAAGTGCAGAAACATTTTTGTCCATCAGGCAGTCTTTATTATTGCAGTTCGTACAATAATGCGTATAATGCTTTAAGCGTAAATATGGTAATTAGCGATTACAATGCAATCGCGTATAATGTATACCTAATTTTATGATGCGATTGGAAACGATTATGTTCACGATGATTCTAATTACTATCAACTAAAATTATATTGATGTTGTACGGATAGAATTATGGTAATTAATGGATGAATCTGTGAAACAATAACGTTTCAACTATTAATTTAGTAAATACCTCGCATCTTTTTTTGATTTCTTCATTTTACGTTATGAATTTTTCATTTGTAACTGATCAACTTAGGAAAATATATGCTTGAATTTTCAAATGTAGCAAATTTAGAGTATTAAAGAAAAAATTTAATTACTTCCATTGAATTTCGATTCTAAAAGCTCTCGAGAACATGGCATCGTTAAATCTTTAAACGTCTAAAACCTTTACGTCTCTTATAATTCCACAAACGGAAGTAGCAGATAGCCATAACCGTAAAATGCGAAAGACTCAAATAAAACGCGATCACCTTAAATTGCATATCGTCTGAAACGACGATGAAATTCAAAGCAAAAATAGTGATTTTCATAAGTACAATTCTGGAGAATGAAGCATTCTAGGGAATGTAGGTAGAACATAGATTCATTTCGTTCAATGCTTCATAAAACTCAAAACGCATCTGCTCGCGTTCGCAGATTGAAAATTATACAGCGCAATAAAACCGTATGATGCTTTTCACGAAACGCGCGAATATCGCATTTTACCGATATTGTGATAATCATTCGAAGAGTTTAAGTGGATCACCATAGTCACTAAAATCGCCGAATCCGTACATTTACAATGGGAAATCTGTATACAATACAGTTAAAATCAATGGAAACTCGGCAATGTTATGAAATTTTCGAATGAAATGATTTTTCTATATTCCACTGAATATTATGATACTAAAAGTGTTAATTTTATTACAGAAATATCTATATAGGGTGTTCCTGGTTTTTTGCAAAACTTTATCAGTATGTTCTACGAGTATAAATAAATGAGTAGTTTAATCTTTTACTAAAAAGTTATAATAAAAATATGAAATAATAGGAGATTGTGATAGAAAACAAGAAAGATTGATAATCAATATAACGTTTAGTTATTAATTTAATCACGTTTTGAATATGATACTAATACCACTAAAATTTTAAATTTGTCACTTGACAAAATTCATTTTGATTTCGTTCTATTTCAATGGCTGCATTTACGATTAGTGTTCGGGAAACATCGAGTGGTGCTGCATATTTATGGCTCGGCGACGGAGATTCACGCTATTTGTGACAATGGGGCCAGCAGGAACGCAAAACCCCTTGCTGGCAGGCTAGAACCAGATGGTAACCACTTGAAGGTTCTGGCCGAACGCGATGTCAGTAGCGGACAGCGAGTCATAAAACATTTGCCAGCCACTCGTCGGAGAAAGTTGGAGTTTCTCCGCACGGAATTTTCGACGCTTGGAAAATCCGTCTTCCCGCCGAAATGATCGCCCCCACCTTACCGAAAAGACAAACGCGAAGGGATGGAAATGGAAGCGTCCGAGCGTGGAGGCTTTCCATCCGCTCGCGGAAAAAGGGAGAGCATCTTTGGACGACGAAGTAGAAACGTGAACTTCGTAAAGATCGCTAGCACCAAGGAGGAACCGTCCCCTTGGTAGAGATACTGGAAGTAAAGATCGTGATTCGACCGTCGGACACGATAGTAAAGTCTTGAGATAGATTCATCCCTTAGTAATTCTTAAGATTCGTCCCTTAATAATCAAGCGTCTGTACAACAACATATACAGTCCACTAATAATATCAAAGAGTTATCGAATCGCATCTTTCTCACGGGCACGGGCATTTCAACCAGCAAACATTCCGGGCGCGAACAATTAGATTTGTGTGAAACCAACGTCGGTTCTGAAATTTGAAAGCAACACGATTTATCATACTGCTGTTTTATTTGATCGATTGTATAGTCTGGTTCTTTCTACAATCTGGTTTTAGTTCAATGCATTGAGAGCTTATTAATGATATTTTTATAGGATCGCGAATAATTTAAAAACTTTCAAAAACCGACATTACTTTCCGACCAATTCAGTATTCTTATCATCAGTTTCTAATGAAGCTTCATATGATCTATGCTTATATAACATCTCTTGCTTATTTTTAGCTATAAAATGTACTGTTAAAGTTTTGTGGAAAAAATCTGGGACACCCTGTAAGTGACACGTGAACCGCATACGGCTCATCTGAACCCTCACTGCGGCTTTTTATACTCATATAATTTATTTTTATAAACCTGGCGTATATTATATACATATAATGTCATTGTGAGTTTGTTGATTTTATTATATAGGATGTCCCAGCGTTGGAAATGTAACCGAGGAAGTAGTAATTATTGTAGAGATTATTTGAATTAAATTCCACGTGGGTGGTTTCAAGGTATGGGGAGGTAGAAAACGTCTCTTAATAATAAATAAATGTTTATTAATAATAATCAACAATAAGTGCAGTCTTTCTCTCTCACACAACTCTCTACTCGCAACGTCCTATCTCTCTGAACTCTCTTTCTTGACTCTCGTATCCACGCATTCTCTACCCTTGCACACATTTATTCTCTCTCATTCTGTCTTTCTGTTTCTCTCACTCATCTCAGACATTACATGTTTATTGTACCATCATTGACATAAAAGTAGCGAATGAAAAATCAAAAGAAATTATTCTTTCCTTGCACATCAACTGAAGGGGTCTAATTATAAGTTAAAATCGATTCCAATAATTCAACATTATACTATAATTGCAAGTATCCAAAAGTGACGAGCTCGTAAATCATGCAGAAAAGGAAACAAAGTTGAATAAATAATCATTAGCAGTCTCGCAGACCCACAATAGTACATAATACGTTCGATTCTCTGCTATACTTATTTCAGTTGGTATTCGATTTATTACTGAACACATACAATCAGTCGCAAAAGTTTACATAGATTTTTAAATTTCAAATATTTAGAAAAATACAAGAATTTCGATGATTTTAACAACAGTAAATTGCTCATTAATATAATTAAAATTAGATAGATTATTACAGAACAGTGATGTTTTTTTCGATTAGTTTACAATAAAATATACATCAACCGAAAATACGATTTCGCGAAGCTCTATGTGTTTGTATAAAAGTATACAAAACTCGTTATATCTGTACTTATACTTTGTCAAGCCCTCTGACGCATCTGTGACGTCGCATAATTTGTTTAGCATAAATAAAACTATATTCTATATAATTTCAGGAGCAATCATATTCATGTAATCAATAATAAAATATCTTCTAGGAATTCTTTTCACTTGTAATTTTATATTTTATGAATTTTCACTCCATTCTTAATATTCCAAAATATGTCCTGAAATGTGTAAATATTTAGAATTAGAAATGCGTATGTAGACTTTTGTGACTGACTATGTCAGCATTTACATATTACCTGAAGACCAATTAATCGTACAGTCATAAAATATGTGAAGCACAAGTTTTTCACATAACTGATGGATTCTACTTTTGAAAATGAATTTTCCTCATCATTTTTACTAAGGTGAATTTGTTATGTAGAAATGGATTTTCTACGAAAGTTTTAAACGGTAAAATAAAGATTATATTTAGTGTCAAACTTTTCAGATTCTGTAATTTGGGGTATATCTTCCATTTTTAATTACGAGGTTTTTCTTTGCAATTATTGTAATTAATGTCGGTATTTTGAAATTTATATCATTTAAATTTGCATAATCTCAGGTTTCTGTTAACGACTATGAGACTAATCTTTTAATTCCAGTTTTAATATTTGCGTGCTATGCTAATTCAGATTCCATTGTTTATTAGTTTATGATTGAAGACGGCGGAGTGAATTGCGGACGGAGTAGTTGTAGTAGTACTTTCACAAGTATTTGGTTTATGGGGAATGTTTGACTATGTATTTATATCAAATTTGTTTACATGAAAATCAGTTTAATTTATCTATGGTAGTAAAATGAGTGATTTAGTAATGTAGCAACGTTTTTAGCGTTTACATGGACTTACCTTCTAAAACTTAAGATATGCAATGTTCTGTCATTTCTGCTTTTATAAGTGATATTCTTTTTTTAAGTAGAAGAGTTGGTCCAAATGTGGGCTAGTTTAAGTATAGAACTTATTAAGTACAGCCCTGTATTGGAAACGGTACAAAACTACGACCGAAGAACAAATACAGTTGTGCAAAAGAAATAATAACCATCATTTGTTGTATTAACGTGTTTTGTTAAAAATAGTGTAATTGTTACGAATTTCGAGATCGTAGAAATTTTTACTGATATGTTTTTTTCGTTTTTTTAACAAAAATCTGTTGAAGTAAGAATTAATTAGTTAAGTGCACTATATTCCTGACATCAAAAACTGTTTTTACCTACTTTCAATAAAAAAGAACAGTTTTCCAAGAAGGAAACAATTTTCATTTTTATTTTAGGTTATTTTCTAAATGGCCCACATTTGAACCACACGTTCGAAACTGAAAAATTTCACTGTTAGTTTAAATTTGTAATTTGTAACAAACATGGCTTTTGTTCGGCATATTTTAATTGGTCATCAGAAAGTTAATATACTAAAGATTCACGTCGACGTGTAAAAGTTTAAGTATCTTCAACATGTTCGGCAATAAACGCTCAAATAAAAGTGGTTGTCCATATTTAGGCCTCCTCGTCTATACTAATAATTGCCAGGGTGAGAATTATTGAAGAGATATTAGGTTTTGTTCGATTTCGATCGATCGAGTCTACAATTTCCTTTCTGTAAAGACATACATAAATTCTATGCTTCGAAGTTCCAGATATTTATTTATTTATTTATAAATGGGTCGAAAACCCTTTAGTATACCTAATAATTATGATTAACTGTCGTAGGATGCAAAAAGTTTTATAACTTTACTCTTGAAAATGGAAAAAGATCCAGAAAAAAAGTCAAGAGATCTAGAACAGTAATTCGCATTAGTGAATATCCGGTTTAGATAGTTTAATTGTCCATACAGTGTCGTACGATATTCTAAACGTAAAAGTATGTTACGCCTTACTGCAAATAAACTTTAGAAAGAATTCCTAGGCAATTACGGTGCAGTCGCACACCATTGACAACCAACAACCAGGTTTTAAAAACAGACCTGACAGATTCAATCTCATATTATATCTGCGTAATAAATAAATCATCATATAGTTAACTTACAAACATTATTATGCATTTTGTTTTCTATTTTTATTACATTTCCGTTCGTTCACATGAATGTAAATATTTACGTAAAATATACGATACGTACATATATGTAGTATATTTTAACCCTTTGCGGACGAGCGTCGACAAATAGTCGCCTAATCATTTTTTGGCTTTCCGAACCCATGTCGACTTTTAAAGCACGAAACTTAATGCAACGAATACTTAACGTAATAATAAACATTTGAAATCGTTGGAAATTAAATGGTTTCGAACAAAAAGCGTGAAAACTCAAAGTCGTAGAATTCAAAACTAAAGTACTCCCATAAGTGTCATTACTTCTCGTCCACAAAGGGTTAATATGAAGTAGCGGCGGTCATGTTGCGATCAGCATCTATTATACAATCAACCATCTCTAACTAGTTTATAAATCAGTGTTACTGCATTTATTTTTATAAATGTTCGACGACAAATAGTAACGTTTATGGTATTTACTGTATTTTGTTGTTATTTATGTACCCGTTATTTATTCCTCATATTTACACTTAATAAGTAACTGTTTATAATCAATAGTTTTTCATTACTTTCAAAGTAACTGATAACCGTTATACAGGTTACTGTAACAATATTATACAGGTACCTGTATAATATTGTTTAAGGGTTATATTAAATAACTGACTCGTGTGGAATAAAGTGGGTAAATAATTATATTTAATACAGTGGAAGAAGTATTGGTGATGTTCACAAGACGGGCGCACGGTTAGAACTGACTACAAAACGTGGCGACAGTTTGTACATTCATACCTGTGATTTGCAGGCATCCCATAAACCCTAATTAGCCGACGCGACATTCCATGGTCAAGCTCTAAAAGAACTCACTTCTACCAATATTTTAAGATGTGGAGTTTTCTACGCATTACAACGAAATGTTTGACTTCAACAAATATAAACTGTTATACCTATAAACTGTTAACCGGCATGCGTAAATGAAATTTACCGCCCGATGGACGCAGCGTGACCGCATGTATTAATTTTGGCACTCGATGGATAGCATTCGATGATAGTCGATGGTAGTCAAAAAATGGTGCGTGACTACACCTTTAAGAGAGCTGCATAGAACCTTAACGGCAAATAATACGCCATACATCTCTATGATTTTGATGTGATAAGATATTTAGGCGAGATAACAAAAATAAATAGCCGTGGTCATAACAGGTATCAAAATTTTATTGCTTTAGGATCCATTACATTTCTTACTGCATTCATGTATTCTTTAATACTGATAACGTCTGCTGATTCGAGAATTATGGCTTAGCCTTTGGTAGGGAAAGAATTTGTGTTTTGTAACACACGAATAAGATTTGGTTGATTCTGTGGTACTATTATTCATATAATTCTTTTCTATAGTGATAGTGGACTGAAGGTTATTATATTAAATGGTTATGCTTATTTGTTGCTCTATTTCTGCTAACTTAAATGAGGCAAAATGTTTATGTGTGTGTAGAGACAGCTGGTACGTACATGTTAACATCAACATCATTACTGCTAATTTCACGTGTGCTACTGCTGTTATAATACAGGTTCGCCGTAGCTAAACTGTCATAAATCACACTATTCAAATTTAAAAGGAAAGGAAGTTAAAGATGCGAAAACCTTTTAAATCACTAGAGTGTTAAAATCTTTCTCCTTACTATGCAAGTACTGAAATTTATTCGACTTTAGAATGTTCTAAAAAAGTTCATTTTATTTTGCACACTATTTCTCAATCATACAGAAGGAAATGGTTTATTTATTTACAAGAAGTTCTAATTAATTATATTTAATATTTTAATTTTACATCAAACTTAAATATTCACTTTAAACCACAAGATTATGTTTTTCCAACTTTATGATTTTATCATGATATTACTGATTCAAATAAGGAACATCCTTAATGTCTGTTTTTCACAAATCCTACATATTTCTTTGAAGAGAATTACTTCGCAGAAATTGCTTCGTTATAAAACAATTGTTAGCAACAAAATCCCAGCTCTGTACACCTTATTTTTCCCCGTTATTTCCCAGCTATTATTTTCCTCTTATAGCACCGTTACACCACTATGTCACGAATAATACAGAGAGCCGCGTGACATCAATTTCACGTGATTTCGCTGCTTTTATTTGCCGGCCACCGTGGTATTTCACCACAGAGCGAGGCAAAAATAAAGAACGCTTTGTCGCGTTGGGAATCTATTAGACATCTATCGCCGACCATTTTACGTGAACCCATAAAATGTGACTCTGTAATATATTACTTCATGTGCACACGCCGCTTTTCCCTATACTGTAATTTCCGTTCGAAGAATACGGGAAATAATAAATTTCACTATTGGACTTGCCAGGTTAATACGAAGATTATTGTGTAATATAAATTCACATGGGAAGGAGAACTGAAAATAAATATATGGTACATTATCGACAAAGAGTTTGGAAGCGTTAAGATTCTTTAGAAACTTTCACATTTCTTTGTCATATTACGATGTTGCAGAAAAAATGTCTGCGTTATTTACGAAACCTCCGGTGTCTATATTTTCGGTGAATGTATTATTTGTTAATTAAATTATACAACAAAAAAGCACGCAACAAAAACGAGTAAAGTAAATTAGTAAAAGAGAAAAGAGAGGAAAGGTATAGAAAGTATTTCTATACAAAAATATGTATTGTTCATTCATTAGTTAAGAGTATTTATTCACTAGTGTTCATTGGTTAACAATATTTATTCATTTGTAACATCAACATTTCTGTTTTGTTAATTTAATTACATATATTTCCTGTTTCCTTACGTCTTTTTGTATGTCTTACACAAAAGTTAAAACATTAAAGAATCCGGTTTGAATCATAAAAATACTCCTTAATAATATTATTCCCTGAAATTCGACCTAAAGAGTTAACGATTTCCGTAGCTGTTTATTTATTGGTGCATCTACCCAATTACGCATCACAGTAAGTATATTTTGACCACCAAGAAGTTGAGCAAAGAGAAGTGCGTCTATTTCCATTTTAAAAAATCTAACTTTTTTAATACTAGTAGTCGATTATTTGTTTAGCGCTGCCACGTTAATTTTCGTGGTCTACATTTCGCGTACGAAATTTGTCGAAATAATGTTAAATGATTTATCTACAAACTATGTCTTTTTGAGAGGTAATATTAATATTGCAAAAAAGCTCGCATTGCGTTATGGTCTAGTTTAAATCCACGCAAGAAAAGCACTCGAATTTGATTTCTGCTCATTGATCGTTTTGTTTTACTACCTAACATTTTACTAAATCTATTCTGCAACGATTGGCAATCTATAAGTCGCGTTAATATTTACCTAGCTTCAAAGTTTATATTCATATAAAATAAATAACGCTTTAAATCATATGTATATGACAGTTACATATCAAAGTAGAAAGAAGAGGACCGATTACTTCATGACAAACACAAATTACCTTAGTAAGAGAACTGTACTTAAAGATATTATTATCTATACATTATGACACAGATTCAATAAAAAGGAGTAGTATTAAGGATGAAATTTAACTTGAACCTTAATTTTTGCTTTGTGTTATAAGATTAGAGGTTGTTACACAGATATTGACCGTAATAGTCAAATCATTTGTACGTGACATGATATGAAATCATTGATCAGGTAATGCTAACATACGTAGATAATAAACTAATCTTAACTACATATCATGCAAAGTAAACCATAAATTTTGCAAATTTTCTGTCAGTAGTGTAGAATGCTTCGAACGAATGATAAAAGTGATCGGGATGTAAATATATTTACCGTTCAGACACATTCGTTTACCTTTGTATTTACACACGAAAGTAACGATAAATTTTCAAGGAAGAACGACGGGGTTTGGTTTCCGTTGGTTAACCGAATGAAACATGTAAGTACATAGGCGCTTCGTAGTCCAAGTAAATGGTACGTTCGACCTTTACTCTTTAAGTTACAGCTCTTACAGGGCCAAGAAAAGATTTATTCTTGGATGAGACGAAACTAATTCCCTTTTAGCTTCGATTGCTTTCCGTTCGATTGTGTTATAATTTACTTTTTTGTTATTGAATCTGATATCTTGTATCAACCGTTTTAATTTAACTTTAGACCTGTGAAAGATGAATTTATGATACGGAACCTGTTTCCTTATAAAGTGTTTTGTACGTATTTATTCAAATATTGTATTTTCATTACCTGTTATTTATAATTTCTAATTTAACTAATTTTCAAATGTTATTATTATGAAAGGATAGTGTTGGGTGTCTTTGAATGGCGATTTGTAAGGTCGCCTGACGGACCCGGTGGCTATATCACAGGGTCGTGACGTAGCCTCTTTGAAATGAAGATAGACAGTGATTCTTGGTGGTGGGTTTATTCTGTCCTGGTTGATATGTACAGAGTTCCTTACGTATGATTATGTGTGTTGTTTAAGTCTAAAGGTAGCGGTTATTTATACTATTCAGGATGGATTGAAGGTGAAGCTAATTGGTGGGAAAATTGGTGGTGGGAAATGGACGATGGTTATTGGTGTGGGTGTACTATGGGTTGAGGTTTAAATGGTGCGGTCGGAGTCTTCGGAGGGTCTTATGACTGGTTGAGTGTTGGGACTCAACAGATAGCTTACAATTAGAATTGCGAACTATTTTTACATAAGATTCATTGATTTTGAAAACAAACTATTATGTAAAGGATTTTCTTAAAGTGAATGAAAATCCGAATAAAATTTTTTTGGAGAAATTTATCACAAGTAGACTTTAATACTGTGTAATTAAATTATACAACAAAGTTAAGCTTAAAATTATCTGTAGTTATAAACTTGACTATTACTGATTCAAATTAAAAATATTAAATCAACTGAATCTTTTATTTTCAACCAATTTTACAAGATTGCAATGCAAATATCTTTACAATGAGGAAAATTTGGTGTTTATCGTACGTAGATTATACGTATCACAAGTCTTCATGAAAAGAAAGATTAGAATGAAGAATTCAATATTTATTATCTGATGTAAAAAATTAATTTCAAGAAATCCTATAGTTTGCAATTACAAACAAAGGTATAAGGAAACACAACTAATAATTTGAAATGATTATAACTTCGTAATTTTTATTTAAACAAGGAGTAAATTTAAAAACAATTGAATCGACTCGTGGCCAAAAGTAATTCATTATGATATTCTGTCAAGCGAAGCAAAGCACTTCCTCGAAGTAACAAGGAAACACAATACGGAAACCGAATCTAATACGTACGTAAATGACGGTTCTGTATTCTCAGCGCCGAGGAAACCTATTATTAAATACTATGTAGTATAGCCTCAGGTGCACCAATTTCTGCACTGCATTACCAACTCTGTTACACTAAATTCTAAAGCATACTACGACTTCAGAAGCACAGTCGGGTAATAAACAATTAGGAGAGACAAGGAAATGTAACTGGAACTACCAAGGAAACTTATACGAGTTCCAAGGGACATGTAGTTCTCAGAAGCGCAAATTGATTAACTTTTGTTACGAAATTAGACCATTGTAAGTCGATTAGTCGTTCGAGTTGAAAATAAGAACGCATCACTCGATTTCAGTCCGACGTTAAACAAATTGATCACAAAAATGAAGTCTTAGGTACATTCAAAACTTATGAACATATCTTACTCCATAAAATTATTGCGATGGAAGTTATTAAAATTATATAGTTATATCATGGTATTGATACAATAATTTCAAACCATAAATTTAAATTTATTTTAAGATTTGTAATTAAATTGTGATAAAACATTTAAGAAAAAAATATAAAATTATAAGGTTTAGCATATTTGATAGGAAAGTATATTAACATTCATGGTTTTAAATGAAAAATTCAGTTTTAGTTGCAAACATGGAAATGTAAGCTTTGCGAATATGTAATGAGATACCAGAAAAATCGATATTAACAATTTGCTTGAATGTGTATATTTGTAAAATAAGTAAGTCAAATTAAACGAAAACACCATTTTGTGAGAAAATATTGTAGATAGTTTACATAATATATAAATGTTAAGTTAGAAGTACATATTTAATTCAATTCATTAATCACGAAAAATATTTGAATGTTTGATTCGTACATATTTGGTTTATGAGGAACGGTTATAAATCATTTCTCTTTTGCTTTGTACATTTACTCATGAATATTTGTCACACTTACCATTATTTTTTTTAATTTTTTGTAGAGAACTAACATAATTTTATTTATTATTACAGGAGGAATGGCAAAAAATTGAATGAATCAGGAACGTAACAATAGTTTATTTATAATTCAATATCGAAATGAATTATCAACGTTACATAACATTTCTTAACGTTATTGAATATTAAATTCTACTACTTTTGCAAACAAATGATAACTCTTTATATAAAACGATCCAATGGCTACATTATACTTCTCTCATATTACTCGAACAAAATGTACAAAGCAGGTTGCCTTGATCTTTCTAATTTAGCCCTTTCATTGAAAAAATCGAATGTTCCACGTGAGCTGCAAGCAGCTTTCATGTGGGAGCTTTCATTGAGTTTAACCTCTGCGTTTCCGTTAAATTAATCTCGTGCCAAACTAATTAGTCGCCACTTTGATGAATTAGGGGAGAATGGGGCAATCCCGACTACATAAGCAAAAAATGCTATAAAATTTGAACGAATCAAATTTTTGTTACGTTTTGGTCTCAAATGATAGCTTGGCGTGTCTAATTTGGTTCTATTCGTATAGTGAAGAACGCGTGAATTTACGTTGTAACAAAAGTAAACCCCAAAAATTAAAAAGATTATATAACCGGAAGTACCTCAATAGCGACTTCAGGTCTTCTCCTTTTAAACAAATAAAAAAAAAAGTTTAATTAATCAAGAGTGTTATTACTTTTCTTTTTAATATACTTAATTACAATCATCTCTAGATTGTGGAATTTTATAGAAATTCATGATTTCATAAGTAAAACTGAAGAGATAAGATCTGCATAAAAACTTACTTCACCTTCCAAATATCATAATTTTCCTTGTAATTAGAATATTTTGAATATTTTAAAACGTTTTGTGCATTCTATGCCTTTCTGCAAACCTAAATTTCCCATAAATGCATAAAAATCCTCAGTTTAATCATCACAAATGTATCCTATTAGAAGTATCCTGAACACTTCATGTGCCCACTGACCACATGATGTGCAGCTAAATTATCTTTTACCACCTTCTCCAAACTCAAAAATACGCAAATGTCGATTTTTTTTATATGTCCGTCACATTTAACTGAGAAGCTGGCCGGAGTTACTCCCTCATTCTGACTGGTATTACCCTACACCTTACTTTAAGCTATTTTAAGTAGGTAATATGTTGGGACTTCGGTGCGTCCGTTTATGGTGCGCATTGTTACCATCTCATTTGTATTGTGGGCCTTGAATTCTTGCCAGGAAGCAGGCATTTCTTTCGTGAACATTGGCGCGCCATAAATGACGGAATTCCCCCGGGGCAATAAGTAACTTTGCCAAAACGACCTTAACCGTACCGTTACAGTTACCACCCTGACCTGGCTTGGGGATTTCCGCGACGTTGCTGAGGTCCACACCATCCCTGGTCGGGTTACCCACCCCTGAAGTCCCCACCCCGGAGGGGACTTCTCGTTGACTAGGCGGCGGGGGTAGGACCCGTCGATAGGCTAAGACTGAGGCAGGGGAGTTTGGAAGGAGGATCTCGAATGAGTGACGGGGGAACTCATATTTTCGGAAGCACGTTAGCTTCACTCACATTTTCGGAAGCACGTTAGCTTCACTCACATTTTCGGAAGCACGTTAGCTTCACTCACATTTTCGGAAGCACGTTAGCTTCACTCACGCTTTCGGAAGCACGATAGCTTCACTGACAGTTTCGGAAGCACGTTGGCTTCAACACACCGTTTCGGAAGCGCGTTGGGTTCAATTGATATTCGAAAGCACATTTGCTTCAACCGTCGATTTGAGAAGCACGAGTCGCTTCATAGCCATTGTGACTACTATAAAGTAGTTTTGTGAAGAAACGTGTTGCAGACCCAAGGCCGCAATTTCCTTGGGTGGTCCTTCGATCCAGATACCTCTTTTTTCGGTGCACATATGTACATGTGCTATACGCAAGTGTGCGGGCGAGCACAAGTCGTGTGCAACGCAGCACATAAAACATAATACATTCAATTGAATTTAAATATCACCAAAAGTCAAACATGAATTTGAAAGTAGAAACATTTTTCTACTTGGTGAGGATAATATTACTAATTTATATGGATTCTAAATACTAACTTACATTGCACAGCTCTTTCGCTACGGTACATTAAAACTAAAAACACAAAACATAAAGAAGAACCGCTTTTATTAATATAAGAATCGTACAAATTTAAGCATTTGAATGCTGTATATAATTAATTATGGTGTACTATTGTTGCATGAACTGAGAAAGGAGCAGTATTGTATTATGGGGAAAATATACGTATATTTTTAAGATTGTGTAATTTTTAAAAGCGTATATGTACGTCCTTCGTATCGAAAGGGTTAAGAACAGAGTTGTGACTATCTGTTGAATTTCCCGGTTCTCCTCTCACCAACGCCAACTGCGGAGCGTGTTTGGCGGGGGGGTGGTACGCGTGACCGTGTAGAGAGTGTAGCGACACCCTAGGGAACTTCCATAGTTAGTTTCTTAGTAGATAAGTAGTTGGTAAGAAACACTAGCGCCATCTATATAATGTATAAAAAGGGTCGCGGCGTTACAACAGACGCTCCTCATCATACCTTCCGGTTTTATATTCAGTGCTATATATAGTTTTCAATAAATGTTATTGTTACATATCCCTGACTGTTGGTGATTTCATAACTATCCTCACCAGAGTGTGGAGTTGCCCGTTGGAAAAACTAGCGAGATGTACACGCACGTGATTGTAAAACGAACATTAATTACTTAAATATAACTTCTTTTCTTATTAAACGTTCTTTCGTGATTATATGATCTAAAATTTAACAGGTTATGGGCCCAGCGTCCTACCGACTGTGCCAATTAATTAAATTCTTAAACGTGAAATAGGGAAAAGTGAGGTTAGAATCGCGAGGGCCACGTGGTCGACAAAATTATAAAAATGAATCTAGGAAGAATCAAACACATACAAAAGCTCGATAACATGAACTATGAAACCTAGAAAATTCAAATAAAAAGTGTCCTAAGATTTAACGGTTTGTGGAACTATGTTAACGGAAGTGTGCCGAAACCAGAGCAAAACCACGGCGAGTGGACCACGAACGATGAAAGGGCTTTAGATGTGATTACACTAAGCATAAAAACGAACCAGTACAATCATATAAAGAAGGCGAGCACCTCGAAGGAAGCTTGTGATACACTTAAAAGTATTTATGAATCGAAGAGGCCTATGAGACAATGTGTGTTTTTTAATCAATTGTATCGTCTAAGAAAATCCGGAGACAGAAGTATGTCTCAATACGTAGACGAGTTTGTTAGAATAACGAAACAGCTGGAAGAATGTAATATGAAATTACTAGATAATTTGCTATCTATCTGGCTTCTGAATTCTGCTAAAGTTTCTTTAAGTGAAGATTTACGGCAGGGTCAAAAAAGATCTGTTATTTGTGACTTGGAGTATTTAGAGTTGTGCCATCTGAGTGCCAGCCCCCAGTTGGCTTACTTGACTTTAGGTTTCCTTAGAATTAGATTGTTTGTAGGTTTAGCAATCGTATCGGTCTCCGTCAATAGCAAGTACCCTGCTATAAATTAAAGACTTTTCCGGGTCCTGTGAGGAAGACCAGACGCCACGCGATAATTCCTGCGGCGTGGGCCGCGGCCAGCTTTAGCCCTGGAAAAGTTTCCCATGGTTGATCAAAACTGTCGTCCACCTCTCTAGAATCTCATCTTCTCCTCCAGAAAGTAACGCGCTAAGGACGCGCTGAAAGGGATGATACGAGACTGTAAATAGAGACTTTTCTTAGGAAAAGAGATTTTTTCCGTTAGAGTTTAGAGGCTAGAGTTCAGTCTAGCCTGTCAGAGTTCAGAGAGTTCAGCTTAGCCATTCAGGGAACAAGTCCAAATAGACATATATATACACACTCTCATTTACACACACACATACACACACCGCACTCTTATAAATAAATAAGTTATTCAACAACACCGTGTCCTCATGTTATCGTCCGTCGCTAACACGGTTTATGCCACGGACGTGCGTGAAAGGCTATTTTAGAGATTTATGATTTTTAGTTTTCAGTTCGCATGTGTTCCCAGAGTACAATATACTTCCTGGCGAGAGAAGGTGACTTATGAGTTAAAAACTACGAGTTTTTAGAAAGTCGCTTCTCTCGTCCCTCAATAGTCGTGGCCGTGCCATAAACAGGGAAATTCTGGGTAGTTGGACACGTGCGTGTAACGGTTAAGATACCGAAGGTCCGCTACCTAGACGAATTTCCCCCAACGTCGTCAAACGTCTTTACCCCCACACGAGAACTACGACACCCCTCTCCAAGTGATAGCGCTAAGAGCCCAAAGAGGAGTGTCCGCGTTTAGTTAAGTCCGCTGATTGGTGACTGCCAAAAATGAGAAGAAACCAAGCAGCGGACAATTTAGAAAATAGGAGAGTTGGCGATCAAAAGCGAAGATTGCCAACGTCACTCACAAACCATTAGTTAGACAGAACACTCACAGTTAGAACAGTTAGAGAGTATACTTAGTACAATAACAGCTTCAGGTGTCACATAGGACCCTGACACTCGCAAAGTAGAAGTCAGTGAATCACATTATAGTGAGAACTTCAGGCGTCACATAGGACCCTGAACTCAAATCCAACATAGTACAGAGTTAGTTAGAAACACGTTCAGTGTCGATCAGAATACAGTACTTAACACTGAATACAGTTAAGAGTTAGTCAGAGTCACCATATCAGAACGTTCAGGTGTCATAGAGGACCCTGAACACACAAATCATAGGCATACCACAGCACTATAGGCAGTGTGTGCAATATTCCCGAGCTACGATGCTCACTTCACAGCGATTTCACTTCCATTCACTTCCATTCACTTCCAAGCGATTATGAAACGATAAGCATAGCCATCCAGTCAAGAGATGAGATGCTGAGCTTGGAAGAATTGAAAACGAAGCTGCTCGAAGAGGAAGCAAGGAAACGACAGAGTACAAGCGAACTGGAGCCAGAGAAAGAAGAAGAAGAAGCTTTATTATCCAAGAGAGGAGAAGTATATAAGAAGGAATAACCAAAGGAAAGTATCCATGCGACACAAGGTAGGAAAGGCCCCAAATGTTATAATTGCGAAATGGGTCATCTAAGCAGAAATTGCAAATCTAGAGTAAAGACAAAAACCAAAGAGAACAGAGAAGATGCAATGACAGCGACTGCTTTAATTACTACTTTTCAGAGATGAAACGCATGGTGCCTGGATAGTGGCGCAACGAAACATGTGCAACGATATTAAAAGATTCAACAATTTGAACAGAAAAGAAGCAAACAAAATCTATACGGCTGTAGAAAACTGCGTCAACTCACAAAGAAAATGGGAAGTACATATAAAGGTGCAAGCAGAAGGTAACCACCCAAATAATGTGAGGTTACAAGAAACCATACTCGTACCACAATTCAGAAGTAACATGCTATCTGTGTCAAGCATCACGAAGCGTGATTATCAGGTAACTTTATCAGGTAACTTATCAGGTTATTCTATAAATATCATGCTGTCGTAACACGAAAAGATGGATCTGTAGCAATGAAGGCTACCATGAAGAATAGACTATATATAGTTGACGAGAATTCCCCAGAGTACGCAGGTATATCAAAGATCCACAGCAACAGCCTTACAAAATGGCATACGAGACTTGGACACTTAAATTTCGAGGTCGTTAAATGAATGAAGAACCTTGTATGCGGATTGGGTGAAAAGATGGACAGCCCAAATGAAGGATGAGATATGCGACAAATGCAAAATTCACCAGTTACCTTTCAGACCATTCATGGAAAGAGAAAGCAGAGTGTTAGGTCTTATACACAGTGACATATGTGGCCCAATGCAGGTACAATCTCTAGGAAAAGCGAGATATTTCGTTACGTTTATTGACGATAAAACCAGATACCTTGAAGTACAGATGCTAAAGAATAAATTAAACGTGCTCAAGGCATTCAAAGAATACAAATTCAAGGTGGAGAGGCACACGGGACAGCCAATAACAAAGCTTCGGACCGATAATGCCAGAGAGTACTTGTTGAAAGGGTTCACAAGTTATTTAAAAAGTAAAAGAATTACAAGGGAATTATCGGCTCCATATACACTCTAAGAAAACGGCGTAGCAGAAAGAGCAAATCGTACGTTAGTTGAAATGGCGCGGTGTATGCTTTTACAGACCAAGGTGCCTTTCAATCTGTGGGCGGAAGCTGTAAATATAGCAGCTTACATTAGGAATCGCTGTCCAACGAGAACCTTGAATAACGCTACCCCATACGAGGAATGGCATAGAGAAAAGCTATATGTAGGATTCATGAGAATATTTGGAAGCAGGGTTGTAGCATTAAATAAAAGACATAGATACAATAAATTTGCCCTGAAGAGAACAGAATTTATATTAGTAGGATACTCAGAGGAGGCTGAGGCGTATAGGCTGTGGGAAAAGGATACTAACAAAATAAGAGGCGATTTTCGAAATGCCCTTGATTCATCCAACGACGGACAAATCAGATGATGAGCAACAGGGTGTCGAAGAAGAGGATACAGAACAGGATGAAGAAGAATGTCCAGCTACACCCCAGAAATCGGATCAAGAAATGCATCCGCCGAAATCGATCAGAAGACCAGGTCGTCTCAGAAACATTAGAACTGAAAGCAGGGGGAGACCGAGAAGAACATTTGCCACGCGCCCCGCTCAAAATGACATGCCTACAGAGCCAAGAACGGTTAATGAAGCAATGGCTGGGTCAGAACAATATGAATGACTGGAAGCGATGCACACGGAATATGATGCCCTGATAGAAAATAAGACTTGGACCTCGGTAAATAGACCAAATAAGAATAAAAGTATTAAAATGCAAATGGGTTTACAAGGTCAAGACGATCAGGATGGTTCCATTCAAAAATACAAGGCCAGATTGGTCGCAAGAGGCGACCAACAAACTGAAGGAATTGACTACGATGAGGTCGTTGCACCAGTGGCCAGACTGGAAACGATACGCACAATCCTTGCATCAAGCGTGTCGAGAAAAATGCATGTTCACCAACTAGACGTGGTGACCGCGTATGTTTAAGGGGACCTCTATGAAGATGTGTACATGGAACAACCTGAAATGTTTGTAAAGCCGGGTCAATAGGACAAAGTGTGTAAGCTGAACAAACCTCTATACGGGCTGAAAGCAAGCGGATCGTCAATGAATAGTACCACAAACTAGACAATTACTTAATTAGCCTAGGATTTAAAAACACTGAAATAAATCCGTGCGTATATGTAGACTGTAGAGGAAATCACGACACTGTGATAGTTGTGTATGTCGATGACTTATTAATGGCATCCGCGAATTTACCAAACATTATAAGTATAAAACACGAATTAGACCGTAAGTTTAAAATGAAAGAACTAGGTAACATAAAAGAAATAATTGGTATGCGCGTGGAAAGGCAAGGCGATCTTGGAGATATAACCATAACGCAGAAGAAATACACCCAGGATATGTTATTGAAGTTCGGAATCGGCGATTGAAAGCCAATAAGCAATCCTCTCGAACAAAATATTGATATCGCCGTGATGGAGAGCGAAAACGATGACAAAGTGGTAAACGTACCATATAGAGAACTCGTGGGGTGTTTGATTTACCCAGCTAACGCGTTGCGACCTCACATAGCATTCGCGGCAAACCTTGTGAGTCGCTTCTGCAACAATCCCAAATTGATTTGTTGGAAAATGGCGAAACGGGTTTTACGATACTTAAAGGGGAAAATCAATTACGGAGTAAAGTATAGGGCAATGGAGGACTGCTTAACAGCATACGTGGACTCCGATTGGGTGGAAGACACGAGCGATAGATGGTCGAATATCGGATATGTAGTATGTTTAGCAGGAGGCCCGATTAGCTGAAACAGCCGAAAGAAAAAAACCGTGGCACTTTCCACCATGGAGGCCGAGTAAATGGCCCTCCCAGACGCAACCAGGGAAATAATATATGTGAGGGATTCGTTGAAACATATCAGACACGAAGAGATCCTGAGAGAACCGACCGTAATCTATTGTGATAGTCACAGTGCAATAAAGCTAAGCAAAAATAGCATATTCCACAGTAGAAGTAAGCACATAAATATTCGATACCATTTCTCGCGTGAAGCCCAAGAGCGTGGTGATATAATTGTAAAGTATATACCTACCGGCGAAATGCCTGCGGACATATTAACGAAACCAATTCCAAAGAATAGGCATGAAAACTGTATCGAATCACTAAAACTGTGCATTTGAAATGCTGGCAGCACGTTGGCGTGCGGAAAAAGGGGGAGTGTTGAATTTCCCGGTTCTTCGCACACCAACCCTAACTGCGGAGCGTGTTTGGGGAAAGGGTGGTACGCGTGGCCGTGTGGAGGGTGTGGAATTGTCCGTTGGAAAAACTAGCGAGGTGTACACGCACGTGATTGTAAAGCGAATATTAATTACTTAAATATAACTTCTTTTCTTATTAAACGTTCTTTCGTGCTTATATTACCTAAAATTCAACATTATCGATAAGGTTATCGATAGATATCGATAATATCAGAATGCTATCGATAACTCGATATATCGTTAAGATATCGATAAGACGAGCAAAAACGACTAAGATATTTTGGTCAACATCATACTTATGCATTAAAATACATTTTACTATTTTGACATATTTCTTCGAATCAAAGGCAATATCTTTATATCACGAATCAAAAAAATAGAGTAATTGCATACGATGCTTCATTTAAGGTTTTTCAAAGTAGACTAAATTCTTTCCGATAGAAGAACAAGATTACAACCAGACTACATAAATATGTTGTACGTAGTATCTTACAACAAAAAATAAGTAGATTTTAAACGAGTTTGTTATAATTAATGCGTTGCAACCTTCCTGAGTCGCTCGTCTTCGCTTTAACGATGTCTTAACAACATATTGGTATATCATTAAATTATCAATAATTTATCGATAATCGATAGCCACATCTTTAGGTAAAAATTTATCACTTTTCGAAGGTTGTTTTATGACTTGCATAATAATGAAACATTTTTACGAGGAGGAAACCATGAATATTTTCTTCTCGAATTACTAATAAACGGCAGTACCATACGAAATCAAACAATACATTTCCTTATTTGACAAATAAAGGTGGCCAGGATTACCCCGTTCTCCCCTAATACGCGATGCACAATTGAAATCGTGCACGCTATTTCTACATGCCGCGTTCAACGAAGCGTATTATGCACAATTTATGAGCTATAAACGCGGCTGTGCATCCTTCATTTATTGATTCAACCTGCCTCGAAGCTTGCTTTAGAAGTTAATTAAACGTAATTCAGTTCAACTCATCAAAGATTATACTAATATCTTAAGATGTTGGTCACATTTTTCCCTGCACCATCGATTATTCTCAAGTAATAATATAACGGTACGTTATATTCTAATGTATCGTAATATTGTATACCTACCGATTCCTACTCAATTTTTTGCAAACAGCGCATCGGCATTAGTCAATCGTTTAATATTTTGTTACTTGGTCACAATAATCTCAGTCAGTCAACGCATCGGTATCAGTTGTTTTGTACAATAGTTAGTTATCGAAAACATTTACCCTAGTACTTTGCGCAGTATCCCTTCCCCAGTCCCTTCTACGTCATTCCTAGTCTCCTGGTATATACATATATAACGTAGACTCCGAAAAACCAGACAGAACTTGTACTACATCACCACGCGTACATAATAAAATAAAACCTCTTTAGTAGATTTTAAAGTGTTGCGCTCGATTTCACTACCCGGAATCCAACAGTAATATACAGTTAGTGATAAAATTGAGTATATCAATAAACAGAAAATGTCAAGATTTCTGCGCTAATAGCGAACTGTCGATCCCGAGATCATCGCAATACAGAAATCTTTACCGTAACTCGCAAAAAATTTCCATTGTTGTAGGAAATACAAATTCGGTTGAGAAACGTCTAAGGAGTAGTGTAATATGTCTTGTTAATTTAACGTTAATTATACGGTGATGTAATATTCTCTTTCATGTAATTGATAGTAGACAAGTAATTTACGAAATCTGAATTTCTGTATGTTTATCGAAAACATGTTAAGAGGAAATGTACTAAACAAATGTACTCACTGACAGTCACAAAAGTCTACATACACATTTTAAATTTCAAATATTTACATATCTTGGAACACATTTTAGGATCATAAATATGCTACGAAGATTTATAGAATATAGAATTATGAATAGGGAAGATTAATAAATGACGTTTCATAAAATGGGCATCATTGATTACATGAATAGAATTGTTCCTTAAAGTGTAAAAGATGTTATTTTGTCTATACTAAACAAATTATAGCATACCAGAGTTTCATTAGGAAGTCTAACAATGTATAAATACAGCTATAACAATAAGTTTTGTACATCTTAATAAATCTACGTATATTTCCGTGAAGTTGTGTTGCCGGACTATGTAATCATTTTTATAAACATGTGAAAAAAGTATAATCATTTTTTTAGAATCTATCCAATCTTAAATAATAAACAAATTGATATTTTTGAAATGGTCGAAACCCTTGTACTTTTTAAATATTTACAATTTGGAAGTGTATGTGAACTTTTGCTACTGACTGTATATTGTACTTGGTAAATAGTAATATAAAATGATACAAACTACCGGTGGAAATAATTAGAATATATTTCCAAAGATTATTTTAGTTAACAGTTCATTCAAAAATAAGGTACAGTAACTTCTCGAGTTACGATCACCTCGAGTTACGACCATTCGCACTTACGACGAAAAAATTTCATAAAAAAATTAAGAAATGTATCAATTTTTTATAGTTTTCGTTAAATATATATATAATTATTTACTTATATGTAGTTAACAATTAAAAAACAGAACGAAAAGCTATTCATTTTGATGTACTGTATGTCTATTATAATTATATTATTTATTTTTGTATGAAATTCGATTTACGGCCATTTCGACTTACGTCTGAAGTTGCGGAACCGAACCCCGTCGTAAGTCGAGAAGTGACTGTACTTTCTAATTGAGTTAAATTGATTTCGTCCTTGTGCCAAGAAAAATAGATATTTCAATTCTGAACTTTTTCATACTTCTAGATTTACATTTTTAATTACAGCAGTTCTCTAAATTCACCCTATTTAACCTTTTTTTTTTCTCCAAATCCACGAATAAGTTCCGTGCCAATCTCTCTGCTATTATTATTTAATTTTTTTTACTCTTTTATCAGAGTAAACATGCCATCCAAGGTAAAGCAGTATAAAAAATACACGAATTTTATTCTACGATCGAGCAAAAACTCCGCAACTGAATTTTTCTCCAGTTTATTGCAACGTTTCACGACAATTTCAAACAACTCGTGAAATGCGCAAAATCCTATGCGGAGGGACGAAAAAAAATGAGAATGGAAACGAAGAGGGTGAATGGACTGCCTGATGGTTCGACAAGAAC
Organism: Eucera pruinosa; assembly: GCA_028830335.1. Taxonomy (NCBI): domain Eukaryota; kingdom Metazoa; phylum Arthropoda; class Insecta; order Hymenoptera; family Apidae; genus Eucera; species Eucera pruinosa. The sequence continues at coordinate 2,059,052 of JAMYCR010000008.1, read as the reverse complement.
AAACGCACACCGAGTAACGACCAAGCAACGACACAAGAAGGAGAATGGACCGTGTAGACACATGAACGAGTGTGCTTTTTGTGACTCACATGGGAAACTGACTGGAGGATGAGTCTGGGCGTTGAGCACATTGTGGGGGTGCCTGGGGGTTGCGGCGCGTTGCCTGCAGAAGCAGAGGACCGCCGCCGTCACCATGCCTGCCACGCTCAGGATCACAAAAACGAGCGTGACGGCGAACCAGATAATCTGCATGCCCAGGATCGTTGATGCCTCGGAGTCTGAAACAAAGAAAAAAAAGAAAGAATCGAGATATTAATACTTGAACTACTGATATAATTAATTAACACGGTCGCTGTGGTGCCAAAGCCAACACATCGTTAACACAAAATGACTTATCTGGTGTATCACTATTAACAATGTGTCGGTGGGAATACTAATAGCTAGTGTTAGAACTAGGAATTGTGAGTTAATCGACTTTTTAATTTACTGGTAATTCGGTAAAAACTTCAACCATAACCGTTTTATCGATATTCTACCGGGTATATTTTAAGGTATTGAAAATATTGGAATAAATATTGCAAAATATTTTTTTTTAATAAGATTGCAACGTTGCGAAATTACTAATCAGAATCATTCAATTGAAATGAATACTTTTCAAAATATTCATTTTTATTAATATTTACAATTTGTTCCACCGTTGCTTCTGTCAGTTATCTTCGTGCAACTTCGCATTTCTCTTGCAAAAATTGAAGAAATGCGTTGACATTTTCATCTTTATCACAAAAACTAAGAAAGCGTGTCGAAAGTCGAATTTTTATCGTCACAATTTAAACTTACAAAATGTATGTACTATATACGCATTTTGTTATTATACTTACTTTATCTAATTATCGGTAAAAAGGAGGCGAATAACCGGTAAAATTTTGATGTTATTTTTCGAAATTTACCGGTGAATCGGTAAATCGATTTACTGGCATTACAGCCACTAGTTAGAACTGATATCGTATCAATACTATCGATACCAGTTTATAAATTTTAATCTCGTATGGAGTAATATAAAAAATAAAGGTATCAAAATGTATCGATACTTATTTGATATGAATACGAGGGTATCGATAACCTGCTCGATAACTATAGGGAAGTACTGATACCTATTTGAGACCTAAAAGAAATTATCGACATTTTATTGTTATCTTTTTGTTCATTAAATTTTACTAAATTTTCCCCTTTACGCACATTTATGTACTTCTTGCATTATTTTAACATGTAATTCTGAAACTTCTTATTATTTGTAGAACTCGCATATAAATACTTTCGAAATAATATTAGACAACTATCAATCTTTTGGTAGGATATTAGATGAGTATCGACAATTTTTTAAAGTATTAAATGGGTGTCAAATACTTTCACGGAGTATCGACACCTTCATGAGGTACCAAACGGGTATTGATTCGGTATAATATTAGTTAGGTATCGTTTCAAGAAGTACCAGTATCGAAATTTGATATCGAGTACCTACTTAAATTATCGATACCTTTCAATACTTCCCATTGAGTATTTTGGTATTGAATTATTTGAATATGACCACCAATAGTATCGGCATCGGTTCCATCACTGCTAACAGCTCGTTTACACGATACGGTTTATTTTACTGAATCGGTAATAGCTGAAAGCAACGTCCACAACTTTTTGAATTATCATCGCATGTTCAGTTCTCAAACATATGAATTATTAAGGTGCAGTCACGCACCGTCCATTGACTACCATTGACTATCATCGAATGCTATCAACCGATCACCAAAATTAATAGATGTTGCCACCCTGCGCCCACAAAACTGTGAATGTCATTTGAAACATGAATAGGGTAGATGTCTCCAATTACTGTCCGTGAATCCTATAATTGCCATTTAAATTATTTTATTTAATAGCGAACGAATGTACGAAGAATCGAGACTAAAAACATATAAATATTTTTGGACTTCATTTTTATGTAACATCATTTGTCATTTTTATGTTTATATTATTCACGACAGAATGATTATTAAAATGACGGATGCCTATTACTACTATTTTTATTATAAATAGTTAGATACGCATAAAGAAACGAAAAAAAGCGAAATCTGTTAGATTTTTCAGTTTTATCGAAAAAAACGCAGTGATAAGTCGCCCACGACTTTCTTATATATACTCCTATTGTACCTTCTGCTTACTTAATCGAATAAAAATACAATTTACTTTGTAGAATTACTTAATATACAATATTCTTTACATATTTATAATAACAATAAACGCAATATAAAATCGTTCCCTTGACCTATATCTGAGTAATTACATACTTTTTATAGTGGTAGATGTACGAGGGTCATTTGAAAAGTTCTGGGCCTAACCATCAGATGGTGGTTTTGTTAAAATTTTATTTACACTTCTTGAAGTTACGTCTATTATTTTATGTATGACCTACAAGATTTAGATTATTACCTACAAGTATTGATCTATCATGTAATTTACCCGAAAATTTAATTTAATAAACTATCTCGCTTTCCTCCGTGAAATGGATAACATTGAGCACCGTGTCGTAATTAAGATCTTCATTTAAAAAAGCTTAACACTGATGAAAATTTTTAAGGAAATGAGAAATGTGTTGGCTGATAATACACCATCGTATACAAGGGTAATAAAATAGGTAGCAGAATTTAAACAAGGTTGTACCAGTTTGGAAGACGACTCGCGTAGTGGACGTTCAAAAACTGCAAGAATGACTTTGAAGCAACGGATTTCCCGAGATGGCATAAAAACAATAGACTATCGCTGGATGAAGTGCACTGAAGTTGAGGGAGATTATATTGAAAAATAGAAGCAATTTGAAATTGAAAATAGTACGTTTTTATTTTTAAGTTGCGAACATTTCAAATGTCCCTCGTAATACAACCTTTACCCGATTTTACACTTTCTATTCATTTTACTGATTAGTCCTCAAATGATAAGAACTTAAAGAAACGTAGTAGAGAAGATTGAATATGATAAACATAGGTATGTCCTAAGAGTAGAAATTCCCCATTCTACTAAATTCATTCGACGTGTCTGCTATCAAAGTAACCATTTACGTTGCGGAGACGCTTTCCTTTCTTCTTTCAATTAAAATAGCAATGGCAGTTCATCTTACTGTCATGTGTCAGGTCAACTGACAACGGGAAAGAATTAATTCTCTCAGGCGTTGTACAATGTGTTCCAGCGACACAGCTGACACAGGGACCATCCTCTGGCAACGAGACGTGCACGCAGTTTCGTTGAATCGAGAGATCGATAATGGGCTGCATGTACTTTTTATCATTACGGATCGCGCGACACGCTATTGTATTGTAAAACCCATAAAACAATTCACTTGAAAGCATCAGCAATGATCAACAGATGAATTTAGAACGATGAGAAAGTTTTTATATCCTTTTTTCTGGTATTTAATAGGTTAATTAATAATGGCTGCTTAATGAGATTTTCATTTCGTTTTTAATTATTTAGTACGTGTGTATATATTGAATATATACGGACCAGTTTAAAAGAAATACGTAACTTATCCTGATAAGAAGACTGCGGATTTGTATGCATTTATGGAAAATTTAAATGTGTGAAGAGACACGAAATGCACACAATATTCAAACATATACGAAATATTGAAAGTAAATTGAATTTTAATGTTTGTAGGTTTCTTTTTCACTTCCGGATGTAGGAGGAAGGGATAGAAAATGGTGAAACTGGAACGTGAAATGGTTTCACTTACAATAATCTTCCCACTCAGAGTCAAGAATGGTTGTATCCTTTGATTCATCTGGTCGACAGTTGCTGAACAGTCCATTGGTCTTAGGAGCGGTCATAAAACAGTTTAGAGTAGTGTTTCCCAACGTGGGCTCCACGCCCCACAGGGGGGCAATTTGATTGTTAAGGGGGGCAATTCGAAAATGGACTCGTCCAGAGTTCAAGTTAACCGTATGGCGACTCTCAGTTGCTACTCGAGCTGGATAAACATTAGATTATAGGTAATAGACGTGTGTTACCTCAACAATTTCCTAGTGATTAATTCTTAAAACCTATCACTTAAGTTTCTTCAGTGAGCAATTCAATTTTTGAAAATGAAAAATTATGTATATGTTACATGGGGGGCATAAGAAATTTAGAAAGGCTTTGGTGGGGCATGGCAAAAAAAGGTTGGGAAACACTGGTTTAGAGCCTATAACTTCGACTACAGTGGAATTTGCATTGCGGCAATTTCTCCGAGGTTTAATTTTATGTTCATTTTATGTTTATTATTTTATGTTTAATATACGCTTAGATACATTAATTATATATATATATTTACATTATTTTTTATAACTATTTTGATTTCTGTTTATTGCGTTCTGGGTCTGAATTTCTCTGAATTCTTTTTTTTTATTGATTTATTGAATTTAATTATTGGTTTAAATTATGTAAATAATTACTTTTAATGTAACTTTTAATAGGTTCGTTTAAATATATTAATTCTAACTTTTACTTTGTTAATTCATTAATTTGTTAATGGAAAATTAGTAGGATAAGTTGAATAGTAGATTCGCCATGCGTCACTGTATTAAGTAGCTTTAAATAATGATAAAACAGTTATATATGTCTAGTTTTCAAGTTACTTGTGCAAGTATTTTGTGCTATAATTGCTTCCTATCTCATAGTGAAAAAAATTTTTCTTATATTTTTACTCCAAGAATATTTTTCATGTTTATCGATTCCCAATCATTCAGTTCCTTTGATCATGAGTTATGCGTAGCGCATTTGCACACAAGCAAATGCACTGCTTATGAATAGTCGTACACAATGTAACTCTATGCTTTGTAAGTCGTTCTTTCTTATCGATTCCAAACTTGTTCCGAGCCACGAGTAATTTTTGGCTTGTTGTCAGATAGCACCGCGGTTCGCTGATTCTCGAAAGATTGAAGCTCTTGCACTTCAACAATTAGAATACTCTAACCAACGTTCAGTTTAAAAATTAATATGATAAGTTGACAATAAAAATTATTCCACCCACGGTGTTCAGGTTTTTTTTTGATCCATCATAGTCCAACATTATTAAACGACGAAAATTGATTATATTTAAGCTCTATAAGGAAAATTCAAATATAATATGATGAGAAAATATATTCATAATATAAGATAATTAGTATACTTTTACTAATATAATGAAAATGAATTTTTACTGCAGATATACAGATTCTAATTCCACGCAGAACCTAGTTTCATTCTCTAGATAGCATTGTACCTGTTAGGTGTATAAATTAATTCTGAGCTTTCAGGATTTTATAATACTTAATATTTATTCACAATATATAAATATTTAGTATTAAACATTTTCAGCATTTTTACGTTTATGAGGCAAGTTCGTCATTTGAAAAATAAAGAATTGGCGATTTCGAATTAATAAAGGTAAGAAGAGTTTAAAAATAGAGCCTCTAAATTCATTTGTACACCTAATAGATTGAGATTTCTGAATATCTGTGCGCGTAGAAATGTGGGTATACGTGTAAAACCTGTTGTAAATAAATAATTTGACTTAATATATATTTTTTCTATAATTAAAGCTATTCCAACACCAGTGACTGGTTATTTTTATGTTTCCTTAGTCCTTTTATTGCATTATAAAATTGAAAATACGAATTTCATAGATATAAGTCAAGTCAGGGTTAACTCAAATTTAAAAAAATTTGACACACCATTCTAGCTCTCAATCCTCCGTGAGTACCATATAATGTGCTTCTAATTTTGAATTTCAACTCCGTCAGTTTACGTTCGAACTTTTATCATATTTGTATTAATCACATAATTGGTATAATTAATAAATCACACAAGAACCAATTAAAGATGTTTGATTAAAATTTGTCATTTTCCATTTAAACGTGCACATTATAATAATTATACTATGCGAATCAACTACGTTAGGAGATTGACCCTGCAAAAATGCTATAAGCCGTTCGATGAAACAGTATACTATAATTAATGCCGGGAATAATTAACTTTCGTACGAGTTCATTTAATACTCTTGAATAGAATACCGGACAACCATGGTATTAATACGAAGCTGTTTGAATCACTCGTTTCAAACGTGAACTATAATCGATAGGTCTGATGCTAAAATGGATTTTCCTCACAAAAGGAACCGTCGATTGATGGGAAGAGAAATTGATTAAAACGCTTCTCGTAAAACGGTGAACGCTGGTCCGAACTATTCACGCTTTTATCGTTTTCCTATATTTTCCTTTGCTATCCTCTGAAGTTTTCTTTATATAAGACCTCAACAAATTATTATTTTGTTCTGAATATTATTACAACAAGTGTTTGAAATAAAATGTTAACAGTTAGTCGCGAAAGTTTACATACACACATTTTCAATTTCAAACATTTACACATTATAGAACACAATTTGGGGGAATAAAAAAAACGTAAACGAAAATTTATAAAATATAAAATTGCAAATGAAGATTCTTACATGAAAAAAATTTCTCCTAGAATTGATTTAATACTATTTTATTTATGTTAAACAAATTACAGAACGTCACAGATACACTAGAAAGTTTATTATTACAGCATTTTCATTATTCCAAAATATTTGCTAAGATACGTAAATATTTGAAAGTTTAAATGTGTATGTAGACCTTCGTGACTGAGACTGTACGTGTTGACAACCTGGGTAATCGATTGGTTCTATTGTTTCTAAACCTGTTAACCAATTTAGTCTTACGTATGTAGAGATCTTCAATAATCTTTAATAATTTCTTCAATGATCATAAAACGGATTCATGCATTTCTAAGATGCATTTAAAAAATCATCGACTGAAGTTTAACAGCAATTTGTGCAAGAATTCGACAATTCTCAGCCGTCATCGCAGTTCGATTACGAATCAATTTGCCTAAGCGTATATCATTTGAAATATGAAAGGACCACCCCGCATCCACTTTCGGGGCTTGGGGGGGTCTCTATAATGAATCGCTGGTAATTAGAACTTACTGGCACAGAGGGTGGAGGTAGCCTCATCGGAACCGTCGCCGCAGTGATTCACACCGTCACAAAGGAGGTCCGTCTCGATGCAGAATTCGTTCTGGGTACACCGGAAATCCTTACAAGCGTGTTCTAGAAATAAAGCAAACATTCGTCATTAAAGACAGGAGAACGAGAAATAAACGTTTTTAGAAAATAATAAGTTAAAATATTGGGTTGTCCGGAAAGTTCGTGCCGAATTTTCTATTGAAAAGGTATATTCGAATAAGCATTGTAAGAGTACCACTAATTGAAATTAAATTTGTGAAATGTTAATAAATAGGTCTTCCAAATAAAACATTTTCGGGTAAGTTTCAGCCCCTCACCCTGTTATTAGAGTAGTTACAAGCAATAACGTAATTTACAGTTTAAACTCCATTTTTTTTGTTCTATCACATAAAAAGTTGTAAGAAAAATCGGAGATTCTTTATCCAGTAACATATACATCTTGAAATGTTCTCAGATTTCTTAACCGCAGAACTGAATTTTAAAGAAATGTCGAAAAACCAATTGTTTATGGAAGTTTTTACGCGACTGTGTTTATATTTTTATAGATACCTTTATAATTATAATAGAAGCATTTTGCTACCCCATTGGCCTTTCTTAAACTGAACTCGGACAGCCAAACTAAGGTACATTCATACCTAATCGTTGAATATTTATAAAAATATAGTGAAATACAATATAAATATAATGCGGCACGAACTTTTCGGACAACCCAATATATCAGTGTAAAGAAAACTCCAAAAAGTAACAGATTTTCATAATTAAATTCATAAATACTTGACTGGATGACTCGAGACTTGACTCAATAAATTATGTAAAATATAATATACAGGGTGTCTCAGGTATTTTCTGCGAAGCTTTATCAGTATATTCTACGAATATAAATAAGTAATACAAATATAGGTCATTTGATGTCTTACCAAAAAGTTGTAACAAAAATATGAAATACAATAGAAAATATGATAGAAAACAAGAAAAAATTGACAACCAATATTACGTTTAGTTACTAATACACCATTTTAAGACATTTATTCAATAGCGTTGTCAGTATAATACTGATATCACTAAAAAGTTGACCTTCTTACTTTACATATGTATAATATAAACTACACATATTTATATAACTCATTTTGATTTCATTCTATTTCAGTGACTACATTTAGATTTGTGTAAAAGCAATATCGATTTTGAAATCTGAAAGCAACACGATTTATGTTACCACTATAATTTTATTTAATCGATTGTATAGTACCCAATTTTTCTTCAATATGATTCTAGTTCAATGCCTTGAGAGCTTATTAACGCTGTTATTATAGAAACGTGAATACGTAACTTTAAAATTACCAAGAGCCGACATTGCTTTCCCACGAATCCAATATTTGTACTCAAATTTCTAATGAATCTTTAAATGATCTATCATTATATTTTTTGGTTATTTATAGGTATAAAATATTCTGACAATTTTGTGGAAAATGTCTGGGGCACTCTGTATATACAAATAACTATTTTCCAAACTCTTTATTAGCAAAATTTTATGAAGTACCTATTAACAGTTTACAACAGGGTTTGAAAACTTAGAACACCAATTGCAGTCCTTAAAACAGTTATGAAGGACCGAACTTTCTTAGTATATCGCTTTTCAGTAACTGTTATTTTTCTTAACGATTCTTCAGCAGCATCAGAATGGATATTTTATATTGATTCCATAACTGTTATTTTTCCAGCTTTATATAGGTTCTAAAACGGTTCTAGAGTCAATTTTTCTATCGTTTTTTTCGTAATAAACTGTAATTTAGTGTACATATCCATATTTTGTACATTATTTATAGAAGAAGGAGAAATGTTTAGATATATAATTAATTACTAACTAAGCATTGAAATGAATGAAGCAGAAAAAGAAATGTATTAATGGGCACTTTTCATTTTGTGAAATAATAATATGCACAATTATTTCTCGTTTTTCATGATTTTGTTAACGATATGTATATATACATTAATTTACGGTTGTGATATTTACTAATTGAAGTTAAGAAAGAGGCAACACAAGAATCAATTCTAGAAATATTTCAGAACTAATATGGAACCGAAAAATAACAGTTATAGAACCGATATAATATCGATTCTGATGCTTTGAAAGAACTGGAACCAAAACTGATATACTTCGAAATTTCGGTTCTTCATAATAACTATCCACAATAAAAGTTCTTCATAACTGTTTCAAACAGAATCTTTATATAACAGTTTGAAACAGATATTTTCGGAACCTTTTCAACAGGGTTTGAAAGCACTGCTGGCAATTCCGCAAACGTAAGTTAGCGTGAAGCACCTGTTTTCAGAATTGAAATTCATTTTATCACCTCAGCGTTCATCCAGGAAAGCAGACATTATACATGATAGTCTACTATTGTGATTAAATGTGCAAAAGACACGAAAAAACGTCTGACAAAATATAAAATTTAAGTTTTGTATTAATATTATCAAATAAAGGAATGGAAAAGATATTTATGATAAACGACTAAACTTGTCATTTTTCTTCAATTTAATTTCTCCATACTTTTAATTACATAAATGAATCTTTATTTCAACGAGAATTTATTAAGCTACAAAATAATTCCTCTACGTATAGCATAACATTTGCTTAGCTTTAGTTTACCAATATCTCGAAAAAACTAACGAAATCTGATCTGGATACTGAAAACGGCAAACGACAAATATTTACATTACATAGATTAGGAATTGTCTCAGAAGAGAGAGAGAGAGTGAAGCTAAACAATAACCGCTATAGAACCTATACGAGAGCTGATGCAAATATAGTTCGATTTTTAAATTCTTCATAACAGTTATTCAGAATAAGAGTTCTTCATAACAGTTTCGACCAGAACTTTTATGTAACAATTTGAAACAGTTCTTTTCGGAATCTTCTCAAATCCTTCATTATATGTATGTGAAACCGTTTCAGAACCTAAAAAGTAACAGTTATAGCACCTACATATATAAGAGTTGATGCAAGAAAAACTTGAACCGATGTATTCCGAAATTTAAGTTCTTTATAACAGTTATTCAGAATAAAAGTGCCTCATAACTGTTTTCAAAACCAGAACCTATATGTTATATAAGCATTCACATATTCAAAAAAACTAATTCACCTCATTTGAATTTCATTGCTATTATCAAGACCGTACATAAAATACTTAAAATGATCACCGTTAACGATTATACATGATTCATAAATCAAAATTGATGCTTTTGTCATCATCAATCGAAGCAAACGACACGATTACGCATGAATTGAAACTGGCTCTACCTATACTGTAGGCAAATTAGAATTAATTAGTCAAATTACAACAGATCATTAGTCGAGTAACGCAAGTAATTGTCCAATAAATAACGAATTTGAGTGGAACGTCTAGTATGTTACGAATCGATTAATTATGCAAACCTGCAGTTTGATACCGAACGTCTGTCTTGTTGCTGGTTCCGTCTCATTTCATGCAATGTTTCTGTCTGCTCGATATGATTAGGGAAAATTAATTGATCGCTACGACGTGAGCCGTTATAATTAGTTCATCGCGTTAATATTAACGATATTAGGGATCAATGTTAATATTAACGTACGATTTGAATAATTGCTTTAGTGCCGCGACAGGATTGTTTTAATAAGCAGCGCAATCATACTGTTCCCTTCCGGAACAGATGTTTCGATGTTGCTTGGGCTGTACGTTCAAATGTCGAATTGAGGCCTCGGTTACAAGAATGGCATGAGTGTAAAAACTTGGTTTCGAGAAAACAACGTTTAAAAGAATAAAAGTAGTATTAATTAAATGTTAATGACTAACGCTTTCAACTATTACTGTTAATAGGAGAATACATATTGTAATTTTTAGTTTCAATTATAGAAGAGATACAACAGCACTGTAACACGGAAATATGAATCAGAATTAAAGTTATGTGTGACGCTTTCCTTGCGCGCAATCATTTTTTTTCTACAGAATAACTTATTTTATCCGCTTTTAATATTAAAAGACTACATTCTAGGTACAGTAGTAAACTGAACATTCCATATTCTTGTTTCTAATATAAATATATTGTATTCTTTCCTTGGCAATTCATTGTAAGTGTAAAAGTTGATGAAGAACTTCAAATTTAAAACATGAATAAGTAACATGTAAACTCAGATTCAAAGGCCTGCATTTTTTTAAACAATTTCGTTATTGGCAACATGATAATTTAAACGTCCCACATCTTCGCATAAACTACAATATATTTTAATCTGAACAAAATCCCAGAAATCGAGAGAAAAAATGATCGATTTTGCGTGGAATGACCATACTAGAATACTTTTGCAAATCTCTATATAACTAATTTTCAAGAATTACATTTTAATAATCTGAAAGAAAAAATTTAAAAAAAATTGGTTGGAAAAAAGTTATACGAATTTAAAATATTCTAAGGGTATTTGCACCACTTTGTACTAATAAATTCAACATCGAAATGTATTCAGAAAGAAGAATCTAATCCCTTAACATCATAACAATTGCAATATACCTACTTGTATCAAAGGAATCAAAATAATAGGCATTTGGAAAATACATAATGTACGAATAATAAATCTTTACACATATTTTTTATGGAAATTGATGGAAATTCTTCATAAGTACATCGTTATTCTAGATCGAACAATTTACATTGTTAAAAGTTTTCCATAATTTACAGTAAAAAAAGTATGAATGAAGGTTTATTATCCTTATACTATGATTCCTTCAAATGCATAATGTTTCGATATTTTTGGCATATACGAATATATATAGCCTAATTGTAGGTTGCAATACTATTAAGGGATTAGATTTTATTTTAAATACAAGTCGATGTAATTTATTAATATTACAACGAAGAAAATACAGAATAGAATAGATTTCCTAATATTTTTCTAATTTAATAGTATACCGGTACAGAAGCTCCTTTTAAGTTTTCAATTTGTGTGCCAAAAATTTAAAGATCGCTTCATTTTTTGTAATATTAATGAATGAAACAACATATCCGAATGTTCTTCAAGCATATCCGAACAAGTTACATAATAATACTCTGACTTCTTTTTAATAATACTAAATACTTTAATTTTATCTTGTTGGTAATGAAAAGAAAGCATAATGAATATTCTATTTACGTTTCGAAAATACTAAGAGCGTATACAAAAAAATCTATCTAAACAAAGGGAAGGAAGACAAGCAGAATAAAAGTAACAATCACAAAATAATATCATCTAAGATCAAGTAGAAGAAAATAAATCCTAGATAAGGCGAAAAATACACGGTGGCCAATTATCCGCGATTAGAAAGCGTCGATGGAGGAAGGCTTCAACTTTAGCCGATCATAAGAAAGTAGTTGTCGAAGGAACGGGAGGCAGAAGGGACAGTAAGATGGTGGTGGGTAGTGATTTCTCTGGTTCCCGTTCGCAATTATAACTCCCGAGGGGGATGCTGCTCCGAAATCGAAGGCAATAAGAGGAGAAATGGGGGATTAAAGGATTGGCGCAAGAGAAACTGGTTGAAGAAAAAGCAGGAACCGACGTTGCGACGCGACGTCTTGAAAAGCGTAATTTTCTATAATTTAGTAGTTGAAATTCTTTTCGCCTTTATCTTCTCCTTTCGCTTCTGCGTTTGGCCAGATTCGAGCCGTTTCACGGGATAAAAAGAGGAATAGAAGAAGAAACCATATTTCATCGTGATTAAAAAGAGATAAGTGGCCGCTTACAAATCTTGTGTAATATACCATTTGACAGAACGAATTTATCTATCATAGGAGCCAATTACGATATTTCACATTCAAAATTCTGTTCGTGGGTTGTTTTCTGATCAATTTTTATTATTTTAGACTAGAGCACTTCAGGTTTTATTATCCACTTAGCTAAACCATTATACATATAATATACTTGGTTTTAGAGTATTAGTCCAAAACGGATGCACTGCACATGAGAAGATATTTTTATACATATGGAATGTCCCATATTTTTCCCGCAAACCATTGTCAGGAGATCTTGTGACTATAAATAAGCAGAAAATGTTATATATCTATAGGTCATTTGAAGCTTCATTAGAAAGCCATGTTAAAGATACTGGGTCGATGGGAAAGTAATAATTCTTAATGTTTATCTTTCGGGCCTTGTTGGCGTTTGCACGAGGTGTGCCGACTAATTGATTCCGAAGGACCACCTAAGTTTCGGACTTGGGAACCGACGATAATTAATTTGTACAACTGCACTGGTACTTCAACAAAACTTGTATATTTCCAATGACAATGTAGTGGACTCTAGTATTTACAATGACAGTCTGAGAAGAAGCGAGAATCTGGTTAGAAATTCTAATTGCGCGATTTTTTAAGACGTCGTGTCCTCCCTTCCATTTCGCCCTTAGCGCGCTATGTTTTTGGAAGAGGAACAGAGGTCTTCCGAGGGTGGACAAGAGTTTTGGTCAACCCTGACGAGGTTTCCGCGGGCTTGTGCTGGCCGCGGATACCGTTAGGTGACCCTTCGTCTTCGATCGACACATTCGGAACTCCCTGGTTTATGACAGGGTCGTTGCTATCGAGGTATGGTAGGTAAAGCTAAGAAACTAAAATACATACCTTTAATCTGCTACATTGCTACGAGTCACGTACCACCTGAGTGATGGCACGCAGATGGTCGAAGCGTTAAAATTCAGCTAAAATAGCTATTGACCTGACCGTGTCATAAACCATACCATCGGAGCCTTAACACTTAACAATTCTAATGATTTCTTGGTAAGTTCTAAAGTTATTCAAGTTTCCATAAAAATAGCATTAATATACCCTCCGAGCATTAAACTAGCGTCATACCGTAGAAAAAACTAGATACTACATAATAAAATAATGATACTATGGTAAGTCGACTTATTTTCATGCTTCAGAACCGAGATTCTTTTCCAAGGGACCTAAATACAATATATATATATTGAATTAAAGTGAAATCGAAATGAATTTCGTAAATTAACAAATTCAACTTTCTAACGCCATCGGTATTATATTGAAAAGAAACGTGACCTTCTTTTCTTATTTTTATATCTAGAATCCATACCTATAGTACTTCGCACATGCCAACAGACACCCTATATACGTATAGGCAAAATTCAATCGTGTAGAATGAAACTTCTTCTGCAGATATCCTGAAAGTTAATAAAATCCCGGAGCTGAAATTTTGTGTTTGGTATTTGTGAACTCCTCCCTCCTCTACTAAATTTCGTGGCGATCGGCTACTGCTGTTTTTCGGAAGTACAGCCAAAAAACGAATTTTAACAAAGTTGATTGATCGTTATTCAAACAATCATAGAACAAACACATACAATACGACATTCCGAATGATACAAACTTAAACAGAGAAGAAATAGACCACTGCTTAGTACAATTAAATGGACATATAGCGAACGCCACGGATAAAGCTGTTCAATTATATAGGGTGTCCTGCATTTGTTCCGTTCATATTTCGGCATTGTGTTCTACAAATAAAAATAAGATTAAAATGTCGTGTAACAAAAAGTCTATAAATGCTTTGTTGCGGCGCAATAATAGAATCATAAAGCCATCGGGTCTATTTTACTTCCTTTGAAAATTTTGTAAGTGACTAACAGCTGCCTTCTGCAGCTGTTTGCCAAGTGTATAATTATTCGACCGAACCTTTTTTCTTAATTTAGTTTGCCTTCGAAATCCAGCGACTTTATGACTTTATTACTTGCGAACCGTTTGCTCGACAAGCGACCTTCGCGCACGTCATCTCAGGTCAATGGTGACCTGAGGACGGACAAGAGGACGGCTCCCTTCCATTTCTACCGATTTTTGTAAACCAATCCGCTCGCTCACCCCCAACAACATGCCCACCCCCAAGTCGCTGCAACCTCTTTGAAAACTTCACCTTTTTTGGAAGAAATCAGTTCTCAACAAGACGTCAGACGGTGAACATATAACAAATAAAGTATAACTTCTCTCACGAGCAAAGCTCGATCACTGGTCAATCAATTCATTCAATCAAGTGGACTCTTCCACGACCCAATCAGTTCGTACCGCGTTAAGTCATGATACGACGCAACATGCTTTGTAAATGTTTACTTCTGTTACATGTTACGACTTATTAACTTACAATTTCTTAAATTAATTGTACAGTTATCACATGTATTTTTATCGGATTTCCTCTATAACCCTATATGCGATTAATAACAAGTCGGAACCACCTTCATCTTCTCTAGTATAGTGGTTAGTACCCTAGTATTCTTTCAACTTTTATCGGGGTAAGATAGACCCGGACAGTAGATCAATCACCGTCATGCAGGTAGAGGACGAAAAGTGCGAAATTGCGGAAAAACGTAAAGTGAATGCTCAAAGTACATTTCCTTTTTTTTATTCACAAACATAGTTAGGCACAAATATGATAGATGTCCCAATTACTGTCAATGTTCCTATAATCAACACTGTAATTATTTTACTTAATAGCATCTTAATGTATGAAGAATCGTACATAAACCAATTTTGATACTAAATTTGAACTTCGGTTTACGTAACGACACGCAGACATTGTATATTCGTTTACACTTGATACTTAAAAATAAATATTAGCAGGTAAATCTGCTGTTGAACATTAAAACGTTACCAATGTAATTATAATGTATAGGACGTGTGATAATTCAGTAAAGGCGATACGTTTACTATACATCTTATATCTGTTACACAAACTGAATTCCTAATATATGTAAAAATTGTTTCTATTTAAATGAGAACTTTTCAAGTGACAATAATAGGGACATCGGACTTTGTTGTTCATTTTCAATTAATTACTCATTAATTTATTATATTTAACATATAAAAAAATGTTCATAAATAAAAGAGATGTTGAACAATATTATGCTCGAAACTTGAACGATACTTAGATTAAATGCGTTCCAAAATTGTTAAATAAAGTAACGTGATAATTTTAAAATGGTAGTAATTTGAACATCTACCCTACCACAGTGAAAGTGTAACAAATAAAATTAAACAAAAAAAGAGTGGTGTTCCACAACACATACTTCAGCGCACAAATGTGACTTAACCAGGGGCATAATCCCCTGTAACAAAAGATTATTCTATTCCAAAGATCTAAACAAAAAAGTAAAAATTCTATGCTACAAAACTCTAATTAGACCTATCCTAACGTGCGGTTGCCAAATATGGTTTAACATTAGTGCTAGCAATATGGAAAAACTTAGAATATGCGAGAGAAAGTATATCAGAGCATGCCTAGGCAAATATAGATCCTCCGAGTCCAATTACACTAACTTAATAGTGTAGCACCCCTACGCGGTTCCCCTGCTTTCCCCGAGCGCCTGCTAGAGTAACGCCCCGGTGCCGACTACCCCTAGGCCCGCGCCACGCCAGCGCCTCTACCCTCACGCTAGACCTACCCCTTTCAAACGCTCTGCTTGGATCTAGACCCAGCGTTGCCAAGAAAAGCACCCACAGAGGGGCACTTCCCTTACCTCACATCCCCGAAAATGTCAACAAGCCCCCCACTTTCCTACCTATTACTCCCACTACTACTTGAGAGAGAGGAGAGAGCTGAAAAGGTATGTAACATTATCGCGTCGTATTGTTAGGCAACTAAGCGATTCATCCCTACCAGTTTACCGATTCTCCCACTACTACTCCAACAATAGGGGAATAAGAAACTTGGTGGCGATTGCGGGGCAAGGGCTACGACGGGTGCCCCTCTGTGGATGCTTTTTCTGGCAACGCTGGTGCCGACTACCGTTAGACCCCCGCCACGCTAGCGCCTCTACCCTCACGCTAGACCTACCTCTTCAAAACGCTCTGCTTGGACATAGGTAGACCCCCAGAAAGGGTATAAAAAGGGCAGTGCAGGCCCCAAAGAGTCAAAGTTAGGTACTACCACCCTCAGCTCTTAAGATGCTCCCTCGAGTGGACGTCCATAGTCTGAGACTATCACCTACCCTTATTAAGAGGCTTTGAACTGGCTCCCCAGAGCGGACCGATACAGACCTCTAGAACATAGCTTCTCTCTTCCAATATTCTACAAAGCTTCGGACCGTCTCCCCCGGAGTGGAACAATACGTACTTCTATAATATCTCCTAGTTCTCTCCTCACTATTAGTTGCGAGGCTTCGAACTGGCTCCTTGGAGTGGACCGACACGAACCTGAAGACTATAGTGCAACCAATCCTTCCTACAGCTCTACAAGGCTTCGAATTGGCTCTCCGGAGTGGACCAATACGGACCTGTAGACTGTAGCTCTTGACCATCGCCCTCTCCTCTCAAGTAGTCGGCCTGAACCAGTGTACAGAGCACGCAGCTCTCCCTCCGCGAATACATTTGAATATTCAGTATAGTGTAATCATTTAGTCTTAGTGTAAAATAAACTGTATACACAAAATTCAAGTGTCCCCGTATTTGTGTCCGCAGCGACTGAACACCCGAACCCACAATAACGCGTGGCCGGCCGTCCTCGGACACCACGACCTCCGAGTTATAATAGCAAATTACGAACCACACGAAGAAGCGGAACTCCTCCGTGTCGATTTATTTATCTTGAAATTAATTAAAGACCATTGGTCATAAATCCATACAATACAAGCCCATAGTTTATACCCAAATCCACTATACTTCGAGCACACTCGACAAGCAGGCTATACACCCTCCGAATCATTCGTCTACCTCGATAGTAAAATGTTAATCCAAAACAACAATAACATACCGCTAATACACCACTACAATAGAAAAGCCTCCGACAAAAGGGTACTATACAATACTAACATAGAAGCAAACAATGACAATCTTAGATTTACGTACAAATTATCTAACATAGATTTAGACTACAACAATGGAAAAAAATAAAAAAGTATTGGTGGCTATGAGGAAAACCACAAGAGAAATGAAGTACAAATTTTCAAGCATTCACGTATAGCTTAAATAGATACTTACGGAGAATATATACATCTATTTTGTAATATAGATTCCATTTAACTCTTATGTAGATGTATACACGCGACCTAATATACAAGTTAATTTTACTAATTATAAAGTGTAGAAACTGTAACTTGTGTACAAAAACCAAAAATAAAAGAAGCGTCCCCTCCTCGATAGGACAGTGGTTAGTATTCCAGTTGTTCGTCAACCTTCGTAAGAGTCGGACGTACCCCAAGCAGTCTTCCCTACCTGCGTACGCTGAGTGCAATTGTACTTGTGCATACAAGTGAAATCAATCGAGCAGAAGTGTCGAGTGAAAATCTATAAAACCTGTGGCTATAATCTTAACATATATCATTCAATTCTTTCCATAGTGTAGATATAATAGAAAAAAATACCATAGAAAATAACATAAACATACAAGGGGTGCCACCCCCAAGTGACGCGTTTCTGATAAAAACGGGAAAAGCCGCAGGCAGCAATGCAACGAGTGAGTTAATAAAAATCATAAAAAATAAAGACATTTTAGAAAAAGAAAACGTAGGACTACTAGTCCACGTCACAAAATCATTGACAGGGAGAAACACCGTCAAAAGATTAAATCCTAAACCTAACTTAACATCACGGAAAACAGAAGAAAATCTCAACATGAAGCCACCGAAGACCAGATCCGCAAAGGCGTCAAATGAAGGAGATTCATTAATATCCTCGTACGAGGAATTAATGAAAATAATAACAAATCTGAACGAAACAGTTGCAAACTTGTCCAAGCAACTGGAGAAAGAAAGAAAGCGGAATAGTACCGATAGCCAGGCCAGTACCGGTAGCGAAAATCTACCTGAGGTGGAAATGGGGTCACTGGAGATATCCAAGCAAGAGCCCACACCGACGTCTCAGGGTTGGACGACCCTCGCCCGGCCCAAGAAGAAGATCAACCCCAGCACCCTACCTGCTAAGACAAAGGAGGACCCACCCAAGGCATCCACCGTCAAAAAAACACGGTCAGTATCTCCTTCTGCTTCTGAAAAAAAATTAGAGGAATTGCTCAGCCCCGCTGAAGACCTAATTGATAACCCTGACAATAAATTTATTCTTAACTACACTCAATTATTAAGCGTCCTAGAAAACTCTTTTGGAACTGCAAACCCAACCGAAATAGCGTATGAATACACAGAAAATATACCTGATCTAACTAAAATGCTTCATAAAATTTACCCATCCCTGACTGGACGCAGTATTAAGAACAGAATCCACAGAACATCAATGGATTTTATGCTCACTACGAGCAATTACAAATGATCATTAAGCACCATAACCCAGAAATAATATGCCTTCAAGAAACAAGTTTTAAGAAAAATCACCACCCAACTTTACGAAATTACGAAATCTTTACAAAAAACAGAGGAAACGACAATTACGCCAGCGGAGGGGTAGCCATCGCAATCTTTAGCAAATTCTACGCTACAACAATACCCCTAAATACTAGTATAGAAGCGATAACAATAGCCACTTCGTTACCAAACAAATTACACATATGCAACATATATCTTCCCAACAGTCAAACGCTCGATATCGATGATCTAGAAAACTTGATAGAGCATATTTCTGAACCATTAATACTGTTAGGAGACTTTAACTGCCACCATACTTTATGGGGGTCGTCCAGAACCGATGTTCGAGGTAAGAAAATTGAAAAGTTTCTAGAAAATCCTAATTTAATACTTTTGAACTCGAGAGAATCTACTCATTTCAATGCTAGCAATGGAACATTTAATGCCATTGACTTAACATTATGCAGTTCGAATTTGGCTCATCGCATGGAGTGGCAGGTCATGGACGACTTACATGACAGTGACCACTTTCCTATTCAAATAACATATGATGATGATTCTTCAAAATCCGATCTTCCAAATATGCCAAAGTGGTACCTTAACAAAATTGATTGGCATAAATACAAAGTAAAAATAGACCATGACATTCGTCTAAAGGGAGAACATTATGAAATTCAGCCGTCTATTATCAACGAAACACTCAAAGAATTCGAAATAATTATATGCACCGCGGCAAGAGAAACGTCTGAGATAAACAAATCCAAATTCACCAGAAAACTCACTACACCGTGGTGGAATAACGACTGTAATTCAGCACTCAAGGAAAGTCACCACGCATTCAACCGCATGAAGAAAAACCCATCCATCGAGCCTAATAAAATTCAAGAAATTTCGAGCGAAGTTTCGTAGGACGATCAAAGAGAGCAAGAAAAAGTCATGGGAGACGTATGTCTCATCAATAACAAATAAGACACCAACGAAGCTCCTGTGGCAAAAAATTAAAAGAATTAACGGAGGCAGGCAGTCTACTGGAATACAGTTTCTATAAATAGACGAGAATAAAGTGGTTACTAACGATAAAGATATTGCCAACTCTCTTGCTGAACAATTTCAGCTAAACTCAAGTGACTGCAACTACTCCTCAGAGTTCATGGCCTATATCAATATCCAAGGAAGTGAAATCATAGAAACATCAACAAATCAAGAGAAGTCCAGTATAGACCCCACATTAAACTCAATCATAACTAAAGATGAACTAAATAAGACTCTCCAAATGACAAAGGACTCTACGCCAGGTCCAGATTGCATACCGAATCGACTGCTTAAAAATCTCCCACCAATAGAAAAAATCACCTTCTCAAGATTTTTAATTGCATATGGAT
The DNA here is from genome assembly GCA_028830335.1 of Eucera pruinosa. Lineage (NCBI taxonomy): Eukaryota > Metazoa > Arthropoda > Insecta > Hymenoptera > Apidae > Eucera > Eucera pruinosa. The sequence continues at coordinate 2,038,317 of JAMYCR010000008.1, read as the reverse complement.
CCACAGGGTTTTTCCAGACAATTGGAGAATGGCCATCGTCGTGCCTATTCTTAAACCCGGAAAAAACAAAGTTAAAATGGAAAGCTACCGCCCAATAGCTCTAACGAACAATATGTGCAAATTGTTAGAAAAAATAATAAATCGAAGACTCAAGTGGTACATAGAAGTAAATTAATTTTTAACACCAGTTAAAAACGGATTCCGACAACACTGTTCCACCACTGACGTCCTAACTAACATAGAGACAAATGTATGCGACGCCTTTCAAAAAAATGAATACCTCATGGCAATCTGTCTAGACATCGAGAAAGCATACGACATGATCTGGAGACGCAAAATCATCAATGCACTTATCAAGTTCAAGATTAATGGTCCTATGCTATCTTTTATAGCAAATTTCTCATCTGGCCGAACTATTCAAGTAAGAGTTAATAGTACCCTTTCTGACCCAACGGAAATAAAAAATGGAGTACCTCAAGGATCAGTGTTCAGCGTGTCACTATTTCTCATAGGAATAAATGACATAGTGGACGGTATAGAAAGGCCAGTCAAAAAACATTTATTCGCAAACGATCTAACTATAACCTGCAGTGCAAAAAACCCAAAGACAGTAGGGAATCTAATACAGGCAGCCATAAATAACCTGCAAGAATGGTCAAATAAGTGTGGACTCAAATTCTCTGCTCCAAAAACTCAAGGAAAAAAGTTCAGGAAAAAAGTAAACCAAGTAAATACCCCGAACATCCTTATGAATGGTGTAGAAATTAAATTCGTGGACACTGTTAGAGTTCTTGGACTGTTCTTTGATAGAAAGCTAACCTGGACCACCCACATCAAATATCTGAAGGATTCATGCTTAAGAAGATTAAACATAATCAAATCTCTAGCCAACAAAAACTGGAGATCAGATCAGGAAACGCTCCTAAAAGTTATCGTGCTCTAATTCTGTCCAAAATTGACTATGGAGCAACTATTTACAATTCTGCAAAATCCAGAATTTTAGGAATGTTGGATCCTGTGCATAACGCGGCACTGAGAATGGCTACAGGACTTTACCGTACTTGTCCAACCAGCGGCATTTTATTCGAGGCCAAAGAGATGTCACTCGAACAAAGAAGAAAATTATTATCCGTCTCATATGCCTTGAAAATTTCCTCCACGTCAAGCAATTCAACCTTTAATTACATTTTCAGGAATAAGTATAAAAACCTATATGACAAAACAACCAATTTACCAACCGCACCTTGTATTAAAATCAACGAATAACTATCCTCTTCCGCATTAGAAAATATCTCAGTCATCGAACGCAAACAGGAGACAGTAGCTCCTTGAACCATCTTAACTCCTCAAATTGACGTAGATTTGGCCGACTCTGCAAAAGATGAAAGAAGTAGACAATAACACATTACCAAATTCTTAGAACTCAATAACAATAAGTATCTTCATTACAATAAATTATACACAGATGCCTCAAAATCCGAACATGGAGTTGGATACGCCATCATTACAGAAGGCAGGATAATTAAACATCGCCTTCCGAACCAAACGTCGACCTTCTCCGCTGAAGCTTATGCAATCCATGACGTCTTAAAATTGATCCAAAACACCAATTATCAAAATCACGTTATTTACTCCGATTCCATGAGCGTTATCCAAGCATTACTCAACCCTCTTAAAATTGGAAAAAAACGATTTAATTAAAAATATTCTAACACTACACACTGATCTCATCAAGCTAAACAAAAATATAATTATTGCATGGGTGCCTTCCTACCAAGGAATAAGTGGGAACGAAAGAGCGGACGCCAGCTCTAAGGAGGCAACAACCCTTCCTCTAGATGAAGTATACTCACCTATTCCCCATCAGGAGCTCATCAGCCACTTTAAAAATATCGTTAGAATGCAATGGAATCAGACATGGACTACTTCAAATCGGACAAAAATTCATTGTGTAGTCAAGGATTTCACCCAACAAATCCCTATCGATAAACTGAGTAGGAAAGAGAGGACAATAATGTCTTGTCTGAGGACCGGCCACACGAGAATTACCCATGAACATATACTCAGAAAAACGGAACCTCCGGTCTGCAACACCTGCCGTAGGCAAATTACTGTTCACCACCTTCTATATGAATGTAGAAGATTCGGAGTTCATAGGCGGAAGCACGAAATAAACCCTAACACTGCACTCACATCGAACAGGCACATCAAGAATACCATACAATATTTACTCGACTCAAGTCTCTTTCACAAAATTTAGACGGTCCACATCAGGAACATCGTCGCTAATGACCCAGATGTCGATGCGATGTTAACCAGCCACAAAAAAAAAATTAATAAATAAATTCGTCAAACCCAACGTGACATTCAGTGCAATAGTTTCGAACAACAATCACACAAACACACACCAGCCACCATCACAGGCACGACCACAACAACCAAATACTAACACCACACCACACACAACGCTATTAGAAGACATTAAAAATATCATCACAGTTACGATCAACTCTCAAATCTCGTAACTGGCTGAAAGTATCGCTGCAAACACGAACACAATAAATATCATAGCAGAAGCATTAGAAATAAACATATAGAATTCATGGCACCGTTACCCAACAGAAGCACAGCCAACGAACTGCTAATTCGCGAACTTAAAATAATCCAAATCAACGTAAATTCGATACGAACCAATGAAAGAAGAGCCACTCTCCTGGACTGTCTAAATAGATACAAACCAGATCTAGCTTTGCTGTCCGAAACAAAACTAAATCCAGTTCACAAAGTCAAATTTAGAGACTATCAATTCATAAGAAGAGATAGATCAAACTCCAAGCAAGGGGGAGGCACGGGAATTCTAATTCGTAAAGATATCAAATTTAAGAACGTCCAGCCAAGCAGCGCCGCGAATAGTATAAGTTTCGAATCCACAGTTTTAGAAATTAAATTTCAAAATAATAGTAAATTATATATAATAACAGGATACGCAACCAGCAATTGCAAAAAAGAATTTATGATGGAATCCAGATCCCTCTTTAACTCCCTTGAGCTGTACAAATCCAACAACTATTATTTGTTGGCCGAAGACTTAAATGCCAAACACGAGGCATGGGGAAATACAATAAACAACAGCCACGGAGTCTCTTTGAATAAATGGCACGACGAAAACCAAATCACCTATAGATCATACCTACATAGAACAGCAGTTCCATCATTCCCAAAAAGCGAAGCATTTATCAACCTCTACATAGCGGACAATAGAATCAATTTCCACCATAGGGCCTCCCTAATGACCATATCCATTCCTTCCACCGGTGATTTTGTATTTGAGGAATCAACCCCAAACACAAAATATAACTATAGTAACGCTGACTGGTTCAAATATGAAACATTCCTGATTGAAAACGACGAAACAGGTATACCGAAAGACAAAAACCTCACAACGAACGAAATAAACAATCGCATAGAGACACTGAACACAAATATACTTAACGCAATAGACTACGCAGTACCGCGCATAGACAATAATGTCAATTCAACCGACAGATACAGAACACCAAAAATAAAACATCTCCGCAAACAAAAAAGCCATATAATCGCACAAATTAACAGACTATCACGAATACAGAACTACACGTCAACAAACGATCTACTAATAGGCACATTGAAAAAAGCACTCTCCAAAATTAGACAAGAAATCAAGAAGGCGTTCCATGAATCAGTGAGCAATTTTTGGACTAACAAAATCACAAAAAATTCAATGCACAAACCACACGAAATGTTCCCTTCCTTGAATAGCCTTTTCAGAACGAAATACAACAACGAGATCGAGAATCTCAAAATTTCTTCCACCGACACAAATCTCCTTCAAAACGCCAACCTTGACATTAACCATTTACCGACAGATACAAACAATAAAATACTAATTACACACCCTCAAGACAAGTTGGACGGCATTGGCACACACTTTGAAGCAGTGCATACAAAAAATCTACATATGGGAAAAGAACAACACTCCAACATAATAAAACAGAAAATAAACTCACTCTAACAAGAAATACAACACAACACCACAATATGCACGTTTTCCGCTAGAAATCTCGCAGATAACCCAGACAAAAACATCATCCCCCCTAATTACTTCACCTCTATCTATAGTCTTCAAACCACATTCAAAAACTTAAATAACAAAAAATCTTCAGGTTTTGACGGCATCCCCAACATAGCACTGAAACACCTACCGCGACCATATACACACCATTACGCCATCCTATTCAACAACTGCCTCAATCTATCGTGTTTCCCCACAATTTGGAAGACGGCAAAATTAATTACCATCAAAAAGAAGGGCAAAGATGCTAGCTATCCCAAAAGCTACCGCCCAATAAGCCTTCTTCCAAACATCAGTAAAGTCTTCGAAACAACAATAAATAATGCAATCGTTGATTCATGCAGAACCAGGGACATAATACCGGAAGCACAATTCGGTTTTCGCCATAAGCACTCCACAGTTCACGCAATCACTAAATTTACATCAAATATTTGTTGGGCTAGAAACGCAGGAGACTATGTTGGAGCCATATTAATTCATTTAGAAAAAGCCTTCGACACTGTTTGCCTGGACGGTCTATTCTTTAAACTTCTTAAGAAACAGTTCCCGATGCATTTGTAAAAATCATCTGGAACATGTTACACGGGAAGAAATTCTACGTAGTGAATGGTGAGTATACATCTAGTAAAGATTTCGATATCGCAAACGGCCTGCAACAAGGTACGGTAAACTCTCCCGTCTTGTTTAATACCTATATCAGTGACTTACTACATACAACTGTATGACCTGAATACCGGCAACGTCAAAAAAGCAATAGCCTTCGCGGACGATCTCTTAATATACATTAGGCATAATAAAGCATCGAAATTACAAGCACTTTTACAAGAAACCTTCATCAAAATTCAGGATTATTTCGTCACGTGGAATTTAAACCGAATTTGGACAAATGCGAGACTATTTTATTCAGACCGTACATATCTAATATATTTCACGCTAACAACGATGTTCGTAAATACGCGGGTAAATTTCATATTCACGACAGCCAAAATTCGAATATTAAAATTCCTCACAAAGACGTTGTCCGCTATTTAGGAATACATCTAGATTTTAAGCTTAATTAGACCAAACACATAGAAACACAAATAGTAAAAGCACAACAAGCCTTCGCAAGCCACAAAAAATTATTCTACGCCAAAGACCTCGATAAATGCGTAAACATTCTATGCTACAAGATCTTCATCCGACCGATCCTGACGTATGGCGGCCCCATCTGGTTCAACATCAGCCCAGGGACCATGGACAAACTTCGAGCCTTCGAAAGGAAATGCATTCGAGCCTGCCTCAACAGATACCGGACTCCAGAATCGAACTACACGAAACGGATCAGCAACTACAAGTTATACGAAGAAGCCAAAATGATCAGGATAGACCTATTCGCGCTAAAACTAATAAGAAACCATTGGGCCAACATTAACACAATAGTATCTAATAGTCAAATATATTGTTCAACTTATCCGAACCCATTGTACTTCGCCAAAACCATGAAAACCGGATACACACCACCAGAATCGTTTGTTTATTTAGACAGTGAAGGATACATTCAAAACACTAGGAACATTCCACTAATATACCATATATTCAGAAAAGCCACCGACAAAACCATCACTTATAATAAAAACATAGATTTCGAGAATCCCACCATGCGATTTACCTATAAACTATCCAGCGTAGACTTTAAGGACAACCATAGACATAATATAAAAAAATATTGGTGGCTGCGAAATTAAATCCAAAATTTAATCTCAATGTTATTGTCAAATCGTCGGTAGTATAGTGGTCAGTATTCCCCAGCTGCTCGCCAACCTTCGTAGGAGTAGGACGTGCCCCGAACGACCCTTCTACCTGCCTAAGTGGAGTGCAATTGTCTCGCTGTGACAGCAAGCGAATATCAGTGCGAAAGTGAAAGCGTGAACCTTACACAATTTGTGTTCAATTATTGCTTATACACAATCAACCACCGAACTATTTAATAATTAGTTGGTATTAATCAACTAATAAACAAAATAAAATCACCCAATAACACAAAAGGGGAGTCATCCCCTAATGACGTGTTCCCGCGAAAAACGGAGCCCGCTGACGACTGCAATGCAGCAGTCGACCTGCTAAAATTCATAAAAAATAAAAATATTATAACGAAAGAAAACGTGGAGCTACAGGCCCATGTGACAAAATCCTTAACAGGAAAAAATCAAGTCAAAAGGTTAAATCCGAAACCTAACATCATTTCACGGAAGAGCATATCAGAAGAAAATTCCGATATGAAAACTACAAATAGACAAACACATAGAAAACTTAAACACAAACATACTAAATGCAATAGACCATACAGTGCCACCCATAACAAATAACTTCAACTCAACGGACAAATACATAACACCAAAAATAAAAAACCTCCGCAAGCAAAAAAGACACTTAATCACACAACTAAACAGACTGTCACGAATACAGAACTACACCACAGCAAACGACCCCATAATACGGACACTAAAGAAAACACTTGCAAAACTTAAACAGGAAATAAAAATAGCATTCCATGAGACAGTAAACAACCACTGGAAAAATAAAATTTCCAAAATTTCAGTGCATAATCCGCACGAAATGTTCCTCTCTCTCAATAGCATTTTTAGGCCTAAAAACAACAACGAAATCGACACACTGAAAATCCCTTCTTCAGACACACATCTTCTCAAAAAAGCAAATCTGAACATCAACAACTTACGGATAGACGCAAACAATAAAATCCAAATCACAGACCCACAAGACAAACTAGACATTATCGGTGCACATTTCGAAATGGTTCACACCAAAAACTCACATATGGGGAAAAAACAACACTCCAACATAATAAACCAAAAAATAAACTCACTTCGACAGGAATTACAGAACAACACGACACTATGCACATTCAGCGCAACAAATACTGCACACAATCCAGATACGAACAGTATCCCTCCAAACTACTTCACCTCCCTATACATCCTCGAAAAAACATTCAAAAACCTAAATAACAAAAAATCCGCCAGCTTTGACGGCATACCTAACATAGCCTTGAAACACCTTCCCAAACTCTACATATATTACTATGCCATCCTCTTCAACAATTGCTTGAACGCATCGTATTTCCCCACCGTTTGGAAAACTGCCAAGTTAATAACTATCAAGAAAAAAGGCAAAGACGGCGGCGATCCTAACAGCTATCGTCCAATAAGTCTCCTCCCTAATATCAGTAAAATTTTCGAAACATCAATTAATAATGCAATAGTTCACACGTGTAAAGTCAACGATATAATACCCGAAACACAATTCGGTTTTCGCTACAAACACTCCACTGTTCACGCGATAACCAAATTCACTTCGGACATTTGTTGGGCTAGAAATGCAGGTGACTGCGTAGGAGCCCTATTAATCGATCTAGAAAAAGCTTTCGATACGGTTTGGCTGGACGGTCTCTTTTTTAAACTCATTAAAAAACAGTTCCCGATGCACTTGATAAAAGTCATCTGGAACATGTTGCACGGGAAGAAATTCTACGTGGCGAATGGACAGCACCAATCTAGTAAAGCTTTTGAAATCGCGAACGGACTGCAACAAGGCACGGTAAACTCTCCCGTCTTGTTTAACATCTACATCAGTGACCTGCTACAGCTGTACGACCTAAATACCGGCAACGTCAAAAAAGCAATAGCCTTCGCGGATGATCTTTTAATTTATATCAGACATAATAAACCATCGAAATTGCAAATCCTCCTACAGGAAACATTCAACAAAATCCAGGATTATTTTATCACGTGGAAATTAAAACTTAACGTAAATAAATGCGAAACCACTCTATTTAGACCGTATATATCAACTATATCCGACGCCAACTACGATGTCCGTAAATTCGCGACCAAATTTCACATACATGACAGCCAAAATCCAACGATAGACATTCCACATAAAGACGTTGTCCGTTATTTAGGCATACACTTAGACTTCAAGCTAAATTACAATAAACACGTAGAGATCCAAATAGATAAAGCACAAAAAGCCTTCGTGAGTCATAAGAGATTATTTTATTCCAAAGACCTCGATAAATGCGTAAAAATTCTTTGCTACAAGCTCATCATCCGACCGATCCTGACGTACGGCTGCCCCATTTGGTTCAACATCAGCCCAGGAACCATGGAGAAACTACGGACCTTCGAGAGGAAATGCATCCGAGCCTGCATCAACAAATACCGGACACCAGAATCCAACTTCACGAAGAGGATCAGCAATTATAAACTTTATGAAGATGCGAAATTAATTAGGATAGACTTATTCATACTAAAACTTATAAGAAACCACTGGGCTAATGTCAACAAAATAACATCCAATAGCCAAATTTATGGTACAACGTATCCAAACCCTGCATATTTCGAGAAAACCATGAAAACCGGATATATACCACCAGAAGCATTCATTTACCTAGATAGCGAAGGATACATTCAAAATTCCAGAAATATCCCCCTAATATACCACGTATTTCGAAAAGCCTACGACAAAAGAATCACCTACAATAGAAACATAGATTTTGATGACCCTTGCATGAGGTCAAATTACAAATTATCTAGCATAGATTTAAGCGATAGACATACGCAAAATACCAAAAAATACTGGTGGTTGTAATATAATGCAAAAATTAAAATCCAGCGCCAACTACAATGTAACATCATGGATAATATAGCGTCAGTAGTCCCACACTATGTGATTTATAAAAATATTAGCATAATAATAGTATCATAAGATAAATAAGATAGGTTAACATAAAATTCAAAATTTAATCTCGATGTTGATGTAAATTCCTCGGTAGTATAGTGGTCAGTATCCCAGTTGCTCGCCAACCTTCGTAGGAGTCGGACGTACCCAAGCGGTCCTCCCTACCTGCGTACGCTGAGTGCAACTATCATACTTGTGCATACAAGTGAAATATAACGAACAGAAGTGTCGAGTGAAATCGTATAAAAACTGTGGCTATAAGTTTAACTTATATCATTCAATTCTTTCCATAGAATAAATAAAATTGAAAAAAGTACTATAGAATCTAACTTAAACATACAAGGGGTGCTACCCTCAAGTGACGCGTTTCTGATAAAAACGGAAAAAGCCGCAAGCAGCAATGCAACGAGTGAGTTAATAAAACTCATAAAAAAAAAGACATTTTAGAAAAAGAAAACGTAGGACTACTAGTCCACGTCACAAAATCATTGACAGGGAAAAACACTGTCAAAAGATTAAATCCTAAGCCGATCTTAACGTCACGGAAAATTGAAGAAAACCTCAACATGAAGCCAACGAAGACCAGATCCGCAAAGGCGTCAAGTGAAGAAGATTCATTAAAACCCTCGTACGAGGAATTAATGAAAATAATAAAAAATCTAAACGAAACAGTTGCAAACCTGTCCAAGCAACTGGAGGAAGAAAGAAAGCGGAAAATTACCGAAAGCCAGGTCAGTTCCGGGAGCGAAAATCTACCTGAGGTAGAAATGGGACCACTGGAATCATCCAAGGAAGAGCCCACACCGACGTCGCAGGGGTGGACGGCCATCGCCCGGCCCAAGAGAAAGAGCAACCCCAGCACGCTACCTGCTAAGGCAAAGGAGGACCCACCGAAGGCATCCACGTCAACCCAGGCAACGCAACACAAAAAACCGAAATTCGGAAACGAGGTAAATGTACCAAAGCCAAGCAATACGAATAACAAACCCCCACCAATAGTAGTCTACGGAAATCATTGCAAAAAAACAATAGATTCAATAGCAAAAATAACAAACGACTTCTACACTAAACGAATAAATAACGACAAACACCTCCTGTACATGGATAACGTAGCATCATTTAAATTAGCCTGCAATAGCTTAAAAGAAAATAACATTGAATTTTTTACATACACTCCAAAACAGGAGAAGGTGACAACGATCCTTCTAAAAAATTTAGAAGGAGATTTTGACCCCGAAACTGTGCTGGAGCATTTGAAAACTAAAAGAATAGAAAATGTAGAATTCAAATCAGTGAAAAAATTCTCGACTCAAAAATCTATCACAGAAAGCAGAAACCTTCCAATGTACTTAGTACAAATTTCCCAAGACAGTAAAATCGACAACGTAAAACAAATAAAAACATTGCTCCACTCCCTAGTAACATGGGAAAAGTTAATAAAAAAAGATCGAATCCAGTGCAAGAGGTGTCAGAGAATAGGTCACGTTGCACTTAACTGCAATCTTAAATATAGGTGCGTAAAGTGCAACGAACCACACAATCCAGGAGAGTGCCCGCGCACCAGCAAAACAGAAACGCAGCCTTACTGCGTCAATTGCAAACAATTCGGACATCCAGCCTCCTACAGAGGATGTCCGAAATTAACAGAATTGAAACAAAAAATAGATGACAGGAAACAAAAACTAAAATTAGCCAGAGAAAATAAAGAAAAATTAGTAAATAAATTCGTCAAACCCAACGTGACATTCAGTGCAATAGTTTCGAACAACAATCACACAAACACACACCAGCCACCATCACAGGCACGACCACAACAACCAAATACTAACACTACAGCACACACAACGCTATTAGAAGACATTAAAAATATCATCACAGTTACGATCAACTCTCAAATCTCGCAACTGGCTGAAAGTATCGCTGCAAACACGAACAGAATAAATATCATAGCAGAAGCATTAGAAATAAACATATAGAATTCATGGCACCGTTACCCAACAGAAGCACAGCCAACGAACTGCTAATTCGCGAACTTAGAATAATCCAAATCAACGTAAATTCGATAATAACCAATGAAAGAAGAGCCACTCTCCTGGACTGTCTAAACAGATACAAACCAGATCTAGTTTTGCTGTCCGAAACAAAACTAAACCCAGTTCACAAAGTCACTTTTAGAGACTATCAATTCATAAGAAGAGATAGATCAAACTCCAAGCAAGGGGGAGGCACGGGAATTCTAATTCGTAAAGATATCAAATTTAAGAACGTCCAACCAAGCAACGCCGCGAATAGTATAAGTTTCGAATCCACAGTTTTAGAAATTAAATTTCAAAATAACAGTAAATTATATATAATAGCAGGATACGCAACCAGCAACTGCAAAAAAGAATTTATGATAGAACTCAGATCCCTCTTTAACTCCCTGGAACTGTACAAATCCAACAGCTATTATTTGTTGGCAGGAGACCTAAACGCCAAACACGAGGCATGGGGAAATACGATAAACAACAGCCGCGGAGTCTCATTGAATAAATGGCTCCTCGAAAACCAAATTACCTATAGAGCATCCCTACATAGAACAGCAGTCCCATCATTTCCGAAAAGCGGAGCATTTATCGATCTTTGCATAGCGGACAATAGAATCAAATTCCACGACACCCCAGCTCCAAACCTTCTCAGATCCTTCCAGTACGACAGCGACCACAGGGCCTCCCTAATGACCATATCTATTCCGTCGACCGGTGATTTTGTGTTTGAGGAATCAACCCCAAGCATAAAATATAACTATAGTAAAGCTGACTGGTTCAAATACGAAACATTCCTGATTGAAAACGACGAAACAGACATACCGAAAGACAAAAACCTCACAACGAACGAAATAAACAACCACATAAAGACACTGAACACAAATATACTTAACGCAATAGACTACGCAATACCGCGCATAGACAATAACGTCAATTCAACCGACAGATACATAACACCAAAAATAAAACATCTCCGCAAACAAAAAAGCTACATAATCACACAAATTAACAGACTATCACGAGTACAGAACTATACGTCAACAAACGATCTACTAATAGGCACATTGAAAAAAGCACTCTCAAAAATTAGACAAGAAATCAAGAAGGCATTCCATGAATCAGTGAGCAATTTTTGGACTAACAAAATCACAAAAATTTCAATGCACAAACCACACGAAATGTTCCCTTCCCTGAATAGCCTTTTCAGAACGAAAGACAGCAACGAGATCGAGAATCTCAAAATTTCTTCCACCGACACAAATCTTCTTGAAAAAGCCAACCTCGACATTAACCAGTTACCGACAGATACAAACAATAAAATACTAATCACACACCCTCAGGACAAGTTGGACGTCATTGGGGCACACTTTGAAGCAGTGCATACAAAAAACCTACACATGGGAAAAGAACAACACTCCAACATAATAAAACAGAAAATAAACTCACTCCAACAAGAAATACAAAACAACACCACAATATGTACGTTTTCCGCTAGAAATCCCGCAGATAACCCAGACAAAAACATCATCCCCCCTAATTACTTCACCTCCATCTATAGTCTTGAAACCACATTCAAAAACTTAAATAACAAAAAATCTTCAAGTTTTGACGGCATCCCCAACATAGCACTGAAACACCTACCGCGACCATACATACGCCATTACGCCATCCTATTCAACAACTGCCTCAATCTATCGTATTTCCCCACAATTTGGAAGACGGCAAAATTAATTACTATCAAAAAGAAGGGCAAAGATGCTAGCGATCCCAACAGCTACCGCCCAATAAGCCTTCTTCCAAACATCAGTAAAGTCTTCGAAACAACAATAAACAACGCAATCGTTGATTCGTGCAGAACCAGGGACATAATACCTGAAACACAATTCGGTTTTCGCCATAAGCACTCCACAGTTCACGCAATCACTAAATTTACATCAGATATTTGTTGGGCTAGAAACGCAGGAGACTGCGTAGGAGCCATATTAATTGATTTAGAAAAAGCCTTCGACACTGTTTGGCTGGACGGTCTATTCTTTAAACTCCTTAAAAAACAGTTCCCGATGCATTTGATAAAAATCATCTGGAACATGTTACACGGGAAGAAATTCTACGTAGTGAATGACCAGTATACATCTAGTAAAGATTTCGATATCGCAAATGGCCTGCAACAAGGTACGGTAAACTCCCCCGTCTTGTTTAATATCTATATCAGTGACTTACTACAACTGTATGACCTGAATACCGGCAACGTCAAAAAAGCAATAGCCTTCGCGGACGATCTCTTAATATACATTAGGCATAATAAAGCATCGAAATTACAAGCACTTTTACAAGAAACCTTCATCAAAATTCAGGATTATTTCGTCACGTGGAAATTAAAACTGAATTTGGACAAATGCGAGACTACTTTATTCAGACCGTACATATCTAATATATCTGACGCTAACAACGATGTTCGTAAATACGCAGGTAAATTTCATATTCACGACAGCCAAAATTCGAATATCAAAATTCCTCACAAAGACGTTGTCCGTTACTTAGGCATACATCTAGACTTTAAACTTAACTACATTAAACACATTGAAACACAAATAGAAAAAGCACAGAAAGCCTTTGTAAGTCATAAAAAATTATTCTACTCTAAGGACCTGGATAACTGCGTGAAAATTCTTTGTTACAAGCTCCTCATCCGACCGATCCTGACGTACGGCTGTCCCATCTGGTTCAACATCAGCCCTGGAACCATGGAGAAACTTCGAGTCTTCGAAAGGAAATGCATTCGAGCCTGCCTCAACAGATACCGGACTCCAGAATCGAACTACACGAAGCGGATCAGCAACTACAAATTATATGAAGAAGCCAAAATGATCAGGATAGACCTATTCGCGCTAAAACTAATAAGAAACCATTGGGCCAACATTAACACAATAGTATCTAATAGTCAAATATATTGTTCAACTTATCCGAACCCATTGTACTTCGCCAAAACCATGAAAACCGGATACACACCACCAGAATCATTTGTTTATTTAGACAGTGAAGGATACATTCAAAACACTAGGAACATTCCACTAATATACCACGTATTTAGAAAAGCCACCGATAAAACCATCACTTATAATAAAAACATAGATTTCGAGAACACCATCATGCGATTTAACTACAAACTATCCAGCGTAGACTTTAAGGACAACCATAGACATAATATAAAAAAATATTGGTGGCTGCAACATTAAGTCCAAAATATAATCTCAATGTTATTGTAAAATCCTCGGTAGTATAGTGGTCAGTATCCCCAGTCTTTCCTTGGAAGTCGTCGAGAGAGTTTGAATTGTTGGTTGCTTTAATGTGTATAATTGTGTGACTTGCATAGTATACTTCCGCCACAATTCGAAATAGATGCCATGACGGTTGACGGTTGTCCTTAATAATTTTTATGCAGATACGATACGTATAGTGGTCAGTATCCCCAGTTGCTCGCCAACCTTCGTAGGAGTAGGACGTGCCCCGAACGACCCTTCTACCTGACTAAGTGGAGTGCAATTGTCTCGCTGGGACAGCAAGCGAACATCAGTGCGAAAGTGAAAGTGTGAACCTTACACAAGTTGTGTTCAATCATTGCTTATAAACAATCAACCACCGAACTATTTAATTATTAGTCGGTATTAACCAACTATTAAACAAAATAAAATCACCCAATAACACAAAAGGGGAGTCATCCCCTAGTGACGTGTTCTCGCGAAAAACGGAGCCCGCTGACGACTGCAATGCAGCAGTCGACCTTTTAAAAATCATAAAAAATAAAAATATCATAAAGAAAGAAAACGTGGAGCTACTGGCCCATGTGACAAAATCCTTAACAGGAAAAAATCAAAATCAAGTGAAAAGGTTAAATCCAAAACCTAACATTATTTCACGGAAGAGCATATCAGAAGAAAATTCCGATATGAAAACTACTAAAGTGAAACAGCAAGCCGCCAAAGAGAAGCCCTCGTATGAAGAGTTGATTAAGATAATATCAAACTTGAACGAAACAGTTGCTCAATTGTCGAAGCAACTAGAAGAAGAAAGGAAGAGAAAAAGTGCTACCCAGGTCAGCCAGACAGCGGAAAACATACCTGAGGTACACATGGAACCTCTGGAAAAACCCAAGGTAGCCTCGACATCGGAGGGACAAGAGTGGACGTCCGTCACCAGGCCGAAAAGGCGAACAAACCCTAGCGCCCTACCTGCGAAAACGAAGGAGGACCCGCCAAAGCCATCCACGTCGGCGCCAGCAACCCCCTTCAAAAAACCGAAATTTGGAAACGAGGTAAACGTAAATTTACCAAACAAAAATCAATCCTCCAAACCCCCGCCAATTATCGTATACAGTAATTCCTGTAAAAAAACAATAGATATAATATCCCAACAAACCAAAGACTTCCACACTAAACGCATCAACAAGGATAAACACCTCTTATACATGGACAGCCTACAATCCTTCAAACAGGCATGTAATAGTCTCAAAACCAATAGCATTGAGTACTTTACTTATACCCCGAGACAGGAGAAGGCGACAACGATCCTTCTAAAAAATTTAGAAGGAGATTTTGACCCAGAAATTGTCTTGGAGCAGTTGCGAATTACAAATTTAGATAACGTAGAATTTAAAGCCGTCAAAAAGTTCACAACACAAAGATCGTTGAAAGAAAATAGAAACCTGCCCATATATATTGTTCAAATATCTCGGGAAAGTAAAATAGAAAATTTGAACAAAATAAAAACATTGCTCCACTCGCTCATAACATGGGAAAAATTAATCAAAAAAGACCGCATCCAGTGTAAGAGGTGTCAACGAATCGGACATGTTGCATTCAACTGCAACCTCCAATACAGATGCGTAAAGTGTAATATCCCCCATAATCCGGGAGAGTGCCAACGCACAAATACCACAGACGAAAAAGCATTTTGTGTAAATTGCAAACAACACGGACATCCAGCCTCTTACAGGGGATGTCCGAAACTGATAGAAATAAAACAGAAAATTGAGGACAAAAAACAACAAATAAAACTCGCTTGACAAAATAGAGAAAAATTCATTAACAAAATAGTTCAACCGAACGTATCATACAGCGCAATGGCCTCAAACAGCAGCCACACAATCACACAACAGCAACTGCCACAGACACGTTCACTACCAAACGCAAACACATCACACACACCGTTACTCGAGGAAATAAAAAATATTATCACAACCACAATAAACGCACAAATTTCACAACTAGCTGAAAGCATTGCAACAAACACAAATAGAATTAACATCATAGCAGATGCACTAGAAATTAACATATAAAGTTCACTCCACCAGTAGGAAATAGAAACACAACTAACGAATTGTTAATTCGCGAGCTCAAATTAATCCAAATAAATGTAAATTCAATAATTACTAATGAAAGAAGAGTCACTCTCCTGGATTTCCTAAACAAACACAAACCGGACCTAGCCCTCTTCTCCGAAACAAAGCTAAACCCAGTACACAAAATATCCTTCAAAGACTATCACTTCATAAGACGAGATAGATTAAACTCAAAACAAGCGGGAGGCACCGGCATCCTAATCAGAAACGATATTAAATTCAAGAACGTTCAGCCAAATTGCGTAACGAACAATATAAGTTTTGAATCCACAATCGTGGAAATCAAATTCCAACAAAATTGCAAACTTTTCATAATAGCAGGATACGCAACTAGTAACTGCAAAAAAGAATTCATGATGGAATTTAGAGACCTATTTCACCAATTAGAGTTATACAAGTCCAACAATTATTTCTTGCTGGCAGGAGACTTAAACGCCAAACACCAAGCCTGGGGAAATACGATAAACAATAGCCGAGGGGTTTCACTTAACAAGTGGCTCCTCGAAAACCAAATCACCTATAGAGCATCCCTATACAGCACGAAAGTCCCATCATATCCGAAAAGCGGCGCATTCATTGACCTCTGCATCGCTGACAATAGAATCAAATTCCATAACATCTTCGCTCCCAACCTCCTCAGATCAGCCCAATACGACAGCGACCACAGAGCCTCACTAATCACCATATCCATCCCCTCAGTAAACCACCTCGTGGTTGAAAAGGATAACCCAACAGTCAAATATAATTTCAACAAAGCCGACTGGGACAAATTCGAAACCTTTATAATAGAAAGCGACGAAACAGACATACCAAATGACAGAAATCTCACGACGGATGAAATAGACAAACACATAGAAAACTTAAACAAAAACATACTAAATGCAATAGACCATACAGTGCCACCCATAACAAATAACTTCAACTCAACGGACAAATACATAACACCAAAAATAAAAAACCTCCGCAAGCAAAAAAGCCACTTAATCACACAACTAAACAGACTGTCACGAATACAGAACTACACCGCAGCAAACGACCCCATAATACGGACACTAAAGAAAACACTAGCAAAACTAAGACAGGAAATAAAAATAGCATTCCATGAGACAGTAAACAACCATTGGAAAAACAAAATTTCTAAAATCTCAGTGCATAATCCGCACGAAATGTTCCCCTCCCTCAATAGCATTTTCAAACCGAAAAATAGTAATGAAATCGGCACACTCAAAATTCTTCCATCAGACACACACCTCTTAGAAAAAGCAAATATGAACGTTAACAACTTACGGACAGACACAAACAATATAACCCAAATTACAGACCCACAAGACAAGCTAAACATTATCGGCGCACATTTCGAAACAGTTCACACCAAAAACTTACACATGGGGAAAAAACAACACTCCAACATAATAAATCAAAAAATAAACTCACTTCGACAGGAATTACAGAACAACACGACACTATGCACATTCAGTGCAACAAATACTGCACACAATCCAGATACAAACAGTATCCCTCCAAACTACTTCACCTCCCTATACATCCTCGAAAAAACATTCAAAAACCTAAATAACAAAAAATCCGCCAGCTTTGACGGCATACCTAACATAGCCTTGAAACACCTTCCCAAACTCTACATATATTACTATGCCATCCTCTTCAACAATTGCTTGAACGCATCGTATTTCCCCACCGTTTGGAAAACTGCCAAGTTAATAACTATCAAGAAAAAAGGCAAAGACGGCGGCGATCCTAACAGCTATCGTCCAATAAGTCTCCTCCCTAATATCAGTAAAATTTTCGAAACATCAATTAATAATGCAATAGTTCACACGTGTAAAGTCAACGATATAATACCCGAAACACAATTCGGTTTTCGCTACAAACACTCCACTGTTCACGCGATAACCAAATTCACTTCGGACATTTGTTGGGCTAGAAATGCAGGTGACTGCGTAGGAGCCCTATTAATCGATCTAGAAAAAGCTTTCGATACGGTTTGGCTGGACGGTCTCTTCTTTAAACTCATTAAAAAACAGTTCCCGATGCACCTGATAAAAGTCATCTGGAACATGTTGCACGGGAAGAAATTCTACGTGGCGAATGGACAGCACCAATCTAGTAAAGCTTTTGAAATCGCGAACGGACTGCAACAAGGCACGGTAAACTCTCCCGTCTTGTTTAACATCTACATCAGTGACCTGCTACAGCTGTACGACCTAAATACCGGCAACGTCAAAAAAGCAATAGCCTTCGCGGATGATCTTTTAATTTATATCAGACATAATAAACCATCGAAATTGCAAATCCTCCTACAGGAAACATTCAACAAAATCCAGGATTATTTTATCACGTGGAAATTAAAACTTAACGTAAATAAATGCGAAACCACTCTATTTAGACCGTATATATCAACTATATCCGACGCCAACTACGATGTCCGTAAATTCGCGACCAAATTTCACATACATGACAGCCAAAATCCAACGATAGACATTCCACATAAAGACGTTGTCCGTTATTTAGGCATACACTTAGACTTCAAGCTAAATTACAATAAACACGTAGAGATCCAAATAGATAAAGCACAAAAAGCCTTCGTGAGTCATAAGAGATTATTTTATTCCAAAGACCTCGATAAATGCGTAAAAATTCTTTGCTACAAGCTCATCATCCGACCGATCCTGACGTACGGCTGCCCCATTTGGTTCAACATCAGCCCAGGAACCATGGAGAAACTACGGACCTTCGAGAGGAAATGCATCCGAGCCTGCATCAACAAATACCGGACACCAGAATCCAACTTCACGAAGAGGATCAGCAATTATAAACTTTATGAAGATGCGAAATTAATTAGGATAGACTTATTCATACTAAAACTTATAAGAAACCACTGGGCTAATGTCAACAAAATAACATCCAATAGCCAAATTTATGGTACAACGTATCCAAACCCTGCATATTTCGAGAAAACCATGAAAACCGGATATATACCACCAGAAGCATTCATTTACCTAGATAGCGAAGGATACATTCAAAATTCCAGAAATATCCCCCTAATATACCACGTATTTCGAAAAGCCTACGACAAAAGAATCACCTACAATAGAAACATAGATTTTGATGACCCTTGCATGAGGTCAAATTACAAATTATCTAGCATAGATTTAAGCGATAGACATACGCAAAATACCAAAAAATACTGGTGGTTGTAATATAATGCAAAAATTAAAATCCAGCGCCAACTACAATGTAACATCATCGATAATATAGCGTCAGTAGTCCCACACTATGTGATTTATAAAAATATTAGCATAATAATAGTATCATAAGATAAATAAGATAGGTTACCATAAAATTCAAAATTTAATCTCGATGTTAATGTAAATTCCTCGGTAGTATAGTGGTCAGTATCCCAGTTGCTCGCCAACCTTCGTAGGAGTAGGACGTGCCCCGAACGACCCTTCTACCTGACTAAGTGGAGTGCAATTGTCTCGCTGGGACAGCAAGCGAACATCAGTGCGAAAGTGAAAGTGTGAACCTTACACAAGTTGTGTTCAATCATTGCTTATAAACAATCAACCACCGAACTATTTAATTATTAGTCGGTATTAACCAACTATTAAACAAAATAAAATCACCCAATAACACAAAAGGGGAGTCATCCCCTAGTGACGTGTTCTCGCGAAAAACGGAGCCCGCTGACGACTGCAATGCAGCAGTCGACCTTTTAAAAATCATAAAAAATAAAAATATCATAAAGAAAGAAAACGTGGAGCTACTGGCCCATGTGACAAAATCCTTAACAGGAAAAAATCAAAATCAAGTGAAAAGGTTAAATCCAAAACCTAACATTATTTCACGGAAGAGCATATCAGAAGAAAATTCCGATATGAAAACTACTAAAGTGAAACAGCAAGCCGCCAAAGAGAAGCCCTCGTATGAAGAGTTGATTAAGATAATATCAAACTTGAACGAAACAGTTGCTCAATTGTCGAAGCAACTAGAAGAAGAAAGGAAGAGAAAAAGTGCTACCCAGGTCAGCCAGACAGCGGAAAACATACCTGAGGTACACATGGAACCTCTGGAAAAACCCAAGGTAGCCTCGACATCGGAGGGACAAGAGTGGACGTCCGTCACCAGGCCGAAAAGGCGAACAAACCCTAGCGCCCTACCTGCGAAAACGAAGGAGGACCCGCCAAAGCCATCCACGTCGGCGCCAGCAACCCCCTTCAAAAAACCGAAATTTGGAAACGAGGTAAACGTAAATTTACCAAACAAAAATCAATCCTCCAAACCCCCGCCAATTATCGTATACAGTAATTCCTGTAAAAAAACAATAGATATAATATCCCAACAAACCAAAGACTTCCACACTAAACGCATCAACAAGGATAAACACCTCTTATACATGGACAGCCTACAATCCTTCAAACAGGCATGTAATAGTCTCAAAACCAATAGCATTGAGTACTTTACTTATACCCCGAGACAGGAGAAGGCGACAACGATCCTTCTAAAAAATTTAGAAGGAGATTTTGACCCAGAAATTGTCTTGGAGCAGTTGCGAATTACAAATTTAGATAACGTAGAATTTAAAGCCGTCAAAAAGTTCACAACACAAAGATCGTTGAAAGAAAATAGAAACCTGCCCATATATATTGTTCAAATATCTCGGGAAAGTAAAATAGAAAATTTGAACAAAATAAAAACATTGCTCCACTCGCTCATAACATGGGAAAAATTAATCAAAAAAGACCGCATCCAGTGTAAGAGGTGTCAACGAATCGGACATGTTGCATTCAACTGCAACCTCCAATACAGATGCGTAAAGTGTAATATCCCCCATAATCCGGGAGAGTGCCAACGCACAAATACCACAGACGAAAAAGCATTTTGTGTAAATTGCAAACAACACGGACATCCAGCCTCTTACAGGGGATGTCCGAAACTGATAGAAATAAAACAGAAAATTGAGGACAAAAAACAACAAATAAAACTCGCTTGACAAAATAGAGAAAAATTCATTAACAAAATAGTTCAACCGAACGTATCATACAGCGCAATGGCCTCAAACAGCAGCCACACAATCACACAACAGCAACTGCCACAGACACGTTCACTACCAAACGCAAACACATCACACACACCGTTACTCGAGGAAATAAAAAATATTATCACAACCACAATAAACGCACAAATTTCACAACTAGCTGAAAGCATTGCAACAAACACAAATAGAATTAACATCATAGCAGATGCACTAGAAATTAACATATAAAGTTCACTCCACCAGTAGGAAATAGAAACACAACTAACGAATTGTTAATTCGCGAGCTCAAATTAATCCAAATAAATGTAAATTCAATAATTACTAATGAAAGAAGAGTCACTCTCCTGGATTTCCTAAACAAACACAAACCGGACCTAGCCCTCTTCTCCGAAACAAAGCTAAACCCAGTACACAAAATATCCTTCAAAGACTATCACTTCATAAGACGAGATAGATTAAACTCAAAACAAGCGGGAGGCACCGGCATCCTAATCAGAAACGATATTAAATTCAAGAACGTTCAGCCAAATTGCGTAACGAACAATATAAGTTTTGAATCCACAATCGTGGAAATCAAATTCCAACAAAATTGCAAACTTTTCATAATAGCAGGATACGCAACTAGTAACTGCAAAAAAGAATTCATGATGGAATTTAGAGACCTATTTCACCAATTAGAGTTATACAAGTCCAACAATTATTTCTTGCTGGCAGGAGACTTAAACGCCAAACACCAAGCCTGGGGAAATACGATAAACAATAGCCGAGGGGTTTCACTTAACAAGTGGCTCCTCGAAAACCAAATCACCTATAGAGCATCCCTATACAGCACGAAAGTCCCATCATATCCGAAAAGCGGCGCATTCATTGACCTCTGCATCGCTGACAATAGAATCAAATTCCATAACATCTTCGCTCCCAACCTCCTCAGATCAGCCCAATACGACAGCGACCACAGAGCCTCACTAATCACCATATCCATCCCCTCAGTAAACCACCTCGTGGTTGAAAAGGATAACCCAACAGTCAAATATAATTTCAACAAAGCCGACTGGGACAAATTCGAAACCTTTATAATAGAAAACGACGAAACAGACATACCAAATGACAGAAATCTCACGACGGATGAAATAGACAAACACATAGAAAACTTAAACACAAACATACTAAATGCAATAGACCATACAGTGCCACCCATAACAAATAACTTCAACTCAACGGACAAATACATAACACCAAAAATAAAAAACCTCCGCAAGCAAAAAAGCCACTTAATCACACAACTAAACAGACTGTCACGAATACAGAACTACACCGCAGCAAACGACCCCATAATACGGACACTAAAGAAAACACTAGCAAAACTAAGACAGGAAATAAAAATAGCATTCCATGAGACAGTAAACAACCATTGGAAAAACAAAATTTCTAAAATCTCAGTGCATAATCCGCACGAAATGTTCCCCTCCCTCAATAGCATTTTCAAACCGAAAAATAGTAATGAAATCGGCACACTCAAAATTCTTCCATCAGACACACACCTCTTAGAAAAAGCAAATATGAACGTTAACAACTTACGGACAGACACAAACAATATAACCCAAATTACAGACCCACAAGACAAGCTAAACATTATCGGCGCACATTTCGAAACAGTTCACACCAAAAACTTACACATGGGGAAAAAACAACACTCCAACATAATAAATCAAAAAATAAACTCACTTCGACAGGAATTACAGAACAACACGACACTATGCACATTCAGTGCAACAAATACTGCACACAATCCAGATACAAACAGTATCCCTCCAAACTACTTCACCTCCCTATACATCCTCGAAAAAACATTCAAAAACCTAAATAACAAAAAATCCGCCAGCTTTGACGGCATACCTAACATAGCCTTGAAACACCTTCCCAAACTCTACATATATTACTATGCCATCCTCTTCAACAATTGCTTGAACGCATCGTATTTCCCCACCGTTTGGAAAACTGCCAAGTTAATAACTATTAAGAAAAAAGGCAAAGACGGCGGCGATCCTAACAGCTATCGTCCAATAAGTCTCCTCCCTAATATCAGTAAAATTTTCGAAACATCAATTAATAATGCAATAGTTCACACGTGTAAAGTCAACGATATAATACCCGAAACACAATTCGGTTTTCGCTACAAACACTCCACTGTTCACGCGATAACCAAATTCACTTCGGACATTTGTTGGGCTAGAAATGCAGGTGACTGCGTAGGAGCCCTATTAATCGATCTAGAAAAAGCTTTCGATACGGTTTGGCTGGACGGTCTCTTCTTTAAACTCATTAAAAAACAGTTCCCGATGCACTTGATAAAAGTCATCTGGAACATGTTGCACGGGAAGAAATTCTACGTGGCGAATGGACAGCACCAATCTAGTAAAGCTTTTGAAATCGCGAACGGACTGCAACAAGGCACGGTAAACTCTCCCGTCTTGTTTAACATCTACATCAGTGACCTGCTACAGCTGTACGACCTAAATACCGGCAACGTCAAAAAAGCAATAGCCTTCGCGGATGATCTTTTAATTTATATCAGACATAATAAACCATCGAAATTGCAAATCCTCCTACAGGAAACATTCAACAAAATCCAGGATTATTTTATCACGTGGAAATTAAAACTTAACGTAAATAAATGCGAAACCACTCTATTTAGACCGTATATATCAACTATATCCGAAGCCAACTACGATGTCCGTAAATTCGCGACCAAATTTCACATACATGACAGCCAAAATCCAACGATAGACATTCCACATAAAGACGTTGTCCGTTATTTAGGCATACACTTAGACTTCAAGCTAAATTACAATAGACACGTAGAGATCCAAATAGATAAAGCACAAAAAGCCTTCGTGAGTCATAAGAGATTATTTTATTCCAAAGACCTCGATAAATGCGTAAAAATTCTTTGCTACAAGCTCATCATCCGACCGATCCTGACGTACGGCTGCCCCATTTGGTTCAACATCAGCCCAGGAACCATGGAGAAACTACGGACCTTCGAGAGGAAATGCATCCGAGCCTGCATCAACAAATACCGGACACCAGAATCCAACTTCACGAAGAGGATCAGCAATTATAAACTTTATGAAGATGCGAAATTAATTAGGATAGACTTATTCATACTAAAACTTATAAGAAACCACTGGGCTAATGTCAACAAAATAACATCCAATAGCCAAATTTATGGTACAACGTATCCAAACCCTGCATATTTCGAGAAAACCATGAAAACCGGATATATACCACCAGAAGCATTCATTTACCTAGATAGCGAAGGATACATTCAAAATTCCAGAAATATCCCCCTAATATACCACGTATTTCGAAAAGCCTACGACAAAAGAATCACCTACAATAGAAACATAGATTTTGATGACCCTTGCATGAGGTCAAATTACAAATTATCTAGCATAGATTTAAGCGATAGACATACGCAAAATACCAAAAAATACTGGTGGTTGTAATATAATGCAAAAATTAAAATCCAGCGCCAACTACAATGTAACATCATCGATAATATAGCGTCAGTAGTCCCACACTATGTGATTTATAAAAATATTAGCATAATAATAGTATCATAAGATAAATAAGATAGGTTAACATAAAATTCAAAATGTAATCTCGATGTTAATGTAAATTCCTCGGTAGTATAGTGGTCAGTATCCCCGCCTGTCACGCGGGAGACCGGGGTTCGATTCCCCGCCGGGGAGGATACATTTATTTTATATTATTAACCGTTTATTAAATTCTTTTGCTTTTACTTACACAAATAATCGTGGCATACCACCAGTCATTAATACCCAATTACTCCCCCCCCCCCCCTCCCATAACCTAAAACTTATTGTATAGTTTTTTTTGCCATTTTCTATACATATCGCAAACCCATTGTATAAATAATTAAGTTTAGTTTAAAATGTACATAATGTAGCATTAAGTGCCATGTATATACTATATCTCTGTACAGATTGCGCGTGCTCCATGCAGGAGCCATTAATCTAATATTTGCTTTTTTGCGTCTTTGTTATACCTTTTGTACGTTTAGGTTTATTGCACGACTGTACATACTATTTATTGGCAATAAACGTTCTGTTAAAAAAAAAAAAAAAAGTGGTCAGTATCCCCGCCTGTCACGCGGGAGACCGGGGTTCGATTCCCCGCCGGGGAGGATACATTTATTTTATATTATTAACCGTTTATTAAATTCTTTTGCTTTTACTTACACAAATAATCGTGGCATACCACCAGTCATTAATACCCAATTACCCCCCCCCCCCCCCCCCTCCCATAACCTAAAACTTATTGTATAGTTCTTTTTGCCATTTTCTATACATATCGCAAACCCATTGTATAAATAATTAAGTTTAGTTTAAAATGTACATAATGTAGCATTAAGTGCCATGTATATACTATATCTCTGTACAGATTGCGCGTGCTCCATGCAGGAGCCATTAATCTAATATTTGCTTTTTTGCGTCTTTGTTATACCTTTTGTACGTTTAGGTTTATTGCACGACTGTACATACTATTTATTGGCAATAAACGTTCTGTTAAAAAAAAAAAAAAGTGGTCAGTATCCCCGCCTGTCACGCGGGAGACCGGGGTTCGATTCCCCGCCGGGGAGGATACATTTTTTTTTATAATTATCTGAAATGGTAAATAGACATTGCATGTTACAATCCGACAAGTAGCAAATACTATCCCTATTTTGCCCTCACACTGCTCCCCTGTACATCCGATCATTGTGTATATAGTTTTTTTGCCATTTTTCTACATAAATATAAGAGCTATTGTATAAACAATTAAATTTAGTTTAAGTTGTACATAATGTAGCATTAAGTGCCATAGATATATGTATATCATTGTATTGATTGCGCGTGCCCCATGTAGGGGCTTTTAAATCACTTATTGTATATTTTTCTTTTGTTAACCGTTGTACGTTAGGTTTATTGCACTTTTGTAAATACTATTTATTTGGCAATAAACGTGCTGTTACAAAAAAAAAAAAGTGGTCAGTATCCCCGCCTGTCACGCGGGAGACCGGGGTTCGATTCCCCGCCGGGGAGGATACATTTATTTTATATTATTAACCGTTTATTAAATTCTTTTGCTTTTACTTACACAAATAATCGTGGCATACCACCAGTCATTAATACCCAATTACTCCCCCCCCCCCCCCTCCCATAACCTAAAACTTATTGTATAGTTTTTTTTGCCATTTTCTATACATATCGCAAACCCATTGTATAAATAATTAAGTTTAGTTTAAAATGTACATAATGTAGCATTAAGTGCCATGTATATACTATATCTCTGTACAGATTGCGCGTGCTCCATGCAGGAGCCATTAATCTAATATTTGCTTTTTTGCGTCTTTGTTATACCTTTTGTACGTTTAGGTTTATTGCACGACTGTACATACTATTTATTGGCAATAAACGTTCTGTTAAAAAAAAAAAAAAAAAAAAAAAAAGTGGTCAGTATCCCCGCCTGTCACGCGGGAGACCGGGGTTCGATTCCCCGCCGGGGAGGATACATTTATTTTATATTATTAACCGTTTATTAAATTCTTTTGCTTTTACTTACACAAATAATCGTGGCATACCACCAGTCATTAATACCCAATTACTCCCCCCCCCCCCTCCCATAACCTAAAACTTATTGTATAGTTTTTTTTGCCATTTTCTATACATATCGCAAACCCATTGTATAAATAATTAAGATTAGTTTAAAATGTACATAATGTAGCATTAAGTGCCATGTATATACTATATCTCTGTACAGATTGCGCGTGCTCCATGCAGGAGCCATTAATCTAATATTTGCTTTTTTGCGTCTTTGTTATACCTTTTGTACGTTTAGGTTTATTGCACGACTGTACATACTATTTATTGGCAATAAACGTTCTGTTAAAAAAAAAAAAAAAAAAGTGGTCAGTATCCCCGCCTGTCACGCGGGAGACCGGGGTTCGATTCCCCGCCGGGGAGGATACATTTTTTTTTATAATTATCTGAAATGGTAAATAGACATTGCATGTTACAATCCGACAAGTAGCAAATACTATCCCTATTTTGCCCTCACACTGCTCCCCTGTACATCCGATCATTGTGTATATAGTTTTTTTGCCATTTTTCTACATAAATATAAGAGCTATTGTATAAACAATTAAATTTAGTTTAAGTTGTACATAATGTAGCATTAAGTGCCATAGATATATGTATATCATTGTATTGATTGCGCGTGCCCCATGTAGGGGCTTTTAAATCACTTATTGTATATTTTTCTTTTGTTAACCGTTGTACGTTAGGTTTATTGCACTTTTGTAAATACTATTTATTTGGCAATAAACGTGCTGTTACAAAAAAAAAAAAGTGGTCAGTATCCCCGCCTGTCACGCGGGAGACCGGGGTTCGATTCCCCGCCGGGGAGGATACATTTTTTTTATAATTATCTGAAATGGTAAATAGACATTGCATGTTACAATCCGACAAGTAGCAAATACTATCCCTATTTTGCCCTCACATTGCTCCCCTGTACATCCGATCATTGTGTATATAGTTTTTTTGCCATTTTTCTACATAAATATAAGAGCTATTGTATAAACAATTAAATTTAGTTTAAGTTGTACATAATGTAGCATTAAGTGCCATAGATATATGTATATCATTGTATTGATTGCGCGTGCCCCATGTAGGGGCTTTTAATCACTTATTGTATATTTTTCTTTTGTTAACCGTTGTACGTTAGGTTTATTGCACTTTTGTAAATACTATTTATTTGGCAATAAACGTGCTGTTACAAAAAAAAAAAAAAGTGGTCAGTATCCCCGCCTGTCACGCGGGAGACCGGGGTTCGATTCCCCGCCGGGGAGGATACATTTTTTTTTTTTTTTATAATTATCGGAAATTTGTAAATAGACATTGCATGTTACAATCCGACAAGTAGCAAATACTGTCCCTATTTTGCCCTCACACTGCTCCCCTGTACATCCGATCATTGTGTATATAGTTTTTTTGCCATTTTTCTACATAAATATAAGAGCTATTGTATAAACAATTCAATTTAGTTTAAGTTGTACATAATGTAGCATTAAGTGCCATAGATATATGTATATCATTGTATTGATTGCGCGTGCCCCATGTAGGGGCTTTTAATCACTTATTGTATATTTTTCTTTTGTTAACCGTTGTACGTTAGGTTTATTGCACTTTTGTAAATACTATTTATTTGGCAATAAACGTGCTGTTTTAAAAAAAGTGGTCAGTATCCCCGCCTGTCACGCGGGAGACCGGGGTTCGATTCTCCGAAAGGAGATTGATTTTTATTTTTATTAATAAATTGTACTGTAAAATAATATCAAATTCCAGAAAAATCTAATAAAGAAAATAACTTCTGGTCCTGCCTTCCCCAACGCCCCTTACTTATAACGTGCACCACAGAAATAACTGTACAGTTTATGGTGTCTTCTGTACTGATGTAATATCATCTCCTAGCATAAGGTAGCTCTTACAATTAGGGTAAATGTACCAATTACTACCATTTTAAGATTATCGCGTAACTTTTTTTAACTATTTTAGGACGTATTTAACATAAAAATCGTTGTAGTTTGGAGCATAATATTGTTCAACATCTCTTTTATTTATGAACACCTTTTTTACATGATCAATATAATAAATTCATTACTACGTAATTGAAAATGTACAACTACGTCCAATGTCCTTATTACTGTCACTTGGAAACTTTTCATTTAAATAGAAACATTTTTTGCATATATTAAGACGTCAGTTTGTGTCACGGATATAATATATATAGTAAACGTATCGCCTTACTGAATTATGACACGTTTCATACTTTATAATTATATTGGTTACGTTTTAATGTTCAACAGCACATTTACTTCCTTATATTTGTATGGGCTGCTCATTTGTGACCTCTTTTTTACACTCATACCTTCACTCTCTTCCTCTCATCCTTCCGGTTGGCTACCGCTTCCGCTACATTTTTAATCCACTCGTTTGTTCCTTTCATGCATTCGTTCTATCCTTTCTTCATCCAATCTTTCCATCTATTCTATCCCCCCTTCCACCTTCCGCCAATATCCACTTCATTCCTTCTTGTAGCTCTTCTCCGCGTTCCTCTACCCCCCTACATCGCTCTAGAACATGACCACAACTTTCTACTTCTCCTCCGCATTTCCTACATCTCCTATTTTTTCCTTTTCCCAATACGTTCCTCCTCTTATTTCATTTTCCAGCCTGTAGCTTACTACTCTGTCCTCCATTTGCTTCCTTTCTTTCCCTTTTTTTAAGTATTGTGGCATTTTGTCCTCCTACATCTCCTTCAACCATTTATTATATTTTGATACTATTACCTTTTCTCGTAGTTTGTTTCTCTCTGGTTAACCCTCTCCTGCCCCTCAATCCTCTTCCATTCCTCTTCCCTCTCCTCTATATTTATACCTTCTAACTTTCTTCTATCACCTCTCTTCTCGATGTACCTTGTTTTTTCTTTTTCCCAATTTGATAAGACTTTCCCTTCCCTTATTCTGTCCCCCGTCACTCTTAAGTATTTCCATTCGCTTCCTTTCCCGTTTCGTAATCTTTCCTCGAAATTCCATACCCTTCGAGCACTCCTTAATGTTAGCTTTTCTCTTTTTCTTTCTTCCCTCACCATGTATTCTGGCGTTCACCAACGTACTCCAAGCATCCACCTCAAGTACCTTTCTGCAGTTTGTCCATCCTGGCCTATTCTTCCCATCACCAAATCTCTACCCCGTATCCTATCACGGGCCATACTAATGAATAGAAAAACCATATTCTCCTGTCATAATTATCCCCCAAAAATGTCTTTCCTATTCCCTGCACATTCCTCATTACATCATCGGCTTTCCTTATTCATTCAGCAACCTGAGTTTTCTGCTTCTCTTTTCTTTTAAATATATACCCGAAATATTTCATTTCGTTGACTTCCTCAATTATCCCCTCTTCCCATTTCCTCTCTCCTCTTTCCCTTCTTTTTCTCTCAATAGACACTATTTCTGTTTTTTCAATATTTTCCTCTAGACCTTTTTCCTGCAAATTATCTGCGTATAGCAGAATGAATATTTTCTTTCCTCTAATTTCCACTCCTACTTCTTCTTCGTTTCATTCTCTCTTCCAGGTCCGCTATCAGCAATATAAACAGTTTTGCGCTCAGTGGACATCCCTGTTTTACTCCCCTTTGTATGCAACTCTTCTCGTATTTCTGCCCCAATTTTTATCTTTGCCACTGTTTCACCGTACACCTCTCTCGTCCTCGACCTTAACTCCTAACTCACTGCGCTGTCCTTTAATGTTTCTCATAATTTCTTCCTATTTATACTGTCGAATGCTGCTTCAAAATCTATAAAATTCTTTCCTCGCTATTTCCATATTTATTACATAGTTCAGTACATAGATCATATATTACATATAGTACTCATCATATAGTACAAGTTATCTATCGTAACTTTCCCTTTTCCGGCAGCATTCTTTCCTTTTCAATTTTCTTCTCGAATCTTTCTTCCAGGGTTATGGTATATATTTTGTACATTATCAGAGTCACTCCTCTGTGGCACTCTACCGCTTCCCCATCTCCTTTCTTTCTAATCGATACTATAATACCTGTCTTCCATTCTTGTGGCCAACCCTCTCCTTTTCATACTGTAAGTCATATCTCCCATATTTCCTTTTTTAAAGACTCATCCCCATATAGCCATCCTTTGTTTTCTACTTCATCTTCTGCCGCGGCTTTCCCTGCCTTTAATCTTCCTATCGCTCTCTCAATCTTTGTCATTTCTATCTACTCTTGTTTCCCTTCCTATCCCGTCTCCTATACCTTTATTCTTTACTTTTACTTATAATTTCACGAAATATTCTCTCGAATTTTCCATACGAATTCCTTCCTCTATAGGTTGAAATTTGTGTTATATCTGATTAAGACTCTTTACGAACAAAAATAATTAAATACTTTCATCATGAACATAAAACGAATGTTCGCGTGCGGGAAATCGCACTTTCGGCATTCCCAAAGCTCGCTTTGTATAACGTGGTGCGTCAATTATTCGTCGCTCGTGCGAACAATCGATTTAACGGACTCTGCCGAAGTTTTTACAACCCCCTGTTTGATGGTGGCTTTTTGCGATGCGTTGAAAACTTTTGTGTACAGCGCGAATGTTTACGTTAGATCGTTCGATTATTAATTAGATATCTTTTATGGTAGTTCTTTAGTCGGATCGAATTATCGAATCGATGACAAATTGAGAACTGTAGTATATATTCGATTAGGGCTGGAACAAGATTTAAAGGGCGGCTGAGGGCTATTCATTTCCTGAAAGTATCTTGTTAATTATGTATGTTAAATATGTCAAGTATAGTTAAGTAATATATATATTGTATGATATGATATAAATTATTATATAGTAGATTATGAGTCCATGAAAGCTTTCTTTTTCTGACATCTCTTGTACTTCACAATTGATTTCTGTATGATCTTTGAATGACATTAACCACAGAAATGCCTATGACAATTAATTTGATTGTAGTTATAATGCTGTACTTAGATTTGTTGAAATTGCACGATTGTCCGTGCAGGAAACAAGGATTCGGATTGGAATAAAATATAAAACCATTTGAAATAAGTTTTATTACTATATCCTTTTTTGTAAAAAATAATCCTCTATTACTGTCACGAATTGCACTTTTATAATTTGCTAAAATATTCGTACTTTCGTGCATTGTACATATAATTTACAGTTACGTGTAATTTATATAATTATTATTATACAAGGTGAGTCACATAAGGCTGTAAGTTGAAATATTTTCGAGGCTGTTGATTATATCTAAAAAGGCTTCAAACAAACCTTGGATGGTTTCGAAGGAGTCATTATACGGTATTAATAGTATTTTTGTAAGTGCACATATAAAAGACACATGAGGATCAAATTAATTTGATTAAATGGGATTATGTTTTTTGTTACACCAATCGATTCATCCCGCCGTTTTCTGTAAAAAAAAGTATTAACCTGTTTATGTCGAAAGACCATTACTTTAGGAGATATTCTATTCAAAATATATTAAGTGAAATATTGATACAACTAATTGCAGCTATGTTTTTTGTTTTTAATTATATGCGGTACTTGTTCCTACATGATATATCATTATACAAAACGTTATTAAAGTAAAGAATACTTGCAATAGAGTAGGATAAATCAAATAGAGCGGAAGTTAATCTATTGGAATATAATAAAAACGTTTTAGTGCAATCTAGATGATTAAAATTTTAATATCCACTTTTACAATAATAAGATAATTAAGTAATTAATGCAATATATGTACAAATGTCTGCTGATTTTTATGCCAATGAACAAAGTATAGCGGCATATATTATTCATTCAGCAAAACTCTCAAACTTCGAACATGAATGGAGTTTTCACCAGGACGATATTTCACTACGATTGCAATTCGACCAACGAAGACTCGCTGGGGGCTCGTTGACTTTCTATGGGGTATTATGGACTCCAGAATTACCCCACTTAAAAGTCCAGCACTTTTGGACCCCATAAATTGAGTAAATACATTAGATAGATTCCAGACTACGATTTTATGTTAGATGCTCGTAAATTGCTACATTCATTTCTTGGGCATTATTCATCCTGTTTTAAAACTGTAATTAGCAATTCATCTGGTTCATAAAATTCATAGGAGAAAATATGGGAGTGTTCCAATAAATAGGCGTTCATAAAGTAACTTTTCTAGGCTATCAATTTTTCTGAATATACACAAAAATTATACTTTTTGTTATAGTCACAGGTATTAAAAAATAATGCTGGAATCGTTAACAATTGATAAATAATTTGAAAATAGTGATTTGATATTTCCAATTACCTTTAGTAATATTGCAACTGTTTAAGCTATTAATTCGTCTGTTGTCTAGTTAGATATTCCATGGGAATGAAATTACAGATTAATGAAAGTAAGTTAATTTGACGTAGTTAAATATTTTTAATACAAATGTAACAATACAAACATCTGAAGATTTTCTTATACAATAAAAAATCTGGAAATTTCTACATAAATAAATTACTCCGACAAAAATATTATTAATCTGAACCGTTGATTCATTCGTCTCTCTTACTTGACAAAGAACAAAAGGTATAACTAATTGCTTTTTTCAAATATAATGTTACTTCTTTGTCGTTTCTTGTCATACTTCATAAATATTAAATTTTAAAAGTTGAATTTTAAAATTTGATTGAAATGAAGTTTCCAACACAATGCATTTACTTTCACAATTTTAGAACTCATTAAACAGTATTTCATAGTATGTTTCTATCTCGTATGTGTGGAGCTGTGCAGAGGGGCTAGGATAGGGAAAAGGAAGGGTATTGCGTTTTGTCCTGGGCCTGCTAGTGGACTCATCAGTAAGGCTACCTAGCAGGCCCTGCTTTAGACGTTGGGATATTGGAAGGAAGGTTAAAGGCGGTATATATATGGACGAGGTAATTGGAGCGAGTGCTTTCGAGAAAGTCCTATTTCGTATGTCCCTCTAGTGGTAGGTACAGGAGAGCCACCACATATGTAAGACTTAAGAAACCAGTTAATATAAGTCCATGTATCGAATATATTTAGGTAACTATGTGTATAGGAAAGGTACTTTAATATTCGCCGAAGTAAACTGTCTTCTTTATATTTCAATGTTATCCACTCAATTTTGATCATATCAACTTAAAAGGCTGTCACTTTAAGGACAAAGCAGAATGGCACGTGGTGGTTTTGCGCTGATCCTGACATAAAGGAAAGTCAAAATGTAAAGTGCATCTACGTTAAGGTTGAAAAGATGCTATCGTGACGCTGAGAATAGAGAGAAGATTGGGCGATTCATCTTCAATGTCAATATTGCAGTTCCAGTAACGGAACGAAAGCGTTATCATAGCGATGGAGTATCAAGTATACATTACCGTAAATGAGGTTTGAAAGATAATTATGAGATAATATACATGTTATAATATATTATAATAGAGGGTGTGCCAAGAACTTTGTCCACCTTGAATATATCTATTGCTTATGCTTCTATGAAAAAGAAAACTGTTTAGAACAAAGTTACATTGTTTTATGGAACATATGTAATGCTTAAACAGATTTTTTTCCAGATCATAGATGTTCTTCTAAACGAAATGCTTCTTTCTTATCACAAGATAATCTCCGCTGCTAAGACGATTTTAGAATAGTTACTATACGGAAGACCGGGGTCAATAGTAAAATTTTGACTTTGGAATATCATAACGTAAAAAGTATTACACTTGGACTAAAAATCTCTGTAGGAAAGTGCCGCATAATTATCTGACAATATTCGTTCACAGCCACTTTACTGTATGTTAAGTAATACACAAGTTATTAATAGAAATTGGAAGCTACGAATGTATTACAACTGTCCCTTATCCCAGGGCAATTGTAACACGGCATAAGATCACACTTTTATCTTTAATGAAATCATGCTCTTTATTCAACTAAATTGTAATATTCAGCAAAGATAAGGATAATAAACCATTATTTACACAAAAGAACTAAATACTGTAAATCAAATTTCTTAAAAATAATTTTTTATCGCCATATTCTTTATCCTTCCTGTTGCTTTTGCTCTTATTATTTTTTCTTTTTAAATTTCAATTATGTGCAATTCTATTTCTTCGAATTCTATCAATCGGGATCGATTGTTACATTACTTTCCACCCCGACCAATAGTGTTACACGTGTTCCACATCCCACTCTTCAATCTTTATTACAAATTTTTACTAACAATACACTTAAAAATTCTAATTAACGATCAATATTTCTGTTAATACTCGTGGCTGATCTGATGATCGTTCGAGTCTTGGTGGGGTGCTTGCACGTATGTGCCGACTATTTGTATTTTTGCTCGAAGGACCACACTCACGTTTGAGGGAATGAACAACGAATACTTGTTGGGTTTCTAGTGTAAAAAGCGTTGCTGTTGCTGACGTGTTCCCTTCGGCGGTGTGGACAAGACTCCTCGATCTTTTCCCCCACGTATCTCTCCCAGCTCTCCCTTGGAATTGCAACTACCCGCTGATTGGCTCTTTCCAAATTTTGGAAAGATCCAATCAGCGAGCCTAACTAAATCTGACCACCCCTTCCCTTATGCCCTTAGCGCATTTCTTTGGGCAGGAGTATCGCGGTATTTTCCAAGGAAGAGAGGGGAGGAAGCGCTAGAACGCGGCGGAGATGGACGGCACATCTGGTCAACACCTGAATCGGTTTCTTTACCCCTGCATCGAGCGCGGAAACCGTTAGGTGACCGAGGGTCGTAGTTGACTGCTCGAGCCTTGAGAGTTTACAACAGGGTAATTGCTATTAAGAAAATGACTTGAAATATGCGGAAAAAATTAACTAAAGCTATATACATTCTGTGAACAATACCGGACCGTACCATCGGGCGAGTGTCCTCCAGATGGTAGAAAACTATGTTAAGGAATTTTTAAACATGAGAGGTTTCTAAGCCCTGTCGTAAATCTCATCCAAGCGACTGGCTCGAACAATTTCATTCAAAAGGATCAGACAAAAGATTAAGAGAAAGAAAAAGTAAAGACGTTCACGAGGAATATTTATATCACAATTTTAACGCATTAAAAAAACGCTTCTTTACAATGTCGAAAAGCCATTTCGTTCCATAAATTTGTTTATTGAGTAACTACATTGTTAGGACATAGATATACATTTATACTTCAATCATAGTTTTGCATCATATATCAAAAATTTGCGATAATCTCTACGATAGATTTTAAATTATTAAACGTGTTGCAATTGCCTCGTGTTACTATTGATCCCGGTCTCTCTTACAAGGTCATTCAAGGTCGCCAAAGATTGTAAAATCACAGAAACACTTTACTATCGCTGAATTTATTTAATCAAATGCTACAATTCTTGTGTTGTCCCTCCTTTACACAAAATATTCGAAGTGTTCATCATTTCCGGCAATACAAGGTTACAATTTTTTTACTACCGAATCACGAGCACGTCTTATCACTTCTGGGCATATTCCAGCAGAAGCTGCAATAATTCTCTGCTTCATATTTTCTTGTGTAATCTGCATTTCTTGATAAATTAGATTTTCCACTGTTCCCCAAACGAAGAAATCTAACGCGGTTAAGCCCAAATAATAAGTTGTCCACGAAATTGGACTTCCACGTATTATCCATCAATTTGGATGAAGTTCATTGAGTGTACCCATCATCACTTGAACAAAATAGACTGAACACCCGTCATATTATTGCCACATTGTTTGACGAATATTCAATGGTATATTATCTAATAAAATTTCTAATATATTTCTTATAAAATATTCATATTTTTTGCATTAAGATTACCACAGACAAAATAGGGCCTAATTATTTGGTCGTGATTATTCAACGTTAATGAAGAGTTTCTGTGATTTTACAGCCTTTTTGGTGACTTTGAATGATCTTGCATAGTACCATTCTGAAATCCTCTCAATAGCAACTATCACATCGTGATAACAAAAGAATAACAACCGCTTAAAGAAAACTTCGATGATCTTGAAGTCCCCTAAAAGATGGCATTGAAAAAAATTCCATTTTACCATTATATGTGTCCTAAAAATAGTGTAACTTTGGATAAAAATTTTGCTCCACTCTGTATATATATCAATAATTATTTATGCAGTCTACATTAGCTTGGTTCCTTTGCGTGTATGTTTGCACGCGTAGCACTAACTAACGCATACATAGCTTAAAATATTATATTTTGCTGATACGAAACTGAAGACAGATTACATGAAACAACGGATAAATTCGAAGTATAATATAAGAAGAAATTGTAACTTGCACATAAATATTACAACAATTCTAGAACTTACAAAAAAGTCTCCTGTAACTCACATAACAATACACCTATTACTTTCTACGTAAATCGCGTTTTATATTCGCCCTCCCGTGCTTAAAGAGAGCAATGTTATCTTTTCGAGTACAGCCGTTTCGTTCATGCAAGCTTCTTCACGATAAAAAGCGTTAATCGATCGTGGGATCCGATTGTTAGCTCCGACCACATCAAATCCACTGTTCCCTAACACAAACAGTATTCACGTACATACACAACGCAATCACAACTAAGTCCACGGCGTGTTGTGCGTCATTACAGAACGCAACGTTAGTATGCCATCGGTTTGCTTAACGACTACTGTTAATTTCATCTCGTGTGTCGGGCAAATTGCAGCGGATTCGCTCGTTGGCTAGTCTGTTAAATCATTAGGCAATCGAGAAAGTTAAACAGCGGCGTTACGACCACCAACTAGGCGACCCTCTGCCGTTCCCTTCGTTGTTTCTATCGATTAGTATTGACCGTGATATTAATGGCTGCTAAAGGACCGCCGCCAATATCACTTTTCAACTACAATAAAGGAAAAGCGTTCCGTTTAATGGTGGTTTAATGATGTTTAATGAATTCCGTTTAATGATGCAAAAAAAATAGATTAGCAAATATTACTTGATATAAATGCACAATACATTTTGACCAATTAATGATACTTAATCCTTTGCGTTTTGTTGGCGCCTCTGTGGAAGCATGCGTAAATTTTATCAGAAGTGAACGTTTAAATTCCTTCGATTCTATTTTCGACCAATTCAATTTTCATTTCTTCGAAATAAAAGCAAATTTCTCCTTTTCCAAATATATAGCACACTAATTTTTGATAAGAGTCAGGGAAGTGTATAGCAGTGGTGACAAATGCATATATGAACACGGACCACCAAAAACAATTTTGGGGAGTTTGCGGGCCTCACATGAAGAAAAGTTTCTCAAAAAAATGTTAGCGAATAAAACAACGAATATACGTCAACCGTATGCTGATCATAAAACGGTGTTCTTTGCAATATAGCTGTACAATTTGCAATACTTTAAAAACTGAATTTTATATTTTCTTTGAATTTCATTTTATTGATTTAATAAAATCAACTTCAAGCTTCAGCCTGAGGGCCACATTCTAGGCCATACGCGGCTCTCGGATCGCGCGTTTGGCACCACTGGTGTACATATTGTGTATCGTGGAGTTGCTGTTATATCACACTATTAAAATAGATTTGAAGTGCAAAAGATTAATAATTATGTTTCTGATAATTATAAAAACAAAATAGTGTAGTGCTGCCCTCTCCAGTAACCACACTTTGAAGATATGTCTGCACGTTTATCTCAGCAGCTGGGACTTTGAGACTCAAGTGTGCGAAAGAAGAAACAATAACTGTGATTACAATGCTGCTATCTGGTACGAGATAACGTAATCTGGAGTCGATAGATCGTGGAAACAATCATACTAGGTATTGGGAACTGTTTGACCCTATTCTAAGATCTGATGGGGATAGCAACGAACACTGAAAAAGACAGAAATCTGGACGTGCAATAGCGAAGAAGTGAAGTGAAAGACATATTTTTGTATAACACAAGATCCCAAAAAATTGATAAAACTAGTCCAGTTTTAATTTATAACGTTACAAAGCTCGTTTATTATCGGACTTTGTATAAAGTTACTTTCAGGGCAACGCAGTTACTTGCGCTCAACCTAATCCTTGGGTGGTTCTTCTTTTACTCTAGAATATAATACTACCACAGAAAACTTTTATTTAACAATAATACTACTGCTAACACTGTAACAAGTATTTAATCATAAAACTTTTCTTTTACACTTTTATCATTTTGTTTCAAACACTCTTGATTCGACTGACAAAATGTTATTGTTCCTACATTATTTTTAATGATACAATAAATAAGCTAAGTCAAAACAATTATAAATGAAACTACCAGGAATACACAAAAAACATACAACAATGATATATTACGATATAGCGCAGAACATTGAAAGGTAAACCTTTCTAATACATTCCCCTTTCATTGTTCCAGATTGCACTGATGAATTATGATTACGTATCTTCCGCATATTCGCATTCCAAAATCAATGTCTCCGATATGCATTATTAAGTAGATAGACGAAAAAGAATGCAGGTATTCCGAATCTCATCACTCCAAAGACTTATATCACTTGATTACGACATTGCTGTGGAAGCGCGTATGCTCGGACTCTTGTCGTCAAACCGTACGCGGTCTCACTATGTTACGCGAGTGATGAACGATAAGGAACTCTATATAGTTTAAGGACAAGCAATTACATTTTCTGTCTTTCTACATTGAAAACTTCATACGTGCACTCGGTGTAAGCGTTTCTAAATTTTTGCCTGAATTCTATTCGTTGGAGGGCGGAGAAATAAGTGTCAGTGGTGATGGTATCTTCCGAGGTGGGAGAAGATCCCAAAGGTAGAAATTTGTTTATGAAAAGAATAGTTTGCGAGATGGTCGCTGATCGTTAAATATTGGAAATTATTTTCTGACCTAAGTTACTATATGATGCTTGTCGATAGTACCGTTCTTTGTTTTACTATGGGGTGCAAATGCCTTAGTTGTGCTTTTTCTAATCAGTTTTCTCCTCAACAACTCAATGATGTGTGTATGGAACTCGACAATTATAATTGACTGACAGACAATTAAAGATAGCTTATAAATAATTCTATTTCTTTGTCTTCGATTCTAACTTGTGTCTATTGTACTAAATAACTTTTGGTTTCACGTAGTACGAAGAACACATGGGATTTGTTAGGGACATAACCATTATGTTGTACAAGAGTTATCTGGACCAACCCTACCTAGACCATTCTCTACCGTCACCTTCATTGTTTTCATCGATTAGTATCGGTCGCAATACTAATGGCGGCTAACAGGCCGCCGCGAATGCCGCTCTTACAACGCGAATATTCCAATTGCTTCACACCGTTCCAATGCCATTAGTCCGGGGAAATGGGAGGAAACGGTATAATCTACCGACGAATCGATCGCTGAGTAATATCCTATGTTTTATTCATTTCCTGCCCCCATCTTGATTTTCCCATAAACGACCGAACGAAGGGTCGTTTTCTTTCGAGCGATTAGCAAACCGTGTCGCGAGCTTCGGTTGTTAATTAACAAAGCTGCGCGAGACTATTCTTTAAGTACAAAGGTCAACAATTTTTGTCGATGTTTCGCTTGTCACTCCTTCCAAAATTTTGACTCATGGCAGGAAATGGTTTCTGAAAGATTTTGATCTTTTAGCCATGGCGAAACTTATCGTGGAGCTATAGCGCTCTATGGTAACTACTGTGAACCAGGAATAGGCGATTCTTTCAGAATTGATCGATTCCTTTTCTTGAGAATCGATTATTTTATGAAATGATTCGACATGATAAGACATGATAAGACATGATTTCTTTGCTTCTTGACATACTGGTGCTTCACTCCGCGATTTATTAAGTCTCTTTATCTCTACACTGTCTATGCGGCCATTTTTCTTACTTCTGGCTATTTTTGGCAACGATAATTGTGAAATGATAATAATCAACAAAATATAGAGCATGTAGATTTCTCTGAACTCGCTAACGAAGAAATGGATATTCTTAATGATAGTATGTAAACAGTTTTTACATAATTATTATATAGTAAATGAATGCTATACAGATTTATAATGAAATTCAGATATCCCAAGTTAAATATAAACAACAATTGTATATACCGAATGATTTAATAAAAATCCTTTTTAATTATGTTCCACGTACTCATTCCATTAAAAACTCTTCAGATCATTGTTTTTCATCAATCATTAATTTCTTTTTAAAATAATTAATTCTCATGTATCGATATTTCATTAAAATCGATTCTGCTATACCGATTCTTTTAAATGGAATCGCACATCTCCGCTGTGAACTACACGAGTACGTGTAAACGATTTTAGTACTGCCATCGATGTTCACTACGCCTTTAAACACCTTTACGTTCATATAAAATTTCAAGCTGAATAAAGTACAACATTATGGAAAAAGAAATGAAAATCGGAACACACAAAAACGTTTCTACCTTACACGAAAAGTATGAGCGCGACATATTACGCCGCTTTCAAGGCGAAGTAAACAAGTGAGCCACTAAAGAGGCTTTTCGTTCATAAAGATAAGTGCCATTTAGAAGAAATCTACTATTGTGACGTATTTTTGTGAAAGGAGACCCAGTGAAAAATACATAAAAAGTTAAATTGATTAGATTTCAAAAACCCGTGGTGCACTTAAGTTCAATTTTTGAAGTTTTAACGATTTTATGGTGCATGTAACTTTAAACAATTTCTTCCAAATAATTAAAATGCATCAATAAAAGCGTATAACGCTGCATCCAAATGATTGTATGTAGTTATATGAACCATTATAGAAAAACATTGTTACCTAGTCCTCGATGAAGTATTTTAAACATTAATCATTGGAATTCTTCGTACCTAAATTAATAAAACACTTGTCTTAACACATTGCGGACCAGTAGTTTTGTTGCTAGCTTTACCCAGTGGCCAGCTATGTTTCAAAATTAAATACCAATTGCATTTTGAAGTTATTTATTACATATTCTTGCAAGCTAATATATTTTTGAAGTACGATACTTTGTAAAACACTCTGTAATGTAAAACTATACTGTAAAACCAGTGTCAGAGCTTTTATCGCTATCACTGTCATCTTCCTCACCTCTTTCACTTTCAATATCATCCTCACAATGATCAATATCCTCACTTTCACTTGGAATATCTGATAAATTGTCAGCAAATATATCCAAAATTTTATCATGTTCTTTATCATTCCCCATGCTTATTGAACGCTATAAAATATCAAATTGATATAAAAATCAAATTAGTTTTATTACTAAGAACAAGAAACTAATCACTTTTAATTCCATATGGAACTTATAACATCATTGTATGCGTTTTCCGTTGCATTGCTCCACTCTAAATGACAGCCATGAAAATTCGAGAATTCTCGTGATTGGCCACGAGCTCTAGAACAGAAAACACGAGAATTCTCGTGATCCTTCCGCAATGTATTAAATACACTTTTTCTTTGTCTAACCATCACTGATATTTAGCTTAGGTAGTTATTGATTTCAAAATCTTATATG
The DNA here is from genome assembly GCA_028830335.1 of Eucera pruinosa. Classification (NCBI taxonomy): domain Eukaryota; kingdom Metazoa; phylum Arthropoda; class Insecta; order Hymenoptera; family Apidae; genus Eucera; species Eucera pruinosa. The sequence goes on along the minus strand of JAMYCR010000008.1, from coordinate 1,995,887 downwards.
AATTATTATAAATAATTATAATTAGATACATTTAGTGTATATATAGAGCCTGTTTGGAGCGTATCGATTAATTTCAAATATCTCGCGGACTAGTAAGGGAACTTATTTGAAAGGCAAATAATCAGAAGGAACTTCATTGTGCATACGTGCAAAACCACTTTCCCATGTACAGTGGCATGCAACAGGCTAAATACACAACGCAAGTCTTATAAAAACAGCGATAATATTACAAATTCTACAATTAGTTGATAAAACTTTGATAATTATAATTACAAATTGAATGTGAAATAGGTCACTCTCGAAAGCACTCGCTCCAACTACCTCGTCCATATATATACCGCCTTTAACCTTCCTTCCAATATCCCAACGTCTAAGGCAGGGCCAGATAGGTAGCCTTACTGATGAGTCCACTAGCAGGCCCAGGACGAAACGCAACACCCTTCCTTTTTCCTATCCCCCCTCTATAGCTCCAAAGAGTTTAAACAACGTAATAATTGAGATTTAAAGCTAGCGTGATAGAGAGGAAAAGATGTCGATGGATTTACAATACATGTTAATATTATTCAGAATCGAGTTGAGACCACTGTTAATACCCGTATAGCGTAGCATGAGCTTCCTCTAACAAAATTGTTTGGTGTCGAATAGCTGTGAAAGATGTGGTAAACTTAAAGGACTCCAATACGTGAGAACATTTAACAATACCATTAATTACATTATAAGCGAAATGAAGTCCAAGTAAGATATGACGTTTCTCAAGCGGTAATTAATTAAGATCAAACAGGAGTTGCACATAATTATGGTCATCCATTGCCCTAGGACGATTCATACGAAAAGCACATAAACGTAAAAACCTATGCTGAATGCACTCTCGATTTGTTTACAAAGGTAGTCATGATACGGAGACCAAATAACAGAACAGTATTCCAAGCGGGATCGAACAAGACAGATGTAAAGATATCTTAACGTATAAACATTTTTAAAAAATCTTGACATTCTATTGATAAATCCGAGTGTATGATAAGCTGAACTAATAACATTATGGATCGAATTTAGTAAAGTAATATGCTTCAAAAAGTTTATGGTTTGTCTTCAATTCAATCATTTTCAAGGAGCAGGAAATTGTCCATTCCTTGGTATTGCGCAAATGGCCGGTTAAGAACCACTGTTCTGGACGATCCGACTAGCATCACCCTTTCACGATTGGTCAAGACATGCCTTCCTCTCGAAGAACGAGAAAATTTAAACACCTCCCCTAGATGAATATTTAGTATATAAGAATATGAGTAGCTTGAAGCTAGATTTTTCTTCCGGTACTCGGGAGTTCTTTTTTTTAAATTTTCCTCCCTTCAATAATAGTTATTTATAATAAATTTTTTCCTCTTGCAGGTAATACCATTCACCTCACGAAGACTCACTTACCGGCCGTTAACTATAGGGTTGCTTGGGATATATTAGAAAAACGGTTTAATCAACCAGCGTGTATCGTAGCGAATCGCTTACAATCGATATTCGATATAACGCCAATTCAAAAATCGTCACATCGGGATCTGCGAACTTTCTTAAATAATATAGAAGCACATTACCGTGCATTGCAAGCGCTCGATCAACCTAGCACCGACACTCTTCTCATTTACCTATTCACGTCTAAACTAGATAAAGAAACTGTATAAAATGGAAAGAACACACTAAAAACACGCATTTTCCGAAGCTCGAGGAGTTATTCGGGTTTTTGCATGAACGGTATCAAGTACTCGAGCCACTGAGAACCGCAAGCAATATTCCCAATACGCCAGGACCCTTCATACCTAATCGAAACATACAATCGTTGCGTAATCAAACCCAACGTACCTTTAGAGAAACTAAATTTAATACACCGCATGCATTCGTAACTCAGCAGTCCACAGCGTGCAATTTCTGCAAGGGCGCGCATTTTTCTCAAAACTGTGAAACATTCACCAAATCATCGATTTCGGAACGATCCCAATTGGTAAAGGAAAGAAAGCTATGCTTTAATTGCCTTCGACTGGGCCATTCGTTTAATGAGTGTCAGGCTACGACTTGTAAGCGATGCAATCAGAAGCATCACACACTGTTGCATGTAGAATCCAATATCACTTCAAACCCCGTTCAGGCAAACGCCACGTGTTTATCAATCTACTCACAATCTTCTCAAGTATTGCTATCCACCGCCGTTATAGAAATACTAGACAACACGGGGAAGGCTCATCCTTGTCGCGTGCTGTTAGATTCGTGCTCTCAATCACACTTCCTCACTGAAGATCTATGTCGACGAATAGGGTTAAAAATGCGAACAATCTCGATACCGCTCAGCGGCATGAATGCCATGAGCTCAACAATTTCCAAACAAACATACGCCACAATTAAATCTTGTCATAGCAACTATTCGAACAAATTCAATTTTCTAGTCGTCCAAACTATATCGCAGCAACTTCCTGCTGAACCCATTGACAGACAACAGTTACAAATTCCAAAGGGCATTCGTCTTGCCGATCCCAATTTCAATAAACCTGCAGAAATAGATGGGCTCAGTGGTGACCAAATTTTTTGGGAACTTTTGACTGTAGGACAGATCTCAGTCGTTAATTCAACAACGAAATTGCAAAAGACTAAATTAGGATGGATCGTGACAGGTCAAATCGCCAGTTCGCGACCCATGAAATCTACCACGTGCAATTTATCACTTCATTCGCATCACGATGATGTGAATAAATTTTGGGACATTGAAGAGTGTTCTTCTGAATGAGTAATGTCGACAGAAGAACATGCATGCGAGAAACACTATCAACGTCACATTGTTCGCGATCCCTCAGGGCACTACATGGTTCGACTTCCATTCAAGGGCGGTCCGGACCATTTAGGCAACTCGTATAACCGCGCATTAAAACGTTTCTTTTCTCTTGAAAGATCTCTTAATAAAAATTCCACACACAAAGAGCAATATACCGCGTTCTTAAAGGAGTACGAAGAGCTAGGTCATATGTCGAAAATAGAGGACAACACGAACTCCGGGTACTACTTGCCACATCATTCGGTCGTCAAAATCGACAGTCTTACTACTAAAATTAGAATCGTGTTCGATGCATCTGCGCACTCATCCTCAGGTTTATCATTAAACGATATGTTAATGGTCGGGCCAACGATCGAGGACGACCTGTTCACAATTGTCATACGCTTCAGGTGTCATAAGTACGTGCTTACGGCGGATATTGCCAAGATGTATCGGCAAGTAAATTTACATCACGACGATCGCAAATACCACAAAATCCTGTGGCGCGAAAAACCCAGCGATCCGATTCAGGTATATCAGCTGAATACAGTTACCTACGGAACCGCGTCAGCCCCATATCTCGCAACTCGAACGCTTCATCAGCTCGCACATGATGAAGGTGAAACTCACCCGGTAGCCGCGAAAATATTAACCAGAGATTTTTATGTAGACGATGTTTTGACCGGTGCAGACACATTAGACGAAGCTATCACGATACGCGACGACCTTATTCAATTAACCGCTAAGGGGGGGTTTCTTTTGAGACAATGGGTTTCAAACGAACCAAATCTAATTGAACCGTTGCAAGGAAACAATAAAGACAACCACATAGCACTCGACGCAGCAGACAGAAAAAAGACGTTAGGTTTGTATTGGAACGCGTCTAACGATACATTAGGTTACACAATCAAACAGACCGAACCGTTACGACGCACAACAAAAAGAACGATTCTGTCAAAAATTGCACAATTATTTGACCCGCTCGGATTGTTGGGCCCAATAATTGTAAAGGCTAAGTTGATCATGCAAAGTCTTTGGAAATATCAATTGAACTGGGATGAATCAATTCCGTTTGATATCCATACCGCATGGACCACATTTGAATCTCAATTGCATATAATTCGCGATCTCAATATTCCAAGACACGTTATACCCGATCAGCCCCAGGAAATACAACTTCACAGCTTCTGTGACGCCAGTGAGCAAGCATACGGGGTTTGTATCTATGCCCGTAGTGTAAATTCGAAACAAAGGATAACGGTACGCCTTTTATGTTCTAAATCTCGAGTCGCTCCATTAAAAACGCAATCACTACCACGATTAGAATTGTGTGCTGCCGTATTGCTATCAAAATTATATACTAACATCAGTAAAGCTATTAGCATGTCAGTTGACAAAATGACGTTCTGGTCAGATTCAATGATTGTATTGCATTGGATAAACACAGCACCACGCACCTTAAAGCAGTTCGTAGCTAATCGAATCGGCGAAATACAACGTGGTAGTGATCCGTCACAATGGCGAAGTGCCTTCCGAAGCTAACCCGGCAGACCTTCTATCAAGGGGCGCAAATCCACTTGAATTTGTAAAAAATCACTCCTGGCAAACCGGACCACAATGGCTGCTGCTACCTGAGGATTCCTGGCCGCGTAATAAAATGTATCCAATTGAAATTCCCGAAACGCGTAAGATTGTTGTGTTAAAGACACTAACAACTGCGGAATTCGACGTACTAAACAAATTCTCATCGTTCACGTTATTGAAGCGCGTTATTGCCTACTGCTTACGTTTCGGTTACAACGCACGTAATAAAGCAAGACGCACAAGCCCACTCTCTACGACCGAATTACAACCAAGCTCACATTCAGATCATTAGGAACTTACAAGCTGTAGACTTCTCTAAAGAACTGAGTGGACTCTCATCAAATACATTCCCTAATAATAAAACTAGATTTGCATCCTTATGTCCGTTCATAGACAAAGACGGCATTATTCGAGTAGGTGGTAGAATAAAACACTCGGAACTACTATATAGCACAAAACACCCCATATTAATCCCACAGACAAACCACGTCACCGAATTAATCATTCGCGAATTTCACATAAAGAATGGTCACAGTGGAACACAGAGTACCTTGCATGCCATACGCCAAGTATATTGGCCTATCAATGGAAGGGCGTCGGTGAAATCCGTTCTTCGCAAATGCATAACATGCAATAAAGCACGGCCTGCGATCCCGTCATACCTGATGGGAAACCTCCCACACGATCGCGTTCGCGTAAATCGACCATTTTTAATCACCGGAATCGATTACTGTGGTCCTTTTTACATTCAAGAGAAACGACATCGAAATATTAAAGGTTGAAAACATATGTCGCGGTATTTGTATGTCTTACCACTAAGGCAATAACGTCGAGCTTGTAAGCGATTTAACGACAGACGCATTTCTAGCCGCGTTATAACGATTTTTTGCAAGACGAGGGAAATCAACTGACCTCTACAGCGACAATGCAACCGACTTTGTAGGCGCAGATCGTGAATTAAAAAAAACCTTGACCACATTATTATCGAAAAATCACAACCACCTTATTCACAATTATCTAGCCAACCAGGGTGTTCGCTGTCATTTTATTCCTCCGCGTGCACCACATTTTGGGGGTCTATGGGAGGCAGCAGTGAAATTGCTGAAACACCACCTGATTCGCGTTATTGGGAATACATTGTTCACTTTTGAAGAGCTTGTAACCTGTCTGAATGAAATAGAGGCAATTCTCAACTCCCGGCCGATAATTCCCATATTATCCGATCCAAACGACCTTGTCGCCTTAACTCGTGGCCATTTCCTAACGGGTGACTCACTAACAAGCACTCCCGAGTGCGACCTTTCATTTGTCAAGACAGGTAGACTGTCCTCATGGCAGCATATTCAACGGGTGCGCCAACATTTCTGGACACGGTGGCGCAAGGACTATCTCAACGAGCTCACGGTCCGAAAAAAATGGCATACTAAGCAGACAGCAAACATCAACAAGGGCATGCTCGTTCTGCTGAAAGAAGACAACACTCCTCCATTTTGCTGGCCCATCGGTCGCATAACGGACACGCATCCAGGAGACAATGGCATCATACGCGTAATTACCGTGAAGACAGCACACGGCGAATACAAACGTAGTGTCACAAAGGTAGCACCCTTGCCCATTGACATAGACTAACTTTAGATCATCTATACGTTAGTAAAGATGTTTTCACTTATATAGTTCATAATTTACATTACGCACAACATTTCATATCGTATACCCCAAATCACTGGATCAATTAACTTGCTTATATACACATGTACCCCTATACAATAATTGTTTAGAGTTAAGTTGCATACGACTCGCGGTAGATAAGAGCATTTATAAGAGTTAGGCTGCTTAATCAATTCATTTAATCATAAGCTAATAAATCACATATACATATGCGCACATATACACCCAACAACTTTGAACGTGACCGTTCAAGAGGGGGCGGCATGTTGCCTCGTAGGACCCTTCAGGTCCCGGCAAAGGAACCATCAAATTTCAAGGGTCAAATTTTTACCACGGCCTATAAACCGAGGCCCGGTCGATCACCCTTCATTAGGGTCGCGAACCGTTAGAAGTTGTACAATTAACAAATTAGGGAATTCCAAAATTTACGGAAAACTCACAGCAAGTCTTCCAATCCCTCATTCCCACTCTACATTCCTCCCACCATGTTAGCCCACCACTTCTTCAAGAATCAAAACCTCCGACCCAATCACAGCCCAATTTTCTTTCCGCTTACACACCTCTTGCCTATATTTCCACCAATCAGCAATAGTCACACCCATACCCAAATTTTCCTTTTTGTGGACTCAGAAAAAGCGCATCAGAACTCCTACATCTCGCGAACGACAACACATATCAGAACCTACAGACACTTTAATTTTGTATAAATTCTATTAAGTTAAATATAAGTCAGTTCATCAACACACGCATTCTACTCCATTACCCAAATCAATTCTCGAATATTAAATTATTCGAGGATCACGGAGGCACATGAGAAAGGAACACCAATTTCAGGCCGAAGTAAACAACAGATAAAATACCAAATTTGTTGACAATTCAACTTAATCAATTTTTGTTCTACTGATTAATATCAGTAATTTTACAGCATTCTTTCTCATTCAAAAATTGTAGCTTCCACTTTGCAGGAGTTTAAAGTAATCCACTATTATACGAAAGCCTTTTGACAAAACAGAGATTCAATTAATAATAGTAAAATTCATGAGAACAGTACCTTATTCGATACATATTCATATTCCACAAGTAATCGTACATTTCGTAAAGCGATCCGAATTAAATGTTCTAGCATTGACAATGGGGTATCGACTTATTACGACTGTTTCATTTATTGATTTACCGTCTACTAATTCAATTGCTGGATTTAATTACAATCCCATTTAATATTATTTACCTCTGTTGCGGTTAAATCCCTTGGCCGAGTAACATCAAGATACATTATTATACAATGAAAGCTATCTGGAATATTGGTACAAAGCGATACGTTTTCTACAGTTAATAAACACTGGTAATAATAATTGATATTCGATTGCTACCCAAACGCAAAAAAGTAGCTTGAGATTCAATGCAGAAAACGTTAATGTGCAATATAATGTAATAAACAAATATTAATTTTATGCGTTACTAATAGTAATACGTGTTTAATATTATTTAACAAATTAACATTATGAAATAATAAATACTGATAAAACTCAATGTACACAAAAAGGTGACTGTACTTTCGAATAGCACCAGTGGCCAATCGATACAAAAGTCGGCGTCCCAGGAGGCCACCATCACCTCTTTTGCCATATAGTATTTAGTGGGCGAAATAACCTCCAATTTAGATCTCGTTTCTTTAAATTTATTTCTAAAAACCTGAATCTGCAATCTAGTTATCGGTTCGATCAATTTTTAAAACCCATCAGGCTTATTTACATCTTTCTTATTAAAAAAAAACATTAGAAAATCTTGTTAACAGATTTATGGTGGGAGGGGGGGGGGGCACCGAAGCACCCGTAGACTCCATTCAGCGCATATACTAAGCCAACAAGTTTGCAGAAAGGGCAACCCACCATCTCGTTAGCGAGACAGAGAGGGCTCTTTCCTGGAAAAGATCCGCCCTGTGCGTTCTGTTAAACGTTGAAGAAGCTTTTGACAATACAGTTTTGCCTTGGATATTGGCCGCCGTTCGGGACCGAATCTGGCCAAAGTTGAAGGGAGGTCGAAAAATTGGTGGGGATAGCGACCGACCAATATCCAAGGCAAAATCCCGGCCAATATCCAAGGCAATACTGTACCTCTATCGGTGCCATGTACAAGGCAACAAGCGAATTTGGAATCGACAATATGATTGTCAATTGGATCAGTAACTTGCTGCTAGCACATTGCACGAAGGCCAAATTGGATGAGATTGAGATCTCTGCCCGGGTGACCAGGGTGACTAGATGGATCACTCTGGAAACTACGGTTTCAAGATCCAAGGATATACGGACGTTATCGGTGGATCAGTTAGAGCGAAGCACTCCGTGGATCTAGAGTGAACTGTGCAGAATACACTACATCTCATTTAAAAAGGGAACCCGTTAGAGCATTATCACTGAAATATGTACTACTCTTCACCAAGAGGAAAAAATTTTGATTCAGAGCCGCCTCTATTTTCTAAATGAAGCTTTGAACACATAAAGAAATATATACTTACAATTAGTTGTCACTCTAACTAATATAAACTAACTAATATAAACGAGGACATTAGAGTAACAATATCCCATATTAGACTTAATATTACTGAAATTCGCAAAAACCGAGAAGCTTAGATATCACTTGAAATTTACGTGTTATGAAACAGTTATTTTTGTTATAGCGTTTACCAATATGCATAGTTTTTAAATTAATGTCTTTTTACTGTCTTCTTACCATATTACTATATAACCTATAATATATACATATAGTATTATTAATAAAAGATATACATATGCCCATTTTTGTTTTTAAATTTATGGACTTAGTCATTCTAGTGTTCCGCAAAATGTTCCTACAATAAAAAGTGTTCCATGACTCCTAAAAGGTTAAGAACCATTGCTCTAAATGGGCAACTCGCGTAAAACAGCCATATCACAAGCATATTTGAAACTATTGGGCCTGCGAAAGAATTGTATTGCCTTGATGGTTTGGTGAATCTCCATAAGAAATGCCTATGGGAAAACGCTTGTTGATGAATTCGTATTGAAGTCAGCTACAACAAAAAATAAATGATTCCATTTAAAAAAATCATTAACGACCTTGAAATCGCGTAAAAAATAACCTTGAATGAATTGTTTTCCTATCATTGTATACATCTCTTCAAACAGTGAAACATTGTTTTCAGAACTTTTTTCGTACAATGATGAAAATATTTAGAGGTCCTGTTTCTCGTGGCTCACCCTGTATAACACTGTGCAACAAATTTTAACTTTTTTTTAGGCCTCTAATAATGAATAGACAATTCTCGTAGATTTTTGTGTGCTGAATACGAATCCGCAAACCGTTTTCCTCCTACACGTACAGTTTTTGAGAAATTTGATTTTGAAAAAAAATGCAAATTTTCAACTTTGAAATGATTTTGTGGTCAAGCGATAAGAGTTTTTCGGTTTCAATCAACGCAGAATCATTCTAGGAACTCTCCCAAATAAAATGATATAAGTTATTGTTACATCCAAGACATGTAAATATGTTTAAACAATGATCAAAGTGAAAATGACACCCGAAACGCAGCAATTTTCGCGGATATTCTTCAATTTATTTTCAAAACTAAAGCTGTAGGAGGGAATCCAATCACACCACGCGATAGAGCAGACATTTTTCCTACGGAAACGGCCAAAGAATACTGTTGGCCCGCTTTTGTTTCGAATACAGAATCAAAATAGTTTGGCAAAACGCGTGAGACCGGCAGTGATACTCATCGCCGGCCAGCGCCTCTCCTGTCGCTCAACGTAACAGAACCGACAAATGCGTGCGCCGCTCTCATTTAGATACAGCATTGTACTTATTATTTATGTATTATTACTTTTTTTATCTATGACCTATTTGTTGACAAAAATACGAATTTTAAAGTATATATACCTAAAAGTGCTTTCTTCTTGCCTGACGTTTATGTGACCCTTTTTAACTGCCAACAGTAATCTGCTAACATTGCAGCACTATCTTATCCATAATAGCGGTTTTCTATCACAGATATACCTATAGATACATAATATTTCAACTGCATAAATTCTCACATTGACACTTCGTATACTAAGACACAGATATATTGATACATCATTCCATTTATGAAAACGTCTGTTAATTTAAAATAAACAGGATTTCCGTATTTTCGAAAACAGTATAAGAATGATCTGTCTTCGCTAATATAATTTCTAGTTTATGTAGCAGCGTCAAACACTTTAGCTATCTTCAGTACATTAAAAAATAACAGACTGTGTACACCTAGCACGACCAGCATGTGCATTTCCCATAAATATATTCTCAATAAGAATCAAACACAAAAGTCCTATATATATATATATAGGTAATAATACATAAATAATAAGTACAATGCTGTATCTAAATGAGAGCGGCGCACGCGTTTGTCGGTTCTGTTACGTTGAGCGACAGGAGAGGCGCTGGCCGGCGATGAGGATCACTGCCGGTCTCACGCGTTTTGCCAAACTATTTTGATTCTGTATTCGAAACAAAAGCGGGCCAACAGTATTCTTTGGTCGTTTCCGTAGGAAAAATGTCTGCTCTATCGCGTGGAGTGATTGGATTCCCTCCTGCAGCTTTAGTTTTGAAAATAAATTGAAGAATATCCGCGAAAATTGCTGCGTTTCGGGTGTCATTTTCACTTTGATCATTGTTTAAACATATTTACATGTCTTGAATGTAACAATAACTTATATCATTTTATTTGGGAGAGTTCCTAGAATAATTCTGCGTTGATTGAAACCGAAAAACTCTTATCGTTTAACTACAAAATCATTTCAAAGTTGAAAATTTGCATTTTTTTTCAAAATCAAATTTCTCAAAAACTGTACGTGTAGGAGGAAAACGGTTTGCGGATTCGTATTCAGCGCACAAAAATCTACGAGAATTGTCTATTCATTATTAGAGGCCCAAATTCGTGTTGCACAGTGTAATTAATGATATCTCTTTTATGAAACATTCTTTAGAAATTCTCTTAGCTCGTAGTTTTATGTCCTATGAATTTTCACAAAATTTGGAATAATCCAAAATATGTCCTAAAATATCTAACAATAAGTATCTAAAATTTATATGTGTATGTAGACCTTCGTAATTGACTGTACGATGACTGTGTTACTCACATTTCACTAACCACAAATAGTTACCTCACATCTAAACACGTTTATCCACTTTTACACTGTCTATTATTTTCATATTTAATAGTTATGTTAAACATTAAATCGAAGCGTTCGTGACGATCAATGGAACTCATAACGACGAAATATTATTTGCATAAATATGATACGTAATTTCGGTGATACTGTAACGCGTATATTTTACTCGAGAATGGACTATCCCTTCTCAGGCCACGGTTATACAGAATTCCCGTTAAAGGATGCATTCGACGTGTATTTGTTCGATGGATTGAAAGCGTCATCGACATCGTTGTAAAACACAGTCATTTTAAAGCACGCTGCGATTCCAATTCTGTGTCGTACTTTAACGATCCATTTCCAGCCCCTGTTTCGACCATCAGATGAAATTTCAACAAATAACATCGTTGCTCCGATTCCGTCCGTCTTGTTTACACTCCTTTCTTTCTGTTTCAATGTGTTGACAAATTCAATGATACCGACATTTCAATTGCTTTATGTCACAAGGATGGGATAATTTACATTTCTTCACTACAAATAGATTGAAAATGTTTTTTTTTATTTCGTACAATGTGGATCAATATTGCATCGCTACATGTTTCTTAATAACGGCAATGTTCAGATTACACACTACATGTTTCAGAAACTTTTTTTTCGTAACCCTTAACTACTATAGACGTTGAGTCTTACGTAACTGCAGTTGAATTCCGATTATTTGAATTAATTTGTGGACAAACCTGTTCCGTTAATCGGGTTTTCGGACAATCAGTCAAAAAGAATCAAACATTTTATTGTGTTATATGTCAACTATAAATTAAACAATTTTCAGATGCGGTTGACTTTCACTTAAAGGAATACACATCCAATAAGAGAAATACGATATAAACAATAAACTAAACGTTTTTAGATATTGCCAAATTATGAATTCCTCCTAACAAACATTTGTATAACATCTATTACTTTTGATGCTTTACCAATTGCAATGCAATATCTAATACATTTTCAGCTTCGCTGTGTGTTGGGATACTACATGAGCTAGTCCTACGTCCCATCGTACCTTCATTTGTATATAAAGACTAGAACATGTTAATTTTTTCCAATGCATCGCCCAATATAGAAATGGAATATTTTAAGTCAAGTTCTTTGTAAAAATGTGAAACTTCCACGTTATTATCATGAACAAGTAACCAACGCCGTACTGAGTCTCTTGCGACGCGACTTTAGGCGTAGCAGCTCAAAGGGGCTACGAAGCCGTTTTTATGACTTAGCCTGCGACCAGAGAACAATACGCGGCCTGCTGACCACGTACGTAGGCAAAAATACCGTTGCCAGGAAAACGGTATCTTTTAGCAGGCCCTAGACAGAGACTCCGCTCTCCACGGTTCCACCACTGTCATCCCTTGTCCTAAACATAATTTTTACCCAAATGTTTCGACACCAACCCCCACGACGTTCAATTCGCCACCACCAGTCACACAGAGTAGTTCACAAACACAAGTCAAGCACATCACTGCGTTATACATAACACACATTCGTTCAAAGACACCGACACTCAATCTGAACAGTTGTGATATTAAATCAAGGCATCTTAAACGTTCGCGAGCGTCATTTTATTTCCAAACCCACCCGTTACCGCATTAAGTTGAAGTAAGGGCAGCGTTGCCAAGGTATCCATCACGGCTGACACAGTGACGCAACCGAGTCCTTTCGGTAATATCTTTTCAAGAGCAGAGGTAGGGCGTGCCCCAACATACAAAATTGATTAGAATTGCAGTTTAAACACACACATACGTGAATCATTACATATTCAGATAATCGATTATTCAAATAACCGAAAATCGGATAATCGACGTTTTGGATAAGCGACGTTCATATAATCGACGTCCTACTTCACAACTAATATGTATTCAATTATAGTTTCATTACATAATACATCTAATAATAGCTTTGATGACCATTAGTCATCAATTTACTAATTTCATAATCTTCTTTCGAATCAATTTTCATAAATGATTCATGTACTAGTCATCGGTATTGGTTATCCGCTGATCGTTGCCTATATTGATATTACATAGTTATTATATCGAGTGCACAGTTTATTTTTAATAATTATAGCGTACCGCCAAAGACCTAAATACCATAAAGTGTGTCGCTACTTCAAAAAGGTTGGGACATACTGTTATAGAGAATCGAACCTTTTATAAGTAGTAGTTGAATCTTGGAAATTAGAATTCTGTAACATGTTTTAAGTATCATATTCGATATAATGCTTATAAATGAATTTTATTTGTTAATGTACAACATACGTATATGTACATGTAAAATCAAATTATATATTAGAGGGTAACATAATTGCTTTTCAAAATAACAAAAAGAATGATTAGGAAGATCAGAGGATTTCTGATATAATATTCATAAACGTTTCGAATCTCTTTGATCCAGATTCGAATATACTTAAAAATACTGTTTTCTTTTGTCGAAGTACTTATAGAGAGTTGAAACCTATCTCGTAAAACTTCGAGTATACTTGTAATATGCTTCATCCCATCTGCAAATACAGATATCCTTGAGGTCTACTGAGGTCAATGATGTTGTCAATACTCTTTAATTCTCGATCGTTTCGTTCTTATTTCCTTATTGTGTACCAGCTACTTTTGATGTACGTAATTGAGTTTCCATAGCGGGAATTGCTTCAGTTGGACGCGAAGTATACAGGGAAATCGTTGCGTTGACATTCTTCACTGGTTGAATTATTTATTTCTTGGATCTGCGGGCACATCTTAGCAATATGTCATTCTTGGTTACAACGGTAACAATTAGGGTTACTTATCAATACGCAAATTCTATAGTGAGTTTCTTTATATGTGACGATGACAAATTGCGGGATCTTATTAACATATTCGGGGTTAGGGATTGTAATACCGGTAAAGCGGTTTACCAATTCACTGGTAAATTTCGAAAATACCATAAAAATTTTACCGGTAATTCGCCTCTTTCTTACCGATAATTAAATAAAATAAATATAGTAGTAGGTTGCATATATAGTATCTATATGCGTTTTATATGTTCGGTTATTGCAAATTTTGACACATTTTTTTAATTTTGCCAATAATAATGAAAATTTTTACGCGTTTCCTTAATTTTTGCAATAAAAATGCGAATGCCGACGCATTTCTTTAATTTTGGCGAGAGAAATGCGAAGTTGCACAACGCTTTGCGATCTATTAATGAAGCGCAGCTGGCAAAACCACCTACGGTAGAACATTTTAACTTTTACTATAATTATTAATAAAAAGTTAATAATTTTGAAAAATATCAATTCCAATTGAGACACTGTGATTTGTAATTTCGCAATATTGTAATCTCATTAAAAAAAATGTTTGCACTGTTTATTCTAATATTTTCAATACCTTAAGAAATAAGGATGAAATACCGTTAACCGATTATAATTGAAACTTTTACCGTATTACTGATAAATGAAAAAGTCGGTAAGTTTACAATCCGTATTCGGGGTTCCAATCACTCACGAAAGTCTTTGTATATCTTGTTCGAGATACTCAGGTCAGTCATTTAGTCGCATAGAAATTTCTGTGACGTTTCAATCTGGCATGCAGGCCTGTCTGCCGCCAGACCTCGTGGACGGCAATATTAGCCAGTTTGGGTAACTATTGTTGAGCCAACGGTCCCTTCAACAACTACAATTATGGACAGCCTAAATGTACAGCCGGAACTTCCCGCCGGGCTTTACAGCTTACGGGCGGTTGGGATTGCCCAACGAATTTATTTCAAGGGTTCTTTTTTACCATTTCGGACATGTGCCCACCAGCGACCAAGTTGCCATCCCACCCGGGAATTCAACGCGCTACGAGCGCACTGGAAGGGATAAGACAACCTTGGTCGCCGATTAGTTAGTTTAGAAATTAAGGAAACGCCCTCTCACCCTCTACAATACGCATAGCAAGGATGGGAGCCACCCGAGGTGACAAGGGTGGTTAGCACAGCGAGAAGAGGTCAGTTAATTAGCATCATCGTAACAGTTTAGTAATCTTAAACAGTTAGCAACTTTAGTGCTAGTTTAGAAACCTTTGGAGACAAGTCAGGGACCCTGTATTTAGACAAATCAAATGTACAATAAATGTTGAGTAATAAGGAACACTGAACTTTATTAAAGTGAATGGTGAGCAAGTCTACTTGAGTTAACCATTCTGGTCCTTCGAGAAGGTGACAAGTAGGAACCAGGTCCTAGTGCATTTGGAGGTACGCGTGTATACCGTGCGCTAACACACCTATCCTTTTCAAAATACACGAGATTTGAACAACTCATAGACACTGCCGTTGCTTCTTAACTAAAATTCGATGCAATTGGAAGAGAAGACGGCCATTTTCTTTCGTTTGTTTATACGCAAATGTACAAAAATTAAAAACATAACATAAAAACGTCTCCTTTTAAATATTCAAAATTGTAAGGAGTGTACGAAGACTTGAAAAATAGACATTGAATAACTTCTTTCTATAATATACAGTGCATATGAAATTCATTGATCTTTTAAGGGTTATTTGAAGAATATATTCCATATGTAAAAACGCATATCAAAATTAGTAACTTATGATGATAAATGTTTGTTATTTTAGTACTGATCCCAATGGTTTTAATATAACACTTATTCGGTTATGGGTTAAGGGTTAATATCGATTTAACTTAAGATGGGGCAGCTGCACGGGACCATTGACGAAACATAGAATAGACTATCCATTCTTATACGAAATCATCAGGGGGCTATCTGGCTCCCTTACTAACATAAAACAACAACGTTTCTAAAACGATGGGAATTGTAAATAAATACTGCGCGAACTAATTGTTTTCCATATAATCGATCTATAATAGCCAGATTTATAATAACGTGTATAGAAGTAGATCTTCATATGTATTGGACTTCAATCATTTAATCTTTTATAACTTGCATTTCATTTACTTTTATGATACGAACAAACGTATAATTATATTTAATACATGGATAAAGGATTAACTTTAGCAACTTTGATAATCGGATTCAATATTAATTCTTAAACTGATCATTGTAACTAGTCGCAAGCGGCGTAAGAAACTTCTGCTTTTTTACACAATCCGAATTTCAGTTTGAAATTTATGATCTTTCCTATATGTTAAATGGATGATCTATCCTGTACTTACAATTAGACAATGACCGGACTTACGCTGTGTACATTTTCTTGGTGATAAATAAGAGATCTGAAGATTCAAAATAAGACATCATAGAAAACCGCAAGGATGAGGCGACGTGCAATCTGCAAGTCTATAGCCCACGTCCTGCAACGTGTTCCAATTTCCCATTTCACCGTTTCATATTCGCAAGTTTCCCGGACAACGAGCCGTCAGAATCCCTCGTCTAGCTCCGATTGTCTCCGACAAAAGCACAACGTGCCATAATGAAAGAACGCAGCCGCGTTTTCTCGACGAACCCAGATATAAGAGCCTTCCATCGAGCTGTAGCCCTCCATCATCCTTCATCCGTATTTTCAAGTAGAATTAAACGTAGGAATCGAAGAATACAGCCGGCTAACGATGACTTCTCTATCGTGTTGACAAAGAACTCGATTTTCACGTTGACGTGCAGCCACCACCGTTTTCTGTTGTACATTTATGCATATCATGGAAGTAGGTTGAGGAATCGCATGCTTGCATGTGGACAGACATATTAAACAATGATTATGATACCTACGAGAATTACGACGTTAAAGGCAATAATTATGATAACTGTTTCGATTCAGAATATTAGAAACACATTTGTGCTGCTTTTCGTGCTACGTTTCGTTTCTATGTGTCCGTAAATATACTACAGGACTGTTCGACCAACGCAATACCATACTATCAACATAGACGAAGTACTGGATAGACATATTATCTTACTAGATACATATCATGACACATATTTTGAAATATCTGATTTCAAAAAAAATTTGAGCGTTTCATAAACCCTTTGCAATTTGAATGAGAGAGTTTAGAAGATACATTGAATCCAACCATTAAAGCTAATGAAAGCAGTTATATTCCTGATGTAAAGGTACACATATTGCAAATTATTGCATACTTAACGTTTAGCAATTGTCAACAACAATAGGCAACCAGCGTATTTTCCGGATTTTTATTCGGAATAGTAAGAAAATGGTCCGAATAGTTGAAAATATCCGGATAATTCGGATAGTCGAACAGAAATATTCGGATAATTCGGATCATTTTTGTTTCTTTTTCATCGCGTAAATCATACCAGTAGTATTGAAACCCATCCGGGCCATCTAAATTGAACTTTTTCCCATCAGAAAAAATCACTGATCTCCACTTTTCAACCCACGACATGTGATCTTCGGCAAATTTTAACCGTTCCACTTTATGAAGTTTTGTTAATGGAGGCTTTTTTGCTCCTTTTTATAACGAAGGGTTTTACCTGATCATAAAACTTGTTGAACACGTCGAACAGTTACTGGCAAGTCTAATTTAGTCTTTATTTGACTTGCATTGAGTTTATTTTTTCGAGCTTCTTGTAGGATTTTTCCTCTATCTCTCCTAGAAAGCTTTCTCGAAGGGCCCGTAGATATTTTACTGGCATATTTGTCGCCTAATTTAATAAAATGATTGATAACATTCAAAGATCTACCAATTTTCTTTGCAATCTTTCTATTGGAAAGGCACATGTCCTTTAAAACAATGATCTGACCCTTTTCATAAATCAGAGGTTTTCCACGGTCCATTGTGTTATACAAATTTAAACCTGACCTAAAAATCAATATAAAATACTTGAAAACCATGCAGTTTTATATTAACCTTGAAAAAAAGTAAAAAATTTGTAACATCAAATGTATTCTTTGAAAATAATATCTTGAACCTAAAATTATTTCGCTTTTCCAATACTATAATTTTTTTTAAATTTCTCAAAAAATTATGTGCTACTGTTTAAGCTGCCTCAACTAAACTAAGTGGTGGAGCGTTGTTAGAAGATATGTGTGTGGAACACTATCAAGTACTGTCATATGTTTTTGAGAATGAAAATAGAAATAAGGACAGTAAACATACGATTGCAAATAGTAAACCTATTATTATTTCGGTGACTGTATATAGCACAAGATAACCAATTATATAATTAATGTATGTACCTAATATGACTAACGATAGGTATGTATGTAATGTATAACTTTATATAACAAATATGTAAAAATTATCGCTAAGCTGTTCCTGGAATGTATACAGCTTTTTATGTATGTGACAAATTGTGGAAAAGGGGCAGATTGTGCATGACTGTAAATCGTAGTGTGGAACCACACAGTTCACATTGTTGAAATAGAATTTACACAGTCTTTCCTTAATGACATAATTATGTAAATTCGACCGATATTGGGATATCTGGATTTTGTAGGAAAGAAGTCGGATATTCGAATCCGGATTACGAATAATTCATCATGTCATTATCCGAATATTCAGATATTCGATTATCCAGATTGTTTCAGCACTAATACACAATAATCAAACAAACAATAAATGTTATTATTTTTATACTATACGACCCAAAGAACGATACATTTAGGGAAGAAGAATTTTGACAATTAATTGTTACTGCTTTGATAAATGTATAAAAGAACGTTTGCTGACCAAGGCCCAAGTTTACCAGAAGACAATTGTTAAATGTTCAACCTGAACTCAGACAGTGTCTTCAACATTTGGAAATCAAACAGGATTAGTTAAAAAGGCAATCGATTGTACCATCATTCGCGTTCAACAAATGTTTTTCCACCGAAGAGAAGAGCGAACGATGAAGTACAAGAGACTTGTGTCGACGCGATGCGACGGCGAGGACAGCGGTTTGGAGAACAAGACCGTTTGACCCATTACAAGTTAAAATCAGACGGTACACGCGGTTTCAAAGTACATTAGAATCTCGATTATCCTAACCTTCATTATTCGAATTCTCCATTATTCAAACATTCTGTTATTCGAACACTCTATTATCCGAATACATTTTATGTGTACGCCATTCAATTTAATTATCAATTCAGTTCTATAATCAGTTGTAATGTAGCATAATATCTTTGTGACGATAATGTATGATAGTAACTATGATAACGAAACCAAAGAAAAAAAACTTTACCAAATTAAATTTGTTAAAATGATTATATCATTTATTACCTAAAAAACTTGGAATATATAAATCTTTAATCAAATCATGTTTAATTATATTATTTGAAATTACTATTATTAATAGAACATGAATGTTACCAATATTTTTCTAAACATACAAAGAATCATGATCAAGAAAGTAAAACATCCCATTAACAAAAAAATGTCCCCCAATTAATTCTGATAATCGAGGTTTCACAGTAAATAATGCAAAGCCAAGAAAAACAATGATTTAATATATTCCACTATTTTTCCTTACAATATCGGAAGTAGGGCCAAGGATTCAGTGAGTACCCTGAATAATTTGTTAATTGTTTTTACAATATACACATACTATTTTGTTACATCCATCAAAGAAGATATAGCCTCCTAAACTCAAACACTTCTTATTAGCATAACGTAAGCATTCTTCTTCGTATTTCTGATATTTGGGTCTCAGTCATTGTTCCGTCGTCCGAAGACGGAAAGACTAGAGACATCATAAATCTCCATAAAGCCCTTCGTCATTTTATTACTTGGCGAAAAATATTTTCGTTCAAGTAAACGACGGGGGGTACACGTGTTTTGCAGCCGTTCGGCCTAACGGTAAAAATTCGGTCCGCGGTCGACGGCTTGCAAAACACATGCCGTGCAGCTTTGGTAAACCACCCCTTGGAGACACCCTCGGAGGGAGAGTGGATGACGTCACTCGAAGCCGGAAAAACCCAAGAAAAGCGGGCTCTCGCGGCTAAGGTGTACCCCCGCACATAAAGGTGGCACGAGAATCGCCTTAGCCCGAGGGGCCCGCCAATGGGACCGTTGTTTTCCGGCAGTTTCCGATTCGCTGATTGGTGCGCCTTTCAAGCGCCCAATCCGATTTGACAACACTCAAACGCGTTCAATCTCAGCGAATCGGAAAATTCGGCGTCTCCACTTCCGTGTGCGTTCCGTCAATGCGGCAATTTAACTTCCGGCGTGGGCGATGCGAAGTGAATTTGCGTCTCCAAGGGGTCAGTTAGCGTTACCAAGTAAAAGAAGCAACACCATCCTTCCGCGATAAGATACAACCTCGACAATACCGGGAAACCTTGTCATCACTCGGAATACGTACAACACCTACACACTTGTATCCACAATCATACGTTCTCAAGTGTTTTTTCTCACATTCATTAAATAGTTTATATTTGTTACGGAACTCTCTGCGTATTTTTACATTCCCTAATATCCCGAACACCGTAAAAGGTCATCGGGTCGTACGCGCATCGTGACGACGATTCAAAATCGGAACGGAGATTTACGACCTTCGTTGACTCGGCTCTCAACGCATCCCACAGTCTCGTCGCGAACCCGTACTCACACATTGTGAAACAGTCATTTAGTATAAACATTTGTACGAAATTCCTGTTCCCACAATACCTGGGATTTTGACTGTGATTGTGGAAAACTTTATTCTGATTCTTTCGCTACGGGCTACAAAGGCAATGTTATTTCCATGTTGGCAGTTACAGTTCACTCATCCCCTCGAACTTTTGTTTTCATTTATCACATACGTAAATATGGACACACACAGCTGTCTTCGCGGCGATGGTACCGTCAATGGCACTGCCTTTGTATGGATTTCCTAGAATCACCATATGCATACACTGGATCAAAAAAGTTTCCATACACCCAATGAGCATTTATTATGTAATGTGTTACAATAGTACAGTGTAGTCGAAAACACTTTTCTCTTATGGGTTATAATTGATAGAGATAGTAAAGCTACTAATGCTAAAAAGGATAGACATATGTATTATCTATTGTTGGTGAAATTTAAAAGCATGGATAATAAAGAAGTCTACTTGAGGAAGAAAAGTCCCTATACGCTATAATATTGATTGTCTTAGAAATACGAGTGGTTCCTGGTGGCATGAATTATCAATAATTAATCTGAAACAGTTTTAATAAGAAATAATACAAAGAAGCTATCAATGATGATTGAAGTACTAGTTGCAATTTGTCAACTAATCGTTTGATTAAGAAATCAAAGTTAATCACTTAAAAGCATAAAAAGTTATAAAGTATTGAAAACCTTCAGAATTAGGCTCCGATCAAGAAAGTTGCAATCTATTCATCGACCAGCAATTTGAAAAACTGTTCGAGAAAATCCAAAAATTAGTGCACCAACATTAAGTAATCAGATTAAAAACGAATATCATAGTAAAGATCCTCAAAGAAAACCCTACACTCGTAAGAAAGATTTTGTACTGTCTAATTTCGTACAGTTCTATTTTTCAAGTTTAATACTACGAAAGAAAAATAATATGTATATCAATTCTTTTATTGCAAACTCTTTTCTGAAGCCTATATATCATAATTAGTAAAAGGTGTTTATAAATACATTGTATTCGGATGGACATTTTTTTTATTCAATGTGTGACATATACGTTCATGTGATGTAATATTTTTAAAAAGATTATTCTTAAATTGTTATCCGTTTATGTTTAAAATTCAATTATTCAGGAGTTACGATTAATATTAGGTAATAGTTTAGTGGTTAAATTAATTAAGACTAAAAGTTGGGGTTGAAGTTAAAATTAAAAAAAGGAACATTTGTCTTTAATTGAAACTGGATATAGTAACTATTACTTGTGATAATTTTTATTATTTTACGTATAATATATATTATTTTTTATCTTTATACGTAGTACCTGCCCTTTATGTTTTAACGATAGTAAACGTCTTGATTCTAAACTTCGTGAATCATTCTGATAATCTCTGATGTAGAAAAAAATAAAAATTCCAACATTTCTATTTAAACAACATGAGTAGTAAATAAATTTTGTATGCGTTTATCTTATGTATACATAAAAATACCTTAAACTACTCTAACGTTAAATCCTAATAATGAAGTTTCACTTCGATTAATTTTAAAATAACTAATTTTACATTTTAATGGCTTATTTAACACTCATATCCTTTGAACCTCAACGTGCTTAATTGCATTCGAAACTCGACTAAACTCGCTCTTCATTTACACAGTATTTTCATCATGTTAAGCATGTCCTAACGTAGTTCGCACTTCAAGTGTATTTCCAAAATGCACTCGAACTTGAATTTCATCTAATACTAAACCTCGTATCCCATGCAAACACTCGATCTCTTTTGCATGCACTTAAACACGTCATTTGCAATGAATTCGTAATCGTATTTTAGCTTAATCCATGAAGTATCTATGAAACGTTCCTACAATTTAATTTTCTCCTACTACTAATTTACTTCTAATTGAACGGTAAAAATAAAATAAAGTGGCACTATTATGCACTAATAAATAGACTGCGGATTTTTATGCAATTATAAGAAACGTAAATGTGCAAAAAACTATAGGAGGTATACGATGTGCAAAAGTATGTGAAATATCAAAAGTAAAATGCACCTTATAATATTTAAAGAGTAAAACTAACTCGTGCTGAAATTCCATTTCCCTATCTTCGATGATAAAAAGTTAAATTTTTATAAAGATCCGCAGTCTACTAATAAATATAAAGACATAAAAAGGTCATAGGTAATGAATAAAGAAAGAAGATTTTATTATAGTAAAAGTATAATCTTTGAATTACCAGCCTATTTTCAAGAAATAACTAAACACTACGGAATTACTTATAAGTACAAAGTTGATTTTTATGCGTTTATGGAAAATTTAAATGTGCAAAGAAGCACGTAATATGCGAAAATACACCAAACATTCATTTTAAAGTACAAATTATTGTATGTTTGGGGTGAAACAATCTTCTACTTAGGTTGCGTTTCTTTAACTTCGTTAACAATAACATAAATATGCAAAAAGATCCGCAGTTCACTTATAAAAATATTGACGCAACTACTCAATTGTATAACGTAAAATCAATATTGTTAGGAAAGCTATTTCCGATTGCACTCATGATACTGAAATATTTATGTTAAAGGTATTTGACTTATAATTGCAAAGTCAATAATTTAAGTAATGAAAGCTATGCATTTCCAACTGCATTATTTCTTATTAAAGCAATACAAACATTTGAACTCAATGAACATTTAGAATTTTAATTCAGTGTACCTAATGTGTTGAAACAAATAAAAATTATATAAGAACAGTCACATTTTCCTATTGTATGCAAACAAAGAAACAATTAAATTAAGAATTATTACAAAATTATTGACATACGTGAGCACAAATACTAATGAATATATATTTGGGAATGTAATTTAAAAAATTTCACAGATTTATGGGATTCAATTACTATAAATTGTTTATGGTTTTTTAAAAAGCCTGATATTCGTCGCATTAGCGAGAAATGCCGGGCATTGCAGATTCCGTGCATTCTTCGAATTACTTGGGAACACCAACAAACATAGCTTGTTGTCGTACGAATTCAACAATTCGCATTTTCCGTGGTATGCCAACTACGCGTTCATTCCTCCACGCTCTTTCCTCACTGTTCTTTTCACCGAAATCCCTCTCTTTCGTTCATCGACCGCTATTCATAACCTTCGAATTAAATGTTAATAAAATGCACATCCGTTTCAAGAAAATGGTTTCTACATTAATATGAAACATCTCTTCTTGTGAATAGAAAAATGTTTTGTAAAATTAGATTATTTTAAAGCTTTGGAAAAATTAAATTTTTATACGTATAAGTGTCATTTCAGTGCAGACTTCATTTGAGTAATAGAAAAAAAATTTTGTCATTTACAGTAATTAATATCTAGACTAAAAATATACTAAAAGTGTTAAGTATAAACACTTGGATTGAAAAGTAAAATAATTAAGAATAAGTTTATAGTTAGATAGCTATACATAAATAAAAACTCCTGCAGCAAGTAGTCATTACATACCGGGTGTCCCTCTTCAACTTACACATTCTCTTAATCTCGAAAACTAAACTTTGTAGAAAAAAATGTTTTAAACAAAATTTGTAGAGTTTAGTCATTTTTATTTTACCTTGTTATTAGATCATGGTCCTTCAGCTGTATCACGGTCAATACAGCTTTTTTTAAATTGATACACCAATTTTTTATGATGAAGTTCGATTCTATGGCAAAAAACAAAGACCTTTTGTCTCTGTCGATTTTTTAATCAACTGTCGGTTTTTGACGTGTTTGATTTAGCATTGAAGTTGAGATAAATTGGATTTTTTTAAAGGTATCTTTTATGTATGCATGTGTTTGCTTAGAAACCGAAGCATACGGTTAAGACAATATCAAGAAAAAATATGCAGCTAACGATGACAGATAGGGTAGATGTCCCGATTACTGTGTGTCCCTTTAATTGTCACTTTAATTCGTTTATTTAATAGCGAACGAATGTATGAAGAATCAAGACTACGAAAAATTTCAATACAAAATTTGGGCATCATTTTTATGTAACAACACACATGGACATTACATATATGTTTATGTTTAATATTTAAAAATAAATATTCGGAAGTGAATGTGTTCTTCGAGCATAAAAACGTGACTAATGTACTGTATGTGGAAAGTATGCAAATTTTTATAGTGCGGTAAAGGCGATGATTTTACGGTTTATCTTTTATTTGTCATATAAATTGACATGCTAATATATGTAATGATCATTTCCATTTAACTGACAATTTTTCAAACGACAGTAATAGGGATATTGGACTTTGTTATATATTTTTAACGAATTAGTAATTAATACATTGTATTTAACATACAGAAAAATCATCATAAATAAAAAGGATGTTAACTAATGTTGTGCTCGAAACCGGAACGATTCACAGGTTAAATAACTTCTAAAATAATTAAATGAAGTTGCGCGATAAGCTCAAAGTAGCAGTGATTGGGACATCTACCCTAAATATCGCAGTACAGAAAATGTTTCATAATTTAAGTACATTTTGCTGCCTACATTATTTATCTATCATCGTCACATACTATTAACTCATTGTAATGATCGATGCCACTGTAGACAATCAATAACAAAGATAACAACGGTAATTAAAAGAAATATTCAATACGTGAGCATCCCCTTTAAACAAATAAGAATTGTTGGATCAGCCACGAAATTACAGCTGGTAACTTTAAAACGACGCAACACGGCGCGTTTCGGCACATAAAATCCATTTTAACGATGAGTACTAACCGAAGCGTGGCGCGACGTATTCTCGAATTGCAAAGCCGACTACCAATGAATACTACATATGAACACTAATGCCTACGTAACGTTCGTCGTTCTTGCATGAATCGTGTACAATCATAAAACACGTTTAAACCAGAAAAAACCTTACCGACCAAGATAATAGACAAGTTGTCAAAACAATAAGAGGAAATGTTCAGAAGATGTTAAAATTTAAGAATCATGAATTTGTTCTGTGTATTTTATCTCATCGGTAGTTTGAGCCTTCACTTCTTTATAAAAATAACGTTTAAATCATTTTCGCGTTTTAGTTACAGGAGAGACGATCCAAAACCGCGTATGTAAGTACCTGTGTAAAATTACAGCCTACTATTATTTTTAAAATGGCTTAAATTTTTCTGACGTCATTGTAATCATATTATGTTAGTGTCATTTGCATCAATTCATCGACAACAATGATCAAAATTCATAATGAGTCGTTCATAAGCCAAAGTGATTAACTCCATTTTTTGAATTTTTTAAAATTTTAGTGGTAAAGCACATGATTGATGCTGAACATTTTACGTTTAAAATAGATTTCCTTAATAATTAGGCTTAAAACTGCGAAATGAGAAAAATGTTCTTGACCTTCAAATAATAAATAATTTATAAAAATGATAACGATTACTCTAAGGATATATTCCTTTATGGATTTTATGTTTAGAGGAAAGCTTTGCCCGTAACAATATATTGCCCGTTTAAACAAAAAGTGTACGTTACTATTTTTTTTACAGTTTTTCTACTTTTCTTTTCGCGGAGTTAATCAACGTGGCAAGTGAGTGTCTTATATGTAGTTACTAAAGTTATGTTCTTGTGTTTTTAAATACTCTGATCTAATTTTCGATTATTAAAGAATTTTACAATTACTGAAGTGTTTAGCTCAGCACTTTTTGATATTAACTATGGTTTCCGTTTGCATGATTCCACTTAGAATCGTTAATATTAGGTTATCCGGAAATAAATTACGGATTTGCGACTTATTCACTTCTTAAATTTCTCTTAAGTAATTACACTACTGTTTTACTTGCATTTAATTTGTGTGTAAATTTTCGAACTGTTACATCTGAATCACCTTCAACAAATCTTTTGACTCTGACCACATTAATGGTAGAAGATCGTCTTCGATCCCCTTTCCCTTTGAGACTTTTATTACCGTAATGAAATTGTTAATATCAATTTTGTACTGTACAGTAGAGTTTCAGTGATTGCATCCTTGCTAAATACATAATTAATGTTGTCAGCAGTTTTTGCTGCTTTATGTCTCATCTTGAACACACGTAAAGAAAAATGTATCAATTCATTTCGTTTGCTACTGTGTACAATTTTATAGAGTAAACTAATAACAAGTGAATTGCAAAGAGCAACACCATTGAATGATAATACGGTACGATATCTACGCTTTAAAATGGTATGCTGCATGATAGATTAAATATTTTCGGTACACAAAGCTCTAAATATGAGACCACAAAAAGTCATTTTATTTCCGGAAAACCTAATATTATTATAGCTCACACTATCAGATTAATAGTTCCATATAAATTGTAAAATTTTTGCAACTTGTTTACGTATAATTTAGTTGTAGAATTTATTTTTATATTTATAAGTTATATCATTAATTAGAGAATATCGTATAATATAGTGGAATTAATAATTTACTCTTTTAAGTGTACATTTTAAAAAGTACATTTAATCAATATTAGTATTATAAGTACATTTAATTGTAACCAACAGTACATATTAAAAAGCTTTAAAGTTCGCATTTTTAAATATAACTTATAGTACAGTATTGGAAATTATCATTTGAGAAGAACTTGTTACTTATATTGTTTGTATATTTTCAGTCTGTTTCATTTTCTGTCCTTGCAGAATTGCTTTCTTTCGCATCTTTACGAAACTGAACTTTTACAAGAGAATAATAACACAGATTCTATTATTAACGTACAATTCTATTACCATTTCATCATCTTCTTCCTCCTTTACCTGGAGGTAGCTATTATTACATTTCATTATGTAAATGAATGAATTTCAAAAGAAATCTGCTTATTAAACACAAGTCAAATGAAATACGCTTTATGAAATACAGTTGGTACTTGCATCGATAATAAATGCTTTACTCAAGTTTGATCAATAACATCACAAACTACATATATCCATTATTAATAACTTGGACTATAGACATGATGTATTAAATAGCCTACTGAATCTGTAAGAATATTGAAATTGAATTGATAAATACAGATAAATATATTTGCATTTGTAGAAGAACTCTATTTTTTTATATTTTGTAATTTCATAATATTCAACTCTCTGAATACTCGGATACAATATAGTGCATTGGACTTTAATTACTTGTAGTCATTGATTTAACGTTTCAGTGACGAAGCTACTACATTCGATTAATTTTAAAAAAGAAAGCATGAACTTCATTCCAGATTCCGATTTTCGAAATTTCCTAAATTTTGAAGACAATATTTTTTAAAGTCTTGTATCAAATGCCAATAAGATTACATTATTAAACCAGAAATCGCAACCAAAAATATATCAAATTACCAATAGTTTAAACCAAACCCCTTACTTCTATGTTTCAATAAAATAAGATCCAGCTTTTACAAGTGTTCCTAACTATTCAATATCACATCACAAAATTATTAAATTGTATCGTATTACACAAAGATAAAAATATACTAAATGTCATTATAATATAGAATATAAAAAAATAATATAATAATGTTTTGTACGTGCTTTTATTATATATATATATATACAGTCCGCGACACTTAATTAAACGCAACGATATTTTCGCTGTATTTTTGTTTAATGATGTTCAAATTAATATATTTTATTTTTTCAACATGATAGGTCTAATTTAATGAAAGTTTACACGTTTACTTTAAGAAGTTATTTATTTAGTATAAAAATATGGGCGTTTTTAAGAAAAAGTAGGAATATTCTTGCGACATTTGAATAAACGCGCGTCGTTTCTTCATTATTTCTGTACTGTTTTGTGAGTTTCTTTTGTCTTAACTTGTTTACTTAGTAACCGATATATCGGATACAAGATTATATTGGAAAAACAAACTAAAGATTTGTGGAAAAAACGTAACAATGGGTCGTGCAAAACAATTAAACTGCACAGAAATTGGTAAAGTTCAGGCGTTAAAAGAAGAAGGATATTCCAACAGAGAGATTGCAAGAAGATTAAATAGAAGTGAATTTGTTATACGGTCATACTTGAAAAATAGTGAAAATTACGGAAAATTATACAAAGGCAGAACTAAAGAAGCTTTATCGCCAAGAGACAAAAGGTTGGTTTTACGTATCGCATCGAATTCCACTTATAGTGCAAAGCAAATTGCCGAAAAAGCTGATGTTTCAGCTAGTATACGAACTGTACAAAGATATCTGAAAAAGGTACCTACTGTTAAAAGAAAATGTTTGAAGAAAAAACCATGTTTGAAAGATCGCCATAAAAAAAATAGGCTCAAGTTTGCCAGGGAACATATGAATTGGGTGACACAATGGCAAAAAGTAATCTTTTCTGACGAAAAGAAATTTAACTTAGACGGTCCAGATGGGTACACATATTATTATCACGACTTAAGGAAGGAAGAAATAATTTTGTCACGTAGACAACACGGAGGAGGCTCCGTAATGATTTGGGGAGCCATAAGCTCCAAAGGCGTCGTGGATTTAAAAGTCATGAAAGGGCGACAAGACTCAAAAAAATATCTGGAAATATTGAGAACCGCACAAATTAGGATTTTTAACGTTATGAGAGACAATGAATGGATTTTTCAGCAGGATAACGCTGCAATTCATACTGCGAAGTTAATTAAAAACTAGTTCGAAGAGCAGGAAATAAATTGTTTAGAATGGCCAGCATTATCACCCGATATAAATATAATTGAAAATGTTTGGGGATACTTATCCAGGAAGGTATATATGAATAATAGACAATTTTCTTCTCCAGAAGAGCTCATAAACGCTATTGAAAAGGAATGGAACGACATACCACTTAATTATATAGAAACATTGTATAAATCATTACCTAATCGTATATTCCAAATTATAAATAACAATGGTGGATATACAAAATATTAATAAACCATGATTGTTGCAAAAACATCGTATTTTTGCGTTTTAATTATGGTGCGTTTATTTAAATGTCGCAAGAATATTCTTACTTTTCCTTAAAAACGCGAATATTTTTATACTAAATAAATAACTTCTTAAAGTAAACGTGTAAACTTTCATTCAATTAGACCTATCATACTGAAAAAAATAAATTTTATTAATTTGAACATCATTGAACAAAAATACAGCGAAAATATCGTTGCGTTTAATTAAGTGTCGCGGACTGTATATATATATATATATATCTAATGAGTGATTAAATTATTGTGATTAGATAAAGAAATTACATATCTTATCAGAACTCTACACCTCTAGTTAATACGCCTTCGGCATTTTCCAATTAATACTCTCCTGTTTTAGGGTATAGGGGGCTTCTATACCACATATGTTATCTTATATAATTTAAATGAGATAATTGAATACATTTAAGGACTTAACACCTTCAGTACCACACCTGAATGTGCCTTTTTTTGCCCCATGTGCTCGCATATAAAATTTCAGTATAACATCCCGAAATCTTATTTTATGACCCAATATCATATTACGTGTTTGGTTATATTATACAATTTACGGATGCATTTAGCCTATGAGCATTGACGCACACGTGATACTGTCTCTGCAACCATAAAGGAAGTTGCGCTATTTATTCCTATGCCTAATCTGGATAGGTTGATTTTTATCATTTTTTTTCAATCAAGTCAAAACAAATAAACAAAATCATTCTTCATCAATTAAAAACAAACATATGATATACCATATAATCGCTAAAATATTAAAAAAGAATTTGATGAGGAACAAATAGTAACAAAAATTAAAACATGCCGGTGCGTTATGTGACGTGTTAACGTGTCAAATCAAATTATTTAATACTGTACTTCAAAATGACTTACAAACGCAATACAGAAATGCTATCAAGACGGCAATGTAATGCACGCATCTCGTATAATCATATTATATGGTCACTTTATAGCCTGGTCGACCGTATTGAAAGAATAACATCAGAGTACCAATACTGTCAATTAAATCACTAATAACATATTTCATCCTACTATAACTTTAATTCAATGTCCAAGTCCGTGAGTGTCACGAGCTCGCTTGGACTGTATTTCTTCATGTAATTATACATTATTGTTATCAGTAATTTGCGTTTCTGTCTCGTCTCATTCCCAGTTTCCCCTGTCTTAGTGCCACGTTATTAAAATTGGAGAACATATGATACAATACTCTAAGAATTATAAATTTATGCAACAAAATTTGCTCGCTTTGGTCGACAAACTGCAGGAAAATTTGAACATTAAGAGGTTAACAAGTAATTAAAGAGAGAAATCGAAATTAATAGCTGGACAATTTTCCCGAAGTATTTAGCAGAAGGAAGACACTTCATTTTCTTCTCCGTTTCCTGAAGCTCTTCGTTGTCCCTCGGCTATTCATCAAAAGCACGTATGTACATCAGAATCCTGACGCTTACACGAATCGCAAGGCGCATAGACGCGTGTTCACGCGTACACGCTGCTGGTCCGTGCCCTGGAAGCGTGGGGCAAATGCATAAACACATTAGTTGCTCGTAACGGGGTAGCAGCGGAATTCTGTCGCGCACAGACTGCGCCGGAAACCGTGCACGGCCAGCACGGGAAGCCTGAAACCCGGGTACAAAGGTTGCGCTAGAGTGCCGGCTTGATGGATACGTATGGGAGGCATCCCTATGGAAATGATCCCTCCACCCTTCAGTCTAATTCCGCGTCGAGGCCGGCGCATCATCGCCTCGTAAAGCGCGTGCATGGGACTGTGAGTCGTTGAATAACGTGCACTCGTGTAAAGAGGAAGCAACACGAAGGAAGGGGCGATGAGAGAACGAGGGAATCGTCGTTTTGTTGTTTGGACCAGTGGTCACCACGGAACGAGGGAAAAATGTGATTTCGGTTGGGAGAATGAAATATGTTTGCCGAAGTAGAGTTGTATTTATGGATAAACGTTTAATGTTCGATGTCTAAATGATTACATGTACCTTGTACCTTTTCTCTTAGATGTAAATTACGAATATGACCTTAAAAGTCTTATTCTATCCATTATATGCAATATAGCAACTCTCATTTTTGCATATCCTGGTATCATTCTATGTAGATTAATTTATACATGCTTCGAAATGAAATGAATTAAGTTATTCAGATGGTACTGTTTGAAGATGTAGGTACAATACTGCTCATCATCAAATATCCGGACTGTGGTGCATCTATAGTAATAATTAAACTGCCGATCTGTATGCAATTATAGACACTTTAAATATGGAAAAACGCGCAGAATGCATATAATGTACAAAATTGTACAAAATATCCGAAGTATAATGCACTTTATAATATTTGGAAGGCAAAACCAATCTCTGTATGTGTTCCATTTCTTTATCTATATTTATAGAGGAATTAATTTGCATAAAGATCCACAGTCTAGTAATAGTGCATGAAATATTACTAGAATTTATAAAACATTGATTAACCAATTACCAAAAGCGGTGCTTATCACTTTCTTATGAAATCTCTAAATTGTATATTTCAGTTGTTTATTAAAAAATGTATCAATAGTATATTGTAATTAAATATTATATGAGATTTATCAATATATTTGCCGAAATTAAATATAGGTACTTCATTTTAAGCACGGTTATTTTACTATGAATTTGCTAGAGTCATTTGGTTAGGAAAATCATTAACCGAAATGATAAACAAAGTGAAGGAAATTTTGCGATCTACAGATAAAAAACTTTCTAAGTATTGTGCTAATTTTATGAGATTTGTTACCCAACTTTGTTACTCTATATTAATTTTTAAAAATGTATCGCATTGGATCAAATTTTATTGTACATATTGTAGCCGCAGTAGTACAACTTCCTATCCTTTCAATATTTACGTGTAAAATTCTCAATAATTTAGTACTTCTCAATAGTTTAGTCTTCGTAGTTTACGGAATCGTCCCTTGCTTACGCCGGAACTCTATCGCACTGTACATCGCCATCAAAATTGTATTAACCGCATAATATTATAACTCACGTTAACGAGTTTTCGGCATCCTTAGACATCTTCTCTTGACTTTCAACCTTCACATAGCAACTACATCGGATTTTATAGTCGTGCCTGCATTATTCCGCTACTATGTAATGCTAATGTTTATGAAATTTATTATTACTCCACTAATTTCAATTTATATATATGTATATACTTCCCCATTATTCTTATATTTATTATGCTTTTATACTTCGTTTTCGTTTGCGTACTTTTTATTGAATGCTGTACTTGGAAATATTCCACTGTATTGTTATGCTAAAGGGCATCAGCCCGTTGAATAAACGAAACGAAACCAAATATTGTAATTATGTTATATCCGTTAGAAATATACAAAAATTTTTTTATACTTTTCAACAGGGTTGTTTGTTTTTAGATTGCAGTAAATCGACTTTTATATTTATTTTTACACATAAAAAATACACATTCAGTAAAATAATTTAAGTTGCAATCATTTGATGAAATGGTTCTGAATTTTTGTAATGTATTCTTACAAATAGTAAATGTAACTTATGCAACATTGTCATAGAGAAATATTGTAGATATCATGAATGATTTAAATATACTCATGAGAAGAAACCTTCATATACAGTGGCATATAGTTATTAATGTAAAGAATATTACATTAATATGTTTTATAGTTAAAGATGTATTCCTTCGTGAAAATTGAACGTAGAGAAAGTCATTTTTAAAATATAATAATACAGCAGGTACAGTATGAGATAAGAAAAAGTTTAAAGTTGAATATATACGAGTACTAATAATTTCCATGCAGGATATTTGATATCATATTGGTTATTACCGTTTTAAGAAAGTGTGATATACTTTGACGAGTCAAAATATGAATCACTGAACTAAACAACACACAAAATTGAATGGTGTGAATCATTGGACCGCCTTAATATTCTAGATATTTCATTAGCCGTAACGGTTCCACAGTGTTTTGCGATTACTTACTTTTATTTAATTATATTTTGAAGTGTTCATACTCAGGTACAACGGCTACAGTTTCTAATGACTGTCTGTATTATTATATTCTGAAATCCTTGATCAAAGTTACAAATAAATACTGAATAAGTAAATATTATCTTCTAATAAATATTGCAGTTCTATATAAAATAACTATTTTATTTAACCTATTTTTTATATTGTATAAACTTAGATATCAGGTTGGGGATGGCAAAAAATGTGAAAACATCGATATATCAAGGTAAGGATACCATCCGCCAACTACCACCGATGTTAATCGATACATCGATAACAAAACATCGATTTTTGAAACATCGATATTTGGTATTCCTTTTTATTAGCGTTTCAAATAGGGGCGGTCTTAATAAGTTTCAAAAAATGTTAGTTTCAGGGTTTAATTTTAATATTTCGTCACTCGTTATGTGGCATCTTCTCCGGGAGAGGGGGGGGGGGGGGTTGAATCTGGGCCTACTAACATGGACCTCCAGGGAGCCTTTAAATGAGGAAAGACTATAATATCGACAAAGAACATCGATGTATCGTTGCCATTTCTATACCATGTATCCTTTGAACTTCGTATCTATTGGATAGTCCATTCATACTTTCACGTCTCACGTCCCATGTTTTATCTTGCATAGCAATAATTCTTTTCTTCCGTTACTTGTATTTCTAAACTTATCGTTACTTCTATCCTCCTATTAAATTAAAAATGAAAAAATACATCACATTTGCATCTAACATCAACTTCTAATGTTTTTTTAACGAACAGCGTGGCACATATGTTCGAAACACTCGTTTCTATCCCTCGCTTTACCATTAACTACACCAGTTGACGTGGGGGGTTACTTTGCGGCTACGATAGAAGGTTTGTGCTCGCTTATCGAATGAGGGTGCATCGCGTCGCTGGGCGATTTAAGACAAACGTTGCGTGCAAAAGCGTGTTTCGGATCGTCGACGTGGTAATCGAATCACCGTACCTCGTTCTACCGGGTTCTTGCTTAACCCTGAATCAGCACGATGGTGCAAAACTTGTATCGTTTTTACAGTAAACCACTTACCGCGTATGATAAATTACAGTGCAGTCCATTTTAGTGTGATATTTCTGTGACACTCTTATTTATTTTTGCATTCTCTATTGAATATACTCACGTATATTACATGGATCTGGGCAAAAAATTCTGTCGTACTTTAAAGCCGCGTGGAAACAACACTTTATTAAACAATGTTGTCGCGTCGCGAATCCCTAACACGGTGATTCTGCTTGTACACGACTTCCACACGCCGATTATGACGTATGGATAGTTGTATGGGAGAAGTGGACTGTATATTTATTGACGGAGCACAACTATTTTTCGGACGACTAACTTCGTGTGACTCTCTAAGTGTGACTAGTTCGTATGACTGTTTCGTATGACTGTTTCGTATGACTGACTTGAAACGACTAGGTGTGTGTGTGTGTTTCGACGACTGTGCTAAGAAACTCTTGTGACTGTTCTCGTGTGACTCTCTGTAAGTCTCTGTCTTCCCTATCGCAAACTGTTTCTGAGCTCCCCCTTGGAATTTCTAATCATCCACTGATTGGTTCCTTCCTAATTTTGGGAAGGCCCAATCAGCGAACTTATGTGCGATGGACACACCTTCCCTTACGTTCTCGGCGCGTTTCTTTAAGGAAGGGGTCTGCGGTATTTTCCAAGGGGGGCGAAACTCTAGAGAACGGTGGGGGTGGACGACACATCTGCGGACCACCTGAAACGGTTTCCTTACCCCTGTATCGAGTGTGGAAACCGTTAGGTGGCTGATGGTCCTAGGTTGACTGTTCGGGCCGTGGAGGTTTATGATAGGGTAATTGCTATTGAGTGTCGACAGAGAAAAATACGGAAGAAACTAAAGCTATACAAATGCTATGACAAAGAAGTAAAAACCGGGGAATCGTACCATCTGGCGAGTGTCGTCCAGATGGCAGAAAAACTAAATTAACAAATCCTCAAAAATAGCGGTACTTCTAAACCTTGCCATAAACCTCTTACAAACTGGCCCGAACAAATGTATTATCGAGTTCTTCAGCAATCTATTACCATATTAGGTAGTTTCACTATTTTATTCTTAAAGAATTTTTATTTTGTCACAAGAAAACGCGTCTAAACTAGTTCCATAATTTTTCAGATTTTCCAATTTTCTTTCAGTTAAAGTATTTTATTGAGGGCCGAAAAAGGTCTGTTAGGATTAATATATTGCATCATTCACACAATTATATCTTTATTTGTACTGTACTTACACTAGTAATATCATATATTGTACTATAAATGCATCTTATTTTCTTCTATTTCAAGAATATGTTAAACATGACAAATACAATTAATCTTTACGATCTCCTTCTCAAATAATACTTCAAAATGTCTATTTCCAAATTTTGTTTATGTTTGTAAACTCATTGATATATTAACGTATATATTGCAATATTAATACCACATTGCAAAAAAACTATAAGACTTTTTGGCCAACCTAATAGCTCAAGTAAAATTTAATGTGCTTAAATGAGAATATAAATAGATTTAAGAGGACCATTGAATAAGTAAAGGGACAAAAGATCTAATTCAAATAATATCTAAACCAGAAGTATAATACTTTCAGAATCATTAATTAGCACTCCCGTTATTCACTTAAAACAATGATTTATTAGATGTTCCAATATTCTTAATCTCTATCGCTCACTTAACAATGGCAAGTCCTTTTGAAAAGTAAACTTTGGAAGAACAGCTTTCAGTAGTAAGATTTCTGACTTCTGGGGGTGTACAATTAGTTAATATTTACTCTAAAATTCTTAACTAATATATTACAAGTTGCATGATTGTGAACATTTTTGTCAGTGGATTTATCAATTCAAAGATGGCGGTAACGATATGCAACGAAGAAGTGGAAATATATGTGCAAAGTTGACTCACAATCAGACAACGAGCCCAAGAATTATTTGCTACTGGCGCATAAAAGCTTGTAGAAAAGTGGAAGTAGTGTATAATCGTACAAAGGGGTTATGTAAAAAAATCGGCAAACTATGAATTTCATAAGTTCAGCAATATTGAAATAGTAGTTGCTTGTCTATTTATTTACTGAATGACCCTCGTAAAGTAATTAATAATGTTTGTTATCGATTACTATAAAATGAGTAAAGCAGCAACTCTACTTGTTTCCAGAATAAAACAATATCGACTTATTCAGTTTATGGAAATTAAAGAGCTAAAAAGATAGCTGAAAAGTTCAATTTACTGTGAGAAAGGAGATATTGAGTTTTGATGCAGCTTGTCATTGACAGGAGTTTGTATCGCGTCTTTTCACCAGGTTCTAATATTACAAGAGAACAAGCCTTTTCCTTGTGTTCCTAAGAATAGATCAGGAATTTATCGAAACGATGTTTGATCACGCTATCATGTTTTCTCTTTTTCTCTTTTACGTATTCCCAATAGTTTCTCTATTCTCTGAAGTAACTTCCTGCTTAAGCACGCAATACACTTTTATGAATGAATCGCGTTTACGCTCGGTTATGTTCAAAATCGTCTCTGCTTTTTAAATCCAAATACGATAATTTCTATTCATCCGGGACCATCGAAGAATATCCTCTCTTTCGCGACTGGAATATCGACTTTTTTGCACACACAACGAGAATAGCCTGGCATTTGCATCGTTTCTATATTAAAACAACGGGAAATGTAATCGAACGCAATCCTATTCCCTGTACAATTGATCGCGAAATCGTGAGCTTGGGATACGTACTAAGTCACGCGAATGTGACGTGTTCTGTCCTGTTTTTGTGACAAAAATAGAAACTTAAGCAGAGATAAGCTTAATATATTACAGGAATGTTAAGTTGAAGACAGATTTGACAGAAAATGAAACAGTGACGACTGTTACAATAAACACAAGGTAGCTAGAACGTTGCAATGCAGCAATGGTCCATTAAATACGACTTTATATCCCCCCTTTCCACTTCTCGAGACGAAGAAAAGTTGATTCCTGAGCTGAAAATAAGATCAATTCGATAAAGAATGAGAATGAACGTGGAGTAGGAATCAACGCTATTCAACTCTGAAAACCAGCGAACAACTTTTTGATTTACAAACATTCATTTTTGTGCTTTTCATTTTTCTTCAATAAAATCAATTGTAATGTATTGGTAAGATATTGTGGGTGAAAATAAGTGCAAACACGACATAAATGGAATCGATCTCAACAGTAATCAGTTTTAGTACCTAGTATCTTTCACTTTCATCTGGTATCGTCATATACAGTAAAAGTTAAAAGTAAAAGTAAGTATACACTTTATAAATATTAAGTTGTGCTGTAATATGCTCATTGTAAATTATATTGAAATTGTATTATAATTTACTTATTGCAATTAACACTATAATTGTACTACTATTATGTAATATTTATTTATTTGTTATAAATAATACTATAATTATACTGCAATTTCACTTTTACTATACACATATTTATACCATAATTTTATTTTTGCGAGGTGTATACTCATTTCGGATTCAGATTGTAAATATACAAAATACAGTGAAAGCCAAAACTGAGTATCCAGTTTGCATAAGTAAAATTATGGTATAATTTATTTACTGTAAATTGTACCGCAATTATACTGTAATGCAATTTCTGTAAGTAATACTATAATTATATTTTTATTACGCAATACTTACTTATTTACTATAAGTAGAGGAAGTGCTTTAAATATGGCCTACCACTTTTATTTTAACGTTTATTGCCTAACCTGTTGAAGATACCTATACGTTTACATATCAAATGAAAAAGTATTTTGTGTCATTTTGTCGAATTTCTTGTTATAACGTTTAAAGAAACGTTAATGAAAATTACATTTTGAGTTTACATCGTTGCTTAAGATGTATAAAGTAGATTCTTATAGTGTTAAACAACAGGTCTTTTCTTGACATGTGGTTGAATATTCATATATACTTGAAATCCAATGACACTTCTAGATGCTTCCACGCGAATGCCCTATTTTTTCTTTAACGCAATAAACCTTTGAAACCTATCTGTTGAAATTAAACTCTTAGAAAACTGATACAACATACTAAAAGTAAACGTTTTAGTGAACCATACCATGGACTTAAGACTTGAAAGAGTATTATTATTTTTACATTCATTTTTTTTTTTTTTATATTTTTATAGTCGCATCGACAGTAAGAGTCATTAGCGACTTAGCCCGACAGGCTCACAATGTTAGTGGAACATAGAAATCTTAAATAAGTAGCAGATAATGTGATACAATTATAAACATAATATAAACATAGATGAAAATATAAATAAGTATAATTCTAATATATAATACACATAAGGTAGATTAATTCTGTGTGTGGTGAGTCGATATTATCTTCAGTTATCCATCATAAACTATTAAGAATTCCTATGTCGTTGCAGAATCTAAGTATTGTTTCGTGGTACTTAACTGAGACCAGTGAATCCCTTAGGTCGTCCTCAATGTTAAATTTCAATCTTCCTAGATTGTATCTATCACATTTGGTGATAATG
Source organism: Eucera pruinosa (assembly GCA_028830335.1). Taxonomy (NCBI): domain Eukaryota; kingdom Metazoa; phylum Arthropoda; class Insecta; order Hymenoptera; family Apidae; genus Eucera; species Eucera pruinosa. Next base: position 1,956,661 of record JAMYCR010000008.1, on the reverse strand, counting down.
TGATCAATTGAGAGCATCACGTTGCAAACTTCATATACCATACGCGGTCCACCATTCAAAATGCACGCATGAGTCAATCGGGTGTGCCCAGATCTTATCCGTGTAATAGCCACTTGTTCTTTCCTATTAAACTCTGGATTAGTTTTGAGATCGTAGAAGTTATTGATTGACTTATGAAGAGGGCTAGCTTTGTAATTCTTCCATGACTTATTCCACTCAAGCTCGCACAAGGATCCTATATGTTTAGTGATGTCCAGAGTAGAGTTACAAATGGCATGATTGTTAGGGCGAAGGGTGGTAGCCATTTTAGCTCCGAGGTCGGCCATTTCGTTTCCGTAAATACCTTTATGGGCAGGTATCCATGCAATAATTATTGTTTTTCCTGAATTAATCAAATCATTATACAATTCTTGAATTGCAACAAACATTTCGGTGGTCTGCCTAAAATTAAGACATCTTGCTAATGTGGAAAGAGAGTCAGAGAAGATGATAAATTTGGAGTCAGGAGAGTTAGCAATGAATTTAAGTGCCATAAGAAGTGCATATGTTTCGGCGGAAAAGATACTGTTGAAGGAATTCAGTCCATAGTTGATAGATTCGTCCTGGGTGAAAACCGATGTTCCAGTTCCCAGATTATTCTTGGAACCATCAACATAGATGTGTTTAAAGGAGGGGTAATTAGCAGAAAAAGCATTAAATCGGCCTCTCCAATCCTCGTCAGATAGGTCCATCCCTTCACCCAATTGAAGCGAGGTATCAACAGCTGGTGTTTGAAGCAACCAGGGTGGATCTTTGTGGAATCTATTTTTCTCCATTGTGGGTAATGTATAATTGATATTGTCGAGATAATTTTGAATTCTTAGCCAGGGGGGATCATTGCCATGTTGACGATGTACCCTGGACTGGTTTTTAGGAAAAATGTCATCGTGAATGATACCATTCCTCGAAGTCGCAGCTTTAATAGAATATCTAATACTAAGTGACTTCCTTCTATGTTGAAGAGATGGTTCACCAGCTTCAATCAAAATGCTACCAATGGGACCTGTATGAAATGAACCAGTTGAAATCCTCAGTCCTGTATTATGAATTGTATTAACTTTATTCAATAAAGTAGGTTTAGCAGAATTGTATATAATAGCTGCGTAATCAAGTTTGGAGCGCACAATCGCTTTGTAAGCTTGAAGAAGAATGGTTTTCTCAGCTCCCCAGTTACTATATGCCAATGATTTTAGTATGTTCAACCTTCTTTTGCAGTTGTCAACAAGTCTGTCAATATGATGTCTCCATTTGAGTCTACTGTCAAAAATTAGTCCAAGAATCTTCGTACAAGCTACCACTTTTAGGGGATTAGTTCCTAGAGTTAGTGAGGGCGGCTGAGTTCCACGGCGATTAGTGAATAGAATGCATTCAGTCTTGGTGGATGAAAACTTAAACCCAGTTCTTTTAGCCCAGGCATTTATCTTATCAAGGGACGATTGAATAAAATTTTTAGAGGTATTAATAGATTTTCCTTTACAAAAAATAGCAATGTCGTCAGCAAACACTCTTGTGATTGTCGGAAGTTGCGTGATGCTGCACGCTTCGTTGATAGCAATCAGGAACAGAGCAACGCTAAGAACAGCTCCCTGTGGCACACCGTTCTCAATCACAGTTCTTTGTGAAAGGAAACCATTAAAACGCACCCGGATGCTCCTATTGCTAATAAAGTTATTAATGAAATGCCAAATATTGCCAGTAATACCCATTTCCCTGAGATTGAGCAGAATTTTGTATCTCCACACCATATCGTAAGCCTTTTCGATGTCCAGGCTAACAGCGAGTACATGTTGCTTGTTGGCAAAGGCTTCACGGATCCGCGTTTCAAGACTAACAAGGTGTGAGATGGTGGAGTGGCCAGTTCGAAAACCGAACTGATTGTCAGCTAAGAGATTGTTGCGCTCGAGAAACCACCTCAACCGAAAATTGATGATCCTCTCAAGGATCTTGCACATATTACAGGTAAGAGAGATGGGTCTATAGTTGTTGGGTTTAGATGGGTCTTTACCAGGTTTAGCGATAGGGATAACAATCGCCTCATTCCACTTTTTAGGGAACACATGATTGGACCAGATAATATTAAATATATCTAGAAGTATTTCCATTCCAATAGGAGGTAAATTTTTGATGAAAATATTAGGGATATTATCAGGACCCGGGCTAGAGTTTTTAGATCGAGAGATAGCTTCATTGAGTTCCCTCTCAGAAATAGGGGTATTAATAAACGGATGGTTGCGATCATCGGTTATGTTGATTGTTTCTTCTTCCAGGTTATCTTTATATTGTTTGAAGTCCTCATCATAGTTCATCGTACTAGAATTATTTGCGAATGTGAGTGCAAATATATCAGAGATCTGTTGAGGACTAGAGACAACATTATTCTGGTTGTTCATAATAAAATGCGTGCCGCAACCCTTCCTATTGCCCCTGATAGCATTAATTTTATCCCACGCTACCTTGATGTTAGTCTGCTTGGTTAAGGTTGAGACAAATTTCATCCAGCTGTTCTTTTTACTCTGTTTAATAATTTGCCTGGCAGCGGCACGCAACTTTTTAAACTTAATTTTGTTCTCTTCTGATTTATGTCTTTTATAATAATTAAAAGCTCGTTTAGAGTTTTTCAGGGCTTCCCTGCACTGAGCGTTCCACCATGGGACAGGCCTGTACTTTTTCAGTGGAGAAGTCACTCCAATAGTTTCGTTAGCCGCCTTGATAATAAAATTAGAAAAGGTTTCAGTAATACTGTCGATATCATTAAGACCATCCGCAAAATTAAACTCTTGCAGATAGGAATTAAGTCGTTCCTTATATAGGTCCCATCTAGCATCGCTCAACTTCCATCGTGGGACAAATGAAAAAGTACCATGCTTATTAGGGATATTGAGTAGCTGAATGTAGATAGGAAAGTGATCACTATCGTGTAGATCATCCAATACTGTCCAATCCAGGTTATGAACAAATTTGGTACTACATATCGTCAAGTCAATACAACTAAAGGTACCTCTAGATACATTAAAGTGTGTGTAATGGTCAGTATTTACCAAAGTAAAATCTGGATTTTCCAATATGGTACCAATAATATCTCCACGGCGATCAGTTGTCGCAGAGCCCCATAATGTATTGTGGCTGTTAAAGTCGCCAACTAGAACAAATGGTTTCGGCAGTTGTGCAATCAAGTCATTTATTTCGCTCAATTGGAAAGTGTAACTATTTGGTAAATAAATGTTACAGATGCATAGCTTAATTGGAGCTGAAATATATATCGCAACCGCTTCGACACTAGTTTGAAGCTGAACTTCAGTAGCCACTGCTTCCTTCCTAATATAGGTAGCCACCCCTCCACTGGCAAGGTTAACATTGATTCGATTTTTAACAAAGCACTGATAATTTTTCATTTGTCCAATAGAATTGTTTTTAAAGTTAGTTTCCTGGAGACACACCACCATAGGTTTATAGTCTTTAACCAGTAACTGGATCCTCTCGAGCCGAGCAAAAAAGCCATTAACGTTCCATTGAATAATGCTATTCATTATAATTTTACTTCAAAAACAACTTATTCAATTTATTCGGAGATTTCAGGTTCAAAATCTTCGGTGTCTTGATTTGTCAAACCTTTCTTAAGTTTATTAAGAATTCTTGTGAACCTGCCTTTAATAGATCGCTCACTGAGGTGTGGGTAAAGATCGAACATCATATTCACTAAGGATTGAGTATCACTTGTGTAGTCTTTGGCAATGCTCATAGGATCACCGGATCCAAAGGAATTTTCTAGGAAACCTTTAAATTGGTCAAAGCTAAGAATAAACTTTCCAGGTGATGAATGGATAACTTGCTTAATTGGTTCAATTAGTTCATCAATTGATTTGGCTTGGGTTCCTTCTTGGCCTGCGTTAGCTATTAGTTTTTCAATTTTAGCTTTCTTCTTTGGCTTAACTTCCTTATCCGTTGATAAATTGTCTATAGCCTTAGTGTGTTGCGATGACCCCGTTGAACTTGTAGAGAGTGGTCGTTTAATGGGAGACGGGTCATTGTTCATATGAATTCCTGAAGTTTGCAAGGTACAATTCGGAGAGACAAACGATAAGAGTGGGTTAACGTTTGCGGCATACGGACAGTTGTTTTCCTGATTACTGGCTGCAAGAACAGAATCATGTGTACCAATACCATTAGAAGTAATGGCTTTAGAGGTATTAATAGGCAGAATAGTTGTGTTTTCTTGCATAACTTCCACTATTGGTTCTTCATTGATAGTAACCTCCTTGTCCACTTCGTTAACGATTATTTTATCACTTGTATTTGGCACGCTTTTAACAGTAGAACATTGTCTCGCGATGTGACCATCTTTCTTGCACAGAAAACATTTGAGTTGATCTGTAGACGGGTAAATCCAATATGTGGTATCGTCGAATCTGATCTGTATACTATCCGGAAGTTTGTTTACATCATCCGGGTGTACAAGGACCTGACGCCTAAAACTAAGAATATGCGAGTAACCTTCGTCTGATAATCCAGCTCTTAGAAAAGACACAGCAGACACACGTCTAATGTTCAAGTCATTCAGAACGTTTTCTATAAGCGAGTGCGGAATCGTAGGATAAACGTTGGAAAGTATGATGCGTACATTTTTAGTAATAAGAGGACGCATTTCAAGCCGTTGGTTACTAACCAATATTTGCGAGTGTTTAGCCGTCAAGTCATTTACAATGTCTTTACTGGCTAAGAACAGACAGATTCTAGCATTGGAAATTCTAGAAGCAAATCGGATGTTTTCCGGTTTCACTAATTTTCCTACTGACTTAATATATTCCTTCAGCTCAATGCCTTCTTTAGATTCGATAACTATTGCTTGATCTCTTTTAGGAAACTGACTGTTTTGGGCAATACTTGCGTAGCTTGCGTTCTTGTTCTGACTTGACTCATTCGTGTTAGCGACTTGAGATGTAGATGGTTCAGTATTGTGGATCCTTGGATAACCCCTGTAGTCAGAAGTCATCTTAGCGTTTAGGTGACTCGAAGTACAAAACCACACAAACTAGTGGTCCCCCCTAATATTGATTGATTCACAAGTACTCATATATGGCTGATTACACACTCTACAATTGAACAGAAATAATGAAACACGCAGAACTAGCGACACAACGTAAGCAAAGGAGAGGTTAGGTTATCGTCCGCTCGCTATGACCGCTCGTCATCGACTGAAACATTCATTGTACGCTTCAAATGATGTGAAATCAAACGCGAGGTGCCCTTTGTGACGCTCAAGATGTTTCCGTGTATACGGAAGTAAACCCGGTGCTAGGCAAAGTCTAATTAATCGACTGTGAGGCCGCTCAAGTGCACACATTACACCGTTTGTAGACAATTCCATTACAGGCCACAATAGACAGATAATGTGCAAGTATAAAATTAATTACGCCGTTCTGACGTCCCTTTTCTGTTAACTGCTGGATTCCATTGTAATTATTTCCCAATGGATCTGTATCTAGGCCGTATGGTGCCGAGTACGGATTAATATTACATTGGCGTTATTGATTTCAGAGGCATCGAAACCGGTAGTCACGGGGGGATTTATCTTCCTCAATTTTAGGTGGCTTGTAATTGAATTACTGATCTCGCAGTTTGTCTGCCGACACCGCATTATTAAATAAATAATGCTGCGTAACAAGTGATCGAGAAATATAGAATTCTCGAAAATCAGGTTTCGTTGTCATGGACCAAATGTTTTAATAAAGTTACGAAATGTTGATAAGATTCGAACGATATTTGTGAAATATTCGTGAAATATATAAACTAAATTTATTATTAGTGGCGAGAATTGTGTAGATACAGTTATTCGCCTTAATATTATCGGATACCATTTACAACGAAATTCACCAAATACGCAAGTCCTGATTTTAATGAACGTTCGCACTCTTGTAGAGCATAATGGATTGTTCATGGAGCAATCTTCTTGTCAGTAGAAGATCCGTCTGAGGAAGTGAAATCAGCTGTTTAAAATTTCAGCATTTATTTATCTTTTAAATGGAACATTGCCTCGAACTTTTCTACAGGATGATAGAGCACTAAAAATTGAACATTTTTTATACGAAATGTTTTACTCTATCTCGCATCATTGCGAAGCTATTTTTAAACAGGCCAAAGAATTTAAAAAGGCCAAGATTTTTATTTGTTCTGTATCTTTTTAACGGTGTGATCATTTATATTTAGGAAGTGAAAGCAGCCCATAAAGTTAAGGATGAAAAATACATTCTCCTGAATATCTCGAAAAGTGTTCGGCCTACAAACAATAGCTTAAACAAAAGTTGTGCATTTTCTAACGAAGACTGAACCAGCCCAAACTGTTTTCCGAAATATTTATTTATTTGAAAAAATGTATTAAAAATGTATATTCTTTTATTAATTTTTCTTATTAAATGTTGATCCATTTTTTTGTAACATTGTCGATATAACCTACAAACTGTAAACCAAATTAAAGAATATAGATACATTGAAATTATTAGTTTTACGTATTAATATTATATAATGTTAATTCTATTGTGGAATACATTTACGGACTTAAAGATGAAACGTGTCAGCATACATTCCCAAAATGCTTTTCATAATATGAGCTAGTTGGTGTTTTATATTTTGAATTATTTTGTGGACGATAAGTAATGTCAGAATGAAACTGGAGCTTATAAATTTCCAAACGGAGCACCTGGATCATGTTAGGTACGGTTCTTGGCCTGCTGACAAAATATCGCAGACAAGGTATCGTGAAACATTCAAAGAGTTGACGACGCAGTGAGACATTCATTGAATGGCGGAGCAACAATGCGTGATATTTTGTCTGTGAGCAGCTTTCATGTTCAGCAGGCCAAAGAATGTGCCTAACGAGACCCAGGTGCTCCATTTGGAAATTTATCAACTGTAATTCTGTGGTGACATTACTTATCGTCCAGAAGATAATTCAAAATGCAAAACACTCCCAAGTTCGTGTTATTAAATACATTTTGACAATGTATACTAGTAGGATCCATCCTTAAGTTAGTAAATGTCTTCCATAACAGCGTTAATATTTTACTAATACGCAGTAATTGAAAATTGCAAACTTAAATTTAAATAATTTTTTACAGAACGTATAATTGCCAAGATACTTAGAAAAATATATTTTTCATCCTCAACTTCGAGAGCTGTTTTCACTTTTTAGATATGGATAATGGACCACAAAAAAATTACGTGACAGATATTATTTCGAAAACTATCTTCTCTCCAAGTTCCATTAAAATCGATGATTAACACTTGGGAAACCTTCTTCGTTAGAGTGATCGGTACTGGGGGGATCTTCCCTTATAACTTCGAAATGTATATTACATCGCAAATACTTGTGGTTGTTATGTCATTGTAGTACAAAAACAAAACCAATTAATTTCTGTCTTCTGCATACACAAGAATTTCTGAAATTAGAGTAAAAACAATTTAAACAACGACTAATCCATCAGGTGATAAAGCTTTCCATGTAATTTAGTTCACTTCCTTAAAATTTCAATAAATGTTTTCTAAATTCTAACATAAATAATCTTCGTTATTCAAAGCAGCACATGTCAATTACCTAAAAGGTAGTTATGATTACTTAATTATATACAGATCATTGATTATAAGTAGCATACTTAAAATTAAAATAAACAGTCTAGTATAGACGCAGTGAATTTCAAGAATCAGATAATTAAGCTTCGCGCACTGATAAAAATAAAAATTTGCGCATTCATAATAAAAATCTATTTCAGCTTCATACATGTAATAGTATAACAAGCTTTATATCCTCTTATTTTATTGGCTATTTATTTTATTTAAGTAATGATTTCACTTTTTACGTAATTTATTAATTAAGGTTATTTTATAATAAATATTGTAAGGATGGATCTTCGAGAGGAATGGGCGTCTGAGGGATTCGGAGATGACAGTTCAAAATAAAACAAACCTATAACCAGGAATACACTCGCTAACACTATTCCAAAACTATTCTCAACAACTCTCTTTTTCGCTCGCGTATCGGGTTTTAATCCCTTTCCGGAGAATAGGCGTTTCTCGCCTCCGCCAATTAGGTGTTTTTCGGGAACACACCTTTCGAGGTCCCCTTCCAGTACAGACTCCGGTGGGGGAAGTTTGCACCTAGGACCGTCGCCGTCCTGTCTTTCGCTACGGGGACTGGGTTTATGATGCGGCTATCGCTCCCCAAAAATTTAGCCGACGGTCACGTCCGCATCATAAACCCGAGGTCCCGATCTCGGTCGACTCGGTTGTCATACCTCTGGCCTCTAATTTCCTTCAATTCTTAAATTTGCCTACAATATACTAATTTATTATTTATTTGTATTTCATACCTTATTTCTTTTTCGCATTATCATAAGATATACAATAAGGAATGGACACAATGAGCAGGAAGATGACTTAGTAGTTCTGAACGGTGGTTGCAACGGTCTTCGTGATTTTATTCAATTCAACTATATCCTGCTTTTTCTAGAAATGTTTTATAACTTTGAGAAAAAGAGGCTTCAACGTAAATGTCGGAATCTTAAAATTGTACATATTAATTACAATTCCTCAATGTTCTTAAAATTAGAAAATTGTTTACATAAATAAAAGCACTTTTGGGTCGAAAATAATCCAAGAACCATTATAAAGTTAAAATTTGAAAGAAGTTTCATGGAAAGAATGTAAGTAAGCAAGATTTTTTATTGATCTATATTATAGGCGCTTATTTTTATCCCTTTTCTAGATTTGGCAGTTCTAGTGTTCCACAAAGTTTTCCAACAATCAAAACTGTTCCATGGCTTGGGAAATGTTAAGAAACGCTAGCTTGAGTGTATAAAATACAATATGTTCACTTCTATCACTGCAATTTAACGTTCATGAAATAAAAAAGCTTTACGTGTAAATTACGCAAGAACTTATTATTCATCCCAATGTATTCATTGTGCAAAACCTTTTACATCCCAAAATACATTACTCTTCACCATCTATCAACATCATTAATTCCTCGCGCGTCTTTCGCAACATCCCTCCGAGATTATCCAGCCCATACCTATCCCATTAGCGACGTGTACAAGATACAAGCCAGACGAATTGGCTCTAACCAAAGGATTAACGCTAGGAAAGCGAAACTCATAGATAATCCTCCAGGGGGTAGAGTCAATTAAGTTGAAGCAAGCCATAGTGTACGTGAAGGGTTTCTCTTGGAATCCTTAGAATAGCTCCTCAGGATCCACCGTACCGAAATTATAGCGGAACATCTTGGCCTTTACTTTCTTTTTCTATTTTCGATTTGTTAAAGAAGACGTGAAATCAACGAAGCATTCATAGATGTCTGCGGAGAGTAGCCAGTAATTTGATCCCGACACGAGATACAGGGATCCACGTGTTCTTTAATGGATCTCGAAAGAATTCCACGGTCCAACTAGTTGCTTATATAGTTTATGCGGTATAAAATAACAGATGAAGTATGGCCAACGTATCCTCTAGAGATCACTCGGAATTGCTTTCTTTGATGGTCTCGGGGAAGCGCTAAGAATTTCATTCATCGATAACTCGTATCTTATTCCTGGTTTGGACCGTGAGTGCGAATGTTTATGGCAAACGTATATTTTCTTTATTTTTCTTATATTCTTATAAATGTAACTTGATCTTTTAATGAGTCAGTTCGATTGATATTTGGTAAACATTTTTGAATATGTTTGTTTTTAATTACTTAATGTATACATGCTATGCTCTTAATCATTAATCTGTACACATTTGAAGATGTTGAACCTCTAGATATAGTAAAGACTATTCTTGACTTTCAGGAAGTTCAGTAGACATTTTAACTGGTACAAAATATGAAAAGTTAAAGTAAATTATAAGAATTAAAGAGATACATGTAAGTACAGTGAGTCACAAAATTATTGGCACAGGCAAAGAATTAACAGAAATATATGTTAGTTGCTCGTTGTTGTGCTATAATGTTGGAGCTTTGTTTCAATTTGCACATGGTGTGGCGAATTGAAACATTTCTAGGGACCACTGAACTTGAATAGAACCGGATGACAGATGGACTTGTTCTTCCATTTTTGGGAATTCAGTGTGGATTAGCATTCGTTCATTCTGTTTGCCAAGTTCTTTGGCCACTTCTTCGCACTGGTAAATACACATTGATTGACTAAAATACTACAAATTCTAATGACAAATTAATGTGTTTAAAGGCTGTCGTCCACGCTTTCCTTTACGTCATTAGCGCGTCCTTTTCAGGGGAGGGCGAGAAACAGTCTCTATGCGAGGCAGAAGCTTGGCAACACTGGCATTCCGCTAGATTTGTCTCTTCGGTCCTTGTAGTGTTACAAACAAATATACTCTTCAGAAATTATAAAGAAATTACATATTTGAAAAATGAATGTTTACGTTATAAATTCAAGATTTTTTAAATTAAAAAAATACAGAAAGATTATTTTTATTATCCTTTTACTTTTCACATCTCTGATAATGTTTTACATGTGTCAATAATTTTGTGACTCACTATATATACTCCACTAGTAGATAGCATCTCATAGTTTCTACTTCTGTATAAATACCATGCAGAAGCAATTTTGAAAGCAACGCAAGCAAGTTTAAAAGTAGGAGAAACAAATTCTACTTCATGTTACATTTTAAAGTTATAAGTAGTAGTTCCAAATAGAATTAGAATTATTACTTAAGAATTCACTACATTATGCATGAATTTGTGAAACATAAAGTAAAATTTCAATTTAATAACTTTAATGTTAACTTTTGAATAACTAATGAATGACTTTTGTGTTATTATTTAAATAATAATTATTCTATTAATTCTAATTGTTATTACACTGAAATAATGAAAAGTAACAATAATTATAAACACAAACTTTTCATCGTACTGAAAAAAATAAAATAATTTTCATTCAATTAACTTCAATATTTAAAACGCAAGATATAACGAAAACATAAAATGTTTTACTTGCCATTTCTAGGTATGCTCCATTAACAATAAACTTTAAATGAGATTCCTCACACAAAAGAGTAATTCTATTGTTTTTTAAATTACGAAAGTTGCGTGATGTACTGGAATGAAGTTTTCTTTTCAAAAATTTTACGCAGTTCTCAATAATAAAAATCCACATTATTTCCGGACCTTTTACCTTTCAACCCTTTTATAATGTTTTAAATTCAAATAACTACGTTTTTTCATACGTCAGTACCATCTAACTTTAAATCTATTTCAAGGGATCATACATTTTAATTTCTGTCTTTTCCAGTTTTTAGTGCAATTATAAATTATAAGATTATTGTAATGCTTAGAAGTCTTTTTTAATTCGTTTTCTACATTAACATTTCATAACATAGGCTGTTTTAATGAGAACAAGTTACATAAGTTTGAATATGAATTTACTGCTGTGTAATACTATAAAAATGCAAAGACTAAATTATAGTGCTCATATATTACAATCTATACAATCTCGAATATTTATTTCAGAGTATCACCATTTTTTAAAACTATTTATTATATATATGGTGAGAGTTATAGTGCTCATAACGATAGCGAAATTTCTAAAACGCAGTATACGTCACTGTGAAATAAATGTTATTTATGTTATCATATGGAAAATTATACGGTGAAAACGTTAATTACTTGTAAAATGTAGCTGGCTGAGAGCTTCATGAAAATTTCGTAACAATTTCATGCGCCGCCGTTAATTTTCTTTCAAGATGCTAACAGAAGATATTTCGTAAATCACTGATGAAGTAATTTACATAAGCCGCAAGATAACGCTGAAAATGAGGGAAATGTGGAACAAGGAGTGTACCTCCAGGAGTTGTAAAGCTATCGCCAGCTTTTTATGGTCCGACCAACGTTTTCTTTACTATACATATATACATAAGTATAACAATGACAAAGCATTTTCATGAAACACGAAAGTGTATTTTAAATGATCTTACTATTATTATTACTTAATTGTTCATAATTAATAAAAGAATACAATAATAACTTAATCTCTGTTTAGTAACATTGCAATTTTACGGATTTCGAACTAACGTAGTAAGCTATTGTAACGTACAAAGAACATTCAGCAAATCGAAAATTCAAAAAAATCTGAAACTTTGCACAAACGTTGTTCAAGTGATGCTATTAATGGAACCATTTTTTGTTTTGGTAAAGAAGTGATTCTAGGGGTAAAAACATCCCCCTAAAGAAAATACGAGTTTTCATATTACTATCAATATTTTCAAAATCATATGTAATATAATAAAAAACGTTAAATTGTTAAGTTGTGTGGCATTTGTTGTCTCACAGTATGGCTGCAAAGAATTTTCGAGAACTTTTCCTTTCACAAAATTTGTTCTCCCTCCCCCAAAATTATTTCAAGTTCTAGCTGCCATGTTGTGGGGCATCAAATGCCATAAAACTTTGAATTTAACATTTGTTCCATATCACGTATGATTTTGAAGATATTGACAATAATATGAAACCTTATATTTTCTTTAACGGGGTGTTTCCACTCTTAGGATCGCTTCTTCGTGAAAACAAAAAATGAATTCATTAATAGGATTACATAAACAACGTTTGTGCAATGTTTCAACTTTTTTTCTAATTTTCGATTTCCCAAACGTTCCTTGCTAGTCATTTTTATAACGGCCAGAATTGGTTTACATCGCAGCTTACAGAAAAATTTTCAAGAAAAGCCCCAAGAAAATTGCGTATTACACTTTGTACAGGGTGAGTCTCGTAACTAGGTCGGGCTATAACTCCGTTTCTATTGAAGATAGAAAAAAATTGCACCAGACAATTTTGTATTGTTCAACAAGCTCTATCATCTTGTATTGCAATGGCTTTCATGAACACACCGGCGCAGTTACAATGTGCAATTACACTTGTTTTCTAAATAAAACTCTACAGTTCCTTTTGTGTATTTCGATTCTTCTTCATTTTGCATAAAAAAATATTAGGATACGATATCGAAAAAATTAATACTACCTTTCATGATATTCAACTTTTTATTAATATCTACAGTAAATATTAAAATGTTCTACCATTGAATTCTAAACATTTTCTATACATTTTTTTACATTTTTCATTACATTCTTCTTCAGTTACTGGACACTCGTACTTAAACAGTTACCTTCAATTCGCTTTTCCACTTTGCCTATTGAAACAAAATCCTTTCTAAACAATGCACACCTTGCAACAGTATGTCTCGACATTGCGAAAGCACATAATTCAATTCCACAATAAAAAATTATCGACGCCTTCACCAACATAAAAATAAACGATCACATGCTCGCATTCATTACAAACTTCCTAGAAAACAAAAGAAATCCAAGTCCGAGCCAACGGAATTCTGTCAAAATTAATTGTCATCAGAAATGATGTGCCTTAAGGTTCCGTAATTTGTGTCACACTCTTTCGAATCGTAATTAACGATATATTGGGTTGTCCAAAAGGTTCATGTCGTTTTTCTATTGAAAAGATATATTTGAATAAGCGTTGTAAGAGTACCACTAAATGAAATTCAGTTTGTGAAATGTTAATAAATAGGTCTTCCCAAATAAAGCATTTTCAGGTAAGTTTCAGCCCCCCCCCCCCCCCCACAGGCTATTATTAGAGTAGTTACAGGCAATAACGTAATTTACAGTTTAAGCTCCATTTCCTTTGATCTATCGCATAAAAAGTTGTAAGAAAAATCGGAGATCCTTTATCCAGTATTATATACATCTTGGAATTTTCTCCAATTTTTTAACCGCAGACCCGAAATTAAAAAGAAAATTCGCGAAGCCAAACGCTTATGGAAGTTTTGGCGTGACTGTGCTTATATATTTATAGATAATTTTCTAGTTAAAATAGAAGCATTTTGCTATTCCAAAGGTATACCTTAAACTGAACTCGTTGGATATTTAACAAGGCATTGAGAAATACAACGTAAATATAATACGGCACGACCTTTCCGGACAACGAAATATTTAGAAGCATAAAACCCTCGATTCAAGGAAACATATTCGCAGACGACCTTACGAAGGTCTGTCCTGGAAAAATCTACCCACAACAATAGAACTGCTACAATCAACCTTAAACGAACTCATGGCATGGTAAGAACACAGTGAACCTATTTTCTCTCCTTAAAATACACAATATCATGGATACCCTATTATTCTTAAAGGATACTAATCTATTTTCAGAAATAAAAATCACTGAAGAAGTCGCTAATGGCCTAGCAGTCGATGCGACATTAAACTCCGTATAAAAAAGAAAGAAGATTGCGAATAGGCTCTCGTTTATGAAATTTCCAAACAGGGCAGTAAAGATATGGCGCCGTGGGTTTCAAACCATTTTTCGCCATAAGTTAAGATTAGGCATTTTCTTCAACATTAACATCAAAAAGCGGACTAAGAGCAATTGTTTAAGTGAAGTGTTCAGTAACCGAAGAATGTTATGAAAGTGTAAAAAAGAAAACACTTGAGAAAATGTATAGAACGCAATAGTGGAACATTTCAACATTTATTGTAGGTATTAATAAACAGTTATATATCTTGGAAAGTATGACTTTTTCGATATTGCACTCTAATACTTTCTTCTGCAGAATAATACGAAATCCCGAAATACATAACAAAATTGTAGAGTTCCATTTAAAGAACAAGCGCAGTTGCACATATCAACTTCACAGATTCTCTTCTGAAAAAAATTACAGCGTAAGATAATAGAGCTTTTTAAACAATACAAAATTGTTGCGTCCAACTTTTTTCTATGTTCAATAGAAACAGAGTTATAGCGTAGTCCAGTTACTACATTCACCCTTTATATTTTAATCTGTACGATCATTCATTTCATATTTCGAATAAAGATTTAATTATTGTACTTTAAAAAGTTTTTCAATGAATTTTCTGCTCAATGTAATACATCTATTATTTCGTTGAAATGATAGTAAAATCAAAAGGAATAGTTAACTCTAACAGCGTAAAAAGTTACAAAGATAAGATGAATATGAAGAACACTGTAAGTTCTTAATGTTTGGATTTAACAATTTCTTACCTATTATTTAACGAATTTTTTATTCTTAAGGTGTATGACAGTGAAACTTCCTAATCATAAAGAAAATAAAAAAATGAACTTTTGCACTTATTCGAAACTATAAATAACATAAAACGTTGGATGGATTCACACGAGATAACAAGTACTAATCATCTTTTATCTCGCGGAACTTTGATATTTCTAAATTAATATACTGTATCTTGTATTTATAATTCACGTTCGAATCAACACATACTTTTTATCAGAACAAAGATATTATCACACATTTAGCTCAACGTGGTCAAAACGTTCACTAAAAATTAAAAAATTAAGAAACTTTCATATTTATAGTGTACATTACAGAAAATAACAAAAATTTAATAACAAATGGAATCTTTTCTTGCTTTTCCTAGCTGTAAAATTCTTCTTTTTATTGCTGGTACCTAGTGGTGGGAGAAATTCAGAGAGATACTTATGAATACCAATACATATCAATTCCCGAATATCCTGATACGGTATCAAACACGTATTAAAATAATTTGTAATTGGTATTAGTAAAATATGTTTGATGTTGCCTCATGCGTAATAATATTACACCTTATTACATAATTTATTGAAGTTATTAACAATGAAAATTTTATTAATGATCAGAAATGTATTACATTAGAGGAAGAGCAGAAAAATTACCTGGAGTGAATTCATTTCTGAGGAAAATGAAAATTTGTTAAGAAAAAGGTTTGTTAAACTACTCAATGCTATATACAACATTATACGATAATATAAAACATGTTCATTACTCTGTATTGTTTCTGAATGTTCCTCAAACATCGCTATGAACTTCCCAAACAACTAATAATATGGAGCACAGTCAATTAGGTCAATGGGAGGAAACAGAGGAGAATGTTCTAACTGAAAACCTTTTGTGAGGCTCCAGAATGGTTAGCCTTGACGTATTCATCCTATTTTTATTCATACCAATGATAAAAATAATCTGCTTCCGCTTTTAACAGAACATTTTGTAAAAAGTTGTGTTTTTCAGTAAAGCAATGCCAAAATCGAAATTATTAGATGAACAAATCCTGTTAACGTATGTGTTAGCAAGGTTGGCCAAATTGTTTTACAGACATTAACTCTATTGAAAACATTTTACGAAGTGTTGTTAAAAGCGTCTATGTGGAAAATCGTTAATATAAATCTATCAATGAATTTCAAAACGCAATTCGTGTAGTATGTATAATGACAGAAATTTGATACCGAGCCGATAAATAGCGTGATAAAATTAATAAAGAAAAGTTTTGAATAAAAGCCAAGGGAGCCACATTCGTTACTAATGAATTAAAACGATTGATGTTTGAAATTATTAAGAAAATTACTGTACCTTTCGAGGTTTCAGTAAAATACCTTTTTCTTTAAATGTTTTCATCATGTTTAATTAAATTTGTGAAAATATCCATTCTCTGATCAGAAATAAATGTCGATTTGTAGGTGAATTATCAATGGAAAACAGAGTGTATATAATTTCCATTGTATTCATTCCTTTGTGGCACATAATGAATAAAATAAAGGATGAATTCCTCTGCTTTTTAAGCGTGGTTCAATTTTTGTCGAGAATATCGTTAAAGTAAAAGAATATGAGTAATATTTTAGTTAAATATCTATTATACATTCAACCGCCACGGAAAATAAGTTAACCTTTCGTTGCGTACGCATAAATTCGCGATATTTATAATAAATAAATTTAGACTTCGGTTTACGTAAATACACATAGACATTGTATATTCGCTTACGCTTAATATTTAAAAATAAACATTATGTAGGAATTGTGCTGCTTCAACATTAAAACGTGATCAATGTAATTAGAAAGTATGGGGCGTGTCATAATTCAAAAAGGCATTCTTACTAGTCAAGCACTTGACTTTAAGTCGCTTCTATTTAAACAATTTTCTTTACAGTTTCAAATTCGGGTGTTTTCAAATTCTCCTTAACTTGAAGTGGTACATTTTGAATTGTACAGTGGAAGCTTTGAGCAAGCTAACATAAGTTTGTGTGCTTGTATAAATGATACCTCTTTCGATGGAATTTTATATTACACACTCACTGCTTAAAGTCAAGTTGCTTGAATTCAAATAACTCGATTAATTCAAAGGAGAGTTTAAATTCTGAAAACTTCAGTTTATCTTAAACGCGGTCATTTTTCAAAGCAGCAATCTGTGGATCACAGTAAGTGGTAACCATAAATCTTGAACACTTCGGAGAAGTTCTATCACAGATTCTGAAGATATTACCATCCTTTTCCTTTTTCTTTCCTCTTCATTTCCTTTCTATCGCCTCTTGACTAATCATTCACAGACCAGAGTTTTAAACAATGAATTTAAGAACATTTCATCGAATAGAATCACAGTGATTATTACTTTTCCTGAATTGCAATTTTATACAAGAATTCATAAACAGAAATAGTACATTGTTTATAATAACAATAGGCTTGTATTATTTTTATAAATTAGTAGCTATTATCGATAAAAATCACATTTCTAAGGTATATTTTTAACTTTAAGTTAAAAAATAAATGTTACATTATTTGATTTCCTATTGTAAACATTTTGTCCATTTAAAAATCGTTAAGAAGAAATATACTTATAAATATATGGGAACAAAAAACATAAATCTATAAACTTTGTGAATTTAAAATTTAACAAAATAGTATACAGATATATTATTTCAGCACAGCAGCACAAATACGGTGAGGTTCATTCAGCTCTGAATTTCAGTCTTCACTGAAAATTAGTTATTTCATTTTAAACGGATAAAAGAACTCTGACGACAGAATAATAGCAGCGATGAAAACGTTAAGCTTCTTACCTGTACGCCTATGTAATCCTTCAACATGTTCAATGTTCCTACAATGTTTCTTTATGAAATTCCGAGAAAAATATCCCATATTTCTTTCCCAAGTACCATTCATTTAATTTTAAATATAAAGTAAATGCAGTCAGTCAAAGAAGTCTACATACATATTTTAAATTTTCAGCATTAGTATATTCTAAGAAGTATTTTAGAATAATCGAGGAGGGCTGAAAATTCATAAAGCATAAAAGTACAAACATATAAGATCCGCAGAAAACGCGAAATAAAATATCATTGATTATATGAATAAAATTATTCCTAAAAGTGTCCAAAATATAATTATATTTATGCCAAACAAATTGTAAATCATAGATCATCACAATTGCATCAGAAAATCTAACAAAGTATGAATATAGTTATAACAATCAGTTTTGTATATTCTTATTGACGTACATACGTAGTTTCATGAAATTGTGTTTTCGATTTATGCATGTTCTATTACAAAATATGTAAAGGATCACTATGATTCGATAATGTGCACAATTCTAATTAACAGCTAAATCAATGTTCTTAAAGTGATCGAAACTCTTGCAATTTTTAAATATTTTAAATTGTTGGTGTATGTAAACTTTTGCGGCTTACTGCATGTAAAAATAGATACTCCAAGAATTATGCACAACTAGATGTATAGTGGCGAGCGTATAAATAGAGAAGCACTTGTAAATTAAACTGGTTATTGCATTCGAAATTTTCTTTCTACTTCTTTCGGTAGTATATCGTTAAAAAGTACTTTCGTGGGAAATTAAAATCTGTGATCATTTTGAAATTTTTATGTTTGCGTGATTATTAAATTTAGTACGGAGTTGCTTGTCCTTATTTATATGTTCGCCACTGTAAGTTTCAGATAGCTGAGTTCTGTGTAACTTTGACGAGAAATAATATGTATCTTGCATTACATGCAAACTATTATTTCACGATGAAATACATTTTTAATAAATTTTACTTTCGCTTATACATTTAGTACAAGTTTTAATAGTGTGAATATATTCTGTGTTTTATGGTGGCCTTCTACTTATCGGTTCATATTTTCTGATCAAATAGTTCAATTCGCATGAAATTTAATTTCAAATATTTGCACAAATTTTTTCCCTGGAAAAAAAATGAAGCACAAAAAAGAATAATTGAGTGGAGCAAACTATCTGACTGTATTAGTTAATCGATCCTTTACCAGAAATTGATTTAATTTCAATAACGACAGAATGTTTCTTAATTATTACAATCATATTAATGATAGATCTTCTATTACAGATAAAACATTCTTACTAATAATTTTTCCACCTACCGATTCCCTTTAAGAAAATTTTGTGTTGAACATTCTCAAAATTTGAAAATATTGATTATGTTAAAATTTGATTTTCTCATACTAATTTGAAATAATACTAATACTAATTATAATCATCTTTCTGAATCTTAGGTTAACATAATCATAATCAATTTAACTCGAAATGAAAAATGGATGTTAAATAATTTCTTTATAAAAATACAATGTGTGTAAAATTCGTTGATTTTTTAAGGATTGTTTAAGGAATAAATTCCATATGTAAAAATGCATATTATATCATTAAGCTGTGATGACGTAATGTGTTATTTTAATGTTAATTCCGTTGCTTTTAACACAATACTTATTCGAACTGAGCGTAGAGCTTAAGGCAAGTAATACCACTAGAATTCCTTAACTAAGCTTCTATTAATAATTTTTATAAATTGCATCAAAATGGTATATATAATTGTTTTCATTATTCTTATACTTTATTGGTATATTTAATGTCCCATTTCCAATTTTTTTTTAATTTTGACAAATACAAATATCGCACATTTATTTATATTTCGTTGATAAAAATGAAGATTAATTCGACAATTCATTGACATTGATTGACAGCAAAATGAAAGAGTTAACTGAAAAAGGCGGGGTGAATAATTAGTTTGGGAGTATTGATCTTTACCTTTCTGTACACTCTACATTTATAGAGTCTAAATATCCTGCCATTACTTTTAAATTTTATTCTACTTTCTGTTAACTTCAGACACTTTTGAGGACGGTATTATAGTTCGGGTACACAATTTCTGAAACTGCTTAATTTTTACAAAGCCATTTATACAGTACAATGTTTACAATGTATATCATTTAAAATATTGTATATATTTTACCTTCTAATTTTTTGTCTCTTTCGAAATATTTTAGCTTTACAGCTTTTGCAACTGTGCAGAACACTGGCATAGCAATAATAGTGTATAAGTTGTGTATGTCATCGATAAAATGAACGAAACTTTTATTGATACGCAAAAATATTGATTTTTAAATAGCCACCTATCAATTTATGCTTACAAACGCTTACAACTTATTTTTTCCAATGGCAACATATAAATCCAAAATAATCGCAATTTGATTTTACTTGAAAATCTATACTGCACGAAAAATATTAAAAACGAATAAACAAGTCACATGATGTGGAAATAATGTACCCATGAATTTACATTCTTTGAGTTTTATTTCATTTCTTTGTCGCTGTGCTATTCGATTACTATGTAACTGTACTCATAGCAAGTAATTACTAAGGATGAAATTTAGTTTGAACTCTAATTTTAACTTTGCACTGTAGCATCGAAGGTTATCAAATAAAAATTGCTTACACTATTCAAACGATTTATTCATAACATGCTATAAAGATAGTTATCAACACCAGTTTAAGTAAGTAATAAAATAATCATAGGGCAATGGGTTAATAATTATTAGTTCTTAGCCTTCTGGTTAAACTGACAAGTTATAATCACCTATAATTTCTTTCCCCATAAATGAATAAAAAAATCATGTCGTAGATCTCCTACATGGCAAAAGACAAGTCAAACATGAATATTACAACAGACAGATTTCTCATAATTTTACAATATACATAGGTACAGAGTTGCTGCAGGAAACCTACTAGACAGATATTTTCCTTTACATCCCATACACGCACAAAGAACACACCAAGCCAATGCAAGAACAGCGCATGATATTGAAAGCAGAGAAACGAATGCTGGGAATCGATATGCGTCGTCCCGACAGAAGCGGAGAAGATTGAAAGTGCGTCCAACAAAGAATTGATTCCGTCGGGCTCCGTGAAGAAAAGAAGAGCAGCGGAGAAAGGCAATCACGTGCAGGACGAAGAGGAAACGACAAAATGGCGATGTCGAGTCGAAGCGAGATGGAGCGTGCTGAATCGTCCCTGTCGATTAAAGCTGCGAAAGAACGCCAGGATTAAGATTCGTCGTTTATCTTTTGCGCGGATAGTGAGAACTTATCGTTAGGGATGAGATGAAGTCTGATATGTACATACGTAGATACTCACAAAGGGTATAGCCGGTTAAGGGGGTCAAATGTGCCCCCAAACCAAATTCAACGTGCAATGAGTCATTCGATAGCTTATAAAAAAAAACACTTCGTGCAAATTTTTAGCCCTGTATCTCGACCTGGAGGGTAGTAACAGGGTGAAAATGAAAATCACGTTTTTACGTCATTTCTCTTATTCTATAGCATGAAAAAAATAGAAAAAAATCAGAGGCATTTCTGATATCGGCTTACGTATTTAGGAATTTTTTCATATTTTTAAATTGAATAGCTAAGTTGTGAAAAATGAAAACCCGAAAAAAAAGTGGAAAAATGCCGATGAAGCATTGATGCAGTTCCAGAACTACGATTATATTTTTACAGTAAGTAGATATTGTTGTTACTATTATTCTCAATTTTTTTCAGATTTTTAGTTTTGGTGCGCCGTAGTCAAAAAAATTAAAAACCGATTCGTTCGTTATTTTCTGCGTGTTAGACGTCGAATTTTTTGATGTTCTTTGGTATATAAGTGCTCCATTCAATGTTTAACATTTTTACATTCGGCAGAATAACAGAGGAATTATAGAAAGTAAATAAATCCAATTAATGAAAGTTCCGATGACAACGTTATCTTCTGAAATATTAAGTTAGTTTCCAACAACGGCGCTGGCTCGGCGGCAAAGTATGTTACTTCAGAACGACTAGACACTGTTTCGAGTCTCTTCTTGGGCTTTTTACTTTTTTTATTTATTATTATTTTTTTTCAATTTCTAATAATATAATAATGATCAGTATCGGTTTATAAATGTGTTAAAAATATTTTAACCTAAAATATGTATGAAAATAATGTTAGAGCGCTTTTTACGACTCCGCGTCTTTTCTCGCATATCTTGTCCTATTGTACTTCTATTGTAAAAATATTACTAAGAATTTCCGCGGGACGTACAATTTCTGAGAGGTACCGAGCACGTGACAAATAAATTATTACTGCAACGTGTGAACAGCATCCGATGGTTCGGTTACCATTTGCACATTCACAACAATAGCATCTAATTCCGCAACAGCCTATTGAATTTGGAGTGTACTCAATATAACATCTATACGTTTTTCTACTAATATGGCACGATTTTACTTCGAATTTAATGATATTATTTTTTTCTATGAGATACTGGACGGCAAGGTTACTATCTTCGTCCATAAGCTTTGCTAAGTAAGATACTGCTTGTGATAATTGATACGACCAAGTAAAAAAAATCTTCAAATCGTTATCTGTCATCTCCGGAAAATCAATAATTTCGGAAGCTGAAAGCTGTTTGAACCGCGACTTTCGCCTATTCCCGCGACAAACTTTTTCACAATCAATTAGACAATATATTAATATATATTAATAATAAATTGCTCCCTTAAGCAGGTTTATTTTGTAAAGTAGCAGGGTTTCTTAAAAATATGTTTGGAAAACGTTTAAATTCAAATGTAGGGCTTTTCGGTGAAATAGTGGAAAGGATGGTATCCGAACCACTGAAAATACATTAGCGATCGATGCAGAAACTCATCACTGGAATAGGCGAAATCGCTTAGTAATATTTTTACAATAGAAGTACAATAGGATAAGATATGCGAGAAAAGACGCGGAGTCGTAAAAAGCGCTCTAACATTATTTTCATACATATTTTAGGTTAAAATATTTTTAACACATTTATAAGCCGATACTGATCATTATTATATTATTAGAAATTGAAAAAAATTAATAATAAATAAAAAAAGTAAAAAGCCCAAGAAGAGACTCGAAACAGGGTCTAGTCGTTCTGAAGTAACATACTTTGCCGCCGAGCCAGCGCCATTGTTGGAAACTGACTTAATATTTCAGAAGATAACGTTGTCATCGGAACTTTCATTAATTGGATTTATTTACTTTCTATAATTCCTCTGTTATTCTGCCGAATGTAAAAATGTTAAACATTGCATGGAGCACTTATATACCAAAGAACATCAAAAAATTCGACGTCTAACACGCAGAAAATAACGAACGAATCGGTTTCTAATTTTTTTGAGTACGGCGCACCAAAACTAAAAATCTGAAAAAAATTGAGAATAATAGTAACAACAATATCTACTTACTGTAAAAATATAATCGTAGTTCTGGAACTGCATCAATGCTTCATCGGCATTTTTCCACTTTTTTTCGGTTTTTCATTTTTCACAACTTAGCTAATCAATTTAAAAATATGAAAAAATTCCTAAATACGTAAGCCGATATCAGAAATGCCTCTGATTTTTTTCTATTTTTTTCATGCTATAGAATAAGAGAAATGACGTAAAAACGTGATTTTCATTTTCACCCTGTTACTACCCTCCAGGTCGAGATACAGGGCTAAAAATTTGCATTTTTTTTTTTTTTGATAAGCTATCGAATGACTCATTGCACGTTGAATTTGGTTTGGGGGCACATTCGACCCCCTTAACCGGCTATACCCTTTCAGATAATTTCAATGCAGAAGCTTTACTTCAAATTCTAACATTACCATAAAAGATGATATTTCATTCTACGTATTTATAAAGTATAGTGGAAATCGCTTATTACGATCACTTTAGGACTTGCAAGAATAACTGGATGATAACGGTACGCCACTTGAACAACCCTTGCAGCTCCTGCAGCTCCAGGAGGCCGCGACATCTTGGCGCCTACCAAGAGAAGGGTGCATGTGACACCTAGCCCCAAAATCGTTGGGCCTTTCCCACCACATTTTCCAGCGTCGTGGGAAATGTCCTTATATGGTAATTCAAGGATGGAATGCCACACCCTGATTCCACTATATAAACTTGATGCCTTAGGGTCCGCGAGACGATTATAACAGCGACTAGCGTGGCAATAACTTAGTGACAACTTGCGAGCGACCATAGTGTACGTGTATTCTTCCGCGACTGTAAAAGTCTATTCCGAATAAAACGTTTTGTAGTAAAAGTGCTCGAGAGTTCTCTTTACTTCATAACATCGGAGGATAAAAAATAAGTTCATTATTGAAGTGATTTTATTGCAAACAGTTATGACTACTGCGGATCTTTATGCACTTATGGCAAATTTAAATGTACAAAAATGAACAGATTCCATATTATACATAAAAATATATATAATATTTAAAGTACAAATTACAACATTTAGAGGATCAAACAAATTTCGGCTATAATTCTAAGAAGCCCAGGTCGTCAATTAAGATGAAATTTGGAGGAGTGGGGGACGGGGGTGAGTGAACCTGAAATACTAAATTTCAATAAATAGTCTTTAATAATTGACAGGATAGGAATTAGAATAGTAGATTGAATTTTGCGTAAACCTACACGCTTATGACAGCGTTGCGTAAAGCCTGCATGAGCCCGCGGCAGCGTATGCGTTCACCTACTTCGGTCCAAAGCTGCCGTTGTAGTATAACGGGTGAACTTAAAATATGCAGTTTCATGTATTTTCTAGTAGATTCTCAGAAACATACTTTCTCTTGGATTTGATTGGCTAATGGCATTAAAGACGGTGAGTTGGTGGTTCTGGTTGATAAATAAGTTTAAATGAAATTATAATGTAACGAAGTTTATTTCTAGAATAGACGCCAGATCGGGTTAGGGTATGGGCTAGATGGGGCGGAGTCCCACTCCCACATTTCACTTTTAAACTGTAAACAACGGTTTGTAGACACCAATGTTACTGATATTGATGGATATGAAAAATTTCAAACTAGATCATCCGTTAGATATGTTCTTTCCTATGTTTACAGAAACAGCAGGAGGGCGAGGGCTAGGAATTTATGGGAACAGTAGTCAGGTGGCGACCTCAGGCTATTGCAAAATTCGATGTATTATTTTAATCCCTATCTTGAAAACTATTAAAGATCCTTCATTGAAATTGAAATTCGGTATTTCAAGGACCCCCCCCCCCCTCCCGCAAAATTTCATAAAAAATGGCGACCTGGGCTCCTTGGAACTTTACCCAAATTCCTATTGAAGTCCTCTCTTTCAATTTTACTTATGGAGATGTGAATTTACATAAACATTCATAGTCTAGTTATCACATTTGTAGTACATAGTTCCATGGATATGATACCTCTTTTAGGAATATTCAAGTTGTTATAAGCTTGTCTTTCTAACTTCTTCTTTATCTTATTTACGTATTTTTTAATAATTCTTGCCATGCACTCATATAAAAGATAAAAGTTATGCTTTGATTGAAAGCAAGTTTTAAAGAAGAGGCTCATTTAGTATGAATTTGTGGTTCAAAGTAAAATTCGGACACTTACAGTACCGTTCATAATTATTTGAGCAATTTCAAAAGTTGGTGGACGCTGCCATTAATATAAAAGTTTAAAATTGGAAAGTTTAAAAATCTAATAGCTTGTGAGTTTAAGTGCTTGGGAATCCAAAAGCTTGGAAATTCAAACGCTTGAGAATCCAAAAGCTTGGAAATCCAAACGCTTGAGAAACCAAAAGCTTGGAATTTCAAACGTTTAGAAACACAAAATCTTGGAAATTCAAATGCTTAGAAACACAAAAGCGTGGAAACATAAAACGCTTCGGAATTCAAAAGCTCAGAAACCCAATTACTTCGAAAGTTGAGAACTTGGAAATTCAAGCGCTTAAAAAACCAAAAGCTTGGAAATCGAACGCTTGAGAATCCAAAAGATTGATAATTCAAACGCTTCGGAATTCAAAAGCTTAGAAAAGTAGACGCTTGCGAAACCAGAAGCTTAAGAATCCAAACGCATGGAAATTGAAACGATGATCAACCGCTTCTTAAAATATGAAAATTGTAAGTGCCTGAATTTTACTTTAAGCCACTGTATTTGAAAGTATCCAATTAAATTCAAATCTACTTGCAATACACCTCGTTTTATCTCTACTTATCTAACGTGTTTCTGCACCTTATCGAGTTGAACGTCTAACGTCATGGATAGCTCCTTAATACGCTATGTTTCTGATTGATGATAACGTTTTAATGGCGTCGCTTCGACGCTTATCCATGAGATCATCTGTTAAGACGATGTATAGCAGTTGACGCTGCGACCGATTTTGAATAATAGGATAAGACCGTCTACATTGGCTACGATCCATCTTAACAAATTTCGAACGTATCCTTTCAACGGCCTGATAATCCGTTTTATGCTGTAGGATGGCATAGAAAAGTACGTCGCAAGGATGACTAAGTATGTGTAATATTAGGATGATGCATATGCCGTTTTCAGGAAGTTTGAGAT
This sequence comes from Eucera pruinosa, assembly GCA_028830335.1. Classification (NCBI taxonomy): domain Eukaryota; kingdom Metazoa; phylum Arthropoda; class Insecta; order Hymenoptera; family Apidae; genus Eucera; species Eucera pruinosa. Next base: position 1,930,149 of record JAMYCR010000008.1, on the reverse strand, counting down.
TATAGGATGGACACTATTCTCTTGATTTTGTACAATTGCTAATTAACCCCTTGGCTTACGGATTTTTCAAAGATTATCCAATGAAATGTTGACTATTTGTTACTATAATACTATATCGAATGCAAAACACTAAAATATTATATGCGATTCTTACCTAGTAATCCTACATCTTACGATCTTACAAATTGAAATATAAATAAATTCAAATTTATTGCAAAATACAGTATGTTTTTATTGTACGTGGTCCATAGGCTAAACCACGAGGTAACTCGTTGTTATAAGCAAAAGGGTTAAAGAAGATCTCAGCTGCAATGTATATACATATGTCTGTATTATTGGGTTATCCGTAAAGTTCGTGTCGCATTATATTTATATTGCATTTCAAATGTTTTGTTAAATATCCAACGATTAAATCCGAATGTGTCTTATTGTTAAGCTGTCCGAGTTCAGCTTAAGGTAGACCTTTCGGATAGCAAAATGCTTCTATTATAACTAGAAAACTAACTATAAAAATATAAACACAGTCACGTCAAAACTTTCATAAGCGATTGGATTTGTGATCTTTTTTTTAAATTCGGCTCTGCGGTTAAAAAATCTGATAAAATTTCAAGACGTATATGTCACTGAATAGAGCATCTCCGATTTTTCGTATAACTTTTTATGCGATAGATCAAAGAAAATGGAGCTTAAACTGAAAATTACGTTTCCGCCATAATATTGAAAATGTACTTGTACTACATGTGATATAATCAAATAATAAATAATTACTGTTCTAATTTTCATGATTGTAACATTTACATTTAATTTTCGTAGTTTGTCTTTCGAAGTACTTTTGATTTCTATAATTTTTTTCTATTATCACGAACATACGGTAAACGTAGGCAACATGCAACAACACGTAATATGAGATTTTGTAAAATCTTAATAATTAAATAGCGAATTTTACCGACAACTGTATATATGAGTTCTTCATAAATAATTACAGATAATGCTAATAATTAAGCATCAATCGAACATCCGTTATTGAAAAAGAAACATTTTTCTTTTTCGCAGTGCGCAAAAATTTCTGAAAGGCAAGTCAAATAATTAAATATTTTAATAACGATAGGATAAAAAGTATTGCTTCATCATTAACTATAACTGTTCAAAAATAGTTTAAATAAATATTAACTTTTCGTAAAAAAATAAAGTTTATTGAGCTTTCTTTACAGGTTTGTTAGGTGTTCCATATTAGATACTTACATTTTTGACCTGCTGAATTTTACCTTTGTTAGTTTCTTCGCTATAATTTAAAATCATTTGGACTGTTCCACTTTCAATTAGCATTACTTTCTTTGCCTCATCGCGTTGATTTTATTAAAAAGTGATAATGTAGGATGGTGGACCCTTCTAGACCCAATAGACATGAAGAGAAAGGACAGTATATTCCGAATAAGAACGTTAAACACACAATAAAAGGCCCAGTGGGACTGTGACGTAGTGGTTAACGCAATCATTAGTGACCCATAGATCTGGGTTCTCGATCCCCGCCGGCGGCGCAGTTTCCTTTTTCGACTATACAAGGGCGATACGGCCCGCCCGATCCTAAAATATAAATTCCTCTATTTCTAGCAAGGTTTTAAAATCAGATGTTCCATATTACCAACGTTTTTACCCTATTTGCAGAAAAAAGAAAAAACTCTGGAAATTACATGTTGGTTGTAGGGTTTGATGAGCTGCACAATTTAGTAAAATATAGAAGAAATAAATACCTATTTCTAATTTTCACTTTGTTAGAATGAAAATGGAAAAAATAATTAATGATATTTAATATAAGAAAACTAAAATCATTATACGAACAATATGAATTAATCTTGAATACCTTATTTCATAACAATTTATTTCTTATCCATACCTAATAATACTCACAACTGAGAAATCTTTCAAACGATAATAAATGTTTAAAATAAAAAATCGAGTTAATCTCCATATTGTTTGTTTATACATACAACATACTTCTCTTCTGCAGCACTTTCATTTCAACTCCAGCTTCCTATTTTTCATATGTGCACACTTTTTACCGTTGCATTTTACATTTGATTGCGTGTACCAATTCTTCCATTTTCTGATAAATGTGTATCGGTTCTTTTCATCTTTAATTTCAATTCCAACTATCTCCTAAATGAATCGTCCTGAAAAAGTCCGTACATAGTTCCATGTTTGGCATAAATCATTCTAAAAACGAATATAGGTGTATTCAGAAAAATGGACGTTGAATCGAGTCTAAAGAAATAATAACAGTAAGAGGTGTAGTTTGCCCGAACGGAAGTCAGTTGAGATTCAGAATATCATACTGTAATACTTGCACCACTCTTATAAAAAATTTTATTTCAATATAAAAACGTAATAAATGTTTGTATGCATGAATTTCCATCTAAATGTATTCTTTAGAGACCAAATTTAGCTATGCTAAAAAAAATATTCTACATCAACATTGATAGTTGAAAATATTTTACAGAACGCTCTATTTCCAAATTTTTTAACCTAATTTTCCCAAAAACTTTACCTTTAATTGGTCAAGCTATAGGGAAATAACATCACACGCCATGCTTTCAAAGGCACCAGCCAACAACTGAGTTCCAAGTCAAGCACAACTCGTAGGCAAACAGTCAACGAAGTTCGCCGATATTCCCGTAGCTATGCTTCATTTGCATGTAGAATGAAACAAAATTAACGACATGCCGTAATTCACTAGTAAAGCTTGTTAATAATTTCGTGATTCTCGTAGCATTCTACGACTAACTTCATCGTTTCAAACCTTTTGCGATAAACGCTCTCTCGTGTGAAAGGTTTCGACCATGGAAGACTGAAAATCTTCGACTTCTATCTGACATCGAACAAATTACTCCGTTAATGCAGTGTTTTATAGGCATCGTATGAAAAGCTTTACGTGAGAAATTGGTAATCGATGCGGGCTGGCTTAGTGGGATCCGCTTGCGCTCTGGATTGATTTGTCGATTAGAGCTGTGGCCGAAAATGCATTATGTTTCTTAATGATTCTCATCTTTCTTAATGTACGTCTTTGAAGATTGAATGTATTTTTCTCCTTCTCTTAAAAAATTCTATGAAAATGCGTTGAAGTAATAATATATATATATATATTTCCTTTTTTTCGTGGAATACGGTACAGATATACATGTAGATTTAGAAATGATTTCATACACATTGCGAGTACTTGATCTACATTTAGAAAATACTTTATTCCTTTTAGAAGTTTAGAAATGTACATAAAGGAATGTGTTACACAGTAATATACTATTTAGTAGCTTTTTCAACGTCTAAATCGATATAAACTAATAATTCTGTTATATTTAAAACTTTCTGAATTTTAAGGCTTCGCGTACTGATTTCAGAAACAAAATATATAGCTATATAGATAGAGCAAAACTTTCCGTATAAAAAATGTTCGGTTTTTCATGCTCTGCCACCCTATTGCAAAACAGGACCCGGGCAAAGTTGCATGTAAAAAATGAAAAAGTGCCGAAATTTTAGAGTGCTGACTTCAATCCCCCAAAGGGATTTCCGATCGACGAAAAAATTATTCCGTGTACAATCCATTATACTTTACAAGCGTGCGAACTTTCATTAAAGTCAGGATTTTCGTATTTAGTGAATTTCACTGTAAGTGGTGTTCGAATATTAATGTGAGTGACTGAATGTTCCTGTATAGGATCAACGATCCCAAAATGAATTGACTAAAATATATTTACATTTTATGTGTGTGGCCGAGTACTTTGTAAACCATGACCATTTCTAGGCCCAAGGGCTGAAATCAATGAATTCTTATTCTAATTCTGATATCAACATTTTGTTTCAACTTAAGTTAACCAGTTACAATAGCCTTAAGAAATACTCATACTTTTATTAGCACTCGTTTTCTCCAGAAACTACACTCTCTGTACTCACATCTTATCTTCACCTCAATTTATTGCTCTATTTTCCTTTCGGAACATATGGCTTCTCCCAGTAAACCGTTTTCTCCTCCTAAAATCGCTTTCTATTACGCACTATACTCGCACACATGCTCGTATCCATACATCTAACCAAATTCCCCATATTTTTATTACTATCGTAATTATTATCAGCAGGTATATGAACTTCGATTCCCTCACGCAACATTCCGTCACGGTTTAACCCTCGAAACGTCTCGCGTTGGATCGCGCCAATATTGTCTACAACAATTTCTCACTCATATTGAAACGTGCCCTGTCATGTATGAACAAGAAGCCTTCGTGATTCCGAGCAGTTTGGAATTTCTCGAATTGCACCCCGTACAAAGCATCGTGTTTTACAGGAACGCGAATCGGACGATGAGCATACAGTTCATCTATGTACTTCCACGACTATTCGTTTAACGACTATTTAATTCCACCCTTATTAATTTCACTGTTTGTAATCTTTGTTTTGTTCGTTGAAATTGCTCGTTTTTTGATACATTCGATATTAATGAACGATTTAGAGCGAAAAAATTTACGTTATAAAGTATCTAATAATGCACGCAAAGAGAAGATTCACGTAAGTTAAGTAAAAGAAAATTGAATAAGTAGAAGTCAAAAAAAGGAAGCACAATTAGTAAGGAAAAATTTTAAACTAAATGCTTTGATACTAATACAAAACCATCATAAAACCAATCTACACATTTCGCATCGAGATTTCAGAGGTAGAAGACAATAGCAGTATAAAAAATTGAGACATTACAATTAAGAATTCTTCATACTGTGAACAACGCTCCTTGCTATATTAAACACGATGATCTTAAGGTGCAATCGCGTGACTATTCGACCGCGCGATGCGAGAGTTGACGATACCGACAAAATCCGGAAAAAACTGCAAGTTACGGCACGTTACGGAATGCGACTTTTCGTCCTTACATAAGAAGATTTTGTGTCGAAAGATAGCTCATTCGAAAGGGGAGGGTTCAACGAAGCGCGCTCCGGTTCCGGTTTAATCAGATTACGTTGATATTTAGTAATATGAGCGTTATAAAGTGGAGCAAAAATTCGTAGCTTCACAGACATCGAATCTATTTTTATGCTATGAAAAGAATGTTCTGAATGAAATTGCGTTGCGTTAAATGAGTATGAATGTTTTGTCCAGAACTATGTAGTCTATGGTAAAAATAAGATACGTGAGAGTCCTATCTATTGTGTATGTTATTACGATGAATGTCCGTTTGAAAAACAGTCAATCGTTATCGATACAGTAAAGAGAGAGTACATAGAGTGAGAGAGCGAGTCTAGAGTGAGAAAGAGAGAACTAAAGAGCGAGATAGAGACAGTCATACCAAATGAGTTATATCATTATTTCACCTGCTTAAACCATTATATTTAGTCTTAAGTAATAAATATACTAAATTGTATCGTTTAACAAAAGGAAGCACTATCATTCTACCCACGCCATCTTACAACCCAAAATCTTCTTATATAAAGACAAAAGATCGCGTCCCGTAACATGCTGTAACCTGTAATTTTCTCCTAATTTTGTCGGTAATATCAGCTCTGTTTCATGTCGCGTCGCCATTAAAGTCTTAATAGATTCTATCATTCACACTGCTCTCTCTTGCTTTGTATCGCATTTTTACGTGTATAGTAGTATGGTGGTTCTCCTGCACCTACCACTAGGGGGACATACGAAATAGTACTTTCTCGAAAGCACTCGCTCCAACTACTTCGTCCATATATATACCACCTTTAACCTTCCTTCCAATATCCCAGTGTCTAAGGCAAGGCCTTCTAGGTAGCCTTACTGATGAGTCCACTAGCAGGCCCTGGACGAAACTAACACACCCTTCCTTTTTCCTATCCTATCCCCTCTCCACAACTCCACAGTAGTAATAATAATAATATAATGTGTTTTATCGCAAATAAAAAAAATTTTACCGCATTTCATCCTCTACCATTTGAAGATACTGTTAAACCAGATAAATTCAGTCAATCTTTACAACTTCATTTTCAAATGATAGTTTGAAATGTTTACTTTCAAATCTTACTTCCGCTTGTAATGTTACTGGCATATTAACTTATGTATCACAATGCTGATGTTATGTTCGAAAAAAAAAAACGACAAAATCTTTTAGCTAATCTAATAATAGAAGCGGATGGATAATATGGGACACTCTCTATTCTCAAGAATTACAATATCAAACTATGAAAAAGAACTTAAATATGACTGCATCGAAAAATGAGGTTCCATTCATAATGAACCTTAAACAATCGTATTTAAATTTCTATGAAAATTGTTGAATATTCGTTAACTTAAGGATGTAACTAATATTAGACGAAAATGAGCACAAACTTAAACATTGGCTGAAAGACCATGGAGGAACACGAAAACCGCATAGCCAGACACAGCATAGCAAGTAGTTTTCCTTTCTCTATCGCGTTTGCTGGCACTTTTCAACTTGCGTTGCAAAAAAATTCGTGAACTGCGAGTCATGCTTTAATTTATTGCGATTATTCAGAGCATCAAAATTTCCGGGTAGGATTTTTGGACGATCTTAGTGCTAGTTAGAGAGGAAAAGGAGAAATTTACGTGGTCGGATGACGGTATTATCTTTCACTATGGTGTTGCTGTTAATTTAAAATACCGAGTGAAAGCATTGAGACCGCGGTGCGAAATAACGAGCGGCCGGTAATTTGAGGACCCGTTAATAGGGAGCGTCGTTAATTTACTGTTTCATTTATTCCCGTCCCGTTTAATTATAATTATCGCTTTATTTATTCACCGAAGTTTGTCTTTGCTTCAGTAATTGGCTCTTTTGAGTTGCCCGTTTGATTTTGATTCCTCGAAACCAATATCAACTAATGAATTCGAGATACGCCATTATTTGAGAGAACACTCTTGAATCTTATGAAAAAAACAAAAAATTGTTTTCCTATTATAACAAATTAAATCATTTGTATGGCATTATGAGATAATCCAGGGCGGATGTAATAAAGCGAAGGCCTTTGGCGTTGAAACTCTTTTAGGACCTCCTCCAAATACAAAAAAGTAACAAAAAGAATATTTTAATTAACTTTGTTCTCTTCCTTTAATATTTGAAATAAAGACTGTAACAGAATAATAGCATACGAAAGGAAATGAGAGAAGAAAATAACTAACTTTTCTAATTTTCAGTAATATACAAAACATGTGTAAAAATATATTAGATAGCGTAGCTACTTTTGTTTCGAATCATTATCTTTCTGTTTGATTGAAGACACGTTTACAGGTTGCAAATATTGAAGTTTGAAGAGCGGACTTTGAGGTCTGACTCACTTGCGCCTCAGGTCCGACACCCGCTTAATCTGCCGCTGAGCTAATCAAAACTTTTTCTAGACAGATCGACGTACAATGAGAAATTAAGGTAAACACAAGCTTTTTTCATAAAGGGAGTTGTTCACAATTTGATCATCCGTTTTGAAACAATGTATACAACAGTTTCAATTCTCAGTATTTGAAGACGTAGAAAGTACAAATGCATTGCTAAAATAAATATTTAGATTTATAATCTTTAGATTAGAGCATTTCCTAAATCAACAGAATTCTGCGCTATACGTGGATTTATACTTGTTTACAAGAAACAATGAACTGAATCGGTTAGTGTATCAAAAAATTATATAATTCTATTTGACAATTACAAGGGAAAGCGTGATAAGTCCATTTTTTTCCTGTTTTTTTATTTTTTATGACATTTGGTAACTAAAATGGAATACTTTAATTATCCCAAGGAAAAGGGAGAAGTTCTTGATAAATTCCAAAGATAAGTATATTTATAATACTTGTACAATGAAATAATTTGGCAAGTCCATGTAAAATAGGTGAATAATATGGTCAATCTACAAAGAATTTTAATGTTTAATATTTTACTGAAGAACGTTGGTCGCACGCTAAGTTGTTTGTATAAAAGGTTATTAGAATACCTATTGCGTTAAGCTACTGTGCAACTTTTTGAATAACATGAGAAAAACCCTTGTATAAACCGGATACCAAATATTAAAATAATTTTATAAATATAGGACCGATTTTGAATGTTGTGAAGTTTAAAATTGTTCTCCTCTAAACTTATAAAAATACGACTTAAGTTCTTCACCTGTGATTTTCATGTTAAAAAAGCAGATTTAAGGAAGATCTGATCACATTAAATTATGTCTCGCTTAAGACCATTCAATTTTTATTTGGCACTCTATCATCATTACACTCATCTTTTATTTAATCTGATTTAAAAATATTGGCGCTTTTCTATCCTTCCTCTAATGCCACACAATATTTACTATATTTTCGAAACATATAAAATATTTTAAGTTTAATTTCAATACCATCTATGTTGAATGCTTTTTTTATTTAGTCAAGTACATAAACATAGAAACTACATTGAGAAACGGTAAATAAAAACTATGATCACTATTATAATTTCCTACTTTTTCCTTTCAACCTGGCAAATAACACGAAATATGAAGACGATGCAATTTTCTGTTATTATCGAAAAAGTGGAAAGTAATTTATAACGTGTTTCTTCGTTCTTCAATCATGCTGTTCTTTTGCATAATCACGGTACATTAAGCACTTCATTAAATTTAAGCAGGTAAAATAGAACATGCTCTAAGAGAAACTTTTATGAATAGAAGAAAGAAGATAGGACGAGCATTCAATTTCCTTTCAGGAAGTCATTCAAAATGAAGTCTTCATGGCTCATTTCATTCTCTAACCAGACACCTTTTCCTAACATAGTTTAAATTTGTAGGACGGTACTAGTAATATTTCGTATATACAATTTTTATACTAACAAGCAACAAAGTTAAAACTATACATAATAATACATTTTATTAAGAAACATGTACTTTGAATGGAAAAAATTGTAAGTAACTTATAGATCAATATCTTTATTCTATACAGAATTTTGAAACATAGCGTGGTTCATAATCAGAAACAAATGTGAAGTCTAATTTGAGAAGGATAATAAACGAAAGAAATTTTGTTCATTAAAGTATATTTTTCTTTAGGACGAGTAATACTTTTTGTTACTCTTTATACAAAACTTGTATTGCAGCATATAAGAAGAAGATATCATTCACGTTGAAAGAACTTAACGAATTTCAAATACAGTGAAAACCGGTTATTATAATCTCGGATAATGTTACTAATCAGCTATTGTGATCATAATCAGTCGATCCCAAGTCTATATAAAATTAATTAAAACTAATCCGCCTATTATAATCAAACTTCGGCTGTTGGTATCGCGTGTGATAAATAGACTTGGGGACAAGCGATAAGAATTCTTAATAAATTCGTTCTAAATGAAACTTTTCTTTCAGAATTATTTTTAACCGAACCATACTTTTTATCTTGTATACGAGTGCATTGTAAGAATTATCAGAAAATACGTAAATACAATAGAGGGGAAGTTAGAGGAACAATTTTATGACAATTTGTATGTTCTTAAGAAAGATAGTACATCCATTAAATTATATATAAATGTAATAAGTAGACGGCGAATGTTTATGCAAATTCGTATCTCTTTAAGTAAAATTGAGGGAGTGGTGTTTAATAGAGATCTATTTAGTTCCCAAAATATTGTAATTTCGACTGTAGTTTTAATATTTTGTATACTTTTACATACCATATGGAATCTGTTCTTTCTTGCAAATATAAATTTGCCATAAATACATAAAGATCCGCAGCCTAATTATATTTGTTTGAAATAAAATGAGTCCAATAATAAAAATTGTTTATCCTATAGTTGAAAAATAATATTAAACATTATGGACACATACAGGGGCGATCATATGAATAGAGAAAATCTGTATACTTCGTATCACATATTTTTCTCCTAACTATAGTTTTGTTCAAAATTTCATCGTTGATTTGATTTCACGACTCAATTACAGCGTTTTCTAATTGTGAAATGCTTGGAAATTGTCAATCGTGTGCATAAATACGACCGCACCATAATGTTCCACAGATATCCTATCGGGTTTTGATTTGGGAAGAATGCTGCCTATTTCAATAAGTCAATCTTGAATGTTTCAAACCATTCTATTGTTGTTCGGCTTTTCTATACATATTAAATTTATTGGTTCAGTTGTAATTAAATTAATCAGTCCTAAAAATGATAATAACTCTTTCATGTTTTGTTTACTCCTAACTGTATAATGTGTTTGAAATCCAACTATTTCATTATCTAAATTTAATATTTTCTGGATCGGGGCATTGTCTTGTCGATGCATCCAAAGAATATGATTCCTCGAGTGAATAAAATGCAACAACTCATTTTTCCGTGATGAAAATCATTAATAAAAAATCAGGAAATTCTTAAAAATTGTAGTGGTGCTATAGTTATACTCCGCAGTGTATATCAATTACGATTTTAAGATTTTGTTTTAAGTATTAAATTACTTAAACAGAACATTTCAACAGCGTCTACTCATTTAACTGTTAACAACTAGACTACGGATCTTAATGTAAATTCAAATTTTTACAAATAAAATTAATGGAACGGGATCTAAATAGGGAATTCCTTCGTACTCTAAATACCATCATTTGTATTTTATTTTCAATATTTTGTTGTATTATTGACATTACCATTTGCATTTTGTATCTATTTACATGTTTAAATTTCCCATAAATGCATAAAGATCCGCAGTCTAGTTGTAACTATCCGCGCACTTTTGCAACGATAACGTGTAGAACCCGAAGTAGAAACTGACATAAGAAAACTTTCCTTAAAACTTTCCCGTATGTATCTTGTGGACGAGAACATGCGAGCACACGTGCCACAAAAGAACGGAGAGAATTATCACGTGGAGAAATGTACTCACTTGGATCCTTGACGGCGGTGATAACGAGACGGAAGCCGTTCGAGATGGTGCCCCACGAGTCGGTGACGTATTTCAGTGTCACGAAGTTCGTGCGCGTATAAATCGCGCCCACGGTTTGCTTCGTGTTCTGGCAGGACAGGTCTGCCTGGAAAACAAAAGGAACGCCACTCGTTGAATGCGACAGTCTTCACACATGCACACACACTCGTAGAAAGAACAATGTTTTCATTCCATGGTTGTTAGAACACTATTGGATATTGCGCCGTGACGACTGTAGCATGAAAAACTGAGTCGAAGTTGTCGTACTTGAAGGATTCGTGTAAAACTAGGTGTATGCGAAAATAACGATCGCTATATTAATTTTTACCAAAGTGTTAGATATAAGAACATATAATTTATTAAGATTAAAGATTATATTATGTTACAAAACTGTGTCTAGACTAAAACGCAACTACTCTCTTTCGACTCGTAACAACATTCTTGACTCTCTTTACAACTCTGCCTGCTTTTCGCCTTAGAAAAACCCTTGCTGGCCCTTTTCTTTTCTCCCACCACGCTCTTAGAAGCATCGGCGACGCATCGGCCAATGGCCCGATCGTTGGGTCTGGCTTTCGCCTGTCAACGCTCTCTCTCTTTTACGACACTCGTCCTGTTCTTAAAACTAAAGTCTTACAAAACTATGATACTACATATTTAACACTAGAACTACCAAGGCAGTCAAAATGACTGGTTACAAGTTTAACATAACACGTATAGAAATGTGCCACGATGCATTTGTTACGATATCACGTGTTTTTCCGTACGAAATATAATCGAACATTTATCGTGCCTTAATCACACGAGTTTTGCAAATGTCTGCCATTTTTATTCCTTTCGTACAAATAAATACGCTTCAGGCGTCGGTAGTTCTGGTGTTAAAGGATGCATAGAAACAAAAATTTTGTTAAACGATTTATTACCGAGTTGCTTCGTTAATCGTTTATCATATTAGACATATCATAGCAGTTTCAACATTTCAACCGTGAAGAATTTTCATTTCTTTCAAGGAAGGACTTGTCTAAGAGAGTTGTATAAGCTCTCGGATTCTTCAATTTTATTGCAATTAAATAATTTAATTAGAGACCTATAAGCTGGATATGCGGCAGCATTAACATATTCTATTCGTTCATGCTGTTTTTTCTTTATCTGTATTGCACTTTTACGTTTATCGTAGTAATATAATATATTGTATCGAAAATGTACCTCATCTTCTTCCATATCAAGGTAATGTTAAACATGAATAAACGCATCAATTTGTACGCTTTACTTTTCAAATGATACATTCAAATATCTACTTTCATATCTTACTTGTTTTTACGAAGTTACGTACATATTAATTTATATATCGCAATACAAATAACATATTGTACAAAAAGGACAAGACTTTTTGGCCAACCTGATGTTTGAGTTCGTATAAAAAGAGAAAAATTTAACCATCTACGGTTTGATACAGACGAGCGACTTTTTGTTGTACGATCATGTCTGCCTTTGTTATTATCATTTGGAAAAATAAAGAAACGCAAACGACTATACGTCAAAAAATCGTTCGTCTTCATCAGGCCCAATGCAAATAACTTAAAATTAAATAATTAACTCTAAACTAACGATACTAACGAAAGGAAAAGTTCAACACGGAGAAAATTAATGCCTCATATATTTTCGTAATAGCGTAATGTTAAACCTGTTTCTGTCACTGTTCTATTACTTACAAAATACAAGAAAGATTCTTACGAGAAATTGTAACAAATAGTAAGATTCAAATATATTGTAGAAATCTAAAACGAGAAAGCTCTTGAAAAGAAGCTCGGCAACACTACAATCTTCATGCTAAAACTTATCTTTTATAATAACGTTTCTCAACCTTTCATCATAATATTCATTTTTAATTCATTATATTTAGCATAAACTGAATTTCATAAATTAACGATATACCAGGCAATGTTATGCTCCAAACTGAAACAATATTTAAGTAAAGTAATTTTTAAAATAATTAAATAACGTTGCGCGGTTAGCTTAACCCTTTCTGTTAGGACTTTAAGAATTTGTAAAGTTTATAACACGGACGAATATTACTGCTATTTTTGAGGATTCCAACATCTGCACCTTTTGGCACATAATTTAGTTTACAATCAGGAAAGCGTCGAAGTCCTAATTGCACTTTGAGATTTCTACCTTTCCTGCTCGATAGCAATGACGTGTCATAATCTTAATCTTACTCCTTCGAGGGAGTGCTTAAACAAATTCTTAAAGACGCCCTCGGACTGACAACTTCTTCCTGATAGGACGTGACAATTTTCCCACCCTTACGAACTTGGACTAGGACACACCACGAGACGGACAGACGTCTATATATATGACACGCACTGGGACTTGAGAGGACTTTTTGAACAGAACTTGGAAGAACGGCGCAAGAACCTGTAAGAGAACATTCGAACTTGTACGCGAACGAACACTCCTAACCATTACAGTATAAGTTGAACTTTGGAATATAAACACAAATTGTGCTTGCAAATAAATACAATTATTTGCTATATTTTCACTGGCTCTAGTCACCTTGGAGCCAAACACTTTCGCTGCGACGGATTTTAATAAAAAAATACGACGAAGTCGCCAGAATGTTAAATTGCACTGTGTTAAATTCATATATTTCCAATTCCTTCCTATTCTTTCAATAGCAAAGAATTTTAAGTGTTTCCAGATGCCGATAGTGTTTTTTACGATCGAAATTCATCGGCAGATTACGCCAATTACATGTTATGCGCTAATTTTTTTAATGCCTACAGACGCTGGTAACAGTGAAAGGGTTAAAGCAGCAGTAATTGGGACAGCTGCTCTATACTCTCCATTTAAGATTCGTTGTGAAAAATATGTTGTGGCGGCTCTCCTGCGCCTACCACTAGAGGGACATACGAAATAGGACTTTCTCGAGAGCATTTGCTCCAACTATCTCGTCCATATATATACCGCCTTTAACCTTCCTTCCAATATTCCAACGTCTAAGGCAGGGCCTGCTAGGTAGCCTTACTGATGAGTCCACTAGCAGGCCAGGACGAAACACAACACCCTTCCTTTTCCTATCCTATCCCCTCTCCACAGCTCCACAATGTTTTGTTGCCCCTGACAGGTGGTTGTTAAGGGAAACGTTTCCACTTTTTGCTAATCAGCTTTGAAGATTCTTGCTTTAACCAGAGGGAGGATTAGTTGGGAAAAAGATTAGCTTTTTGGACAAAAAAAGATTTAGTGGTAGCCAGGTTTCTATAATTTTTTTAATGTAAATGAGATTATAGAATGTATTTCTACATTGCCCTTCTCGGCGTTCATTCACTGCAGTAATATTTACAAGGAACATTAGGTAACTGTCCCACTTGTTAGATTTTTTTCAGTTTCACATATATTGTGGTACTGCAAAAGCAAACCAACATGTGTTCCTTTTTTATATTAGCGGTAATTCGGTTTAAAAGGGTGGAACCCGTCCCCAAATGTTTAACGTGAAAGAAGAATAATTAGAATTTTTCGTGAAAATACTGAATTCTTTTGAATTTTAATATGTGTCTAGAATATTTCTCGTCGTAGAAAGTGTGCTGTAGAATTGCAATCTTTCAGAGGAGCGTGTTTTTGTCGAGTAAACTGCCCCCATGGTAAAGTCTTCTTCTGCACGTAAAAAAATTAATTTGAAACGCATTAAGGTAACGTATATTTATTCTGTAGGGAGATGGAAGATAAAATGATACTTTTACTTTATATACTGCGGCAGAAAAGCATTGTATATAGGTTGAATATATACATGTGAATTTATATCCTCTGACAGTCCATAAAGTAAGTATCGTTTAATCTGCCATCTCTCTACAGAATAAATATTATTACCTTAATACGTTTCAAATTAATTTTTTTTTATGTGAAAAACAAAAATTTAGCATGAAAGCAGTTTACCCTTTAAAAACAGACTCCTTCGAAAGACTGCAATTTATAGTTGATTTTCTACGACGAAAAATATTCCGGACACATTAAGATTCAAGAGAATTTAGTATTTTCACGGAAAATTCCAATTATTCTTGATACACGTTAAACTTTTGGGAATGGGTTTTACCCCTTTAAACTGAATAACACCCAATATAAAAAAACACACGTAGCTTGGTTTTTCGACTGTTTACTACAACATGTGAAACGGAAAAAATCGGAGGGCGACACTTACTTAATGTTCCTTGTTAGTAACTAACTTCTATGCTAATACCACAGATGAGGCATAGAATAGGTCTTTTCTCCAATGTATTTTTCTGTCACGCAGTTTTGGGTGTCTCGAGATCTCATCACCATTTTCATTTATACCTTTTTGATTGCCTAAAATCTATAATTTTTGCGTTTGTTTTCATATTTTTCATATTAAAATACTTCAGAAGTATTGAAATTCCTTTTAAAGACAATAAAAAGGAACATATTCTTCTAAAAATTCTGATTTTTTTAGATGTCGGTATTTCAGACCATGTGACTCAAAGTTCCATAAGATGGTAGGTTTATTCCATACCTCATCTGTGTAAATGCTGAAAATAATACTAATTTTTAAGATGTGTTGAAACAGTATTGATATTTCGCTATAAAAATAGAAAACATTGAAAATAATAGAAAAATTACGATTTTACGAAATTTCTAACAATAAAAAGGTGAATATTTACGGTTGTTTTTTGATTTCTTGTTTCAGACTTTTACCAAATGGTGTTGGTAAATCCTAGATAGGCCAGACATTGAGATGAAATTGACCAAAATGTTATTAAAAAATTATACGACACCATTCCGAATCGAATTTTTAGATTAGTTTAACGCCATAACAAATTGAATTATTAATATAAAAAATATATGTTAATACAAATATTTCTTGAATTATATCATACGAACCATTTTTTTGTCGCCTTAAAAACGTCCCTAATTATAAAATTCTTTAAAAAAATCATAACAGCTACGAACAAATTATTTTTATCAACAAATATAATAATTGTAGTGTTAAATATAACTTCTGAAGCAATACCAGAAAATTCTGTAAAAGCTAACATGTATTAAATAAATAAAAATTAGTGAATCTAACTTTTTACCACAGATTATATATATAGAATTTAATGTATACGTTTTTGTATAGGAATATCATTTATTCTTACTTTAATTTTGAATTTAAAAGAAACAATAAAAGGCAACTTTTTCATTTTGCATGAAAAGTATTCCTACGAACAAAAATTCAGCGTAATGATTAAACGTGCCGCACGTACCTAATCTACTTATGGGCGTATTAAACCGAAACATTAAGTAAATTTAACAGAGGCGAAATTGCTTAAAGGGTCAGAGTATTCTCTAA
This sequence comes from Eucera pruinosa, assembly GCA_028830335.1. Classification (NCBI taxonomy): domain Eukaryota; kingdom Metazoa; phylum Arthropoda; class Insecta; order Hymenoptera; family Apidae; genus Eucera; species Eucera pruinosa. Next base: position 1,913,934 of record JAMYCR010000008.1, on the reverse strand, counting down.
CATGCCCATAATGCATCAGAACCGAATTTCTTAAGGCGTTACACAAACTAAGTTGCACAAGAAAGAGGATAAGTACGCAGTTTCCAACCGTAACTCAACTTTCAACACGAGTTAAAGTTACGTATCATTATTGCTCAACACGGGGTGTAAGCAAACTTTTAAGTTGGGCCAAACTTCGAATTGCAAGCAATGTTCTGTCTTGTAGAAGAAGCCGAGAACATTTTCATTTCATCGCTCAAAAGTTATTGCAACTGTCATTAGCAGTTATAGTAATGAAACAATATTATTTGCGATACGTATGCAGCGGATTTTAAAAACTTCATTTTCTTGGAATCTAAGCTGAAAATGATAAAATTTTGTTTAATATTTTCTTCTCATTTTTCCATAACGGACCACGTTGTGCCTGCTTGTATAGGGTGTATAGAAATGTTTGGTCGTGACCATCATGGGTGTATTATTAATCTACGAATCGCTGAAGATCTGTAAGTTTCCACAAGATTGCTCTTGAACATGATTTTCATGGTCAAATTTTGTTTTAGTTGCATCACATTCTACTTGTCGCGAGGGAAAAGTCTCAAAAGAATTTTAACGAATTTTCAACAATTTTCCGCGAACAGAATTTAAATCGTTCATAACATTCAAAAATATTTCAGACAGACATTGAATGATTTTGTTAGACATATAATGCAGTGTAAATAAATTTCTTCTATGTAGATATGGAGAGGACATACGAAGATCAAAGTACTTTTATTAAATGGAACCTTATATCTTCGAATACGCAAAACGATTTCTCTCATCATTTTTTATAAAAAGGTATTATCTCTTTCTGTAAAAAAACCAATAGTTTAGGAATTATTTGAATTTGAAAATACTACAAATAGGTGTTACAAAGTTTGGGCGAATCCTAAAGTGAGTTTTCTTTTTAGAGAAGTTGAGAAATGTTTTATGCACCGTGGGAAAACTTTATTATCCCGTGTGTCTGACTCTCAAGTTGGTTTACCGATTGGTGTATTCAGAGGCGGATTTAAGTTTTTGCCACCTTAGGCTATCATGTTTTTTCCGCCTTCAACCCCAACTAGGGTAAACGTTGGTAAAATATGGAACACCTGATTTCAAAAGCTTGTCAATATAAAACAAATTGCCTCTTTTAATAATGCTAACGCGTTTCAATGAAACCAACGTATAACGCTATTTAAATTGTTAAGTGTGAAACAATTCAAATAATTTGATATTATAGTAAAAAAACTAACAGAAGTGAAATTCGATAGCTCGAAAATGTGGCATCTAAAACTTTATAAAGAAAGTTCAAGGAATTTTCAAGGAAAGTTAAAGGGACTTTATATTTGTTATGAAAAATGAATATTTGTTTAAACAAAAGATAAAAATGAACAGACATTTCTTAAGTATTTCATATTTTTTCGACGCAGTTTACCTCCGTTAAAATATTTAACTATTGCCTCGTTTTTTACAAATTTTTGCACACCGCAAAAGTGTAAAAGGTTCCTTTCTCAATAACGAATATTCTACTGACGCTTAATTGTTAGTATATTCCGTTTTTATTTATAAGAAGCTCATATACATGGTTGTCGGTAAAATTCGCTATTTAATTATCGAGATTTTACAAAATTCCACATTACGTGCTATTCCATATTACCTATGCTTATCTTAAATAAGTATTTTAGTTGAAATGATACAGTATGCAAGAAACAATGAATATTTGCTGAATTCATGGTGATCAGTTGTAAAATTAATTAATATCGCATAATTTTGTAATACCATTGACTAACTACAGGACAGACCATCCATTTATAGGAAATATCATAAGTTGCAAACTGGAATTCGGATTGTGTACAAAAGCAGAAGTTTTTTTACTCCTTTTGCGATTTAAATGGTTCGTTTAAGAATGATATTGAATCCGAGCATCAAGGTTGATAAAGTTAACCCTCTATCTATGTATTAAATATAATTATACGTTTGTTCATATCATAAAACTACATGAAATTCGAGTTATGGAAGATTAAATGATAATAAGTCCAATACATATGAAGATATACTTATATACACGTTACTATAAATCTAGCTATTATAGATTGCTTATATCGAAAAGAATTAATTAGCGCAGTATTTATTTACAGTTCTTATCGTTTTAAAAACGCTGTTGTTTTATTTTAGTAAGTGGGCCAGGTAGTCCCCTGATGATTTCGTATAAGAATGGATAGTTTATTTTATGTTTCGTCAATGGTACTACATATAAAAGAGCCTAAAGCGTTTCCCCCAAACGCTGCTGCCCTATAAAATGTGCCACTCTGGACTATAACCTATTTAGCCCATACCTACATTCGCCCCTGATTGTGAGCGTATTTAAAAATATAAGGTTCCATTAAATAAAAATATTTTCACCTACATTGTATGTCTTCCATGCATCTTCCAAGAAAGAATTTGTTTACACTAACAATAAGTTCTGTGCCTCATAAAATCATTTGAATTTTATCACACTTAAATACCTAAATTCGTTTACGTATTAATCTATTTATCTAATCGCGTTGGTTTATTAAAAAAGATAAACTCCTCAATTTTTGGCAAGGTTTTAAAAACATTTAGTCTATATTACCAACATTTACTCTACGCGTGCAAGTACGTTGAAAAGCCGATTAAAGTTCGCATGATTCGACAAATTGAAAAAAGAATCTCCATACAGGATAAAACCACAATTAATCCGGCGAACAATCCGGCACATTCAACGTACTTACTCGATCCAACACGAAAAAGGAGCCCCCATGAAATCGCGAGGCCCAGAAACCACCGCACGAACCAACTTGCCAAGTTAATTAATTAACCGGACGAATAGTTATCCTGGCACGATGATCTCATTTGTTTGCCACACGACGTAATCCGCCTAGCACTTGTTGCGTCTTACGACTTAACGAGCAGACCCGGAAACAGTCGATACAGAACCAAAGAAGGGAAAAAAGGAAACCACCTTCCTTATTAGATTGTCGCAGCGGTCAGTCGCGGATCAGTTCTTGTGTGAGAGTGAATTTTTTCGGCATAAGGAGATTATTATTTTAGAGTTTTATTTAGAAAGAAATATGAGAGCATATTTAAATGAATATATATATATATATATATTTCAGTTTCTTCATTAGTTAATAGATTGCATCACTGTATTAATGCCAATGGATATCACTTTGAACACTTACATTAGTTGCGTTAAGCCACTAGGTCACTCATATTAGTAAACACTGTCTCGTAAACATCGCTGTCCTGCGGAAATCTGTGATATAAGGTTGAATCTCCAACTTGATATTACGCGAAGAAAATTTTCAAGTAATAAAGTGAAATTACTCGTTAGCTATTAGGTTTAGGGCTAATAACGGTCAATACCTTTTTACTTACAATTCGATACTCTACCATATTTTGGTATAAAAAATATAATATTCTGTTTAAAAAAACAAAGATGACCTTCAAATCTTCGAAATGCCTCCACCTATAAAAAAAATTGACGCACTACATAGTGTACCCTTTTAAACCATGTAACTTTTGTATATAACATTCTTTCGTGCAACGCAAATTTTGGAAGTTATAACGGTGCACACGTTGCGTGGACCACCCTGTATATATATATATATATATATATCTGTATTGGTTTCCCTTTAGGATTACAGTGGTTCCGTTACCTTAACGAAAATAAATTCTTTCTCCTTTAGCGTCATACATGTTATTAACTATTATCTACCCACCATTAGAGGGACAGACGAAATAAGACTTTCTCGAAAGCACGCGCTCCAACTACGTCGTCCATATATGTATATACCGCCTTCAACCTTCCTTCCAATATCCCAGTGTCTAAGGCAAGGCCTGCTATGTAGCCTTACTGATGAGTTCACTAACAGGCCCAGGACGAAACGCAACACCGTTCCTTTTTCCCATTCTTCTCCCTCTCCACAGCTCCACATATCCATATGTCTATATACACCTATTGTCTATATTCAATCTACGTTATTTTTAATATTACTACAATTACTATCTATAACTACATAACTATGTACTTGCTATTCTTTGGCATTCCTTACTTTATATCTTTATCCTTCCTGTGTTTCCCTTTATTTCTTTTTCATTTTTTCCTCTTCTCTCGGGGACATTTTTAAGAATTATATATAGAAAGTTATAAATAGATTACAGATACTTATGCAAATTACAGAGGGAAATTAAAGGAATGGGATTTGGACAGAAATATATTTCGTGGTAATATTTGTCAGATAATCATTACTCGTATTCGTCATGAAAGATACAGTTACTCGCATTAATATTTGGACACCATTCGCAACGAAATTAACCAAATATGAAAATCCAGATATTAATGAAAGTTCGCTTGCTTTTAGAGCATAATGTATTGTACTTACGTGGGCAATTTTTTATCGATAAGAAATCGTTTTGAGAGATTCAAATCATCTCAGTAAAATTTCAGGACATTTTTCATTTTTTAAATGCAACTCTGCCTGGGACTTTTTTTAATGGGATTTCGATTTATGTAACGACACATAGACATTGTATATTCGTTTACACTTAATATTTATAAATAAATATTAGGAGGTAAATGTGCTGTTGAACACTGAAATGTAATCAGTATAATTAAAAAGTATGGAACGTGTCATAATTCAGTAAGGCGATACGTTTACTATATATCTTATATCTGTTACACAAACTGACATGTTAATATATGTAAAAACGTGTTTCTATTTAAATGAAATGTTTTCAAGTGGCAGTACGAAGGACATTGGACTTTGTTGTACATTTTCAATTAGGTAGTAATGAATTTATTATACTGAACATATAAAAAGGATGTTCATAAATAAAAGAGATGTTAAACAATATTATTTTTACTTTAATTAATTTAAATATTTATCGTTAGTTATAATTCCCATCATTTTAGAAGCGCTGCTGTCTTATGCTACTCTAAACTAATAATATTGCATGTGCAACTAAAATGGTAAGGTGGCCAGGTAGCCCCTAGATGACTTTATGAGATTGAATAGTCTATCCTATGCTTCGTCGGTGGTACAACGTTCTTACATTAAATATCTGCCAAATATTTAAATTCGTTTGTTACAATCCTGATAAATATTTTTTTTTTTTATATCAGATAAATTACAACATGTGACAATTAGCTAAGCATTTGCCACAATGAAAATATTAAAAATTAACCAAGCTATCGTTCACTTCCGGTACGATGTTTCCGCAGCTTCGTTATTGGGAAATGTTGCCTCGTCCGTCGCGCGATAACTGTCTTCTTTCTGGTCTAATTAACGCGAACGAGCGAGCGCTCGAACGCGCATCGGATAATCCATATTTAATTATCTCTGGTACCAGGGTCGTTTCGAGATGCGAGAACAACCACGGTGCCGCCTCCGTGTGTCCAGTAAACCGAAATAATTAAAATACACGCATGCGAACACCTATGTACATACATGTCATTGCCAGTGGTGTCGTATTGGTGACGGCAAAGAGAATTTCCGTGATTAAAGTTACTTTTCACTGGGAATATTAAATGTTTGTGCGACACTTGCTTAAATTTCGTTCGTACATTCATATTATACAATACGGAGTTTAGATTGTGATTTGTGTCTCTTATTATTTTTCCTTGAATTTATTAGAAACTCATCCCATGGATTGTGTTCACAAATTACGTATGTCCATAATTTATCCATTATCTGTTAAGTCTTTCCTTTCAACAGTTTAAAGTAAAAACTCTACGCTGCTATTCCATTAACCCTCTTTTTTATTCATCATCCCTCTTTTAGTAAGCACTTCATCTTCATGGAAATCTAAATCAGAACCACACTCTAAATTCTTCGCGTAAAAAGGAACAAAATTCTAAAACGTTAAAATTATCATATTACAGGTTCATCCCGCATAGCTGCTGATGTAAGACCATTAAATTTCCGATTTTAAAAAGATTAGTAAGTACTTTTACTGTCGCGTCAATGTATTGTTAACATGAAATTATTTAATCTGTTGTAGATATGACTACCTTGGGCTACTAATAAAATAGTATTACTGTCATTTGTATTATAAAAAGTTACTTATGCGATTTATTTAATTTTTGTTTCATTTCATATTTTTATTCAATAAATCGTCAACGTATTTATATTAGCTTGCTCGGAAAGTTCCTAGAGATCTTTTAGAAACACTTAACGGTATATGCACATTAACATTTTAGTAAATAATTTTGTATATAGTATTTATTTTTTTGTAATTCCATGACTATCAGGAAGTTTCATAATCCCCTTTTCCAAAAAGGAGAAATTTGGAAACTTTCTTCCTTTGAAATAAATCCGTACAAGTAACTTTTATAAGTTTTTACTACACCCAATTTTTTAGCCATTAACAGAGTTTAACAAACATTGTAATAAATGTTGATAGTAACATATCCTAGATAACGTCTAATAATTTTTATAGGCTCTTTATTGAAGCATCAGGTTGTCTAACGTTATGTAATAAAAAAATGTAGTCTACTCCTTTACACCATATTTCATTAATAATTGGACTTTCAGTGGCCTAATTAGGAATGTTACTAATAAATCAAGGTATATAAAAAATACTCACAATCCTATCAATTACATAACAGAAATTAATACTATTAGGAATGCTACGAACTTTTTGAACAACTTAATAATTAACTGTCACGTCTATCCAAGGTATTAAAAATTCTAAAATATATATTTAAGGTCAAAATATGTTAGTATATACCTATAGTTGCCAAAATAATCAACAAATTTTAGTGGCAGCGTAAATGTTAAAAGAAAGATCAAGATAGTAGTAAATAAACAGAAAAACACGTGAGAAATGTAGAGTAATACATTAACAATTATCCTGAACTTTACTTGGTTTAGATGTGGAAGGTCTAATAATGTAATTTGTAATTAGTGTTTAATGTTATACCTACATGTTTAGTAGATGAAGATTTGTAAATTAAGTTCTCATGGTGTCTGAGATATTGAAAAATATTTATAATGTTTTGATAATGTTTTGCCAGAGGAAAAGGGAGATTTCGAATTGATTTTGACGAAATAGGTTGTCTGCTGTTCTGTTTAAAACGTTCAAACGATGCGATATTTTACCTATTCTAATTTTGCCGAATCAATAATGACTGATTACAGCATTCGCATCGTTTCCGCATTGAATCAGTTTAATTCATATACACATTTTCATTCATATATTCCAGCGCTGGACGTGTGACCAAAATGCAAAAGTGATATGAACGCTTTTTTTGGTCATTATTGATTTGACAAAATTACCGAATCGGTCAAAAATCCGTGTCGCTTAGACGAGTTATAACCCGGTCAACTAAGGTGAATACCCCATAGTAATCTACAAGAGTAACCTACCCTAACCTATAAGAGAACAGCTCCAAAGTCGTGCAGAGAGTTAGTTATCTAATTTAATCGATAACCCATTCATTACAGGAAGGCTATTATATTGTAAGTATCGTATCGAAGTAGCAGTATAACTTCTGTTATAGTTCAAAATAGAAATTTTTAAGTATATAGGGGAAGTTCACCTATTACCGGACGACATGCCGTTACACCTAATATCTAATACAGGGCAGTAATCACAATGGTATGATTTTCATGTATTGATGCTTTTATCCGGTATCAAACGGGTATCGCTACATGCGTAAAGTATCAATGAGATATCGATTCTTTTTCATACTCACGTCTTTGATGTGTATTGATACTGAAACGAAATTTACAAATTGGTATTGATAGAGTCGATACTAGTATTGGTTCTAATACTGCCTACAATTGATATTATTTAATATAATTATATTATGTGAAGTATATCTACTATTTATAATATATACGTGTAAATAATTACTTTCTTAGTCAACAGCTGATAAATGATAACTAACTGGTAGATATTTTCGGATTAACCGGTCATTCCCGGTCGAAGATTTGGTCTCATAGAGACCGGTTAAGCCTCTATTCATTCTACTGTAAATAAGAAGTAAAAGTACCTTAAATTTGACCTAAAGCCGTAACAAAATTCATATTCCAGTAAATTTTGCAGCAAAATTGCTTTACAAAAATGTCCATTAGCTCTGGCCAGTAAATTCATCTGCACAAATCGTATATGGTAGGTTCGTACATACGTATTTTCTGTCACACGCGGCACATCGCGATAACACGTTATATGTGAAAAATCACGTGTTATACAGCCATACCAATGGTACCGAATTTCCGGATACGAGAAAAAATTAACCTTACTTCGTATAGTGGAAAATTGCGATACTGCTCTCTCACAGTTAGTCACCAATAAAGATTCTGTTATTATTGCCAATGCCCCGCCGCCATGCATGTATCCTATACTTCGGTAGCTGCTGTTGCTATTCGCTGTTAACGCGAAAGGCAATAAAAATATTGCCACGCGTATTCCAGCGCGAAATTGCCGCGAAAAATGGGTTTGTTATAGTACGAATTGCATAGGGACCTTTACGAGTTACACTATAACCCAGAAAGCCAGGATTTTCTGTGCAGTTATTATTACGAATGACTCGTACATTCAGAATAACAACCCTGCAACTTTTCTTATTTTTTAACAGTTGTATGTAGTGTTAAAATATAATTATCATAGCAATTAGATAAGTTAGATTATGGAAGTACTTCATCAAACACTTTTATTACTTGCATAGAATGGTAAACTGGAGGCACGGTTTAAATGATTTTGCATGATTTCAGTAATATAAAGTAGAATAAGGATATAGTTAATGAATTATCAAAGGATTACGGATTAAATTTGTAAATATTCAATTGCTTTAAAATTTCATACTTTCAAGCACTTACTAACATATGTCTTGTTTAGCACGGCTTTAAAGGTAATATATTTAAATAATATAACATTTAAAAATGTTGTATATAATATACGTATTACACTTTAACCATTTTAATTATTTGATTTATTCTCAGATTATTATACAGAAAATGAATTTTATACTTACTTTTAGCACAAATATCTCTCATGTTAATTGAACACTTGACTTTGAAGTAAAAAGTCAAATTCGGAACTTTTAGATATGTTGTCATTTGTGAAACAAAAATTTGGTTCGGTGTTATCTAAGACGCGTTATTATATCTAAGAGAAAAATTGTTTACAAAATATTTAAAGAAGTGAGAACAAATTGGAAAAATTTGATTAGTTAATAATAATTTTTTCTATATAAAATTTACAGTTACTGCAAGTTCATGTATGATTATAGTTAGATTTTGATTGCTCTCGATCGATGAAAAAAGGACAAATCGATAAAAATGCACGAAAGTATTCCAGCGAAGTCTGCTGTAGATAGTTAAAAGCAGGTTTCATTCTCAGCCTTGATAGTTTTTTCTTCGATTTTGTAAAAGTCTTATACGAACCACCGAGTTACGAATAATAGTATTTCCTTATTGTAAAGCATTTCATGTGTTAGATGCTCGCGATTACCGCAAGGGTGTTCGAGCCTTGTAGGTGGTTTGCACGAATGTGCCGACGAAGAAACAATATTACTCGAAGGACCACCCGAAGAATCGGGAAACGAATTAGGGCAATGTGTCTAATCACTTTGCTAGCGCTTGTACAAGTACACTGTTACTAATCGCGCAAGTGTTTCTATGCTAACTAACTTTTCCTAGGTCGAGTGATGGTGGTGTCTAATTTTCAACTAACTTGGTCTTATGGAATTATGTTCGACGCCGTCTCGGCATAGTCGCCTTGACGGGGGTGAATACTCCTATTGGTTGCGAGAGGGGTCCAAGATTGTGGAAGGGAGTGGAAAATTTCCGCCCTTCTTGGGCCCCTCCACTGACGAATATTTCAACAAATTCGGCGCGTTGGCGACCCTTGACCGTGGCAGGTAATAAAATCAGGAAGCGCGTTAACCTTGTCAGAGCCTGATAGAAATAACGGGCTAGAAATTGAAAAATGCTAATACCTGGAAGCTAACTGTGAACAAAGAGCGAGAAACTACGGCAAAAATCGCGGGTCTTTATGGCTCCATGAGTTTACGGCTGCCACGGAACACTTTTCGGAATTCCGAAGGGACGGTTATAAACCGCGACGGGACGAAGGTCTTATTGCTGCTTGAAAAACAAACTAAATCTATACAAATATAAAGCTTAGAGAAAACTAAAATCTATACAAATCCTAAGGTCTATGGTAGGCCTTAACATCATGTATCAAACATTTAATACGTACGCTAAGCCGTCTTATTCTAAAAGAGAATCTAACAATAAGTATGCTTTTACTTTACAACTATCAAACTTTTATTTCTATAAATAACCCTCTATTATTGTTCGGGCCAATTTGTACAAGATTTATGGTAGGGTTTAGAAGCACTGCTGTTTTTGAGGATTCCTTAATTTAACTTTTTCACCATCTGGACGACACTTGCCAGGTGGTCTGTTACTTCAATTTTTTCTCGTTGTTATACCATTTGTATAGTATCTTTAGTTTCGTTCGCGTAGTTTCCCGTTCGACTCAATAGCTATTAGCCTGTCATAAACCTTCACGGCCCGAGCAGTCAGCAAGGACCATGGTCCCCTAAGGGTTTCCGCGTGCGATGCAAGAATCAAGGAACCGTCTCAGGTGTTGACCAGATGTGTCGCCCACCCCCGTCGAATTTAGCGTTTACCTCCCCTTGGAAATTCCTACGACCCCTTCCTCAAGGAAACACGTCGAGGGCGTAAAGGAAGGTGTGTCCGTCACATTGATTGGGCTCACTGATTGTATCTTTCTAAATTTTGGAAAGAACCAATCAGTCGGCAGTTGCAAATTCCAAGAGGGGGTTTAGAGACACTCGCGATAGAGAGATACATTTTTGCCACCGTCGAAGCCTGTTACATTTTAACCGCCAGATAGGGCAGACACAAGACTAAAGTCAAGGGAACCAGTTTCGTATCGTACTTGGGAATCAGTGAAATCATTGAAACTCCCACTTCACATTAAACCAAATTGTGAAGAATTAACAATTATCTAATTCAATGTTCGCACATGCAAATATGTCGTTATACTATTTTTATATCATTTTTTATCCATCGATACCTCATGCCTACGGAAATCAATTTTCATTCCTAGTTTCCCTAGTCTTCACTACTACAATTACTATTAATTATTAACCTGTTAACGTTGGTTATCACCAATAGACGATGAAGCAAACTGCTGAGATATGGCCATCGTCAATGAGCGCTATTAGGATTGTATTGTGCTTAGAAATATACTTACTTTATTCTTTCATCCATTCTGTTATTTATTCCTTCATTTACTACACTTCCGCTTGTCCGCTCGTTGCGATCCTTACCATAAAGATATTATTTCCGTGTATTTATTTCATTTCGTTTCACTGTGAGTCACAGATTGAACTTTCCAATATAATAAAATAATATTATTACTTATAATACTATATTATATTAATTTATGTTTACATTATTATTTCATATTACCTGAAAGTTCATAAAAACGTATATCGACAAAGTAAATGTATTTATTGATACGTCTTCCAACATACCAAAACTGTATATATGTATGTACCTAAAGGGCTAAAAAATTGAAGTACAAATTGCTAACATAGTAAGCTTATTAAACCATATTGTTTCAATACTATCTTCACCCACAAGCACATACTCCATAAAAGCAGAGACTTGTCGTCGTTGGCCACCAAGCTCATATTTTTTCTCACAATCAGTTAATATCACCACGCGACTATATAAAGCACTCTTAAAAGATACAACCACTTTTGCGCCACTATTTAATATTGAATTCAAGAGTGATTACTTTTCGTGTGTGTTTTCCGGCCAGGTGGCAGCTAGACGTAAATTTAATCTTGAAACAAAAGTTACGTAGCATTCATGAATAATTCCAGCAAGTGCGATGAATGTCCGCGATGCGAAGGGCTGAAAGTAGTGCAAACGAGCTAAATGTTTCACGTATGATCGTAAAACTTTTAGCAAATTGTCCACAACCGCTTTTTACCACCTATTCTTTTCCTCTTTAGCTGTTTTTTGTATTCTGTACAGTGAAAACCATTACGATATACACTGCTGGTAGTTTTAAAATTAATTACATGAAACGTAAATCAGACGTAGTAATCGCAGGAAACGAAGAAACGTTACGTAATAAATGTTTATCTTATTATCAGACTGCGGATCTTTACACGAATTCATGTTTTTATTAATTAAATTAAAGAAATAGAATATAAATGGAAAGTTACGTCAACCTCAAAATACAATACTTGATATTTGATTTACATTATCTTGTATATTTTTGCATATTACGCGCATCCTGTGCTTTCTTCCACATTTAAAATCACCATAAATGCATAAAAATCTGCAGTCTACTTATTACTTACGATATTGTTACTTACTTGCTTTTTAATCTCAATTTTTGTAAGGAACGTTCCATAAATGAAATTCTCCTTGCCATGTGGAGAAATATGAATTTATAAAAATAAATTTGTGTATTTTAATATAAGACTTTAAAGGGATTAGAATATCATTGTTTCGGAGTTTTGAATGTACAGTTGCAATGTAATAGAAAAATTTTACTTCGTCGATTACAAAAAGGTTTTCCTATTCATTTTGGAGGATTACTGATAATGAAATTATAATAATTTGTTGTGATATTACTTACTATTTCAAAGTGATTTCTATTTACAATTACCTTGAAACTAAATACGATCGTATTATTTCGATCCATAAGCTTCAAAGACTTTAATATGTCTATTTATATAAACTGCTATTAAAAAAGTGAGACGTAATTAAATTTAAAATTAAGAATTATACTTGAAGGAAATTAAAATTGAATTTTCCTTATATCAAGGTGAATAAACAAATTGCAGAACTTATTTTATGTAAGTATAAAGTATTATTTAATCATTCTACAACCTTTAAAATTCAGAAGAGAAAAGAAACCCATGATATTTTATTATTCAATAATAGTATTTCTTTATTACTAAGAAAGAAAAGGTTGTACTTCCCTTTGCCAATGGTTCTTCACAGTTGCAATAATTTACATTTAAATTAAGAATGAAAGAAGTATTCAAATTAGATAGAATTCAACTTCTCCCTGGCGAAGAAAGAACCTAGACGAAAAGAAAATACAGTTTCTTCAATTTATTTCGTTCATTGAAGTTTTTTTATTTGAAAATATACTACGTGTATGCTGAATGCTTTGAACCAAAATAAATGTATTCTTGCGCTTAAAATATTCCAATATACTTTATATTTTCAAGTTATAAATGCATTTACTTACGAACTACAACAATGTCAAACTTACTTCTTAATCAGTTAAAAATGGAATAAATATAGAATAGTGAGAAGCATATTCTTCTGTTCTTTAAAATATTAAATATATAACATAATACTATATTGTAATATATTCCAATATTGAAAGGGATGATTTAACGATAATACTAAGTAAGTATATATCACATACAAACGATTCATATTTTTTTAACATCATTATTTCTTATTATTTATCACTATTTTATTGAATCTTTTATTATTCATATTTTTATATTTCCTTTAAGTTGAACTTAATGGTACATACATATGCATCTGAAGCCTTGAAAGGAGTGAACTGTGAAGAAGCACAACGTTCTGAATACCTAATCTAAAAAATTTCATAAAAATTCTAATTTCGCCTTATCACGAATTCCTATTAAAAACAAAATCAGCTCTTTTTAAAACTTTAACTTCGGACAAGTTAACATTTAACGAGTCATGTATGGTACAAGTGCAAAAAAATGAATAATGCAATAGCATAATAAACACGTTCATAATAAAATTCCTCGATTAAAATTCCTCGATTAAAACTCCTCGATTAAAATTAAAATTATCAATACGACCCAGAAATGTGGTTGGTAAAAGAATTTCTGATACTGTTGGATTTATTCGTTCATTTACAGTGATCTTCGCCATCATCACTGAGATCAGTTACTAACTACGAAAGTAATTAATGCTCACTATCTTCAATTCTGAGCAGTTGAGAGGTACAATATCAGTAGAACTATTGTAAACTTTCGGTGAAACTGATCTGGATACAGGTATTACGCTGATATTACAAACTTCCCAACGAAGCGATCAGATTGCCATGAACATTATTGTGTTATTGCTAAAAAATTATAAATAAAGTAAACGAAGCGTAGTAAAACCAAGCGATGTATATTAATAATTTAAGTATAACATAGAATAAAGATTGTACCTTATTCTGCATACAAAACATCACAATGTGATAAGGATGGGGATCAATCTATTAATTGTTTATACAGTCGAATCTTGATACCTCGAAATTCTTTAACTGAAAAACCTTTATAAGACGATAAATTTTTCCGTCCCTTTTGTCCTTGCGAAAACCTCTATAAATAGAAATAAAATATACTGTAACTCAAATTATTTGCTACACATTTGGATGCATTTTTAGAATAGATAAATCTCCACAAATTTGAAAATTACTTCTATAACTCAAATTTTTATCGCCGTTGGCCCTATAATTCAAAATTATAGCTACATTAAGTCACAAAATTATTGACACAGAAGCAAAAAGATAACAGAAAGATACGAAAAATACAAAAATCTTCCAATATTGTTTTATTAAAAAATGTATATACAGTGAAATCCGATTATAATGTTATCAATCGGCTATTGTTATCATACTTAGTCGGTCCAAAAATACTCTACATAAAATTGATTAGGAATAATCCGCCTATTATAAGTCAAACTTCGGTTATTGGTATCGCGTGTGATATAATTACATTTGAAGACAAACGATAAGCATTCTTAACAAATTCGTACTAAATTAACTTTTTCTTTAAAACTTATTTTTAACCGAAGTATACCTTTTATCTTTTATATGAGTGGATTGCAAAAATTATTTAAAAATGCGTAAATCAAATACAGGAGACGCTAAAGGGACGAGCTTGTGTCAATTTGAATGCTCTTAAAAAAGATAGTGTATCCATTAAACTACATAGAAATGTGATAACTAGACTGCGGATGTTTATGCAAATTCGTATCTTCTTAAGTAAAATTGAAAGAGTGGACTTTAATAGAGATATGTTTGATCCATTAAATGTTGTACGTTGTACTTTATTTTAAATATTTTGTATTTCTGTCCTTTTTTGCAAATTTAAATTTGTCACAAGCGTATAAAGATCCGCAGTCTAGCCATAAGTGTTTGTAATAAAATGAGTTCAATAATGAACAGTTCTTATCCTCCGCGTAATATTTATCAGCTGGTTATTCTGCTAAAAATTGCAAGCCCCAAAGTGATCATAATAAGTGGATTCCACTGTATTCAACTTTAAATTAGTATTTAGTAATCTAAAAGAAAACAATATTACAATTTCTATTATTATCTTTTTATTTTGTATACCTTTATTATGCTAATATTTTTGTGATTGGTAACGTGTGAAAACGTAACACGACACTTGCCATATCTCTGCCTCTCGATAACTTCGATAAGTCGAAATCTCTCTAACACAAAGATTCTAGCTCTTCCCTTGAGATTCGAGATGTCGAAGTTCGACTGTATATTAAATGCTATTGGATGACCAGCCTCTTGAGCCTCCTGGTATTAGTCACTAAAGAAACTAACTGACAAATGCACTTGTTGTGTTCAAAACAAGTTAGTTACTCTTGCTTTCATTCCAAAGTTAGAAATTCGTACAGGATCGGAATTAATCATTTAGTAACCGAAAAACTGGTCATTTTCTTCCGGTCGAACATAACTTAGCTTTAGTTGTAGTCTAATTGGAAACTATATAAGAACTAGAAGACATCTTTTTAGGATTCACTGTTTTCCCAGTCTCATTTCATATTCCGAACATTTTCGTCAAACAATACGCAGTTAGTTTACTTTCTAAGACTCGCCGTAAACTCTATTAAAGAATACACTATTTAGTTTAAAGGTATGTATGTTTTTAAATTGCGACTTTCCAACAATGTGATAAATGTGTGGAGCTGTGGAGAGGGGATAGAATGGGAAAAAGGAAGGGTGTTGAATAGTGGATTCATCAGTAAGGCTACCTAGCAGGCCCTGCCTTAGACACTGGGATATTGGAAGGAAGGTTAAACGCGGTATATATATGGACGAGGTAGGTGAAGCGAGTGCTTTCGAGAAAGTCCTATTTTGTATGTCCCTCTAGTGGTGGGTGCAGGAAAGCCGCCACGAATGTATTGCAGATTTTTATGCAAATTCATATTTATATGTTAATATATGTACAAATAAAACTCAAGAAATGGCTCCCAAATAGGAGATTATTTCACCCGCTAAATCAGAGGTCGACATTCTTTTCACTACGGAGAGCATCCTGAATGATTTATGACAAGAGGCACTTTACCCAAATTTTGTTAGAAGGAAAATTATAAGGGTAAGTATTCAGCAACGGCCTCCAATAACTATTTAGGATAGGACAACCATTCGTTCGTGATTATGAGAAGGCAAATTAATTTTTATATTTTAAATAATATCATTGTAACGTGGAAAAGGGTTACAAGTGGAAGTGGACTATTTTTTCGATTGTAACTTCATTTGACATATGACGTATCAAGATCGGCAGGCAGACAGGCAGAGTCGCTGCGATATTTCGATGGGACTACTTCTTTTTTTAATTTTCGTTGTATTTATACGCGTCTCCGGAAAAGGTGACGCCTTTTGACAAATGCTTTCAACAAATGCCGGCCCAATTCATGAAGACGTAGATATACGTCCATAGTAGCGAAGGGTTAATAGCTGGAGAGTAAGAAACATTAAGTGTGAGTGAAATAGAAAAAAGTTCTTCAGCTGTTTGACAACTTGTCGTAGAAACCTACATAACTATCCACATTCGGTCGCCTAAAGAATACATATCTTTACTTTTACGGTATTCGTCAAAGTAGATTAAATTATTTTAGAAACGTATTACTTCGACCGAAGTAAAATTTATTACAATAATTTTCCCTTCGAAGCTTCTATATTTCACAGGATACATAGGATTATTTACAGCTCCGAATTACTTTGCTTTGAAGTTTTTTTATGATGCCATACGTACATGTATTGTATTGAAGTTTCGATTAGTGTCGTTTTAGAAGTCGTTTGTGCGCATAAAACTCGGACAAATGCCTTATCATTGTTTTATGCGCACAAATAACAGTATCTTGTGAATAAGAATAACCCGGGGATTATTGTCATTATAGTTCTACTGACAATTGATCGCGAGGTAAGTTTGCATCTGTTGTTCGTGGCGTAATTGTTTGAACCCGTGGTCGATTTGCGTATCGTTAAGAGTTTGTTTGAATTTGCACGTGGACTGCCGACAAAATAAATAGGTTCTTTCGTAGGACCACCCTGTATAGGGACAACTCTTAGGGTTCGGTGGCCACGCGCGTGGTATTTTACGTTGCTTCGTGGACGGTTTGTTTCTTTCTATTCGGTGGAGTTCGTCCTGAGAGTCTCCCCCTGGCGGGAATTTGGACGATGTGCGGATGGGGGGAATTTGTTAAGTTTCGATGGCCAATCAGTATGTCTAATTCCTACCGCCCACCCTTTCCTAAGTGTCCTTAGCACGCACTTGCCAAGGAGGATGAGGGGTAGTGCCAGAGGTACTGAGTGTGAGGCCACGATGCGGAATCTCCGCCAGGTATGACTCGTCGGTCAAGGAACCGTTAAAAACAGATGTACCCTTCGGAGATTCCGGTTTTATGTCACGTCTTTATGCTATTGAGGGCGAAGGCACAGCCAAAAATTCTAAGTGAATTGTTTAATTGCCCCTTCGCCAGGACGTAGAAAGTCACGTACAAGTTGTAAAAAACTCCTTACTCAAAAATAGCGGTTGCCTGAGCGTGTCAAAAACTTGGCTTAACTGCAAACCTTATCAGTGATATTTTCGTTTCGTACATAAAATGATGACGGACTGTTTTGTTGTCCGGAGCGTAATACCTAGTTTCCTTCCTAATATTTAATAGATCTCGTCTGATTCATGTTATTAGGAGTGGTATGTCTACTCCGCTTGGTACCATGGTAATTGTATGTATACAAAGTCTCTTTGTTAATAAGTCTCTTTCGGAAATTGTAATTTTTATACTTGCAATGGTTACCATCTCCCACATATTGACTGGTTCACCCAGCAATTTTTATCTTTTCGAACAGTTTTGGAGCCTTGGTGAAAAAAGAAACTTTTCTGTCAGAATTTTGTCAAACACTTTTAACTACTACAACAACATTCAAATAAATATGGTTCATAATTTTTATTGAAATTGTTTAAATGTAGTTTTTTTCAATAACGGAACTGCGCGAATTTCTTAAAACTTTTGCTATATACTTTCTTCATGTGATGCTTACCATTCTGCATTTGTTTCGACGTCGTATGTTGGCTGCCAAATTAATATTGATGGGCAGTAAATAGACTTACGAACGACATGTTTCTTCACACTGATCGGTCCGAATGATGATTGAAATGATTGTTGTTTCTACTGTTCCGAATGCTGAACAGTGATTTCATCTCAACTGATGGAGACTGTGTGACTTTGTCTCGAGTGGTAGAAACTGCATGACAGATCGTTCTGAACAATGGACCGATAATTGATTGATGACTGATCGTTCTGTATAATACACGATCTGCAGATTGATCCGAACGCTATTCGATCTGTTCAAAGACTAAAATTCGACTGTGTTCTGCATGTTTGAACGGACCGACACGCTCATCTTATACGATTAATGAGCATTTTCGGTTACGGCGATGAAACCGACCAATAAAAAAATCTTAGAGGAAGAACTAACGTGTCCCATTGTGTGTCTAATCGATTTGCGGATGTTAGTTACATTTCGCAAGATAATCATGGTTACTAAGGGTTCAAACGTAGTGAGTACCATGGTATTCAGAGCTACTTGAATGGGATTTTACGGAAAGATTTATTGCTAAATAAAGATACGGATGAAACAATTCCCATTCTATATAAACATTTATATTCTGTTATTAATACCTTCTGTTGGCGTCCGTCGCTAACACGGTTTATGACACGGACGTGCCGAAGAGGCTATTTTTGAGCTTAGGATTTCTGTAGTTATTAGCATGCAATTTCCAGTCAATTATATCATGGCGAGAGAAGGTTTGGGTCTACAGCCCTAGAGTTTTAGAAATTCACTTCTCCCGTTCTCAATAGCCGTGGCCGTGCCATAAACAGGGAAATTCCGAAGGGTAGTTGGACACGTGCGTGTAACGGTTAAGAGACCGAAGGTCCGCTATCTAGACGAATTTCCCCCAGCGTTGTTGAGCGTCTTCTCCCACATGAGCACCGCGGCACCCCTCTCCAAGTGAGCGCGCTAAGGGCGCAAAGAGGAGTGTCCGCGTTTAGTGAGGTCCGCTGATTGGTGACTGCCAAAAATGAGAAAGAACCAATCAGCGGACAATTTAGAAAATAGGAGAGTTGGCGATCAACATTGAAGATCGCCAACGACACTCACAATGTAACACTCAGTGAAGTAAGAGCTTCAGGTGTCATTTAGGACCCTAAACACAGTAAAGTACAGAATTAGTTAGAAACACGTTCAGTGTCAATCAGGATACTCACATTCCAGCAGTCAGTAAGGTTAGAAACACGTTCAGTGTCAATCAGGACACTCACAATCTAAGAGTCAGCAGGCGTCACTTAGGACCCTGAACACTACAACGTTCAGTGTTGATCAGGTCACTGAATACAACTACAGAATTAACCAGCAATCAGGCTGGCGAATAACAATAGTTCCCGGAGAATCAGTTTCGGGTGGTCCTTCGAGAAGGTGACAAGTAGGAACCAGGTCCTAGTGCATTTGGAGGTACTCGTGGTGTACACTGTGCGCTAACACCTTCATTAATAAAGTAATTTGAAAATCTTCTAATTACATGAAATGGTTCTCACTTTACTTAATTAGATTTGTTAGGAATTAAGTAAGTCATACAATACAATAATAAGTTCTTCTAGAGCTGTATCAATACTAAACATAATTCTCGCAGGTTACCTAATGTAATCTTTCATAAAAATAGTGTAGCAAGAAATGATGTGTCAGTAGTCGACTCTTGCAGTGTATTCTGGGTAAGTATATTGTGATAACAGAACTATCAATTTCACATTTGAAAACAGGTTTAACTAGAGCTGCACGAGACTTCAAAAGTATTCTTGATACTGTTTTGTCTTGCATCGATTTTTCAAGACAATACCACGACAGAACTTCTTTATATAGTAATACTCAAAACATTAAAGCTGCCAATTCTCTTGCTTTGAACAATATTTTATACAATGATTTAATTCTTCTCTTTAAGAAAATCAAATTTTATCATTTTTGCAAACTAATTATGAATACTAAAAACTGTACAGTGCAGACTAATCATGGAGAACAACAATGTTTTTATTCTCCACTGAATTCGCTTTCTATGTCACTTTTCATTACTTCTTTATTGCATTAACTGCATCAAATGTTTCGATAAACGATTACAGTGAACATGAATTCATTCATCCAAACTATATACAGTTACTCACATTAATATTCGGACAGCACTTACAGAGAAATTCATCAAACACTGAAATCGTGATTTTAATGAAAGTTCGCATGCTTGTAGAGCGTAATGGACTGTACGTGAAGCAATTTTCTTGTTGACAGGATACTTCTTTGAGGGGGTAAAATCAATTTGCAAATGTATCAGCTTTTTTTCTTTTTTCAAATGCAACTTTGCCTGGAACTTTTTTTAATGGGATGATGGAGCATTAAAAGCAGAACACTTTTTATATGAAAAATTTGGCTGTATCTCGCAACATTATGAAGCTACTTTTAAGAAACTGAAGAAATAGCATTGTAAAGACAGATTTCACCTCCGATTTCCCGATTTATAGTGCCTTGCGACGACTTTCATCGTCTTTCTATCTTTGTAACGGAGTGGGATAGAGCAAAATTTTTCGTATAAAAAATCTTTAGTTTTTTAATAGTCTACCACCCTGTTGTGGAAAAAGTCTCAGGCAAAGTTGCACCTAAAAAATGAAAAAAATGCTGATACATTTGCGAATTGATTTCATCCCTTCAGAAAAATATCCCGTAGACAAAACAATTGCCTCACATACCGTTCATTATGCCCAACAGAATTGCTGAATTTTCCAAATTATACATACAGGGCGAATCATCTAAAGCGTGATAAATTTGTTTCTTCGAAACTACTGTAGATATCCACATAATTTTTTGTTTCTTTAACTTAAATAGTATCGAGGAGTTAATCATTTCACGTAAAATCACTTAAGGATTGCGTCTCCAAGGGGTTAAGGGGATGCAACCTTTATTTTTTTTAATGGAATGGAATTAATTTTCTGTTATCTAGATAGCTGACATCCAACCTAATAACATTTACTTGAAACATTTTTTTTCTATTCTGCCAAATCAAAGAATTACAACGACGCACATCTTGCATAATGAAGCTTCTGATTCTGATCGCTATCGAAAGATATAGGTACTAGGAGAAACGTATTCTGTTTTGAAAATTATTTTATTAAATGTTCGAAGTGCTGTTCAAAACTTCATCCATATGTCTTGTAATTGTAAATAAACGCAAAAATATTATACAAACATAGATCGTTTGATGCCGTATTAAAAGATGGGAACAGAAATATGAAAAACGAAAAGAAATGTAATATAGAACGAGAATAAAGTGACATCTGATATAATCATTAAATATTGATACTCCATTTTAAAGGGTTTATTGTTCCTGTCAATATGCCACTGATCGCGTTTGAAAATGGAATTTGTTACTTCATGAAATTCACTTTGATTTCACTTTAATTCAATGGATATATTGTATTTAGGTTTATTGGAAAGAAATATCGGTTCTGAAATATGAAAATAAGTCGACTTATATTGACACTCTGCATTTTACAGATAACCAATCTATGTCGTAATTACAATTCGGAAAGAACATTTACATTTTAGAAAAATGATATCTGATACAGTTTTGCGTAATTTTTTATTAACACAAAGTTAAAATACTAGCTAAACTAAAAGTTAGTTCTTTCTGTATAAAACAGATACCTTCGGATAGAGAAGGCAGTAAAATGTTTCTATACCTTCCATAGTTATAACGTAGTTTAAAGCGCCATTCGAGTGCGACGATAAATGTGACGAGAGCATTAAATGTCCAGGTTTACGGATAGTATAAATATATTAAAAGATTTATAAGGTCTGTTGTTAACTTTACGTGCTAATATAATCGCTCGTGCAACACTGTGTATGTTATCTTTATTGGTCGAGTCACGAGAATGTTTTGATTTACTACACTATGTAGGGTAAGTGTTGTGTACGCGTTTTCCGCCGACGTTGTTTGGGTAGCTAAACTCGTACGTCGCACGCCGAATTAACTTTTGTGAGATTTATTTAGGTATTTAAGTGGACTGTATTGGAACGTGGTGGATAGTCAATGTAGCAACTTGAAAATATACAAACTATTCTTTATTCTACTTGCCAGTTCGAAGGTTATGTTAGCATCACCTTTGTTAGTGAGCGTCGCTATCAGGGCCCCCAAACTCTATTCCAGGGCCCCCAAACTACCGTATTTCGCCCAGAACCAAATATAGTTCTCCCCCCGTCTACTTGGAGCGCTACAGGCGCCACTAATCCATACACATAATGTCGGTGAGATACGCACACAAGAACATAGTCCTATATATGTGCTGTATAGTATTTATAGTTACAAGTAAAAATTATTTTATAATAAAAATATGTTGTGGGAAAAAGAAAGACAGTATTAACAAATTAATTAAATATATTGGAATAATATTTTACAGTTTCAATTGAAAATAAATATTTGTGTAACATATATTAAATATTATATACATATATAAAATACACCAAGCTTATGAAATAATAATATTTATCGTTAATAAACTTAAATAAATAAAATACATCATTTTATGGCCTGGTCCATTATAGTTATTACTGTTTTAAGCTTTGGAGTATAAACCGTACCCAATAGGAGATAATTCTGAATGTTTCGCCAGCATTCCAGCTAGCTTTATCAGGGGTCTCAAGATGTACAGTATCAGAAACTATCTCTTGCTGAACATTGCTTACACCTGACACCATCAAACAATATTAACTTCAATTTCCTAAAAGTTTCTTGAGTACCTTTGTGGCCTTTCCGGGCTGCAGCATGGTAATCTCTTCTTTGGACAGCACCTTCTGTAATTGTAAAGAATCATTGGTAAAAATGTCTTTTTATGATTCAATATGCTACTGAATAATAATAGTCAGCAGTCTGTAAAGTAATACCTGCACTCTGCAATGGTTTTTCATCTTGCAACAAATAAAACATGAACATGTACAATTCTTTTTAATTTTTGGTCTTTTTATTAAAATAATGAGTATTACTTACTTCATTCTCGTCTCTTCGTCTTGTTGCACCTTTTCGCAAGAAAACGCCAAGATAACACGCCAAGATTAAATTCAATTAAATTCCAATGCATGCTTCTCCAAACCAAGTTCAACAAGAATTGGCGAGTTGACGGGTGAATGGTTGGAACGTGTCGTCACGAGTTCTTACCTTGTGTGCAGTATCGGTGATACAATGTATACATGTAGAGGAGCGCCACTAGCGTTCCAAGTAGACGGGGGGGGGGGGGGGGGGGGAGAATTAAAATCGGCTTCAAGTTCACAAGAATAGAGCAGGGCCCCCAAACTATATTTGGTTCTGGGCGAAATACGGTAGTTTGGGGGCCTTGGTCACTATTCAAACTGTCGCGTCCTGCAGCGTAACGAAAGTTGACTCGACCGGTGAGCGACTCACGCGTTGCTAGGCAGTAGGTCGCCCGCGATTCGCCCAATCACAGTCAGGCGATGGATACACAAAATTATTTATCTGTCGCTAAGGAGCGATTCCCGCACAATTCGCGGAACTGTGGTCAAGCGATGGGTAAACAGTCACCGCGTTGCTAGGAAACGAGCCACCCAAAAATAGAGGTGGCAAATCCGAGACGCGCTCTCTTGCAAAAGATCGAAAAAGCGATTCATTCTAAAGGTCATAAAGGAGGGCTCGCATCGCGACAGTAAGTCCACTTGTCCAAATAGTTAAAAAAGTGTGTTAAATGATTTTTCTCATAATATTTTCCGAAATCCTGATTGAAAACTACATATAAAATAGAGACATTTGATCACTTGTTCTAAAATTATGAGAAAGCTGCCTCAGATGATTATTCATGAAATAATAATAAAGAAAAAAGCAAAATTATTTATATATTTATACTACAACGGCAGATTTTTCTGAAAGTTTAGTCATAGTTCAAATTTCATCATAATTAAATTTGATATTGACATTTGATAATGTAATGTGGTCCTTACGAAGTTTTTCGCAACACGTATAAAGTGTTTGTTATGTGACATTGAAGCACTTGAACATTTCTTTCAATAAAACATGTCTTGTTAAATATAGTATCCTAATATTTTCGTTGACAGATTATCACAACGAGTGGATTTCCGTAAAAGAAAGTATGCAGTTCCATTCAAAATAAGCGTATTAACATTGTTTAAGTTTATCGTTGTATTTATAAAAAAATGAATTCGCAAGAAAATAATTCTTGTATCATTCAAATTTTTCTTCTACAATTATTTAGCTTGCACGGCAAAAATATTATGTATTACATGTTGTTACGTTTTGAAATACAATGATTAGGACGTCTCTACTGACGAAATATCTCACACAGTTTTTCCCTGTGTCATATTGTTGGTGTTTAAAAAGAACCTTTTAAGTATGACTAAATAATAAATATTAATATAATATCAATATTAATGGTTGTTTTAACATTAAGTGAGATTAGAGTATTATAGGTACATCTACTTCTATTATACAATTTTTGTTGCAAACGACGAATAATGTATGCACCTTGCTTACTCGCGTTGCAATTTCCTGCAATAACTTAATATGGCAAGGAAGATTCACTGAATGGTGTTGTGTTATAGAATTTATTCACATATATATTGTGTGATTTGTTTAAGTGTTGGTTCTGGTGGTTGATGGTCTCATGTCCGTGTCTTGTAAGCAACTGATTTAGCGTGTGTCCTTCTGTCTTGGCTTTGATAGAACCAAGGGCAGGATCGAAGTGGCTTTTTGCAGGTTATTGGTGGGAGAAATTGTGGAGGTGTGGGTTAGCAGGATGCGTGAAGGTGGAATGATTTTTATGGCAGTTTCTTGGGTTAGCGAGTTTCGTCGTCGAGGCCCCGCGTTGACCTTGCTAACGGGTTTTTAATGAAGGACCATCATATTTTGGCCATCTGTGGATTTGCAAAGTCGCAGGCCCGTGGGCCAGTCTCTTTCAAACTTCGTTTATGGGGGTGCCTTCGCGAAGACAGTACCGTAACGCTCAACAATTTTTATATACTAAAGGATCATACAAACATGAATCTAAAAACCTTTCTTTACCGAGTTATGAACACTTTTTACTTTTGTTCACGGTGGAGTATTTTAGGAACACTTGAATTGCTTAAAGAAATCACTGAAAATATTTTCTCTCTGTAATAATATCCCTTCACATTGATGTTTCAGGAACTATAAGTGAATATTTTCCCACTTAATATTAAAATAAGCCATTCTAGTAACATTGTCTTGACTATGGAATGTTTAAACACAGGCGAATTTACGCGATGTACGCTGTCTTTAATGGTAGAATAGAATGCTCTAATGCATTATTTAGTTTTACTAATTTAGTTTACAGTACTCGTGATTTTACATATGACAACTATTCATGAGAAGTTTCGGTGAAAAGTAAACGTGTTCATGTCTCGAAAAGAAAGAGATTCTGGATCTGCATATGTTTACATGACGGTTTTTTCATCCTAAGGAAGAGTAAAATACAGTACCCAAGTTTAAAGGTGAGCTTATAATCGAAAAAATGTCAAATAAAGTAAAGACATTAATATAAAAGATTTAAAAATTTCATAATAAAAAAAAATGAAAATTTCTTTTATAAAACGAAATATAAAATATAAATCTTTTTCTAAACATCAACTAACAGGTATTACTTCCACTGCTAAATAATAAATTCTAATTACTTTTATTAGATGTACTACTATTTTCCCTTCTTTGGATATAGAATTATAAGTAGACTCGAAATGTTTATGTAGAATTTATATGTCAAGATATGCAAAATATATGCAAAATTAATGCACATATTTATATTATTCAACGATACGAAAAATATGTACAAATTGTATTATTATTTTTGTCTACTATTTACTTATTGTAATGTGTATCACAATGTGTTAAAATAAGTTTTTCTACATTCTTGACCGTAATTCGGTACTTTTTACCAGACAAAATTAATTTGTAGACAGCAAATGTCCTGTCAATATCATAGGATGTGATAAGAACATATCTATACTTTTTTTAATACTGTCCTTCTACTTCATTTAGAGCTTCAGTAATTTTATCACTCAAGATGTGACTAACAATAAGTCTATATAACATTTCAAATCTACGGTTTTTAATTATTGTCGATAACGAAGGCAACTTTAATTAATACGACACAATCATAAATACGATATTTCTAACGTTTGAATAGGGGAGCCAGCCAATGAAATATACACAAAATATACGAAAATAAGAGTAATATATGCAAACAATATGTAAATATGCAAAATAAAAATTAAATTTTCGAATTCCTTTAATAATAAAACAAATTTCTGCCCTGACCTCATAACTTTATCTATTTCCTACAAAAGTGTGCATTTGCAACATTCGCAGTCTAATTATAAGCTATAAAAGAATTAATTTTCACATTTCACTTGTACTTAACTATCAATATCCATCGAGATGAAATCTGATCTAGCATCGTAAACATCTACGACTAGTTGGGATACATGTTAATGCTTTCTCCTCGTTATTTCGACAATGATTATTATCGGTGTGGTCCTGTAAATCGCGCGCATTAAATTCTGCCAAATTCGATAAGCTTAATCTCATCGCTGTAACCACGTTATTATCGTTACAGAGAAGCAGCAAGGGGTATGGTAGTTTATATTGTCCATCTCGTTCATTAAATCTCACGAAACGATGCGAAAACAACGTGTAACGACGCCTCCGCAGCATTACAACCGGTTACAAATTGCATCGTTCGTAAAGTTGACTGTAACAAATGCGGTTGGGACAAAACTTAAAATTACTGCCAACTGTTTTCCACGGGAAATATGCAACCAACGATTGTACGTATCTCAAATTTATCGCTTTCAATCCTGAAGGTTTTATTCTGTTTCGAATGTTGCAGAATTCGTTGGCGAGTGTCCACCCGTTCGTATGAATCCTCTTTGAAAGCAATTTAACATCCATTCTGCGGGAATCGCTCGACGAATGAATCAAAAATATCTGTTTCAATTTTTTGCAACGTTTTACTCAAAATCGATTTTAATTGGCATATGGTTTTACGTACGATTAGTTTTGTGACAGTATCGTTCAGTTGTATTGTGAATTTACGAAACGATTGAATTTTAAAAATTTATGGTAAAAGTGTAAAGACGAAATTTTATAGAGGAATAGCATCTTGAGAAGATGAATACAGTATAGATTATTCGTTCTTTATTATATGAGTTGTCAGGATTTAAGACTAATTTATAGTTAAATTTGTGAAAGATTAGGCGAAAGTGAATCGTCTGAAAACGCGAGCTTATTAAAATCCATTAACTCCAAAAATGCACAACAAAAAAGTTCATTTACTTTTAATCACTTTTATTAATCACTCAATTTATTTATTTAAGGTACAGATGGAGTTAATTGGAAAATATAATAATCAGAATAAAACATCAAATTCATTATTTTCAGTTTTAAAACGTTGAAATTCAAGTCTAATCACAAAACTACATTTTTTTAAAATTTAATTCATTTTAACAGAACGTCTATAACACAGTATATTTTTACATCAAATTTTACGAAAAAATATTTTGTGCAATATTACATATTTTGCATTGTAGTACTGAAATAACTCTTTTCTAACCTATTTATTTGTCAAATATATGTATGTATCTATGTACTAAGATGATTTTTAATTTT
The DNA here is from genome assembly GCA_028830335.1 of Eucera pruinosa. NCBI lineage: Eukaryota > Metazoa > Arthropoda > Insecta > Hymenoptera > Apidae > Eucera > Eucera pruinosa. The sequence continues at coordinate 1,885,886 of JAMYCR010000008.1, read as the reverse complement.
TTTACTAAAATGCAATTTTATAATTTCTTATTTAGAATCTATCGTTATATATTAACCTTACTTTGCGACTACCTTATGCCTATATGTATATTTCTATTTTGAGTAAAACGTTATATTTACGTTCCCACACAGAAGTCGAAAAAAGTAACTAGTGAATTAAATGAACGTGCATGTTAAGGTGAATCAAGTAATCTCAGAGTACGAACTGCAACTATATTTAAGGACCATGAGCAAACTTCATATCGCTTGTGACTTAACTTACAAAGTAATGGCATCATGGTTCTGAACTGTTTAAGTAACTTCTGCTCCTCTACGAGGCTTGCTTGTTCACAGATCACTACACGTAAACTCATTTAACTTTTTTCGTCTCGTACTTTTAAGATAAAATGTATCACTTAATTAACTTTAAATCCAAACTTTTCTAAAGCAACAAAATTTGTTGTGTATTAATATTATGGTACCAATAAAAATATTAAAGAAGATTTCTTCATTGAAATATTAAATACAATAATTATTCAAAGTATTCCATACATTAATTATTGTCATTTCTAATCTTGTAATTTTTAATAGAATTAATTTTTGGGATCTTATAACAATAAAATTTTATTAACTATACAAACAACGAAATAATACTATAAATTTTGTCAAAGTTCGATAAAAAATAAAATATTCAATAAAATGAAATTCATAAAGGTATAAGTAAATGCAGACAAGAACATTTTACAATTAAACATTACAGGTAAATGAATTTTAATTTGATTACTTTCATCACTTTTTAAATTTATTTCTAGTGTCTTATTTAAATGAATTCTTACCATAATTTATAAACATATATACAATTATCCCTAGCATTTATATTACTAATTGATTCCGAAGGGATCAACGTAAATCGAAAAAGTCTTAAGTCGAGGTATATATACATATATTGATATTTTATCATAATTTCTACACATACAGTTGATCACAAAAGTTATGCATTCAGTAATTTCTGTTTTAAATTATGTATCAACAGAGAAAAGATAAATCGAAATCTATCATTAATATCGATGAAAAGTCAATTTAATAAAATTTAATAAAAAAAAACCTTCAAATATGTAATATAAATAATAAATTAATATATGTACAAGTTTTCTCAATTTCGTAAGGCAGCCGGATACTTTTGTGCCTAACCGTATGTTAATATATGTACGCATTAAGGGTTTTTGCTACACAAGCCTATATACTTAAATGCATTTTATTCAAACGTAGCTTCTCTTTAATTGTTGGCAATACTATTGTGAAAATGCAACGTATCTTCAAGAATGTCAAAGTAAAAGGTTAAACATGAAAGAACGTTGGCACGAGTTTGATTGAGAAATTACGTAAATGCAGAATGATGAAAGTCAAGAGAATGTAAGTCGAGGGATAATTGTAACTAAAGTAAGTACATACAGTAAATTCAAGGTTATTGGGTTCCCCAGCCATATTTTTGAGATAAAAACAGTTGACCAAGATGCAAATTATTAAAACCACGATGAAATATATAAAGCGAGAAGATAATTCATCTAAAATTGATATACAGTGACATCCGGTTATTATAATCACGGATAATGTTATCAATTGGCTATCACTATCATAATCAATGGGTTCCAATAAACTCCATACAAAATTGATTAAAAATAATCCGCCTATTATAATTAAACTACGATTATTGGTATCAATTTTGACAATTACATTTGGCGGCAAACGATAAGAATTCCTAGAAAATTCATATTAAATGAAATTTTTCTTTAAAGATTACTTTTAATCGCCAGCATACCTTTTATTTTTTATATGAGTGTGTTAGGATAACAGGGTTTATGACACGGTCGCCTACATCGCTATTTTTTAGGAAACTCATCACTCTGTTGTTGAATGTTTATATTTATATTATACACACCCCGTGCAATACGCGACAACGCTAAGCCTGACTTCGAGATACAAGAAGCCACAGGCACGGAATAGACAGAGCGCATTGCAAGATTTATTAGAAGATACATAAATAAAATAAAGAAGATGCTAGAGAGAGACAAGCTTATAACAACTTGAGTGTTCTTAAAAGAAATAGTATACCCATTAAACTATGTACAAATGAGAAATCCAGATTATGGAAATTTATGTACATTCGTATCCCCTGAAGTAAAATTGAAAGAATGGACTTTAATAAAGATTTGTTTGATTCCCTAAATGTTGTAATTTTTCATTTTACTTTAAATACTTTGTATATTTTTATATATCATATGGAATCGATCTCTTTCGCTAATTTAAATTTGCCATAATTGCATAAAAGTTCGCAATGTAGACAACTATTTGTAATAAAATGAGTTCAATAATGAAAAATTGCTGTCCTCTGTGTAATGTTATCAGCCGATTATTCTTATCAAAAATTGCAAGTTCCAAAATGATTGTAATAAGCGGATTATACTGTATTATTTTTAAAAAAGTGGCATGTATTATTTAATATTATTGTATTATATAAATTATATCTACTTTTTATTATATGCACGTGAAAACATTTACTTATTTTTATTAAGAATTGATTACTCATTTTGATTTGATTAAGAATTGATTTTCGGATTAACTGGCTATTTGTTTATCCAGCCATAGGTTTGGTCCTATACAGGCCATTTCATCACTTGATATACAATTACACGTTTGGAAGACGTCATTTACCTTGTGTTCCATTGAGGACATTGGTATCTTCGAATCGTCAGGAAATGTCTCCGTGCAAAAAATTATTAAATTATTAAACCCGGGACACTTAGTTTGTTATCGAATAATGTTACTCAATTATTGTCTGATCATATGGTTAATCAACTTTACCAAATAATATTTAGTAATATAAATAATACCTCCTGCGTCTAAGCTTCTATTAATGTTCAATTCAGTCAAATTAAATAGTAGTTTTAGGATACATTGGATTCCTTTTTTTGTATATCAAGAAATTAAGCGAGAATCTACTGTACATCTCCCTACTGTTAAGCATTTAAAATTTTATTTCTATTTCTATTGTTGCATTTTACAATGTACCATTCAGGCAATAATCCTCGTGTTGTAATTAAAACATTAAAAATTGTTTCCTGCTTTTCAATTAGGTTTCTCATGAATAATTACATACAAATTTCTCAAATGAAGAAATTTGTGTTACTGTAAAGTGAACAATAAGTATATACGTAAAGGGTGTAGGATCCTCTACATCAGCGGTTCTCAACCATTGTTTTTCGCGTGCCACCCAACCCATATGTAATCAAGTGGCGTATCAGTTTCTAGATAGTGTATATTGATACACATGAATACATCTTTGTAGTATCTTCATCTTTTCCCTTTTTTTCACAAATCCTATTTCGAATCTGGTTCCTTGACTGTAGATAATTTTAAAATTTGATATAATTTGCTTCAGGTCGCGTACCACTTCAGAATATTCAACGTACTACAGTGGAGAATCACTGGCCTAAACGTACAAATTAATTTCAAGATTGACTTTTAACACTTAGGTGCTCAAATAATGCCCACTGGCAATTACTCATAATTTTGACACTTCAAGTTTTAAATTACCCTTGTCGCGTCACTGAACCGTCTATGTTAGGTTGCTGATGACGCCTACCTTCACGTTAACTTAATAGGTGAAGGTGGTTTTTGCCGCGAACGTATAGTGCACAATTGTATGTTGTACACTTCGTTAAATTTGACTGTGTGTATCGTGTAGATCTCCGTTGAGATTGGTGCGTGTGTCTTTGATGAGTGCTTGTCTGTGACTGACGGCTGTCGCGTCTCCCGGTGAAGTTTCGCACCTTCGTCGATTAGGTATGCACGCTGATTGGTTAATGAAAGAATAAGTCATTTGTCCAATCAACGGCATCCCATGTCCCGCCCACGCCCGTCTATGCGCCCTTAGCGCGTCCTTACTAGAGAGAGTGGAAGGGATTGGGGGTGCGTCAGGTGTTCGATGTTTTTGGCAAAGTCCTGTTTCCGAGAGTTTTCACCTGGTCGAAACTTTATGACTTATTCCCGTTAGGGATCGCGGCACGGGGGACCCTTGCGAGCGAGTCCCCGCGATATCGGGAATCCTTCGGAAACTTCGGGTTTACAACACGTCATTAGCTGATGAGCACGGTAAAGGTAAAAATTTACTTTAAGAAAATGTGTTTGGGATTAAGTCCCTTACCACTTTAGCTTACCACTAAAAATTCAGCCTATTATGCGTTCGTGCTGTAAACCATTGCCATCGAAGACCTCACGCATCCCTTTGTGTGTTTCCGAGACGGAACAACCCTGTATATAAAAATTTCAAGTAACTAAATTTAATAGAATTGGAAAATGGATGGATACGCTATCATTTGTAAAATTTTTAATTTTCGTTTCACGTTGACACTCGGAATAATAGTCAAGAAAATTTCGGAGCCAAGGAAAAACTGTGTAGTTTACGAAGGCTTAAATTTTCGGAATTTCATCAATTAAGTAATTAATAATTTAAATTTGATTAAAACCGACTTCAATATTAATTATACACAAATTGCGGCGTCCTTAATTCACTTTAATCATAAACGCCTATTGAAAAGTATCTAAGAATAATTGTTAGAGATTAAACGTTGTGTCAGCAGTTCCAATCGGGTATGGAGCAACCGTTGCGATTAAATGCGGGGTGCAGCTGTTGTTGAGTCGGAGGTCGACTCAATTTGCGATTGCGTTATTACAAAGCGATTGGAACACGTCGCGGACTCGCACCAGAGCCACAACCTACGCTCAATCTAAACGGTCTATTTGCAGGGCACAAGCTGTACATTCCGGCGTATTAGGGCTGCGTTCATTGGTGGCCGGTGGTTTAATAATGTGGCCGCAATTGTGCCGCATGTCACTGCATCGCCACCTGTCAACTTCGATGACAAGCGTCATCGATCACGTGACGCGAAGCGTTAGCACGCGTGTCCGCGCTTCTGCGACCACGTTCAAACCTCAAAATCTAACACGTAGAGATTGAGTAGTGGTGAGTCGCATTTTACTGTGAAATTAATCTTAAGAGAGCTTTTATTAGCAAGTTGATTGATTGTAAATATGCTGGATATCATGTGACTGGTGGTACAAGCGGGAAGGTGATGATTCTAGATGAAAAGCTGAATCAAAAATGTAGAATAAAGTCTTGTCATACGAGGTTTTGATTCTGAGAAAAATAACAGAATTTTTATTAAGTGGGTACGCACTCACGCGGCATATTTATATTTGCTATGTGTCATACTACTAAAATTATTGGAAGCTATTCCTCATGAAATTCGGAACAGTTTGATTTTTCAACAGGACGAAACACCGCCACACTTCAGTCGTGAAGTAAACAATTTTATAAATGAAAGATATTTGTATTAGATTGAACGTGGTAGAAGAATACATTGGCCACCACGATTTTTAAATCTATCACCGTTAGGTTTTTATTTATAGAATCATATAAAATGTAGCGTGTATAGAGACGACATAGCACACATTCAATAATAAAAAAAAAATATTATTGTATCGTATGCGAAGTTGATAATGTAAAACAGCACCTTGACTTGATCAATATCATGTGTACTTGATGTTCGGGCTGGTTTGTACGGGATGTATGGCAGGGTTTCGAAGCACAGCTACTTTTCAGGATTCCTTAATTTAGTTTTCTACCTTCTGGTCGACACTCGCGAGATGGTACGTTCTTACAATTTTTACTCTTTGTCACAGCATTTGTAGAGTCCTTAGTTTCTTGCACGTATTTTCCCGTTCGTCTCAATAGCTATTACCCTGTCGTAAACCTTCACGGTCTGAGCAGTCAGCAAGAACCATGGGTTATCCAACAGTTTCCGCGGCCGATGCAAGGGTCAGGAAACCGTATTTGGTGTTGACCAGATGTGTCGCTCACTACCGCCGAATTCTAGCGTTTCGCCCCCCCCCCCCCTCTGGAAAATTCCGCGACCCCTTCCACAAGGAAAGACACCGAGGGTGTAAAGGAAGGTGTGTTCTTCTTACCTAGGCTCGCTGATTGGATATTTTCAAAAATTGGAAAGAACCAATCAGTGGGCAATTGCAAATCCCAAGGGCGAGCTCAGAGACTCTCGCGAGCTTGACAACATTCATACAAGAACCACCGACTAGGAGAGTCACACCTAGCAAACCGTAGATAATAGTCACTTTTAACCGCTACTTGTAATCCGACGAAGTTCTTTAATACAGACCACCTTATTCGCTAAGTGGCGATTTCTAAAACACTCACGGGATAGACCGCGACCTAATACTTGACAAAATTTAGAAGACACTTTTCTCTGTAACAAAGTTTTATAGGAAAAAAATTAATTTTACGTATTCGAACCAGTTTTTTTACGCGGTATCGTCACCTTCCCACATGTGCCGTCAGTTACACAATACCATGTGTAATATATAAAAGTAAAGTTTTCAGATAACGGTTTGTATAATATTGTTATTTACAAGTAACATTACGCAGTTCGAAGTTTCGGATCTCAATGAAATTTTACATATATTTAGAACGTCAAGAAATATTATACACATATTTTTTTATTGCTGCCTAGATTCATATTTATGGGATGAAAGTAGCTCTTAAAACCAGGGATGATGAATTGGTTTTATCAAATGTCTCGAAAGTTAATGGAAGTATACAAATTAAGTAGCTCCGTACTAGCGTAGAATATTATAAATATTTTGACTTCAATGTTGCGCCTTGGTCACTGTGGTGATACAGGCAATAGCGAGTCTTGGGCGATTAGGCGTTTGGGCTCTTGGGTCGACTTCGAGTTAACGGGTATTGTCAAGGTCGACCTATCCAAACGAGCGTTGGGTATTACGCATGGCTCCTTATCATACGGTCTGGATCTCATGGCTCAGGGCGTGCGCAAGCGGACCGGTTAGTATACAAGGTGTTCAGTAGATAACAGATGGATTTTAATGTAAGGAGCAGACCTATGCGGCATTTTAAGATGGAAATCAAGAATAAGAAGATTACGTTTAAGTCTTCGCGTTTTTGTCATAAATAGTTAGAAAAACCGTGGTATGACGCTTCTTCAACGGCTATCAGCCATGCACGCTACCGATACACGAAGAAACCTAGATCAGAGTTTCCATATGGCACTCCAGGGTGCCTAACACAGAATTTTAGGGACCACGCAAAAAAGGGAAGATTTAAGGGGCTACGGATTTCAAAAGTGGGTCACGGTTATTTCTTTTGGTTATTATTTAGAAGTTTGGTCTATCTACAAATTTCCATAACTTTTAGATATATTATAGAGGACAAGGTGTGGAGCAACTATTTCATTTACATATATACGACGGTCGGTTTTAGTATCCGAAATGTTTGCAAAATTCTGTCGATACTTCTACGTTAAACCGTGACTATACACATTACATTCGTGGCAGAGTATACGTCAGTATGCAAAGTCAGACTGTAAATGTACAATAATTGAAATTTGTTGGGAAGACAAGGAATTGGTGGGAATATCAGTGTCGACTTCCGCTGCGCCAGCCTGACCAATAGGTGGCTCCGGGCAAACAGAATTCTTTTGTTTTAGCTATATGTTCCGTCGCACGAATACGGAACGCAGAGAGAAATCGCGTGCGTTGGAAAGCCCTTCGTCATTTTTCTTACCTCGGCAAAATATATTTTTGTCCGAGTAAACGACGAGGGGCACACGTGTTTAGCAGCCGCTGGGCCTAACGGTAAACGTTCGGACCGTGCTGCAAAGCACAGGCCGCACGGTCAACGCGGCAACCCCCCCCCCCCCCCCCTGGAAAAACCCTCGAAGGAGAGGTGGATGACGTCAAGTGAAGCCGGAAAACCCCAAAAAGCGCGGACTCTCACCGCCGAGATGTCTTCGCCGGCGTAAAGATGGCACGCGAGGCACCTCGGTCCAAGAGGCCCGCCAATGGAGACCCTTGTTTTCCGGCAATTTCCGATTCGCTAATTGGTTCGTCGCGCGAGCGGCCAATCAGTTCATAGATTCGGACACCGCGGTAAATTTTAGCGAATCGGAAAAATCGGCGTCATCCATTTCCGCGTGCATCCGATCCACGCAGCAACGAACTTCCGGCGCGTACGAACCGGGGTGAGTTTGCGTTCCAAGGGGGCAGTAGTCAGTCGTCAGTCAGTCGTTCAACAGTCGTGAAACAGTAACAGTCGTCAGTCAGTCGTGAAACAGTCAGTGAGATCAAACAATCGTCAAACAGTCATGAAGCGTTCGTCAAACATTCGTCATTCGGAACCGAGTTATCTAGAGTACTAAAGGGCGAGACTACCGCCGTCGAATCAGTTGGCCAAAATTAATTTGGCGGCCAAAAGTTAACATCGCGAACACTATACATATATTATATTCCTCGCTGCGTTCTTCCTTCTCTCGCGTGTGAACATAACGTGTAACTCCACAGAGTGGAATAAAACTAATTTGCATACATTAAAGGTATTTATTAGAAAATCCCACCGGCATTCAACAGATTATGGGCTCAGACCAGTGACGATTGTATGCAAAAAAATGGAAAAGAAAATATAAATACGTTATCATACATAAGATAATAAGGTTAGGCGAACACATGTTCTCAAAATAATAAAAAAGGGAAATGGCAGAGTCACAGCGCGCTATAATAACCAAGCTGAATAATGAAAATTATAAGGCTTGGAAATTTAAAGCGAAGCTTTTGCTCATAAAAGAGGGACTATGGGATATAGTGAATAAAGATGTACCGGCCACGCCAAGTGAAGAATGGAAATTGAAGGATAACCAGGCAAGAGCAACAATCGGGCTCTCGGTTGATGATGATCATTTAATATATATACGTAATGCTAAAAACAGAAAAGAGGCATTGGATAATTTGAAGAATTATCATGTCAAATCATCGTTGTCAAGGAAGGTATTTTTACTAAAGAACCTTTGTAATTTAAAACTAACCGAAAGCGGAAATATGGATGAACACATAAAAAGGATGATTGATATTAACGACAAATTAAAAGCGACAGGTTACAATTTAGAGGACAATAATTATGTCCCAATTACTGCCTAAGCTCATTGCGCAACTTCATTTAATTATTTTAGAAGATATTAAACCCAACAATTGTTTCTATTTGGAGCACAAGATTGGCTAACACATATTTTTTTCTGATGATTTTTTTTTGCATGTTAAATATGATCTATTAGTCACTAATTTATTGAAAATATATAACAAAGTCCACTGCTTCCCTTACCGTCATTTGAAAAGTTATCATTTAAATGGAAATGAACCTTACATATACAGGGTGTTCCGTAACTGATGGTACAAGCGAGTAGGGAGTGATTCTACGTGAAAAATTGAATCGAAAATTTAGAATAAAATTTTTTCATATGACGCTTTATTTTCGAAAAAAATAAGTTTGAAAATTTGTCGAGTACGCGTGCACTTGGACCAGCTTCAGTTCGACGGATTTTACTATTTTACTGTTCCGAGTAGGAGAGTACTTTCGTGTTTCTTGCAATGTTTATAAACATTGTCGACATGATGATATCTCTTACATCGACTTTACTTTCTTCTTATGCTTATTGGACAGGACCTTTAGTTTCCGAATTACTGTGAGCATGACAACTTATAGTAATCGGGAGTATACTGATATGATTCACGCTTTGGGTGCGTGTGGTGGTAATGCTTCGGCGGCGGGTAGGTGTTACAGAGATCGGTACCCTAATCGTCGCCATCCCGACCGAAGGGTCATTCAAAGAGCATCTGGTCCAAGTACACGCGTATTCGACAAATTTTCAAATTTATTTTTTTCGAAAATGCAGCGTCATATGAAAAAATTTTATTCTAAATTTTCGATTCAATTTTTCACATAGAATCACGCCCTACTCGCTTGTACCACCAATTACGGGACACTCTGTATTAGCAATTCAGTGTGTATAACAGATAGAAGATAAATCGTAAAATCATCACATTTATTGCTTCATAAAAATTTTCGTACCTTATACTTACAGTACATTAGTCGCGTTTTTATGCTCAAACGATATTCATCTCCTAATATTTATTTTTAAATATTAAATATAAACGTATATGTAATGTCCATGTGTCGCTGCATAAAAATGAAGTCCATTTGGTATTGAAACTTTTTTAGTCTCCATTTTTCATACATTATTTCAGTACAATTTTGTGTGAATGATAGATTTATGTAATTAAAACTGTATGTTTCGTAAGACAAATATTCATCGTAAAAAGATACGACATTTTTTTGAAAATAAGATTTAATGAAGGCACATACCAGTATCATAAAATATTTAGAATTTGGAAATTCTTATCAATAGAAGTCTTAACTCTATGTAATAAGAGAAAATATGGTAAACGATTTTGGTTAAATATTATCGTTATATTATTACAGTTTAAAATATAAAAAGCATAAGCAATTAGTATTTAATCCCTTATTCCTGATTTCTCAAGAAATATACCAAACATTGCATAGGTATAAGTAAAATTTGAAGAGTCAATACACTAAAAAAAGTGCAATGTGTTACTGGACTAAAACAAAGAAACAGTTAAAAGCTAGTCCATTTCCAATATACACATACAGTAAGTTAATTCAATTCTTCGTTTCAAATTTTTTTATCGATTGCACAATCAGACACAAATATTCTAACTTCCTAAATTTTGTTTACATTACCACAATTGCAACGTAAATCTAAAAATTAATAAGCAAATAAGAAACCACCAAATAAAACAATTAATGTTTTAATTGTAAATAATCCCGAAAATTAAATATATAAATATAATAATATGTTAAGTAAAAAATAAAGTGTTTTGTTTCATTCATTCCAAAAATAGAAAGATGTATGTACTACTTGTGGGATGATCTAATAATTCAACACTTAACAACGAACTTCGAGGATATATTCATAGTGATGAAACAATTTATGTCGTGCACGAAACAGCGGAATATAGGCCATTTCCAGGACGTGGCTTAGATAAGAGTTTTACCAGAGAAAAGTTAAAGTCACGCTAACCCGGACTCTGTTACCGTGTTTGCGGCTTTAGACACATATTTTCAACAGTTTGGGATCTGTCTGTTAACTTTCAACACTTCTATTGTTATTATACTAACCTGTTCCACTAACGAATGTGAAATATATACCAAGTATAATGGAATCTGGTTATTATAATCACGGATAATGTTATCAATCGGTTGTTATTATCGTAATCAATTGGTCCCAAAATACTCTATATAAAATAGATTAAAAATAATCCGCCTATTATAATCAAACTTCGGTTATTGGTATCAATCTTGCTAATTACATTTAGAAACAAACGATAAGAATTCCTAGCAAATTCATGCTAAATGAATCTTTTCTTTAAAACTTATTTTTAACCGAAGCATACCTTTTATCTTTTATATGAGTGGATTGCAAGAATTATTAAAAAATATGTAATTAAAATAAAGGAGAAGCTAGAGAGATAAACATATAACTATCTGAATGTTCTAAAAAAAAATAGTATACCCATTAAATTATGTGCAAATGTGATAACTAGACTGTGCATGTTTATGTAAATTCATATCTTCTTAAGTAAAATTGAAAGAATAAACATCAGTAGAAATCCGTTTGATCCTCTAAATTGTGTAATTTGTACTTTACTTTAAATAGTAGGTGTACCAATAAGTACTTCATTATTTCTGTAATAAGTTCAACATATACTGTAAATTCAAAATATGCTACCGAGACACAAAAATGATTTGATGAATTTATTTTATAATGTATAAATATTAACAAACAATGCCAATTATATTTAAGGTAGGGGGGTACTTGATCTTATCAAAAACAAGTACAATTAAATTTTGCATCAAAAGTGAATTATTCATTGGTACATTCAATATTTTTGTATATTTTTATATATCATATGGAATCTGTTCTTTTTGGCATATTTAAATTTGCCATAAATGCATAAATATCTGTAGTCTAGTCATAACTGTTTACTATTTATAATAAAATGAGTTCAATAATGAACATTATTTATCGTCTGTGTAATGTTATCAGCCGGTTACTCTTATCAAAAATTGCAAGTCCCAAAGTGATCATAATAATAAGCGGATTCCACTGTTTTGGAATTGCATATTTGGAACATTCAACGTGATTGTTTTGTGTTTACAATGAAACGATTACTTAAGGTCACTTAACTCTAAACCACAAATGTTATTCAATATTCTTTTAACTGTAAGGCAAATATGTTTAAAAAATTGACCATTCTCTCTAGATCTTTTTATGCCATAACTTCATTTTCATTTTTAGTGTTGTTATCAAAATTTTATTCACAAAATATATTTATGGCAATGAAATAATATTAAACATCTTGTATTAATATTTCGATATGTGGTTTAAAATATTTTCCTGGTTTTAAAGATAAAAGATTTGTAGTTAAATATAAAAATTGTAGTACACTAATGCAGGAATGTAGTTAGACATGTTGAATTTAGGGTAGAATTTTGACTATATATTGCCTTTTTTGGAACAATAAAAGTAAGATTTGTGTGTATATAATCTTCTTGTAATACAGTAGAATCTCCACTGTATGAATTAATTGCGAGACAAAAATAATGATTATTTATATAATCATAAATATAATCATAATAATTATTTAATAAATAAAATATTTAATAAATAAATATTATATAATTATACATAATAAATATTATATAATCATAATAATTAATTAATGAAATAATGAACTAATTGCGAGACAAGTGTTTATCACCCCAGTTGATTTAATAGTCAAGACAAAATGGAATAAAGTAAACACAAATTATACAAAGTCAAAAAGAAGCAATATTTTTCTGTCGTCCTTTCTTCTAACAAAATTAAAGAAGTTATGCACGAATCCATCACTAAAGTTTTTCGACTTATTGAAGTATCTGTTACGTACATTTACTTCATATAATTTTCAATATCACGTTTCTGCATTTCTATATAAGTGATAGTAGAGTTTATAATACCATACCTTTGTACTTCTGTTGGAGACTCTCCATTTTTAAGTTATTTAATTATTTCACATTTTTTCTCCAATTGACAAAACTACACGTTTCCGATTCGGCGGCACTGCAATATAACGTTATGGCACGTAAATACATATGCCACTTCCAAACTGAATCAATATGGTAAATTCTGTCCTACAAAGGCAAGTAATTAGCTCTGTTTATGTACAGTACTTTAGTAGGAATACCGTTCATATACAGTCATTCGAATTGGTATTCATACACCGCTTACAGTGAAATTCACTAAACACGAAAGTCCTGATTTTAATGAAAGTTTGCATGCTTGTAGAACACAATGGACTGTACATGAAGCAATTTTTTTGTTCATAGAATATTTCTTTGAGGGGTTGAAAGCAACTTCCTAAAATTTTAGTATTTTTTTATTTTTTAAATGCAACTTTAATTAACGTTTTTATGCAATAGTTTAATAGAGTACCAAAAACTGAACAATTTTTATACCAAAAGTTTTGCTCTATCTCACATCGTTGCAAAGCTATCTTTAAAAGCCGAAGAACAAATAGCATTGTAAGGACTAATTTCATCTCTGATCTTTTAATTTACAATGCTCGCGACGATTTTTATTTTCTCTGTATCTTTGTAAGGGTACGAAATAGAGCAAAACTTTTCCTGTAAAAAATATTCAGTTTTTAGTATTCTATGGCTTTATTCTGAACAAAGTTTCACGTAAAATCGTATTTAAAAAGTAAAAAAATGCTGATACCTCTGTGATTTGATTTCACCCCTTCAAACAAATTTTCCTCCGACAAAACGATTGTTCCATATACAGTCTATTCTGCTTCACATGCGTGTAAACTTTCATTGAAACCACGATTTTTGTGTTTGGAAAATTTTTCTATAAATAATGTCCGAATATTAATTTGAGTAACTGGAATACAACGTTCAAATAATAGAGAGTTCGTATAATGGAAGATTCATATAACGGGTGCTCATATAATGGAGATTTTAGTGTAGCTATAAACAATAGAATGTATTACCTGGATGCAATAGTTTTAAGTCTTTTTTCAACATTCTGATATAACTTTTGTCAATTCAAATTATGTATATCCTACTGTTACGTGTATTTATACGATTGGTATCAAATTATCTGACACGCAACATTTCATGATTTAATGGTGGGTACATCTCCACAAAATAACATTTAATTCGATGAACAATGAAAAGCTGTAGGTATATTCGGCACTGCTTTCAATATGAGTTTTAGAAAGAAAAAAACGCTGCTGAAGCATATGAATTAATGTGTTTCGTTCTTGGCGAAGGTAAGTCTTACGCAATACCTGTAAAAATTGTTTTCGTCCTTTTTTTTCATGGCTTTTTATAAATGTTGTGGGAATACAAAAATGGTTTCACAACTTTATTGCTTCAGAATCAAGGTCATTTTTCCGCTATGAGATCCAAAACTTAGTATTTAGAAACTTACACAAAATGAGAGAAAATAGTTATATGTTTAATTTGTAATAGGCACTTACATTCTATACAAATAAACGAAAATTAAAAAAATAAGGACTAAGATTTTTGCATGTACCTAATAACTTTCTTTTGCTTTTAATACAAAAAATGATTTTTACGATTTTGATTCGTACAAAACTTTTCTATGAGGAACTATTAGAACCATTTTAAAATCTGTATCATTATAATTAGACCGCGGATCTTTCGGCAACTATGGCAAATTTAAATATGCAAAAACGTGCAAAGTGCATACAGTATATAAAAATGTACAAAATATTCAAACTAAAATGTATCTTATAATATTTGAAACGTAAAACCTGTCTGTATTTATGTTCCATTTCTTTATTTATATTTGCAAACATATGAATTTGCGTAAAGGTCCGCAGTGTATAATAAATATTTTACTCAACGTTACTTGTATTATTTAAATTCGTGATGAGCAACTCGCGGTCCGCCTTTCATTTATTTGAAATGTAAAAGTGATAATCAGACTGTGGATTTTTATGCATTTATGGGAAGTTTAAATTTACGGCAAAGTGCAAACTACGTGTAATATGCAACCATTTACAAAATATGCAAAGTAAGCCATGAGTTATTGTATTTAGAGGGAGAAATAGATTACTACTTGAGTTCCGCTTCATTAAATGTAATCATAAAAATAAGAATTTACATAAAAATCTGTAGTCTAATAATAATAATCTGTATTGAAAATAACAAATTCCACTTTATCAATTAAAATTTTCAGATTAATATATTTAAGCATGTAATTTTACGTTTACTGCGACCTTATGGAATGTTAGATTCTCAATTTTGGCCCACAACAGCATAAAGGTTACTCATCACTGATCTAAATCATTCTAGATAATTAACATTTCCAGTTTTTTTATTACTTATCCATATAATGTTATCTATTAAAACCCATGTATCATTTATTGTAAAAAGTCGTGAATGGAAACAAAAATTTTAATGAGGAAGTAAGTCATTTATTAAAAATTGTCTTCTGATTGTCTACCTTCACCTTTTTAAAATTGCAAAGTGTGATATATAATAAAGAACAATGCATCAAATATTAATTTGATTATTAATGGAAGTCGTTTTTAAGGAAGGAGTGGAAGAACAGTGTTGAATGTTGATCAGCGAGTTTGTCAAGGAGTAGTTGCATAGTGTTGTTGAGCGTAGTTGTTATGGCGTAGACGTAATAGTTGTAGTTGCAATATTAAACATAGTACCACCGATCTGTATATAAATCTTATTCAATCTTATTTAATCAATAAATATATTCTCTACAGTAACTAAATTTGACATTTCATAAGAAACCCATAAGCATTCTTAGTAATGTATTTGAAAAAATAATTCATATCACTGGCAATGATAAACTATATCTTTTTGTAATTCCAACATTAGATAAATCTAAACATCAATTTAAATGTAAATCTCTAAAAACGAGGCAAAGGAAACCTAAAATCTTCAATATTGGAAAGTGTCTGCAATCACTGACTGTCCATGGATCCGCCACTGTCGATGCAATTTATTAAGAAAATATTTTCATAATCTGGCGACAATTTTTTTCTCTTTTGTCGGGATAGTCTTTCAATAGGATGTATAAGATTTCATCGTAATTAAAAACAAACAAGCTGGAATGCGGTCGATGTTTTCCGTACAGATTAGATATTGCATATACGAAAACCGGCTGTCGCGAATCTCTTTAAATGCTTTCAAGCATCCTTTGACTACTTTCCCGTGGTTTAATCTGCTGTACGAAGATCTTTCGAGTATTTCACGAGCAAATTAAATTTTTAGCCAGCCTTTCTGTATAGTACGTCTCTCTGTGAATGCTTTCGTCCTAAGATTAATTTTTCAAATTGAAACCTTCCGCCAGAAGATTATACATAACCTAGCTTGTGAAATTGCAATAATTAATTAGTTACAAACATTGCATCAAATGTAACATTTTAATTACTAAAATATTATTTTTGTCTGAAAAATAGTATTTTCGTCGTGAAAAATAGAGATTTTATTTTGTTTGAAATCATTGATAAAATATTAATAAAAAAAAGGAAAATAATTTCATTTTTTAGAAAAGTTCTAAATAACGCTAATTGATTGACTTTTATTATCTTTACTTAAATAACTTATATTATTATATTCATTACGAGCATCTAATACAATTATGTTAGATAGGATGAACTATACTTATGAACTGCTTATTACATGATAAGATTGTTTCGAATAGAACTCGTATGAAATCTTACTGCTTGAAATATTTTTCTTTGAGTTTTGTAAATAAATTGTGCAATATTTTACCCTTAATTACTAAGTAAATGCTTATAATATACATTGGGACATACTATATATGACTTAACTAAGAAAAGCTCGACATGATCTGTTAATGCTTTTTTTTAAAAAAACTTCAATTTCTTTCTTTCTCTCTATCCCTACTTCTCAACTCTATCTTCAGCGCTAATATCAAAATGGAAAGTCATCTCTTCAAAGTGTGCGACATGTGTAAACAGTAGTGTTCGGGCCAATTTTGTAGGAAGTTTATGGCAAGGTTTAGAAGTACCGCTATTTTTGAGGATTCGTTAATTTAGTTTTTCTGCCATCTGGACGACACTCGCCAGATGGTACGATTCCCGGATTTTTACTCTTTTGTTATAGCATTTGTATAGCCTTTAGTTTCATTCGCATATTTTTCGTTAGCCTCAATAGCTATTACCCTGTCGTAAACCTTCACGGCCTGAGCAGTCTTCGAGAACCATCGGTCACCCAACGGTTTCCGCGGCCTATGCAAGGGGCAAGGAATCCGTCTCAGGTGTCGACCAGATGTGTCGCCCACCTCCGTCAAATCCTAACGTTTCGCCCCCCTTGGAGAAATCCGCGACCCCTTCCTCAGGGAAACACGCAGCGAGCGTAAGGGAAGGTGTGTCGTTCCAAACTAGGCCCGCTGATTGGAACTGCCCAAAAATTGGAAGGAACCAATCAGTGGGAAATTGCAAACTCCAAGAGTGGGGCTGAGACAGTCTCATTAGTCGTCTAGAAGAGTTACACAGAATAGTTACACAAAAACAGTCGTCTAGAAGAGTTACACAGAATAGTTACACAAAAATAGTCGCCTAGAATAGTCACACGAAAGAAGTCACACAACATAGACCACAGAAACACATACATTATTAGTTAATTGTAACCACTGCTCGTACTTTGAACACACATTAAAATACAGTCCACTTTTCTATCTAAGTCGCGAGCTCCGAACCGATTGAGAAACGGAACGCGACCCAACATTTTGGTCCTTCGAGCCGGATACAGCGATCCGGATAACATTCGTCTATCAAAGTGAATAGTGGTTACTCAATTATCAGTTGAAAGTGACATTAAGTGAACACAAGTGTAACCAAATAGCAAGTGAAGCTGGATATCATACACTCACACAAATCAAGGTGTCATTCGGTGCATACAAGTGAAACCAGCTTCCCAATAATCAAGGCAGGTGAAGAAGCATTGGGCTCCACACCTCATCTTTCGTGAAACATTTTTGGATTCCACGACGCTGCCGTTTGGACACAGCTTCCAACGGAACAGTGGCATCAGTTTATATTCACCATCATTGGATTCCACGACGCTGTCTTTTGGACACAGCTTCCAACGGAACAGTGGCATCAGTTTATATTCACCATCATTGGATTCCACGACGCTGCCGTTTGGACACAGCTTCCAACGGAACAGTGGCATCAGTTCATAATCAAGTATCATTGGATTCCACGACGCTGCCGTTTGGACACAGCTTCCAACGGAACAGTGGCATCGCTTCACATTCACCATCATTGGATTCCACGAAGCTGCCGTTTGGACACAGCTTCCAACGGAACAGTGGCATCAGTTTATATTCACCATCATTGGATTCCACGACGCTGCCGTTTGGACACAGCTTCCAACAGAACAGTGGCATCAGTTTATATTCAAGTATCATTGGATTCCACGACGCTGCCGTTTGGACACAGCTTCCAACGGAACAGTGGCATCATTCAGCATCCAATATTGTTGGATTCCACGACGCTGCCGTTTGGATACAGTATCCGACGGAATAGTGGTATCATCGCGTAGGCAATATCGTTGGATTCCACGAAGCTGCCGTTTGGACCCAGCCTCCGACGGAACAGTGGCATCACCCCTCGATCAACATCGTTGGAAGTCACGAAGCTGCCGTTTGGACAAAGAAACTGTCAACGGAATCGTGATTTCATTCAGCCTGGATCACAGCACCCAGTAGCAGCAATCAATGAGTAAATTGGCATCACTCGGTGAGTACAACGAGTCACCTTCCTGTCTATTTTCCTACGTAATTCTCGTATCTCCTTTGCGTAATTTCGACCACAATGGACGTTTCTCACGAATCTGATTTGTTGAAAGATTTGAAAGAGCAACGTAGTAACATATTAAACCAACTGACGCAAATCATGACCTTTGTTACCGGAACCTTAGAAATTAGCTACAATGATTTGATAACGCAAAGGAATAATATTATTCAGTTAGACAAGGATTACGATAAAATCCATTTTTTAATCCTTAGAGAAGATTTAGACAACGATTACGACGAAGATCTTGGGAGATTCGAAAACCAATATTTTGATGCCATGAGTTACGTACTTGAAAGAATCGCATGCATACAAAAATTACGGTCAGGTACTTCAACGAGAGCTATAAATTCAACAAACACAATAACATATGGGACACCATTGGCTCCCTTTTCTGTAAGTCAATTTTTGCAAAAATTCGCAAATGACGAAGGTCATAAATTCCCTCTAGCGGCGCAGGTGATTGAGAGAGATCTGTATAATGACGATCTCCGCACCGAAGCAACCAATCATGCACCAATTCGCAGTTCGCATAAAGAATTGATTAGTTTAGCTGATTCTGGTAGATTTGGTCTAAAACAAAGTATCTCTAATGACAGTAGTTTGATAGATAACGCACAATCAGAGGATATACTTTGTCTAGGTATCCATGATATTATAAAACGAACAATTCATGTTAGGAATAGTCAATGTTCGATTGAAGCTCCAGTGATCACACTTTCAGAGATTACAGGCTTATTATCGTCTAACTACATTCATGGATCGAATCTTCAAATTCCACGAAACATAATTTTTGCCAACCTAGAATTCCACGAACCAGACAAATTAGATGTGTCCTTAGGAAACATATTTTCGTATAGCTTGCTAAACATTAGTCAGACTAGATTAGAAAACGACTCCATAGTATTGCAGAATCCGCGAGTAGACTGGCTAGTCACGGGTGAACCTCGTTCGAAAAACAATTTAATATCGCACAATTGGGAAATGAGTTACACCGTAGTTCCTAGAAATAAACATATTAATCAATCTTGCAAAATAGAAGAGATTTCTAGCAAAACATACCGTTCACTAAAAGAAAGGTCTCGTGAAACGCAACTCGTAGAGCAGGTAGATAGAAATTTTGTATGGTGCGATATCGTTCGTTCTTCCCTTAATGAAGAAAAACAACACTTAGTTGCATTAAGAGAGTCAGTTCTCAATATTTGTTTGCTAAAGCGTAAGTTACACGTTAATCTTAGCTTGCTATCTCAATACAAAGAGCTAGGCAAAAAATATCATTTATTGGAGCATACGTACGAAATAGCTAAATATTTGTTATCGGGTACCGAAGGTTCCTACCTGCCGCACCACACGGCAATAAAACAGGCGAGCAACACGACCACATTACGCGTCGTCTTCGATGCCTCGACCAAGGGTTCCACTGGTGCAATCCTAATTGAGACCCTATTACTCGGCCCAACTACGCCGAAGTTATTGTTATTATCGCAATTACAGTCATGCGCAGCAAACATTTTGATGAAATTGTTGAAAGATATTTGCAACAGAGTAGATAAAGTTTTATACAAAAAACTTAGAATTTGGTCCAACTTGAATGTGGTACAATACTCGACCAAACACCTACCACATTTAGGAAATGCATTGATAGTACACATAGGCAAAATAGTAATAGATGAACCTTGCTCTTATGAGCAATTTTGTAAAACTGTGGTTGAAATTACTGCAACTTTCAATTGTCGTCCTTTAATCCTGTTGTCCTTGAAATCCAATAACCTCATGACCTCAACGCTTAGTCACTTCCCTATAGGAGGCTCGTTGTCAGACCTCCCAGAGTATGATTACTCGTATTCGTCGGCTGATAGACCATCGCTTTGGCAATACAGCCAAACGGTAAACCAGCGTCTTTTGTACAATGGGCAAAAGAAATACCTGCAGGAACTAGCCACTCGAAGCAAATGGCACCTGGGCGACCCGCTGCGTACCAAGGAAGGGACACTTGTCTTACTAGGAGAGGACCACATTCCACCCCTTCGTTGGAAATTGGGTAAAATCATGGGCGTACACCGTGGGATGGATCATATAGTTCACGTGGCTATAGTGACAGCCGCGCGAAGAATGCAGAGTTACGCACATAGCCCTATCACCGGCCGAGAACCCCCGCGAATTAAAGACAATTGCAAAACACATTTCGGTTATTAGCTTATATAGTTGTATAAACTCCGTAGCATGTAAAGATTAATCACATTCCGTTTATAGTAGACTATCTAGACTTATTCTCCCTACTGCTATTCGAGCAGCATGTGTGTTGTGTGTGTATCGATCCGCAATAAGTTATCACATTTGTAGCATAGATCAACGAATACCCCTTTGTATTGTATATTGTATTAGTATTTGACAATGTAAATCGCGAAAAATCAATTAGACTATTGTCTTGAACGCAGCCGTTCAAGGGGGGCGGCATGTTCGGGCCAATTTTGTAGGAAGTTTATGGCAAGGTTTAAAAGTACCGCTATTTTTGAGGATTCGTTAATTTAGTTTTTCTGCCATCTGGACGACACTCGCCAGATGGTACGATTCCCGGATTTTTACTCTTTTGTTATAGCATTTGTATAGCCTTTAGTTTCATTCGCATATTTTTCGTTAGCCTCAATAGCTATTACCCTGTCGTAAACCTTCACGGCCTGAGCAGTCTTCGAGAACCATCAGTCACCCAACGGTTTCCGCGGCCTATGCAAGGGGCAAGGAAACCGTCTCAGGTGTCGACCAGATGTGTTGCCCACCCCCGTCAAATCCTAACGTTTCGCCCCCCTTGGAGAAATCCGCGACCCCTTCCTCAGGGAAACACGCCGCGAGCGTAAGGGAAGGTGTGTCGTTCCAAACTAGGCCCGCTGATTGGAACTGCCCAAAAATTGGAAGGAACCAATCAGTGGGAAACTGCAAACTCCAAGAGTGGGGCTGAGACAGTCTCATTAGTCGTCTAGAAGAGTTACACAGAATAGTTACACAAAAACAGTCGTCTAGAAGAGTTACACAGAATAGTTAC
Source organism: Eucera pruinosa (assembly GCA_028830335.1). Classification (NCBI taxonomy): domain Eukaryota; kingdom Metazoa; phylum Arthropoda; class Insecta; order Hymenoptera; family Apidae; genus Eucera; species Eucera pruinosa. The sequence continues at coordinate 1,864,012 of JAMYCR010000008.1, read as the reverse complement.
ACAAAAATAGTCGCCTAGAATAGTCACACGAAAGAAGTCACACAACATAGATCACAGAAACACATATATTATTAGTTAATTGTAACCACTGCTCGTACTTTGAACACACATTAAAATACAGTCCACTTTTCTATCTAAGTCGCGAGCTCCGAACCGATTGAGAAACGGAACGCGACCCAACAAGTAGTACCCCATTTTGTTGCATATACGCGATATTATTGATTGTTTTATTTATTTATGAAATGAACACACTAATTTACAAGAGCATGAATAGAAACATGTGTAGATTTTACAATAATTAAGATAAATAAATTGGTTTCCAGTGATTAAGTGAGAAGTGGAAATAATAGTTGTCTCACTGTACAGTTCCTCCACGGAAATAAGGCACAGCGTGTTTACATTCCCACTTTTGTTGCAGTCCGCTGACTCGTTTAGGAACACAGGCAGTGATCGCTATTGGTCGGAGACGGTGATGAAGATCAACGGCGATCACTGTTCATACTCGTAGGCGAGTCAGCGGACTGCAACAAGAGTGAGAATGTAAACACGCTGTGCCTTCTTTCAGTGGAAGAATAGTATTTAGTAGGAGAGTAACAGAAAAGTTTGGTTGTCGAGTGTGTTAACATCAGCATTTGCTGAAGCGCCCACAAGTGTTAGGGATTAAGCGAATCGTTCCGTATAGTCGTCCTGCCATAATATCAGAGACTAAACGAGACACAATAAAAGCCTAAGAAATTCCCGTTTCTTTAACCCATCATGGACGGCATCGGTACGCGGTACTGACTTTGATATCGTTCCTCAAGTACGAAAGTAATATACGAATCCGTGTTATGGATCTGCATGTGATCGAATTTTGTCTGAAATTTCGTTTGGAAGTGCTATAGAATCTATTTTATGAAGTAAAAACAGATTAAGATAATAATAATGTATAAAGTGTCATATAGAGTTGGATACGTCGGTAAACGGTGTCGTCCCTGAAGGGTTAATTTTCTACAACTATCTACAAAACATCTGGCAAACCGTTAACTTTCAAAAATTATAAATATTCATCCTCCAACTTTGCCTCACCATTGATCACCAGAGTAATATATCCAGCCAATCGTGGCAAGGTCAAAATTGTATTTGAAAAACCGAAAACAAAGTTACACTGTAAAGGCTAGTTTTAAATAATTTAGTACGGTTAGATAGTTTTAAACGACTTTCATTTTGTTTATAACTTTGCAATGATGCAAGATAGAGCAAAAATTTTGATACAAAAAATGTTCAGTTTTTAATGCACTATCAGTCTACTGTGAAAAAGACCCCAGAAAAGATTGTATTAAAAAATGAAAAAAATGTTGAATTTTCGGGACTTCACTTCATCCCCTCAAGGACGTTTCGCATCGATAAAAAAAATTATCTCATATGCAGTCTAATATACACGTTATATGTAAACTTTCATCAGAATCAAACTTATAAGTTAGGGAAATTTTCTTATAATATAGTGTTCAAATACTTTTATGAGTTATTGTATGCTGTTAAAACAATTAAAATAGCTGCAATGCGTGGGATGAAGCTTAATACGTATAAGTTCATTAAAATTATACAGAGTTCTTGCCGGTGCATTAATGGCAGTTTAGAGTCTAGAGTTGCAAAACTATGATGTTTCTAACTATTCTATGACTCTTAACCTTCTAATAGATGCTAATATTCATCTATTATGAAAATGAAACAAAAATGTAACGATAAAAATATGATTTGTATGCAAACAAACAATAAGTTAGAAGAATTTTGCTTTGTAAAAGTATATTTTTTATTAAAAATACATAAAATTGTAATTTCACGTGATACTTCGATTACTCCATTATATTATTATATTGTATGATGAGATATTATATTATTATGTTATAATATTATATATCTATGCATTAATCCAAGCTGAATAGTTCATTATAATCTTTGTTACCCCGCGAACTATTCGAGTACCTTTAACCGTTAGTGGAAATTATTACAGTAGACTTACTATTTTAGGCACTGTTAGAATTTGCTATGTCCATCATACACAATGGTAATTTTATTTTTAATGTTCTAGTATTATCAACCGTATTAAATGCCACAAATTTATTAGATTTGTCAACTGCGTATCGTTAGACGTACGAATGATGATGACGTAAAAAATCGGAAAGGCAAACATGTTAACTTTAATTAACATAGTGTGATATTAATTCTTACATTTGAAGGTAATAAACTATATATAATAAATCAAGAAAATTATAATAACAGCATTAGATAGTAGATATTACTTAATTGGTTGTAATACTGACAATGTCTATTTTATTAAATATCAGATTAAATTAAGAAATAGAGGAAATTGAACAAAACAAAAAATTAAGAAATATGAACTTGGTTAGTAATTATATTATTAACTACATCATAAGGCGACATTGTTTCTAGTGTTCAACATTAACCTTTTTCCATAGCGCAGTAAAAAATATCGACTCACAAATACCTTGTAATACTTAAAAAAAAATGATTGAAACTATTTCTTTACGTAAATACCAATGCGTTTCTAATCTACACACCAGTAGCTAATCTATAGTTACAAATACTAACGTGTACTGTTTTCTAAAATGACTTCCACGGTTCTAGAACCACCAAATTCTCGATGTTCTGGTATTGTACGTCGCCAAAGGTTTGTCGAAAATTTTCGTTCAGCAATCAGAGCAGCGATCTCGATGTTACGAGCAGCTTTATCACAAGTTAAGATATCGTTCCTTCCATTGTTACGCTCCCTGCGCTGTCTAATTGCAACGTCACCCCTCTGGCTATACTCTCAATGACCCTTAACGTCCTTTGCCACGAAGACTCTCGCTTGTTTCGCCAAAAGCAATCCCCTTGTACCTTTCTTTCTGTCGATTTTGATTTTGAAAGTTCGTGAAAACCTCGTTTCTTCAGTCACAGTTACGGTGAACTTATATAACTCACTTTAGTTGAACAAATTAAAACAATGAACCTGAAAAGCGAATGTTTATACATTTCAATAGGGTTGATCAGATCAGTTTGTCTAAAACAGACATTGAAACAAATTATACATGCTCGACTTGAATTTTTAGATTGTTGTACAGTATCGCTTTCCTTATCCGAGTTAATACGGAGATATAAATGTTCGGATAAGGGAATAGTAGGATAGTAGAACAATCACTTTTCTGGTATTAATCTTCACTTCTTTTACCTTTTCTTTTACAATTTTTTGGTTACTTACATATGTTATGAAAGCTATACATTGTTTGCATATTGTGTCACACATAAAATATTAAGACATTATGCGTATTTTGTATTCAATGATACACGATCTTAGAAATGAAAATTAAAGTTCGAGTTCAAATTAAACTTTATCATAAATACAATTTGTCTTATTGAATCTACACTATTACCCATGCCACAAGTGCGATTCGTTATTGTAAGGCAGAGTTACATAGAGATTAGGAAAATTGACAACTTGTTTCAGTATTTATGGATCTGGTAATTCTGTAGCTGTTAAATTATAGAAATCTTTCAACACGAGTAACAGCTGAGAGTTATATTTCTTTTGTATTTTATACTTTTTGCTGATTTGTTTCATCTTTTGGTAGAAGATTCTCTGTTCGGATAACAGAATATTTGGATAGTAGAATGTTCGGACATTAGAGTATTCGGATACGAGAAACTTTCCTGTATATGGAATGCCATTTTAGAAAAAAGCGACACAACCATATTACATAGTTAGAGAATGCAATAAGATGCCAATGGAATAAAGTCCGTAATAATCAAATTTTGTTCTTATTTAAGACAATTAATCGATACATTGACTGCCCACCTTGTCGCGTCGTTTCTTATGATGGTAATTTTAAATTCATCGATCTCTTTGTTAAAACACTAGTAATTGCTAATAGTATTTTAAATCAAACTGATATTTTTTCAGTGTCAATTACAAATTATAGGAATATGACCCTGAGAGATATACGTAAGTGGATATGACGCAGGGGTAGCTTATAAATACTGTAATACTTATGGCTACTACTGTAATTGTTAGATATTATATATATTTGTGTCCTTGTGGTGCCATCTGTCATATTTTTATTGATTGTATATCCAATGGTCCTCAGTGAAAGAGGGCAAATAGATCGACGAGAATAACAGAAAGTGAAACACGTGTATAAGAGTGCTGTATTACATTATAATATAACTGAAAGAATAATTAAAGTTTTTGATAACTATATAGAAGCTGTCAATAAACACCTACCACAACAATTAATAGTAATACGTGCGGCTTCTGTTATTTTTTGCCATTATTTTACCTTATGTCAAATTTTCATGTCATATTTATTTATGTAGGATGTTTTCATACTTTACCGTCAACTCGTGCCAAACATTATACCCTCCATACACTTTATTGACATGCATTTTGTGCAGTGGACTGAGTTAAATACAATTAAATTAAAATCGAGAAAACAACATTGCAAAAATTAGATAATGGTATGGAAAATAAAATAATTGAAGTTATTGAAAACAAGGGCGATAATAACAGCTACTAAATTGCAAATTTAATTCGCTGAAACAAATTTAAGAGAATGTTTTTATACAAATTTCGTTACGTTTCTCTGCATTAAATTATAGTACTTTATTTATAACAAAAATGAAACAGATTTTTTCAATGCAATATATTAATTCTCTGTTTTCTATTATTTCATAATTATTACTTATCATTTCTTTCCTTACATGATCGAAATCCCTGATATTTTTATAACAAATAATATTGTTCTTACAGAGATTTCGTCCACTGTATATCAATTCAGATGATTTTCTATTAGTTTAATTGTAAATTTAGAACAAGTTACTTATTACTTATTAAAATTTGTTATCTTGATAACGATGTTTATTATGTAATACAAACCTACTAATTTTTTAAATAAACTCCTTCAGTGTCTAAGATGTATGTATTCAACTTATTGTTAGATAAATGATCTTGAATAAATAACCACCCTGTCAACTGTTCTTTCAATGTCCAATTTGGTTAAATACTTTAGTTAACAAAGAACAATTAAGATAGTTCACTTCGCCTTTCATTCCGTTGAATCAACCACACTATTTAACCAAAATGAATTGATTTAATTTACGTGTATGCGTCTTCCGACATCTCGAATATATTTTGCTTTTAACAATTTCGAACAGTCAGCCGTACTGTGAAAATATGGATTATGTGAAAGTAGTATGAGAAATCCTTCAAATTCCTTTTTTGCTATTTTCTGAAGTTCGCTGTTATTCGATTTTCCATGTTCTGTGGAATTTCCAAATTTTGCGAAGGCATAGAATTCTTCTGAGATTGGATTTTATTCTAGCTCCGTCGTGTTCTCGTCAATGCTCCTTGTAAAAGAGAAATTAATGCACGAATGTAAAGTATGAAGAAATTTTAATTAAACGGAGCTTTGATAACGGATTTCACGACGTTAGCATGAAAGATTCTGAGGTTTTGCTTTATTGAGGTTAAAAGCCTTCAAATGATTAAAAGATTTAGTGTCCGTAGTGTTATATTAGTTGTAAAAACTTTTGCAAAGAAATTAGTATTGTAGGATTTGCCAATTTATTACAGAAAATAAAAGTAGAGTTTTGTTATGAAACATCTTCGTACATTTATTCATGTTTCTGAGGATGATGAAAAAATGAAACATTGAACCATTTTTCTGTTTCTTAAATATTTCACTGAGAAATTTTCCAAAAATGTTTCTCCGTTAATTTTCTTTACATATTTGTTTTCACTTTCTGATCTTCGTGTTTTATTTCAAATAGTATTATGGAAAATTACTTTTCACCTAACTTTTGCAGTATATACTACTTTATGCTGCATAAACAATTTATGTCGGATCAAAAATGGCCTTATATTCAAAGTACAACATAATCTCTGTGATGCTAAAGGAATCTTCTTCAAGGATAAAGAGGATTGTTAAAAAAAAAATACGACCAATAATTATACTGAATTCATATTTTTAAATCTTTTCGTAACATTTCTTTCTCATTTTTATGGAACTTACGTGAAGAGTATAGCCCAGATAAGGGGGGTCAAAAGTACCCTTGAGCCAAATTAAGTTTGCGTTGCACTACTCGATAGATTATCCAAACGAAACATTTTACACAAAGTTTTAACTCGTTATCTCGATTTCGGAATGTAGTAACAGAAAACAAAGGAATTATTAGTTTTTGCTCAATTTTTCTAGTTAATGACATACAACAATTTGCATATTAAATATATTTTTCAAGATTATTTATAAATAATGTTATAATCAGACTCTATCAAGTTTCACTTAATTTCATATTTGTGAGGTGTCTACTTACTATTAGCTCTCATTTTATAAAATGAGGAAGTTGTAGATTCAAACAATTGAAACAATTTGATCATCACATATCTTAAAGTAGGAAATAAAGTTTTTGTCATGTGATTAGGAAAGTGGTTTTCTGATGTCCGATTGCGGAACTGTATTAAGTATTTTGGTTAAACGTACCAGACTTTATATTAAATATATCAGAGATATTTTCAAAATTTTTGTTTGCCATTAAGTAGGGAAAACTGAGCAAAAACTGATAATTCGTTCTTTTTTTGTTACAATTCCCCTGTTACAAGATCGAGATAGAGTATTGAAGCTTTGTGTAAAATGTTTTCTTTGGGTATGCTATTGAATGTTGTCATGCAAGTCTACTTTGGTTTAAGGCTATTTTTAACTTTCCTATCCACTTTATAGGATGTTTCAAAACATACGGGTATAACTTCAGAGGATGATTCAGTACACTAAAATATTTTATTCAGATACTGTGACTTGTTATTCAGTTACGTTTCAGTCTCGAATACCGCAGTTAGGTACTGTTCTTCATTGTACGTACTTTTCTTCATGTTAAATTCTTATATATCCTATATTTTATATATTTTTGTATAATTTTATAATTGTATATTTTATGTTTACTGTATTTACTGCTATACTATTATACTTTATATCTGCTGCAACTATGTTATATGTATTACACTAATTTCTGTATCACTTACATTAAAGGGCTTTAACTCGTTAAATAAATAAATAAATAAATCTCTCTTAAATGTCTGGCAGAAACATCCTACTTAATAAGCCAAGTAAACACGACAAAGGAAAAGACAAAAGTGTTTTTGAATTTATGCTACGAGTAGAAATTTAAGATCATTCATCTTGGGTTAAAATTTGGTGAAAACTAAATTTGATGTTAACATTGTGATTAAAAATCAAAAGCAAAATATAAATGGCTAAGAAATTGTTCAAAATTGAATACATGAGATTTATTCATATGTAGCAAGTATCATCAGTAGACTGCTGATATTTACACATTTATGATAAATTTAAATGTGCAATAAGGCACAGAATGCGCGTAATATGCAAACATGTACAATACATTAAAAATAAAGCAAATGTTATTGTATTTTAAGGGTAAAGTAATCCTCCATTTAGGTCCTATTTCTTCAATTTTGTTAATAAATATATAAATTCGAATAAAAACCCACAGTTTAATCATCAACCGAAATCAACTAAAACATATGATTAAAAGCAATATAAATATTATATTAATATATGGAAGAAATTGTTGAATCAGTAAAAAATATTATACATCAAGTAAGAAGTAAACATCTGGAAATAATCATGGTAAAAGATAATTCATAATAATTTAAATGTGTTAAACTAAAGAAATTGCATTTGTTATTTAATTTTGTTGTATCACAAATCCATAAGAATCTTGGATGCATTTAACTCATTGATTACAAATTTAATATGTATCTAATTTATAATCCTTTGGAAAACGCTTCAAGTTTAGTTCCCGAAGTAAAAGTTTAGACAGTTTGTCATAACTTCCTTACAAATTGAAAGTGGAGCATCTCTTTCCGAAAAAGGGAGGCTATTAACCCTTTGGCTTACAACAACGAGCTACACTCGTGATTTAGTCTGTGGACCAATTACAATAAAAACATGCTATATTTTCTAATAAATTTTTATTCACTTCATTTCGATTTGTAGGATTGAGAGATCGAAGATCACTAGGTACGAATTACGTGTAATATTTTAGTGCTTTGCATTCGGTATAGTGTTACAATAAAAAGTAGTCAAAATTCCAGTGAATACGCTTCGAAAGATTCGTAAGCCAAGGGGTTAAGGAGGGTACACTATAGTTTTGAAAGGAACAACTAAAATATCCAAAAACTCTCGTTATTTTGTCCTTCAACATCTGTACTATGATTCAAACTAAAGTATAAAACAAGAATTAACTTAAAAGTACATTTTAAAATTATATTTTTTACATTACTTTTTATGAATCGACATAACAATTGACGTAATCTCATGTTACCGCTTGAAAACTCAGAATGAGGCCTAACAACACGTACAACCGGCACGAGGTAATTCCTCATGAGCAAATAAAAAAGAAATATATAATTCTCAATTTCTTTGTTTTCGCTTTGGTTTTTGAGATAATCAAGCTTGGAAACTTCACGCATATTCAATTAGGGCTAAGTAAGATATAATTCAATTGTTTGTAAATATTTTTAAACGAATCGATATTTTCGAAAACGGTTTCATTTCTCATTAGAAAAACCACAACTTTTACTTGAAGAGCCTTTTTATAAGCCGAATAATTTTGAAAAAATTCAGGAAAATATATTTTTCATCTCCAAGTTCCAGGGATGCTTTTATCCCTTAGATAAAAAAAAAATACATATTAAGTATTTTATTCGGAAATTACCTTCTCACCAAATTTCATTAAAATCAGCGATTAATAGTTGGGAAACCTTCTTTCCTATCCTATCTTTTTCGTATTTTTTCATAAAGAATAACCTCGTGCTCATAAAAATAAAACAAAATAATGACGCTATTGACTAAATTATTTAATCAATATGCTAATGAAAATATTTTTTTTAATTTATTTGTTTTAGGTTGAATCGACTTATAGAAACTATTAGCGACCACGATTGTTATATATTGTTGTACAATACATACGTGTTTATATATAATACATGATTTGTTTACGGCTAAAATGACTTATCACAATTTATTCCTTTGCATTCGGAGACCTTTTTACTGTGAAGAATTCTAGTAACTGGAAGTAGAATTATTACAAAGTTGATAATTTTTTAGACTAACATACGAATATAACTGTTGCAGTTCAATATCTAATGAATTTTGTATTACCAAAATTTTAATATTGAATAACAGTTTTATATTGTTTCGCTGTAATATCAGAATCAAGTTAACTTCTAATTCCCATTATTCTAATTTTCCAGCTACCTTAATCAATCATTTCATTACTGTTTCCATTGACATTGCCTGTTTCACGGCGCTCAAATACCACACTTATCATATTATCAACTTTATTTTCGAGCAAACTCGTCTTCATTACTATTGAATAGGTTATTTTGTTATGTAAAAGTTCTACAAATTTGTTTTCTTCAATTTAAAGTTTAACAACCCCTTCTGAAGTATATGATGATTTGTATTCAACTTAATGTTTCGTTTCATTCTTGAAAAATCTCGATTATTCCATGTGAAAAGAAACAGTGAACGAGACTTGCCTCTTTAGTGCAAAGGGTTAATAAATATTTCACCTTCTTAGACAGATAAATCATAGTTTTCTTAAGAGATTTGTTTGTTCCAAAAAATTGATTACGTTCTTTTCGTATTTTTTGTCATTTAGACTGTTTCTAATCTATGAGGGTAATTTTAATACTTCTCTAATCCGTATTACAACTTATTGCATAGTGATGTATCCGTTTTTGTTATTAAATGGTTACGTGTTAATTTTGTGTTACCTATTTTTAACCTAGTTAGTAGGATTTAATTTTTTCTTGACAATGAAAAAGCTAGGTTTTTAATGTAGTGTTTTCTCTTACTTCGTGGAATTTGGTATGTTTGCCATTTAGCCACTGTTGGTTCCAGTTAATAGAAATATGTTAGGTGTATACATTACAAACGTGATTTTGTGCGCAAAATTTGAGATACTGTGACTTGAGTATTTCTACTCATTTGAGCTTCTGGTATGGCATGTGCACTCATACGCATGTGTATCGCGCACAACTGGCGTTCATGTGTATACTAAAGGACAATTGTGTGAGCGACCTCTTTCTTTCTACTTGTGACTTCTATAATCTCACTCTTGCAAAAAAACTTTAAGAATTTATTACGCAGATATGGTATTATGGGCATTTGGGACATATGGTTCTTTTCAAACTATTTTTTCTGTTGACGTAAAAAAAGTATTACTAATTTTGATTGGTATAAACAATTTTTGCAGCGAGCTTTTTTCAAGTTGTCTAAATTTACTCCTCAAGTCATGGTTATTATTTTTTGTAAATCCCGTATCTGTTATCGTTAGAGATAGGATCAAATTCAATATGTATTTACGTTTGTCGTTCCATGTCGTTCCACGGGTTTCGAATACTAATCACAAACAATAATGTTTCCTTGATATATATTATAGTTGATTATAATTGAATTTTATTCGTTCATGTTTGTTATACGTATATATTTCTATGTGTAAAATTGAATTATGCATTACGGAGCAACGTAAATGCTTTTAATCGTAACAGGAAATCGTAATCAGAAAATTTCTAATATAAACTTCGTAGAAGTTTCGAATCTATTCCATCAAGTTTCGAGTACGCTTGAAAGTACTGTCTCCTTTCGTCAAAGTACTTATAAGGAGTTCGAATCTATCTCGCGAAGATTCGAGTATATTTGAAAGTATTACTTTTTTTTATGATAGTACTTATAGAAGGTTCGAACCTATCTCGTATAGGTTTGAATATCTTCCAATATACTTGATCTCATCTCTAGTTATCATGAATGAATATGAAATATCATGCGCTATGTAAAATACCTAAGTAACAATTTCAATTTCTTGTGATTTACTATTCAATGTAAAACAGCAATAGTAGCAAATATAGTACAGTGTTTTGTGTTTACGGATTCATGGTTAATTTTTTTGATTTAGTTAAAAAAATATTATTTCTTTTTGATTTTGTATAATTTGTACTTACTTTATTTCATTTTGTCATGATTATTAAATCAAATTGAGGGCTGAACGCTTCTTGTTCTGTCATATGAAAAATTCTTTCATATGTGACAGAGTTTAAGTTGCAGGGAATTAAATAAAACATCCTTATCTTATGAATACTAAATTAAATATATATATATTGAACGAAAAGAGGTAATAATATACGCGCACGTGTTTGTCTTGCGAGGACATTTTACGAACAGAACAAAACACGGTCGCAACGCTAATGGAAGAAACAAAACGAAAGTGCGCACTCTCGCGACCGATTTGGGAACACATATTAGATTCTCTTCTTACATCCCCCCTATCGATATGTGATCTGAAATAACTAAAGTTGAACATTATTCCTTACATAGGTTTAACAATTTAACGCAACGCTCATGTTTCGCTCGGCTTAACGCTTTAGTAAAAATATCGGCTACCATAGAGTCCGTGTTTAAATAATGTATGACTATCTCGTTATTTTCTACTAATTCCCGCGTAAAATGGAATCTAATATCGATATGCTTACTCCTTTTGTGGAAAACGGCGTTTTTTGACAGTTCGATGGCACTTTGATTGTCGCAATAGACAACAATCGGGTCACTTACAAGTTCATTAAAGTCCATGTGATTTAACAGTCTTTTAATATAAATAGTTTCTCGCGACGCTTCAGCGAGAGCGGCGTACTCAGCCTCCATAGTGGATAGAGCGACTGACGACTGCTTAACACTTTTCCAACTTATGGGGCCTCCTGATAAAACAAGTAGGTTTCCAGTACACGACCTCCGGTCGTCCACATCTCCTGCCCAGTCCGAATCCGAGTAGACTTTCAATTTTTCGCCGTCCTTTACGTACGTAATACTGTACTTCGATGTTGCTTTCAGATAACGAAGTACGCGTTTCGCGAGAATCCACTGCAATTTTCCCGGGTTGACGCAGAAACGACTTAACGTAGCAGCTGCGAAGGCGACATCTGGACGCGTGGCGTTTGCAAGGTAAATTAGCGCTCCAATTAATTCCCGGTACGGTCTGCGTTGCATTTCCTGCATTTCTTCAGACGTCTGAGGACACATCTCCTTTGTAATCTTTGTATTGGATTCAATCGGTGTTGCAATACATTTGGCTTTTTGCATACCGAATCTTTCGATTATTTCTTCAATATAACGCTCTTGTGACAGTAGAATTTTTCCAGTTTTTCCTTCTCGTTTTATGCTGATTCCTAATACATTGTGCACTGGCCCGAAGTCTTTCATTTCAAACGAGGATTTTAGCTTATACTTGACCGCTTCAAGTTTTTCCATTTTTCTTGATGCCAAAATCAAATCATCCCCATAAATAATAAGGATCACGCGGTCTTCTCCAGCTCCATATACATATACGCATGGATCGGCAGTTGTGCGTCTGCCTCCGCTACTTAAAATATAACTGTCTAGTTTTTTGTACCACTGGCGTCCTGACTGTTTCAAACCATATAGGGGTTTTAATAACTTGCATACTTTTCCTTCGTGTCCTTGGCGGACGAACATTTCTGGCTGCTCCATATATACTTCTTCGATTAATTCACCCTGTATGTAAGCTGCAACGACATCCATTTGATGTATATACATTTCCTCCTGCATAGATGCAGCCAGTAATGTGCGAATAGTTTCATATCTGGCGACCGGAGCGAATACTTCATTATAGTCTATACCAAATTTTTGCGTGTGTCCACGCGCAACCAGTCTTGCCTTGTATTTTTGAATTTCCCCTTTTGGAGTAATTTTTCGTTTAAAAACCCACCTGCTCGTCAAAACTCTTTTATGCATTGGCCTGGGTACTAGCTCCCATGTTTTGTTTTTCAGCAAATTTTCATACTCGACTTCCACAGCTTCTAGTCATGCTTTCTGATCCGGTCGATTTATGACGTCTGACACATGTATTAGGTCGAAATCTTCGACGTTGTTTTGTTGATATACCTTCCTGGGTCTTCCTCGTCGGCCCGTTCTTTCAATCTTTGGGCGACCCCGTCCATATTTTTCCACATTGATTTGTGTTTTATATGTGTCTTCAACTATCTCATCTTCACCCGGTGGTTGATTTAAATCTGTGTCTTCATCATCCTCTTCCTGTGATTCCTGACTCTCGTTGTCTCGTTCCTCGATGATTGAATCAGGGAAAACAAAAGAATCTTTTCGCGGCATTTTATTTTGTGTGAGTGATTCAAAGAACTTAATATCTCGAGCTTTAATTACCTTTTTCGTACCTCGTTTCCACAGACGATATGCCTCGGATTCTTCTGAGTAGCCTATTAGTACATATTCATCGCCCTTTGGCTGAAACTTTCCTCTATTTGGTCCCTTATATAGCGCAATTGCCTTACTTCCAATAATTCGTAGAAATCCGACGTACGGTTTCCGCCGTGTCCATGCCTCGTATGGGGTTATTCCATCGAGCGCCTTGGTTGCGCTCCTGTTTCGTAAATATGTCGCTGTATCAATCGCTTCGGCCCATAGAGAGTTCGGTAAAATCGCTTGTGTCATCAGACACCTCGCCATTTCGACTAGTGTACGGTTAGCGAGTTCCGCGACGCCGTTTTGTTGCGGTGTGTACTCGATACTTAACTGATGAATGATTCCCTCTTCTTTAAGAAAGTTTTGAACCCACTTGAAAGATACTCTTTCGCGTTATCCGTACGGATTTTTTTTATTTTTCGACCCGTTTCTCTTTCAACTTTTGTTTTAAAATCTTTGAAAGCCTGAAATATATCTGACCGCTTTCGAAGGATTGCTGTATGTGTATATCGTGAATAGTCATCGATGAACGTTGCAAAATATCTCGCGCCTCCGAGCGATTTACTATTCATAGGCCCGCAAATGTCTGAATGAATTAAATCGAGAGGGTTTTTTTCGCGGCTTTCAGATTTTTTAAATGGTAGTACATGGATCTTACACTTAGCGCATATTTCACAATTTAATTTACTAAACCCTGTTGAAAAATTCATACCATCGACTATGTTACTGACTTTCATTTTTTTGAGATCATTAAAGTTAATATGTCCGTACCTTGCATGCCACCTTATTTGATTTTCATTATTATTATTATCGCCCGTTTGCATCGCGCGTTCGTTTTTTTCGTCTACAATATATAACTGATCATGTTTTGTGGCTGTCAAAACTTTTACATTATTTTTATTTCTTATAGTCGCATGATCTTTTTCGAACGTTACCGTATAACCGCGGTCTGTGGCACGTGAGATTGACAGAAGATTATTACGTAAACCTGGTACATACAATGCATTCTCTAATTTAACAGGTTTCGACGAAAATCTATTTGTTTTCGCATTCAAATTTACGTTACCTATACCGGTTGATTCTAAATAATGATCGGCGGCCGTGTACACCTTGAATTGTTTGTTATTCTTTACATTTTCAAATTTACTTCGTTCGTTACACATATGCCTCGTCGCGCCGCTATCAAGACACTATACCCTTGATTTTTTAGCCGCTTCTGTATTGCACGCAATAGCAGTCATCGCTTCGCTTAATTGATAAGAATTTTCGCGTTCTACCCGCGGCTTTGATCTACACTCAATGTTTCTATGTCCATGTCTTCCGCAATTGAAGCAATTACCATTGAACTTTCGCGGTTTCGTTTTATTGTCTTTCGCATGCACTCGCGTATGTCTATTTCGATCGAAGGTGTCTCTTATATACAACGCATCACTTTTCTTTTCATTCTCACCTGACTTCACATCGCGCTCGTTCTGCTTAGCTTCCTCTTCCTTTAGCTTCGCTTTGAGATTATCAATTGTCGGTATATCGTCTCGCGATTCAATCGCGATACTAAAATTTTCGAACTCACTCGGTAATGAAATTAGCACCATTACTGCCAATAATTCGTCCGAAATTTCAATGCCTGCTTCCTTGACTTGATCGGATTTTTCAAAAAAATCGTTTAAGTATTGTGTGATAGTCGTACCTGGTTTTCTTTCCATTCGTAAGAGTTCTTTACAGAGAGTCGCTTTTCTTACTGGTCCGTGAGATTCAAAGATGATTTTTAATTTGTCCCATGCTTCCCGTGACGTATTTGCGTTTCTAATGTGAAGAAGCTGGCCGTGTGTAACGGTCAAATTTATTAATGCCAGAGCCTTTCCATCCCTTCTCATCCATTCCTGAGGATTTTGCTCGGGTTTTACTTCACTACCATCGACGTATTGCCACAAATCGTTATATGTTAATACACTTCTCATCTGTATTTTCCACAAATCGTAATTGGTCTCCGTCAATTTCTCTATGTTCGAGAACATGCTCGGGGCGGCCATGTTCGTACACGTTTTTATACAGTAAACACTTTTTCTTTTAATATTAATTTAAGGGATCTGGGCCCATAACCTGACAGAGTTTAAGTTGCAGGGAATTAAATAAAACATCCTTATCTTACGAATACTAAATTAAATATATATATATTGAACGAAAAGAGGTAATAATATACGCGCATGTGTTTGTCTTGCGAGGACATTTTACGAACAGAACAAAACACGGTCGCAACGCTAATGGAAGAAACAAAAAGAAAGTGCGCACTCTCGCGACCAATTTGGGAACACATATTAGATTTTCTTCTTAAAATATGAAATCTCTTGTCCCCCATATAATTCATATAACGGAAGTTCGTTTGCAATTATTGTATGTCTTCACAATTTCTTAATGAAGCAGAATTTCTACGTTTTTCCGCTTTATCGATAAGAGAATTATTCGGACAGGTTTGTACTTTGTATTTGAAAGAGCTTTCATCTATGTCAATTTATGTGAATGTGATTTTCTAATTAGGTTTTCAAGGCTTAAGGTTTTAAGAATAATTAACATTGCAAATTCAGGTAAATATCGAATTTAAATGCGCCCAAATGATACTGGTCTTCAAATATTACGAGTTAATTTACATGTAATAGCATTTCATGTCTGCTTAAAAAAATAATTGGTTCTTTATATTCGATGTACTGTTATTTCCTTTATTTTCTCACTGATAAAATTCAAGCAAAATTTTTTGCTATTAAAAAGTAACATTAAATATATTGAATCTAAACTGTGTATCCTAATTTAAGCTCAAATTTTCTACTTAAATTTCACCCCTATTTGAAAAAAAACAATGATTTCTAAAATTTAAATTTAAAATATTGTTACAGTAAGTAGTTTTCACTTCGAAATTCAACTATTCATTAACCTTTCTAAAAATTTACCCTTTTTTCTCAATAATGATTTAACGTTACTATAATCTCATCTTGAAATAATGTATACTTTAATTATGTGATTATTTGACTGCATTTTCGTTTATTATAATATTTATAATTAAAATCTCTTCACATATTAACTCAAGTATGTAATACCTCAACGAATTAACTTAAAAAAATTAAAAGTTTCATCACACGTTTTTCTTTAATAGAAATCATTTGTGCATAAAAATAGAATGTACACCTTTATGCAGTCAAACCTCGATGACTCAAACCTCTATAAATCGAAATAAACCCCATTTCAGCTCGAATTGTTTACCACATATTTAGATGTATTTTTTACCTTTGTGACTCCAAATTAGAATAACCGAATCTATGCAAGTCGGAATTTACTTTTATAAGTCAAACTTTTAATAAACGTTGGGAAATATAAACCGAAACTTGCCATGTTTGTAGCTCCCGTAATTTGAATTTCCGTATGTTAAATTTCCTTACTCGAAAATTTTGACAAGTCAAAATCTCCATAACTCAAAGATTTTAACTACTCCCTTGAGGTTCGAGTTATTGAGACTTCACTGTATTAGACTATTTGTCACGATTAAATCAGCTCGTAACTAACCTGCTGGAACTTGACTAATCTACATTTGTGACTGCTTAACGCATGCGAGAAAATACCAATTTTCGCCAAAATGGATACAAAATGTTCTAAATTTGACATTAATACATCTATTTTAATATTATAAGTTGCTAGGAATACACAGAATACACATATTGGACAAGAGACAATAATTACACCTAAAATTGGTTAAAAGCAAATTTTTCAATCACTAGACATTTCTAACTAACTTTCACTAGCCACATAACCCATAATAATCTGTATCAAAAGTCACGCGTTTTTGTCAAGGTCAAATTTGTGCTCATTTATCTACCTTTGTCAATTCCCTAAGTACAGTAGAACCTCTATTATATGAACATCCGTTATGTAAACCTTCCATTACGTGAACGCTCCATTATTTCGGCGTTCTATTATATGAATGGTATTCATACTACAGTACTGTATATAAACAGCGCTAATTACTTGCCTTTGTAGGGCGAAATTTATCATAATGATTCAGCTTAAAAGTGACAACCGTGCTATAACGTTGTATCGTAATCCTGCCAAAACGGAAACGCATAGTTTTGTCAATTGGGGAAAAATGTAAAATAATTACAAAATTCGAAAATAGCGAGTCTGCAACAAATTTGGTACAAAAGTATGGTGTTGTAACTATCACCAATATAAAAATGCAGAAACGTGATATTGAAAATTATGTAAAGCAAATACGAATAACAGATGGTTTGAGGCTTAAAACGAATGTAATACTGCAGACTTACTTGTGTTAAAGGAATTATGTGATATGGTTGCCGACAAAATTTGGAATCCATAAGTTTGATTTCTTTGATTTTGTTAAAAATAGAAAGGAAACTTGAAAACTATTGTTTCTCTTTGATTGTGTATAATTTGTATTCGTTTCATTTCATTTTCTCTTAATTATTAGATCAAGTTGAATGCTAAACGCTTGGTGTTCTATTGTATGAAAAATTCCTATGAATACTTTTGTCTCTTAATTAATTCATATAACGGAGGTTCTACTGTAGAGGGAATTTTGCCTCGAACAAAGCCTAACGATGACGCCTGCAGCACTGGGAAAGTTCTCACAAAGTGACGATGTTCATCGTCCGATTGGGGATGCATCTGGATAAAGAACGAAGGAATCGACGGAGCTAGGCAAAGAGTCAGGTCAGAAACGAAAGGTACCAAGAGATTGAATACATCTTTACAGAAACGGTAAGTCTGGAAACATGTAAAAGCACGAAAAGGAGTTAAGGTTGGGGTGGTGGCTCGAACCAAAACCGAACCGCCTAATCTGCATTTACATAGTATCCAGTATATTCCACGCAAATAGGCTGCCACTGAAGCGCCAAGAGGAGGGCCCTTTCTCTGTTCTTTCCACGAAAGAACCAGGGAAAAGAGCCTCGAGCTTACGACAATGCCGCCTTAAGCCAGTTTCAAGGAGGTTCGAAAGGAGAGGGTGAACCCTGTCGGGGATTGAGAGTGCATTGTCGTGCGCGCAAACAGCAAAATCCTTCTTTCGCTGGGACGCATGTAGGTCACGTGAGATCTTTCTTTGGGGAAACAGGCGTAATATAGGTTTAATCGATTTTCCAGATGCCGAACAATGCTCCGGCGATATTCGTGTCCAGCCGAATATCGACCTGCCTAAGAAACATCTCGACTGGAATAATTCTCTGGGCACGATCGCGCACACTAATATTACGTCATCACATAAGTAGTCTAAATACTTATTTTTTATTCCGAAAATAGTAAAATAAAATAACGTATAGTGACATTCTTTAATAATTCTACCAAAATTTAATTACAGATAGTAGCCACATTTGTGAACTGTGATGAATATTTTGCTAACAGAAATAGAAATCTGTTGAAGAAAAATTAACCTGCTTTTCTAAATAAAGACAAGAATTGATAGGTATTATTTTTGCTGTGAAACATTCAGTTACTATAATCCGATTAGAAATATCAAAGTCTAGTATTAATCTTTCTATTTACAGTGAACGTAAAACTATTTCAACATTTATTATTATTGTTGGGTCGTGTTCCGTTTCTCAATCGGTTCGGAGCTCGCGACTTAGATAGAAAAGTGGACTGTATTTTAATGTGTGTTCAAAGTACGAGCAGTGGTTACAATTAACTAATGATGTATGTCTCTCTGTATGACTATGTTGTATGACTTCTTTCGTGTGACTATTCTAGGCGACTATTTCTGTGTAACTGTTTTAGACGACTCACGAGACTGTCTCAGCCCCACTCTTAGAGTTTGCAATTTCCCACTGATTGGTTCCTTCCAATTTTTGGGCAGTTCCAATCAGCGGGCCTAGTTTGGAACGACACACCTTCCCTTACGCTCGCGGCGTGTTTCCCTGAGGAAGGGGTCGCGGATTTCTCCAAGGGGGGCGAAACGTTAGAATTTGACGGGGGTGGGCGACACATCTGGTCAACACCTGAGACGGTTTCCTTGCACCTTGCATAGGCCGCGGAAACCGTTGGGTGACCGATGGTTCTCGAAGACTGCTCAGGCCGTAAAGGTTTACGACAGGGTAACAGCTATTGAGGCTAACGAAAAATATGCGAATGAAACTAAAGGCTATACAAATGCTATAACAAAAGAGTAAAAATCCGGGAATCGTACCATCTGGCGAGTGTCGTCCAGATGGCAGAAAAACTAAATTAACGAATCCTCAAAAATAGCGGTACTTCTAAACCTTGCCATAAACCTCCTACAAAATAGGCCCGAACAATTATATTATACTGTTGCTATGATTATCCAGTTCGTAATGTGATTAGTAATTACATCTGCAGACAAAATGAAGCTAGGTACGGTTGGAACCTGTTATGCAAAAGGAGAAGCACATCATTCCGTTATATTAAGTACTTAACCAAATTAATTTATTAGCTGTTAACTAATGGGTTAAGTAATATTACACGACAAAACGGCATTTAACGGATTTATGCGAGGAAAACGCATAGGGAAAATTATGCTCACCATTTTTTTTAAATTGCATAATTATTATTTATACCCCTAGTAATTTCTCGATATCAGTCCGCTCACCGCTTAATAAAATCGCCGGTTTAATTTTACGATGCTACACAGATTTGTCAAAAAATATAAGCCATATTATTGCTCTCAACTAATTATTTCCTGTCTAGATAATTTATGCTATCTGAAAGTAAGGCAAGGATTTTGTGTAAACAGAAAGATCTTGAAAAGATCTAAAAAAATATATCTCTTGCAGTATGCGAAAATGTGTTGCAAGTAAATATTAACAAAAGTGAAAATCTTAACACATGTATGTATATACAATGTGGAAAGAAAATAGAAGTTAAAATTACGAATAAATTTTAATTAAAACCTTCGAAAATAAAGACCAAAATAATAAACAGCGAAGGAAGGGCAGGTCCCTTTAATGAAGATTATTCCAAATCCTTTTGTTTACAATGAGCGTAGTTCAGTTTTGCAATTAATGAAAATTTTTCGCCTATAATTTAACACTGTAATAACTTGACCCTTACTGTTTAACAATTTATCTCACATTAGAAACCACTGGAATGAAACAGTAGCTATCTGTAGAGTTAGGTAAATATTTCAAGAGATCATTAATGGTATTCAATAATGACTACAAGAACAATGTTGTGTGTACTCGTTTAGAACAATGCGGTTCGTTAATGCCCTTTAATGGTCGTAAAGGACTTTTGCAATAATATAAATTAACTTGCTGGACAGCTTTTATTTACGCGTTAAGACTAAAAACATGTGTTTTCGCTATGTTGAACGCATGCGAAGGTTTCGACGGATTCGACCACAACTAATAATATTATTATACTCGAAATAATTTATTTCATCAATCAAAGAATCGCTATTATTTTCAAGAACTTTTGCCAGTCATTGTAGTAGCAATTGTATTTCCCCATAATAAAAATTACCTTTTTAAGAAAATGATGAGATATGGTTTCCTGTGCGATTCATAAAAAATCGATCGTTAATTTTTGTACTCAGCTAATAGATATGTCACTAAATATTGTGAAAATATAAAAGTTGAAGTACAATGTAGTAGACAAATGCAAAAGTTTCAATTGCTTTTCAGTAGATTGTGCGACAAGCTACGTGTCCTCTTTTCAAGGAGAAATTACGAGCTCTTTATGATAGAGAAATCTAACTACAAAAAGAATAATTTACAAAAAGCATTGAAAATAATAGCGGCTATCCAATTTATTAAATCAGTGACTGTTAGCAACAAAACACAATTTATTCATTTCTGATCGAATCTATCAGAACTTTTGCACGCACCCAATGCTTGTGTTTAAAGTGTAGCACCTATCCCTCTTATTACTTTCGGTAAAATTGACTAAAATAAAAAGTTGAAAAAAGAAAAATACAACAACAATTCCCAGACCCCCTCACTCGGATCACTCCATACATTTTCATTTCAACTATAACTAAATGTACCGTTAAATTATCTCTACCTTAGGTAGAGTTTCTGCTTGTGTGTTATTCAAAACCATCTGACCAGTTTGAACACGATCTTGAATAGTTATCCCCTGCATTAATCAGAAAAATATAGGCTATCTTCACATTTTCAGATAACTTAAAATTCGTACATTCTTTATTTTGACTATACACTCATGGCCTTTGGGTCAGAAATGACCCACAGTTATTAAATTTTTATTTTCAATTTTATAATGCAATAAAAGGACTAAAGGAACGAAAAAAAATGACCAGTCACTAGCGCTGCCATAGCTTTAATTATAGAAAAACAATATATTAAGCCAAATCATTTATTTATAACAGGTTTTACACGTACATCCATATTCTTACACAGCCAAAAAGAAACCCCAATCTATTAGGTACAAATCAATTCAGAGCCTTTATCCTTAAATTCTCGTTATCGTTATCAGTTTGAAATTGCTAATTCTCTATTTTTCAAGTGACGAACTTATTTCGTATACGTGAAAATGCTGAAAATTGTTAATATTAAAGCTGTATCTGATTTTCTGTGAATAAATATTAAATCTTCTAAAATTCTGAAAGCTCAGAATTAATTTGTATACCTAATAGCTGCAATATCTACAGAATTAAACGAGGTTCTGTGTGGAATTCGAATCTGTACGTCAACAGTACAAATTCAATATTTTTATATTACTAAAAGTATACTACTTATATTATGAATATATTTTCTCACCATATTATATTCGCATTTGCCTTTAGAGCTCAAATACAATTACGTTTCGTCATTTTATGTTGGTCTCTGATGAGTCAAAAAAAAACCTATGGATCGTGAGTGTAACAATTTTTATGGCCAACTTATACTAATCTCTAAACTGAACTTTTAGTATAATGTTAAGGCGAGAAAAACAAACATACTAATATAAACTTCATGATAATTTTATGCATTATTACATTAGAACTTCAATAAACAAAGACGCTATGGTTCGAAAAAGATGAAAAAAACTGCCCGTGGGTTAAGTTTATATTGTGTAATCATTAAGGAGCTAGTTAATTTTGAAGTATCATATTGTAGTGTAACTGTTGCAACAAATGAACCAACAAAATTTGCCTAACACTCATTGTCAGTTGAATTTTATTTGATTATTATAAATTTCTATTATATGTACAGTTACTACCACTAATATTCATACACCAATTAAAGCGAAATTCGTCAAGTCTGAAAGTCCCGATTTTGATGAATGTTCGCATGCTTGTAGAGCATAGTAGACTATACGTGGAGCAATTTTTTGTATCGGCAAATCTCTTTGTGGAGTTGAAATCAACTCCTTAACATTATAGCATTTTTTCACTTTTTAAGTAAAACTTTGACTGGAACCTTTTTGAAATAGAGTTATAACGCATTAAAAACTGAATATTTCTTACATGAAAAATGTTCATTGCAAAGCTACTTTTAAAAACCCGAAGATTGGCATTGTAAGGACTGATTTCACCATTCATTTGTAGTGCTCGCGACGACTATTAATTTCGCTGTATATTTGTAACTGTGCGAGATGGAGCAAAACTTTTCGCACAAAATTATTCAGTTTATAATGCTCTATTGCTCTATTGTAAAAAAAGACCCAGGCACAATTGCTTTTAAAAAATGAAAAACTTTAAACGCATGCAAACTTACATTAAAATCGGGACTTTCGTTTTTGGCAAAATTCGCCTTAAATGGTGTCCGCATTACTATTGGGAGTACTTGTTGTTCAGTCTCAACGAACAAAGAAGGACAATTTGCATTGTAATATGAAAGTAAACTCATAGAACCCACGGATATACCAGTTCAGTCCTACTTTTTCTTTTCCAATAATTCTAACAAACCATCAATAAAACAATAATATTCTAAAAATCTATCCTAAATGTTTTTACAATCATGTTTACTAAATCCGTATGATCGATGAGTTTATCAGTCGCAATATCCCCGGGTCATATAATGAGCTTGGGCATTTCGGTACTTTGAACGACGGTCAATGTTCCACCGTGCCGTCGCCCGAACCATAAAATACATACAATAGCCCTAAGCCTGTAATCGGCTGTATTCATAAGGCTTGAGTCGACCTACGTCTCTTTCCAAAGCATGCACCGCCGATACAGGTAATTTTTCTATACACTAGTCCTACCATCAAAAAACTGTCCTTAAATACCACGCACCTTTCCATCAGAAAACAGTCGCAAAAAGATAATCAGCCAGCTATCATCCACCACGAGTTGTATATCCAACGTTATTGTGAACAAATAAACTATATTTTTGTTAACAAAACAATTGTTAAAATTGCACACATCACCGCTACACATATCCTTTAACCCGCTGTAGTACATTAGGTTGACTACAGTAGAACCGTCAAGTGTTCGTTCAAAAAAACTAAGATTTGGTCGGTACACTTGTAATAGACTACATTTTATAACAATGTAACATAATAATATTCATTTAATATAACAATGGATTAACCAATTACCTAATAAATAATTTTTAACGTATAGCGGATTCTATTGCTATGTTTATAATAATTACGTCTATCTTGGACAGGAGAGGGGACGTAGAAAACCCTGAACCCTCAGCTCGATTAGGCTAATGCATTGAGACCCCTTTGTAAACGCTGGTGGTTGATGAAGAAAAATCTTTCGAGCTTTGTTGGAGATTGCACGTGGTGTGGCGACTAATTTTTTACTTATTCGAAGGACCGATCCGTAATGGAGACTATACAAGACAAGGTCTATTCTAGGTCTATCCGATCTCTTCGATGGTTTGTTGAATTCTGGCGTTAAAATTTGGTGTCATCCCGCGAGAAAACGCATTGATGGGGGTAAGACCCGCGGATAGGCTAAGTTAAGCTGAAGAGGAAGGGCAGGTAGATATTGCATTGGTGGAGAATTTGAACACTGTCAAAAGGAAGTAACCGCCTTCAATTAACGGTCACCCTTGGATATGGTCACGGTGGAGGACGCTCGCGGAAATGACCCACGTGTTCCAAACGAGAGCCGTAACAGGAAATAAAATTAGTAAGGCTCTTGACCATAACAAGCAAGTTTTGAAATAAAGAAACGAAAGGTAGAGTTATTTCGGGCAAAGGATGTACCGTGAAAATATCGGTCATTAAAGTGAAAGTTGTGGAATTCAATGACTCCATGAGTTTGTTGCTGCTCCGAAAACGCTTCGACATCTGAACTACGTTCCAAAATGTACGGTGTCGTTTCACCTGCACGAACACCCTTTTTGGGGGTAATTTCTAAGGTTCCTCACATGGCAAGCCACATGCCATAATTGTAATAACCCATTTATTAGCCTCAGTTATTAGTGGTCTGAACATAGAAAACCCAACGATAATTCTTCGCAACAGTTGATAAAAGGATTTCCTGTTCAGTGTGCTGCAACTAGATATATAAAAATCTATAGCTTTGCTTTGCTTAGGCGACCCAATTATATACGGATCCTCTTAAAAGGATTTTCGTGTGAATTGCACTCGGGGTTTGATTTCAAAACGTGGCGATTTGTTGTTGCATCCAACTTTTTGACCGCCTTTTCACCAAATCCATTAACAGGTCTATCTGCTTAGCGAAGTTTTGCATGCTTAGCTAGGTTCCAATTGGCGCAGTTATATTTATTCGTCAACCTGGATTATATCTCTACATTTGAAGAGATGCAACTGCTCTGTGATTTACCTTTACCAGGGACTCAGCCTAGGTCCAGATGGTAAACACTTCTGCATGGAAAACAAGGACACGAATGTCAAGAATGGAAGAATTTCACCTTTGAGGTATTCCAGCTTCTACCTGATTCGTTCCTGATAAAGGCTTTAAAGCCACCTGTAGACAGGACAAGTCTTGTTGCAACCACTGACTATTGTAAGTAGAGAATGGACCACTCATTTATAGGAAATATCAGAAATTCCAAACTCAAATACCGATCGTATAGAAAAACAGAGGTTTCTTACGCCTCTTACGATTTAGAATGGTGATTTTAAGAATTAAATTCAGTCTAGTTTAAATATGTTAAAAATTATCCCATTTGAACATCGCTGGACTACCCCATCACTTTTTCGCTGTATTAATGTCAGTCACTTATATAGTAATTATTAATTGCTTGTTTTCGCGTTGAAATGAAAATTTCGACTTAATTATAATTGCTTTCATCGTAAAGGTAAATAAAATTCGGATTGTAGGGGGATAAATGATATTTAGAACTCAAACACTTATAAATATATGCATATCCACAAATTACTATAGATTTCGATTTTAGAGATCAATTACGTCGAAAACCATTGATTATCGCAATATTTATCGTTAGGTATAATTCCCATTGTTTTAAAGACGCTGTTGCCTTATTGTAGTCTTAACTAGTAATGTCGTATGTATCACTAAAATGGTAACTGGGCCAGGCAGATCTCAAATGATTCTATATGAAAATAAATAATCTACCTCGTACTTAGTCGATGGCGCAACTACCGATTCTTTTGCAGATCGTACATATGATGATCATTTTTTGGGCCTACCTTGCAATTTAACCTTTTCATGTGAACCATCCGTATAGAGCAAACGCCAAGCATTTCACTTCTAGAAGGAGTACAGGAAATTAAGCACCTTTTCCTGCTGAAAGGTAGCATCCATGACTTACTCGAATTCATTGTTGAGACATAAGTTTGGCATTACTGATGGATGAGGTCGAAAGCATTCTGCACCTTCCTCCCTAGGTCTAAGTGGTGTTTGTCTCTGACAAATACAAGGATCTCATTTGCGTATCCAGGGACTTTAAAGGTCTCGTTTGTGAATTGTCTGAGTAGTTCGTATATCACCAGAGATCACAGCAAGCCACAGAATACTCTCTCTCTGTAGACATACCCTAGTAGTCCAGATGATCTCACCTTCCTGTAACTTGACCTTCATATAGCGCGTTAGCAAGCATGTTGTTCATGCAGTGTCATCGTTCCAAATTGTTTCGCACGCGGCATCAAAATGTGTCTTATCGACAGCTCCTTTGATTTATAAAAAATCCACAGGATAGATTCTTGATAGGAGAGGCCTTCTACCACTTTGCCAACAAAGTGTTGGAGTACCATCTCCATAGATTTTATACATGTTAAAAGGACTGTATTAGCTTAACCTTCTGTAATGCCACTCTAATAAATCTATCAACTAATTTTTCTAGCATTTTCATAAATCTAACACGTTTGGCTGAGATGTACGTATTTTATCTGACTTTTGTAGGAGGACAACACAGACCCGTTTCTGAGCAAGACAGAGCCGATACATGTTAGAAGGTGATCTGTAACAACCTCCTACAGGAGGGCAGAGAATATCCTGTCAATTTTCCCGTTCTCATGCTTTTAAAGGACTCAAAAGTCCACCTCTTTGTCTTCTAAGACCTTTATTTTTCGTACTGTCGAAATCAAATATCCATGCATAAAGGTACACGTCGTCACGAAGTGTACCTGTATAAGATATATCAGTGTTTGCTTATGGTCCCCGATTACCCTTTCATCTGGAAGTATAAGTGTTTCAAAGATTCATATTTTCCCAAGCCTAGCATTTGCCTTCAACGCAAATTACAGTACTGCACGGTTGAATTGCCAGGACCTATCTCCACTCTTTCTCCGCCACTTAGCATCTCAAACTTAACGGAACCAGACACAGCAGAAAAAGGAAGAAACCCAGGGATAAACGAAAGAAAGCAACGCGCACGTAAAACAAAGAGATGCCGCAAGAAAATAACAAAAATGCAATAAGGAAAACTTTATTCCCAGCAATTTTGATTTTACGTTTTTATAAATTGTACCAATGCATTGCTGGGATTTTTCTGATTAAAACGAGTCCAGACACGACGTAAATTAGATTGCTTCTAACTGATTTAACATTATATATTATTAACTACTCCAAATTAAAACGCTACAAGCTTTAATAATTTAGTTTCTGTTTCTTATTACACATTAAATCATCTAAATTATTTATTTTACTTCCTAAATTCCTTCTGGTTGGACTACTAACAGGGCAGGTTAAAACTTGTCGTATGATATCTCTACAGACAGGTTAACGCTAATATGCAAAAGTTATGAAAGTATATTTTTAACTAGATAAATTACGTTCAAATGTATTGTGTTACAGAAATGAAAAAAAGCTTCACGTTTATAACAATTCTTAAAACATCTTAGTTTAATGTGTAATGAGAAATATAAACTAAATTACTGAATCGTGTAACGTTTTGATTATGAGCAGTCATTGTTGTAATAATATTACATATACATATGTATTAAGTCAATTAAAATTAGTCAGGTTTATGTCTTGTTTGGACTTATTTTAATTTTCCAAATTCCAATTAAGCAAAAGCCTAAATATCAGTACCAATCATATTAAATTGATGCAAAAATAATTGCGGTTTTCACTATTTTAGTATAGCGCGATTTAATTGTACGAGTTTAAATTGGGGCATAAAGCGACGGAAACCGTTCGAAATAACGATGATTTTGGCCCAAAGACAATTAACGAATGTGCAACTCAGCATTGGTTCCAAAAATTTCGTGAAAGAAACAAAAGGCTTACAGATGAGCAAGATAGCAGGTGTCTCATAGTTGTTGGTAATCATGATTTAAGAGCCATTACTGTAGCGGATTCACGTAATGACGTGTCATTGTATAGAGTCTCAACGTCAATTCTACATTGATAGTTCAGTAGTTGTTCGATATTTAAACATAATTGGAAAAATTCGATACTTAAAAACCGCAATTATATTTACACCCATTTAATAGAAAGGTAACATAAAAATTATAGAAGGTAAACTGTTACGCATTGCATAATTGTTTTTTGTCATGACGACTTCTCTTTGAATTACCGGGTCTTGACTGTTAGTTTTAGATGTTACAGTGACTCAAAGTAAAACTCAGACATACATAATTATTCGAACCAGTTTAAAAGTTGATGGACGCTCCAATTAATATAGAAGCTTGAAATTGAAAATCTTGAAAATCCAAAGGCTTGGGAATCCAAAAGCATGGAAATTCAAATGCATAGGAATTCAAATGCTTGGAAATTCAAATGCTTATCAATTTCTTCTTAAAGCATAAAAATATAAGTATCCGAGTTTTGCTTTGAGCCACAGTATTTATATCTACGTCGCTTCCTTCCATTATTCACATATAACCACTGCAGTGCATGCTTAAAGGGCAAAAAAATTATCTTAGGCGAGATTCGAACTGACACCAAAAAAGTACGCAGCGGTTCCACAACTAAAACTGCGCCCTAGACCACTCCTCCACCGAACTTGTTGGAAATTCTTTACCTGTTCCACATGATCACGGACACGGTAAAAAATCAATTAATTGAATTAATTCAATTTCTTTCCATTGTACACCATTTGGACGAATGCAGAAATGTTTAGAAAAATTTAATATACATACTGAATAAAGAGGATACAAATATTCAATGTAAAAACTAGTTTTTCGTGCAAAATACGTCGACAGAATCGGTTTTTCATTTTTCCGAGTATGTTGCTGATTTCAAAAAAATATGAAACTTTTTGAGGAGAATAGTTATGTTATAATGTTGTTACGATCAAAATATAAAAGTGGTGCTCTTCCTAGTTCACTATGAAATCTGCATTTTTCTGATTTTTTTGGGGTTTTTCATTTTTCGTACCCAAGCTTTACATAAAAAAAATACGAAAAAATTCTCGAACATGTGGCACAATATACTTAATATGTCAGATTTTTTTTAGAATTTTTGCTCGCCACTAAGTGGGAGAAATATGCCAAAAACGCATATTTCGTTTTTTCGCCATTACTACCCCCTAGATCGAGGTAGAGGGTTGAAACTTTGTACGAAGGGTTTTCTTTCGATAACCTATCGAATGGTGCATCATATGTCTAATTTGGTTCAAGGGTATTTTTGACCCCCTTATCCGGCTATGCCCTTTGACCTGGCTGTGTAAGGGTCATGTGGGGGCCCTTCTCAAGAACCGCTAAGAGCGTCCCTGAGCATTGACGTTTGGCAGCCACTTATCTGCGGCCGCAGCGTCGATCACGTGAACTTTCTGTTTATATTTCCTGCCAATTCTCGTTGGACGGAGTATAGGCATGAAGGCTTCCTACTATATCTTTCTCGCCTGCTCTCGCTATTACTGTTCACTGTCTTTGTTACGCCGAGCTCAACGTTTTGATTGGTGAGGGTATGGTGGGATTGAGTTGTGGAAATTTAGGCGTGCATTACAATATTCTCTTTCTTTGTCAAGCAGTGTTCGAGTCCACTTCTGCAAGAACAAACACTGCCTTGCATGCAAAAATTTCGCTGCTGAGTCCTGAATTTGATGAAATTCAACCGTGCGCTGCTGTATTCAACCACTCCTTCACAAGATGACATAGACATATGGATCAGCCATAGTTGGATTCGGCACCGACATAAGTCATTGCTTCTCGCATGCGCTTGCTGTTACAACCATATACATCCTTGTACCGAGCTGTGAATGTTCTGGATATTCGGAGAAGTACGTATATTTCTCTGAATCTGCCAATGCTATTTGACTCCGACTCACTTCGCTGCGTATGCGTCAAGGGTAAGAGTGGGAAACGGTGAGAACGTATGAGAAATAAGGAAAGCGAGTAAGAAGTAACTTCCAAGTTTGCCTCCGCGACCGCAGTTCCAGCAAGTGGTGAAGAGATCTGGTAAATTATATATTTGGAGACGACTATACTAGCCCTGCAGGGGGTGTTTCTCTGAGCCAAAATAAGACGAAGATCAAGAGTAATGAAATCGCATTTGAGGCTCCGAGTTTTTTTCTTTTTTCTTTTTTTGTTATAAGTAATTAAGAGCGAGCTTTCACGTGCTTGTCGCACGGCTATCTTAAGACGTGTTTTCATTGAGACAATACAAAGCGACCTATAGTATGCCACATGTATTTCGGTGTCCCTTGCTTTGAAATGATTCTTGTCAAATGATGTCACGTCAAGGTGACAAAGAAAATTTACAAAATTTCTCTTGCAGTATTTAAATTGGTTAGAACCCTCGACTAGGTAACGTGTGGCTTTATGTTACGTTATTTCAAAGACTCCATGTCGTATGCTACGTCTTGCCTAAATGTTGCGGTTAAAGGGTACAACCTTAATTTATTCACAATTGTTAGGGATTAATCAAAACGTTCCGCGTATTCACACTGCTATAAAATTTGCAATTGAGCAAAACATCATAAACGTCGAAGAAAATTCCATTTCCCAAATTTTCTACAACTGTCTATACCACATTTGGTATACCATCAACTTTAAAAATGGTAAACTTGCACACTCTCACCATCCCTTATAATTAACTTAATTATTGCAGAACGTAAAATCGGAACCGTCTAGCCCAAAGAGATTTTTTGTAAGGGCGAGAAAAGTGCGACGAGTTTTCTACAAATCATCGAAAAAATAGAAATTCTTTCGAGTTCATATATAATCCGCGTATTAAAATACACAATTTCCACCACACATATCCACTTGATTCAAATCACCACGCATCGCGAGTTCGAAAGATATTACAGCAGTTCGAGAAATCAAATCTAAGCTTTAAAAGACTTATATAAGCTGTAAAGGAGGCAACTGTCCAGAAAGGATAGCATACAAGGTTAGGTGAACCACACCGTTAAGTTGTGATGTCGTTGATGGATTATCATAATGAAGGTGCATCTTTCGATGCTAATCATTAACATTCAGTAAATGAGGAATTGCTTTGTTATAAATCCCCTTGTAATGCATACTAGTTAAAGCCACTTACGAAATTAAATTTCTCATGGATGCACATTAACATTAATAAGCAGCATGAAACGAACATTCTGAAGTAGAGACCAAACTGTGATGATGTTGCGTTAAGCTTTAGACGCATCGTGAAGACCACGTAGAAGAAACCTAATTAAATTAAACTTTATAGTAGTCAAAGAATAGTAGACGAAAATTTGAGAAGTGTGTAACATTCAAATTTACATTAACATTAAATATATGAATACTAAATATCAGTTTTAATTTAATTTAATGTCTTTTATTCATATTTACATGTGTATATATAATAATTTGAAGTAGAAGAATATAAATAAAATTATCTTACTAAATTACAGTAGAAACAAATGTACTACCCCTGACAAAAAGTTTTCGATCAAACACAATAATATAAAATTCGCTAAAAACGCTAAAATTTATATGGTGCAAATTACTATTGTATAATTGTAGAACTTAATAGAAAAATTATAGATCACACGGGGAGAAATTAGTCAATAAAAATGTGCCTAAAAGTGAAAATGAGCTTCGAGAATTAATAAAATTATTGTGAAAAGAAGTTCCACTTGTATATTGCGGAAATTTCGCAAAATCAATGTTACAATGCAGCAAAGCAACTGTACTTACGTGGATATAAAAATATTAGAAAATATTAAATAATATAAATATTCAGTAGAGAATCGTTTATCTCTTTGTAGAATTATTTTCCCCGCTGTATTCTTTTTTATAAGAAACCAATGTTTTTATACTATTCCTTTTTTCATTTATTTCGTAGTAGATCTATTTAATTTTCTTATATGTTTCTTATTTATGGAACAGCACATCGCAACTAAAAAATTGTAGTGTTCTTGGTTAGCATCACAACATTAATAATAATCATTTTACCAAGTATAGTAAATTGGTGTAAATGGCTTTCTTTAGATTAATTTACCTTCACAACTGAGGTGAGGACGTGAGAATAAAATAAAGTACAGCAATCTCGTGATTAGCGTTGTCTTTTTATTTTTTATGCGTTTGGTTCGACCGTCTCGAACCGCGTCTCTGCGAACTCTTGTCGCGAATCTCCACGCGTCGCTTTCGCGAGGGGGCTGCCTTCGTTTGTTTCTTGAAACTTGGAAGGGGCGGTGACCCGCTACGGAAAAGTACCAATGTTGGCACGTGGCTTTCTGAAGGCCAAAATTCCATCCCGCTACATGTGGCGTGAGGTTCCTAAATACCACCGGGTTTCCGCTAAGGGTGTCGCCACACGTTTAAAAACCTACAATTAGAGTTACTTAAAAATTTGACAAAATCAGTGGAATTGAAATCATTTCTTTTAGGAAATGAAGAAGAGAAAATTGTAAAAATATAACAGGTTACAAGAAATTTTATTCCATCCTAGGAAACGGAAAAAGTTACAAATGCTTTTATAAATCGTTGTGTTTGTCCCTTGATTTTGTTTTTGATTTACAAAACAATTCGTACACGTTAAATCGACAGGGACTACAACTGTTCGGCAGCTGTTTGGCACTCAAAGTAATTGTTCCTATAGTTAGTTGTCATCGGCTCGTGGAACGGTGTCTCGGTGACCGGCAACCCTACTTGGAAAACATTCCCCAAAGTTTAGTCAAGATGATGGGCCGGAAAATCGTTTCCTTTATTCCAAGACGTCCGCTAATGGACATTATGTGTTTTGCTGGCTTTACAATTTTTTCATTGGTCGATCTCGTTCACCCACATCTAATAGCCTTCAATCAGTTCTTGTCTAGCAATCAGAAAGGAAAGTTAGTCGCTGCGAGTCTTAAGAAATCGTTTATTACTCAAGACAAACATACACAGTTATAAGTTTCGAGTCGTACTTATGTAGAACAATCACTAAAAATTGTTATCGTTCCAAATGATTAAAATAGTTTATCTTTTGGGACCAGTGCAGAGTCATATGCATTGATTAAATCTCTTGTTCAATAGAAATTTGTAGATTAATGCATACACATTGTTAGCGCACGGTGTACACGAGTACCTCCAAATGCACTAGGATTTGGTTCCTACTTGTCATCTTCTCGAAGGACCAGAATGGTTAACTTGCTCACCATTCACTTTAATAAAGTTCAGTGTTCCCCTCTTCACTCAACATTTATTGCACATTCGATTGTCTAATTACAAGATCTTGGACTTGTCTCCAAGGGTTGCTAAACTATCACTAAGGCTGCTAACTGTCTAAGATCGCTAAGTGGTTCCGATGATGCTAACTAACTAACTGTTACATTGCGAGTGGCCGAACGAGACTGTCGTTGGCGATCTTCGATCTTGATCGCCAACTTTCCTATTTTCTATATTGTCTGCTGATTGGTTCCTTCTCATTTTGGAGTCACCAATCAGCGGACCTGACTAAACGCGGACACTCCTCTTTGCGCCCTTAGCGCGCTCGCTTGGAGAGGGGTGCCGCGGTGCTCGGGTGGGCGAAGACGCTCGACAAGGCTGAGGAAATTCTTCTAGGTAGCGGACCTTCGGTCTTTTAACCGTTACACGCACGTGTCCAACTACCCTTCGGAATTTCCCTGTTTATGGCACCGCCACGGCTATTGAGGACGAGAGAAGTGAATTTCTAAAACTCTAGGGTTGTAGGCCCAAACCTTCTCTCGCCAGGATATAATTAACTGGAAATTGCATACTAATAACTACAGAAATCCTAAGCTCAAAAATAGACGGACGCTAACACACATACACGTAACAAACATAAATGTCAATGAAGTTAGTTAAAAGCGTAAAAAGTTAAAAAAAAGCAGAGATTGTGAGATTTATAATCATATTTTATTAAATATTTCATTAATTGATTATTTATTTTAGTATTTGTTTCCTTTCATGTATCTTCTTCTGCAAAAATATTTCTCTCAAACTGTATACTTTTGAGAAGATTACAAACAAATTATAAAGAAATGTATATATATCTCGTACAATTTATATGAATTACATTTACTATAGCAGTAGCAGAAAATGAGTTTTCTTTTAATGAAATAATCTTTCAATACACTTACTTAGTGTCTTGTTTTCTTTGGAATATATTAAGAAACTTGTTTCAATGTTCGATTTTATTTCCCATTATACTATACTCTAAACAATCTTAATCTTTCATATCTACCTATAAAAGGTCTATCATTATTTACGAGGAAACATGTATATACAACATTCCCAATAATATTTTATTCTGAAAAAACTGCATGTACTTGAAATCATTACATTAATTCTAATTTTAGTTGTAAATGCAATAGTAGATTGTTAACAATATAAGTAACTGTACTTTTGAGATACATTCAAAAAGACGTTATAAATGACAAATGCATTACGTTCGAACCAAATTTTCATTTTTGTCTTCTCGTATTTATGTAATACCCATGTGGCTTATAAGTTGATTGCAAGAAAATGATACTTTCTTCTGAAGTATAGAAGTTTCATCCTTTAACCTCGAATGATCGCTGTCCGGGGACGCATTTCTCTGGCATAAGCTCCGCAATACCATATGCGCATAAGAATTGCATTATATGCGCGAACTAGGGAGAATACGTTATGCCACTATTTTAAATAAAAGCGATGCGTTACAGAAATAATGGAGAATACTCCTTTGAGAATACAGCAGCTGATAAAATTATACGAATAAGAAAATTTTATCATCAACATTTTGATACGTTTAAACTTTTACGCGTACATTTCCAATGGAATTTTCGATTACGCGTTAATATACAAAATTTCTTAATATACAAGGTGTTCAGTTTTAATATTTGAACATGAATATCTTTCGAAATATTCGTTCTATGGAAATATGTTTCGGATAAAAGTTGAATGATTTCTAGAGGAACATAATTTCATGCAATTAGATATTTTATAGATGTACTCGTTGGAAAGATTCATAAAGATAAATCTTATTTTTTCTTATCTATTTATTATTTAACGCGTTAATCGAACTCGTCATTTTCATGTATATGAAAGATCATTAATTTAGAAAATATGTTAATTTTAAAATTGCGTCGTGATACTAATATACCTATCTAAATTCATATTCCTTCAAATGTACGATCATGTTTTCTTCTATGAGAGAAAAAATAATGATTAATTATTGTCAAATACTTTGTTATCATTAATCATGCATGTTAAATACTTCAAAATAATTTTAATTAAGAATTCAGGAACAGTTTTAATACATTCACTGTTAATGTATTTATGTTCAAAATTTCACAAGCAAAATTCCTTAAACATTATATATAAAATATTAAGTATATCAATAATTTAATATGAAATGCAGTATTTGCTATTTCATTGTATCATATACAGAGCGATCCAATTAATATTGATATCGTGAATATTTTTAGAACTATCGAAACAAGAGAGAAGACTTCTAAATAAAAATTATTTCATATAAAATGACTTAGCTTCGAAACAATTTATTATAGAACAAACTAAATAAACTTTATTTGGAAAAGTTTTTTGCATTTTTCTAGTTCAATAGGTGGTAGTTTTTATCCATCCATCCCATTGAATATTAATCGCAACTAATAATAACATTTTCTTACAGTTTTCTAAGTAAACTTTGTGGAAATGAAGTTTCTTATTTTTAATGTATTGACTGCATTGCTAATAGGTTTAAATTCATATCCGTCATACCAAAATCAATATTTTTAACTATATTACTTGTAATTTATAAATTATTTATGTACGTAAATTAAATGTTGTTACAGATTACTCCTCAGGATTCTTTATTTCTCCTAATTATATATATGTTTGAAATATCAACCAACTTCTAAAATCGTGAAATACCTAGTACTTGAAAAAATTCGAAACTATTGCTGAATTTGAAACTTAGAACGAGTATCGGTATACTTAAGGCAGTTGGAAAATTAATGGTCATGGTTAAAGGATTTCTTTTAGAGAATAGATATGAATATCTGAGTTTCGTTCCCTCGTATTTTCGGTCAAGATCTACAGTGGCTATATTCTTGTCTGCTTTGATAAAAATATAGTTCATTTTTACTGTATATTAGAAAACGATAGCAATGGTGCAGTATAAGTACATATTATACAATGCAGAAAAATACAACTCCCAACAATTATGAATGACTATTTAATCAAGTTGTCAAGCAAACTTGGAATTAATTTTCATCTTTTCCTGTATTGATCCGACAAATCCATGGCAACCGGTACACGACAGGCGCTTTTCACGTGAGTGTTCTCGAGAGTCGAAAGCTCATCACGCGGCGTTGACAGTCTTGGAATAAAGAGAACAGGAAATAGAGAGCGACATAGATTAAAACGCGGTCGAGTCAAAACGGTTCCCGACGCGGTCATCCCTTTTGCGAGCCTATGATACCGTTGAAAAGCTAGCGAAAGAAGCTTTCAGGTTTATCATAATTGCATCTCGCGGCCCGATCTTCCTCCTAACAGCGGGCAGGGCTGCCAACTTGACAAAATGTGGAGCTTACGGATATGGAAGATTAGTAGATAACTTGACGTTCAAGATATCCTAAGTAACGAATAAATACATGCATTAAGAAGATTGCCACGTACATATAATACGATTGAACTTACGAGTAGCGCAAGTAAAGTACATAATATGGAACTATTTAGAAAAATTCCACATATTTAAGAACGATGTTGCCCGAATATAACTTTCCATGTAGCTATCGCAGTATTTGTAGAAAATATTCCGCTCTTAAGAGCAGCTAGTATGTCACTGTTGTTTATCAATATGTATAGATTTCAATCAAATATCACATAGAAACCAGTTATAATATACAAGATCCTCGGCAGTATTCACTTCAAAATTGTTGTTTATGAAAGTAAAATTAAATAATTTCGTATAAAACGAAATCATACCTGGTCGAAATAACGACCAGACAAGTGAACAATTCTCTTTTTGTCAGGCTCTCAGAAACTGTCGTGACAGAGAAATCGAGAAATAAATTCATTAGATATGTAGGTATATTGGGAATCTTAGGTGTGGGTTAAACAGTAGAATGGACGACACCATGAGGAAGAATAATAAAGTTGCAATAACAAAATTGATTATTTCGACGAAATTTTTTACCCTTACGACCTTCATTGGATGTATTGAGGTTAATAGACATCGACATTCCAAATGTAGGAGAAACCGAGGTAAAACCGAAAAAATTGGGTAAAATCTCACATCTTTGACACTATTAATTCTATGAAGTGATCTTCTTTTTCCCTGTTTCTTTCTGTAAAATTTGTACGTAGCATACCTATGTACATGTATCAGGATGGGTCATTCTAATGCGTCACAAAACACAGATAAATTTTATTTTGCTACATTGTTGCATACCTCTCGCTTACTTATAAAACGTGTGACAGTCTTATCTGTCGATATGTTTCTGTTTTTGATGCTCAGAAGCGATGTCGAATAGGATATTGCGTAAATAAAAAAACGAGCAATATTTGTGAGACATGCAATAAACGCGTTTAACGTTTAACTATTATTATTATTGGTCTATACTAAATTTTCGTTAAATGAAATAGAAAAAAAGTAAAAGAGATATGTTTTTTTATTAAATAAATTGTTCTTTCACAAACAAGTCATTATGACCCCTCCGGTAGAAAAAGGCATACGTCAAACGTTGGAAGTTCTAGTGTTAAACAGTAGAAC
Organism: Eucera pruinosa; assembly: GCA_028830335.1. Classification (NCBI taxonomy): domain Eukaryota; kingdom Metazoa; phylum Arthropoda; class Insecta; order Hymenoptera; family Apidae; genus Eucera; species Eucera pruinosa. Next base: position 1,826,293 of record JAMYCR010000008.1, on the reverse strand, counting down.
GCATTCATTTCTTTTTAATGGAACGACAAATGCAAAAAAGTAACAATTTAAGGTCTGATTTTTTTAATAGTTTTACCTATAGCTTCGGTAAAATCGGGAACCACATGAAATACTAGCCCTAATATCCAATCTTTAAATTTGTGAACCAGTAGAGCTTTCATGAGCCCACTTAAAACAACTTGTACACTGCATCCACCCTTCATTTAATTTGGACATTTAATTTAATTGTAAATGTCTTTTCTATTTGTAACATACAAAATAGCATTCCGCGTATCTTCATGACCCCAGTTCTATCGGATGGAAACTTGTTTGTAACTAAGAAACATTTTGTTGAAACCTGAGAAATAATATGCACATTTTATTCAAAATCAGGTACTCGATTTTACTCAGTACCATTTTGCCCCAATATACAATTTTATACATATTATAAATTATCAGCAACAACATAGCAAGTTAAAAAGAACTTTTCAATTAATTACGCTTTAATATAAAATAATTTACATAATTTGCACGAAAAAAAATTTAACAATATTGAAAGTGCTGAAATTCTTTGGTCATCGGAACTTAGATCAAAGCGTCCAAAAATGCATAAGGCAATGTAACTTTAGTAAGCATCACAACATTGCGATCATCTTTTGTTGCTGAAACAATGCATATCGCGACAATATGGCGTTGCAATACAGGAAAGTTTAAAAGCGCTTTAAAAATAGTAGAACGTCCCGATTTTATCCAAGTACTTACGTGGATTTGGCTGGGTTTCTCCTAAATATGTCGAGGTAACTGATGATACCATCCAGCTTGGAACGTAACAGTACTCATTCATAGACAGATCTGATTTCGATTTATTGCTATTAATGTAAAATTTATGAAATCTCTCAAGATAGTTACAATGTGGAAGTGCAGTAAGTGCAACTGATGATAGTGTTCGAATAATTTGCTTTATCTTTGGTCAGTGGGATCGGAATGCTTATAGGTTATTCATGCATATTCAGAAGTTTGCTTAAATACCATCTTCGTTTGATTAGTTATCAAAGATCATTCTCTACAAACAACCTATACTAATAAATGATAATCGGAACGTATTCTTAAAGGTTTGTAAAAGGTAGAATGTTTAGAACTTTTATTTGGAGGATTTTCTCGCTCTACAAATATTGAAAGAAATCTTCACCCTCACAATAATTCACAAGCAGTATTAACATCTTTGTAATGCAAGAAACGCACCATAGTTTTAGCGTATTATTATCTCTTCAATCTCTTAATTCTCGTTTAAATTAAATTTGAACTCCATCTATGGGCCGTTATTTTTTAAAGTGGAATCAGTAAATTTTCTCATATATTGAGATATTTAATATTGCCAATATTGTAAAATAAAAATATTGCCAAACGTTAATCAATTCGGGTAATGTTTTAACACTATAAACCTGCAAAATATTATTATGCAATAATAATTAATAAAATTGTTAAAGAAAATAAACAATTCTTTTAGTTACCAATGGACTTATACCACTTACAATAATAACAAATTATGAGAAATAAAAACGAAAGCAATTTTAAATCTATGTTTCTATAGAAGTTGGCTTTTCTGAAATTGGATTTTTGAATGTAAAAAAATTATAATTAAAATGAAGACATGTAAGTACACGAATAATCGAGTTTATTAAGAATTAATTTCAGTTATATTATAAAAGAAAATATAAATAAACAAGTATAATAGGTAAATTACACCGTTAAGGTAACTAAAAATAACAAACTTATTTATTTTTTAAACTTATTTCTCCTTTACACTTAGCATAGTGAAGTATTCATGGCGAATAAGAAGTATGTAAGGCAGCAAACTCATCATATCATCATATTTCCCTCTTGTTATGGGTCTTGATGTTGTATACAGTGACAACATAATACTTTTGCTAAAATTTTTAGGTCTTTCTCGTTTTCCAAATAAATCAAGAACTTGAAATGGGGCATTTTTTCCACAGAGTACTCGCTTCCTTTTCCCTATCCTTCTCCCTCTCTACAGAGCCACTTCAAGCTATTATCTGCCGTAACGACTTTAAGGGTAGTGCACACTGAAGTCGTAATAATCAATAATAATTGTGATTAAAAAGTTGTTTTAATTATGATTATTACGAATGGACTTATTCCACTTTCAAAAAATACATTCTTGCGATAACATTTTATAGCTAACCTTATTTTCATTAATTTATGGAGAAATCATGCACCATTGAATGTGTGACTATATATATATAAAAAGAGGATATCTATATTTCACTAGAACTACCGTTAACTCATTTTTTTTCCAAAAGTGGACTTATACAACTTTTAAAAAAAATATATGCAGTGACGAACGGAAGTTTAAACATACTGTACAAGTTTCATAACCAAAACTATAATATTATGATAATTCCGCAATTCATTGAACGTTTTCATTAATCATCCATATCACAAAAACTAAAGTATGTAGGTTGTATGTATTTATGAATCACTCTGAATACACTAGTTTTAACCTAACTAACAATATCATAACATATCAGGCAAAGACCTACTTTATAACTTTACTGATGAGTTCACTAGCAAGCCAAAGACAAAACGCACTATCCTTCCTTTTCCTTCTCTCTGTCTTTCCCTTACAGGTCACAGAGACGCGAACGTATTGCGTACGTAGAAATCTGGATAAAGTATTAGCAGTAACGCGAAGTACTCTCATGGCATTACCATTCATGTAATAACCGCCACGTAATAATCGTCTGCTTTTGTTGAGTATATGATATTGCACATAAACTTCTCAAGTCTTTTACTTATTGCAAACGTTGATATAGTTTGATATTGTTTTGATAAAGTAATAAAAATCTAAAATAAAATTGATGTTCATACTGCACCCATTTTAAATTAAAATTTGATAGCATGTAAGTATCAGCAGAATGTTTGCTTCTTACTTGTTTGCAAAAATTACACGTGAAAGTACGAAATTGTCACGAATTAGCGACAATTTGAATATGTGTTTTCGCGTAAAGTGTATTATGTATATGAAATAAACATTACTAACACAATTATAATCGTTTTCCAGTTTTTTTTAAAATTTGCTCCACATTTATTAGTGTATTGGTTTATGGAATATTTATTAGAGGATAACACCGCTGGCTAACACTAAAACTACCAGCGACTGAAGTATATTTATTTGTATCAAAGAAATAACAGTGATACATACCTAAAAAATATATTTGTTGCATTTATTTAAGTTTTGTATGGAAAATAACAGAATATTCTAAAAAATGCTTTATTGCAAGTTTATCCTTATAATTTTTTATGGTAAATTATCAACCAGTCATTTAAACCGGTAGTTTTGTATTAAAGCAATAAAAGTTATATGTAGATCTTTTCGACGAAAGTCATATATGAATGTAATTTTCGACGTGTTCAAGCAATATTGATGTTTAAACAATTTTGTGGCAAGGGTTAAATACTTAGAAATATTTTTGTGTACAATTGACCCACATGAAAGAGATACAGTAATGTATACAATTTTTGTAATTCGTTTTTGTATTACCTACGAATACAAAATATTTTTATTTGCTGTATTTTCATGCAGAAATTCAGTTAATTTTTATCAACCAGTGAATATTACAAAATCGCATATACATGTATTACTATAATGGCTACTACTCCCTATTAAAGTAATGGCTTCCATATACTATCATATAATAATAAATATATTTATGCATATATTATTATTATTATTATTATTATTATTATACATTTATCTTTGAATGCAAGCCATCAGGCGAGATATTTCAAAGGAAGTCAACATGAAATTTAACTTACTACAATTGCATTGATCTTTTAAATCAAAATATTTTAGATGTAGATTTTCCTTTATTTTTATGCTTATTTTATGCAAACATATTACTAACAAATTTACTGGTATAACACAATGAAATGTAAAAATCAAATTCCCTCGAATTAAATTTTTATATTTTATTGGTAACTATTCTCTATAGAATCCGTAGACTGTAAATATATTTTAAAATCACAATTTTATTAAAAAACCTGTTTAACAAAATAAAAATGTATTACCGTAAATTCACTTACGTTCACTGCTATATGAAATTTCTGATGAAGCTACTTATGCTCCAGACATACCTAAAACAAAAAAGAAACGACTATTGTATATATGCTTGTATTTTAACAATCATTTAAATATACCAGAAAATCTTAGAAAGAATACCTCTCTATTGTAAAATGCATATAAAAGAAGGCGTTGCAAGATGGTGGCAACTCTCACTGCACGTGTGGAGCAGAGCAGAATGTCACCATTATGTCCAAAATTAATTTCTTGTATTTAACTTACACAAGGTGAACTTTTATTGAATAGCAAATTGCATGCACTTGGTATAATAAAAAATATTAAAAGTTTTCATTTTTATGGCAATTGCCGTGTTTTTACGTGCGCTGTACGATCATAAAATTTCGGTTTATGAGCAGTACGGTCAGTAATGTCATTTGAAAATTTTTCAACGAGGGCCCTATTTGGCAAGGGACATTAAGACACTGGCTTAAAACTAGTGAATTCTTAAAGCCTAAAATCAACACATTGTCCTACAGGTATTTCCGGCGCGTATTTTATTAAAAATTAAATTACTTTTAACTTGAAAAAGAAGCCTCAGTTAATGTTACTGTACATGAAAATCTTATTCGTTTCAATGTGTAAAATCTATCCTCTGAAAATGTCCTACATTTTTTAATATCCTGTAATGCTTTGCAGTAACATATCTAGTTTTAGTAACTTTACACCCCCCTCCCTCACTGGCACAATACATACGTTGCACAAAAATAGGGAAGTGAAGCATATTTGTAATACCATTTTGTTTAAGATGAATACAAAATTAAAACAGAGGATAAAAATAAATAAAAGTTCATCTTACAATAGGAAAACTAACAACCTTTTGTATTTCAAACGTGCAGTAAGGATGAAAAACAGAAACTATCTAAAATTTTGGTTTAACTAAAAAATGACATACAGTAACGATTTGGCTACGGTACAAGTAATTTGGAATGGTGATATTCGAACAAAAACAAGTAGATGATAACATTATTTTCTGTTATGATCTAATCAGAAAGAAACACCATAGTGTGGGAATAACCATCTTTCGTAAATATCAATTCTAAGTCTTGAAATTTAGCTGCAACGCGATGTTAACCGTCACACATAAATCATAGGAACCGCTATGCTGCGGACTATTCTAAATTACATTCATCTTCGGTATTTCGAGTTAACATGACATTAAAACTTCAAATTTCATATCACACTTCCTCCTCTCCGAATGATCGCAAAATTGACATGAAACCATAAAATTAACATGCTAATGAGTAGTTTTAATGATTTACTTTAAAAGTTTTTATATATTTTAACCATACTTGCAACGATTGAATACTTGCTGTAAAACTTTTAGTAAATGACCTTCCTGTATTCCTCTGTAAATTGAGTTGCAAATGTAAGGAACGATTTTTCCATGAATGCTATTGATTAATAAGTGATTCGTCCTTATTATTTGCAGTATGACAAACCAGATAACATTAGTAGTTTTTTAGATACCTCGGTATTCTAAATTATCAACAGTATTCCACATACGCTGCACTTTCTCTAACTATTAAACTGTTTATAAAAATTGGTACAATTATTACTAAAAATTTATTTCTATACATTAAGTTTTTTATATCTCTTTGTATTTTTCCATCCAAATTTAATTACTTCAAGTAATCGTTTGTCACTACAATGGGACCTCTATTAATTGGTTCAATCAGGAGACAAAAAGTATGGATAAGTCAAAACTCTCTGCATAGTCAAAAACTGGGGAGAACATACTAAAAATGCAGTTTATATACAGAATAGGTATTTTATTTAAATAGCAATTAATTTTTTATAATTTTGTACTTTCACTTATTTTTTGACAATTTTACGTTTATAAATACTTACAGGCCATTTCCTGTGGCCGAAAATAATCCTGATAATACTATATCCTTTTCCCCTCCTTTCTCCTTCCTGATCAATGAAACCCATCACCTTCTTATGGTATCCATCAAACGACGATGCTTCCATTTTGTACATAATTCAACAAAGCAAACCACTGCCTGTAAATGGAATTATTGCAGAAGTGTTATTGGCAAAGTGTAAGTGCTGAAACTACTATAAAGTTATAATTTACACCAATCACGTGTCTCTGCCTTTAGAGTTTAGAAAATGCATAATTGTTTCCTAATTTAGTAAAGGTAACGGCTGCCCGGACACGCATTTATTTAAATCGCAGTATTGCACAGCTTCTATCAGCTTGCCGTGATCACAATTTTAGAGTATCCACGAATTAAAAAAGTAGATTTTCAAGGGAAAAGAATATAGAATGTAGACGTATCTTTTCTAAATTTTTTCAGACTTGGTCCTATGGTAAAATTTGCGAAGATCTTTTACCACGTTCATTTAGCTATACTCTTTCGGTATAAAACTCGTCATGAATTAATGGGATGACCTAATAGTTGTAGCTGCAATCACTGCTCTTAGAAGTATCACTGTCTCATTGTCAGTAGAGACTAGAATCTTTTTCCTTGAGAAGATATTCGGTTACACGAACAATCTATATCTATTTTTTATCTTTGTAAACGTTAATTTATAGTCTGACCGAACAGAAATGTCATTCTAATTCAAACGTTCATCCTAACGTTTACCAATCGATGACAGAAATCAGCACAAAGAGATATACATATACAGGGTGTTAAAGAAAAACCATTCAATATTTATATGGTATATAGGATACACTGTACTGAGTAAAAAAGCTTTAGTAAACATAGGTCGAAAGGTCAATCGTTTCTGAGATATAAGCATTTTTGTTTGTTATTATCATAATTAACTTACTACTGAATTTTTTATGTTTACAGAAGATTTTTCACGTGTCTACCTTCCATTTCTACACACGCTTGGCATCTTCTTTTTACAGAGTCGCGAAGTCTCTCGAAAATTCCACGAGGAATACACTAGGCTTTTTAAATATCCCCATAAAAAGAAGTCCAAAGGGTTTAAATCGGGGGATCGAAGAGGCCATGCAACTGATCCACCACGTCCAATCCACCTTTGACCGAACACCATGTTTAAGTGGTTTCTCACATTACGCACAAAATGAGGTGATGCGCCATCATGCATGTACCACATCGATAATCTTTCTGCCAAAGCCATATCATCCAAGTACTGAGGTAATGTATTCACCAAGAAGTTGAAATAAGCAGCACCTGAAAGCCGATTTGAGAGTATTACAGGGCCAATAAGGCGATCTCACACAATGGCCATCCAAACATTTAACGAGAAACGGTGTTGGTGATTTGTTTGAATAAATGCATGAGGATTCTCTTCCGTCCATACGTGATTATTATGGAAATTTGTAATTCCATTTTGCGTAAATGCAGCTTCATCAGAAAATAAAATGCAAGATACAAAATTCGGATTCACAACACATTTTGTGAGTAACCACTGTGAAAATTCTGTTCTTGCCTGATAGTCCGATAGAGTGAGGGCTTGCACCCGTTGGATATGGTATGGATCGAGAACTGCTCATGAAGCGTCCTCCAGACCAGAGTAGTACCGATTCCTGTGGCATCGGATATTCTTCTTACGCCGGTTCCGGGATTTTCTTCTACAATCCTTAAAATACGATTCTCCGTATTGGGTGTCGATACAGATCCAGGTCTGCCAGAGTTTCGATGGCAAGGTGTAAGTGAGCCTGTTTCACAAAGACGTTCGTGAAGTTTTTGAAACAGCATGTGAGAGGGAACCCTTCGATTAGGAAATTTTTCCGCGTAAAGACGTCGTCGTGCAGCTGAAGAACTTCCATTAGCACGGCCATACATAAAATGCATATCTGCCATTTCTTCATTCGAATAATACGCCGACATTTTCACGATACTTTGTAACTGTGTAATATCTACAATCGCCGATCCACAATTGACTGATTCTCAATGAAATCTACTGTCGGCACATGAATAAGAACATTCAGAACGCGGTTTATAAACACTAAAGTAAACATCGCATGCGATGGAAGCAAGTAAGTCAATCATGATACTAGCAAACAAAAATGTTTATATCTCAGAAACGGTTGACCTTTCGACCTATGTTTACTAAAGCCTTTTTACTGAGTACAGTGTATCCTATATACCATATAAATATTGAATGGTTTTTTTGAACACCCTGTATATACTATACGCAACCTGAAACACCTTAAGAAATATGTACATACTACATCAGCTGGATTGATTAGTTGATGGATCGGTGTTTCCGCATTTAGATCATACCAACTAGAAATGCAATCGACCGGAGTCGAATAATAGAGTCCGTGCAACGGGCACAGGATTGATCCTCCTATTGTCGTGGTGAATTTATACCCGAAAGACAACTGGGTGGCAATTCGTGTGTGTGTGTGTGTGTGTGTGTGTGTGTGTATACATGGGCATACAAGCTTCTCGATCGGAAACATGCGTACAGACCAGACTAATGCGACCACCAGCATCGATCATCGATACATTTTCGCTGATAAAGCTGATTGGCTTGTCGAAACCGAAATGGTGTCATTGAGTTTTGATCGCTAATTAATTGGTGGCTTATTTGCAGTGAATTTTATATGGTTTCGAGAATTCATTATATGTTTTTTGTGGTTTGACTGTTAAGAGATATTGGACATGGAATTAGTTATAGCTCTTGACAATTTCAAAAGCATAGACCGTATCATTTAGTTTGACGACATATACAGCGAGTCACAAAATTATTGGCACAAGCAAAGATTTAACAGACATATGAAGAATAAGGGCACAATAAAGTAACTTTCTATATTTCATATTTGCAGCAAATGTATAATTCAGATGTTGAGCTAATAAAACTATTAAACAGAACAGCAAAAGTATGATTTACAGTCATAAAAGGACAAAGTGTAATCATTTTTTGCATCAATTTTAGTCGCGAAATTATTGGCACGTTTTCTAAAACCTAATAATTTTGATATAATTAATATTTTCTGTGGTGTTCTTTCTACCTAGTTATTAATTCAAGTCCTTTTTACATCGATTCTGTTTTTTTTTTAACTAATTCTCAATATTTGGATATCCTTCTATCAATATATATGTATACCATAGGCCTGTGGCAGCTCTCCTGTACCTACCACCAAGGGGACATAAGATGAAATAGGACTTTCTCGCGAGCGGTCGCTCCAACTACCTCGTCCATATTGTGTATATACCGTCTTTAACCTGCCTTCCAATATCCTAACGTCTAAGATAGGGCCTGCTAGGTAGCCTTACTGATGAGTCCACTTAGCAGGCCCAGGACGAAACGCGCACACCCTTCCTTATTCCTATCTTTCCCCCTCTCCACAGCGCTACAGACCAACTTTATCAATAACAAAAGTTTAGTCTTATATCTTCGAAAAGTGAACATTTAACATATAATTTCCACGGTTCTTTAAAATAGTGAGTCCAAAAACGTAAGTTTTTTATTTCTTTTATTTTTCATGTCACTGATCATGTTTTACGTGTGCCAATAACTTTGTGACTCACTATATTTTAATCTGACTCACTGATAACGTATGTGTAAAATTTCGAGCCACTCCGTCAACTGGTCTTTGTATAATTAAAATACATATCACAGTCGGCTATAAATAGTATATTCATTATATATTATAAACACCATATGTTGAACTAGAGGATACTTGCTAATATTATACTACTCTCTTAAATTGTATCTCACCGATTTCTTTGTTATTTAAGTATAAGTAACATCTAATATAAAAATATTGACTAAATGGCATATGAGAAATAGAAATGAAATATTTTCAGATCATATGTTATTTTGTCCATGCTACAGAGATTTAAAAAGTCAGATATACTAGATTTAATTTCCAAGTAATTTACTTTAGTGTATCATAATTTAATAATTACTCTATTTCTTGCACGTTCCTAAAATCAAGATTATTATAGAATATTTTATATCCATTTTGTGTATATATGGTATTTATTATAACAACTAAATCAATATTTATCACGAAGCAGATTATGATTTCTAAATCGTACCAATACAATTCGAAGAACCGCGTTTTACATGTCCTTTACAAGCTGTTACAAATCGTTTAGACAGGACGGCTTTTATGACATGAAAACGTATGCGTCTTTGAATTGATTTAAAAGCGAGATTCACTATAAAAGATAGATTCTTTTTAACCCTTTGGCTTATAACAACGACCTACACTCGTGGTTTAGCCTACGGATCACGTACAATAAAAACATGCTGTATTTTGCAATAAATTTGAATTTATCTATATTTCAATTTGTAAGATCGTGAGATGTAGGATTACGAGGTAAGAATCACGTATAATATTTTAGTGTTTTGCATTGGATATAGTGTTATAGTAACAAATAGTCAACATTTCAGTGGATAATCTTTGAAAAATCCGTAAGCCAAGGGGTTAAGGAAATAATATAAACAGACACATTAACAAATGAAAAACACAAATTCTGAAGCTGAAGGAAATTTGACCGATGAAGAAGAAGCTGGCACCTAAAAGGTAATGTCGGTGGAACCAAATCTTACACTATAAACGGTTTTTAACTCACGTCATATTGTGAACAAGGCTTATATTGACACCGTGAGTTCTTGAATGTGTAAGAGTCTGAAAAAATCTGAAAAGTTTTGGTATCGTCTTCAAACATTGTAAATTGGGGATGAAAAAGAAAAATTGAGGAACAGTTTATTTAAATAGGGGATACTACATAGGATCAACTGCGACACTTTCACTTTAAAACACAATAACTCAAACAGTATATTTTTGATAAAATACGGTTTTGCTTTGAAATCTTATTTCTATCATTTTGATTCCTTCAGTATAAATAAGTACACGTATTAAATCCCCCCCCCCCTTTGTATTTCTTCGTTTACTAACCGGCCCAAATAATTTGTCAAACTTATTTTTCACATGATAACACAATCGGAAAACTTTTTCCAAATGCCTTTCATATAAATCAAGTTGATTAGACGTAAAATCAAACATCGACGGAAGAAAGTCGCATCTTTATTAAGAAGGATTTAAACTGAAATTTTATCAAACGTGTAGCGATAAAAAGACTGAGAATGTGTCAAGGATAAGAAAGCAACACAGATGTTGGTAAGGAGAAATAAGCAAATCGAATAACGCAGACGAAAAAGGGTCGAAATAGATAAGATATGCAAAGGTTCGACGTTCTATCTCTGCGCGCTCAACTGCCTCCAAAAAAGGAGGAAAGGGAAAAATACGGGTACTATGTAAGGAAAGGCTAAAATATGCATGGAAGGATACGATACAAAACGCAACGTTGTCTCGCCCCAGAGAATCTTTAAACGTATTTCTGAAATGCGTTGGAAAATTTGAAACGTACAAGTTAAACATTTAGTTTTTAATGGAATTGTGTGTGAAACTTACAGTTTCGCAGTTTTAAGTGTTACAATGTTACAAAAAATTTTTGTCTTTTTCATGTCAGTTTACATATACATATAATAATAGAAAGAAAAGAAGAAATGCTGAAATTAGAAGTCATAATATAATTTTAACTATTAATCCTAAAAAGAACTATTAATAACTAATAAGAGGTTCCCAGGAATGTTGATTAATATTCAAATTAAAAACAAATTACACAAAAAACTATAAAAGATATTCCTGTTAGGATGATCAGTTGTAGAAAATAATACCTAGCATCAGCTCTTCTGTAGTAGGCCACATATGAAATTTTTATTCAATTAGTAATCACTTGTTTTGCTTTCTCGTTAGTTCGTAGTTAACGCATACCTTAGAATACCGGAAGATACATATTAACACCGTAAATTATGTAACTACCGACCTTAATAATTTCTAGTAGCACATTTACTCAAAAAAATTATAAGCGCTTGTTTGGCATGAAATCTTGTTAGGACTTTAAGTGGAGTAATATAGGAACACTCTATAATAAAACTTCCGTGAAGTATCACTTTTTCACATTGTCGATCGTTTATCAAGGAAAGACCTTAAGACTGCCCTACTCTTCCATCGACCTCAGAATACTGGGTTATACTTAACACGGAACCCAATATCATAAAATTATTTTTAAGAAACGTAGTGAAACTTATATGTTAGCTAATATATGCAGTCACTCACCAAAGTATATATACACATTTTAAAGTTCAAATATGTGAATATTTTAGGACATATTATAAAATAATAAAAGTGGTGCGAAAATTAATAGAATATAAAATAACAAATGAGAAAGATTCTTACAATTAGATGACATTTTACAAAATGAGCATCGTTGATCATACGAAAAAAATTGCTCTTGAAAGTATAAAAGACGTTACTTTATTTATGTTCAACAAATTAGAGCATATTGAAGGTGCATTAGAAAATCTAACAATATATATGGAAATATAGTTATAATAACAAATTTTGGATCCTGTAATTCATATACATATACTTTCGTGATGTTGTGTTGAATTCGTATAAAAAAGTGGATAAAACATAATCATTTTGTTCAGTTTCACTGAACAAAGAAGGACAATTTACACTATAATGTGAAAGTAAACTCATAGAACCCACGGATATACCAGCAGTCCAGTCCTACTTTTTCTTTCCCAATAATTCTAACAACTCACCAATAAAACAATAATATTCTAAAAATCTGTCCTAAACGTTTTTACAACTATGTTTACTAGATCCGTATGATCGATGAGTTTATTAGTCGCAATATCCTCAGGCCATATAATGAGCTTGGGGATTTCGGTACCTTCAACGATGGTCAATGTTCCACCGTGCCGTCGCCCGAATCATAAAATACATACAATAGCCCTAAGCCTGTCATCGGCTGTATCCATAAGGCGTGAGTTGACTTGCGACTCTGTTCAAGGCATGCACCGACGATGCAGGTAATTTTTTTCTACACTACCCCACCATTAAAAAACCGTCGTTAAATACCACGCACCTCTCCATCAGAAGACAGTCGCAAAAGATAACCAACCAGCTACCATCCAACACAAGTTTTATATCTAACGTATTGTGAACAAATGAACTATATTTTGTTAATAAACTAATTGTTAAAAATTGCACATCACAGCTACATGTATCCTTTAACATCGCTGTAGTACATTATGTTGGCTACAGTAGTACCGTGAAAATGTTACTAAATAAAAAAGGTAAGATTTGGGTCGGTACACATTTTTTTGAAACTATTCAATTCTACTTAATAGATAGATAAATGTTCTTCAAATGGTCGAAATTCTTATACTTCTTTAAATATTCGAAATTTAGACCTATATGTAGACTTTTAAGATTAACTGGAACTATTTATAACTTATTATGTTTTATTGCTAATTTCTTATTAAAAGCAATTTATAAACTTTTAAATGATTGATCATCCTTCAAAATAGTGTGAAATAATACATTTTTTAGTACTCATTTTTGATCTGAAAAACAAAAATTCTAAAATAGTCAGCAAACATGCTTTACATATATAATTTTAACCACAATTTGATAGCTATATTGTATGGATTCGTTGTGAAATCTTTTACCAATAGATTTATTCATTAATATGTTCAAGCTTACCAGCTGGCTTGAAAGGGATAATTATTAATAGGCTTATGTTTCATGAAATTTTATAGTGTGCATAACAAACATACTAGATTCTTAAACAAAATTTCTTAATTTATAAAATGGTAAATATAAATAAGAAACTTTTATAAGAAAACTCAAATGTCACATATCTGATGTATCTGAAATAACTATTAGTATCAATTCATAGAACTATTATAAATATTGGAACAATCTCAAATGATTACTGCACACATTTGTAATTTCACATTCTGAAAAATATCTTCCGTGATTAACAACTATGTATGAAATATAGTTTCGCAAACAAATTTCACGTAATACATTTTTAACTTCAACAACCTCATGTGACAAAAAATGACACGCAAGAAAAACCGAATACAATTAAGTTATCCAAAATTAACTCCACAATCAAAATCGATATTCTTCCTTTTAGTCCATTTTTCGCTTAATTTGTCGTTGCTCCTGATATCCCCAACATCGCAGAATTACATATATTAGGATCATTAGTTTGTTTATTTCCGGAAATATGTATGTACTATAGCTGATGGTTAGTAGCTCGCTTACATGAAGTTTGATAATGCATTACAGACTTCCCACGATAAATGCACATGAGACGAATCTAATAAATGAACAACTTTCAACCTTCCTATTAGTGGGATACCTCTTAAACGCATGACACTCGGCCACCGAATAGTGTAATTTGATCCGGGATTCAATATTCGTATGAGACAATGTAAATATAACACCACAAATACTTTATTTGTTATTCTTTTTTCATACAATTTTGTTTAACATATTCGTGAAAGTTTTCTGCTCAAAATAAGACAAAACACGATATAATTTTAATGATATTTACTTATATAATAAATTCGTAACTTACATATATAATAAGTAAATATAATGTAAATTATACCGTGTTTGGTATCATTTTAATCAGAAAAACGAATTGCTAATATATGTAAAACTTGTTTCTATTTAATTGAGAACTTTTCAAGTGACAGTAATAACGACATTGAACTTTGTACATTTTCAATTAAGTAGTAATTAATTCATTATATTCAACATATAAAAGAATGTTCATAAATAGAAAAGCAGTTGAACAATATTATACTCCAAACTGGAACGATTTTTAGGTTAAATACGTTCAAAAATAGTTAAATAAAGTTACGCGATAACCTTAAAGTGGTAGTAATTGGTACATCTATCCTAGACGTTGAAAAGATTTTAATAATTATACAATTAGTTTTCGAAATTCAAAGTGCCTTGTTTTTGCATTTGTCGAATAATTTTTTGAGCTAGTTCCTTGTTGCGTGAATGCATGCATTTGTTAAAATTCATTAGAGCGGTGCACTGACCAGCGAGTCGCCCGTGTGTTGCTTGCATTTCCATGATCGCCATCGATTCAATGGTCGTTGAAACCAGTCAATGACCAATGCGTAATCATTCATATATCTTCATTAATTTCGTGGTTGCCAGTGACTGGTCGATCGCGTGTAAAGGCCCCTAGTGACGGTGATGCATGCTGTCGTGCATATGTAAGCGCCTAATGATTGAAGTAAGGACCAAACGTTCTAATTTCATGCCATTTACCAATACAATGTAACCATCACATTCAAATTATTCTCTTCTTTAACGAGAACATAATATAGTGTTTTCTGTCCAAGAGTTCGCGGCTTGGGACCGGCCACGAGTATTTAGCTGCGGAGTACACGAAACTTAAGTCTCTCTTAAACTTTGCTATCGTAGAGAGGAGCAGAGAAGGAATGAGAGCTCGAGTATTAGAAGTTTAAATGCCCATATATGAACATGCTAATGCAATGCAAAATTAATACCTTTTTATTTTTGTATTTTTTTTTTAGGTAATTCGATTAACATATTAGTGAAATTTTTCTGATTAAGATGAGGTCGAACACGATATTATTCGGACCATCTTTACTTAACGTTTGCAGAATCGTTGTTCCAACGAATTGCAAAAAGGATTGTTTGTAGAAGAGTACATAGCTTGATAGTATCATGATCTGAAGTATGATGTAAGTAATTATAATATACAATTTATCATTTTTTCTAAAACAAATAATATGTATTATGTATAGACTATATACCTTACTTGAATGTGAGCGATTCCTTTTCATATACACCAATTTTCCTGTAACTTCATACATATTCCTATACAGACGATTTACTTCTTTACCATATCTTTCTTCTTTTATTTTCTCTATTATCACTGTCGCATTTTAATGAGTAAATGTATTCCCAACTATGTTGTTTTTGGTCTCATTTTAATCAGAAAAAATCAACAAATATGGTAAAAAAATTAATTACAAAAAAATCGAAATAAGAAGGTTTGACCTTGTATTACTTTACAGATACAATGTAAGAGGGACTTAAAGCGCTGGGTTCTCATCAAAGGCGAGTCGAACTCGCTTCACTGACACTTCACTTCACTTGTGACTTTAACCCTTTGGCTTGTAACAATGAGCTACACTCGTGGTTCAGCCTAATGGACCACGTACGATAAAAATATGCTGTATTTTGTAATAAATTTTAATTTCTTTCATTTCCCTTTGGAAGAATGCGAGATCGAGGATTACTAGGTACGAATTACATATAATATCTTAGTGTTTTGCATTCGATTTAGTGTTATAGTAACAGATAGTCAACATTTCGGTGGATAATCTTTGAAAAATTCGTAAACCAAGGGGTTAAGCAAGGTAGCCCTCCAGTGGGTGGAGGGGGATAAGTGTCGAGCATTTATCTGCGAGAACGCTCGAACTCTTGGCAAGAGAATATTGTATTCAATAGTAATGAAAATATAATGTAACAGTATAACATAACTTTGAATATTGGCTAATATTATTGGCTAACCTCAGCTTAGTTTGAAGTATTGTAGATTTAAAGAAATGTAAATTTACATGTACAAAAATTCAAAATTGGATTCAATGAAATGTTTATATACAAAATTCAATACTTACTTCAATTACCTGTTTACAACATTTATACGATGTTAAATGTTCACTATGCTTTACGATATATATTTTTATCTTTACACTGTTTACACAATAAGAGTACATTCACCTAATATATAAACCCTATAATTTTATGTTAGTGCTAATAGCTTTAATCTTAAATTTGATTAAGCTTGAATCAAAATTTAAATATAATTTTATGAATTTAATTTGGGAGAAATTTAAATTAAAATTTTGATAAAATTAAATTTATATTTTTACTTTAGAAGACTTAAACAAGATGTCTAATACAAGCTCATGTTGCATGAAGGGTTGTTTTATCATAAAAACTCAAATTTCTGATCTATTCCTGTGTTTCTAGGTTTGCAATAGTAATCCAAATCTGGGTCACGTTTTGGGATGAAGTTTGTTCTTTCTGTGTAATATATTTCGTTAACCAAACAAAGTGTTCTCCCTTTTCCTTTCTCCACTAACTATATTAATTACGTTCTTAGATTCGAACGTTCAGTTTTCAGTATCTATCCATAGTTTTCAGGTATTTGGTATAACAAAATTTACGAAAGTGTTTAGAAAAAGACAAAGAACTTTAAAAAACAAAATAAATTATATTAATTTACGATTAAAAATTTTGTTCAATATATGTAACGTAATTTATAATCTCTTGAAACTAAGCAAATAAAAATGTAATCGCAACATCTTTATTTATAAAACATAAAATGTTTTAATCTGTGTATAAGGACAAAAATAAAATCTTTTGATAATGGGAAATAACAAATGGAATCGAATACTGGGATAAAAATATGTCAGTAAATAAATGTAGCTGTATTAAGAAATTGGAAGCGATTGAGTGAAGCTTTTAAGCTTCTTCTAGATTGTTTTTCTCACGTTGCTCTTCAAAGTGGATGTTAAATAACCAGTTGACGAAATTTTTCACTGTGAAACTTTACTGTACTGTACCGTACCATACTATACTACAAAGCTATTTCTGTAAAAATTCAAATAGAATGTCAACGTAAACCTTATTCAAGCTATCTATATTCAGGTTTCTAAAGTACTATATGTATAGTGTAGTAAACTGTGTACTTTTAATAGTTTAACAAAAAGATGGATTAACACTCTTCACGACGGGTGCTTTCAGTGCCATCTATTCGACACATAAGTTTTATCCCTCGTGTACTAATATCCCTAGCATAATAAAGGAAAAGGGGGAAGCCACGTGGTGTCGTTTTGGAACGCTCGCGGCAATAGTTTTCGTGCTACAGTACCCTCCATGGCATCTATAGATACCATCTCGTCCTGGCAGTGTTAAACAATGGTGCACCATTACTAAAAGTGAAGAAAGTATTGATACAAAAATGAAGATCATTTGGAAGTATCACTTTCTCATAAGAAACTGAAGTCACTTTTTATTTTTTAAATAGCACTATGTATTCTTATTGTTATATTGTTAATATACTAAAATGATGTCAATCGAAGTGCGATACCTATCATGATACCATTCTAATTGTGAGTGCAACTCTGTCATTCTCATCATTTGTTCGAATTTGGTGTTGGAGTGGTTGTGGTGAATAGACCGACACTTAAACACGAGATAAGATTTATGATTAGCAAAGAGAGCCGCCGATATAATACATCATTACAATAGCGTCAGAAAGATAGAACGTTGCACGTGGAACAGAACGCTCGCGGGTACAGTGCAACCAACCACGAAATATTAGGGCTACGCTGGTCGGTGCTGCCCCCCTTCCTTCTAGGTTCCGGAACGCGTATCGCAATCGATTATCAATCTTCCACATTTAGCATCCGAATTTAGGTAGCTTGGGGAAACCACACAATAGGAATAATCTGCAGATTTATGAAAAATTGAATATTTATAAGGTTTATTTTTCCTTGAAAGCTTCTTCTGAAAAACGATTGCAATAGATTGATAAAGACTTGCCAATTAAACAGAGTCGAGCACAACTTATTCCAAACGACCTAATTGTAAGCACAATTACTACTGAAGCTGAGAGAATTTCAAGAATTAAGAAGTGTTCGGGGTCTTACAGGTATATATAACTTGCTAGTCCTAAAGGTTCGCAATTCAGCCAGCATCGCTGAATAATATCGATGCTCCAAAAACAAATGAGCATTTATGACATAAAAGTGGATTGAATCATACAATTTTAGATAATACAACTTTCGATGAATGTTTGTTAGATAAACGTAAACTTAGAAGTAACTTAACTCAAATTTACGATTAGGAAACTTCTAACAACAAATGATATAACAATATAACAAATAAATATAATGATATAACGAAACTTGTAACACAAATTACTACAGTGAACGATTTGTTTACATGATAAGCAAAGAATGAATTTCTCAAATTATGATCTCCTCAAAGTCATAGTAGTGTAGGTCACTGAATTTGTTTTAACGTTAGGTACAACTTTCTGATGTCAAAAATATACAATGTCATTTGATAACGACAAGGCGAGTTCGTTCTTTCTCTTAAAAACAAATTCATTTTTCCAACTGAAATATTCAGATCTGCAGCTGACCGAAAACTGACAAAACTTTGGTTAACAAATTTCTTGATCAAATTAACGGAAATACTTGAAAAAGTCGTTAAAGGTGCGGTCAAGAAATACCTCATATATGATATCTACAAATATATTTTGAAATTTTCGTTAAGATTAATCATAATTGAATCCTTCATTATCGAGTAGGCATAAGTCTAAAAAGTTTGATTGTACAAAAACGACATAAAACACTTTTTCATTAAAAGTACAGTAGGTACACGTGTTTGTCAAAGCTAGCATATACCAAAAAATTAAACATGTACGCCGTAACTAATAAAAGATTCAATCAATATTATTATTGTCTCTGTTATACCGCAGAAACACTAAATAAAAATATTACAAAGTAATTGATGCAGCAAATAACTAAGTAACACTGTAAAATATGATTTAAATACTTCCTGTAGGTGCAATCAATTAGAATTCTTATTCAATCAGCGATTGTCTTTTACTCTACGTAGATATAACTATTTATGTCAGATGCTTTAAATTATTATCAATCACATTTTGATGTGTTTACGATTAGTTAAAGATACATTAATCACTCGTTTCAAAAATTTTGTATTTCGCTTATAATCCTAATAATATTTACACTTCATTAGCAAACGAATAACACGCGTAACCTATGTCGCAAGGATTCGTATCCTCATCTCTTAAGTTCTCAAAGAGTCTGTATTCGTCACCATTCAGGTAGCATTTATCCCTCGATAAATTCTTCAGGTGAATGCAGTTGTATACTTCCGCGCAACAATCGCCGCGATTCTTGTAGACTGGAGTATAACCGAATTTCTTGTAATATCTCAAGGGACCAGGGCACTTTGTCTTGTTGCACATCTCTTTGGAAAACAAAAGGTTCGCCAAATGTGAGTGAAACGTAGCACATGTTTCAATTTGCAAAAACGAAAACAATGAGAAAAACACAAATTTCCCACATTTCATCCTCGATTTATGTTTGAAATTTAGGATTATATTGACATACACATACACCTACACACGTGTAAGTTCACGTGGTAAAAGTTGCTTTGAATCTTTTTCATGTTGGTGCTATAAAATATATTCTGTATGTGGAAAATATTACAAAGTAGGAAAGGATATTTACCTTCTTTTAGCTGTTAAAATGCATAACACATCTAAACTCTGAGATGGATTTATGTAATTCGTATTGGGTCATCCGGAAAGTTCGTGTTGTATTTCACAATGTTTTTTTGAATATCCAATGATTAGATTTGAATGTATTTTAGTTAGTTTAGCTACTGAGTTCAGTTTAAGAAAGGCCTTCGAGATAGTAAAATGCTTTTATTATAACTATAAAGCTAACTATAAAAATATAAATACAGTCACATAAAAACTTTCGTAAACAACTGGCTTTTCGAAATTGTTTAAAACTCAGTTTTGAGGTTGAAAAATCTGAGAAAATTTCATTATGTATATGTCACTGGATAAAGCATCTTCGATTTTTCTTACAACCTTTTATACGATAGATCAAAGAAAATGAGCTTAAACTGTAAATTACGTTTCCGCCTGTAACTACTCTAATAATAAGGATAGGGGGTTGAAACTTTCCTGAAAAGGTTTTATTTGGAAGATTTATTAACATGTTCCAAATTGAATTTCATTTAATGATACTCTTACAATTCTTACTCGAATATGCCATTTCCAATAAAAAATTTGGCATGAAATTTCCGGGCAGCCCGATATAAATTGTACAAAATGGATTACTCAACTGGGATGGCTTGTATCTCTTATTTGGTTAGAGATAGAAACAGATTGTACAAGAGAAAGTAGTATGGATTGATACATTCTATATTGACGTCTTCTTGAGGAAACCCAGTGAACATGGTAGAGAAAGAGCTATACCGGATGTCATAATTGGTCAGAGGCAAAAAAGGACAAGGCTCTTCTAGGGTCGGACAATGGAAAACCGGAATGAGTACCAGGGATTTGGTCACCCTGAAAAGCACTTTCCGTACGAACGTTATACAGGAGGGTCGCTCCACACCGAATCTATCACCTTTTGATCTCGATGTAAGGGACTTTTTTCATATTAACACATTGCGGACCAGTAGTTTTATTGCTAGCTTTACCCACCCAGTGGCCAGCTATGTTTTTAGTGAATGAATACAAAAAAGGTTTTACATAAATTCGAAAGGCACGTTTCAAAATTAAATACCAATTGCATTTTGAAGTTATCTGTTACACATTCTTGCAAGCTAATATATTTTTGAAGTACGATACTTTGTAAAACACTCTGTAATGTAAAACTGTACTGTAAAACCACTGTTAGAGCTTTTATCGCTATCACTGCCATCCTCCTCACTTCTTTCACTTTCAATGGCATCCTCACAATGATCAATATCCTCACTTTCACTTGGAATATCTGATAAATTGTCAGCAAATATAGCAAAAATTTTATCATGTTCTTTATCGTTCTCCATGCTTATTGAACGCTATAAAATATCAAATTGATATAAAAATCAAGTTAGTTTTATTACTAAGAACAAGGGACTAATCACTTTTAATTCCATATGGAATTTATAACATCATCGAATGCGTTTTCCGTTACATTGCTTCACTCTAAATGACAACAATGAAAATTCGAGAATTCTCGTGATTGACCGCGAGCTCTAGAATAGAAAACACGAAAAGTCTCGTGATCCGCCCGCAATGTGTTAAAATGTCTTATAATCTATACGAAATTATAGAGGGCATAAGTCATCATTGGGCTAATGGGGAAATGGTTTACGAAATAAAGAGCTTTAAATTTTGTGATATTTGCCTATTTTCGTTAAAAAGGGATGCACTTATAAATTTATATCTCGAAACCCATTTGACGAACCGAGATCTCTTATTCTTCATTTTAATCTAAAAAGTTCAAGCAATTCAAGCAATATTTTTTGAAGTCGAAAAATTGATTTCTTCAAGATCATACACATGTTAATAAAACAAAAACATGGTAAAAGTTTAGTTTAGTAACTTTTCCCTGAATCAATTTATTTGTTCTTTTTTGTGAACACAGAGATTTATTTTAGTATTGAAGAGAAATATAAATCGGGGGAACTTGGAAAAGTAATGTGCTTGTACTATTTTTGGAGGAAAAAATCAGAAAATTTAGAAAGCTAGGGAATATGTGGATTGATCCCGATGATTTTTAAGTGTGTTATAGAGGACGAGATTCGGAACAACTTTTGTCTGAACAATAATTGCCTCAGCTTTCGAGATATCTGTAAAAACTAATCTAGTCCGAGCCTAACCTAAACAGGTAATATTAATTTAGGTTTGAGTTAGGGCCGAAATAATATTCCAGCGGCCATCAGGCAGCCGGCCATGCAAGTCAGCAATTCAGACAGCTAAATGATTGAAATTGGTTAAATCTAATCTTTCATCCGCCCGTTATATACGTTCATCTGTCAGTCACTACGATGTGTTTATAAAAGTCACTAAAGTAAACTTTTACCAAAAATATGATCATATTTCTGAAAGTGTTGGTTACAAAATAGGTATATTTTTTTAAAACACAGACATGAAAATGAATGTCGCAACGAACTGACAAAGGAGCCGTCTTGCTTCGTTTTAGACAAGTGGACTGCTTTTACGATCAGTCGGCCATACCACACGCATTCCATGCCCTATATTATATACCTTTAGTATGGTGTCAAAATAACATCAGTAGGTATTATATGCGTCTAATAATGTCATTTGTACCTGTAGGAATATTCCTTTAACCACTCTTGCTCAATGATATCTCTGTCACGATAGCCAGATTTACGAGTATGTATCAGTTTATTTGTTTGCTGATTACTCATAATTGGAGGTACGCCATGCGAGTCATACGAGCAAGATTTACAGATTCTATAAATATTTAAAAAGATCAGGTATTTTCTTATGTAATTTAAGACAAATTTACTTCAGTACATTATAATCTAAAAGTGCGATTTTATTCTATATCTTTGCATCTTCCAAAAAGTAGGATTATTGCAAAACATTTGACATTCGTTTTATGTATTTATTAAACATTCCAGCATAATTGAGTATACGAAAATTAATGTCATTATACAATGCATTCAGTATTTACTTGACCTCATGTCAACATATCATGTATGTAGTATTTAATTACTGTACGCAAACAGTTTAATTATGTGTAATTTATCAGAAATACATAAACTGTTGAAAATGTTCTAACTATTGGAGTGCAAATTTAATTGGAAATCATTCCGATTTCGGAGCGTACGGTGCTAAAAGAGTAGCAGCTGGATCGTTCAGCTTTCCAGTTTTCTGTTTGCTGACGTTACACGAGAGCCTAAATTTCGTTAGCTGAAATGTGTCGCCTCGAACGTCGATATGAAACGTGTTAGAAAGGTTTATTTTCCCATGCTTTACTTTTTTCGAAAGCGCAGCGGTGCATCTAAACAATGCAACTGTAGTTTTTTTAAATGGAACTACATATTTTTTTATGTAGATCGATTCTTCTGAATATTGTACGTAAAAGAAAATTAAAGTACTTTGATAATATGTACCTTAAAGAAAGTACTTATAATAATACTGACACGGTGATTTTTAGGTTCGGATAATGTAAACTAATTCGTTCTTGTATGTCTTACAGTAAAATAAATGAATGTGAGTAATTCTATTTTTGAGATAAGTCCATACAAAAAAATCAAACAGACTTATATCAAGAAGTAGTATCTAAGGTACTTTAGTACTTGTAGGTAACCTGTTGTAACGTATTTTATGTGTTGATACATCAATTGTAGATAGTACCTCTAATTTTGAATATCGTTATTTCAGCACCGTTGCACTGATGAAAAATGTATGACCGTAAGGAGTCAAGCTTTCTTAAGCAGTTCAACTTTTTTTTATAAAGCTTTATTGTTACATCTGATTAAACAAGAGACATAAGCTATCCCAAAATAACATTATTCGTCGCGTTTATTTCAAGTGCATTAAGATTTTTAATAGTTTAATCTTAAAATCAATGTCAAATGTAAGTAAAATTAATTGAAAAATAAATAAGACACATTTTTACCTTATAAAAATCTTATTAAAGGAAAAAGATATAGCACGACATGCGAGGAATTTGATCCCAGTATTAGCGATCTATCTAGGAAATCACCACATCCACTTACCCACAATAACTCATTAAACTTCATGGTAACATTTATTATACAACTGACTTGCCACGTGCATAAAAACTTTACATCAAAATATCGAAAAAACGAAAGCCCATTGTCAAAAACCCTATTAGGTTTTTTTTAGTACTAGGTATGCATTACATCTTGAACTGACTGTCGTTTCAAAAGCGATTCCTACGACCGTGTATTCCCCTTGTGAGTACGAGTCCATGCACGGTACCCCCCGAATGGGTGGATGAGTTCCGAGCATTTATCTGCAACAACGCACGAGCACTTGGCGAGAAAATACTGTACTTATGCCAAAAATCATGAAAAGAGCACATGAGTGTGTATATTTTGTTTTAAAAACGTTATATTTCATTGAAAATATGTCTATTAATAAAATTAATAACTTTTCAATGTCCTTAGACATTTTCGTTTAGTTTATATCTATGTTTTACAAACCATTCCACATCTTTGTAGTGCAAGGATAATACAATCCCACCATTTATCACTTATATTGTTCCTAATATTATTTTGGCAACTTTAGTCTAACATACACATTTCCCTTATTGGAAACTCATAACTTAGACGTTCAAATACTTGTATGGTTCACTGTAGATATCGTTTTTTAGTATTTACAATGTTTCTCAATTTTTTTACTCAAATTATTTTCATAATCACCAGCACGTTAGTTTATCACAAAACAATTTCTTATGAGTTGCGAGCTTCATACTCTGCTCTGCCACATGAACGGAAACGAAAAATGCCGAATGGGCGTAAATCACTGTATCCAGCTGTTCTCGAACCGTGGGACGTACACTGGTATTCTGAAGAGTGTCGCGATCACGTTGTGTCTTATATGTACTCTCAATCGTGCTGAACTTGAAGAAAACATCGATCCATAGAATGAAGTAGGGATTCCCTAGGTCAGTGTTCTTCGAGTGAGAGGATCGGACGTTACATCTTTTATTAAATTGCCTGCAGTCGCCGCAGACGTTTTCTACGAACATGAACATAGGAGGAGTAAGAACATAACGCGAAGAATGGAACAGAAAAAAAATAAGAAGCTTTGGCTGTAATAGTCTTTTGACTATTGTTTCTGGTGAGGTACATATGTATATAACCAGGGAAACTACCATATACCTGATTTAATAAGCTTTATTATGTCAGTTATAAGAAACTAAGGAAAATATAATTATATACATATATAAAAAAATAATTCCTTTCTACGATCTGGTTTTCCGTCCTTACTCTTGAACATTCTCACACTCATTACTCATGCCACATTCTCCCACTCCTTCCTAGTCTACCGCCTCCGCCGTTTCCCTCGTATACCCTCACATCCTTGCCTAATCGATATATCAGGGTCCTAATTACCTTCCAACAGTTTCAAGATTTTTCAGTCGTTTCATTACTCTTTTCCCTGGAGTTTCTTTTAACGTTATTTCATGTTCTTTCATGCCCTAAACTTGCAAATCATGAAAATTAAAACTTATTTCATTGATACTTTTTTAGATTACAAAATTAATTGAAATACATTCTTCAACTGGTATTTCCTTGTTTACAAAATGATAGATAAAACAGGCGTTCGTATGTCTATCCTCGATGTTTTCAATTGTAAAGGAGGAAAAAGATACAAACTCAGCGTCGGCAATGCACCGCGCTCTCGACGGCGGCAGTGTCCTCGGCTTTACGCGACCGAGCATGGGGGTAGTTTTAAAAGATTACACTGGATAATTGCGTACTAAAATATTATTGCTTGAAGGAGACTTGAACCCGATCTTGCCCAGGGTTTCAGCGTGATGACATACCAAGATGACACTGAACTCAAAAGTCTTACAATTTGACTCCTTACATACTCGAAAAATTTAGTGATTTTTGAGAGAAGTGGTAAAAAATTCGTCAGCGAGCAATGATTGCTCGCACATGTTGCGAGTCAATCCTATCTGGGGATATACGCGAGACTAAACACTGCGCGTTTCATCGCCGTACAGGATCCGTATGTAACAAACATTTCTAATTAAATTGACAAATTAATAAAAATTAAAAAAATAATTATACTAGAAATAATTCATAATCTTTAATATCATGATCAACTTTTAACTCATAGTGGAGTCTTGATAATGTTCAATTTGTCAGATTACCTGTCGACCAACAAACGCGATTATCTCACCGCTTATTTGCAACTTTTACATTGTTTCATTTCGTTTATCGACAGAAGCAAAGACAAGTTATTGTGACTAATCGTTGCATTGGCTAGAAACTTTAAGGAAAATTCGTAGTAACTTCTGTAAACCTGAAAAGTTGAAAACAATTTGTGTTAATACCCAAGAAAGTTGTTACCAAGGAGTTTCTTCAGCAATTTTCAATAATGCTCCTACTGAAAGTTTGCGTCTCAGTCTCCCAGCGACAAAGTAAAAATCAACTTTCATTACCCTCACCTTCTTCTGGCCATCCTGGAACTTAATACGGTTATCGCTATACGAAACACGATTTAATACACTATGATCATTTTTATACGAGAATAAACAAAGAGTCCTAAACAGTTCTATATGGCTATTAATATGTATATGCTTTGTTAATAATGTATTCTTTTTCATTTGAATAAAACTCGAGGTCCATATTCTTTCCATAAAGGAATATAAGTAGCACAATCAGTTAGTATTTTAGTATCAATTGATTATTATTCAAAAATTTGGTCGAATAGAATATTCTATATACATAGGTAATTAAGGTAATTGTAAGTATAATTCAAGATGATGTAAATACAGTGGACTATATTAGAATAAATTCATTGGATCAGAAATCTCTTTCGGTATAATATCGGCAAGCTATAGCGTGCATTGAAATATGCGTACATACTTAAGGCTAATATATTCCAAGCCTACAATTTGTAACCAAGTTACCATTCATCATCAATATAATGATATAAACGGGACTTTAATTGAAAATAAACTGTTTGCTGTAGCATTCATTTGTTGCTGTTCATTTATTATATCGTCATTTATTATAGCGTATATCGTTGTGTGGCAGCTCTCCTGTATCTACCACTAGAGGGACATACGAAATGGAACTTTCTTGAAAGCACTCGATCCAACTACCTCGACCATATATATATACCGCCTTTAACCTTCCTTCTAATATCCCTGTGTCTAAGGCAGGGCCCGCTAGGTAGCCTTATTGATGAGTCCGCTAGTAGGCCCAGGACGAAACGCAACATACTTCCATTTTCCTATCTTATCCCCTCTCCACAGCTCCACAGTTGTATGCAATAATACTAAATGTAAAAAGCATTAGGAACATATTCACTGGAGAATGTCGAGTAGTAACACCATATATTTAGCGGTAACGTTATCAAATGTAGATAGTCCACCGCCATTTCGCATTTATGATTTTCTACAAGTCGGTTGGCCTCCACGTGTCTTCGGTAAACCGAAAATAGTAGTATGTACAGAGAAGATACGATACATGTTTGAAGTACGGGACCACTTTCGAACTAATAACGTGGAGAGTGCAGATTTTCGAGACTGTTTTGTCGCTACCGATAAACGTAGACAAGGATAGCAAGCGAGAGAGAGAGAGAGAGAGAGACAGAGAGCCAAGGCAGTCGAAGAAATTTACGTATTCCTGTCGGTGAAATAATTTTAAGAAAACGACGACAGTTTCTGTGACTTTCTTATTTCTGCTTATTTTGTTACGAAATTTTTTCAGATATATTGATGTAAGTTCCAGACAGATAAGCAGTAGCTTCGCGTGCTATTAAAAGCTCGTTGTACAAAACATCTTACAACTTCGAAACTAACGATGTTTTGTACCCACGTATACTGAGACTTCGTTGCTTGTTTTGATAAGTACTACATGCCCCTAAACTTTGGTACCAACTTTCAGAGACACCCTGTGTAACAGACTTAAGGGGGTAGACTCACGGTAAAACAGAGTGTCGAGGTTACCTGCAAAATAAGCCAAAAATATGGGTTTGCGGGGTTCGATTTTTCGTCCTTATATGAGAATTTTGGGTTGAAATACGACTTATTCGAAAGAGGAACCTTCAATGCAGTGCGCTCTGGTCGTCATTTGATCCGATTATGTTGATGCTCAATAATATGAGTGTGGCAATGTGGAGCAAAAATTTACAGCTTGACAGCCGCCGAATCTAAGCAATTTTCGTATACAAAGAGAATGTTCGCAATGAAATGAGGACCAGAGCGCACTGCGTTGGAGCCTCCCGTTTCAAATGGGCTATCGTTCGACGCAAAATCTTCTCATATAAGAACGAAAAGTCGAATCCCGCAAAAGCATGCTTTCCCGTGTGATTTCGCCATATTGATGATGATACAGAGCAAAATACGTGTAAACTTTAGTTCAGCTGTTCTCCGCGAGGAGGCGCCATAACGGAAAGACCAAATGAGAGTTGGCGCGAGTGGAGCAGCAGCTCGCTGTACTACTGCACATTGAAGCCTGTCTGCATGTGTATCGTCCGCGCTTTTCGCCTCTGCAATAGCTCGACGCTCGTTTTGTTTTGAGCCCGGAAAGCGGCAAGGCGATATGTTTATGCATAGAAAAGCAAAACGAACGGCGCTGTCTTGTAAACGCAACGCGTCCCCCGCACACTTATAGACAGAGTACAATGAAGTTGTACAATCTTTTTTTTGTACATTTTTAAAAGTGATATATGGTAATATATGTTGGAGAATGTTTTTGATTTTTTTTGCTGCAAAACTTAGGTTTAAAAAGTGAAAAATCCGAAAAATGCATATTTCGTAGTAAAGTTGTAAGAGCACTACTACTTTTATATTTTTATCGTAATAACACACTATTATCACCAATTTTTTTTGATTTTCAGAAAAAGTGCACCGTGGTTCAAAAAATCAAAAACCAACTTTTTCAAGGTGTTTAACGCGAAAAAGCGACCGTTACTTTAAATTTTTATATGCCCCTTATGCAGTGAGTACCGCACGTGATATTTAATATTTCTACATTCGGAAGGAAAAATATGTAAACAGAAAAAGTTGTAGATGCACGGAGGAAGTTACCAAACTCAAAAATTCTGAATCTCGCTAAACAAGTAGTGTAGGTCCTCAGTAACACAAAGCTATTTTTCGTTGGTGTTAATTTTCACTTTTAGGGAGTGAAATCAACCCTAAAAGTTTTAGATTTTTTTTACCTTTTTGACTATAATTTTGTAATGATAACGGATAGGGCAAAACTTTAACGGGATAGATTGTTCAGTTTTTTATATTCTACAACCCCACTGCAATAAAAGGTATCCTCATAGTGCAATTTGTTTTAAATACACAAATTCTCCGTTTTTTATTCCATAACGGTAAATGATAGAAATAGTTATATTATATACCAAAAAGTATTAATTTTGAACGATCTAACGAAATATAAAATAAAATCATTTTTTTTGTTTACGTTGTTGTTAAAAACAATTAATTACCGTTATTCGTATATGCCTGCGTTTTTGTTCGACTCATCACTCTGTTTGTATTTTTCACCATAAAGTAGGTGTGTTCTACCATATTTGAAGATCTAATATATATTCCATTCTGAAAGATGTATTTAAAAAAATTTATTGCACGTGTACATGGAACTCTTTGCAACGCCTGTTTTTGGGTGATTATTCGGAACCATCACGATCAGGATCTCCCTCTCAAACGGGCAGAAAGCTCTTCACCCATAATCAACATGTATATGTATGTTCAGAAAATATTTGCATTAACTAGCTAAATAAATATGTAAGAAATAAAGCAATATTTGATATGTGGGCGAGGGTAATCGCGATAATCACTTGAGAGCAGGCGTTTTTGCAATATATTTCATGTACACGTGTAATACAATTTTTTATATAAATTTGTAAGTATAGAATATATATTCGACCATGAAGTATAATAGAAAATACATATTTTGGCGTGAAAAATGCAAATAGAATGAAGAATCGACCAAAAACATATCAAGATACGTATAACGGTAATTAATTGTTTTTAACAAAGACGCAAACAAAAAAATTATTTTATTTTATATTTCGTTAAATCGCTCAAAATAGAAACTTTTTAGTATATAATAATCATTTCTATAATTTACCGTTATGCACAAAAACAAATAATTTGTTTCTTTAAAACAAAGTGGACAATTAGGATAACTTTTATTGCTGCAGGGTTGTAGATTATAAGAAAACTGAATAATTTATTCTTTTGAAGTTTTGTCCTATCTCTTACCATTATAAAGTTATACTGAGAAAACTAAGAAATGCTAAAACTTTGAGGATTGATTTCACCCCCTACAAAAGAAAATTAACACCGACGAAAGATAGATTAGTATTACTGGGTCCTACAGTACTTACTTGTACTTCGAGTTTCAGAATTTTTGAGTTCGATGACTTTCCTTATCGTTTATCTGAAGCTATTTCACATGACTATATTTCGAAGTTATAAAATTGATTTCAATGGTTACATTGGCAGAGTGACTATGGTGTCAAACTGTAAAACACGTACTAAACATTTTGGTCATAAGTTCATGCTTTGCACAAGCGCAATTTTTTTCTCTTACATTTTTTTCAATCCTTAACTATACAATATGCAAATAAGTAACAATAATTTAAAAACATGTGAAAGATATTTTAAAAATATGTTACTTTGAAGTATACACAGAAATAATTTAGGAGCATATTTTACGCAATCGTTTCTGTAGCCATGGATTATTCTACTTATGGGTATTACTTCGCATTTCCTAGATCAAATATATGTATGGAATGATGCGATGCACTTTTACTTCATGTCAACTCCATTTATTACTGATAAGTACTATTGAATTAAAGTTTATTTATTTATTAGGTGTCGAAGAATCCAAATAATTCTATAATTAACAAGGTAAAAGAATAGTAAAACTGGAGAAGGAAACAATATTATCATGTAGTCAAGAATTGAAAAAAAATCTTAGTAAAAGAAGTTAACTTGTATGGTGCGCAAACTTGCGACCAAACCATTTTGTGTGGACTTCACAGTCGCACCAACAAACCACTTTCGTGCAATCATTGCGATGAATTGTCACGGCGGCAACGCGACAACACCGCCGTTGATTCATGGCAACGCTGCGCTGCCTTCAGACGATTTCTCCCCTTGCCCCGCTATCACACAATAAACAGCTGCGAATTACTTTACGCTTTCGTGAAGGAACACGACAGTGACTCCGCCTCATATTTGTCAGGCAGCCATATGATTGTAGGTAATGATCTTACTGTAACGAAATCTACGATGCCTACGAAATCTGTGACGTCACGCGACGGGTCTACCCCCTTAAAAGTTAAACTTCGCAAACCTTAAAATCTAGACTCCGGCTTGCTTGGCTGGCCGCCTAATGATGGCCGGAATATTTTTCTAACCTCATACCTAATGTAACTTAGTCTAATCAGTGTTTGTATTAAGTTCGACTGGTAGTTAGACAGCCGGCCGCACAAGCTGATATTTGGTTTTGAACACTAGATTTACTAAGGGGGTCAAAACGACTTGTTTTGTCATTCTTTATACTTATTACTCGTTTTCTGTACAACGTATATTTTAATATATTATTACTTTTATTGAAATGTCTAAATGATTAATTATGTATATTTATTATATATAACCTTCCTTCCAATGTCAAAACGTTTAAGGCAGAACCTGCTAGGTAGCCTCACTGATAAGTCAACTAGCAGGTCTAAGGAGGAAACGCACACCCTTCCTTTTTCCTATTCTATCGCCTCTTCCTAGAGCCACAAATCGAATTTTTTTAATGCATTTTCCAGTAGATTGTAAAAGAGTATATATTTTAGTTTCAAAACGTGTATCTAATTTTAAGAAATGTGTCTTTAATCGGACGTTACGACTTTTTAACAAAATGGATTGTTCCGTCCGATGCGGAACACAACGGAGAAAAATTTCTCGAGGATTGGTTTATGACATGGACATGACAAGAAGATTATTTTCGGGCTTAAGTTTCTCCAACCTTTTTTTGATTTATCTCTGTTACCGACAATTTCACTTCCGCGACAGTCAAGTTTATTTTTTGAGTCATTTCCATTTTCGTACAATAGCTTTAGAATTTCGTTTCGTTCGTCCTAGAGCCATGTCATAAACCTGGAAGTTCCGAAGGGTCAACTAAAAACACGTGCGTAATGGTTCTGGCAATTAAGAGTCAACCTGGAGGAACTTTCCGCGACATCGTCGAATCTTTGAGAAACCCCCACGCGTAGGCATTGCCGTCACCCCCGCTCGGAAAGGGGTGGTCCAAAATGCCGCCGAAATCCTAAGAGTGCGCTGATTGGGAAATTGAAAATCCAATCAGCGCATTTTTTGTATAAGCTCGAGGCGCCCCGATCGAGCACCAAAAAAAACGAGTCAGTCAGAAAAGATCACGCGAAGCGAACAGTAAGAAAAAAACATTTCGCAAACGAATCAGCGAGTCCACCATCCGGGACATCGCGTTACATGTTATCCAGTCCAATAGTCGGGACTTTTGACGTTATCGAATCAGTTGGCCACGATTAATTTGGCGGCCAACGGTTAACGTCGCAAACATGGATCCCATAATAGGCAATATCACTATATTTGTCGATATGTTTTTGTTTCCGATGCTTTGCGACTCAGAAAGTGTTTCAAAATTAATTTCAAGAAGGCGTTCATAGATGAAACACTACTTGCCCATAATACGTTTAAAAATTCGGGATTCTATTTTGCATCGTTATCAATAAAAATATTTTTACCTACAAAATTACTTAGAAAGATTTTCGCGAAGCGCTAAATTATTAGAAAAAATAAGTAATTTGGACGAATTTTGTCCTGACATTAACAGTGATGAAAGTGATCGACTAAAACTGTGATAATGAATATCGGCAATCAGACAGCGAAAGTAAAAACATGTCATCAGATATTAGCATTGAAGATGAAAGATTTAATTACTTGTATAGAAATAGAAAAAGTGTCCAATTTTTTTCAGATTCGGAAAATGAAAATAACGAATGACTAGAAAATATACTGTAAAAGCCGGATGTCGAAGGTGGCCTTTATAAGTATTCTATAATATCTTAGATCTTGGAGGAATAAATTCCCAGATATTATACAACGAAACAACAGGAAAAACATGTCAAGGAAGGATTTCTTGTTTCAATTAGCTGATAAACTTGCAAATGATTATAAAGGTATAACTACATTATCTTCAACAGAAGCGCAAGTATCATTATCACTATCAAAAAGTCAAACAAATATGTCGTTGACACGAAAGCGATATCAAACACGATATTCTATAAATAATAAAACGAAGAATATTTGTAGAACATACAATAGACGCGTCTGTAGTAAGTGTATTGCTACGACGATTGTAACCTGCAAGAAATGGATTTAAAATTTGCATTTAATTAAATTTTTACGATTATTATTGTTATGGTATTAGTACTATTATTATTATTATTAATTTCATTCTTAATTTTCGTTACATGAAAGAGGAAAAAATGAAAAACATATTTTTGTCATGCGTACGTAGCGTTTGCTAAAGATCGCCGATCGTCTAGTGTTTCTATAAATACATTGCGATGACTGACAGACGGACGTATATAACGGGTGAACAAAAAATTAAATTTAACCAATTTTAATTATTTAGCTGACTGAATGCTGACTTGCGTGACGGGTTGCTTCATGACAGTCAGAATACTGATCCGACCCTAACTCAAACTTAAATTAGCATCACCGAAAAATGCTTACGACGACCTTTAAGAAGAAAGAACATATGATAATAAATAATGTCGCGTCCTAGTACCGCAATTTTCGTTGAAATTTCGCGGGGTTGTAAATCCCGTTTACGCGGGTCGCGACGGTGGCTTTAGACGCGGACTGTATCGAACGTTAATCGATCCCAGTCTGGTTAGGGTGGGTAAATGACTAACACTTACGTTTACTTAATGTTCGTGTGTGTTTTAATTACAAGATCTTGGTTGATCTGTCGTGTCTCGTTTGAATCTCTTGTGTGTATGTCGCGTGAGTCTCGTGTTTGAATCTGAATCTCTCTCTGTTTGAATCTGAATCTCTCTGTGTTTTAATCTGAATCTTGTTGGTGACGGCGTGTGTTCGTGTTTTTATCGGTTCGGTTGTGTCTGTGATTGGCTAGCGCAGTGTTTGAGTGGTGGTTGTGTGTTTTCCTATTGGGTGTGTAGGTGGTGAGGGGTGTGTCCGAGTTTGGCGTTTCGGTGGTGGAGAGGTGGCCGAAAATGTTTATAAAAATTACGGACCGTTCCTGACCATCACCTAACGGTGCTCTTTATGGCCCTGGTCCTAGCGGCAATCGCACGTGCTATGCAGCTGGGACGCGTACCCCCGAATTGACGGTAACTCGGTTGTAACGTAATAAACCAATTAAGGTGGAAAATGTGTTTGGTCTAGGGACCGAACAAATAATAAATAAATATTTTTTTCAATTTTTAAAAAACTCAGTGGATAAAATTTGAAAAATAAAAGTATTATCAAAATTTATATATAACATTTCTTTATAATTTATTCAAGATATTATTCGAATAAAATATGCTCAACTCTGGTTGTAACGCCTTATTGATGGACTACGGTTTATAGGTATCGCTTTATAGACGTGGAGTAAAATCAGAGCGTCAAAAATCAACACGTTTAATTATCAAACACGTTTTAAAGGCTGGTATTTACTGTACCCTACGAGCAATAAATAATTATGAGGGAACGCTGTGAAGTCGATTTATACTGTTCGACACGAGACATTTACGGCACGACTCCGTTCGGGTAAATGTTGGTCGTTATACATACGAAACACGGCTAGAATGGTTCGTTGGTTCGAGGTAGATAGTGTTCTTTGGTAGGGTCGACTATTTAGCAAAGGGTGAGAAGATAGTTGAATCAAGTGCACACTGTTGTTGTGCTAGTGGTGCAGAAAGTGAGGAACAGCAGTGGAAAGTGGAGGAGAAAGCGGGAATTGAACCGCAGGGAAGAAAAAGGCGATAGTAGGAATCGCCAACAAGTGAGGTTAGGTGTTATAGTTTAGGGACAATGAGTGAGAGGGCCAACGAGCGCGACACCTGGAGAGGTAGTGAGGAATTAACGGAAGAGGGGGCGGGAAGAGGGAAGTTCAAAAGAGAAGAATTGCTCACTGACAGTAAAAAAAGGGAGCGACCAACTAAAACAAGTCAGCGCCTTAGGGAACAAGAAAACAAAAGCAGTATGAAAGGTTCAATATTGAAACATTTACAGCCGGTACAGAACAGGTCAAATTATGAAAAAATGGATGAAGAAGCAGGGATAGCAGAGGAAGAGGGAGAGGAGTCAGAGGATCTCAATGGGACGATGATGGAGGAAAGTGAATTCGAGAAAACTCAAAACGTCTCAATGCAAGAGATACACAGGATACTTCGTAGATTGGAAGTAAAAGAGGAGGAGAGAAGTAAAAAAGTCAGCGAAGAGTTGCGGAATATAAAAAAAGAAACAGAAAGAGTATTAAAACAGGAGTTGCAGAATTTACAGTCCTCGCTAAGGGAAGAAATAGAATCATTAAAAGCAGAGTGGATTAGGAAGGAGACAACTTGGAGCAAAGAAAAGGACAAACAAGACAGAAGAATCACACGATTGGAACAGGAAGCATTTAGGGAAAGACAGGACAAAGAAGATTGGACAAAAAAGATAGACGAGAAAATAGCAAATCTAGATGCAACAGCGATTGAAGAAAACATAAAAGTTCAGATGGAGAAAGTACAATACAAGTTGGAACTGATGGAGAGAGAGAAAAGAAGACATAACGTGGTGATTAGAGGCCTCCAACTTAAGGAAGAAAGCAGAACGAAGGAAGTGGAAAAGTTTTTTAAAGAGGAAATGGGAATAGAGGGCAGGGTTCGCGAGGTGGCAAAACTCGGAGTGCATGGTAAGCACGGCGGAATGCTGATAGTGCAACTAGAGTCAAAGGACATGAAAATTCAGATAATGCAGCAGAAGAAGAAGCTGATAGGGTCATCGGTGTACATTCACGATGATCTTACAGTGAATGAAAGAGAAACACAGAAGAGGATCATGGAAGTAGGGAAAGAGCTAAGGGTGAAAGGTAGGAAAGTGAGGTGGGGATATATGAAAATGGAAGTGGACAATAAATGGTATAAATGGAGCGAGGAGAAAGGAGCATTTGAAAATTACGGTTTTTTAGAGGAGATGGGGAATACGGGAGTACGGGGTTAACAATCATATCATGGAATATAGCAGGCACAGGAAGGTTGAGGGAGGTATGGGAGAAAGTTAAAAAGTACGATATAATAATTTTACTGGAGACATGGTTAGAGAGCGAGAATGGAATGAAACGAATGAGGAATTGGGGACAGAACTTCGATTGGTGGTTTAAAGCGGCAGACCGACTCACAAGTAAGGGAAGAGCAAGGGGAGGGCAGATACTGGGCATAAAGAAAGGAACGATCAAGTATAAGGAGAAGGTTAAGGAGTGGAAATATGGGATGTGGTTTGAGGAAGAAGGAGCAGGGGGTTTGAAGCTAGTATCGGTATACAACAACGTAGGAATAACAACAGTAAGAAGGGAATTAGATCCACTAGTAGAAGAAGGGATTGAAAAAAGCCAAAAAATACTGCTCGTAGGAGACTGGAACTGCAGAATAGGGGAAGAGCAAATGAGCACGAAGGAGTGCAATGAAGAAAGCATCCAGAGGAAATCGCAAGACAAGACCATCAACGCAGAGGGGAAAAAGCTGAGAGGCATGTGCGAGGAATATGGTCTGACGGTACTCAACGGAAGGGTGAGGGGTGATGAAGAAGGCAATGTAACCTATGTCGGGCCAAGGGGTACGTCGGCAATTGATCTGGCACTAGTGAAGGAAGGAGACGAGGACCAAATACAGAGGCTCTCAATAATAGAGTCGGAGGAGTCTGACCACTTCCCTCTGTTGCTGGAACTAACAAGGAAAGGTATAGGAGACACTCAGGTGCAGAGACAGGTCGAAGAATTTGTGTGGCGGCCAGAAAGATTGGAACTTTTTAAAGAGACAGTACGCGAGCAATGGAGAAGCACAACGAAGGAGTTGCAAGGGAAGGATCGAATAATCCAATTTGTGGAGTTCATTAAAGAAGCAGCCAGAAAGACAGGCATGTTAAAGAAAAAAAGGGAAGGGCCTGTTTGGTTTGATAGAGAGTGTCACATGGAGAGAAAGAAAGTAAGGAAATTACTGAAAAGATTCACGAAATCAAGAGAAGACGAGACGAGATCAAAATACGTGCAGTCAAGAGCCAGTCTGAGGAAGCTATATGAGAAAAAGAAACAACAACAACGCGAAAGAGAGTGGAAGGCGGTCGAGGAAAGCAGAAATATGTCACATTTCTGGAAAGCAGTTAGGCAGTTCAGGCCTAGGAAAACAAAAGTGGGACAGACAATTGGAAACAGTGAGTGGTTGCAGCACTTCAAGAACCTGTTAGGCGGAGAAAACTGCGAACAAGGATCTCTAGAAAGGCAAAACGCAAGCGAGTTTGCAGATTTGAACGGAGAAGGGACAAACAAGGAATTAAATAGGGATATAGAAGTAGGAGAGGTAGTAGCAGCAATTAGGAAGATGAGAAATGGGAAATCCCCAGGACAGGACGGACTAGGAATAGAATTTTACAAAGCCCTTCCTACTGAAATGCTGGAGAACTGGGCTCAATCACTGAATCAAATTTGGAGTGAAGGAGTGATACCTGAAAGTTGGAAAATGACGTTAATTTACCCACTACATAAAGGGGGCGAAGAAGACAATGTCGCCAACTACAGGGGAATCTCACTGCTTAACACAGGGTACAAGATATTGGCGAACCTGCTAGGTGAGAGACTGCACAACTGGCTGAGCAGGGAGAGGATTTTGGGAGAAAGTCAGGCCGGCTTCCGCAGAGGGAGGGGCACAAGAGACCAGATATTCGTCCTAAACGCCCTAATCAATAACAAATTGAAGAAAGCAAGAGGCAAATTGTATGCACTGTTCATCGACTTCAAGGCGGCGTTCGATTCGATGGACAGGGGGCTTCTAGTAGGGAAATTGGAGAAGGTGGGAATTAACGGGAGGATGCTGAGAATGATAAAGGAGATCCACAGCGGAACGAAGAACAGAGTTATCACGGCCTGGGACGTGACAGAACCCTTCTACTCCGTTAAAGGAGTAAGGCAGGGTTGCCCCTTGAGCCCTCTCTTGTTCACCTTATTTATTGAAGACTTGGAGAAGGAATGGAGCAGAAACGCGGAGGGAGGGACAGTAATTGGCGGTACAAAGATATACGCCCTGAAATACGCTGATGACATCGTGGCAGTGGCGGAAGATGCCAGTGGCCTGAAGGACATGATTAAGACGTTGGAAAGATATGAGAAGAGGAACCGGCTAGAAGTAAACAGCAGGAAAACGAAGGTAATGAGGTTTCAACGTGGTAGACCTCCTAAAGAAGACAGTTGGTACCTCAGGGGAAGTGAACTTGAGGTTGTGGATAAATTTAAATATCTGGGGGTATGGTTTACCACAGGAGGTTCCTTTAGGAGACATTTGAATAGCCAGATGAGTAAGGTGCAAAGTGCGATAAACGCAGTATGGGGGATATGGAAGAGAGCGAGGATACACACATGGAAGAGAAGAATATATTTGCTAGATAGCTTGGTCAGCTCGGTAATTTTGTACGGTGCGGAAACGTGGGGTTGGCAAAACATACAGGAGGTAGAAAGGCTACAAGGGCGGTTCATCAAGATGGCGATGGGTCTTAGTAGGAACACCCCAGACTACATATGGATGCTGGAGTCAGGTAGGGTGAAGATAGCGAGACAGGCTCGAAAGAGAGCAAGCCAGTACATGCTAACGATAGCTAGAATGGGAGAGGATAGATGGCCGAAAAGATGCCTGCGAGAGGAACTCAGAGGCTTATTGAATGCCAGGCCATCAGAATGGGGGAAAAGAATGAAAAAAGCATTCAGAGAAGCCGGAGATGATGGACCGATGGTAATGCCATCGAGGGAACTAGAACATGAAGCCTTAGAAAACAGGTTAAAGCGGGGTCTGCAGACAGTGATTGAACAGGATATGCAGGAACTGTGGAGTAGGGTGGACAAATCAAGATATTGCAGAGAATACGGGAAAAGGAAAAGTGCAATAGGGCTCGAAAGTTACTGGAATAATCCTAGGATCCGAGGAGAGTTAAAGGAGCAGTGGGCTAGACTACGCTGTGGCAACGTAGCAGCGAAAAGGTTCGGGCAGGAAGAAGAGTTGCAGTGTAGAATATGCGGTTCAGAGGAGGAGAACTTCAGACACGTGTGGGTATGCGAGGGTATGAGAGGAAAGGTTGGAGCTGATATTGAAGAATGGATAAGCAGGGTAGTGGGAAAGGAGAACTGGGAGGAAGTGATAAACGAACTACTAGCCGGGGAATTAAGTGAAGAACTTTGTATATATAGTAGGGTTTTTGAAAAAACGACAAGAGAAGCAGGTACCAAATAAGAGTAGTGCATTACTTACCAAAGAACATTAAGGCTTGTGTCTAAGTTTAGATTTAGGCTTAGGTATAGAGTTTAAAGTTGGTATTTAGGGCTTAAGGTTTAAGGTTTAAGAGTTGGAGTTGAAATTAGAAGTACGTTATAAGAGAGCTATAAGTCTGTAAATAAATGTTGATAAATATCTGACGAGATGAATGTATCTAAATCCAAAAACTGTAAAGTATGGATGGTGAATAAATATTAAAAAAATATTATACATACGAAACACATCGCGTCTGAACCGATCCGTAACGCTCGATATAATGTTTGTCTGAATCGAATCATGCCATAAGAGTTTGGTGCCTGAACTGAGTCGTGCTATAAAGGTATCGGCACAGAGGGTTAGGGAGCTAGAGCAGTCATATGAGTTCTCAGCCGCGCGATACGTCAAAGAGTTAATATTACCGACAAGATTAGGAGAAAGATACAGGTTACGGCATGTTACGGAGCGCGACTTTTCGTTCTTATATAAGAAGATTTTGGATCGAAAGATAACTCATTCGAAAGGGAATGGTTCATCGCATCATTTTGAACAAACATTATCCAGGGAACACTCTATTTGAAAACATGGTTACATCGTGCTACTGTAACCTGCTTTAACCGGGTCAATCGTGTTACTCGGGTTTTAGGTGTTTTGAGTTACCCGATTAAATGGGTTACTCTATGGTACCGAGAACGTAACCGGCTACGGGTTACGGTTTGGATCCCTGCTCTAATTCCAGCTCTATCCTGTTCCGGTGGGCCCATGGAATTGTGAAGACGACTCATTTACCTGTAGTCAGCATAACTCAAACCCCGAAACCAGCTGACAACTAAGCATAAGACCCCATCCACGAGCTAAAGAAACATGTATAAGAATTACATCCTCGAACAATAAAGTCAGTCTCTGCTTCACCAATAAAAATAACGTTTATTAAAATCTTCTCATCGCGTTATCTACGGATCACGATCGATTTGTAGAGTTTCGAAATATAAAACGCTTTGTGCCGGAAAGCCTTACGTATTATCTTCTTTGAATAAACGTGTTGTTTTATTTAATTGATTACGAGTCACGTATTCATTAAATAGCGTCATTCCCATTTCTGAGATTACGCATATTTCCCGTGACAGAATCAAGACCGTCCTGAGAGCGAACTATAAGCAGACTAATTGTAAGAGTGAATCGACGACCGAGTGCGAACACGTGTGTGATCGAACTGAGGCTGAACCGGTAGTAGATCGTAAGTGGATTGTGATTGGATCGGTAGTACGTTACGGGCCTAAAACAACGTAATTAATGGAACATTCTTCAAAAAGAATTAGAAGCAATAAACGACAATAGTAAAATTATTGAATACACCACTGGGATACCTAAAATCGTCACGCAACAATCGAGAGTCGAAAAACGAGTATACATAAGAACTAGCGACCCTCTATGCTCATCATTAGAAATATTTATAGAAAAACCACACTCTCTCACCACTCTATATACAATACAAAGTATTTCTGAACTGGTAATAATCGAAAACACAG
Source organism: Eucera pruinosa (assembly GCA_028830335.1). NCBI lineage: Eukaryota > Metazoa > Arthropoda > Insecta > Hymenoptera > Apidae > Eucera > Eucera pruinosa. The sequence goes on along the minus strand of JAMYCR010000008.1, from coordinate 1,785,002 downwards.
AATGACACTTTCTCGTAAAAAACTTCATTTTCGAATAAATCTACTTTGAAGATTTGTAGAGTACGCATACATTTGCACATAATATTATTTATATCCAACGTTACCATCCAATTCCATTCTGGAGGAAATTACTATAATTTATGTGGTGACTCTTGTTTCAGTCAAGTAGAAGTGGAAGAAAAAATAGAAAGTGTTCTATTGTGACGTACTCTTTTAGGATTAGGTTAGTTTAAGAAAGCGACTTGTCAATGCAATGCAATAGCACATCCAACGTTTCTACCCCCATCGCTATATCCACGGAGGCAATTGGGATGGCAACGCTGCTTATATGTAACTGCTTGAAAGGTATCACTGTGCTGTTTCGATTTATTGTATTACCGAACCTCGATAAGTCGACCTCCTTTAACTCGAAAATTTTGTTCATTCCTTTGCACTCTGTTGTGGAAACTTCTATGAATCGATATAAAACTTACTTTAACTCGAATTGTTTGCCACATATGTATGTAGATATATTTTTCTCCTGTAACACAAATTTAGAATAGTCAGATCTCTACACATCAAGTTTACCGCTATAAGTCAAACTTTTATCGTCGCTACCTCTATAATTCGAAATTATAGCTCTGTCAAACTTTGTCAAACGAATAAACGCTGGAAAACATAAGACGATACTTGCTGTGTACCCTTCATAAGTCGAATTATTGTATAGTTACAAGTTCCCTGCCGAATCGACGAGAACCGAAAAGACGAGAAGACTTTTTTGGCGAACCTAATAAGTAGATTGTACATAGTAATTATATCGTGTACCATGCGTGGAAGATGTTGCCTCTTCTTTTTAAGTACTAATATATTATTTAGTTTTAAATTTATATATGTGAAAGTATATTTGCTTTGAACGCATTTAAATAAATATGCCGTGTATGCCGGGTACACGTGGCACGAAACATGTTAAACCTCGGTCACTCGACAACTTCAATAAGTCGAAGATTTTAACTCATTCCTTGAGATTTAAATTATTGAGGCTAGATGATAAGGGATAGACATTGAAATGAAATTATTTTGTAAACAAGAATATTGTTTAAAATAACAGGCCATGACATTGGTGTTTATAAATACAAATGCAATTAAAACTAGTATACAGTGTAACCAAATATACATATATACTCTATGAATCTCTGAAATCAATTTATTCGGAAATCAAGCTTTGTACGAAAAAATGGCACTGTATATTTTCGATTTCAATTATTTTTTTATATAGATTCACTTCCTTCCGGCTTGCACCATCAATTCAGAAACACCGTTATAATACAGTATTTGACTTGGCTTCCAATATCTTGGCATCTGAGACATAGGACTGTGTAGTCTTACTGATGAGTCCATTAGTAGGTCCAGAGTGGAACGCATTATCCTTATTTTTCTATCATTCCACTTGTTCTCCTACTTCCTTTTTATCTTTACAGCTCCATACGAGTAACGCTATCGATCTATTACTAGAATGCTGAAAGGTGTTGCATAAAACAAAGAGATTTACATAGAAGTATTGCATATTCGTTTTCCTCCTTTGACTCTATAATCTTAGTTGAAAGTTGGCATGAAAGCAAAATTCCTGTCTACAGATTGAAACTTAACGATTTTAAACTGTATTGTTGTGATAGTCTGCATAAAATAGAATTTGTTATGGGAGGTGGAGGGAAGGGTTATTAAAAAATATTATTACTGAAAAGTTAAATAAAGCTCTATGTTATATCGTATGTGAGGAGCAACAGAGCTTTATATGCGGCTAATCACTTACTTCTAACTTTGCTGTTATTGTAACATCTATTTACTTAGAATCCGACCTTCATCATTGGGAAAACACAATTTTCATAGATTTCTACAAAGCCCCTGTTTTCTACAGCATTTAAACTTTTATTCACAAAACTATCTTCTATAGAATGTAAAAGATACTTTACTTGTGTGATTTGAAAGCTATTTAGCAGCCGATGGACAACAGATTGTACGAATCCATAACGTTAGACCGACACATTTTTTCTCTTGTGTATCTTATATTTATTTCCATATTTTCTAATACACTATCTCATATGCTTCTACATGTCAAGTACCCGTTGCACGCTAATGATATTAAAAATTTTAGCAAAATATCTAAGCCGGTATGGCCTCACATTCATTGGTGAATATCCGTTCAGCGAGGGTGGCTCATTTTATCACTGGATAGTTGTCCGAAGTCAGAACTTTCCGCAGTAGTGAAATGCACGCGTTTTTTTTCGGGGATCCACTAGTAAACGCGACCCACAACCTTCCTGGCCCGCATGAGTGAATCAGATTTCTTAACTCCGGACATGCCGGTGTCATAAAACAATATCGTGCAGCTGGAGTCGGAAGATGCTAAAACTTTCCACTTTCTAGCCTCGAATCCTTGTCCCGTTGCTGTGCCTAGAAGGGTTATATAAGCCGCGATAATACTAACATTATTTTATTGTCTCTACGCAAAGTAATTAAAAATATATGTTACAGTTTTAGAAATCTTGATGTCCTCAAAATAAGAACATATTTAATATATTTAGTTATAAATTATGTTCTTGTCTGATTATTACGATGGCAATCTTGGAAGTTATTATTAGAATTGCAAAATGGTGATGAATGTAAAAATATTTGTAACGGTAACGGTCCATTTTATGATTGCTGAGTTTATTATAAATGCTTAGAATATCGGAACCGGCGACAAGGCAGAAGACGATGGTCCACTATTGGTCCAGGAGTAGTTTCATTGACAATGCGCATTACGCGAGGTTCTCACTTTTGCTTAAAACAGCACATTACATAGTGAAATGTCAAGGATGGATAGCTGAGGTGTGGTACGTTTCGAACAAATTTCAGACACATTTAACTTTAGCTTATATATATATATGACGTGGTGTTGGGCCCTGTCAGTTCTTCATCGTACAGGTAGTAGGCGAGTTAGGCTCCCTATGCATTTATTAGGCGTATTTCAACGGGATGCCGATTCCAGCCTACCACCAGACGGACATAAGACGAAATAGGACTTTCTCGAGAGCGCTCACTCCAACTACCTTGTCCTTATATACATCGCCTTTAATTTGTCATCCAATATCCCAACGTGCGAGGCCTACTACGAAGACTTTCTGATGAGTTCACTAGTAGGCCCAACACGAAATGCAAACCCTTCCGTTTCCTATTCTATCCCCTCTCCAGAATGCCAGGTGTGTATGGATTTGAAAGAGTTGACTATTTGATCGATGGTTTGTAGGGAACTCAATCGCCTCTTTTTTGCCCTTGCAAAACGTCGCCTCGGGCTAGGCGGTCCGTAATTTTCACCTTCTCTTGATTGGCTGGACATATTACGTTGTTGGTGTGGTCAATTGTAAGACAAAGTGGGACGTTTATAATTTTCAAAAGTTAACGATGTGCCAGATGTGTTAGAGATAGTTGTAGAAAATTAAGGATACAGGAATTTCTTCGACTTCTATGGAGTCTTGCTCGGGCCCTGAAACGCTTGAATTCTGTCTAAACAGACAATGAATTTTCATTGATGCACTGCTTCATAAGGTGTGCTAATGATGCATGTCACAGAATACGTTCAGACACGTTCGCGAACGCCGTCAACACTAGTGCCAACGTATGTCAATTTCTGAGCACATGTATCTTCGGTTACCTTAGTTCTCTACTCTGTACGCAGCTTAATAATCATGATTATATATTAGTACTTATTGTTAGTGTGTTAGATATGGAAACGCTAAGTGAACGTTGAAAGCTCGTAGCCTTCCAAAAGTTATATTTCCATATTTCATTTGCACATAATTGTACTATTGCATTTTATTTTTGCTCGCTATTGTATTAATATCAGTCATATAGTAATTATTAATTCCTAGTTTTCAGATTGAAATGAAAATTTTGACGTAATTATGATTTTCCTTGTTAAGCACAAATTGAAGTAATAACTCCTCCCTAGGAAGTAATGTACATCCACAATATTTAGAATTTGATATAATATCGATGTAAGAAAATAACTTTATCAGTCATACGAACTTGTCAATGTGGCGCTTATACGAGCATGAGAGAAGTAAAGAATAAATATTCGCAATTTTTTTCAATATGATGCACCTATCAAAATGATTTGAAAAAATTTTCATTTAACAATCATAATGAGCTGATGAAACTATGATCAATATTAAGATAGTAAAAAAACTGACATTGCCAGTAGTACTAGAAAATATCGGTTTTTATTTTTTTGACTGCGGGCCCCCCCCCCCCCCCCCAGGAAAGACCTGAAAAAATTATATGTTAAGAACCATAAAGAGGTGCTAAAACTTTAAAAATATAAACGTAGTCATTTTAGGACTTCTATAGGAAATCAGCATTTTAAAACTTTTTTTATTTTTTAAAATTTGGCTTTGTAACACAAAATTCTGAAAAACTTCACAAATATGTATTCCGATAGCTAACATATTCTCAATTTCTTTCAGAATTCTTTATTGAAGAAAATAAGAGAAATGAATCAAAAACTGTAAATCACAATACACCCTATAACTACCCTAAAAATGGGGATAAGCAGCTGAAAATTTGCAAGGAGTGTTTCTTCTGTGCTCTATATCGACTGATGTATCACAAACTTAATTTGGTTTAGGGGCACTTTTGACCATTTTATCTGGCTACACCCTTTAAGCTTTTATTCAAGCAGGAATCTCCGTTTCCTTTAAGGTTTAATTACGAAATGTGTAACAAATTCGCAGCTTTCATCTCTCTTTACTCATTAAAATTTTCCCAAAAGATTAAGGAAGGAGTAAAATTACTAATTAGAAATGTAACAAAATGCACGGCAAATGCTCCAGAACCGAATATACAGAGTGTTTGGTCTTCATTGTCACGGTTTATGACGCGATCGCCCAGGAAGGCTGTTTTTGAGTCAGGATTTTGTTAATTGCTTGCAGCTGTCGTTTCCAGTTCCTAGCGAAGGCAGTTAAATAATTTAGTTAATTTTAACGGTGCCTTTCGCCCTCGACAGCTCGCGGACATGTCATAAACCAGCAATTTCCGAAGGGTACACATGTGTTTGTGACGGTACAAGGACCGAAAGGACAACCTGGAGGAAAGGGCATAGCCGGATAAGGGGGTCAAAAGTGCCCTTAAACCAAATTAGACTTGTGATGCACCATTCGATAGGATATCCAAAAAAAACCCTTCACACAAAGTTTCAACCCTCTAGCTCGATCTGGGGGGTAGTAATGGCGAAAAAACGAAATATCAGTTTTTGGCATATTTCTCCCACTTAGTGGCGAGTAAAAATTCTAAAAAAAATCTGGCATATTAAGTATATTGTGCCACATGTTCGAGAATTTTTTCGTATTTTTTTGATGTAAAGCTTGGGTACGAAAGATGAAAAACCCCCAAAAAATCAGAAAAATGCAGATTTCATAGTGAACTAGGAAGAGCACCACTTTTATATTTTGACCGTAACAACATTATAACATAACTATTATCCTCAAAAAGTTTCATATTTTTTTGAAATCAGCAACATACTCGGAAAAATGAAAAACCGATTCTGTCGACGTATTTTGCACGAAAAACTAGTTTTTACATTAAATATTTGTATCCTCTTTATTCAGTATGTATATTAAATGTTTCTAAACATTTCTGCATTCGTCCAAATGGTGTACAATGGAAAGAAATTGAATTAATTCAATTAATTGATTTTTTACCGTGACCGAGATCATGTGGAACAGGTAAAGAATTTCCAACAAGTTCGGTGGCAGAGTGGTCTAGGGCGCAGTTTTAGTTGTGGAACCGCTGCGTACTTTTGTGGTGCCAGTTCGAATCTCGCCTAAGATAATTTTTTTTTTATTACATTAACGATTTTTTTTTATCCTAACTGTATAATATATGTAAATAGTATGTATCGTAAAACATTTTACAAACATCTCAACAATATTTTAACTCTAAATATACATATAAATAATTAAGTAACAATTGTGAGGCACTTTCAATTGCTACATTTATCAATTTTGTATTAAAGATACTTATCTTTACTAAATGTGTGTGATTTGCAGCAAAGACGATACATCCTAAGCACTTCTTCTTTTCACCATTTCTGTTTTCGCATGTTCTGTTGGTTAATAAATTGCTTATCCTTTTCTGCTTGTATATAATCGGTTTTGTATTAAAGATAATTATCTCTATTTTTTCGCAGTTTGGAACAAGAACCGCATGTAGTATCTTCAGTCTTCGTCATTATTGTCATTAATCACTGGTATTATATTTCCTTTGTTAAATATTTTACATAATATTTCAGTAGGTCTGACAATTGTGGATAGGTACCGTGCGTGCGATAAGTAATAAATTATTGTTGCTACGTGTAAGCAGCATCCTATGGTACGATTACTATTTGCACATTCACAACAGTAGCGTTCTATTGCCGAAAATCCAATTGAATTTGATTTATAATGAATAAAGCACCGGTAAGATTTGCTATTAATGTAGCGCGATCTGACTTCATATGGAACAATATTGTTTGTATCCTTCAAACAAAGAACATTGTTGTCTTCGTCCATTAATTCTTAAATGGTTCCAATTATCCGCGTCATAAACATCACCTTCATAACATTATTAATAATATACGATGGCAAATACTTATATTCTTTCGACGCATTGCCTGTTAGTAAGTCTTGTGTATTGAAAAGGTGATAGGAAATGCAAAAAATAAATCTTTGAATGATGAAGAATTTCTTTCCCTTCACTTATCGTTGTTACAGAGATTTTTAAAGCTTACCTAAGTTTAACTCAGAGAATACGAGGTTAGATAAACAATGGAATTAAAAGTGGCTCGCAATTATTATTTAATTATTTATATGTATATTTAGAGTTAAAATATTGTTGAGATGTTTATAAAATGTTTTACGATACATACTATTTACATATATTATACAGTTAGGATAAAAAAAAATCGTTAATGTAATAAAAAAAAAATTATCTTAGGCGAGATTCGAACTGGCACCAAAAAAGTACGCAGCGGTTCCACAACTAAAACTGCGCCCTAGACCACTCTGCCACCGAACTTGTTGGAAATTCTTTACCTGTTCCAGATCATCTAGGACACGGTAAAAAATCAATTAATTGAATTAATTCAATTTCTTCCCATTGTACACCATTTGGACGAATGCAGAAATGTTTAGAAACATTTAATATACATACTGAATAAAGAGGATACAAATATTCAATGTAAAAACTAGTTTTTCGTGCAAAATACGTCGACAGAATCGGTTTTTCATTTTTCCGAGTATGTTGCTGATTTCAAAAAAATATGAAACTTTTTGAGGATAATAGTTATGTTATAATGTTGTTACGGTCAAAATATAAAAGTGGTGCTCTTCCTAGTTCACTATGAAATCTGCATTTTCTGATTTTTTGGGGGTTTTTCATCTTTCGTACCCAAGCTTTACATAAAAAAAATACGAAAAAATTCTCGAACATGTGGCACAATATACTTAATATGCCAGATTTTTTTTAGAATTTTTACTCGCCACTAAGTGGGAGAAATATGCCAAAAACTGATATTTCGTTTTTTCGCCATTACTACCCCCCAGATCGAGCTAGAGGGTTGAAACTTTGTGTGAAGGGTTTTTTTGGATATCCTATCGAATGGTGCATCACAAGTCTAATTTGGTTTAAGGGCACTTTTGACCCCCTTATCCGGCTATGCCCTTTCCCCGTGTTGCCAAACGTTCCGTCCTGCACGGACACTGTCTCCCACCCTTGCAGAACAGGGCGCGCTAAGGGCGTACAGGAGGGCGTGGGTGAAATTTCTTAGGCACGCTGATTGGTCACTAGAATTTGGAAATCTTCCCCCGATCAGCGTGCATCTATCGGTGCGTCCGGAGACTTGCAAAATTTCCGGGACCGAGTCAGTCTACGACAAGAAACGGTAGAAAACAGAAGTGAAAATATCAACACTCCGGGTCCGTTCAGTGGTCCTTCGAGAAAGTTTTAACGTCGGCACACCACGTGCAAATACAACAAAGCTCGACAGTGGACGACTATCACGAGCATTAACACAGAGAGTTTCAAGTTTATCCGACTCACCTTTGTTAATATATTCTATGGATACAAAAGAAAAGAAGATTATATAAACATGACTCGTCTAAAGCTATGTTAAAAAATCATAATAAAACTATGAAATACAAAGGAAACAATAACAGCAGACTTGAAATTTACTGTTACCTAATATAAGAATAGGTATTGACAGAAATTACATGCAGTATTTTTGATGACCTAAAATAGTAAGCTCAGTTTGCATAAGCATGATAGATATGAGTATTACTGATCTATTCCCATATCGCATTTTAGACTATATTTTTATATCTGACTTATTTCTGGATGAATACTGCATCTTGTATCAGCAGTATGCCATCGTTTCGCAGACGTTCTATTTTGCACCTTCAGGGGTGAGAACTTCGATACTGAGCTTATCTATCTTCAGAGTATCCTTAAATATCAGTAATCACTGATACGATTACTGCATTATCCAAGCAAGGAATATCTGTGATTGATTAAGCTTAATTAAACTGGTCAATTAAATCCATTTTGTTTGTTTCGTTTTGTTATACTAGATAAACAAACTGAGGTAACTTGACTTCTTTCTGAAAGTATTATGTTATAGAAAACATAATTAATGATTAAATTAGAGGTATTGCACATTATACGAAAGGTTCAGAAGCCAATCAGCGTAAGTCCATCAACATTAAAACCGAGGTAAATAAAGTATTTACAAATTAGTTTACGAAGATAACAATGATGCTAATAATACTAAACTCAATGTTTATTATATGATAACATACAAATGAACTTAGCCGGAAGAGACATAAAAGAAAAATATCAAGGTTTTTAAAATAAATCAAAATGAATGAAAAAAAATGTGACTTATGTGAAGTGTCCTTTGAAAAATTTAAATAAGTTAATCTATGTATTCAACTATCACTTTCACTGCCATGTTTTGTATCAAGGTTCATCTTTATTTGTTTCTTTCTTTCTTTAATTGAACGGGCTGCACAGCTCAATTGTATAATGTATATGAATAAGGAAATAGCAATTGAACACGCAACCGAGAATAATGAGCGCTTGATTGGAGTAATTGTTCATGACATAATGTTCATTTAAATTAATTCACAATGATTTTGAGAGCAGATTGCCTACATTTGTTGATAAAGCCGAAAAATAAATCAACGTGGCCGCTTAATGAATTAATATAAACACGAATTCTCGTGACAATGTCAAGGAATCTAAGGTGAATCTTATAAGCATCAATTCCGAATAACAGACACCTGCGAACTGTACGTGGTATTTATAATATGAAAGTTTATAAGGCCTAGTAAAGAAGTGCAGGCAAAGATGTTATTGATAATTTCGAAACCAAATAATTCGTCTACCACAGCTCGCCTGTTTTTCATAGTCGTCATTTAAGAGTGGTTAGTATAGGTGCGTAATTATGGTTATGCCTGAGCAATGGTCTTCCTAGCAATCGAGCAACAAAACGCAATAATTGATGTACTCTCTCTATCATTGGGATGTACTTGGTTTGATAAGGAGACCAAATAACACTGTTAGTTATCTGATTATCACTTGCTTTGACTTAATATTTATATTCATAAACATGCGTATAAAATTATACATCAATTCTTTTAAGTTTACCTTTTTCTTACCATCATCGCAATCAGATAGATTTTCTTCATTATCAGGTAAATATTCGGAATCACTATCACCCAGGCTGCAAGGAAGACTGCGTACAATTATTTATTACATAAGAAACAACAAGGCATAAACTAGAGGCGACTGTAAAATTAGACTAATTGTCCTGTGAAAAATTTTGCATAATCATTTCGTGATCAATATAAATAGCGCTCCTTATTGTTTATGTATAAAAAATGACTAAATTGACTTATTAATTGGAAGTTCCTAGGATAAAGAAGGATAATTTGGATTGCGTATCGTATTTTCAAAGACAAAAGTGGACTTACACTGATGGACTTCTAAACCCTCTACATAATATATCTTGCTTTATATGTTGAAGGTAAAATATTAAACCTAATGAACTACTGTGACCCAAAACAAGCTGTCAAGTTTTAAGCGCACCGATTTATCCACCTTTTGTCTGTGCTGTAGTTATATCCAATTTTACTTCGCCGCATTTTGAAATTTCAGTTTATTATTTTATAATATCAAACTTTTATTTTGATTTATAAACGATAACAATAATAGATTAAATCATTTCCTGTAGTATTTATCTTCGAAATATCTTATGTGTAAAATGTTAAAAAAGATGTATGTAAACAGAAACTTGTGACTCTACTTAATGAGAAAGGTATGATGTGCCCTTTGGAAATGTTGTTTTTAGAAAAAGGAGTAAAAAATGGTTCTAGAATAGCTTTTTTACTTTTAATTAAATAATAAAACCTCGATTAACTGTGAGTTTATATTCTATGTAATAGTTTGAGGACCCAGTATTTAAACATTGTTCAATTCGAATAGTATCTAAACAACTGTTGATATAATGTAATGATGATTAAAAAGTTTAAAAAATACTCCTCTTAAAGACCAGAATAATAGTCGCAGCATTAATACATTTGTCATTAAAAAATGATATCTCAAAAACCCATCTTTATATAAAATCAAATCATTGAACGTGTTATACTTTAATTTTTTCATAAACTGATTTAAAACGTGAAACGCTGCTGGCTATTGGAATCGTATAAACGTATCAATTGCAACATTCCAACAACCACCTTTAAGCATCCCTGCTGAGGAAGGGGGGGGGGGGGGGGGGCCTATCGAATCTTTCTAGCTTTCATGCTTCGTAATGCATACCATCACCGTACTGCAAGTGATTTTCGGCGAATTTCGTTGTATACACGATTTTCAACAAGATTTCAGCCTTTATAATAATAAAAACGTTATGCTCGTCACGGAGGAAAGCAAGAATTCAACAGCTAAGACGCTTCATAATATGGAGACCGCCATGATATGGAAATAACTTAAATCTGACATCGCGACGGTCTGGAAAATGGAACAGGAATGGAGCATATATGCATGTCCTACATCTTCTACGTATGTATGTATATATTCTGCCCGCGTTGATATACGCACGAATTGCGAATGCCACTTTAAATCCCCATCATAACATAGAAACAAGGGAATTTTGGAATAGACGGAAATATGATTGGTTGTAACACCGTGATGGCAGTAATACAATGAATACCTCAAAATGTATAATAAATATTTATACAAGTTTCACGTATATATTGTAAAATGATATTTGGAACAGGCTAATCTATCATTTTTGTAGATTCAAAATAGACATGAGTATAATGAAGAAGATAATTTTGCGATACCCAAAAGTTAACCTTTTTTCTGCTACATTAAAATTGTGATATAATCTTCCTTGTTTTAAATCTTTAATTTGATCTTCCTTAAAGAGATGCCGATCCTTACTTACAAGGGGAACTCCTCACATGTCCCACTCACATATTTACGAATCTTTGTCAGCTTACAGAGCTCATCAAACTGAAGACATCTGTACCCCCCTTTGGGGGCAGGCGGCTAATCGTTTAAAAGTTATTAACGATTTCAGCAAAATACTATGTAAATGCAGAAGTTGTTATTTTTCTTATCTGTCATCGTCCATATTGAAGGGGTGAAAACTGACCCCAAATTAGGCGTGATAAAACGTATTTAGTCGAATATCTTGTAAACTACTGGAGGTGGACCAATAATGTAAACAGACGAATTTTGCATTTTTTATTCATGAATCTAACTATGAGAATTTGTAAAAAATCCACTTGTTTAAATAATAAATTAAATATTTATATTTTTACTTTATTTCTGCAACCAAATGGTTACGTATTTTCTTTCATATTTCTATTTCTATATACGATGTATATATTCAAACAGAGAAGAGATAAACCAAAATTTTAATTTTTGGAATAATAGAACAGTTGAAAAGTTAATAAAAATAATTTTCCGTTGAACAGCGTATTTCAATGAGCGATGTCAAATATATTATTGATATTTATGGTATGTTAAAGTAATTATATTGCAATAAATCGGTTCGTTATTAAAGCCGCGAGTATAATGAAACTTTGGATCGAATATTTTTGACTGGTCTAGAATTGTGCAAAGTTTCATTAAAATCAGCGATTAACACTTCGGTATGTTTTCTCGTTAGTCCCGGTAAAAGTAGAGCACACGGTCCGTTTACTTAAATTGGGGCGCACCGTTGTCGTTAACAAATTACTGTGCCGTTATTAGAAACCGTATCATAGTAGAGAGGAGCCCTTCTTATAGAGAAAACTTCGAGCAACATGGTAGCACTTCTTCGGAGTTTTAAAATCACGGTCGTGAATACATATTTGCAAAATAAAACCAAACTTTTTCAACTTTACAAAAATTTACCTGCAAAGGATATAGTTTCTTGGTTAAAATAAAAGAAAACGAAGTTCATATCTTTAGTAGTTTCGGAGATAAAAATACTTTCGTGAAACCAGTTTTTGTAAAAATCGTCAAAATTTATAGACTTTGATGGTCTGTATTTTTTAAACAATTTTGTTATCAGCAAAATGATGGCTTAAATCCCCTCTAATTTCGCATAGGCAGCAGTATATTTAAATTTGAACAAAATCCCAAACATTGAGAGAAAAAAGTGATTGATTTGGCATGGAATAACTCAAATACTCACACAGTACTTTCAAATCTATACTTGTATTAAAATAATATTAATTTCGTTTGCAATGAATTATAAAATGGAGCACTGTGAAATAACTTCTGATAGTAAGATATGAACACGAAATATGACCATATATGCTTCATTAAAATGCAAGTGGATTTAACCGGGGGTTTATGTGCGACGTAATAATGATCCGGAGATTGTTATTTCGGGCACAAATGCACGTACATTAAGCACACACATGGGTAATTCCAAGAAGATAAACTTCGAGGGCATCTCGAATAGGTGTGCTTCTTTTAATTTGAGAAACTTGTTGATTCACTTTTGGAAGGAATAATCATAAAGGGTTTGCAAGGATAATTTAATTATTTTTAAGGTATTTGTTTATAGAGTTAATTATGTGTTGTTTGGGGGCCACCTAAGGATTTTAATTGTTATAAATCAAACTGGTTTGGAGAACGAGCTATTGATAGTATTTGCAATGCAGTTATCTGCTTTTTTTATGAAATAAAGGTAAAAGTATTATTATTAAAAAATTACCGTAAACAATTATACAGAAATTTGCATAAATAGATAAAATTATTCATATATTTGCACATATTTCGTGCATTTTACATATAGTGAGTCACAAGGTGATAATAAATAACTTCCTATATTTCTTATTTGCAAATATTAGACGAAGCTAACAAAAGCCATGAAAGAACAAAGTGTAATAATTTTTTGCATTGATTTTAGTCGCGAAATTATTGGCACTTTCTCAAGAGCTTAATCATTTTGACATAATTAATATTTTCTGGAGTATTCTTTCTATCTAATTATTAATTCAAGTCACTCTCTATCGAATTAGTAATTGAAGTCACTTTGGCATCGAATATAATATTCTTCTGAAACAATTTTCAATATTTGGGTATACTTTCATTAATCCATTTTGTAGATTGACTTTATTAATAACAAAAGTTTAGCCTTATATTTTATCATCTTTTAACTTTTCATATTACTGATAACGACGTTTTGTGTGTATCAATAATTTTGTGACTCGCTATACGAATACTTTAGGTATAACCTTACTACTATAAAGTAAATTTTATATTTTCTTTAATATTGTTATATTTTCTAAAAACTACATCTATATAAAGTTAAGATACAACGCTGGTTTTTTCACCATGATGGTTGCTCCGTAACAAGGATACAGTCATTACGCAAGCTCTATCGCCATGGTGACAGATAGGATATTACGGCAAGTGAAACGTCCCTATGATGTCCCATTGTGCTGTTCAAATAGCTGGTAAATCTGGTTGTCTCCGCAGTGACAGCTTGCGTCTCTCGCGTTGCGGGCGAATTTCGTTTTATTGCAAAGAGATGAGCAAGACGGCTCGTTTACTTTTGTGAAACGCTTCGTATGTTGCTTCTGATCGTGATACAATTTTACCCTGGAGTGCTAGGGAAAAATAATGTATGGTTTCAAGAAAGTACATGCGCATAGAGGACCAAACAATGTTCAGTTATTCCATAACTTATGCCGTGTTAAATAATATTTATCGTTTTACTTATTGGATAATAAATACGAAAGACAAAAAAGTATATATAAAATTGTTAAAAATATTTCTATAAAAAATTTACTTTCAAATGATATGTTATACAACTAAATAATAGTAATAATGGTAGTACAGCGGGATCCGCTTATTATAATCACTTTGGGACTTACAATTTTTTATAAAATTAGCTGGCTGATAATATTACGCAGAGGATAACAAATTTTAATTATTAAACTTATATTATTACAAACAATTACGACTAGGCTGCGGATCATTGTGCATTTATAGCAAATTTAGGTTTGCAGAAAGAAACAGGTTACATACGACATAAAAAAATTTATATAAAATACTTAAAGTCGAATTGCATCATTTATAGCATCAAATAAATCTCTATATAAAGTCTATTTTTCCGGTTTTAATTACAGAGAAACGAATATGCATAGACACCCGCCGTCTAGTTATTAGATTTGTACATAGTTTAGTGGGTATAAGTTTGTCTCTCTCGCTTCTCTTCCCATGGTACTTACATATTTTCTAATCATTCTTCCCATTCTCTCACATGAAAGATAAAAGGTATGCTTCGCTTAAAAGAAACATTTAAAGTAAACGTCTTTTCTACTTATAAATTGTAATGATATAAGTCCATGTACAGGTGTATCATAAACTAGAGAAACGTTAACTAATATTTCTGATATCCTACCGTATAAATACAAATTAAAATGACTATACTTATTTTAAATACCATATTATAACGTCATACCATTTATTATTTCCACTATACGTATAAAAATCCACGAAATCTTTGACTTCTTAATACACGTTGGTTACCGTTTACGGAATAAAGCTGGCATATCATAGAAAACATCAACAATAGTAATTGTCCTAATTTGGAATTACAGTAGCACTTAAATGTGTTTCCTTTTAATGTTTAATGCATTCAATTTCTTTACGTGGAAGATTAGCAAAGACAAGATTAATTAGTAGCTACCAACAGCAACCTTATACCTGCGAATATTATCCCGTGCTAAGATTTTCCCAGATTACGATATCTATGAAAAAATATTCATTGATATTTTGATAGTACTAGTACAAATAATTTCTATTTAAGCAAAAATGATAAATGATAATTTAAACAAAAACTTCAAAAATAAGGGTGGGGATGAAATTCGGTTGTAGCTGTGTATAATACTATATTTGATAAACACAATAATAAGAAAGCTGTTGTAAAGTGTACAAATTGGACATTCTAAAAATCGGAATAAATGGACAATACTTTTAAAAATTTCAAAACGTTTTCGGTTTCGAAATCTATGTTGATTACATACTTTTTATCGTTCTTAGTGGATCTACACTCTATTTAACGAGACGAGACGCAAACCATTCACGTGACAAAGCAAATGTCAGAGGCAGTGGCCACCTCCATTACCTGGTGGTGATTGTGGAACGATATTCAAACATTATTATCAGGCACGTATTTGAATCATTTTGTAAAACATATGCAGCCATTGTAGTCCACATCGTTAAGTTATGAGTTACTTTATTTCTTGATTTTCCCATTATTTTCATACTTGTTGTGTTCCTGCGTTCTTTATGGTAGTGGACAAAATAGAAATACAGCAGAATTTCTGCGGTGGTTATAGTTAGTCAGAAAATTTGACTTGGAAGATGCTACCATACCTGAAATTTTAAACACCATCCTATCCTGCAAAAATATCACCACTTGTAATTGCCAACGGAATGTAGATTTTTTTCTCGATTTCCTTACAGTCTTAAATCTAAAAGATATGTTTCTAAAATAATGGAAGCGTATTGAAGAAGCTGATATTGAAGCAGGCCTTCCAACAATTTGGGAATATACATTTTGTAAACAAAATTTCAAAGAAATCACAACCCCAGTTTCACTAGTATGTTCGTTGAAGAAGTTATGAAAAGTGGAAGATAGAGAAATTAAGTGTGATCAGACGCATAGTTATATTTTAAAATTCTGTGCTATATATTTAGCATTTAGTGAATTAGTTATTTGCAAAGTTCGTAAAAGAGATGTGAAATTTTCTGAAACATATATTATGAACAAAAATTACAGTGCTCATAAAAGGCGACAAGTAACAAACGAAACACTACCGGGTTCGTAGTAAAGCAAACTTTGCGTCACAGGAATTTTACAACGAAAAAGAAAATATACAGTGCGTCCTTGAAGTGTCTAATTAATTTTCTTTTATATATACCAAAATAATATGTGAATCTTTTAAACATGTTTCTTCTAAAACAACGCTTTTCTAAATGACAACTACGAAGCATTTGATTTATTGAGAACGTAGTAGGCATCGTTTAAATTAAGTTGATATTTGGAAAATTCAATACTTGCGAATTACAAAACAAATTGATTCTTTTGCAAAGATTAAATTTTGATTTATTCTAGTTCAGACGACAAAGACTCTAATTGTTTTTCACTTTTCCTTGCAGGGAACTGTAATGACTGATTTCATAATTACCAATATAGTAATTTCTCGAACCATTGCAACTCACCGTTGCAATTTTAGACAAAATCATTACCTTTACATGATAAATTGTTCATGTTCGTTGAATATTGATAAGTAAATCCACAAACTTCTAGACTAATATGTTCATTACTTTTACTTTAATAAAATTCCTAAAAATTAAGTAATTTTTCGAACATTAAACTAAGAAGACCTTTCCAAATTAAAATCCATTTTTTTTTAAATAATCCATATATTCTGATACACTGATACCAATCGGATTATGATTTTCGTATACAGTAATAAATACAAAGATATTAACTGATCGAGGTCGAAATAATAACGCGGCCCACTTTTTGACGTTTACCGTGTCGCCGCTACCTATGAAAGATGGAACACACGAAAAGTCAATATGTCGCGGCTTGAACGTCGCGCAGGCGTCCTTAAGGGAAACATCCCTTCGTATTTTTCCCCCGATTTTTGTCGATAATTCATCGTGGAATTCTCTCGTGAGAGTCATGAGTCGGAAAGGGATTTGTCGGGGTAGTTACGATCGATCTGGACGGCGAGGAACAAAGTGGTTCTTTTATTTAATCGGGCACTGATCACGTTCTTTTTCTCGTATATTTAGAAAGTAACACGTTGTTAAAGTAAAAATATTAATAAATTTGGCACGTATTATATATTTCTATAAGATATTAAAATCCAACGTTCCAACTTGCAGTTTTTGAGGAGATTATTTGCATATGCAGTATTTCCCATATGCAAAAAATATGTTGCATTATAAAGTCATTATTAAATATATTTTGATATCATTTTCAATAATACCAATATTTATTTACACTTATTCGTATAGTATACAAGGATCAAAGAAAACTTCACTACTAAATTTCGAAAAACATTCCTAGCGTTACAATTATGTTAGATTCGAAAATATATTGATAATTGGTAGTTCCAGAGTTGAGGTAATATACGTATAGGAAATAATAATATAAAAACAATCGTAACATAACTTTAAACTTAATAAATGTAGTAATACCTTAGTATTAGGAGACTGCCATACATTAGAATAGAAAGTAAAGTGAATATGCAATCTTGGAACATTTATACTATTTTAAATATGATGATGTCATTACATATAATGGTATTACGTATTTATAAAAATGGAAATATACTTAAAGATTGTTAAAGAATAAATTAATAAAATTATTGAAAGATTATTCTTTAAACGCTAAAACATTAAATGAAAAATAATACAAGAACAAAAACAATATAAAACTATAGTTTCGAAAACTATTTTCAGGCTGATATTTACAATTAATCCAATACAATTCTGAAATTTACATCTTGGAACTTAAAAAGGAAAGAATACAAAAGGATTAATAGTTGAAAAGTGCTCAACATTATTAAACAAATGTTAAATTATTACATTAAGGTATATGTATTTATCAAATTAATGTAATATTACATTGAAGGAAAAACTCTAAAATAAGTTTAGCAATGTTTGTGCAGCGTGTAGAGCATCTGATTCAAACAGAGGAATCTCTGACAATCGATCGCCCCTATGTATTAAACCTATCGCCAACCACAACGAATCTTCCAAGACAATTTGGGATTGTTTTCTTCTAAAGGGTCAGGGAATATTTTAGGGATAAGTTTACATTTGGATAATGAACATTATAAACAAATGGTGGCAGAGAAACCTTGGGTATTTAATTTAATTGAAAGATTTAATCATGACCTTTACTGGAGTAAAATAATTTTACGTAACAGATACTTACTTAAATATTGTAGTAATTATTTAGAAAAAAAGGTATATCGTTTAAGTATGTGGCTATAAAATACTATTTAATACCAAGAAGTACTTACATACATTTTAGGAGAATTATTGAAAAAATTAAAAGTAAAAAGCGATAATCATAAGATACAAAGAATTGTAAATGTGATGTTATTAACTATCTATGGGAAAGAAAAGAAAAAAGGTGTAGTTTAATAAAAATAAATTCATATTCTATGTAATAAATACTTATAAGTAACAAATACATATGGGAACCTATATAAACAACGAGGTTTCATAACTTTTTTCAATGTACTTGTTTACTGTGTTGTATACACATATACAGTGACTAGCGAAAATACTCAAACGACAGCAACAAATACTTTTTTATCTATAGGTGGGGACTTAAGTACTAGCACATTTGCTTACAGATTATGTGTTAATTCACATACAATTTTGTCAACAAATTGAAATGTGGTATGTAATTTTCACTATACATTTTTAATAAATTGTTTACTCAATGCCAGATAGATATTACAGAAAACGATAAAAATACAGCATGGTCTGTGGTGGAAGTTTCGACCACTGTTGCGAACGTCTCAAATTATGTTAGAAATTCGAAATGAATTATGTGGTATGAAAGTTGAATTGCCGTATATAGAAAGATACATATTCATCTAAATTCATAACGAGGTAACTTGTAATTACTTATTTTCATGACAACTTCGCTCAATAATTTAAAAAGTACTTTTTAGTTTGAATGTACGGAATCTTTTTCAACACTTTCAACTTCTTTAATATAACAACAAAATTATCTGAGGAGGTCATACCTTCGCAATTGAAATAAAAAACAGCGAAATTCATATCTTTAATAGCTTCGGAGATAAAAAATACTTTAGTGAATGCAGGTTTTGCAAAAATCGCTGAAATTCATAAATTTCGAAGGACTGCACTAATTAAGCGATTTCGTTATCGGTAAAACGATAGATAACTTAAATCCCCTTTAATTTTGCATAGCCTACAACATATTTCAATTTGAACAAAAAATCTTGACATTGAGGGAAGAAAGTGACGATTTAGCATGGAATGACCCGATTGTGTTCTGGGAATAGAAATACGAGTGGGAACATTATCCTGTTCGTGTCGGACGCATAAGTTGCGTCATACTATCAGATGGTATTACCATACCATTCTCTTACTCCCACTCCTTTTCTCCTGCTTTCAGATGGGAAATTCTGAGTAATTTTGCTCGTCTGGCATGCCTGCATATGGCCGTCTTGTGTAAACTCACTTTACAAAAGACTGCTTTACGTAATATATTGTAATATGAAATAAATAGGAATAATTTTTCATAAATAAATAAGCACTAGCCAACCTCTGGCCATTACTATTCCTTATTAACGCATTATTTACCGGTTAGATAATAAGGAAATAAGCATAGAAATATGAGAAGTAAAATAACGACTTTATAAAGAGCATTTTGTTTGCTGGTTGAATTATTATTATTAATAATATAGAACAATGGTTCTTAAACTATTGGTCGCGAGATGATTTTAGGCGGTTCGCGTAAAATATCAAAACATTAGAGTAATTGATATGTCCATTAGAAAACTTTAACTTGCTGAAAATTGTTCGGTACCATACATCATCCTTTTAAAATATGCATCAAAGTATAGATGATAACCTAATGGTTATGCATCATTATCGCTTTTAAAAATAAATTGGGGGCTCAAAAAGTTTGAGAACCATTGATGTAGAGAATGAAAAGTCGATTTATAAGCTCCCGGTAAGTAATGTGTTAAGAAAAAAATTACTATTCTTACCCTATAAAATTGCAAAGAAACTCAAATTGCAAATTTACATTTCTGTTCTCGTGCGTATATAAATTAATCGAAAATTCAAGCAGAAAAAAAGGTTCACCTACTTATTTCTAGCGAATTGTCCACATAACTCAATCATTCGCCACAAGAAACACTAAATGTTCCAACAAATTCAGCAAATGCTCTAAAATCTCTATCATCTAGTAAAAAACAGTACCAGTTTGAACACCGAGTGATTTAAATTCTGTGACATTTTACAAATCACCGCAGCTTCTAGTTTTATTTTGAAATCAAAATTAAAATTTCGTATCAAAAGTAGTATCAATGAGCCACATTATCTTGATAACTTATACATGTTTAACTTAAAAATTCCCTTTGAAGGTGCATCTCAATCTAATCAACGAGCGTAAGAGATGGCACGCATGAAATTAAGATGTTATTGGCCGAAAAACGTAGAAAAGTTCAACGTAGGTGGAAAAGGTTGGAGCTACTTGGAACAAAAAAAAACGAAGAAAGGAACAAACGCAGTAATAAAGAGCATGCTTAACGGGCCATTATGTAGACCATAAAAAAGATTAAACTTAAAGAGGCATTATGCAAAACTGCATTGCTCTCTGGATTTTCGCCTGTATCGTTACTCTACACGTGCGCATGCATACTTTGTTCATCTGTACACGTACGCACATTGCAACTTAGAACTCTGCAGATTGTTGCTTTACGTTGTTTCTTTTTCAGTTGTTCCTTAACAAATAAAACTTCGTTAAATATCACAATAGATAGAACTACAGCAACTAATCATTAATTTACGGTACCTAACTCGTTAAAATAGATTTGCAAATGTGACGGATGAAAGAGCAAATATAATTTTTGTACATTAAACGAGGCTGCGGTGATACATTGGTAGCAGGTGAAAAGTAGTAGAAGTACTTACATAAAAGTATTTCAGCTTGTTCACACGACGCGGTTTGTCGACTGATTTCGTAAAATGACTGAATCGACGATAACCGAAAGCAGTGTTCTCACAGTCCTGTATCTTCACCGGAAATTTAATTTTTACACATGCATATTGCTACTAAATTTGTTGCCATGCCAACTCTTTTTCTGTTCTATCTTTACATATACTTAATGATTTCTCCCATGTAGCAGATAGTTTGTCTGCAAGATTAATTGGAATTTCTGAATCCATTTCTTTAATACGTTCAGCGTGAACTCTACTATATACATACATAAATATGCAATTTGGATACCGATATGATTTTGTTATTATTGAATTTAATTGTTATTAATACACAGTACGGTTGTCATTCCAATCATCGACAATACTGAATGTCACAAGTGACCAATGAGGTTATTTTATCATGTACACACACATCAACTGTACGCGATATTATGCAGGACGGTTAAACAACTGATTCGGCAAATGATCGATTTGCCGTAGTATGAATATGATGGTTTGTACACACCACAGTGAATCGGTTAACTGATATGTTTCAGTCATGCGTTAAAAATGCAAAAAGTTATGAATGCTATTTTCAGTTATTACTGATTCGGTAAAATTCCTGAATTAGTCAAAAACCTGTATCATATGAATGGGTTACTTCATGTATAATGTAAGCAAAAATATGATATATATAATAATATAAATTATGTTGGGGTCCTGATTGATCCGAGTATTGCACAGCAAATGCCGTCTAATTCTTTTTCTAGAAAGACCATCCAAATAATGGTTTGGGACCAAGTAATTGAGGACACAGTATTGTTGAATAATTTATTTATTTATAAGAGTGCCGTGTGTATGTGAGTGTGTGTGTGTGTGTGTAAAGGAGAGTGTGTGTGTATATATGTATGTCTTATATTTGTTCCCTGAATGGCTAAACTGAACTTGTGAAATGCTAAGCTGAACTCTCTGAGCTCTGACTGGCTAGACTGAAATCTAGCCTCTAAACTCTAATGGAAAGAATCTCTTGTCCTAAGAAAAGTCTCTATTGAAAACCTCGTATCATCCCTTCCAGTGCGCCCTTAGCGCGTTACTTTCGGGAGGGGAAGATGAGGATCTAGGGAGGTGGACGACAGTTTAGGTCAACCCTGGGAAACTTTCCTAGGGCTAGCGCTGGCCGCGGCCTACGCCGCAGGAATTATCGCGTAGCGTCTGGTCTTCGTCACAGGACCCTGAAGAGTCTTCAATTTATGGCAGGGTACTTGCTATTGACGGAGACAACTACGATTGCTAAACCTACAAACCATCTAATTCTAAGGAAACCTAAAGTCAAGTAGGCCATCTGGGGGCTGACACTCAGATGGCACAATGCTAAATACTCCAAGTCACAAATAACAGATCTTTTTTGACCCTGTCGTAAATCTTGACTTAAAGAAACTCTAACAAATTACATTATATGCAAGTTGTTACCGAACGGGTAGTACCATCGGATAAGGGGTGGTTCTACCTGCAAAAGTAAATCGAAAATAGAACGCTTTGTCTTCGAAAAAATCAATCTTGTGAATTCTTTCAAGCACATAAGCACTATACTATTTCTCCAATGAATTATCTGTTGTAAACTCTTTCATTCGATTACACTTTCATGGTCATTATTCCCTGTAATATTTAGTAATATTTAGTATTACATGCTACTTTTTCCCAATTATCTCTTGACATATAAATACAATCTTTTAAACCAGGTTTTTTATGAAACTGTTAAACTCCCACGTTATTATCATCATCAAATAACCAATGTCGTAACAAATTCTTTCGATAATATCATATACATAAGTCGGTAATATCATAATACGTGTGTGAATCTTTCTATATTCGGATAATCGGTCGTTCAGATAACCGAAAATCGAATAATCGACGTTTTGGATAACCGATGTTCGGATAATCAACGTTTTACTGTAATCTTAACTTCATCGAGCCCTTTGTTACGATACTACTATATGCAAGTAGTATTTTGAACCAAAGTGACTCCTTCTTAGGTGTACTTACAAATTATAGAAAGAACCGAGTACTGATCAAAAAAATTCGTAGAAATATTGGAATCAGATTACGGAATTGTTTGGAGCACAATGGCGGGCATATTGACGCAGTGGAACAAGTACGACTATTAACAATAATAAGGGAGAATGGAGCCGTCTTGTGGATTTCAGGAAGGAATACTAGACAAAGAAGTTAAGTAAGCATCTCAAAAATATAAAACTATAACCATACAAAAACACCTCTACCACGAGTGATTAATCTCGGATAAATTCTGCTGCAATGCTTCTTATCTTCGTAGGTAAAGCACATTATGCTAAATAGTTTAGTTTTATATTTTAATTGTAGGCAAAACAGAAGACCATCTTTTTAAGTGCTCCCCAAAAAACGAAGTGTAGTGACGTCAAATCTAGTGATCGAGGAGACCACACCGTCCACCGAGTTCCAAAATTCGTCCAAAAATCAGCGAACTAGATGATATAGTGGGAAGGAGCACTATTATGTATAAAGTAGATCAAGTAATTTGACGTAGTTTACTCAAAAGTCAAACGTTGATGGAAAAACGTCCTGAATTAAAACTTTCAACCATTACGTGAGTATTTCTGTAGGTCTAAATGCCTGTATTTTGTGGATTAAGAACGTTACTACTAAAAGAATATCATTTATGTGTAAATAACTACATTGCGTAAGCTCATTCATTGACAAACATGAACATAAGCGATAATCTTTTTCTCTTTCCAGCAATTCACGCATAGATGATCTGCGCTTTAATGTGTAGAAATATATTGCAATACTAATTTTTGATAACCAAACTGATAATTCAGTCGTTGGAAATCACATCTAGTTGGAATTACATTTGGACGAAGTAATCTTCCATTACGTCTCACTAGAGTCTAATATATTTATCGAGTTAAACAATAGTATTCCACTGATTATTCAATTTATATTTCACTGTAAAATGTAAGCAAATTAAATAAAGTGAATTCAAAAATTACTGAGACTTTGACATCAATTTCCAAGAGAATGGGCTAAGTTGCGACCCATGACTCGGGGCTCGGTGTTAAATTGACTGCTTCAGATTAATTCCATTAATGCAAGAGGCATAAGGAAAGATTTTGCTTAATGTTTCTTACATAAAATTTAGGTGATATTCGACGCCGTCGATCGAAACAATCGTGCACAGTTGATGTACGATATGCGTCGATGTATTTACATATTTCCGCGGCGTGACGTTCGATCGTTCTAATTTATGACTCAATTTCACAAAATGACATCAAATGACAGGTCGTTGAATTTGTATCAAACCCCACTATCATATTTTGAATGAGAAAATGCATAGTTCTATTTAAAATAATTAACTCTCCCACCTTTCCATTAATGAAAAAAACATTAATACTGCATGATTTGCCCTTTCATACGATATAACTTTTGTACGAACATTTTTTTTATAACTTCAATTTCTTCCGAGGTATTCTATTGTACTCACTTAAACAAAACAGCCTGTATATTTACCACTTTAGTCATTTTCTCATGCCTAAGAAGTTGATACATACACGTCTAGTAATATATAATGTAAATAAGTTTTCAAAATTATCATAAATATCGATGATAAGAATATCTCGCTGGTACGTATCTATAACTAATGTAAATGCAGAGGTCGAATAAGAACTTGAAATGTTTATAAACTTTTTTGTGATATTTGTGAATTTTATGTTACTATTCGTGAAATGCATGGATTCTATTGTCGTTATTTATCAGGTGTGTATATTTTGTCGCGAGCATTCATAATAGTTGGCACTTTTCCAAGCACATTCACACTGCAAGTTAAACTTTCTTGTAAATATTATAGTGTAGGAGTACCCCTATTGCCGGACACTTAAGGCTTTCTTTAAGTAAATGAAAAAAGCTAATGTTTTATTCCTCCTGTTTTGCATGAATTACAAATTAACGTTACTAAAATGAAAAAGAAAGAAACGAAACGAGCAATATCATCATGAGATGACTTTAAATTAACTGTTATGGCTTTAAAAACTTGTGAAGTTTACGACACGGACGAATAATACTGCTATTTTTGAGGATTCCAACATCTGTACTTGTTGGCACATAATTTAGTTTACAACCAGGATAGCGTCGAAGTCCTAATTGCACTTTGGGATTTCGACCTTTCCTGCTCGATAGCAATGACGTGTCATAATCTTAATACGTAGACTAAAGACTAGGACGACACATCTGGACAGCACCTGAGGACAGTACCTAAAGGAACCGACGCTCCCTCGACCAGCACGTGGACACCAGGACAGTTTTTTGACCACCGTGACGGACTACTCCTTCGAGGGAGTGTTTAAACAAATTCGTAAAGAAACCCTCGGACTGACAACTTCTCCCTGATAGGACGTGACAATTTTCCCACCCTTATGAACTCGGACTAGAACACACCTCGAGACGGACAGACGTCTATATATATGACACGCACTGGGAGTTAAAAAGGACTTTTTGATTAGAACTTGGAAGAATGGCGCAAGAATGTTTAATAGAACTTTCGAACTTGTACGCGAACGAACATTCCTAACCATACAGTATAAGTGAACTTTGACATATAAACACAAATTGTGCTTGCAAATAAATACAATTATTTGCTATATTTTCACTGGCTCTAATCACCTTGGAGCCAAACATTAACATTATGCTTTCCTGTATGTTTTCAAAGGAACTTTCGGTTGTCCCTTTTACCAAACGCAGCAAACATTCGTGATATAACTTATTGTTAAGAGAACTGCAAAATAATTTTCACTGCTCACATGCATAATCATCCGAACACTCCGGAGTATCTACACACGCGTCACAAGACCATTCGCTGCAATTGAAACAATGAATTCAATCTTCATTGTAAGTCTTTAAACAAACCACGAAAATTGTTTTTCGTTTGTGTTCCTCGGTACCAATGCATTAATTTCATTTATTTTTTTCTAGTCCACTAATCTTCTTGGTCGTCTTCTTCAATTTCTTCCTCTGCTCTGTAATATTTTTTTCCAGTTCTTACGGTATTACCCGGTCTGTAACTGTTTTGGATTTCAAATATTTGACTATTATCCGGTATTAGGTGCCGTCCGAACACGGCTGGTAATAGGGGGAATCCCCCTATGTACTTCTGAGGGATTTGTGCAAGTCAACTTATACAATTGGAAGAGAACGGATTTTAATTCTTTTTCTATTGGTCGATAGTTTTGACAGTGAAGATACCTCCCTCTCGGACCTACATAGCAGTAGCTAGTCTACGGTGACTTGTCGTATATCAGGAATTCGGCAAACCTATTTTTCAACTAACTACTTAAAACTAAAAAGCGAAATCTCGAATGTGATTTTGTAATTCCTTATTTTCGTGTTATATTAGTTTGTAGAATCACCCACTGAAATTCGTACCACCTCTTGTGAAACACTTCATAGATGTACCAATCAATATTCAAATCAGTAATCAAATGATCAAGATTTCTTTTGATAAGGATTCTGTAAGCTGCCTCGAAAATGGCGTGAAACATTACGAAACAATAGTAATTATATTTAAAATAAGATAAGCATTTTATATTATTAACTCTGTGAATACTATTGACGTCTACAAACGCTCGTTTCACATTTCCGGAAACTAATGGTTAGCACCAATGGACACTCAGCAAATCTTATCGGAATAACTGTAAAGCTTCTTGGTTCTATCTGACGTAAGCAAATTCTGGCTCAAGATGTATTAACGATTTCCACATACTTTTTAAAAAATGCATATTGACGAAAAATTTCGTCATTCACAACGTCGATCACTGTACGTTACGCGCAGTGTGTATTAAAGTCTACCGTAACCAAAGGGTTAAAAATAAATGTTAAACTTTAGTATAACACAAAAAAATGTATTATTCGCTGGCACACCTAATGTGCGAGGTGTCCCATATATATCGATCCATTTGAATATCTTCGAAACTGTTGATTACACTGAAAAATGTTTTATACAAATACCGAATGGTTTTGGAGAGCACATAATTTTACGTAAGTAATTTTGTCCTATATGGACTAGCAGAGGGCACATAAATTTAAATAAAATCATATTTCAATACACACATTAATCGATGCAACTCGTCATTGCTCACAAAGAAATACAGTCACTTACAAAAAAAGCGTTAATTTAGGAGATATTTTAATTAACTTAATGATTGCGAAATATTAGGTTGTTCGGAAAGTTCGTAACATTTGAGAAATACTTAAGAACAACATATGTACCATTACCATTTTCTTGAATAATGTTGCATGTGATGTTTGTTTTGAATAATTTGTGATTATTAGGAGGTATCATAATCCCCTTAAAAAAATTTGTATCTTTATTCAAAATGAATTCTTGCAAGTAATTCTTCCAATCCTTTAGGGTATTCAATTTCTGGTCATTAATAAAGATTTACTACAGTATTCTTACTTTTACTATCGTTAATAATAACGATAGAATTTTTACAAACAGTATCTAACAATTTTTGCTGGATCTTTATCGAAATATAATGTCTGACTTTATGTATTAATAAAGCGTTTTCATTTTTTCTATTCTAGATCCTATTCCTTAATTATTGCATTATGTGATCCAACCGTGAACAGTATTTGTTCAAATAGAGAATGTTATTATTCAACAGGAGTTCGTAAGCAATAGTTCTCTCTTAATTATACCAATTACATAACGGAACCTAATACTGTCAAAAAAACTACGAGATTTCCAAACAACCAAATAGGAATGTTGCACCTGTCTACACTTATATTTATGTGTATATAACACGTGGTATTTTCTTCTATAATATAAAATAATAATGAGATGAATTCAATTATACTATTTCATATGCCATATCACGTTGTATCTGACGTTAATAAAAATTAAGTTTTACAATGTATTCCAATATAAACTTCGAGAAAATTCGATTGCCCTATTTTGCAAATTCTTCAAGAAAGTTCGCATGATATGATGTTTCATATATCTCTACCATCTGTCATTTTGTAGAAAAGTATACCAGTTTTCGTTTAAAAGTACACAAGTGTGAATAGATATAACAGTATCACTATGCAATCTTTAAATTAAAAAAATATAAAGTGGCTTAAAGTTAAACTCGGACACTTACATTTTCATGCTTTGAGAAGCGATTGATAAGCGTTCTAATTCCCAAATGTTCGAATTTCCAAGCTTCTGGACTCTCAAACGTTCGATTTTTCAAGACTTTAGAATTCTAAGTATTCGAATTTCCAAGCTTTCGAATTTTCAGGATTTCAAATTTCCAAGATTTTTGATTCCTAAGCATTTCGATTCCCAAGCGTTTGAATTTCCAAGCTATTGAATTTCCAAGCGTTTAAATTCCAAAACGTTTAAGTTTCCAAGCTTTTATATTTTTAAGCATTTGAATTTCCAAGCGTTTGGATTTCCATGTGTTTGGATTTCCAAGTGTTTGGATTTCCAAGTGTTTGGATTTCCAAGTGTTTGGATTACTAAGCTTTTGGATTCCCAAGCGTTTGAATTTCTATGCTTTTGGATTCTTAATCATTTTCATTCCCAAGCCTTTGCATTTCCAAACTGTTCCTTTTCAAGCTTTTCTATTAACGGAAGCGTCCATCATCTTTTGAAGTTGTTCGAATAATTATGAGCGGTACTGTAAGTGTCCGAGTGTAACTGTGAGCCACTGTATAATGCCATTTACGAAAATAAGTTTGACTTTTCACTTAGAAAGAAACTACTCGCATCAGATTATGTTCCTGCGAAACCACTCAACTCTTGTCTGAAAATTTTTTCAGTATTATTAATAATTTCGGAAATATTCGAGTAGATCGATCTAAATGGCACATCCTGTATATACTTATAACGACATAGAAATATACTAATGTAAAAAAAAGACGCGCATGATATGAGACGAAGAGTACGGTAATTCAGGGTGAAAAGATATTTCAGGATGCACGTTGTTAACGTTTATTTTTCATAAATTGCCGGAGACGAGGCCGCCGACGACCACCATTCATTGCTGGAAAAGCCGCGAAAAACGGCAGTCCTCTATTGGACGAGAAAATAACTACGTACACTTTACCTCGTTTGCGAGCAAAAACGTAAAAAACGTAGACAGACGCTTAGACTCATCTGCGATGTTTAATAAATAGGCTCGTGTGCTGGGGCTGCTTGTGAATTTTTCGTTCTAGTTAATGGTAAATTGAACCAAGGGGTGAGGAACATTTAATCTTTTTAACCCTTAATCATTAATCTACGTACATTACTTGCATTAAATTTTTAACATAATAAAATGTAAATGAAAATACCATCTAACTTAATGACATAAGATAAATGTATTAGTAACTATAATTCAGGTGTAAATAATAGGCAAGTAAGTTTTACGCATGGTGTGTACTAACAAATAAAGAAAAATAGATTTGTATTTAAGGATTAAATACTGTAAATAAACAGTTTCCCAATAATTTGACACAAATTTTGATATTTGAAAAAATCGAAAAGTAGTACAAAGAATTATATGTAATTATATTAACCTTACAACTAACCACTGTATTACAAATCTAAAGATTTCTGGTATTAGATCGTAGATTATAAACATATATGAGTAAAAATAACTATTTTGAAAGTAATACCATAGCATGTGCAGAAATATGTTATAAAAGCAGTCATATTTCAATTAATTTTCTAAATCTTGCTATATGATGTTATACTCCAACAAAGTTATAAACATAATATCCTAGCGTGAATAAAATATTTGTCAAAAATAAGTGGGTTTATTGTACACTATCTACGAACGTTTTAACATTTTATTACTAAATATCGAGGTCAATCTGAAAATACGACAGAAGTTATTCTTGGTATTAAAGTATTTAATTCCTGGAAAATTGCGATATCGCGTGACCAGTTCACAGGGCGAATGCAAGTCCTCGTTTATAGAACTTCGAATTTATAAAAGAAAAAATAATACTTGGTGTTGCTGCCTTCATTTTTCATCTATCTAATGAAGCTTCTATTTTTCTTTTTTCTTTATCTGAAAACTCATTGTCATTTCTGTTCGTTTATATTTCAAACGGTATATGTTTGATAAAACTTTCAGATTAAAGCGATGACGCATCCCTTGAGGAAGTAAACACAATTCATGAACGATTCATCAGAAACTATTCGTGTTACGAATCCTGGAACAACTCCTCAGAGAGTAATTGCCACGCTAAAGGAACCAAGCCATACACTCTATTTCTACCTCTAGAGCTTGCTGAAATTCAAGATATCTTAATGCTAATAACCGATTTCTTTTATACTTTAACTTAAATTAACTCTCCGTAATTAGCACGGTTAAGAAGCCTATATTATACAAAGTGTAGTAATAAAATTTACCGCCTTAATACTGTCCCGAATTATGGTGGTGAGAAAAAACTTTTTTAAATAGGATTATTCGTTATAAAAGGAACTACCACGTAATTGTAGCTATTGTTTTTCTTCGAGACCTAGTGAATTGAAAAAAAAATTAGTGGCATAACTGCGCTAATATTCTAGATGAAAATTTTTATTATTTTTTTTATAATACAATGTGGTACTCTTGAAATACTAAAAATATAACGCAGGGTAAATGTTGGTAACATGGGACACCTGAGTTTAAAACGTCGCGTCACAAAAAATAGGATTTATCATTTTTCGTAAAATCATCATCATGGGATAAAGAAATTGATATATACCCAAAGTTATTAATCAGCTAATCACTTTTCCTGACATTTTATCTGAATTACAATTTCACATTCCCTTCTTCCACCTTAGAATACAAACCCTATTGTATGCAAATACTCAACGCACTTTCTATAGGATATTTAATTGCTTAAATCGTTTATGCACCAACGCTAACAAATTTTGTAAAACTCTTATCTTTTCAATATATCTTACGTTTTGTTTTACCACTTTGTTTTAACCACTGTAAATAATCTTTAATTTCTGTTTATAATTTTTACTGTAATTGAATATTTTTTCGTAATATTTTGTCTATTTTCGCAATCATATAGACTCTTGCCGACGTGATTTCTTTATGTAACGCCACTTACTATCGGTTTTGCTTGTTATTTTTTCTCTATTCTCTTCTGTTCTTATTATATATTGTAAATTTCTCGTGCTCTGTGTATATTTTGACGACTGTATACTAAAAGGTTCATACTCGTTGATTTGAAATAAGCTGTTATATTATTATTATAACCATATTTAGTTAGTTAAGTATAAAACAATACAACGGATTTGAAATTATAATGAAAAAATTAGCAAACGTGAATTCGGCAGTTCAAAAAAGAGATAATTAACATGCAACACCTAACAAAATAAAGAAAATTCGATAAACTTTAGTTTTGTTACGAAAACTAGATATTTATCTGAACTATTTTTCAACAGTCACTCTTAATGATGAGTCATACAAAAGTAGTACTCTTTAACCTACCTTTACTGGAATATTTAACTATTTGCCTCGCCTTTCAGAATCTTTTGCACGCCGCGAAAAAAAAACAAGTTTCTTTTTAATAATGGATGATCTGTTATTATTTATAACGAACTTATATACACGGTTGTCAGTAAAACTCGCTACTTAATTAGATTTTACAATGTTCCACGATACGTGCTACTCCATACTACCTACATTTACCCTATAAATACCACTTATATTATATGAAATATAATTATACGTAATATTAATTATATGAAATACCACTTATATTATGTTAAAACGAGCTAAAGGATATCGTAAAATGCTGAATGAGTTTAGAGCGACAGTTTTGATACAAGACAGGAAGCATTGTTATCAAGTTATGATCCAATGACAAGTTCCTTTACAATCTGTTAGAAGAATAGTAGTTTGTCTTTGTTTAGCACATCATATTTTAGTACACCGTCCAAACAAGCATACTTGAATCAGCCAACATTGAATGTCAAATTCGTCCTTATAAAAAGGCCTGCCTCTAGACTGCAACAATCGTACAGGATTATCTTTCCAAATTCAGAGGAAAAACATACTCCAGCATCGATTGTACAATTTAGATTTGTACTTCTGTAATATTCACATTATACTATTTTGTCTTCACTAAATCCTAAGACGCTAGAGATGCCTAAAATATTTAGAGCATTTGAAGCATCTAGATCATACGAGGTACACACCTAGAATATTTAGGACACTGAAAACACATAGAGCACCTGTAATACGTAGGTCACAAGAAGTACCTGAAGTGGTTAGGATATCTAAGATACTGTAGAAGATACTTACAATAAGTAGGTTAACTCGAAAATCGAGCATAGTGATAGCATAAAAAATGTCTAAGAAATCTCTATTGCATCTAAACTGTTATTTCTTACTACTTATCTTAATGCATAAGATATTTGGTATGTATTATAATTGACAAAACATTAAGTGAAATACATCGATCAAGATACATGAAACTAACTAAATTCCCTCACGTCCTCCATATAAGTGATTTACATATGTCATTTAGAATCTCTATAGCATTTTCACATTTGCAACACTTACATATACACTTCTGATAATCGGAATACCTATCTTAATCTCCCAGAGCTAATATCGCCAAATATTCGAAAGATGAAAAAATGTTTTAGACAAAAGTTGTACAGTTTTAATGGGGCAGATCATTCTGTTATTTGCTTAACATTGCGATGACCTTGAAAATGCCTACAGAAGTCAACTTGGATTATTCAAATTAGAATCTACAACTTTTATTGCAAATTGTTGTAGTTGTCTAGCATTAAAACATTGTAATTATTGGGAATAGGGACCACAGCACCGATTTCAATGATCTTGAAATATGTGTATGTTATTGGGGACATTATTCTAAGCAACTTTTATATTTTAACCGCCGGATGGTTTTAGTATTCGAGATATTTACAAAAAGCTACTGCTGTTCTGATAGTGTACTCTGTGTATACGTTCATATTTATACGAGCTATATGCGTAAGTATACGACTGTCGCCTACTTACTCTTTTCACAAATACATTACAGCCGACAATATTTAAAATGCAAACTGACAAAAACATATATACAAACATAATTGGAATTTAATATCTAATTTAAATATATCCCAAATGATAAAGTCAACATTTGTACAATATTACGTAGAAATAAAGCGATCTTTTGTTCATTTGAATAATTTTTAAATATGTGATTGAGTGAATGGGGTCATATTGACCTTTTTTCACGTGGTAACGAAAGGACGACCCAGTCTGATCCTAACTCTAGCTCTAACTTAGTCAAGACTCGATTTGGGTTGGACAAGTAATACGAATTATCTTACACATGCAAGGATACGACGAGCAAATAAGCGTTCACATTTAATTGAGAGTGAAAGTGATACGCGACGTATGTACTTACACATATACGCATAAGCGTAATTCAATACAATTGTAGGAACAGTTTTTTTGCAAATATCTCGGAAATTAAAGCCGTCCAGCAGTTATGTGTATAGGGAAACACAAAAATTCAACTTTTCAAAAGTTGACTCTGACAAGATATTTCAAGGTTATTGTTGTAGTCCTTATTCGCAATAATTACCAAAACATTTTCAGAATACTACCGAAATATTTTTGCATAAGCGGTTTACGAAATATGAACTCCCGAAGTTGTACCACTAGCGTTAGCGTTATCGGATGACGTAAATAAACGCTTGGATCTAGTAAGCATTAGTTGTAGAAATTCCGAATGTTGACCAAGCCGTTACTGTTTTCCTCATGAACTTCCGTTAATCAATGACATATTTAAGGGTACAGCTTCGCACCATTTACCAACTACCATCGACAGCCATTAACCAAATTTTAAACACAGAAATGGCAGATTTAATACCGCACTATATTTGTGTAATAAATAAGTTACCATACAGTTAATTTACAAACATTATTATCCATTTTCTTTTCTTTTCCTTATACATTTCGTTTCGTTGACATGAATGTAAATATTTACGTAAAATATATGATAAGTATACGTTAACAAGTTTTTATATGAAGTAGCTGCGTTTACGTTGCGACCATCGTCTATCATTAACCATCTCGGACTGGTTTATAAATTAGTGTTACTACATTTGCCCGATAACAAGTGTGATAACGTTTATAGTATTCATCGTATTTTGTTATAATTTACGTATCCGTTATCTGTTTCTTATATTTATGCTTGATAAGTACGTGTTTACATTCAATAGCTTTCTATTACTTCCAAAGTAACCATAAACTGTCAACCATCATGAGTGAATGACATCCATCGTTCAGTGGACGCAGCATGACCGTATACATTAATTTTGATGATCGATCGATAGCACTCGACAATAGTTGATGGTGGCCAATTGATGGTGCGTGACTGCACCCTAATTCATTTAGATACTTAGATGGTTTTTAGTTATTCAGATTTTAAACATTCATATATGGTACTATTTGAAGAAGAGTACCCGTATTTTGTCTATAAAATAAAGCTATCAACTTTCCAGGCAATGGAACGTAGGATTGTTGCAGCGTGTTAAAAGTCTGTCGCAGACAACACAGGAACAAGTAAACTCTTTTAACAAATAAACTTGTGCATTGAGTTGCTCTATGAGCTGATAAGAACTATGCACTCACAAAATCGGTTCTTTTTGCAGCCATTATAATGTATAAAGTCCGATCTTACAAACTGGTTGCGGAGTAGGTGTATTGGGTAATGCTAATACTGACAGCATGTCAACTTTGGGAGTTCATACCTCAGGAATGGCTTATAAAAAAAATATATTTAGAAGAGTTTTGAAAACGTTTTGGTATCAGCTACAATAATATGCGATAGGAAGTATAGCTTCTAATTTAAAAATTCCAAATAGATTTCTGTAGACTTTTCCAAGGTCATGGTAAGATCAAACAAATAATAACATAATCTGTCACCTGCGAAACTATACAATATTTGACTGAAACACCTTTTCATATTTTTTAATATAACTGCACTGAAAGATTAAAATGGGACATCCTGTACAAATGACCAATTTAAATATGCAAAAAATGCAGAATGCATTATAAGATTCAAAAATATGTAGGGTATATTTACAAAATAACATTCGCATTACAATGTGTATTTAAGCAGTGACACAAATATCTATTTAGTGTCCACTTCCACAATTGTGCGCACAAAAGTATGAATTTGCACACAAATTTGCAGCCTATAAAATGGCATATAGTCAGTTAAAAAAGTCTCAGTACATTGCATTAAAATTTACTTCGCGTTGTATAGTTCCAAAAGAGAAGATAATAAATAAATAACTACTTTTACACCATTATATTCAGAAGCATAACACTTATTATTAATAAATAGGAGAAAAGGCATATTCATTTGTAAATAACCAAAGCAAAGAAACATAATGACAATAAAAATTAGGTGAAAAAATTCTTCGCATATATGAATGTATTATTCATACTTTTTTTAACATAGTGTCCCAGATTTTTTCCGCGAAACCTGATCAGCATATTTTATAACTATAAATAAGCAGAAAATGTTACGTAACTATATATCTTCATTAAAAAGTTATGATAAAAATATTGACACTCTGTGTACAATAAGTACACTTTAATGTAATGTACGGAGACATCTTCGACTGGTTATACATCAGCGCCCATGTTGAACACATCCACGACAAAATCTATGAAGGAGTTGATCCTCGAATCAGGAGCTCAGAGTGCCGTCGACAAATAATTTCAGATCGAATCCTCTGTGTCGATCGAGAAAAGTAAATTCCGAACGAAGAATCGGGCAAACGAAGCAGAGCTCTTTCACTAAGAGACGAATCTTGATTAATGGTGCAAGTTTCCAAAGTCCCGACGTCGCTGGTCATGCTTCGAATTTATAATGCGATCGAACACATTAAAATGGTCCTCAGAACTCAAACTTGGCTCCCCATAAATGGAGCGCCATTGTACCCGTCAATATTCATGGAAAAATAACTTCATTCCTAAAGCGATTAGTGTTTTATCTTTTGATCGATGGCGGTAATTACGAAAAGCTGATTGGAAATAAAAAGTGATTTTGCATTAGTCATCATTAGTGATGGCAGTCGTTCACTAAAGATGTGCTATTTATATGAATGAAACCTTTCAATGAGATTGCTTTTCAAACCAGAGATAATAATGCTGGAAGAATGAACGTGGCTTCTTCTTTTTAAGATTTTAAATTGCAAAGGTTCGAATTAAGATGCTGTTGCTTAATCGAACAAAAAATGGTAGATAACTTTATTTCGAAATATTGCATTACTAAATGAAAACGAACATACAAGATGCTCGCATTGCCGAATAGAAAGGTAAGAAATTCTAGATGACTAGAAACACATTTGTCATTAATCATTTTACTGTACAATTATTTGTATTAGATAACTGGGAATATACTTGTACGGTAAGTATATGTATAAATACGAAACTAAAAATATTTGAAAAATTGACTTATCATTGTAAAAATTCCTACGTACATACATACACATTAACGTACTGTACTGATATATTACTCTGTCATGTCATAACGGACGTCTTGAATGCAATCATCTTCTTTCGTTAGAAAATGACCTCGAGAGAATGTAAATATTCAGATTTTTCTTGTTCCAATATTATGTTAAAGGTTCGTTTTCGAAATTAAGAGAGATAAAAATAAATAAATATTCGGACACTTTCAGAAGTAATGAAAAGTGGATTGAAGATCTCTCTACGCAAATTTTTCACTAATTTGCATATAATTTTTATGATCCTTATAGCTCAAGTTTCTTCCTTTTTACAACAGTATTGTAATACTAACATCACGCTAACCAAAATTCAGTAAACAAAACCTTTCACGGTTGATTTTACCTCTTTTTAGCTGAACATTATCAAAGTACAATTCCTCCATTTCTTGATGTAAATCTACCATAAATTCCCATAATTGTGCGTACACAAATGTGTACTGTACTGTAACTGTGAATAATCCCTAAACTGGACTTCCCGTATTCTGTATTCTCGCTTAATTTATTCTATATTGTAGGCATTTTATTCTAAACGAATAACAAACAATACCAGTCTAACTAGAAAGCATTGCTTCCTCGAGATGCAAACTGCCTGAGCGTCGATATTACATCCTAGCCTTGGAATACCAATTTGAGTGCAGATCAGGCTTACGTTTTGCAACGACACGACAGACCGATAAAATCTGAGCAACTGCAGAATATCCTATATGGAATCGCTTGGGAATGAAATGGTGAGACCTACCTTGTAACTGCTGACAGCGTGCGCGCCATCGTAGATGTAAAGATGATCATTACAGTCCAATTGTAGTTGATCGAAACGCAGCATAAATCGCTGAAGGATACTATGGGTTTGGAAGGTGATGGTGCAATCGAGATCTTTCTCGAGCTGCGAGATCAGAACGGCACCGTCTATCTTTCGGTAGAGATCTCGCATGTAATTGTTCTTGCACACGTCGCTTATTTGATCTGTAAACAGAAAGTGATCATAAAATCAGATTATTGTAAGTTGATAATTGCATACAAAAATTAAGGATTATTTAAGTTTTTACAAGTAATAATTGGAGAGCAGACTAACATATTCTGTTTAACCACAAGTCCTGAATAGATTATTGAACAGATAATTGAATCATATAGTGTTAGAAAGGATGTGAGATATTTTCAAATGGTAAATTTTACGTATTGAGAGATTAGAGATATAAAGATTTATATGTAATTATGTTAGTTGAGCAATGTATTAGATTGGTTAAAAATTCCTTTCGTTTATTTATTTTTTAAAAATTATAGAATTGCTGAAGAGATTTAAAATCAAGCATTTCACATTATTTTCTGAGAAGAAAAATTGTAAATATTGATTGTTTTTATTTTGGTTAACATAGGCTTGAAATAGAAGAAAATGGGATGTTTTTTCAACGCGATGCATTAACGTGCTGATGCAAAAATAAAAATGAAGCAACCCTGAAAACAGTAGCGTGAATAATAGAATATGCTAATATTCAAAGATTTTTTCTGTATTAGGTCCTTATAAAATTCTGTAATAAACGTAAGTTCACTTTGAAACCTGGAAAAGTCGTCCAAACGAGATCTTCTCTGAAGAAAATGAAAAACTCTTTAAAGAACGAATGAAGAAATTATATAATGGGACAAAAAACTGTCGAAAATAAGTTAACAATGCACTATTTATCGAAACTTTGTTTTTATCTGTCTGTAAAGTACGAAAAACCTTTTGGCAAATCTAGTATTTTTTGATAAAATACGCAGCGAAAATGCCGGTTAAGATTCCGATTACCTTCATCGATTTTGAGGATTTCTAAATATATTGTGAACGACGATATTTCGAACCACTTTTTCGTTCGACAATATTTCAAGTCCGATTTAGCTTCCGACATATGTGGAAAATATTGTGGGTAATGTACTGTTAAACTCTATCGTATACATACAAGTATCGTACACATAAAAACTTAGTTACTATTCGTATGAACACATATTAGAGAACTGCTTGCTTTAAATCAACCTTAATTGATTTCAATGACTTCGAGTTTCGCTTACGTAGCCGGCCGTCTTACGGTGAAATTATTTCGAACCTAATTTAATCCAGCGATATGGTGTGCTCATATAAATATGTTAAAGTTGTGTACATTTCTCTTCGCCGCGCTAATTTGGTGAACGCATGAAAAAATTCCGGTTATTGACTTTCACACGTTCTCCGATTTGTACCTAGTCTCCTTTGCCCTTTCCATTAATGAAATATGCACATGCATATGATACACTACGCACCAAAATTAAAGAATCATTAATCTTGCGCCGAAAAATTGTCGATCTTTGAATTGCTGTAATTTTGTGAAAAACAAACATACAGAGATGTAGCTTTGCTCATTTTAAAGGACAATGCCTCCACCTTTTCGACACTGAATTGAATTTTTTCGAAGATGTTTTTACACTCGAATGCGGGGCAAGAACGTAAAGACGTTTCTTTACCCCCAAAATTTCCCTTTGAACGACTTCACGGAGTTTAATAAATTCTTATCGCGATTCGGTTTAAAATGAGTTTAACGAGAGAAGCCTCCTCTTTACAACAAAGCCCTAAAAATTGATATACGAGTTTTTGTTACCGAGTTATCTTATTTGTAATGAAAAATGAGTCACCGGTGGGCCAACACCGACGCACGCGTTACTACGTACGCATACGTACAAGCTGAATTCACTGTAATACTACGCAAGGAATTTTGCTAATAACTCAGAAACTTAAGCCGATCTGAAATATTGCCAGAGGGAAAAATGTGTAAAATTTCATGCTCTATAACATATTTGAAAATCATGAAAATGATGAGAAGCCAGGTAATTGAGAACTTGATTGAAACGCGTGTAGGACAGCCTGCCGAGATTACTGACCTAGTGACACTGTCATTACGGCTATCCATTTTAACACTAGGTTTACGGAACTCGTCAATTTGACGCATTTCAGATTTCATACCTAAAATTATAGAGACCATAAATATTATTTTTCAGTACTTTATGTTAACTTTAATTAATACAATCGTATGAATATGTATTCTAACTGATCCTCTTCATCCTCACGCTTCTAATTTCTAATATTTATATGCAGTATACGTATTTTTCCGGAAGCCTGTCAAATTATGCAACTAACGTCCGTAAACCTAATGTTAAGAATGCAGTAACAAACCTTTTGTTCTTTGCTAAGTATAGCACCCTCTCCCCAGGAGGGAGGGTTTACATGAACATCACCTACGTATAATTTTTAAGATGAGGTTTTGAAAATATGTATTTCTATAGCATTTTGTACGTAAAGAAATCCTTTTTTTTCGAAGCAAATCAGCGGAGCTGGAAATCCACACACTCATTCATTGATCATCGTGAACATAAACTGCAAAAAAAATTCCAGCTGGAGAACTTCAGTTTTAAAGTTATGAAGTTTTTTATGTTGCCCCTAGTTCATTCGAAAAGTTCGTAGCATATTTCTTAGCATTGGCATGGAATTCTGTTGTGTATTGTGGAATTGAAGGAAAATTATTTTTCACAAATTATTATTCAACAGTGAAATTTTTAATTCGAATAAATATTGTGTCTGATTGGATACATCCAGAGCTAATTTAAAAACGCATTATTTTTTAAGAAGTTAGCACTTAACTTTATAAATCGACGAACTATTGAGGACGATTGTTTAATCTTGAATGGAATATTGTGAATGATCATTTATATTAGTTGCAAAGAAAATTTCATTAACCACAAAAACTGAATACATTAGGGAAACAAAAGAGTTGCTTGCAGACATTAACTTCCAAGAAAGATGAGAATTATTTGAAAAAAGAATTTACGAAGTTATACATCCAAATCTCAATCAAATCAATACATCTACTATCCAAATAAATATTATACAGAAGGTTTTCTGACCCTTTAATCACTTTTTTTCAAGCAATTCTGTTAATATGGTACAAAAATGTATTAAATAAAAGTTTGTCAGTTTTCGATCGGCTGTACATTCGCATATTCAATATAACAAAAAATCAACACCACCTTAACTTTTTTAAAAGACATTATATATTTTTGACACCACAAAATTGTAGCTGATGTTAATATGATGGATGAGGTTCTGGTGGAAATTTACATTCACTCGGACACACGTTTATGAATTATGACTTTATTCGTAAACTACGCAGAGAGCTAGAATGTGCGTGTAACGCGTGCCGCACGCTGATCGCGAGAGATTCCCACTCGTCCCACGAGGTGGTGACACCAACCCAGTGCCTGAGTAGGCTTCGTCCCTTGCCCTAACACTTCCCCTCGAAAGCACCGGACTTTCACCGTGGCGTCCCAGTCAGTCCCAGATGACTGGCGCATCCCTCGTGCTTCGGCCTGCTGAGTGCCTTGGTCAACACGTCGGCAGGCATCCTCTCGAAAGCAACCTGATGAAGGTCCACTAGTCCTGCATCGACAGCCGTACGAACGAAGTGATACCGGATGTCTATGTGTTTCTCTATCTTGTCTGAGTCCCGAATTTGTCGTTCGACAGTCTGATGACCGCCACGTTTTCACCGAGCTCACGGAAAAAACGGTGAAGATATACCGCCTCCTTTGCTGCCTCGCTGAATGCCATATACTCAGTTTCTGTCGAGGATAAAGCCATAGTCCACTGTTTCCTCGAGTCCCACGATACGCACCCCCATTCATGATGAACGCGTACCCGGCAAATGGCCTGCTGTCGTGGGTACATCCGGCCCAATCCGCATCAATAAATCATCCTATGGTTCGCTTGGCGCACCGGTAGCAGATGCCCAGATCCGCCGTTCCACGCAGATACCACAAAACGCGTTTTGCTGCCGTCCAATGAGCCTTTCCGAAGCACTCGTTGAACTGGCTCAGCAAGCTCGAATGTAGGCCTCCTGGTTCAGCCTGATGCCATCTCGATTCACCTCGAAATCCATGCCCAGGCACCGCCCACGACCGCCAAGATCCTTCACCCCGAATCTCCTGCTCAACTCGGTCCCGAAGCGAGTGACTTCGGCCAAATTCCGACACATAATGAGGATGTCGTCGACATATACGACGATCATCAGCAGATCGTCTCCGCCGTTCTTCAGGTAAAGGCAGGAATCTCTCTCTGAAAGGACGGCTCCGTGATCGCGAAGCTCTTTGTCCAGACGCTTGTACCAGGTACAACCGGCCTGCTTCAGGTCGTACAGGGCCTTTCTCAGCCGGCACACTTTGTTACCGCTCCTCAGCCTCTTCAAGGTGGTCCTCGCATCGTCCGACGTTGGCTCTATCCTCAGTATGTACTGAAGAGCATCTTCTATCATCTCCGGAGCTTCAATGAAGATCTCTTCTTCCAGTGTACCGTTTAAATACGCAGTGCAAGGACGTGCATCCCTCTGCTAGCTGCCAGAACGATCGTCAAATGGATCGTCCCCAGACGCGCTACGGGGGCATAGGCGCCGTTGAAATCTCTTCCCCGTAGCTGAGAAAAACCTTTGACGACAATTCTAGCTTTCCGTTTTTCCAGGTCTCCGTTGGTCTCAAATTTGTTTTGGAGCACGAAACGGCTTCCAATGACGCTCCGCGTCTTCGGCCTATCCACGATCTCCCACGTGTTATTTCACCTCGCTCGCCATGGCTCGCATCCACTCGTCGGACTCTCGACTTGATAGCGCCTGCGAAACTTCCTGTTCGATGGTGGATTCGACCATTTGGTATTCCTTCCTTGGCTATCTTCGCTGTCCCGGCATCACCCTTCGTGGCCTCCCTCTGTCTCGCCTCGACATTGAGGTCGAGTTCGATGGCCGTTGATCCCGAAGATCCGGTAATTCCCTATCCACGGCTGCTGAGTCTCGTTCTCAGGCAACCCAACCCGTTCTTGAGAAGCTCCCACCTCCACGGGAAGAAAGATCGAGTCGTTGGTGGTCTGAGTTCGGTCCTCTTCCAGGAATTTGATGTCACGCTACACCACGATTCTTCTTTTGCTTGGAATCCAGACGCGACAGCCCTTGGACTCCTCGCTTTATCCGACAAAAACTCCCTTCTTTGGTCGCGGCTCAAGCTTTCTTTTGTTCTGGGTCCTGTCTAAGATGAGCACTCCGCAGCCGAAACGCCACATGAAACCCACGTTTGGTGGTTTCCCGTGCCATGCCCTCATAAGGCGTCCTTCCGTTCATTGTTATTTTCAGCTGCTCTTGAAAATAAGTTAGATTACCTTGCCTTAAATTCAGATGTGGAATACGACGCACCCTATCGCAGTGTTATAGGCTGCTTGATGTATGTAATGGCGTGTACACTTGATTTGTATACCGCTGTTAATATATTGAGCAGGTACACAAATAAAAATAATGAAGAACTTTGGAGATGTTTTAAAAGAATATTGAGGTATTTGAAGGGTTCGGTCGATATTAAATTAACCTACGTTAGAGGTGATTATAAAGACATCTTGATAGGCTACGTTGACTCTAATTAGCGAGGTAACAATGATACTGATAGGAAAAGTACAACCGGTTATTTATTCAAATTATTTGAGTGTTGTTTAGTTTCTTCGAATACAAAAAGACAACTGTTAGTGGCATCTTCGTCAACAGAGGCTGAATATATGGCCCTCTTCGATGCGATAAAAGAAGCATTGTTGTTAAGATCTTTAGCTATTAGTATCAACAAAAATGTCTCAGAATCGATTGTAATTTATGAGAATAATAATTGTTGTATTGCTATTGCAAACAATCCAGTAAGCCACGAGCGATCGAAGCATATTGACATTAAACATCATTTCTCAAAGGGACAAATTCAGAAAAATATAATTAAATTAAATTATATTCCAACAGAGAGGCAACTGGCGGATGTCCTGACGAAGCCACCAACTGGTTCGATCAGGTTTTGTCTGGGTTTCCCTGATCCCTAGCAGCGAACGCTGAACCATTTGTATCTTCTCCGGAAAGCACAAGGAAGCGTATAAATAGTGATTAAGTTTTCAAGATATTAGATAGTCTTACGTCGATTTTATTCTTTTTATTCGTTAACTTTTTTAAGGTATGTGTGTGTATTATTCGATTCAATTTTTGAGGGGGCGTGTTAGATTTACATAGTTGAGTATAAGAAAAATTAGATCTAAGACTTTCCTGAGAAGTATATGTTACTTTTGCGTACGTTCGAAGAAATCCGTTTTCTCTTTCGCTACATCTGTTTAGTTTCAGACTTGAGTGTTTATGATACGCGACAAAAGGTCCTTCGGCCAAAAGTGGTGTCGCAGGTAATTTTCGGGCGTTGCGTTGGAGAGTTAGTTAAAGTATAGT
The DNA here is from genome assembly GCA_028830335.1 of Eucera pruinosa. Classification (NCBI taxonomy): domain Eukaryota; kingdom Metazoa; phylum Arthropoda; class Insecta; order Hymenoptera; family Apidae; genus Eucera; species Eucera pruinosa. The sequence goes on along the minus strand of JAMYCR010000008.1, from coordinate 1,740,905 downwards.
TTCCGTGCTAGCAACGTCGAGTAGCGAACCTTCCTTCTTGTGCCGAATAAAGTATATAGTTTAAATCAAGAAATATCTCGTTATTTCAAATTACTAAAACCCATAATCCAATAAAAAATGCGGCACACCTTGTATGTATGTATATACCACTGCCTTATAATATAGTTTTTATAAATAAATTTTTATATTTCTGTAAATAAATTAATCACATTATGCTTGCCTACTAAAACTATTTCAGACATCAAGTTGCAGGGGATAATCGATCGTATAAAAGGTACTGTCGTCTCGCTGCTCGTAACCAGTTGCATTGATAAGAAACAATTTTATCGACTTTTAAAGTCACTCAAGTGCACCAGACATCGGGGCCTGATGTCTGTCCCGGCTGTTGGCAAGCTAGGTCGAATTATCCATTCGATTGGCGACCGATTGATTCGCGCATCACCAGGATAATGGCCCGAATTCGATTTCGCTGCACCTGCGATTAACTTCAGTCCACTGAATTCGATGCGATAAGAGGAGGATAAAAAAAATTTCCAGTGGCATTTACGTGTACATACATGATACGATGAAAAAAAGAATAATATAACGGTTACCGAGTTAACCACCTTAAAGTGGTGCATTAGTCAACGGACGAAATCAATGTCTAAAATCGATTTTAACCTTCCTACGATGTGAAACAGTGCAATTTAAAAAAAAGGAACTTGTATTTTTTCTAGCTGTATTAATATATTTTCTATTTTCAAAGGTGAAGTATCTTTCAGAAAAAATAAACATTATTTTATAAATTGTATATCTCAGAGCACGACTAATCTAAATCTTGTATTATGCTGTTGCATATTAACGTACTGTAATATAAAAAAGGACTAAACCTACATAAAATATCGTTATATCTCAAGTAGCATGTCAAAAATCTTGTATTATGCTTTCGCATATTATACTGTAATACAAAAAAGGACTAAACCTACATAAAATGTCGTTGTATCTGAAGTAGTTTAAATAAATAAATCGCTTTTATTTACTGAGCAATGTAAATAGGTCCTTAGGGCTGTAATGAAATAAAGAAAGAGTAATAAAATGATATTTATAAAGTATAAGATGCTATGTGGGAATTATTTCAGAGGTGGGTTCAGGGCACAGAAATGAAAAAAAAGTTAATGTAAACATATACATATTGTCCGTCCACGAAAAAAAGGCAGATGAGTCTTTACATCCTCACTGTAGATATTGCCTACTCTCTTCCCTATCACCACACGCCGTCTTCGTTATTAAACCACTGTCGATATTTAACGTTCTCGGTTAATAGTGAACAATGCATGTGATTCTAGGGAGGCTAGTAGATTGCAATTAGAACGGGAATGTAAATACTTGCGTGCCTTCTTGTCGCGGACGAATAGTACCTAGTGACTCACATTAATATTCAAGCACCATGGTATATAATTATGTATAATAACTTTAATTAGTTGATTATTTCCAATATATTAAAACAAATCTTATAATTGATAGAAACAAATACTGTATTCGTTTAATACTCGCTACCTAATGCATAATTTCATCTCACAAAACTATTCGATCACTTAAGTAGCACATTGTTCCGTCTCGGAAACACACAAAGGGATGCGTGAGGTCTTCGATGGCAATGGTTTACAGCACGAACGCATAATAGGCTGAATCTTGAGTGGTAAGCTAAAGTAGTAAGGGACTTAATCCCAAACACATTTTCTTAAATTAAATTTTTACCTTTTCCGTGCTCATCAGCTAATGACGTGTTGTAAACCCGAAGTTTCCGAAGGATTCCCAATATCGCGGGGACTCGCTCGCAAGGGTCCTCCGCCGCGATCCCTAACGGGAATAAGTCATAAAGTTTCGACCAGGTGAAAACTCTCGGAAACAGGACTTTGCCAAAACCATCGAACACCTAACGCACCCCCCCAATCCCTTCCACTCTCTCTAGTAAGGACGCGCTAAGGGCGCATAGACGGGCGTGGGCGGGACATGGGATGCCGTTGATTGGACAAATGACTTATTCTTTCATTAACCAATCAGCGTGCATACCTAATCGACGAAGGTGCGAAACTTCACGGGGAGACGCGACAGACGTCAGTCGCAGACAAGCACTCATCAACGACACACGCACCAATCTCAATGGAGATTTACACGACACACTTAGTCAAAAAAATTAACGGAGTGTACAACATACAATTGTGCACTATACGTTCGCGTTATTAAGTTAACGTTAAGGTAGGCGTCATCAGCAACCTAACATAGACGGTTCAGTGACGCGACACACATCTTACAGATTATTCGTGAAAGTCGATTTTATCGCTAGTTTCTATGTAACACACTGTTCCATTGCTCATGAACATAATATACAGGGTATTTGAGAAGCTTCGTTCCATTTGAAATTTCATCGATGGTATTCTGTTGCGGAACAGATGTTTTAGAAGGTTCCATAAACGTTTTCGTGTAGCTCTTCGTCACAGTCCCTTCATCATTTATAAAAATCGGCGATAAATATTTTCGTTCGATGAATCATTGAGGGGCACAAGATACCGATATAATACTGAAATCGATTGTTATCTAAATATCGATACTGTTATGCTATTGAAAACCGAATTAAATATCGGTATTACTTCGCGATTCTGACTGTCAAAATTGTTAATCTGACGAATCTTTACCGTCACGTCACCAAACTTGAAGTCTGGTTTTCAATTGTTCATATTCCTCACACCTTGTATCACTAACAATACGTTTGTTATCGTATTCTAGTGTAACATGAACTTAACATAATATACAGTTTTCTTTTTCTTACATTGGTTCATACATAAATACATATAGCATTAGAGCGTAAGAAAGAATAAAGTATTTAATTTCATTGTTGTAGTGGTCTATTTTCAAATTATATAAATGGTACCAATTGGTTTTACTTACCCTTATAATAATCTCGGTACTATGTATCGATTCCGGTATATACATACTTGCAACATAATTACGATAAAAAGATAGTGCTGATTTTAGGTTTTTGCTTAAAAAAATCTTGAAAATTTTGTAATGAAATAGAAAACCCCAAAAAGTTACTGGTAAACATAGGTAAATATACTGGTATTTCTGTGTTGCAGTTTCTGTAAGTATTATGAGATACAGAATAGACCTATCATCTTATAGGATTTCGTCACACGGTCGGAAATATCGACATCTAAAAAAATCAGAGTTTTTGAAAGAATATATTCCTTTCTATTACCTCAAAGGGAATCTAAACACTTCTACAGTATTCTAATATTCAAAATGTAGAGCCAAATGTTAAAACTACAGAGTTTACGCAGTCAAAAAGGTAAAAGTGAAAATATGTGACAGAAAAATGCATTGGATGATAGGTCTATTGTGTACCTCGTTTGTGGTGTGGTGCTCTAAGACACAGGTAGAGATATGGACTGTATTGCCGACCATTCCGAATAATTTAAGGAAATCGTCGATGGTGTGAAGACGACTCATCTACCTATAGTCAGCATAAACCAAACTCCGAAGCCAGCTGACAACTAAGCATAAGACCCCCTCCATAAGCCAAACGAAACATGTATAAGAACTACCTCTTCTCAAAATAAAGTCAGTCTCTGCTTCACCACAAAAATTAACGTTTATTAAAAATCCTCTCATCGCTCTATCTACGAATCGCGATCTAGTTGTAGAGTTTAGAAGAGTAAAACGCTTTGTGCCGGAAAGCCTTACTTACTATCTTTAGATAAATGTGTTATTCTATTTAATTAATTACGAATCACGTATTCGTTAAGAAGCGTCATCATCATTTCTGAGATTACGCAAATTTCTCGTGACAATGGCAAACGTATAGATTCAAAATATCGTTTTCTGCAGCGAATGCATAATAATCAGTCGATTTCCTCGCACGAGTCGCCGCTAGTGGAGGGTGTAAACAGGCATGCCAGACGAGCAGAACATTTATGACTTTGTTCTGGGAATAGAAGTAGAAGTAGGAACATTATTCCGTCCGTGTTCTACGCATATGTAGCGTCGCACAGTGGTGGAATTAGCCAAAAAGCTGGCCAAAATGCAATTTTCGAAACATGTGACAGCTTTTTACCAATATGGCAGATTTGTTGTACATATATGAGTACAACAAATGCCACTTGATATCTTAAAATATCGTGCTCTGTTACTGATGTATACAACATATAAAGGTCTTCAAAGATAGCGAAATTTTGTACTTATTAATGTCTTTAAATTTCGACCATGTTTAATGTAACGAACAAAGTTTATTTTCTAAAATTTTTTAGTTGGAGCATTTCATCATTATAGTACGTACTTCAAACAAAAATTTTGTCTACGATATATTCAAAATAACTTCGAATTTCTTCTTGTATTTACCTTTTTAAGATGTCATAAATATTACTATTTTACTAAAATAGATGGAAAATAATAATGTTATTCAGTGAACCTCACATGACACCTAGTTCCTTCACTTAAAGTTACATGTCGAGAATTATATCCAATCGAAAAATCTTGCGGAAATTTGCGTCTTCTTAAGATATTCACATTTAATGTACCGTTTAATACCCATATGAGGACGAAGGTTTTACCTGCCGTCGAGTGGATCAAAACTTTTAAAAAATAATTTATTGATGTTAACAAATTTCATTTATCCAGGAAATAGCAAAAAAATTGTTGAATGGATCAAAAATTGAAGAAGTAATTAATTTTCGCAACAATCTATCTAATGTATTTTACAAATTAGATAATAATCGTATTTAAAATATAGGTATATGATTGTTTAAATTTATCCCGGTGTTTGTTTAATGTTGATGATTTTTGGATATGTACGATCGCCACTTTACACCCGCCATACTGTTCTTTACAATTTTAATTTTTGAATGGTAATTAGCGACATCAAAAACCTCAAGACACTAATTTTCATTCCAATTAACGGTCGTCTTCGTATTTTGGCCAGTTTTTGACGAATTTCACCATTGTGCGTTGCGTTATCGTACGGTACTTTTGTACAATTCTTTCACTGCCCCTCCTTTTCCCCTCCTTTCAGAGAGAAAATTCTTAGAAGTTCTGCTCGTCTGACATGCCTAGTTGTAAGGCTCCAAGAGGGGTCCGTGAGGGCGCAGAACCATCGGCTACTAGAATGCTAGTCTCGGAGGTTCGTAACGGAATTATACACTGTACTTCACTCGCTTCAAGTGTCCGTGAAGCATTTTTTAGACGCTCGTATGTGCTGCATATTTAAGCATTGAGCAATCTCCAAATTTTTTACTACGTTAGATCGATACATTTCGGGAGAACGCGAAACAATGTGTCTCCATTACTCGACGATTTAAATAGAGCAGAGAAAATAAATATGTATTGAATGTACTTTAAGCTATACCCTTCTCCTCGTCTGCAGGTAGAGTGCACTCGGTAATAAGTTAGCGCATTCGACATACCCGTGTTTGTGAAAAACTTATCAATCTCTGATTTAGTTTCTCACACGGTTGGTGTTAATTCACACCGTGAAAAGGTACTATTTTCCAGTTACCTTTTGGATCCGGCTCGTCGTCAATCAACCTACTAATTGGCTCTGCGGCCCGAGAGACTTCGCGTTCGTAAACGCGGATCACTTGTCACTCATTATCCAGCAATTCGGTGCGCTTTTATGCGACACATTTGGCAGCCCTAATGACGCAGTGGTACAGAGACGTGGCAACGAAAAAGATTAACCTTCATCGCTATAATTCCGAAAATAAATGCTGGTATATCTTATATTCTCTTCCCTATTATCTATGATTTACATATCCCTGATACAAGATATCAAAGATTTTAAATGTTGATTGGTTTCTGATGTAAGGTAAAGCTACTTTTATTAGTTGGAGTACTATTGTATCTCGGCTGTAGACACGGCAATATAAAATAGGATATGATTACTATTCTATCTTAATTAAGCGCAAGTAGCGAGGAACCGGAGTCTAGTGAGGTCAAACTAGGATGGTGCTACATATGTATGTGGAAGAAGTAAAGCTAGAAAGACACGGAAAATTTGCGTACAGTGTAATTAGCATGTATGTATGTGCAGAATATTATTAAAACATAACTCTTTGTATTGAATACAAATAATAAGTTTATATTTCTTACCAAGTTTCATGCCAATTCCAAAATGCAATTACTTAAAAAATAAGACGAGATTTATATTTCTGTAAATAAAACTTCATTGCTGTGATGTATAGAATCTACCTACCAAGCACTTCCCACGTATTTTGAAATATTCTATATAAGTAAAACCTACTTTCCATTACAAAATCTAAATATTATGCAATCAAATACAACTAGAGTAGAATAAAATCAATTCTGAAGAAGTTTGAATTCAACATTAAGAGATTTAAAAACCAAATCACTGTAATTTCAGTAATTCAATCAATCAGTTTGTATTTACCCAAACCAATAGGAAGTACGCCCATTCTGTTATTTAAATTTTAATGATTCCGTGTAATAGCAATATAGGATAGACTATTCAATGTGATATAGAATCATCGGGGGGCTGCCTGGCCCCCTCACTGTTTTAATGTCACAGTAAGTGTCCCGTCCCAAAATGGAACAGCTTTGCGTCTCTCGCACCCGCACCACCGGCAGGCCACTTGGGCCTCACGTGCCGCTGGTCCGCGGAAAATACACCCCAAATTTCCAACCAGCACCGCACCAATTAGACGCCGCCCCTTCCGTAAAGACATCCCATTTGCCGCTTAAAGGTGCGAAAAGGTCCTTAAAAGGAGCCTACTAGAAGACAAAAGCAACACAACAATTCTACACTTCGCCACTTACACACTACACGTCAAAATCTGTACTCGACTTCACTGCAATATCTCTACCGTTCACGTTAAAATATATACTTGAATTTAACTAGTGTTCAATCCTCATTACATCAAATTTACCCTTAGACTCCTTCCTTGAACAATTTCGTTCAACTTACATCCGCGTCATTTATTCGTTGCTAACATTGCCGACGCTGTGACGCCCCCGCAATGGTCCTTCGAGCCGGATAGGAAAATCAGTGACAAGCACGGTAACCTACACTGAATAACTGCGAGCTGAAGATCATCAACGCCCCACGAAGCCTTTGGACAACCAGGATATCGATTCTGCACCCATCAAATGAGTTCTGGACATACTGAGGAACCACTACAACTATGGAGCTGACCAAGGATCACCAATATCTACGGAAACTGTATCATCGAGGTCATAGCAAAGGTTAGCTTGCACGACTCTCTTTCCTATGTTTTCCTTCCGTGACCCACTCTTCTGTTACTTCTTAAACCCGTTCTACGATCATTTTAACCGTGTCGTGAATTTAAAATGGCTGAAATCAAGTCGCTCATCAAGCAAAGAGGTTTAGTCAAGGCACAAATAACACGTATGGCCAATACACTCAAGCAAGCACATGAACCACATCATATGTTAGTTCTTCGAAAACAAAAACTAGAAGAGCATTATACTGCCTTTGTAGCCGTCCAATTCCAAACTGATGCAATAGATGACAATTCGGAACAGGATATCACGCGTATTGATATAGAAGACTTATATTATGAGTGCGCGGACTTTATCAATAAGCACTTGCTTGAAGCGGATACTAGCGTTGCTATACGTCCGAACATTTCAAATCCGCCTATAATTCCATCACCGTCATTTGCCACTGCTGACACAATGCTACTAAAGATTCACATTCAGCCGCTTGATGGCAAGTTTGATAACTGGCACAGCTTCTCTGATATATTAATTTCTGTGGTACTCCAAAATGACAGCATTCCCATTACCCACAAATTTCATCTTTTAAAATCATATCTGACAGAAAGCACTGCTGACGTTATTAGTTCGTTAAACGCTACAGAAGAAAATTATTTCGCAGGTTGGAACGCTATTCAAAATCGGTATAACAAACCGCGAAAAATTATACAGAGTTATATTTGGGCTTTACTTGAATTACCTGAGGTTGCTAGGAACTTTTCTTCATCGTTATGTTCATTAACCGAAACCGCGGAAATGCATGTAAACGCTTTGAAAATGTTATAGGAGTCTGTCGAATACCACGAATTTCTTATTTTTCATATAACTTCTAAATTGGATAGATTTACGCGTATCTCCTGGGAACGTTCTATTAAAGACGGCAAAAGGCCAAAATTTGAAGAATTGTTAGTCTTTCTTCATAAATTCTGCAACGACTCCGAATTGGGCGACTTATATACGGCAAAACCCATAACATGTAATAAAAACTCAGGTAAAACGTTCGACAAACCTGATCATTCAGTTCCTCGCGGTCGCACACAAAATCTCGTTTCTACACGCGCTATACTGGAATGTCCCATGTGCAAGCAAGATCACTATATTCAGCAGTGTCCATCCTTTTTAAATAAATCACCGCGAGATCGATTGGAATATGCATGAACTGCCAGATATTGGATTAATTGCCTTCGTAAAGGTCATTCAAGTTTGCAATGCTCGTCAGGAAACTGCCGTAAATGTAATAAAAAGCACCATACATTATTGCATTTTCCACAAAATACTCAAATTAATGCTTAAGTTGAAAGTTCCCCTAATGCTAGTAACACACAACCGACCACAAGTGCCACCCCGGTTGCGCTAAACACTAAGGGTAACGTTGAAATTTTGCTATCTACCGCGCGAATACTAATTTTGGATCAAAACAACATAGAACATGAGTGTAGAGTTTTACTTGATTCGGGATCTCAGTCTAATTTTATTACCGACAGATTAGCTAGAAAATTAAAATTAACACCGCAAAGATTAAGTTTTCGTTCAGCGTCAGGTTTAGGGCAACAATCGAACCAATTAAAATATCAAGTTACTGCTACCATTAAATCACGCCTAGGAGATTTCACATGCACAATCAACATTTTAGCGCTTCCTACTATCACCGAAATGTTACCTTCACGTCCGTTCGATAGCAGTCAAATTCCTATTCCGCAACACGTAAATCTAGCCGATCCGGAATTTTACAAGCCAGCCGGAATCGATTTGTTGTTAGGAGAATATCTGTTTTACGACGCATTAGATTACCAAACGATACAGCCATATTGCAGAAAACCAAATTAGGTTGGATCATTTCAGGGAACATCGGTGATTATATTAAGCACTCCGATAGCGATAAGACACGTTGTTATTTCAACAGCTTACAATTCGATAGGGATTTAACAACATTTTGGGAAATAGAAGAAGGTCCGGTCAAAAAATATCTTTCAGATATCGAAACCCGCTGTGAAGACCATTTTACTAAAACGATAAAACGCGATACTTCAGGAAGATACGTAGCCTAGCTCCCTTTTAACGAAAGGCAGGTAGAGTTAGGCGAATCATACAATATAGTCCTTAGAAGGTTTTATCCACTAGAACGAAAGCTTGAGTCAGATCCATCGTTACGATTCCACTGCAATAAGTTTCTAAATGAATATCTTTCATTAGGTCATATGCAAGACATTTCCCAAGTCACCAATATACATGAGGGTTTCTACCTGCCACACTACGCGGTCGTAAATGACCACAGCGTTACTACTAAGGTCCGGGTAGTTTTTGACGGCTCAGCCAAAACTAATACGGGACTTTCGTTGAATGAAACCTTGATGGTCGACCCTACATTGCAGGATGACTTGTTTTCAATCTTAGTCAGATTTAGGTCTCACTCCTATGTCCTAAGTGCCGACATTGAAAAAATGTTTCGGCAAATCCTAATAGACCAACAAGAGACAAAATATCAAAAGATTTTATTGCGTAACTGTAAATCGGAGCCCCTTAGAACATACGCGTTAAATACGGTTACATACGGAACTGCATCCGCCCCTTATATCGCCGTACGTTGTTTTCTACAACTGGCAATAGATGAGGGAGATAAATATCCGCTAGCAGCAGAAGCTTTTAAAAATGATTTCTATATGGAAATTTACCCTTCGGCTCCTTCCTTGAACAACTACATTCAACTTACATCCGTGTCATTTATTCGTCGCTAACATTGTCGACGCTGTGACGCCCCCACAGTAAGTGTAGAGTAGAATAAAACAACAGCATTTTTAAAGTGATGAGAATTATAACTAAACATTGCGATAATCAATTCTTTCCTACGTAATTGATCTCTAAAATCCAGATCCATAATAATGTGTATATATGTGTTAAAATTTTGTCATTTATCCATCTATAACCAGGATTTTATTTACTATTACCATGAAAGATATTATAATTAATTCAAAATTTTCATTCCAACCTAAAAAGCAGGAATTAATAATTACTGTATAAGTGACTGACATCAATACAACGATAAAGAAAAAATGAAGTAATACAGTAATATGCAAACAAGGTAAAATCCAACAAATTTAAATATATGAGTATGTAACTGTTAAGCCACATGGCATTATAAAGGATTAGCTTCCTTAACTTTGATGGTTGAACTGAATATGATTCTTAAAGTTGCTACACTAGATCGAAAAGGGCGTAGAAAACCTTCTGCTTTTTTATACGATCGAAATTTCAGTTGAAAATTTATGGTGTTTCCTATAAATGAGTAGTCTATCCTGTACTTCGTTAATGGTAGTAGTAAGTTATCTAATATTTGAGACAAAAAGAGAAATAAATACAATGTCGGTATGCTATTAGTACCGCACACTATATTGTGACAGATGATTTATTTCACATTTAACTTAATACTGTGTTAATAAAACATATACATTTCGAACGTGTTTTTTATTTATTAAAGCTGTTAAATTTTGGTGTTTATTTTTTAAAAATTATCTTTTTAGTGAATAGATCATTACTTCATTGATCTCTTCAACAATGAAAATAAGAATGTGGAAAACATATCTCTATAGTACAAAATAAAATTTTGCTTATAAATATTCATCAAATCTAAAACATAAAATCTCGTCAAATCAGGCAAATGATCTCATAATACAAAACATTTTCTCATACTAAATAAACTACATTCCTTGCTACTTTCCTTTCAAAACTATTCCTGGAGTAATGTTTCCACAACTGTCTCCCTCGCGTTCACCTCAATTTCACCTTCGACTGCAGCCAGAAGTCAACTTACGGAGCAAATGAATCGTAACGCGCGCATGGAGGAGCGAATTAATTCACGAATTCGATAAAACGCTCTCGCACGACAATTTCACGGTTGAAAGTCGGTGTCGTAGGGTTCGTTTTTGCCGGACGAGCGTCACAATAAAAAGGTTACTACGAGAGGCATAGGATAAAGAGGAGAGGAGAGGAAAAGGATACGAGAAGAAACTCGATTGAAAAGTTTTCGCTCGTGTTGCTCGGGGCCATCGGTAGCACAGCCGTGAGATAGTTTTCCGCATGGCGTGGTTGCTAGCTAGCAGATGCAACTCGAATGTGGGCCGAGAACATTTCTTAGAACTTCGTGTGAAATTCTGGATAAAACTGTGAATTGCAAGTCGTAGGGTCAATAGGCAATAGTGAATAGTTTACTTTTTGAAAAAAAAAACTTATGTCGATAGAATTGCTTGGTGGATGAATACTACCAAATAATGTGTTGTGAATTACACATATGTATAATATCGAATGTTTACATATTTTCGTGTATTAAAGCTAGTTACGAAAAAAGATAATATGTAAGATAAATTGAAACAAATTAAATAGAAGCAGGAATGGGAAAGATAAATGATTAAAGCAGGTACATAAAATTAAATAATTTTATTTCTGCGAGTGATATAGGATTTGGTTCATAAACTTTTCTTTGAAATAGTAGTTACATAAGAAAATAGTATTTCACATACATATATGTATTTTAATACTAACTCATGGAAATACTATTTTGAAATGCGTATTCCATTGAAACGTAAGAAAATAGTGTTCTAAATCATAGTAGGTCAAACAATAGTAGTAAATAAGAAACAGTATAGGAAATAAGCAGTTTCTAACTTGAACATTTTACAGTACGATATAGAGGAGACCGAGGCTAGAAATTCTGATTTTTAAAAAACAAAAAATGCGGTTTATTTACTACATTCGAATTAACACAAATATATTGCGCTGTTCAGAAAATTATTAGCGTTTCTGATAATAATTTCTGTTGTGTAATTGGTTGGACTGGGAAGCGATTATTCTTTATAAACTTTTGTTTATTGATAATATCCTTAATTCAAACAAATGCGATTCACGAGTGGACTAAAAAGTCAAATAATAAATGTACAGTAGTTAAATGAAAAAACAATATTTTTTCGTTAGATAACGATGCTTCGACAAAGAGCCAGCAAAAACTATTACATGTTGTCTAAGATATTTTATTATTGTCATTTATTGGAATATTTGCAAAGAGTTCTTAATGTCAAGAAATTGAATAGATTAGAAACCTAGAAACATTATTTGTAAGGATTCATTTCAGGGAAAGAAAGTTTGCAAACTTTTCGTAAAAAGAGATTATTAAATTCCGGATGGTCATAGAATTACAGATAAAAGTAAATATTATGTGCAAAATTATTCAATAAAATTATGATAATTGTTACATGTTATTTTTGAATGTTCGTCAAATATCGCTACGAACTTTTCGAACAATTTAATAGATTTTTGAAGGACAAAAAAAAGATATGATCGACATAAACATCAATCTAATAAAATAAAAAGAATAAGCTAATATAATGATAAATTATTAACAACTTTAACTAAACCTAATATAATTAGCCTTGTAAACGAATAAAATTAAATATCGTCAAACGATTGCGGCAAATAATGATTGATTATTATCAATGATGATTTTGACAGAAGTAGTGTTTTTTCCGTTCTCTTATATGTTTGCATGCTAAAATATAACAGACATTATTTTTAGCTTTGTGGTAAGGTAAGTTGTTATAGTAACACCTAGCCATAATTGACACATATGGCTATATGTGAAAATATTTTGTTTATATATACTATTACAACATGTTGCTTAATGTTATTTGATTCATAAGGACAAAACAATAAACGATTTCGACATTAAAGAATCGAATTAGACCAAAAAAGAGTGACTAGGAAATAGCTTTCTGATACGCAACTACCGCCTTGTCTAGAACTACACAATTCGTTGTCGCGAACGCTACTAAAATGGTTGACAGCGTGGCGTAATCGACTTATGCTTCGAAAATAATTGAAAGCATAACAACATAATTTTTCACCTTAAAAATATAACCATCGGAACAACTTACCCCGGGAACTTCTAGCCCTGGTCTCCCCTACTTTTACTATAAAGCCAACACTTTTATTTTGTTTACAGGTTAATTGCAAATATTGCAAAGAAGCAATTTATACGAGTTACCGATTCATCTTATTTGTATTAAACGGAATACATTTCTTCAAAGGTACCATCTTTTAATGAATTTTGACAAGGTGTTAATTTTAGATGTGCAAAACTAAATAACGTTACAAAGGTGCCAAAAATGGTGTCGTGGTATTATATTTTAGAAATAGATTTCTAATATATCGCACATGGGCTACAAACATTTGAGTTACGATCGAAAAGCAGTATAATATAGGCATCTCTACACATCCTAAAAATGTTATAAATTGAAGTTCAAAGTTAACTCGTATAGTTACTAATTTATAACAAAGCATCAAACGTGTCATACCTCAAAATAATTCGGTCTTATATGATTTATGGTATCAAAACTGGCATAATTCGAAAAAAAGGGATTTGAAGCGCTAAGAATGTAAAATGTAGAAAATAAGTTTTAGGGTCTATCTGATACTCTGTCTAATATATAATTTGTTCATAAGCATCCTAACAGCTTTTGGCTTCTCTTAAAAAATGCACTTTTTGGACTTGTTTTGGATTTGGATTTTATAGGCCATGTGCGATATATCTTCTGTTTTTCATTTACTGTTTCCTTTATTCGAATCCGAATTTAGATACCCAAATAGTATTGACACGTGATTTGAGCATATAGTAAATAGTATTTTCAAACAGTATTTAACGTAAACGCTAAATGAAATAGTATTTCTAAGTAGTATTTGCTAATAGAAATTCTTCAGTTTTGAATATTTTGTCACAAACTGAATAGAAGATAATTTTGTTTCAAGGTGAATTGCAATCATAGATCCTTTCTTCACGAAGCATTCCACTTCCTAAATTTTTATTTATTTAACATTAAGTACAAAAACTTGAAATACACAAATATGTAACATATTTCCACGATATTCAATTTGAATGAATTAGTAATGCTTTCGGCTTAACATATTATCGCATTAACAATACATATATATATTGACAAGTATATTAAAGTAATGCAAAATTAGAGTTTTTAAGTACCTACGATATGATGCTTTCTTTACGACTGTAAAGTACGGTAGTCATTTTACATTCGTTTACGCTGCAGGAATGGTAAAGTTTAATAGCTTACAGTAGTGGACAAAGGATTGAGACGAAATGAAAAAAGAAGGATTGGTCTCCAAATTGTTTCGATTGTAGAGTTAAGGTTTACAATATTGTGTGTGTTTACTATGCTCTACAAGTTCTTTTTTGGACTAACGTCTGGTGATTGCGACCGCACGTCAGCGCAGTAATATTTTCTTCCTGAAAAAATTGTTTCACAATCTGAGCAGGGTGTTTCGCATTGTTATGGTCTTGAAAAATAAAATTATCACTCGTATTATTGCGTACATATGATAACATCGTGTTCTTTAACATGTCTATGTATTGAAAACGGTTCATAATCCCATTGATATAACGTATCGTACCGGAGTCACTGTAAGAAAAACACGCTTACGCCATAACCTTTCCATCTCCATGTTTCATAGCTGCTAAAACGCACTGTGGTATCAAATTTTCGCCATCTCGATGACTAACATATCGTGTTCCGTCCTTAAGACGGATTTTTAAATTCAATAGATATATTTATGTTCGGAAACTAACAGGATTATCCCATCCTCGATAATCGTATTAGCTTATTGCTATAAGCTCGAATATCACTTCCTTTCAAATATAAGGACAATACACGCTGTCGACGACGCGAACTGTAAGCACCTCATTAAGGTCTTGTTCCGTGTTTGTCGACATACAGCTGTAAAGTCATTTCCTTGCCTTTCTGGACAATGAGGCATCGTGCACCTCAATTCCAGCTTACCTGCCCAACATCGGGCCCTCGCATCCCCTTCTCCGCGCACCCCTTCTACCTACGCATCATCGCGCTTTCCCACTCCTACACTCGTGGGGGGCTGGTTCCAATTTTTGACCAGCCAATCATGAAATCCCTCAAAATTTCCATTTCCAATTTCCTTCAACCAATCACCTTCCACCTTGGGTTTCCGAACAGTATAAATATTAGAGTCACGCGCATTTCAAACAGATTCTATACAAGATTCCATACAAGATTCCATACAAGATTCTATACAAGATTCCATACAAGATTCCATAAGATTCTATACAAGATTCCATACAAGATTCCATAAGATTCAATACAAGATTCCATAAGATTCCATATACGATCAGTATATAGTGCAAATCTTACCAACCTTCAAGCAACTTCCAAAGGATCGATTCGACCCAACTAGCTGGCCATCGAAACTGCGGAGTGGAACACTTCGAACTATACATTCCAATACCGATCAATCGATACGTTCATCGGTCACACTACGTGTACACATCTTCATTTATAGGATAAAGACATTGTAAATACTGTAAATACATCAGCTTTAATATCAAACTAGTTGTACATCATTAATTTGCAGTGCAACGTACCCCAACATCGTCGCGTCGCGTAATCGGCCTTACAACCCGAGAGATTCGTTCAGAATCACGGTGTGCGATACATAACATTTTTTGGTCCTTCGAGCCGGATTTGTGTAACAGAATCAGTTACTTGTGGACAAGTGAAGTATCCAGTGAAGTGAACACGTGCACTAGTGATCTAGTTTCACACCATGGCCACAGAAAACACTCACGCCATCAAGGAGGAGCGCCCTCAAGAAACGGTCGGGCATCAAACGTCACCTGACACTCTTCGAATCCTTCTTGAGCAGTTATCAAGAAAATCCGGATTCAGTCGCTCTCCAATCAAGATTGAAGCGGATGAAGGAAATCTATGCAACGTACAGCGTCATCCAGGATGAGCTGGAATTGCTACAAGAGGAAGACGATGACGAAGAAGAAAGAGAATAGCATCCGAGAATCGGTACATGGCACTCCATATTGCCGCCGAAAAACTTCTCGAAAGCGCGCAAACGGTCGACTCAAAAGACCCCCTTTCCAGCAATCACTCCTTGCCTGGTCCAGTCACGTCCAAACTGGGAATCAAGCTTCCAGAGGCCAACTTGCCTCGCTTCGATGGCAAATACGAAGATTGGGTCTCATTCAAAGACAAATTCATCTCGATGATTGACAGTCGAGAAGAATTTTCCAGTGTTCAGAAGCTGCACTACCTTCAGTCAGCTCTCTCCGGCGACGCAGCAAAAGTCATTGCCGCCATGGAAACGACCGAAGATAATTACGGTCAAGCGTGGCAACTGCTCCAAGAAACATACGCAAACGAAAAGGTCGTAATCTACAGACACGCAGACCTAATAGTGCAGGCTCCAGCAGTCACCAACGAAACCCCAAACAGTTTACGAACATTCGTAAACCATGTTCAACAGCACTTGAGATGTCTCAAAACGCTCAATGTTGCTACGGATTCGTGGGACGTAATAGTCTTGGCTATGCTGCTGCCAAAACTGCCACATGCAACACAAATGGCGTATGATAGCACTCTCGAGGACAACGAGATGCCAACCATAGAAGGCCTCATGCAGTTCTTGCGACGCCGAGCACGGCGTCTCGAATCTACCTCATCAACAGCAGGTAAAGCAAAATCTCCTACGTCATCACCGGAAACTTCTCCGAAGCCCAGCAGGAAACAAAGAAGCTCACGCAACAAGCCACATCAAACGGGCAACTCCGAATCTTCAAAGAAGATATTCACGACTTCAACGTCCCAGGCACGATGTGTCATGTGCAAGGACACAACACACAGCATCCATCGCTGTGAGAAATTCTTCTTTCTTCTGCCTCACGAAAGAGTGAAACTCGCGAAACGCGAGGAACTCTGCCTCAACTGTCTGCGGAAAGGACATAGCACGAAGCAGTGCAAATCAACATGCTGCCGAATGTGCGACAAGGCACACAACACCTTGCTGCATCTTCCGAGGAGCGCAGTTAGGACGCCGTCACCTCCACCGAAATCCAATGCAGCATCCCCCGAATCATCGAAGTCATCAGCCTGACCGCTAACCCAAGAGGTGCGCGGACGCACCTCCCTCACCGCTCGAACCACGTCCACAGAATTGATGACTACGGCTGTACTAAAGGTATACGACCAATCGAAACATTTAGTCTGTTGCAGGACACTCTTAGATACGTGTTTCACGGCAAATTTCATCTCTGAGAGGCTAGCATCGAAACTCCGACTACAAAGGAGAAGATGCTCCGTGCCGATCGCAGCACTCAACCAGATGGCAACATGCAGCCATCACACGGTGAAGGCAACGATTCGCTCGACGCACACCGAGTGGGAGAAGACTTTGGAATTTCTCGTCATCCCCTGTATCTCGGAACTCGAGCCTCAGCATCCCGTTGGAAGAAATTCTGTCCAGATTCCAGCGAACATCAAGCTCGCTGATCCAGAATTCTACAAGCCGGCCCCCACCGATCTGCTAATTGGGACTGGACCAACGCTGTCACTGCTCAGCATCGGACAAATCAACCTCAGTCCTCCGCAAGGACCGAACCTCGTTCTACAGAAGACTCTTGTGGGATGGATTATTGGTGGCAGCATCCTGTCTCCAGCAAGCCGGGACAAGGAATCTCGAACGCCATCTGCAGCCACCAACAGCATCCGATCTTCTAACCAGGACGAGCATCGAACGCTTCAACAGTCCAGTGATGCTGTGCAGCCTCCAGAGATGCAAGAAGCAACAACTTCGAACGACGACGAGGTGCAGACTCCAACAAGCCGAGACAGCACAACACCACAGGAGAATTGTCATCTCACTCAAGTCGAGTTCGACATGAAACAATTCTGGGAGATCGAAGAAGGTCCATCAACGCCTCATCTCTCCGCCGAAGAAAAGGCCTGTGAGGAACACTTCCAGCAACATGTGCATCGAGACACAACTGGAAGATATATCGTCGCATTACCCTTCAATCAAAAGAAGGAGCGTTTGGGAAATTCGCACGCCAGAGCATTGAAACGTTTCAAGGCTCTCCAACGCCGCTTCAATCATGATCCCATCTTCAAGGAACGCTACGCGGCAGTCATGCAAGATTATCTGGAACTTGGCCACATGTCAGCTGTTCAGGATTCGAACGACAATGACGGTTTCTTTTTACCTCATCATGCGGTAATCAAAGAAACCAGCATGACTACGAAGCTCCGTGTAGTATTCGACGGTTCGGCAAAAACCGACTCTGGAATTTCTCTCAATGAAGCCGTCATGGTCGGACCAACTGTACAAGATGATCTCTTCTCACATGTTCTTCGATTTCGGTTGCACAACTACGTGCTAACCGGTGACATCGAGAAGATGTATCGACAGTTCCTGGTTCGCGAAGAAGATCGAAAATTCCAGCGAATCCTTTGGACGGATACAAACGGCAACATCAAAACGTTCCAGCTCAACACCGTCACCTTCGGATTAGCACCGGCTCCATTTCTGGCTACACGTTGTCTCCAGCAGCTAGCAGATGAGGAAGGACATCGCTACAGCCATGCAGGAAGCATTTTGAAGCGCGACCTGTATGTAGACGATCTACTAACCGGCGCATCAACTCTTAAAGAAGCTATCACGCTCCGGAATGAAATCATCGACTTACTGCAACAAGCAGGTCTGAACATTCGTCAGTGGGCATCGAACGCACCTACGCTTCTAAAAGGACTACCAGAAGGTCACGTCAACGTCAAATTGGAGTCTCACGACGACAAGACATTGAAGACGCTCGGTGTTGCTTGGAACTCCCAACGAGATGCAATCGTATACACCGTCGAGCCCATCAACATTGAATCAAGGGTTACGAAGAGGACAATTCTTTCAAAAATTGCGAAAATCTTCGACCCTTTGGGATTGCTTGGACCAGTCATCATAACTGCCAAGCTCATCATGCAGAAATTATGGCAACTGAAGCTAAATTGGGATGAATCTGTTCCCGCCAGCATCCACACCACCTGGACCAACTACCAAACGCAGCTCAATCTGTTGAACGACTTGGCGTTCGAACGAGGCCTACTTCTCCCTAACGCAGTCAACATCCAACTACACGGATTCTGTGATGCTAGTGAGAGTGGATATGGAGCGTGTATATACCTCCGCTCAACCAACAAACGCGGTCAAGTTCAATCAAGATTGCTGTGCGCGAAATCTAGAGTAGCACCACTAAAAGCAACTACATTACCTCGTCTGGAATTATGCGGAGCACATCTCCTAACCAAGTTGTACCAGAACGTTCTGCACTCAATCCACGTTAAAGTTAACGAATCCATCTTCTGGACTGACTCCACCATCGTGTTGCATTGGATCAACTCTTCGCCTCATCTACTCAAGACTTTTGTGGCGAATCGAGTTTCTGAAATACAGGACAAAACAGCCGCCAGCTCGTGGAAACACGTCCCATCTCATGATAATCCTGCAGACTTCTTATCCCGTGGCCAATTGCCGGAGGAATTCATTAAGAATCCCAATTTGGAAAACCGGTCCAACATGGCTCACTCACGGAGTATCCACCTGGCCACAATTCAAGCTGCCAACGTTCGACAGTCTTCCAGAGACGAAACGCAACATCTGTCTCGCGACAAGACCAGCTCCATCAGACCTACTGCAACGATACTCTTCAGTCGTCAAGCTTCGAAGAATCGTTGCATACTGCCTCCGCTTCAAGCAACCTAACCGCTTCAGAGGTCCATTGTGCCCAGAAGAACTGACCATCGCCAACAAAACGATTTTGCGCTTGGTTCAAGCCGAATGCTTTGCTGATGAAATTCATGACCTCACTCAAGGACGAAGAGTTCATCGCAAAAGCAAGCTTACCACGCTGGATCCGTTTCTCGATCGAGATGGCATCATCCGAGTAGGAGGACGATTGCAACAAGCGAACATTCCGTTCTCGCAGCAACATCCAATCGTGCTACCACGTACCCATCACATCACCACCCTTGTCATAAAGGATTACCATCAACGGAACATGCATACCGGAATACAAGCTACTCTCTACAGCGTTAGGGAACGCTACTGGCCCATTGACGGGAGAAACCAGACCAGAAGAGTCATCCGGCAATACATTACCTGTTTCCGAGCTAATCCACCTAGCACGGAATATGTGATGGGAAATCTACCGAAGGTTCGAGTGAACGAAGATCGGCCATTCAACAACGTGGGCATTGATTATTGCGGTCCTTTCTACATCAAGGAGAAGAAACACCGAAACAGAAAGAAGATCAAGGTCTACG
Source organism: Eucera pruinosa (assembly GCA_028830335.1). Lineage (NCBI taxonomy): Eukaryota > Metazoa > Arthropoda > Insecta > Hymenoptera > Apidae > Eucera > Eucera pruinosa. Next base: position 1,720,455 of record JAMYCR010000008.1, on the reverse strand, counting down.
TAGCTGTCTTCGTGTGCCTCACCATCAAAGCAGTTCATCTGGAGCTTGTCAGCGATCTGACAACCGACGCATGTTTGGCCGCGCTCCGGCGATTCATCGCCCGTCGAGGAAAATGCCATTCCATCCAATCGGATAATGGAACCAATTTCATCGGAGCAAGTCGCGAATTGGAAGAGTTACGTCAACTTCTCCACTCCGAGAGTCATCAACGAAAAATCAACGCCTTCCTGAGCAACGAAGGAATCAAGTGGAGTTTCATCCCACCACGATCACCGCATTTCGGAGGCCTATGGGAAGCGGCGGTAAAATCATTCAAACATCATATAAGACGAGTTGTAGGCAACGAATTACTAACATTCGAAGAATTTAACACCTTCCTAACCGAGATTGAGGCAATTCTCAATTCCCGCCCCCTCACTCCTATGTCTCCAGATCCTACTGATTTGTCTGCCTTGACTCCAGGTCATTTTCTGATCGGCACGACACTTACCTCGATACCTGAAAGTGATTACAGAAAAACACCATCGAATCGGCTTTCAATATGGCAACACATCCAGAAAATCAGGAGAGATTTCTGGACCAGATGGTACAAGGAGTACCTAAACGAACTAAACATTCGTCACAAATGGACCAGCGGCAACCATGGCATCAAGGAAGGGACACTCGTTGTCATCAAGGAGGACAATCTGCCACCCATGCAGTGGACCCTCGGACGAGTCACCCAGATCCACCCCGGCTCCGACGACATCATCAGGACGGTCACCATCAAGACAACACAAGGAACACTCAAGAGAAGCGTCAAGAAATTAGCACCATTACCAATCGAATGTAAGCCGGAACAGATTGATTGATCGGTACCCTCTCAACGGAGGGAGTATGTTCCGTCCTTAAGACGGATTTTTAAATTCAATAGATATATTTATGTTCGGAAACTAACAGGATTATCCCATCCTCGATAATCGTATTAGCTTATTGCTATAAGCTCGAATATCACTTCCTTTCAAATATAAGGACAATACACGCTGTCGACGACGCGAACTGTAAGCACCTCATTAAGGTCTTGTTCCGTGTTTGTCGACATACAGCTGTAAAGTCATTTCCTTGCCTTTCTGGACAATGAGGCATCGTGCACCTCAATTCCAGCTTACCTGCCCAACATCGGGCCCTCGCATCCCCTTCTCCGCGCACCCCTTCTACCTACGCATCATCGCGCTTTCCCACTCCTACACTCGTGGGGGGCTGGTTCCAATTTTTGACCAGCCAATCATGAAATCCCTCAAAATTTCCATTTCCAATTTCCTTCAACCAATCACCTTCCACCTTGGGTTTCCGAACAGTATAAATATTAGAGTCACGCGCATTTCAAACAGATTCTATACAAGATTCCATACAAGATTCCATACAAGATTCTATACAAGATTCCATACAAGATTCCATAAGATTCTATACAAGATTCCATACAAGATTCCATAAGATTCAATACAAGATTCCATAAGATTCCATATACGATCAGTAGATAGTGCAAATCTTACCAACCTTCAAGCAACTTCCAAAGGATCGATTCGACCCAACTAGCTGGCCATCGAAACTGCGGAGTGGAACACTTCGAACTATACATTCCAATACCGATCAATCGATATGTTCATCGGTCACACTACGTGTACACATCTTCATTTATAGTATAAAGACATTGTAAATACTGTAAATACATCAGCTTTAATATCAAACTAGTTGTACATCATTAATTTGCAGTGCAACGTACCCCAACATCGTCGCGTCGCGTAATCGGCCTTACAACCCGAGAGATTCGTTCAGAATCACGGTGTGCGGTACATAACATATCGTATTCCGTCAGAGGAGAGACGATTGAATTTTGATTCGTTTAAAAGCAATATTTTTTCCTAATCTTCACTTGTTCAATGTTTATGAGCTTTAGCCAAAGCAAGTCGCATTTTCTGATTTTCACAACTCAGCAATGGTTTCTTTTGGGATCTTCGTCCTCTTAATCGAAAGTCTCCTAATCTTTTTCTAACAGTTCTCGCACTAACGTGTATATTATTTGAATTGTTTCTCTCAGCAGCAATATCCAGTCTCGGCGTTGTTTCTCGTGGTCTACCGTTTTTTGATTGATCGCAACACATGCCAGTCTTTAGGAATTTATACCAGGCTTGATTACAAGCCGTTTCTGATTTATTCACTATATTTGCTATTTCGGCAAATGTTTTATTTTGCTTTCGCAGCCTTGCAATTCATTCCCTTCCGTTTTTCAGTTAATTCCTCGTTTTACCCATACTCTGTTCTTGCGTAGATGAATTTTAAGCACGAAAAGATACACTAAACAATAATTTGGATATTTAAGAACCAATATATTCAAAAACTATAATTGAACTAACTTCTTACATGGATCGTCTTAAACTAATGTTTACTGTTTAAAAGTGCTCAGATGCAGCTAACTGCTGTGATTTCTACTACACTGTTTCCATTTAACTAGCCATGCGGCGCTTTGAGATGCTGACCAATTGTACTGCTATGTATGTCACTCCAAAAGGACAAACTGACTAGAAGGATAATATGCACATAAAATTCATATAATCCAATTTACAAACCATCGTCTCCAAATGTTATCCATTACTGAACATACAAAGTGCTTTCTTTAAGAACCTTTCCCATATATTAGCAAACCTATTCAACTTTTATTTTTAATTATCTCGTAAACCAGCGGTGTCAAACTCATATATGAACACGGACCACCAAATAGTTTTGGAGAGTCTACAGGCCTAAAAAGAATGGTTCTCAAAATATTGTAGCGGATATACAAGTGACCATAAAACGATATTCTGTATAATATAACCTTTATAATTGGCAATGTTTCAAAAATGTATTTCATAACATAACAAACTTTATTCCTTTCCTCAAGGGATTACACGTGAGCTTTGTTTCCTTACGTCTCCACTTGTCTTAACATAATAATGAACAAGAAATGCAAAAACAAAACAAACGATCATAAAACAAAAACGATGTTACTAATACTAATAATACTATTAATAGAAATACTCCTTATTTGTAGCATTAACATAAATAGATTTTACGAAAAATATATATTCTATATTTCCTTTAGATTCCACCTTATTGTTTTAATAAAATCGACTTTAAGTTTCAGTCTGAAGGCCGCATTCTAGAATATTGCGGGTCACATGCGACCCTCTGATCGCGTGTTTGACACCAGTGTCGTAAACTATTGAGCATTCATGCTCACAATTTAAACTAGATATGCAGATTTTCATTTTCCATCAACTTACGAAGTTTGATAAAAGACCCATAGTTACATTTCATATGTTTCCTGTCTAGGGAACGCTTGTGAGAAAAATCACCGAATTTCTGGACAATTTTGAAGGTTCTGTAAACGCAGGGGGGGGGGGCGAAAATGATAGTAGAATTAAAGCAACAGATGGTTACCTGTCTGGATACGACTATTTGGAGTAGAACGTTTCTTTCCTGATGAAGTGGAACTGGCTTTGTGGTCGACCCCAATTCGTAAATGTGAGAATGAGGTCAAAGGCGAAGTGTGTGTGAAATAGGAGCGCAATTTGAATATCTACAAGCGATAACTTTGGCTTAGTTTGCAAGATATATGGTGTGTCGTAATGAAAATGATAAAATTGGAAATAAATTGATTGTTAAACTGAAAATTAGAGGGACACGTAAAATGGGAAGTGAAGACTCCCTTTTTACGTAAATACAGTTCTGGTTTCTTTAAAATGTGCTGTGCCTATATTTAATTAAAGATAATCAGAATATACAGGGTGGGGCAATAACTTTGATCACCTTCAATATCTCCGTTATTTTTTGATACAGAAAATCTTTATTAACAAAAGTTGTATGGTTTGAAGGGGGCCGTAATGTGACAGTAATAATTCTTTTTCAGGCGGAGGGATCTTGAAGATCTTAGGATCACGTTCATTTTTTTAAATGGCATACTATACTTTTCTATTCCTAATGAAGTAGCGAGTATTTAGGCGATTCCAAGGACCTTGCGTTTTTTTAAAATTATTTTCTATTTTCTTCCAGGACCTGCGAATATACCGATAGAAGCTTTCTTTATCCTTAAATAATTACCTATACAATGTATGAAATTGACTCTCACTCTGTCTTAATTTTAAAGTATTGTGTACCCAGTATCATTTCCCCCGTTTCTATTATCTTCTTTTTCATCGAATAGTAATTTTATTAGTGTCATTTCGTTGGTCGTGAATTTCAGCATATTTATAACGCCAAATGTATTTTTAATATGTCTGATGCGCCTGCGTTGCGCTAAGTGTGCGACAACGTTCAAGCCTGGGACACGCTATTGTCAGATCATGTGAAGCTCATGATTTCAGTTGACAACAGTAAAGTAAGAGAAAAAGAGGGCAAAAATAATTTGTGTTACTATCATCCGCACTCTACGATCGTCAACAATAATCATGTGATTTAACATGATGTAACAATAATGTACCCCTCCCTTTAGGAAGAACTTCGGATAATTTAAAGAAAGTACCTTACTCTCGTGCATTGCTTTGAAAACGGCAAAATGGTTATCTACACTTTTGCTGAAATGATCGATATACATTTTTAATAGTATTGAATTCGCAAAAATACGATAATGATTGCCTAAAATTCTGCCCAATTCATATCGATGGATATTGTTTGTGGACGTTAGGTAAAGTCAAGATATATTAAAGGGCTAGGGCAGTCATGTGACTTTTCAGTTACGCGATAGAACAGATAGTTGACGTTACCCGATAAAATTAGGAGAATAATATAGGCACAGACGAGGTACATGATAGACCTATCATTTTAAGGGACTTCGTGTCACACGGCTTGAAATACCGATAACCTAGAAAATCAGAGTTTTCGGAAGAATGTCTTTCGTTTTATTATCTGACAAAGAATATAAACACTTCTAAAGTACTTTAATATACAAATGTAAAAGCAAACGCAAAAGTTATACATTTTAGACAATCGAAAAGGTAGATATGAAAATAGTAAGGGGGTCTCAAGACTCCCACATCACGTGACAGAAGAATACATTAGACGATAGGTCTATTCTGTACCTTGTCTGTGATTGCTGTAAGATTTTGACCCGTTGGAAAGTAAATTAACGCTTTCAAACATGAAAGTACAATTTCTATTTTATAAGCAGAGATATGTATTTATTATCGCTGTTTAATATTGGTTTAACTTACTTGTTAATTAATAGTATGTTTTCACCTATAATATTTCTATAAATTATTTGTAGTATGTCCAAAACAAGTGACTTAGGGTAATGATGCCTTATAAGGTCCATATTGCTAATATAGCCATTCGTAATATCTTGCGAAGTAAGCACTAACAAGACTCGGAAGATTTATTACTTTTGTATTGAATTGGTACTTAAGCATGTGTAGAAATACATACTATAATTTTAACGTCATCTAATCAGATGATTAATAATTAACTAACCAGAGATATTTTAGTGAATTTCAGGAAATGTAAACAATTATTGGAGCGAAACAGTTTTACATCACATTCGGAAAAAAGAGGTCTATAAAGTCTGTGAATGTATGTACATATATTAAAAGATATCTGATTAATAATAATGTGCTTGGCTAGTTTAATTGATTCAAACATTCTTTTTAAATGAAAATAGTGTTTTTCTTTACTCAGCGTACGTATTCCTAATATGTCCTGTTTCCAGCGTTCCCGGAAGAGTCTATCTCCAACAAACGGAGAACGATAGTTTCAATGTGACATAAAATTTACGGAACTTAAGAAATAAACATTGTTCGTCTACTGTGAAAATCTAAACGTTGTAAGAAATAAAATTTATTTATTTCTAAAAATGTATTTATTTCTATATTTCTAAAATAGAAATATTATTTTAAACAAGACTCCAATAATAAACTGTTCAAAAACGCTTGCATAGAAGTAAATAATAATGACACGTTTAAAAATGGCATTACAAACTCATATTATATGCTATGGACCAAGTGATCAACACAGGCATTATGAATAATGTATAAAACGGTCAGCCAATTTGAGAAATATTGATTAATTAGTCTAACCGAAACCTAATCCAACCACATGATAGCAGTATTTATTTTGACCAGCCAATGTAATAAATTATGATAAACTACATCAAATTTGTTATACTGACCAGTTTCGTTTGTTATTATTCATAATGCCCGTATTAATCATTTGGTCCATAACATATACGTACATACACGAATTAGTCTACATATCTCGGATAGACTATATTAGGTACACTTTTTTACATGTCTATGTTTTTCAATCCCAATTAAAAATGTGCAGAGATGAATAGTTCGAACTTATCCTACACGAAATACAAATATCTTTTTATTTTGGGACCAATTAGATGCAAAGATATGAATTATTTTTCAAGTGACAGCGATTTAACTTTTGTTAAACCTCATTACGTATCTTGACACTACATTAGTCAAAGCGATTACAAATATACAAGTGAAATTTCTGCAAAAAATTGCATTAGAATTTCCAATATCCACTGCGGTTAAACACATCGGTGGGATGTGTTTTATTTCCTATTTATGTGGGAAACCTATCAATTATTGAAGAAAATTGACTGCAGTAAAGTACATAAAATTGTTGAAAATGAGACTACTTCCTTCGATAGTAAAATGCGGAAATAATAGGATGTTTGTCTTCTAACACAACGACCCTAAACATACGGTTTCTAACATAATAATAATTGAACGTTGTGAGATGAATTGGAAAGCAACATAGGACATGAAGATCAAGACACTAAATTACAATTCGCGAAAGCCATAAAAAGTAGATGTATGAAAATTACTCCAGACATTTCAGCGATATTTGGAAAATATTCAGAAGCCTTACAGAATAATGAATATGTTTTGTATTATTGTATAATATTCTACATAACGGTGAACAGCTTCATAAACATTTTTCATAACAAATTTTCATGGTTCTCGGAAATGAATTCACTCCAAGTAATTTGTCTGCTCTTCTATTGTATTAAATTTCTCATGATTAATAAAATGTTCATTGTTAATAATTAGAATAAATGACAATACAATATTGCTACGTTCAGAATACCTATTTTAGTTATGGTTTAATCATTTTGCCAACCATTTTATCCATACGTCAGGTGAAGCGTTATCTTCTCAAAAAACCATCACGTATTCTTTTGAGTAACACCAGATGTTTCTCTTTAGTTGTTACAGTTAAGATATTTTACCCGACATTGTATTTATCCGAATTAAGGGTTTGGTTATTTCACAAAAATTCGTAAAGTATAACATTTCTTCAATCTCACAACGTACGAAAGAAACTAACGTTGACAATGACGCAAATGTTATGAACTTTTCGAACAAGCCAGTAGTATGCCAAAATGGCTATTAGCAATAATAAGAGCAGAAGGATATCACACTTCTTATTAATTATGCTCGTATTTTAAATTCTATTATAGTCAATCGCAAAAGCCTGCATATACCATTAAATTTCGAATATTTTTAAATGTACAAGAATTTCTATCATCTCACAAATAGTTATTTTATTTGTTAATTAAAATTAAACAGGTTGTTAAAATATAGTAACGTTTTTCCTATTTGTTTACGACAAAATATACGTAAACCAACAATACGATTTCACGAAAATGAAACGTGTATTAAAGTATACCAAACTTATTGTTATAACTGTACTTATAATATGTTGAATTCTTTGATGTGCCTGTTATATCCTATAATATGCTTAATATCAATGAAATTACATTTTATGTACTTTTAGGATAAATTTTATTCATGCAATCAATGATCCTCTCTTTATGAAACGTTTAAGAATATTTCTCAGTTGTGGTTTTCTATTTCATAAACATTCATGCCATTTTGGTTACTCCAAAATATATCTTAAAAAATGTAAATATTTGAACTTTAATCACTTCGCAACCGCGGACGAGATATTTCGCGACTGAATGTCGTTTATGACACACTCCGAACGTGATATTTCGCGACGCGATGTTGTTTACTATACGCTTTGGACGAGATATCTCGCGTACCACTTTTTCAATGTTTACAATACAACATCGCTTTGTCCGACGATTCTTGTGTGTATACATTTGTCGGTTTTCACTTGGATTTCCATGAGTATAGTAATCATGGCTCGAAAATTTCGACGGAATAGAATTATTAGTGGTAGTGAAATGAATAACAATGACGACGATGTACAGTTTAGTGACGATGACACTAAATGGAAATGACACGTTAATGGAAACACCCGAAAAACATAAAAGCAAGACGATGGAAGATACCAACAGCAACAGAACATTTTGAACCACTCATTCTAAATTATACAGACGATAGTAACGGAGTGCAGCAGCAATCTGGTTTATCAGAAAACAGTTGCCCGGATTCCATTTTTTAATTCTTCGTTTAACATCGCTAACTCCCTTTATATACACGAATGCAATACCTTATGTAATAAGTTTTATCCAAAACTATCGACGAGATATCGCGTCCAAAGATGCGAAGTGGTTAAAGTGTGTATGTAGACTTCTGTGACTAACTGTAGTTTATAATAATATTATTTAATGTTAAGTTAGCGTTAGCTTAGCTTCTGACATCAATAGATCAGGAAATTTTTGTTAATTTTATTATCGTTCCGTTACGAAACAAAATTATTTATGGTATCAGGACCGTAATGGCTTAATAAATATATTTCTGTCATCAAAGTGCATTGTATTTACTTTTACTATGAATTTATCTTATTAACCTGTTAAAAATATAAACCTCAACTTAAACATGTACATCTTTCTTATTTCCTGATAGACAAGGAACTAACTTTTATTTGATCTTAGAGTTAAGCTGTTGAACTCCTAGAATTAAGCTGCTTATTTTTTTCTGTACGGAAACGTCTTTGACCAGACTGGCGCTGTCATTCTCCCTCTTCAATTTAATTATTAACAAATGAGTGTAAATTTCTTTGCCTTTCACTAATAATAAGTATTAATTTCTGAATATAATTATGTGAAAATTGTTTATTTATTACCTTCCCTATTGAAAATATAAAACGTTAAGTAAATCTTAATGCGATGTAAGGAGACTTTTTAACTGACTGTATGTAGAACATCTGCTCATATGACATCTTTCACTTATTTTAGTGTCCAAAGTTTCTCTCCAAAGTATGGACGTACAGGTATAAATCAGCCTACATGGTATTCGAACAATATTTCAGAGATTGAAAGTTCGTATAGGATGCTTAAAAAAATGTGGGAGACAACTGACAGGTACTACATATCAAGGCAATGGAAAAAGTTCCTGTATGGAAATAACGATTTCTTGTTACTTTTCACGTTATAAGCAATTCAATTTTACAATAGAAATAGCCGAAAACGCAACGCTCTAATTGTAAGTGCTCAGTGGGGGAAACAGCTGTCAAACATTCCTGTGTGTTACTCACACACAATATTTCTTGCTCTCTCTGATGCAAGTAATGTCAACGAACCGAAAAATAACGGAAAATCAATATTTGAAAGGTCAGTAACCAGCAATAAAGAAAAAGATCACTTGACTGTGAGTTAATAGAGAAAGCTTCGTCAGCTGTTAGGCGCGCAGAATACTCTATTTTCATTCATTTCTATTGCAAAATTAAATTGTTTATAACTTAAAAAACACGACGAAATCAATATTTTTTACACAAGAACTGTTTTTATTGCTTTGATATATAGAGTTCATCCGCCAAGAATGCCACATTTTTTTAAACACCCTGTATATATTTCGTTCATAATATACTAAATTTATCTTCCATTTGTTAATCTATTATGCAATTAATTATGTATACGAAATAATGCTTTGAGGTTTATTTAATAGAACCAGTGCTTTGATAACCTTTGATACAATAATTTAAATCTATCTGCTTTTCAAGGAAATTCCATTTTATCAAAACTGTATACATAGTCCATTCATTCAAATTTGATTGCATCATGAATCCAATCACATCAGGAGATACTTCATGTTATTTATGTTACAATGTTTATCCATTTGTGAGATGAAACGCCACTTTCATTCATGCTTTAAGCTAATTTAGCTCAATTCAACAAGCCAAGAAAAATTGTACAATTCACATTTAGCATATAATATACACATACAGCTTCCATTTTGAAGTAACTTCGGAATACTGCTATTTTTATTTCTCTGTATCTATAGAATCTATGTATACAAAGTCACGTAAGATTTCAGGAATAAAAATACTTTGATACGATGAATCTAAATCAACTCGCTAAATTGTAATATTCTAATTCAACAAAAAATGAATAAAGGAACCAAATATTCTTCTTCTATCTATTTGGCTCTTTTTCCGCGCGAACATTAGTACTCGTTTTATTCTTTCTGCTTTACTTAAATGCAATAACTCGATACTTTCAACTCTTTTACCATTCACAAATTCCAAACTAGATTTCATAATAAAAAACACATCTGTATATGTATATCTAAATTATTTTCTACTTGCACTTTACATACCACAAGAAAAGTAAATTGTGCTGAATGTTTTACACAAAATCAATAATTGCTCTCATGAATTATTGTAAGTGTGCAAGCAAAAACTGAATTCACAATCTTCTGGACAATAGGCTAGGTCCGTTAAATTGTACTTAAAAAATAATGCAAGAGTAGATATAACAATAAGAGATATATGTTATATGCTACGTAGGAATCGCTTGCAGGGGAGAAAAATCAAAACCGTACAAACGAGACTTCTTTTGTTCAGGTAGCTGGGGATTACAGTACTCACTTATACATACATACTTTAGACAGTAGGCTTAAAAATACAGCGTTGCTTGTGTGCTCCTCTGTCAAGGCACCCTCCATATTTCTTTGATATACTTGCTTCTGTTGTTAGGTACCAATGCTCCGATTCTACGTTACTTATCCATATCCATTCTTAAATTTTACGTACAGCGGCGGACAAAAGAAAGTTTGAAATTGACAATTGTATATACGGAAGTAAATAACTTCCCTACTAAATATTTTATATCACATTTGTTATTAGTATTTGATTGAACCAAAAGAAAACACAAAAATGGACAGAGCAAATCATTAACATTAAATCGTGTTTTTTTTACATTTTATTTTATCTTTAATTATTATAGTAATATTAATTATACATTTATTTTCTTTACATTTAACAAGGTCTTCGAGATTGCCTCAACATCGTAAATATTTAATCAACTATAGTAATTCCACTGTTTTTAAATTATGCTCCTAAGAATGGTGTTGGAAAATTAAACATGACGGAACAATTACTTGTATTAATTATGTTAACATCTTTAAGAGCAATCTATCGTACTTGGTACGAGGAAATGTGCTTGGGAAATTTGCTTTTCAACAGAAAAATGTCCCTAAGTCAAAGTTGCACCTGAACTTTTTGTCAAAAAGGGAAGGAAATTCTTCGAACGTTTTAAAATTTAGTACTATGAAAGAAACATTTTGCAAAATCGTAGAATAAAAGCTATACGTTTTTCTAATAAATATATTAGAAAGTTTAGTTAGTGATACATCAATAGTAAAGAAAACGATACGAAATATAATAAATGGTTCATCTATTATACAAATATAGGGAATCTAATCATAGTAACATACGATTAAACTTATTTTTTCAGATATTTACTTTATTTGCTCCATTATTTTAAATAAAACGCAAACTTTCTCGTTCCTATGCACAATTTTCTTGTTTCTATCGCTCCATAATACGTATATATGTGTATTTATGATAAATTTGTTTCTGTTGTAAATTATAGCTCCCTTCTGTAAAATGTGCGGCTTTTCCATATCATTTGCGCCATAAACTTTCTTTTGTCCGCCACTATAGCATCAAACTAATGCAACCTTGTGCAAGTAATGTAATGAAGCTTCTACAGCGTGATCAATAAACGAATTCATTAATCAGGGTTATTAGCCGTACAACTTTCCTACGTTTAATTCGCACGATCGATGGGCACACATGGTCAGTCATAATTCATGAATACACGAGCGGGGGCGACGCATAATCGACGCAGGAGTACCGTGCCCACTATTAACGACATGGGTTCGCGCACCAGCTACCGAACTGTCGACTCGACCTCAACACTCGTAAATATTCTACCCAGGAAAGCAACTTCTTTACAAAACTCTTTTTTCTGGCCTATGGCAACGAACAAGACTACGAGTCAGTGTAGAATTTTCCGGACGCGAATCGTGTCTCTTCGACTTTCCAACTCAACTTGGACTGCTTGACTGCTTGACTATCAAATTTCTAGAAGGCAAATCAAAATGACGAAAGTTGTTGCGTAATAAAATTGAACAAGGAACAGACATACACGTGTAGAGAGAAAGCAGGACAACAGAAGGAAGAGAAAAATTAAATCGGTCGGTACACCGTACGAAGAAACGACCTCTCAACAGGGAACTTTGAGACGGAACTACAAAGAACTTCGACGGTTCCACGAAAAGTCGCGTGCAAAACAAACCAGGTGAGGGATGCGGAGGACCAGTATGGAAAGGGAAATAGAAAGAAAAAGGGAAAAAGTAAAGAAAACAGGGTGCACAGGGTGAAGGAGAGAAAGAGAAAGATCGATGAAAGGTGAGAGAAAAAGAAAAAGAAAGGTAGAGAGAGCACCCTTTGGCCATGGTCGTGCGCGTTGGCCCTTCGACCCTCCAGCAACCACTAACCCCCTCCCAAACCCGTTGCGCCTGCTCTTCTTACTCTCTCTCACCTATCCTGGCACCCTCGAGCGCGACCCTCCCTCACGCTCGCCGCCCTTCTCTCGCTCTACTCACTCTCTCTTGGGACGATGTAAGCCCACTGCTTCGTCGATCAATATTACTCTCTCTTCGAGCGCGGCACGACTCGTCTGAGCGGCAACCAAGCGCTATCATATTAAGGAGAGGTTTTGGTCTAAATGGTAAAAAGAAATTGACATTTTTTTCTTTATTAGGTCGTTAGTGTAATACGAAATTTTGAATTTCTAGTAATTTAAAAATTTATTACTCAAACATATTAGTTCAGCGTTTAACAGTTCTGTTTTCATCTCAACTGAAAAATTATACAATTCCTGATAAACTACTGTTAAAACATCTATAGAAAACAAACGCGATTAACTCAGTTTTCTATGAGTCCTATGAAATTGCAAGAAAAAATTATATAACGATGCTAGACAGAGAAGTAGAAATTATTTTTTCCATCCACAATATCAAGAGTGCATTTGACCATAATGTCAGCAATAAAGGACGATAAGATGATTTAAAAAAAGCTAAACAATTTGAGCTTTGAAATTTTGTATAATATTTATACTCATCGGATTGTACGCTGACAGATTACCATTTCTTTTACAATTTAGAACACAACCTAGAGAATAATGTTTGTCGAAATGTGGATGAAGTCGAAATGATCGTAAATTTTACTCTTCCAAGACCAGAACACATCCACGAGAAAGAATTTGTTTCGTTGAAATCACATTAATGAAAGTCTATAATCACGTGGAGCCTATTTTGATGAATATAATTTTTATTTAAATTAGAAATAACATTACCATTTTTCCTTGAAACGTCCGAAATTTTAAATTATATGTTCTATTATATTCTTTACATCTTCCAAACATGTAAAATATTCTTTTAAAACTTTTCTTTGAATGCAAACAATTAACTATTTTATGAATTCTTAAATTTTAATAGTTCTCGGGTAACGTTATGAGCCGTAAAATTTTAAACATGATTTTCCTGAAACCATATTTCTCCAGCTAAATGACGCGATATCTCTTAAACACAAATAGATCAATCAACTGGAACTTCTGATTATCCGAAGCTAGACAGTCTTCAGCGTAGAATAAATCTACGTCGAGCAAAGAATTTGAAAAATTAATACCTTTTACGAGGAAATAAAGTGGAGAAAGTGCATTTCTGCCTTTAAAAGGTCTTCAGTTTGTTACTTTCCAAACTTTTGCACTAGATTTAAATTTATTCTTCCACTTTTATGATTGGTAAAGTTGTCTTGGTTTCATTTACTTAATGATATAATATCTTTGTTGCAATATTTTTGTTTGATATAATAGGATTGATGTAGACTAATACAAAGTGAAATATAGCTAAAATTGCTTAGGGCAATACAAATCATATCGTTTTTAACAAACAGAAACATGATTAAATACTGCAGATGTTAATAAATGCATCGCAAAAAGTTTCATATTAATATTTCTTCTGATTTCTTAGAGAATATGTACAAAGAGTGCTCACTTTTCGATTTTTTAGACTACACCTCCTACATCCCTATCATTCAGAAGAAAATAGAAATATTTATAAAAGGAAAGCTTGTGTGAAGAAGAAGAAGGATTACTATAACGACCTGAAGTAGCAACTTAAAGATATGTATACACTTTTTTTACATTAGTTCTTATGTTAAATGTTTCCGTTTTAAAGTACTGAATGAGGTAATGACAAATATCCTTACGATCGAACAAATGAGTTTCCACATTGCTATTGCAGAATGATCTTGAACTCGAGGCCATGGTCATTCATTTCGCTTTCGTATAATGTAACAATTAATACACGGATCTAGACAAAATTTCGTGCATAAGTAGCAACGATAAATTTTCATTACCTGAACATACTTTAACATTTCAAATAATTTCATCGAATGCATAAATAAAAGTGATTGACATAGTTTCTTGTCTTAACTCTACAGCATAGTTGCATAACTCGTTATTTAGTGAGATACGAAGAAGTATTTCAATGATTACGTTACCAAATGTTAGAAAAGAAATCTTTCGATTTTTTTTGTACCCGTCAAACCGAGCAACTCCCAGTTGCGAGGAGCACTTCAACTATAAGCGGAGACCGGATAGATTGTTGCTAGCGCCACCAAACTTTTCTCGCTTGGAATCGAGAACTCCATGCTGCTAGAGCATGGATTTTATCTACTTCGTGGCCGCCGGCCACGGACTACGGGGAAACAATGTTATCGCTGTTGAAACGGAGGTGGTGGTTCTTTGAAACTCGCGATCGACGCTACGCGCCCTCGAGATATCGCTCGAGAGTGCCGCACGATCTGATTCGAAATCTTCGAGGAGACTTTGGATCTCTTTTGACTTTCTCTTCGCTGTGCACTTTACTACATATGTGAAATGATGGCTACGTACGAGACGGATCAATAAAAATTACCATTCGCAATATTTTCGAAACTGCGATAGCAAAAGGACAATTTTCTTCTTATTCAATAGAATATGATTGTTTTTAAAGCTGTTTAAAACGTAAACGCTTCAAATATAAGAACAATATACAATATGCAATTTAATAAACTATAGTTACCTCTCAAAGTACGCAGGGTTTCGGAACATCGACGTACAAAAATATATATTATATTTAACATAATAGAAATATAATAGAAAGATAATAGAAATATATATTATATTTCATATAATAGAAGTATAATAGAAATATATATTATATTCGATATAATACAAGTATAATAGAAATATATATTAAATCTTACAACAAGATATGAGTGTTAAAAAAATAAAAGTGTTTCTGAAGAACTCCCAGAATTTCATTATTGCACAACGCCAATTATACAATCGGAAAAAGTTTTCTAAGATGTTGAATTCTAAAACATATTTCAATTTCATAAAATCGAACGAGCTGTCCAAAAGTAAACAAATACCTAAATGTAGCCTCAATATTACTGTTTCATCCTTTAAATATTGTAAAATATACTGCATTTTGGAAATTTTATGTATTTTTGTATATTATGTGTCGCCTTCATTTGTTCCGACACCTAATTTTTCTATAAATTCGTAAAAATCTGCGTAAAAATCTGCGTATATTATTTACATTTTAAGAAAGTATATTATAATTTTCGTAATTCTCCAATGTGGCGACGACTTCAGAGACTGGGAAAAGCCGTATATTTCAAAGCCGCATATTTCGAGGGAGAACTGTATATTGCAATTTAATAACTATATTTATTATCTGAAAATGGTATAATTTAAGGGATCATTATAAGTAACGTATCGCTTGAATAGCAAGATACGGCGTTGACAGATCATCTATTAAGTCTATTAACAATTATTGTAATTAGGATGTTTTATCTTGGTTATCATATTCATCTTAACTAGTAGTACATAAATATAGTTCATTGAATTACATTAAGAAACCCCTACTCTAATCTGCTCGTTTCTTCAAAATAAAACGTTAAAAATCGTCATCCACGAAACAATTAATTCATGTAGTTCTTGTATGAAAAATATTATGCTACTATTTTAAACGATTTAGGCTCGATAAAGACGATTGATTTTTCACCGCACAATTATATGTCTGTCTGCACTGTTTTCAATCAGAAAAAAAAGGAGAAACGTATGATCCTGCAGCAAAATGTCGCTCGTCTGCGTCAAGCCTTATATAAACTATCTAAACTTTATTTAAACAAATCACTTGTTATTTCTATAATTTTGAAAAGATTTCAGGATGCTACTTTTATTAGTCCAGTATCTTGGATATTCTCATACGTACATAACGCAAGTATGATACTATTTTCGAAAATGGTAAAACAAAGCAACTCACTTACAATCTTAAGTGATTAAAGTGTCACATTGATTAAAACTTTGTCAACATACAGAAATCGTTCAACACATTATTCGAATTTCTGATTTTCGATATAACGTAGTCAACGTTCATTTAGAAATTCAAGACAGTAATATACAGGGAGTTTCGTGCAACTGTATCAAACCATAGCCCTGAAATGGTAGAAGATAGCAAAACTGTTACGAAACATAACTAGATACTTTCAAATGGTGCATGAGTCTGCCCTAGAAATGGAGGCGTTTCAATTACTTCGAGATCATGTTTTTCCTTTTTAAGTAGAACTGTATATTTTATTATTCGCAAATCGATAAATCTTTCTATTTCCTATAAAATCGTAGCAAGGGTTTGTAATTTAAATCCCTTTATTTAATATACTGTCTCAACTAAAAGCTAGTTTGATCAAATAAAGCATAAAAATATAGTTCCACTTGTATAACATAGACTGTATTTGTACGACTAATCCTACACAAAGATTTCATTAAAGATAAATAGAAAATACTAAAAATAATTATAATATTCTTGTTACTGAACTTGTAGCATATTGTGATAGGATGATCAACGCACTTTACTGAGTAGGGAGTTTCAGAGATCAAACGTGATTTTTTTACTGTTATGCTGTTAAATATTGCCATATTTTTATCATAACAACCTGTTAAATTAAATAAAAATATCACGAACAATAAGAATCATGAGTTTCATTTATTAGAAATATTTATACGAATCTTTATTTCATTCTGTAATGTTTTTTTAATTATCTATTCTCAGGGGAATTAGTAATTAAACACATACAAGCTACTTAGCAGTGCGCTTCTAACAAATATTGATATCCATAAAAAAAAGAGGTATTAAAATCCCTGCGCAACCTTGTCTTGCTATGTTAGGGGTTTACTCTTTCCCGAATATCCTGTCGACATTCTTTCTACCATATCTGTGCAATAACTATGCTTGCAAATGCGGCTGCACATATCTCGCTCTGTCCTCGTGTTCGTCATGGATGCCAACGTAAATCTTGTTGAATGCATCGAGCCAGGATTGGCTTACGTGGACTACGCCCCCGCCCTCCGAGTATGGTCAAACGCTTTGTCGACGATGAAATATCGTAATCTAGGATGCACTGCGCAAGCAAAACTCGCCTAAACATCGAATCATCAACCGTTGATCTATTCTGGGACGACTGTTTCCGCGGTTAAAGCGTCTTCGCGGAATTATGCGACGTGATAACGCAACACGCAACCATGGCAGGTACGTATTATCGCGATGGATGGAAAGAAGATCGTTTAGACTGGCTTTGTTTCCCAGCAAGTATAATGGCTGGGAGTTTTTCTTCCGTTGAATCCGGAGAAATCTGCCCTGCTAAGGAAACGGGGCTCTGATTATCCAAGTGACAATTTGCTAGTGATTTAAGATGAATTTGTGAATAAATTAGTTACGGAGTGCTATTTCGGTATAAACAATATTTTTTACAGATAAAGGGTAAATCGATAAAAATCACCCGTACATAATTCTAAAAATATGAAAGTGACAGAGGAATTTTTCGAACAAAATTACAGTAAATATCGGATAACTTCTGCTCTACTACCTTTTGTAGTTTAAAATACTGTAGTACAAGATACTAATAATGTATACTTTTCCAAACTATCAAGCCTCTATATTTATTTATAGCAATTACATTAGCAGTATTTGATTTTCTTGGTTCAATCCTTTGACTGCAACGCGATATTAGAGTGATCGTCGCCGCTACGTAGAATTGGTATATAATTAGAAATGCACGCACAGTTTATATCTACAGAATAGTTAAGGCGTCGTGTAAAATAATATAATGTTACATTGTTGTTAAAATAAACATACAAAAATTGTTCTATAATGGTAAATTAGGAAATTAATTTATGTTGTATTATATAAAATCCGCTGAACGTACTTCGCAGTTAAAGAGTTAAATATACTTTTCGTGTCTCTTTTATGTGAACATACGCCTGGTAAAGTTGCCACACCTTCAGAAATTCTTCCCAATTTAAAGGATACAAGATTAAATTGTTTGGTACATTTTGTAGGAATACAGAACGTGTAGGTTACGTCTGAAAAATGTTACCGAAGAATTCTAAAACTTATACAATTTTAAGACTTTGAATGAAACAATGTATGAATGAAAATTCAGTTCTTTCAATTTTTAATATTTCCGAACTACATTTTCCAAATTAACATGCACCACATCTTGGGAACTATTAAATCAAGCAACCTCCACTTTTAGTATTATTAGATTAAAAACTTCATTTGGGATACGGAACCTAATTTAATTTAAATTATTGCAAAATAACTGATTTTTTTCTATCCTACACCCCCAAACATTTGCATAAAAGTCAAACGCTTTCTCTAAGATAACGCAATTTTCGGTTTTTAGCGGATAGAATAATAAAACCGGATTCAATATCTTAAGAAATTTATACTGATAATAACTCCAGTTCATTTGCTAGTTATAACCCACTTCTGAAAAAATAAATAACATGTAAACATGTTTCCTAATCACAGAAACCTTTAATCATGTAGAATTCTTTACGGGAACTGGGATATACCAAGTTTTTAATATTAATTGTCAGTTTTATCTGAAGAGTACGTCTGTACAATAATAAATGTTAGAAGAGACCAATGGGAATAAACATAACAAATATTATCGCTGTCCCATTAATAAAAAAGTTTCTCATTGCTATGAACTACTGGAATGTTCTTATAAAACGGAAACATGATTATCAGACTCATATAAATCATTCAGTGCTTAATTAAAATGGTAACACAGTATCACTTATCAGAAGATATTTACAATACTCAAAAACGTACGATCAACATTCATTATAACCTTTCTTTAGAGTATGCCATATTATATACAATGGCTCACAAAATTATTGGCACAAGCAGAAAATTATCAGAGATATAAAGAATAGACAGATAATAAACAAGATTTTGTACTTTTTGTTTGACAAAATGTAGAATTTATACATCAGATATTCAATTCTCAATGATGTAATTAAACTTTTTGTTACTG
Organism: Eucera pruinosa; assembly: GCA_028830335.1. Classification (NCBI taxonomy): domain Eukaryota; kingdom Metazoa; phylum Arthropoda; class Insecta; order Hymenoptera; family Apidae; genus Eucera; species Eucera pruinosa. The sequence continues at coordinate 1,700,799 of JAMYCR010000008.1, read as the reverse complement.
ATAAATTCAACCTGTAAAATAGATCGATGAAACAATATCCAAATACATAAAATTATTAATAAAATTATTACTGATAAATTCAACCTGTAAAATAGATCGTTGAAACAATATCCAAATACATGAAATTATTAATTATTTTGAAAAATTAATGAAATCAATGTCAAAGGAACTTAAATTAGTAATCAGATAAAAAGGATACCCCAAGAATAGTAATTATGCTAAAATTATTAAACATTACGAAATACAATATGTCAATAATTTCGGGAACACGATCGGTGCAAAAAAATTGTACGTCTTGCTCTTTTATAACTGTAAACCATAATTTTATTGCTCTGCTTGATAGTTCCAATATTAGTTCAAAGTTTGAATTATACATTCTTAAATAAAAAATATAAAAAGTAGATTTATTATCTCCTAATTTTTCATATTTTTATAAAATCCTTGCTTGCACCAATAATTTTGTGACTCACTTTATATCGAATGAACAACATAGGATAATAAGTTAATAGTGACTTCATAGTAAGTTCACTCAAGTTCAATAAGTTCAAGTTTATAGTAAAACCAAGTTTTAGATTTTAAGCTTTTGCGATTGTCACTACTGTTAGTGAGGCTGATCCTTCTTGGGACTGATTCCATCAACAAAACCAGGTTTCATTTCAACTAATTCTTAAATGAATTTTTTTTTAAAGAAGCCATATAGTTTCTTTTTTCCTATTAATGTACAATGAGAGTCAAAAGTAAAAGTATACACTTCACAGAAATAAAATTGAGTGAAATTATAAAATAATCAAAGTCCGATTATAGTATCACTTCTAGAAAAGAAATAAGTATCATGTAATAATGACAAAATTATAGTACAGATGGACTTCCTACAACGCGATAGATACGTTTCTTGAAAATACACTATAGAATTGTGGCATTGCAGGAAAATTTCCACATTTCTTAAACCGCGTTGTAAAAGTACCGCGCTGTAGGAAAATTTCCGCATTTTTCTAACCGCGTTGTAGCGAAACCGCGTTGTAAAGGTACCGCGTTGTAGGAGGTTCACCTGTATTACCATAAACAAATTATAATATAATCCCAATATAATTTATGGTGAAGAAATTATAATATAATTTCGCTTGTGTAAAGCGTATACTTATTTTTCATTCTTACTGTATATAGATAATATTTAAAACATATAGATAATGTTGTACATAACATTTATTTCGATAACTTCCTATCATTTATTGAATAATTTCACAATCCCTTATCCTAAAAGATGTTCATATTTCTCGAAAATAGTTTTCCTGTTATTCTAGTGTATTCAATTTCTAGTCATTAATAAAATTCTATTTGTTAATAACTAAAATAAATAATGATATAGTATTACTACAATTAGAATATGCTAGCCGAAGTTTCACAGTCGTTCTCGATATATACCTTGTCAATACATCAGGCTAAGCGTTATCTTGTTAAAAAAGGTTGCATTTTCTTTTCACTAACTTCGAATATTAGTCATCACATTTAAAGTGACGGAATACATACAGAATTTTACTAATTCATAACCATTTGTAAGAAATAATCTTCCTTCAATTCAATAATACACAATAAAGCTCAATGTAGGCGCTGTCGAAAATGTTACGAACTTTCGGAGCAACCCAATAGTAATACTTGTTTTTTTGTTTTTCATTAGACTCATTGAGATTGTCTTTAATAATGTAAATATTGAACATGTTTTATGGGAAAGGTTCTCAAAGAAACGTATATTATTGTTGTGCGTTCCACATCTACTCAATTTAAATAAAGTTTGTATAATAGCTTCTATTAATTTATTACAATCTAATAAAAAAAAGAACATGATCTATTACAATGGACACTTTATTGAAAACTAATAGGTAACTACAAGAAATATTTTTACACCATTGTATGTATTCATTTTTGATACTAGCCAATAATTAGGTCGATTTAGTGATGGCATTTGAAACGCTTCGAATTTCTTCGAATGGATATTGCATATCAAACGATAAATTCGAACCACTACGAACATGTCTCGAAGCCTAAAACTACTGAAAGTCTTAATTGTTTTAGAAGTCTAGATAGTCTCAGAAATTTGGCCCAAATCATGGAGAACACTTTTCAGTGTTATTTTTTTTCTCATTTCCTAACATATCAACATTGAGAATTTGTAACGTATATTACAAGCTATGTTAATTACACCAGTTTTTCAGATTTTCTTTAACATTTTGTGCCAATAATATTACTTGCATAAAGATAATAAAAATGCTTTTAACATAAAATTTCACGACTATCAAGACTTTCGAGACTTTTAAGACTGTCAAAAAGTTCAAGACTATCAAGATATTCAAAACTTCTACGATGATCAAGACTTTTCGACTTCAAATTATATTTGATGTGATTTGAATTTTTCGCCATTTCAAAGTTGTTATTTATCGTAACTAATACTATAATTGCACTACTATTATACAATGCTCGTTTATTTGCTACAAACAATACTATAATCATAGTGTAATTTCACTTGTACTATAACCAATACTATAATTATACTATGATTTCATTTGTGTGAAGTGTATACTCACTTTTGAGTCTCACCGTGAACTGTATGAAATACAGAAGTGTAAAAAATATCAAAAATACGTTGAAACAAAACTGAGTATCCAATTTACAAAAATAAGATTATGGTATAATTTGTTTACTGTAAATTGTACTGCAATTATATTATAATGCATTTTCTATATGTAATACTATAATTATATTAATATTACATAATACTTATTTATTTGCTACAAGTAATATTATAATCGATCTCTAATTATCCTGTAATTTCATTCAATTTCATTTTTGTGAGGTGTATACTTATGTACTTCTGACTCTCACCATATGTAGAACTTGATCAAAAAACGTCTTATTAAAAAATATATGGATGCACAAATATTTTTTGTAGTGAAACTACTAAAATAGGTAAACATAGATTTTGATACATTTTGTGCTAAACTTGCTGGATTCAGGACAAGTTCAAGATATTGAAAGCTACATTATCGAACAATATGTCATATTCTAGACTAGGTGAGTAACTTTTTGGAACGTACATCTGTGTCAGCTCGGAACAAAAACTTCTTTTTTAATAATAAGTTTATACAACGTATGACACGAAACGGTACAAAAACGTTCTATTACAATTTCTTGTGTATTTACTTCAATCTGATCATGATATGAATAATGTTGAAATAATCTGAAGAATTATTCAACATCGAAAATTCCAAAAATATAGTAAACTTGTACTTTAGCCGACTATGCCATAAAAATGCTATTTCAACAATCTAATAATCGTAAATACAGTAAAATAAATAAATAAATGTTAACAATGGTAAACTTTAACAGTGAACGGAAATAATTTTGGACTTAACTTAAAAAAATATGTCAGCAATTAAAGGAGATATTACCTTCCAACCTGACGAAAATCTAAAGCACACTATTAAAAGTGAACAAAATTGGATGTGTATATTTTTTCTTAGCTTTGAATGACAGGATACAAGAAACGAAAGCAAGATTTCTATAAATTCCACCTTAGATTGTTGAATGACACATCAGGATTTCGAAAGAATGAAATTAAAATTAACCAAAATATTGTAGATATTTAATAGAAATGCATTAATACTGTTTTACATTTGTAGAGTTTGTAGTAAAATTATTCATAGCTTATTATAACGACAATAAACAATGACTTCTATAAAAAGCGTCATTCTTGGTTTAGTTATATCTCTTACTATAAGTATCTTGTTCTACTAGTATTTAACGATGCGGTTTTCCTTTAAGAACGACAGATCTTTGTTCTCAAATAAAATAAGTTATATGTAAAATATCACAAAAACTTTTATTTCACATTAAAATACATTCAATGTCATTATGTATTGAGAACAATATTTTTCAAATGGTCGCCACGACTTCGCTTAATACCATATATTCGAGAGACCCAATTTCCTATCATATTTTTTCATGACTAAAGCTTTATGTCACGAATAACGCGAGTAACCTAGCTCTTAAGCTTGTCAATTGTTCTTGGTATATTAGCATAAACCAAATATTTAACATAGCTTCACAAAAAAAAAAAATTCCAAAATTGTTAAATCACACAATTTTGGAGGCCAATTGATATCAGCGTTACGCGAAATTTGTTGGTAAGTGAACATTCCTGATTAATTCGAACTGCTTTCATCTATTATTCGATCTTATAAAGATTCGAGATTAAATAGCAAACAATAGAGTACACAATTTTCAAGAAATGACAACGAAATATTTTCAAAGATGGCTATAATCGATTAACAAAGATCTATCGCCCCTATTGAAAAACCCTATACATCCATGGTCATCCAACTGCAATATTATTTTTCTATTCTAATTCTTTGACTCAATATATATATATATGAAATCTATTCTTTATTTTTATATATTCAATATAACACTCCTCAATTTTTAATCTTTCATACACCCTTTAAAATCTACGCCTCCTTACCATAGACTGCCCCTATCCCCATTATTCTCGCAACCACTTGTCGACTAAACGTTCAAATAGTAAAACTTCCCTCGCTAACCAAGGTAACCATATAGCACCATCAAACATTCAATTGTTCAAGCGGCGCACCGTCGACCTCTTTAAAGTTACTCACAGTTATCGTTCTTCGCCTGGACATGACCGGGGCGCTGGAACAATGTCAGCGCCAGCAGCAAGAAGGCGCACGAGCCTCCCGCGGCGAATTGCATTCCTGCTCCTAATTATCGTCACTCGCACCACGTACATTCAAAATATCGAAATAACAAAATCATTAATTTCAACTGTGACGTGGTCGCGTAAGAAGAAGTCGCGACGCACGATCACATAAATCCAAACCGAAACCAAGGATAACAGCAGCGACAATTAGCGAAGACGGTATAGAAGACGCGTTAGTTTCTCGAGATGACGTATACGACGAACCGCACCCCACGCCGTATTACGCGTGACTGACCGCCGCCGGTCGGTACGATTTTACGCGCGAACCGCCTCAGTGGTGGGTCGACGCGCATGTGCACCGACGTCACTAGTAGGGTGTGGATGGACGGGGGTTGAAAGGATCTCGACGTACTACGCCGCCACCCACGCTCATTGTTGAGGTGAGTTAATGAGCGAAAAGATACAGGCTGCTTTTACAAGCGTATCGTAATACAGGGTGTGTCCGTGAGGTAGCGCGCGACTCAACTACGCAGCGCATGTTGAGAATACGCATTTCTATATGCACGAGTAGGACTTAGGACTTGCTGGTTCGCCCGTTAAATGAAATCGTCGTACTATGTTTCTCTTGATTTCCTTGGCCTTTTATGGCTACCGCTCGGTAGAGGGGCTCGATACATGGACAGCATGCCTTCCAACCTTTTATTGCGTTCCTTTCGCATGCAAACATCAATACTTTCGTAGATAGGAATACTAAGGGAATAGACTTCCTTGTATTCGTCGTCTTTGAGCGTATCATGCACGTTTACTTTAATTGTTTTTAGCAGAGCATGTTCATGGTAATTTGAAATTGTTAAAGAAGAATTGGTGTAAAGGGTAAGCGATGCGAAAAAGTAGAATAAAACGGAACTGTGTTTTACAACAGGAATGAATTTTTCATAAATATATATATATATATGTTATGTGGAGCAATAGAACGAAGAAAATTGTGCAAAGAAGTGGGAAAGTTTGGTTTTTATTTAAATTAAAGCACGGGTGAAGAAATTAGCTGGACAAAAGTAAGTTTGATTGTGTATATTCCAATTAGATTTCCATATTTGCAGATACACTATTCGTAATACTTTGTGCTGCCTTCTCTACTGTACATCGCAGTTTGCTGTCTCTTTGCTGTACCGCCAACAAAATTTTCTAATATATTTAGTAGAAAAGCGCGTCACTTTTAATGCACAATTTTGCCAAATGTTTTTTATTGGTAAGAGAATTGAAAAAAATGTAGTCGTTTAAACTGTTCGAAAGATTCTTGATTGGATTAAGATCCTATGATACTCGATCTATTCGATCCCGTTTTTAGCAACAAATTCAAACGCAACTTTCGACACATATTTAGGGTTACTATTTTGCTATAAAATAAACTTTCCCAAGCACAATTGTGATAAACTATTGTCTAAGATATTAACATAGCTAAGACAGTCTGCTTAATATTAATAAAACTTATTTTTGAAGACAAACATAATGAAAAAATTAAGAATATTATTTTCAAATACAATAAATATAGATTTTAATTATTCTAAGATTTCTTTGCAATGCATCAAAGTAAAGAGCTGTAATATCAAGCATTAATATTTCTTATTTACTACGGGTGACATAGCAACAATTTATTTTTCAAATTGTCGTCAACTATAGAGGAGTTGTACGGAATTTGAATGAAATAAAACGTGAAATCGATTTAATAGAAATGCACGAGAATCAAGGTTCGTTCTTTGCTGAAAATTATTCCATTTTGATTGCAAATTTTTCCAATAACAGGATATACACGAGAAATAAGTAAATAAAGATCGCATAAAATATATAACATTTATACACAGGTTTATACGAGCGTATATAAAACGACAGGTGCCCAAAAAACGTTTTTCAACGAGAATTTGATATCGCACCAGCTTTCCTATATTTTTTAACTATATAGTAACAGTTTGCGTGAAAATAGGGGGAAAATAAAAACATGAGGTGAAATGTCATAAAAAAATAACGGCCGACAAACTAATTACAATGATGTCGTAAAAAAGGTCGCCGGTGTACGAAAACATTTTATAATGCCACATTTTTGAGAGCAAATAATTGCAAAGCATGTATAATACAGTTGTAACATAAACTTTACATTCGCAACGAAAAGCACTGTCGAAAGTGTAATGTTAGCAGGAAGTAAATTTCTGAATTATAGAATATTGTGTTAGCTTCTAAATTACAGAATTTCTGAACGGACACGTAATTAATCGATTTGGAATTTCCAAGTTTCGGTAAACGATGAAACGAAGTAAATTACAGTTATATGTAAATATTTATGAAATTCAGTTTATTTGAGGTCTGCGAAAATGTTAAAAATAACTATATATAAAAAATAGAAAGATTTTATATAAAAGTTATATAAAATGATATAACATGTTAATGAAAACACCAAAACGATTAAAAACTTGTACAAATATTAGTTAAAATTGTTTTCCAGTATTATTATATAAAATGTTTCTTTCCAGTGTTTCAACATAAATGATTATTGTATACTGCTAGTTGTTCTATATTATTTTTGCTTGCCCTTCCTAATATTAATATGATATTAATATCAATATTAAGTTTTCGAACATTGTTGGGAAAGAAAATAACCTTTGGAAAAGTAAATTATGAAAAACAATTTACTTTTAAGGTAACGTAAATTTTGAGATCATAATCTGACAATCTAATGCCAAAACAAAAAGTTTCTGATCATCGTTATGCTAACAAATTATAACATAGCACGATAATACTATATTATCTAAAAATTGTACAAAGCATTACAAGAATTTTTTAGTAGGAAGACCTTGTAGGAAAGTGAACTTGAAAACAAAATCTATTTTTGAGAAATTACAATTTTACAGCTAAATATTAAGGTGACAAATAAAGCCTAGTAAAATAAATACCACGCCACATCATCCCTAAAAGGGGTCATCTCAAAACCACACTTTCCTAGAAATCTCCGTGTCACCTCCAAAATCCAGATTTATGAAGGCTGGCATTGTAACGAAACAGAACATGTGACAATTGTGTAGAGTACAAATGAATTAAGCTCGTCATGCCAACGTCATATTAAGTTATTAAACATAAACGCCTGGCATTATACGTGTGGCATTCAGTACGGAAATTAAGAGAGCCGGTAAGCCAATTTGCGAGACAATTATTACCGTCGTCAGCAACGCTTTTCATTCGAGGAACATCTAATTTTGTCAACAGAAATCTGCCAACGGTTGGTCGCACGTCAAGCTCACATAGTTCGTGTATAATAGCTGAGGTTGAGGCAAAAAAGTCTTGGGCATGAAGTTTCTTCCACCTTTCGCAAAACTTCCCTTTTGCACTCGCTGTCCAAAGGATTTTAAATTCCTGGAGATTGTGGAAGAAGGGGAACGAAAGATTTTTAGGTAACCTAACAGTGAGTAGAATAGCAAATCTTCGACGCGAAAGTTACGATACTTCCTACGAGAAACACCTCAAAGAATTATTGCAAATTTGAATCTTGAAAGCTATTCAATATACTTCACTTTAACTTTCTTTAGAGTTTTAGAGTATAAAAATATTTAGCTGTGAGGTGTATGATATGTTCTATAATCATTTGTGGGATAGACGAAGAGGAAGAAATTGAAGGGTAGTTCATGAGTATATCTGTTTTTAATGAATGGTGAAGGAAGATGTGATGATAGAATGGAGAATTAATTCTTTGTTCAAGGTGAAAGAAGGATGTGCTGATATAATTCATTAGGGGTGTTAGGGTACCCAAGATTTCGGGATCGGTACGGGTCGGGTATTTTGTTTGGGTACGGGTCGGGACCCGAAACATTCGGGTACCTAAAGTTGAACTCGGGTCCCGAAAAATTCGGATACCCGAAGCAGAAATCGGGTCCCGAATGTTTCGGGTACCCGAAAAATTTCGGGTTTCTCTACGACATAAATATGGTGCTTTTTTATGCTTGTTCTCAAATTTTGTATTTGAACTTTTAGATTCTGATGTGCTATCGTATTATATAATATAATAAGTTTATGTAAATAGATAAGGAAGGGAAACAACTCGTAACTTATATCGTGATAATTATTTTATTTTAAATTATATTTGAGGAAACATAATTGTTCCACTCGTTTTGTTATCAATTTCCTTCTTATTCTGTGACAATATTGCTTGACAATCGAATTCGAAATTAATGCGACTTTTTCGCGAAACTTTGGGTAATGTAGCGAAAGAAAATCATGTATCAATGGCGACTAAGATCAGTGATGAAATATATATATTCCGAAAGCGTATTACAACAAAACACCAATATAATAAATTGGTGGAAATCTAATTGCAACAGATTTCCAATATTAACAGAAACAACGAAGAAATACCTCGTCGTTGCGATTACATAAACAAATAGCGAAATGTTATTTTCGAATGCAGGTAATATTGTCACATCAACAAGAACGAGATTATTATCAGAAAGAGTAGAGCAATTATGTTTCCTACACTGTAATTTAAAAGTAAATAATTTTCGCGATATAAATTACGAGTTGCTTCCTTTCCCTATCTACTTTTATAATCTGATTATATTATATAATACGATAGCACCTTCGAATCTGAAAGTTCAAATGGTAAATCTGAGAAAACGGATCAAAAAGCATCATATTTATGTCGTAAGAATTCTCGACATTTTTCGGGTACCCAAAACATTTGGAACCTGGCTTCAGCTTCGGTTACCCGAGTTTAACTTCGGGTACCGACCCGACTCGACCCGATTAGTGCCCTATCCGACCCGAGACTCGGATATTCGTAATTTCGGGTACCCGAACACTCCTATAATTCATGGAAAAGTGGTCTATACTCTTGATCGTCACATTTCAATCATCTATTTTCTACTTTATTTACTCATTTATGTAGGTTAAGTCACTTTAATGCAATTCGACGCATAAATGACTTAATAAATGATTTCAATTAAAGATTGGGAATATTTTACTGTCGCAGATTAAAGAAGTGAAATATGTACCGATGTTAATACTTATATTGACTTTAGCAATAAGGTATACTTACACTTTTTTATGAAAACTGTAATCTCGATTTTCACAGCTTTAATTAACACGATTTAGACGTACCGATTATTCGTAAAATGAACTGTATTACATTGCACAGTTATATTGTCTCTAATGGGAATGATAGTTAATATTCGTGAAATGTAAATGAGTATAGTACTTAATGAGATTTTATATGGTTTCAAAAATATAAATGACATGAGTAATATGACGCACTGTTTCAATTGCATCTGTATGATATAAAATCATTTATAATTCTTGCAATGAAAATGAAACTTGTAAACATCAAGGACGTGTATTCTTTAGACAACTTCATTACTAGCAAATTACGACATAACCCCTTCTCTCCCTAATTTCGTATAGACTACAACATATTTCAATTTGAATAAAATTTTTGTCATCGAGGAAAAGAATTGATCGATTTGGCACGGAATGATTTTACTATCATTTATTTAAGGGGACAACGTGTTTTGCCTTAAAAATTTCTTTTTCCAGCTTAGATCTTTCACAATCAAAGTCGTATTGTCTGTTCACTACTTACTAGTATTCCAAATTGACTATTAATAATTATAGTTTTCCCTGCTGCTTGACATCCCAAATTTGAACTTGTACGGCGAAATTAGTTGAATTTGATCAAAATATAGCCACTGTTTTTAAGTGAATTTAAATAACTTGAATGTAACTTTTTTTAGTTAAACACATACTTAATACAGTGAACTGTATGCTTCAATTCAGCGCATTGTAATGGATTACAACCATTGATTCCAATTTATAAAAACAAAACTGTATTTGCTAGCGTGCAGACATCGTACAACAATTTAATATATACAATTTATATTCATAACCAATTAATGCATCAAAAACTCAATACGCTGTTAAGGACAAAAAAATTGTATACAGTTACACTAACGTAAATAATTGTAAATACATTGAAGGAAACATCATACAACGAACTTTGAACTTAAATTATAACATTACAAAATTGATTATTATTCCCGTAGGGAAAGGGAAAGAATATAAAAGGAATTCAAAGAATGAGAATTTTCAGTTTAATAGAACGTAATTTATTTGTACCAGTATTAAACATCACAACCTGAAACTCTAATTTATAAAGTAAAAGGATAAATATTATACGTTACTTATATTACTTCATTAGACTCTTGTTATCAAAGTAGGTATACAAATTCATCATTCTTTAACAAGCATAATTGTCAGAAAGTAGCATTCACATCATATAATTATGCAAACTCTTTGTGAACAATTTCAATAAGTTTTTACTATATCGCAAAAAAACTCTATTCAACGGTAGTTCTTGGTTTAAAGTAGCCCGGAAGAAGAAGCTGCCGTACATTGATTTCAGTTTGCCAAATGCGCCGTATGAAATAGCTATGGACCTTTTCTAGGTCGAAAGCTGATGAATTGAAACGGCTACGTCAATGAAAACACACGTTGTGCCGATTCCACGAGTTCTGAAAAGAGAAGCGAGTCGAGTATACTCGAAAATGGGAGTTTCAAAACGAATCTCGTTGTATTGGGGCTACGTATCTCAGAGATAATATTTAAATTTCGTCCTTTGACGCTCTAAATCGCGAGAGAGCGCTCGATTAACCTGTTCCATTTATTGTGCACCGTTACAAATGAATTTAAATAAATTCATGAATACAACGGCATAAATTTCCCTAAAAATATCCAGGTTACTCTGTAGCCTCCACTGCAGATAATACACTCTATTGGCTCGGGAAAGTATTAAATCAATTGATACGAAATATCGTAGAAGCAATTAGTCGATAGTGCTGTTATAAAGGTGATTCGATACAATTAATATGATTCTTCGAAGGAAAAAATGTGTTCTTGCAATATCTTCTGATCTTACTTTATATGTGTTAATATTAAGTTGGTATATAAGAAATGTCGTTTTTCTGAAATTTGAGATTAATAAATGGATACTTTTCGCTATACTTTTCAAAATCGTTAATAGTAATGAAGCACGCTACAGAAGAAGAAATTACCTTAAACGTAGATACGTGTGTATTATAATAAAATTGTGAAAACTTCAGTGTTTAAAATCATGAGTAATCGGAATATTTAAGCAATTCTTTATGGAAGACCAAATTTAGCAAATATACCATGAAAGCTAGTGAAATTGGGATTTGGAGAAGATTATATAAATAGAGGAATAGTTCCACATTGATTTGCAAAATTTCTGATTAATAATTTTTCACTGAACAAAATTTGGAGGAAAATCAGATACAGTAGGGTATCCTATAATGCATGAATCCTATAATGACCGGCCTGTCTCATTAAATCTGAACCTCTGCAACGAGTGAGAGTACCAATTGTTCAACTCTGCCTTCATTACCTCATGATCAAGTACGAAACAAGTGATGATAGGAACCTCTCAATAATAGTGTAGAACAGCATTAGAGCTCAGTCAGTCATGCATTGGATATCGTTCAAGAAGTTAGTTACATTGATAGTTAATACATTTTGTGCCACATCTGCCATTTACGGGCCTTGTTTAACCGTCGCCAATAATTCTTATATTTTGATTTATAATCACACCTACATTTTAGAGAAATTGTTCGAACAGAAGAGGTAGAGAATATATAGGTTTAAAATTGTTGCAACGAGTCAAGGTAAATCGGTGTTTTTAAAAACTATATTTAACATTTAATACAAAAGAATTAAAGATTATTCAGACTAAAAAATCATAATAGACATGTACTTATATATACATATTATATCACATTTAATATTTAATCAAAGTGTGGTAATAATGAAAGCAATCACTGTTATGAAGAGGAATTTGACAGAATTTACAAATACATCATGTTTCACTTCGTTTTAAAGCAAAAGAATAAAGAAACTATAAGTAAATATTTAAAAAAAACGTACTGTTACGTGACCAGGGGTTAAGTAACTATATGGAAAAGACGTAATTTTACGTAACCGGTGTAAAATGTGTTAATATTGATCTAGATATTTCGTTAATAATTTATTTTTGAATGGTAACAATATATTTTCCTATTCGATTATATAATTTTAGTCATGAGCAATCAAATTATGTACTAGCCTTAAATATATATACATATATAATATACGCATATACACGCATATATACATTGGTATCCTATAACGAACAAAATTTTGGAACGAAGTAACTCGTTGTACGATACCCTACGGTAATCTTCAAGTTGATAATTTTTATAAATATGTAACAATGAAACTAGTAAATTGCAGGAGAGAGGTTTGTAGACTCATGTAAACATTATTTTAACTAATATGTATATGTGTAGTGCTTTGAAGAATTTATTGATGTTTAATTTTTTAACTTTGATAAAACGACATTTCATATGCACCAACCTAATACATAAGCGAATTGAACATTTAGCTTCAAAGGCCTTTTAATTCACAATAATGGATTATTGCTTTTGTTTAGTGTTTTGTATTTTAATATTATCTAATTATACTTTTAGGAAGATAAATGCCAACTGAGTTTAGAGAAAATTATGTAACAAAAGAGTAATATAATACTTTGTTCACAAATTTCGTTTCCTTTAGAAACAACAAAATCGCAAAGTTAAAACAATAATAACAGCATCTATTTTATCTTACAATGAAATAAATTCATTTCGTAGGAAACTATAATATTATTTCAGGCTGAGAAAAAAGTGAGATTAAATTCACATTTTAATTATTCAAACCCATTAAAGATTTTATGCGTGGCGTCAGTCGAATGACTCATTCCCTGTTAGACCTATTCTTACGTGGAAGTAGTAAAGTCTGCATTAGTTCCACGACGCAATGTTTGCGTCACGCAATGTTACACATGTGTCACAACTTTATAGCTTTAATTTCAGAACCAACCGATGCGGTTCGAGTTCAGACCAAGATTTACCGTCGGCATTTTCCTTTTTCGATTCGTATAAGCACCGCTGCACAAACATTGAATTCAAACAACCTTATTATTTAATATTTGAACTCTTTTGTTTTAATACCATTTGCCACTATGGCTTGAAATAGTAATTTTACATGCTTATTTGTAAAATGTGAAAGAAAATCTATCAATAACACATTGAATATTCGTATGTATATAAATTGCTGAATCGAAAGAATTTTTAAATTATCATGTCTTATCTTTATATTTTCTCTTCTCAGTCTTTATTACATATACATATTACAGTGGTAAGTTTGATAACTTAAATTGTCAATGCATCCAATGGAATTTTGGTTTATAAGAAATCTATTTTACCCGTTTTTTTTTCAATGTCATGCTATGTATGTATGTAAATTCATTTCTCCACCTTTTTCGTCAGTGAACCTAAAATGGTAATAACTATTTTCTCTGTCGTTTCTCACTGACATACTTTTATGATTCTCTTAAGTCAACTGTTCCTTGATTGCCAAATAATCTTCTCATATTTTGCTACTTCTACAGGCTACATGGGGAAAAGTATGAACATTAGGACTTCCTCCATAACTTCTTTTTTGGAGTACTTAGGAAGAATGATATCTTCACTTTACCAAACGGAGTTTTCACGTTTTCAAGTCACTTACATAGATTCGACGATGTTTCAACTTATGCGTGTTTATTACAACTTTATCCAATAATTATTTATAAATATCTATATATTCTAATTAATAATCTGAATTTATTATTAGTGTATAACTATATAGAGATTCTTTCACTTTGATTCTCAAATACTAATTATTACATTTTTATGTAATTAATACCAATTCGTGCTACGTAAGTAACGACATATTCGTTGTACATTATAAAGTAATTACCAATATAATCGTTATAATTTGAAAGTATTTTTTACTCAACTACTATTCATTTTTTTCAGGTATGATTAAATTTCATCTCTTTTGGACAGGTTTTGTAAAATAACAGTAAGTGAAGCTGTTTACAATTTCTGGATAAATATTCAATAAAATAATACTGTTTTAAGATAATAAATTTTGTACTTACAGGTAGGCTACGGATGTTTACGCAATTAAATGTAATATATCGAAATATGTAAGATACACACGGTGCAGCGAGAAAGTTATAAGACCAGTAAAAATTAAACATAAGATTACATTCGATAGAAGTTCCTTTTATTTATTTTCTTTAAAATAATCTTCGACGAATGAAGTACAATGTTTATAATATTTGCATTAGAGGATTTTCCGGAACGTTTAAATTCCTTGCAATATTTCTTTGGAGGTTAAATACTAATTGGAAACGCTTTTTATTCAATTTTAGGGCTAACTTCGAAAAGGAAAAAGGTCATTTGTGTTCAAACCAAAAGAGTAAGAAGGGTGTCTAAGTGTAGAAATTCACTTTTATCTAAAAATACTTAAGAATACAGTTTAGCTGCTTCCAGTTTCAAGATTATGACGGCACGTAGAAGCTAGATTTGTCAAATATTTTTGTGTATCCCAAATATAACATGTTAGCTGACTTGTATTAATAAACCTGTTAAATTTCACTTGAATTCATCTGTTACGATTATTCACAGAATATTACTGCTGCTAAATGTTCCAGCAGAAATTCAGTCTCGTTACTTTCTTACCGCACCGTGTATGCAAATACGCAATATACGTATATGCAAAATTTATGCAAACTATATGTGAGGAATACATAGAAAATATGTATATGTATCTACAAAACAGTAATCATTTCATTGTTTTATTTATTATAATTTAAATTGCAATATATCACAGTAGTTTTTTTCACATGACAATGGTTGTATGGTTTGTTTCTGGTAGTTGCTTAGAAGCTAATAAATAAAATAAAATTTCCTCCGTTTTGCAAATCTTTCCAATAATTAAGTTACCAATATAACGGCCAGTAGTATCCATAAACTCATCTACGAGTATTCTTACAGCATTGTTGTCAATACGTTTTCGAATATTTTTGATTTCCAAATTTTAAAAGGCTTCTGCATAACTTTTTTATAGTGTGGATTCGTATGAAATATCGTGATTGATATATTTAAAAAAACTCTTCTACAATTTATTAATAAAACATCACCAAGATTATTTTTCCTTGATTAATTAGGTTGATCTTGTTGGTTATTACTTGTAGTAGCAGAAACACTTCTCAATATACACTTTTCAGTACAGATAACTCTCGATTTACATAGTTTCGGTTTAACACTGTTGAAGAAATGTGACAAAAGTTCCATTTACACCATATGATTTTAGCTTAACATGATCGAAATTCGGAATATTCTCGCCAAGATTCCGAACGTGTAATCTGATCCAGTATAATCTATAATATTTTCTTCTTCTTTTATTATTTTTTTAATGAAATATATCTTTTTCATTTATCTATTGATAGAAATATGTACATATTTAATTTTCCTGATATATATGTATATACATATACCAAAATATATTACAGTAGAACCTCTATTATATGAAAATCCGTTATACGAACCTTCCATTATACAAATGCTCTTTAATATGGACGGTATTCCTAACACAGTACCTACTGTATATACACAGTGCTAGTTACTTGCCCTTGTAGGACAAAATTTATCATAATGATTCAGTTTAGAAATGACATATGTATTTACGTGCTATAACGTTATATCATAATGCTGCCAAAACGGAAACACGTATGTAGTTTTGTCAGTTGGAGAAGTATGTAAAATACTCAAGAAACTAAAAAATGGGAAGTCCGCAATAAATTTAGCGCAAAAGTATGGTGTTGTAAAATCAACTACCACTAATATAAAAATGCAGAAGCGTGATATTAAAAATTATATAAAGCAAAAGCAAATGACACATATTTCAACATTTCAAAAGACTTTAGTGGCGAATTCATAAGTTTAGTTTTCCTTGGTTTTGTTAAAAAAAGGAAGAAGATTCAAAAATATTGTTTCGCTTTGATTTTGTATAATTTGTATTCATTTTATTTCATTTTGTCTTCTTTATTAAATCAAATTGCGTGCTAAACCCTTGTTGTTCTGTTATATGAAAGGTTCTCTCATATTGTTGAGTAAATATAATTTGGTTTCTGGGGCAAACGTATATTTATTCTGCTTAAAAATTAAGGTTTTACAGTGTATGGTCACGTAGCCATGCCGAGGGAAGAAACCGAACTGCGAGTCACGGTCGCGTTAGCAACGAACAACGAAGAAAAACATTTGACGGTGATGAACACTCCCCATGACGTGATGTCTGGCGTGTTTACTTGACCTTCGAAATGACCATATTTTTGCATGAGGAGTTTTCACGGAGTAACGGTTTACTTCAACATCCTCCCTAAAACTCGACATCCAAAAATTCACATTAGTCTATAATACCCCTTTTGTTTTTGAGTCCTAATTCCTTGACTAAATATACAAATCGCGGTTTACATAGTGCCTTCGAAAAAATATCAGCTAGCTGCTCCTCACTCTTAACATATGTTGTGACACAATTTCAATTTCCGATCTGTACTTAAACGGATCGGTTGTGTCCACGTTTCCCGGCGTGAATTAACCCACCGAGAGGAGATCGAAGAGGTGCTCGTATAAGGAGTGTTGTCCATGACTGACGATTGACCACTGACTCTCCCAACCGCTGGTGCCGATCGCGAAGTCTGAGTTTTCTTATTGCTCGCTGATTGGTTCCTTCGCATTTTTGACAGTTACCAATCAGCGAGCCTAATCAGCGCCTCGACACACCTCTGCGCCCTTAGCGCGCTGGCTTGGAGAGGGGTGTCGCGGTGCTTGTAGGGGTGGCGACGTTTGGCAACGATGGGGAAATTCGTCCAGGTAGTTGACTGTTCGGTATCTGTACCGTTACAAACACATGTCGAACTACCCTTCGGAATTTCCCGGTTTATGACACGTCTTGTGCTATTTAGGGCGAACGGCACAGCTAAGTTTTCACTTAAATTACTTAACTGCCGTCGCCAGGATGTAGCTAAAACCATGCTAGTGTCAGATGAAAGATCCTTCTTTCAAAAATAGCGTTTCCTTGCGAGCGTGTCATAAACCACTAATCCGAAATGTGATGGTCGGTCGTTGGGCTTAAACCGAGTGCAGGCCGCTGGGTCCGAAATCTCTATATACGCTCAACAACATACTCTACATCAATTTCATTTTTATTGTACAGATCACGTATAAAATGATATTTCACATCGATGTGTTTACTTTTGTGGTGAAATTCTGGATTTTTAATTAATCTGATCGCACTTATATTGTCTACTGATAAGGTGTAATCTACATTAATTTCGCATTCACAAAACAATTTCTTTAACCAGATAATCTCTTTAGCGACTGATGCTGCGTTAACATATTCAGCTTCCGTCATAAACAATGATACACACTGCTGCCTTTTACTATGCCATGAAATAGCTGCATGCACATATTGACACACAATACCTGATGTCGATTTGCGTGTTTATTTATCTCCCCCATAATCTGCATCACTATACGCCTTAAAATTACCGCCTTTAGTATAAATTGGTCCTAATTCTCCAGTACCCTAAAGGTACCTGTTGGGTCGCGTTCCGTTTCTCAATCGGTGCGGAGCTCGCGACTTAGAGAGAAATGTGGACTGTATTTTGAAATGTTTTTCGAAGTTATTAACTGCTATTGTATGTTCCGTCGCGACAGTTGCTATGCGACTTTTTCCGTCCGACTATTTTGTATGACTGTTCTTGTTTGACGGTTTTCGTTTGACTGTTTTAGACGACAGTTTCTATAACTACGAGACTGTCTCAGCCCCCCCACCCCCTTGGAGTTTGCAATTTCCCACTGATTGGTTCCTTCCAATTTTTGGGCAGTTCCAATCAGCGGGCCTAGTTTGGAAAGACACACCTTCCCTTACGCTCTCGGCGTGTTTCCTTGAGGAAGGGGTCGCGGATTTCTCCAAGGGGCGAAATGTTAGACTTTGACGGGGGTGGGCGACACATCTGGTCAACACCTAAGACGGTTTCCTTGCCCCTTGCATAGGCCGCGGAAACCGTTGGGTGACCCATGGTTCTCGAAGACTGTTCAGGCCGTGAAGGTTTACGACAGGGTAATAGCTATTGAGGCAAATGAAAAATATGCGAAAGAAACTAAAAGCTTTACAAATGCTATGACAAAAAAGTAAAATCCGGGAATCGTACCATCTGGCGAGTGTCGGCCAGATGGCAGAAAAACTAAATTAACGAATCCTCAAAAATAGCGGTACTTCCAAACCTTGCCATAAACCTCTTACAAACTGGCCCGAACAGTACCTTATAATGCGCTTGACGAGTAGCCAATGTGATTCACTTGGTTTTTCCAATGCTCTTGAAACAATATTTACAGTATAACTTATATCGGGCTGACTGAATACTTGAAGATACATAAGGCTACCCACGGCCTCCCCGTAGGGCGCTTTACAATTATTCTTTTCTAAATTACCTGCATCCCAGCCTACCTCTATTGGAGTACAGACACTATTTGCTTCGCTTAAATTGAATTTTTCTAAAATATTTTGAATATACTTTGCCTGATGTACAAAAATAGAACCATCCTTTAATTTAATAATTTCTGCGCCCAAGAAATTCGTTACTTCTTTCGTACTCGTTATTTTAAATTCTTTAGCTAATTCAATAAAAAATTGATCTATTAAGTAATCATGCGAGGCTGCCAAAAGTCCATCGTCGACATAAATAACTAGAAACATTTGACGATTATCTTCTTTACAGACATAAAAGCAAGGATCTGCTACGCTTTGACGAAACCCGAATTTTTTAACAAAACTCGAAAAGTGTTCAGTCCAACACCTTGGAGCTTGTTTTAATTCGTACAGACTCTTTAATAATTTACAAACGCGCGTTGTCCCATCGTTAAACCCTTCCGGTTGCATCATGTAAATATTTTCTTTCAAATTGCCATATAAAAATGCCGTTTTTATGTCAAATTGCCCGAGATATAGTCCATTATAAGCTGCAATACAAAACAAAAATCTAACCGTATCAAAACGAGCAACGGGGCTAAATGTCTCTTTGTAATCTATTCCTGCCTTTTGCGAATAACCTTTAATAACTAATTGCGCTTTAAAACGTATTTCCCTATCCTGATTAAATTTTTTCACGTAAACCCATCGATGCTAATAATTTTTTGCGTCTCTGGTTTTTCTACAAGTCTCCATGTTTTATTTTCATGTAAAGAGTTAACCTATTCTTGCATAGCCTTTGCCCACTGATCTTTTTCAATAGAATTAATCGCATCGTTATAATTTTCAGGCAACGCTTCTGCCACACATGTAATTGGACACCCATAAAAATCAGTGCGCTTAATACTTCGTCTATCGCATAGTTCTCTTACGTTTTCATTACTATCTTTTGAAAATTGCAGAGTTTCCGATGATTTCCCTTCTTCCTCATCACTTTCATCCCCAATTTTATGATTATTTTCAACTGAATTTTCTGTGACCTCATTATTTTCTTTTAAATTAATAATATTTATTTTTGAACATATTTTTTCTAATTTAAATACAACATCACGACTTAGAATTACATCTCTTAAGCCAGGAACAAAAATACGATGACCTTTGCAATTTTCAATGTAACCAACAAGGCACCCTTTTATTCTCTTTTTATCTAACTTTCTCCTTTTTTCCACAGGTACGTGAACAAAACATTCTGTCCAAAAAACTTTTAAATTATCGATATTCGCGGCTTTTCCATGCCATAACTCGTAAGGAGTTCTATTCGCGTCTTTTGTCGGATCTGTTTTATTAATTACAAACACGCGGTGTTCATTGCTTTTGCCCACAAGGACAAGGAAATTTCCGACTTAGAACAAATCATTGATCGCGCTGCTTCTACAATAATCCGGTTTTCGCGTTCCGCGATTCCATTCTGTTCAGGCGTATATGGAACAATTACCGTATGTTTCATACCTTTACTACTCAAAAAACATTCGACCCTTCTATTTTTAAATTTTTTACCACTGTCTGCATGAAACTCTTTGATATTTTTATTGAATTGATTTTCAATCTCCTTATAATAAGATTTTAATTTAACAATAACTTCCGTTTTATGACGAATAAAATAAATTGTTCTGAATCTCGAGAAATCGTCCATAAAAATTACAAAATATAATTTTCTACCGAGCGACGCTTGTTCCATAGGCCCACAAACATCGCCGTGTATAATTTCGCGAGGTTCTTTAGCGCGTTCAATATTTTCATGGAATCTTAGTCTGTGTTCTTTCCCGTAAGCACAGCCTTCGTAAATATCATTCTCGTCCGGAACATTTACATGTACACCCACGTTTTGCAAAAAACCTTTTACGTGCCTTTTATTTTGGTGACACAGGCGCTCATGCCATAATTGTAACGAACCCGATTTATCCGTCTTTTGATTTTTGTCGACCTTTTCAATTAAGTTACATTTTTTCGGCAATATTACTCGCAAATTGATTTTATATAAGTTACCGCTATCAGTTCCAGACGCTATAATAGTTCCATTGTGCATGAACAAACATTTATTTCCACAATTTGTAACAGAAAAGTTAACTCCCTTTTTCGCAACAACTTTAACCGAAAACAAATTTTGTTTTAATCCCGGTATAAACAATACGTCATGCATCACGCCTTCAATCCATTCACCATTCACATATGTTTCGATCTCGATCCTACCTTTACCATACGCAGAAATATCTACGCCATAGCCTATTCTTACATTCAATGGTACTTCGAATTCCTTGAAATTACAAAACAGTTCTCGTTGATACGTCATGTGGTCCGATGCTTCTGATTCAATCAGCCAAAAGTTATTGTCCTGTTTCATGTTGCAGCTCCCCACGAACGCCTGCTTTGAGGTTAAATTGCGCTGTCCTTGATTCGAACCGATGCTTTGCGTATTCGACCTCTCCCTGAAGTTATCTCTTCTTTTACAGCAATTTCTGCCGAGGTGATTTTTTGAACCGCACGTATAGCAGCCAACACAATCTTGCTTCTCGTGACCCTTTTTGCCGCAAATATAACAAACAATGTCTACGTTTTTCTTCATATAATTATTTTTACCTGATTTAAATTGTTTGTTGTCAAATCTTGATTTTGTCATTATAGCAACCGTTTCTTCTTCGACAGATTGTTCTGCTGCCCTCATCTCTTCAGACATTAATCTCGCTGTTAAATTTTCGAAATTTTTCTTTGATTCTTCAACAGAATCCCACGCACGCAACGTACATAGAATGCGTGTCACGAGCATTGAATCTGGTACTTCACTACCGAGACTTTTCACCTTCGACGCCAGCTGCTTGACTTTTGATAAATTGTGTGCAACGTTCTCGCCTGCTTCCCACTTAAAATCAAAGAACTGTTTTTGCACCAGTGCCAAATTTTCCTCTGACTTCATATCGTACACAGCATTCAGCTTCTTTCACATTTCCCTAGCAGTTGTGCAGCTTAACAGCAAATTCAATGGTTTCTTCTGCACTGTCGTGACAATCAACTTCCTCGCAGCCTTATCTGCCTTCACAAAACTCTTGAGTTTTGCCTCGTAATTAGTTGAGCCTGCATTCGGACGAACTAGCGTGCCTTCGCATATGTCGAGCATATTGTCGTCCTCCACCAACAATGTGCGTATGATAAAACGCCATTGCTGCCAGTTGTCCTTGCGACGCAATTTCTCAATTTTTAGATTTGCCACTTCCATTTTTACACACACTTTCTGCACTTTGACAACTATCACTTGTTACAACCTTTTTCACCAAGCAACACAGGGCCCATAACCTGTTGAATAAATATAATTTGGATTCTGGAGCAAACGTATATTTATTCTGCTTCAAAATTAAGGTTTTACAGTGTATGGTCACATACGTATGCCTAGAGTAGACACTGAACTGCGAGTCACGGTCGCGTTATCAACGAAAACGGAGAAAAACATTTGACGGTGACGAACACGCCTCCTGACGTGATATCTGGCGCGTTTAATTGATCTTGGAAATGACCATATTTTTGCATGAGGAATTTTTCACGGAGTAACGGTTTACTTCAACACATATGTATGAACATTTTTGTCTTCCAATTAATTCATATAACGGAGGTTCTACTGTATTTAGTTATATTTAAACATTAATATTTAATATAATTTCATTTGTGAAATTTATCCTTCTCATTATCAATGTGTACGAGATATAGATTAGAATTACACGGCTTCGATTTACACGGTACATTTGAAAAACCAATCTACTCTGCAGATCTATGGTTATTTGTATTTGTTTTGTTCATAGCGGCATGCACATGCTATTTTGTGACGTTCTTGAATCTCCTTGCACGTTTTATAATATATTGTTCCTCCTTCTGCAACAATACAAATATCTTGCACAGATTTAATCCACCTCTCTACTATTATACTTTGGCTGGTTTTTGTTGTAGGCATCTTTAGCTTTTGCCGCAAGTATTTTACTACTTATAAGTAATTTATGTACATTATGTACGTTATCTGATTTAATTGAACTATGGAAATTTACTGTGGCATAACTATTTATGCGTTATATTATTGCCATTATTTTATCTCCCATTGTATGTTAATACAGCATTAATAAAAAATAGATCATATTGTTGTCGATCGCCGCTGCTCAATATACTGGGTAAATATTTACATCAACTTTGCTTACTCTTGCTTCCTAGAACAGTTAAATATTCAAGGGTGCAAAATTTATACAATTCTGCAAAAATATGCACTTTTGCGGAACATATGCAATACTCTAAGTCTTATAATTTTACATGTTTACTATTAAAATATGCATTTGCATTAACATCTGCAATCTACTTACAGTTAATAACAATACTCAACGACACTCGTAACTTATATCTTTGTAACTATAAGCTAATGTTCGTTTTTTAGTTACTTCTCTTTTTTACTAATTTTTTGCTTGTCGTTTTAACAAATATGAAAAATGTGTATAAGATTACAGAAATATAAAGGATATTATACACTTATGTATATTGAATTTTGGGAGTAAGTACTATAAAAATGACCACTCTTGAGTGAAAATATGTATTCGACGGTAGTTCATTTGATTCTAAATCAATCCATCTATTTTCTACTTGAAACAGAATTAAAGAAGCTGAAAAATGAGTGTCTAGTCTACGAAATATTTGCTTTTATTAATGAACGACGTATTTTAAAAGGAAAGATGCGTTTCTTACCCGACTATCGAGTAACAACTGAATTGTTGTTAGCAGAAACAGAAATGGCATTATGAAAGTTATGAATAACGATGAGTTCCTTGCTTTATACTTGCTTGCTTTATATCTACATGTTTAAAAGTATTTAAAAGTATTTAAAAGAAATTTAAAAGTATTTTTTAAGGTATTGCAAGAGCCTAAGATTTATAATAGTAAGGAGAATATGAAGTGAGTAAAAATTGGAACATGAGTGGGAATTCGAACATTTACGAAATTACAGATACTAATTCGAAGAAAATGAGAGCAACTTGGAAATTCAAATTTTTCGATTCATGATTCCTCGTAAAACTCGCTGTAATAAAGTCAAAAACAATATTTTTGATTGATCATGGTGGCGCGCCTACATTAACTTAGAATCGATTATTTCTCGATAATAAGCAACTTGCGATAGTTGGGAAATATATGTATTGTCGTAGCTTGTAGATTATATTGACAAAGATTTATGAAAAAACTATCATGTTCCATACAGTTATTTAAAAAAATGTACATCGTTTGTATACAGTAACACCACCAATAATGGTGTCCTAGTTTCTTTTATAGAAAATTATTTGTCACAAAAATCTTTTTCCTTTGGTTTTGGAGTTATTGAAATTAATAATTTTACACCTTTCTGTTACGAGGAGCTTTTTTACATTATAACTATGTTGTCCGCTGATTGAAGACTAATAACCTTGGAGAGGAAAATATTGCTGATCGTAGAGTAAGGGAAGATGTCGTCCATTGACTTATTGTTAGATATATTGATAAGAGCGTAGAAATGTGACTGAATTAGTCTAAACTCAGTTAAAATCCAATTAGTTGGCCAAAACCAAATCCTACTGCGTATTTAGAGAAAGGAAATAGAATAAGCAAATGCATTATATGATATGTGTGAGAAATGATGAATGCGTATAATAAGATGAAAGAATTAGATAAACTTACAAATCCAAGTCATTTTCACGGGTGTGAAGCCGAAAATAAACAATTATATATTATATCTTTTCTGCTGATATGAAAGATAAGAGTATTTTTGATTCTGTAGCAGTGTGTAAAGTTTTATCAAACGTGGCATATGCTACATGGCCATGTAGTAAAAAGCCATAATGAAATACAATGTGCAACAACGAAAGTGTTAATCATGCTTCATTTTGTTGACTTTGTTCAGACGTGCTGGGTACTTAACTATTTCAAATAAGTTTACTTAACACTAGAACTATCATGGCTGCCAAAGTGACGGGTCACTAATTTACAGTAAAAGCTATATAAATTTGCAGCATTATATTTTTGAGAATACTTCGTGATTTTCTACACAAAATATGAATAAAGATTTATTTCAGTTGCATCATATACTTTTGTCAATCGTCTGCCATTTTTATTTCTTTGGTAGAATTAAGTATATTTTATGCGCCAGTAGTTCTAGTGTTAGGAGATCATTTATGCAATAGTTTCAGACACAAATAAATTGTATTTTCTTATAGGGACTAAACAAACGGTTTGCATTAATTTATAATATTTTAACTCAGTTTCTATCGATAGTCGGCAGTGTAATTGATTTAAAATTTAATTTTTTTATTGTTTAATTTCGGTGTTGTTAAGTGAAAAAAATGTTATAAGTAATTTGTAAACTTATTGTACCATGCTACGAGGTAAAGCTATAAAAATGAAGTATATTTAAAATAGTTTTCTTTCTACATTTTCCTTTTTCTATAGAAAATTGTAGGTACTTGATGTAAAGAATTGTTTGGTAACGATATCCTTTTAATAAGACCCGATTTTAATTTGTGCCTCCCTTTTTCATTCATATTAAAGTTATACGATTGAAGCGTTAATAGTAGTAAGGACAAACATGTATTTCGAGGAAAACGCTTTTCCCGGCATCTTAAACGATCTAACAATTCGTCTTCTATAAAATCTTAACATTTATACGGGAAAGAAGAGCGAGATTCGCCAAACAAACCAACAGGAGTGTGCGTTAAGTGTCATAAATCAGTTTGATAAAGTAAAGAATATTTTTGAAAGTATTGAGTTCGCCCTTATTACCTTCGCCTCAATTTTATTCTTACGGTACGGGTTTAATCAAATCTCACGTAAAAGGAAGTAAGAAAAAAAGTAATAATTGTATTTAACCTAAAACTGGACACAGGCGAAAATGGTTAAGATTTCTAAATTTACTTTCGTAATTCTTATGCAGTACCTATAATTTTTATTGTTTTCATTTCAGTTCATTTTAGACAAATTTTGTAATTGTTACTTAAATATTATTCAGTAATGTGCATTGAAGCTGATTTTGTGTTTGAATTATAACGTATTTACAATATCTACAAGTTTTGATGAATACACTTTGTACAATTTTACAATTGAACCGATAGATAATAATCGCCGATATTAATCAATATTAATCGGTATAAAAGGAATCGCATAGTTAAAAGCCCGACATATTAATACCCCGTTGATCGATAGAATCTTGAAGGATGCTCTCTGGAATCTTGCAGAAATCTCTCAAAGATCAGAAAATAATCTACTAACGATCAGAAGGAAATTTTGAATGATCAGAAAGAAAATGTAACGAAACCATGATCTTTAATTTATATTCCTGGGAAACTAACAAAGGTTGTAGTTGACTTTGAATAAAGGTCATGGAAATTACAGATTGGCTGGTTAGAAATTAAACCAAACACCTGTGCAAGCGTTGAAGTGAACTAGGCAGATTGGAGTTGAGGTGCATGGTATCCCATTGTCCAGAAAATTAAGGAAATGACTTTATAGTTATATTTTGACGAGTACAAAACGAGACCATTTTAATTAGGTGCTTGCAGTCTGCATCGACAATAGCTTGTTTTGCCATCTGGTTTGAAAGGAAGTTATTCAAATTTTTGAAAGATTATTTAATGATGATGCATTTAGGATAGACGTTGGTAATTTGGAACGTCTGATGTTAAAAGCTTGCTAAAAATAGAGAAATTTATCTTCTGTAGTTAAATTAACGCGACTGGACAAAGAAACTAATATATAATCATATTTAAATTATTAAACGTGAAACAATTGAAATGATTTGATATTATAGGAAAAATTAACAGATGCGAAATTCAATAGGTCGGAAAAGTGGTATCTAATATGGAACACTTAGAAAGTTTAGAAAGTAAAGTAATAGAACTATTAAATAAAGAATATATTTATTACGAGAAATGAAAATTTGTTTAAATAAAACAAAGAAATGAACAAATATCTTTTAAGCACTTCATATTTTTCCGATGCAGCGTCCTCTCACTAAAATATTTAACCATTTCGCTCGCTTTTCGGAATATTTTGCGCAAACAAAAGAGAAATGGTCCTTTTTTAATAATGAATGTTTCTCTGGTGCTTAATTGGTCCGCTCCAAAAAACAAACGGTAGGGAAACCAATGAAACATACATACAGTCTTTTTAAGATTTTTTTCAAAATTTAAATTGAAATAAATATTGTAGAATATATTCTTACAGGCGCAGCTTTTATCGAACGACATATGAAATGCATGAAATCATATATATCCTTGCAATACTTGGTATTATTTTTATAAATTCTTTATTATTCCATGACCAAAAACATTTTTACCATTTCGTGGTGTTCAGCCCAATTATTAAGGAAATTTATTTTAACCATAAAAAGTTGAGCTTCAATCAGGTGCTTTGACATTAAAATTTTAAAAAATTCAAAATGCGGAGTTAGTCACTTTAACATATGAACAGTTCTATTGTCAGCACGTTCTTTTATCGTTTATATGGTACTCGTATACACGGTTACCGGTAAAAATCGCAAATGAATTATCGAAGTTTTACACAGTTCCATATTATCTACACTTACCCTAATGATTTAACTGAAAACAGTTAATTCTTCAAAGTGTGAATAAAAAAGATTCGTAGCAATCGTTTCTATTATATTTTCCCCACGGTTCGTTAGTCATTCAATTTAATCTCAATTATTTTCAAATTTCATTTTGAACTCATTTCCCTTTTTACGTTATCAACCCCGAAGGCAGTCATAACAACAAAGTTTTACTGCACGGAAACTCGTTGCGGATAGTACACAGTTTTGGACCGATCGGAAGTTCTGCTGGCCACATAACCCCCACGTATACGGGAATTCAACATGTTAATTTACCAACTTGTTCCGGCTACGCGAAGAATGCTCTTACGCTTCACTCTCGAGAGTAGGTATCGACCCATTATAACTTCGGTTCATCGCCGGGTCATCAGTATTTCATTTGTATATGGTGATTTCGTGACCAGATGTGTGGTTTTATAGCTTATTGAGTCACGATATTGTTTTAAGGAATTGTATAAAGTAGTCCGTTTATTCATGATCGTCTAGAGGTATCGTTTTTACATGATTTCAATTTCACGGTTGATTGGTTTCTAAAAGTTAACAAAAAAGATTTTACTGTTACAGATTTTTCTTTTTTTTTAGATGTCGTTAGTGTACGACATTCCTCGTTGATTTTTTTCCTTTCTTTGCATGAAAAATGAATACTGCGAAATTAATTGTAATGTTGTATGCAAAAATTTATTGTATCGCGTTACTCATACGTACATGTTCATGTTTCCATAAAAACTTATTGGAAATGTGTAGCAGTTACGATTGTGCGTCTAACAAACGTAATAAAAATTTTATTTACGTAGATATATAAATACAGATAAAATCAATAAATTTGATTCCTGTAAACGCTAAAATGAAAATTTCATAAATCAAAAAATACTGCCGGTCATGCGTACAAACCGAAATTCAGTAGGAGTGGTAAAATGATTTTAACTAATGGTACTTCGACTTTTGATTAACTATATAACAGCGTGTTTCATACATTTTTGAATCCTTTTTGTCCATGATACATTCTGATATATCTAATAATAAAATTTAATTTATTTCGGAAACTTCATCCTATTTTCAAAAGCATTATTTATAGTTACCATGCACAGATCTGTCTCAATTTTTTTCCTTACAATTTATTTAAAATCCAAGCATTTTTTTCTTCGTCAAAGTATACAATCTATGGATATGCAGTATACTGAGAATTATTAAGTACGAATTTAAACGTGTTGAATTAATCTTAAACAAAACCAACAAATTTTGAAGAAAATACAATAAATAACAATGGATTCTAAAATTATATTACAAGTAAACACTCACACATGATACAGTCGTAAAAAAGAGGAAAGAGAGACAACAAGAAATGTATAAATTAAAAGAACATATTTTCAATATTTGAAGTGATTAAAAGAAATTAAATTTAACAAATACAAGATAATGATCTCTAGGTTCTTAGTACCGTTTTCGATTCCTATTTAAAATTACCATAATTAAATGGTACCAATGTCGAACATAGTTTAAATATTCCCCTACAAATAAATTTCTACTCGACTCTATTAATTTGTTTTAACTAAATTACCAAAGCCATAGAAATCTAGCCAATTATATGTATATTATGTATAGAATTAATTAATGGAAACCACGTATATGGGAAATTACAATTTGTTTGAATTCACTGAACGTGAAACGAAAGGCTTTATTGACAGAGTTGGTATAAAGGAGTTTGCTTCTTGTAAAATTGTAGTTAATACCTTCAGCACTGATGAAATATAAGAGTATACGAGTCACCTTATAGGACATCGTGTCCTATGTTCTGAAATACTGATATCTAAAAGATCTAAATACTCGAAAGAATATCTTCCTTTTTGTTACCTTAAAAGGAATTTGAGTACTTCTAAAGTATTTTAATATGGAAAATATAAAAGCAAATGCACAAACTATAGATTTTATGCAATTAAAAACGTAGAAATGAAAATGGTAATGGATCTCCGGGCTCAACAACCGTGTGACAGAAAAATATGTAGGGATTATTTTAAGGCAAATCCCACGTGGATTGTTGTAAGGTGCGAGAAGGGAAGGACAAAACTCAGTTTGTGAATAAGTAATGGTTTATTGATAGTAAAATTAATACACAGTCTCACGAAATACTCTCTACTCACTACGTCCTCTCACCCTCGACTTTCTTTCTTGACAAACACTTCTCATTCGCGCCTCATTGTCAGTCAATCTTATCTAAATACAACACTGTTCGCTCAACAATCGCTCTAGTCATAAAACATTCACACGACATTCTGTCTCCCACAAATACATATTGGATAATAGTTCTATTCTGTACCTCGTAAGTGCTATAAGCTTATTCCCACCGATCAAGAAACATTTCAATTAAAATTGAAATGTAAGCACCAGTTTTTAAGCCAAGTTTTTCAAAAACGAAGACGACCGGTTAATGGCTTATTATTTTTAGTCTCATCTTCATTTATGTGAAAATTAAACGAGAAACAATTTACGATGCAACAATTATATAATCCAAGCTTAGTGAGTAGATAATAATTGCTCGATTATTTAAAATAAGGACAATAAACCTGACTTTCTGTCGCGGAGTATACCTATTTTTTTGATTATCATGAACTCCACAAATGTTTATTATTTCTTATATACTGTATTATCTATTATATCAACTAAAACGAGTACTTATGGTTAACATCAAATCAGTGCATTATACATATGTACATACATATGTAGTATGTTCATATGTAGGGATGATGCAACATTGCAAAACATGGGCCGTTGAATGGTATTCTTCAAGGCAGAAGGAACTCTTGACTTCAGTGTACACATTATAGTGTATTAAAATATTTTTCATAAACAAATAATAGTTAAATTTACGATACTTCGGGATTTAGAAACATAAAAACATCGAAAGTTACGTAATAGAGAATGATCAAAATTGATCTTTGACAAAGCATAGAATAGACTACTCATTCCTACATGAAATCATTATGAGGCTATCTGGTCCCCTTACTAAAATAAAACTACAGCGTTTCTAAAACGATAGGAATTGTAAATAAATACTGTGCGAATTAATTGTTTCTGATATAATCGATCTATAATAGCTAGATTTATAATAACGTATATAGAAGTTGTCGTGCGCGTATACTCGTACTCAATCGCCTTGCCGTACGCGCAACCTCACACGCCGAATTAACCTTGTGTGGGTAGTTTATAGGAGAAAGAAAAATAGGAAACTGTTGACGCTGTTGTGTATATAGGTATATTGGAAGTGTGTCGCCGATACACGATTGACAGGGAAGTTTATGTTAATAGTTCGATAAGTTTTTGCGTTCTAATTTTCTGGTGGTGTGTCGTCAATTTATGTATGTCGCGTTAAAATGTGATTGGTGGAGGCTTAGGTGGTAGGGGTGCTGTTCTTGAGCTGGGCGTTCGGATTTCCAGACTGGAGTGGGAAATTAGTGTTTGATTTTTAAATATTTTGGCTGTTCCGATCCTCAGGTCGAAGCTACAGCGCACGTGTTTTTATGACGGTACATATTCTTCTTAATATTTAGGGGTGTCGTGCCCTCGCGCGGTTTACCTGGGCTGCAATTATATGATGCCAGCTCTCGGGTACGAAATTAGCAACGCTCGCAATAAAGCGGAGGGTAGCGAATATGTCGTTCGCTTCGACAGAAGTATATCTTCATATGTATTAGACTTCTATCATTTTATCTTCTATAACCCGATTTTCATTCACTTTTATGATATGAAGAAATGTATAATTATATTTAGTACATAGATAAAGGATTAATTTTATCAATTTTTATGATCAGATTGAATATAACTCTTAAAATATCGATTTTAAATCACAAGGGGCGTAAAAAACCTCTGCTTTTTTACACAATTCGAGTTTCAGTTTGAAATTTATGATGTTTCCTATAAATGGATGGTCTATCCTGTACTTTATTAGTCGATGTTATGACTTTTGCGCGGCCAGACACTCGTTTTAAAGCACTGTGCGGTGCGGCGCTGCGCGGCACGGCGCGGCAGTATCCAGAAAGCTTATAGACAAGATCTTGGTAAGAGGGCGCAACCAGCATCAAAACGATTATTATTTATGTGTTTCTTTCTTTTTCTTTGCTGGAAGAAAAATAAGAATATCTACACGTGTGACATTCTGATACTCGTGTTCATATCTAGCGTAAACCTACGATAAAAAGATTGATCTCTCGCGAAAGATAAAATACATACATACGTTGTAACAGAAGCTGATTTTCAATTTCCTTGTTCTACGTTCAAATAACGATCTCTTCGCTTCTTGAATTTCTTTCCTACGTAACTCTTTCTGCACCTTAGAAATCTCACAAAAAGTTACTAAAAATCAGAAGTGATGCTAGAAGAAAAGAAAGTGGTTGCGAGTACCGAAAACGTGCTAGAGGAAAAGCAAAAAAGGAATTAAAAATATTGTTTTAAGAACACCAAAATTAGACAAATTTTGTATCTTCCCAAGATAGCAATCCTAGTGGAAGTGGGTCTCGCGAGTGCAGCAAGCGGACGAAAATCTCGAAGATACTGAGAACCATCTGAGGAATATTCTTCCGAATGGCACCCACGGCCGATTAACATGAAATTTAGGGAGATGAGAGGGGCGGAGGAGTGGGGCCTCAAATACAAAATTTTAAATTCTGCAATTAAATAGTTTCCGGGATATTAATAAAAAAATAACGGTGCTATAGAGGTAAACCATACAGTGTTTGGCCTCTTAAGGAAATCGTCATGTATTAATCAATTATAAATTCCATTTATTAAAAAATTGAAAAGCAAGACCAATACAAGTAACTCTAATAAAGTCCATGAATCTAAAAATAAATAAGAAATATATCCAGAAAATCAAGAATTTATGAAAAAATGTTAGAAAAAGGTATGTTACCTATGAAAAATGTGATTATTGGCCAAATTAAAACAGTTATTGGCCACTTACACGATAAAATTAATTTTCATTTAATATAGGAATTTGATACTCTATTATTTATCTACAACGAAAGAAGATTTTATATTTAGTTAAAGTAAGCAAATTTACCAAACAATGAAATATTGGGAGTACCTTAAGTGCATTGCGATTAATAAAGTTTTTAAGTTGAAATTAAATTTTTTGTTTCGAAAATACCCAAAGTTAAAGTAGGCGAGAGATACACACAAATTGTACAGAAAGATAAATTAAAAAAGCATTACATGTTATAGAAAATGGAATACCACATCACGTTGCTTCCAAAATGTATAGTATACCGAGATCGACTATGGATGACTATTGTGTTTTCTAAAACGAAATCCTACTCTTATAGAAATGTACCTTGAAGGAGCTGCAGGTTAGTTCATGTACAAATGCAGTTGATATCTATAATTGGTTTAAAGAAATTCACAACTATTTGTTTGAAGAAAATACCAGTAGTAATGATAATTGAGTGCCAATACTTGTAAAAAAAAAACTCTTCAAAACAATCCATTTAGTGAAAGATATCAAGTAATACATGTACCTAACACAGTAAGTAAACCAAAAATTAGTAAATAATTATGTTTTTATAACTTTATTTTCATTTTTCTAATTTCATATTCGTTTCTGTAATTTTAATAAAGAAATAGTAGACAATACAATATACAATATGTTTTTTCATATTAAATATGTTTCTATTTATATGACGAAAATATCGCTCAAATTAACAAAATGAAATATTGTCGGTCGAGCCAATTTTTCACGGAACACTGTAGATACCGTGTACGGATTGCAAATTTACCGACTTCTTCATGTACTGGTAATTCGATCAAATTAATCATAACCGGTTTATTGATTTTTTAAGGTATTGAAAATATGAGATTAAAAATTACGAACAGTTTTCTTTTAACGAGATTGCAATGTTACGAAGATACAAATCATAATGTTTTGCATTTCTCTCGTAAAAATTAAAGAAGTGTGTCTAAATTCGCATCCTTATCGCCAAAATTAAGGAAAAGTGTCGAAATTTCGAATTTTATCGCCAAAACAAAAAAAATGCGTCTGAATTTGCAATAACTGAATAGTGGACGATGCAAATGGTGCGTCGTTCAATATTCGCCACTTGCGTCTCACTAATAGATCGTGAATTTTCGTGCAACTTAGCATTTCTTTGGCCAAAATTAAAGAAACGCATCGAGATTTGGATTCTTATCACCAGAATTAAAGAAATGCGTCGAAATTCGTAATAACCGAACATATAAAACGCATGATTATATATGCACTCTTTTGTTATATTTACTTTATCTATTATAATTACCGATAAAAATGAGGTAATTACCGGTAAAATGTTGATTTACCGGTATTACTGTTAGATTTATATACTATAGTTAGCGAAAAGTAAAAATTAAATCTAAAGCTCTACTGAGAAGTATACGTTACTTTTCCGTACGTTCGTAGAAATGCGTTCTCTCTTTTAACATCTGGTTAGTTTCAGACCTAAATATTTAGGACACGCGATAAAAGGGCCTTCAGTCCCAAGTGGTGTCGCAGGCAATTCTCGTGCGTTGCGATCGACAGTTAGTTGCAGTATAGTTTCCGTGCTAGTAACACAGCAGAGCGAGCCCTCCTTGTACTGAATAAAGCATACATTTAAAATAAAGAAATATCTTGTTATTTCTAATCCTTGAAACCTTCCATAATCTAATAATTACAATCACTAATACCGAGGGCAAGATCGCTATTGTACCGTCAATTGTTCGATCGTTGACGACTACTACGGCAAAAGCAATTAAAGAATGAAAATAAAAAAGGCTGAAAGTGTTTATATACACATAAGTGCTAATGCACATATTAGTAAATAAGGAGAGAAGTGTTATCACAGTTTAGCATTTCGTATCTAGCGTGGAATGTTTAGTTTTCTAAATTAGGCTGATTGTGCCTACGATTACAATCACATCTCTTGTAAATGAAGAGAAAAAAATGGAAAATCATCAACGTTTACAAGAAAGGGATACATACAGACAAAATAAAGTCAATGGTACTACCATTTCTGAATATTAACAACCGAATATTGAAGGAATAAACTGGTGACTTTAAAAAAATCTTGGCTTATTTTGATAATTATGAGCATCATTAGTTCCTTATCGATATTCTAGATAAATTTGTCTAAATTATTAATTGCAGCCACGAGAATCTGTATTAGAATGTTAAGTCTTTTTCAGTAAATTACATAATTACCTTTCTTAAAATATAAAAGCCATTTTGTTATTTATTAATAGAATTTTAAAATATCGAACCAGAGATATTGTGAAGTCACCTAGAATAATATGACACATGTAGCAAACGAGTGTTATTACATTTTGTTAATAAATTATATTTTGGAGACTTGAATTTTGGCACTTTCAGAATTATTTTATTTCCACTCACCAATTGTATTAGTAATATCTGTATTGGTAGAATTCTATGTATAGTACCGACATTTTTTGTTAATATCTCGAAAATTATTTAATTCCCAAAGGTAGAATTTTATGTTTGGTGCCCACTCCCCCTACCCTCACGTTTTTCCTTTCATATCGATTGGCCACGGGTGCCGTTTGGAAGAGCAGCCGGATTTGAGTAAGCATACAGAAAAGGAAATTTCCGGATGTACATTGTCAAATAATTCATTAATTACTAATGATCCGTTTTTATGGTCAATCGATGGGGCATTTGGAAATTATCGAGGATGTTATAAAATATGTGGACATAACTTCAGGACTGGATTCAGTACGCTAAAATAAGGAAAAAAGTTCCCATAAACGTATACCCTATATGATCTCGTTTTCAAATTACTGATATGTTTTTGTTTTCCAGTAACTCCAATGAGTCTACTGACTGCATCCTTTAATTGTTTATAAGTAGCAATTTTTATCTCATGTATGATCTTCTTGTCTGCTATGTAAACATTAATACTATAATATAATAACTAAACTGCGGATACTTATGTAAATTTATATATCGATTAACAAAGTAAAAGAAACGGGGCCTAAATTGGAAATTATATTTTACTTCGAATATTTTGTACAATATATATTTATTTATTTGATGCATTCTGTACCTTTTTGCACATTGAAATTTCCTATAAATACAGAAAAATTGGCAGTGTAATAATAACTTAATATAATAATTACAGTTTAGAGGAAAATAGTCAAATGACAAGTATAAACGAAAAAGGCTATAATTCTGAAACAAGATCATATCAAACATATTTTTATTTTAGTGTATTCGATCCACCTCTGAAGTTATGCCCACGTGTTTTTAAATACCTTGTACAGTGAAAAATAAGTGTGGAAAACGTAGAGTGTGATTGTATGAAAAGTAAGCGTCAATGCGATTCTTAAGCACATTCCTTTTCAAAAACATTACTTCAACTAATATTACAAAATGGTGAAAATAAATGTAATAAAAATGCTTACCTCTGAAGGATTACACTCAGAGGTCATACAAGAAACTTTGGACGTTCACAAAATAAAACTTATTTGATATTTCTTGAATCTTTATCGCAATATGATGCATTCTTAGTCGAACACATATTATGGATCTTGTTAGGGCAATTCAGGTAAAGGCCATACAATTTAGCTATCATTCACTATTTGTAATGAATTTATTGACCTGATAGCAAATGAAATAATAGAATGTATTTACAAAGAAATTAAGTATACGAAATATTTTTTAATGGCGTTGATTTTACACCAGATTTATTGCATGTACATTAATCGTAACTTACATTAATTGTGTGTTGTGTAGAGATCGATGGTTCTCCAGTTGAATGATTTTTATAATTTGTATGCAATATTGATTGCAAAGGTCTAAAAATAGCAGATGCTAATCTTATATTAAGAGAAGCTAATACTGATATAATGAACTGTAGTGGCCAATCATACGATAGTGCAAGCAATATGTCCGGTATATATAATGATGTGCAAACAAAAATTAAAGAGATTTGTCGCATTTCATAAATTTAGTAAGAATATGTGCTATAGAAATCTATAAGTTTGACTTCTTTAGTTTTGTTAAAAAAAGGGTAGATTGAAAAATATTGTTTTTTTTTCTTTTGTTTGGATAAATTGTATCCATTTTGTCTTGATTATTAAATCGAATTCAGCACGAAACGTTTGTTGTTCTGTTGTATGAAATATTTTCCCATATGAATACTTTTGCCTCGCAATTAATTCATATAACTAAGATTGTACTGTACTTACGAAGGGTGTGGTTTTTTTAACACAGCTGCTTTTACGACTGGGTCATTCCACATCAAATCGATCACCTTTTGACCTCGTTATCAGAGATTTTGTCCAAATTGACATGTATAGCCCACATGAAATTCATGGATGGGGGGCGGGGGTATGTCAGCTTTTTCCCGTTTTTCATTTTTTTAAGAAACCGGACTGTACAGTTTGGAAGATATTTTAGGAGAATTTTTATCTCAAAAACTATTTGTCGGATTATGACGCTTTTTTAACTTCAATATAGAAGGTTCAATATAGTCAAATAAATTTCGTTTACACTGGAAAATTAAGTTTGTAATGTTAAGAATTATAAACTAGTTCTTATTTTACAAATTTCACCTTGAAAGTGGAGATTTTAAAAATTAAACAAAAAATAGGACCATATTTTTTGAAGTTATAGCTACAAAATAAATTCTCTTGAAAATTAACATATCAATAAGCTGCCGAAGGAACGATACGCAGCGTTCCAGGCAACTGACCCGCTATTATGGCCGTGCACAATGGTTTCATTTATACGTTTCGAAGGATTTCTCCGACCACTCTTTGCCAGTAACACTATCTACTAATCGCACGGCTTTCGAAAATTAAAGAGAATGATTTGAAAGGCGTATAGAATGAAAGAGAGTTATTTTGAAGGTAATTGTGTATAATTATCGTTACGATTGATAAACGATTTTTTTTATGGAACCTAGTATTAACCGTTGTGCATTCGTTACTTCGCCTACACACTCACGGTCTTTCGATCAGAAATTACCCACATCTATGAAATTTATGTTTTGAGCTTTATAATGCAATAAGAGGACTAAGAAAACATAAAAATAACAAGTAGCTGGTGCTGCCATAGCTTTAATTGTAGAAAAACAGTATATTAAGCTAAATTATTTATTTATAACAGATTTTACACGTATATCGATAATCTTACACAACCATAAAGAAATCCCAATATATTAGGTGTTCAAATTAATTTAGAGTCTTCATCTTTAAACTCTTGTAAGCTTAAATCAGTAATTTATTACCAAATTCAATGGTTGCACTTAAAGATTTAGATGTTAGCTATGATCCAATGTTTATTAACGAAATAATAATAATTCCCACCATTGTTCTCGTAGACATGATATCTGTTATTATTTACTCTAAACAGTACTAAACCAAACTTTGGTAAAAAGATTTCCAATCAGTGGACACAGGCAGTTTGTTTAAAATTGCAAATTTCACGGACGCCATAGTTAGTTGGATAAAAAGTCAGTCTCCATAACGGGATTTGAGCAGATGCGGACCGTACAATTCGAGGCTTGAATTTAACGATGAAGCAGTCGACCGTATAATTAACAAAGAATTTAGTTCAAAGAGGAAAATGTAGAACGAAGAGGACCAGTGAAGAGTCGGGCACGAACTACTCGTACATTTCCCCCTTACTCTTCTTTTATTCTTCCTCAGTCCTACCTCCGGACACGCGTACTTTCTCTAAAAAGAAAAAAACTCTCTCTTCATTCGCACCCTCTTT
Source organism: Eucera pruinosa (assembly GCA_028830335.1). Classification (NCBI taxonomy): domain Eukaryota; kingdom Metazoa; phylum Arthropoda; class Insecta; order Hymenoptera; family Apidae; genus Eucera; species Eucera pruinosa. The sequence continues at coordinate 1,662,279 of JAMYCR010000008.1, read as the reverse complement.
TAATTAATGTCCGTGTGTACCCACGAATATTCACTGCTAATGATTCCAATAGATTTTGGATGAGTTCGCTTGAAGATCTACGGATTAGTTTAAAAGCTCCAAACGAAGCACATAAATGAGTTTGTTTTTGGCTACAGTTCGATACTGAGAAAAAGTATTACGTAATTAATAATAAAAAGATTCAATTAGCGTCTTTAGTGATTAGTTGTACATTCTACGCCTGATAAAAAGTTTTTGGTCAAATATGATAATATGAAGCCTATTAAAAACATTAATGGGAAATGCTGGTTTACAGATAAGAAATATATGGGAGAATTAAATAAATGTAGTATGAAATAAGGAAAAAAGAAAAACAATAGAAAAGAAACAGGAAGGAAAGGGTGTTCGGTTGGCGTGAATATCGAAAGAGGTATTTGAAAACATAAATCTTCAAAGAGATAAACGATACTCCACTTAATATCTATATTACCTAATATTTTCTACTATATGTAGAATATACTTATACTATGTGCGAGTGTTTTGATGCGTTGTGACATTGATACTATGAAATTTCCGCAATCTGTAGATGCAACTTCATTCCACGATAATTTTACTATTTCTCGAAACTCATTTTCGCTTTTGGGCATATGTTCGTTAACTAATTGTATTCCGTGTAGTTTATAATTTTTTTATTAGCTTTTATATTTATACAATAGCATTTTGCATCAGAAGGATTTTACTGTGTTAGCTAATTTTATATTATCGAGTTTAATCAAAAACTTTTTGCTAAGAGTAATATAACAGTCAGACTTGAGCCTCAACTGTGATGCGCTCATATGTGTGGGAGAGTCTTATGAAAGAAGGCGAAAGCTAAGAGTGCAATTTGATAGTAGTTTGTAATATATATATATATATATATATATATATATATATATATATATATATATACACATTGTTAATATGACGATCACAATGTTTTGAAATGTGATGAAGAAATACTGTAATAATTAGGTTAATAACTCGTAGACCACATACTTAGTTTATTACGGTTATTATAATATATAAAGTATAAGTATTACATTTATAGTATATTGAATTTAAAAATTATCTATTTTATACCTATTATGGACTAGTATTTCAGGCAAGCATATTTATTAAATACGTTGCGAAAAAAGTTTTTCAAATGGTTTAATTAAATTAAAAATACCTTTAAAATGGCGAATGTCTAATAGTTTTCATAAATACTGTTGTATAGTGCATTTTATGGAATTTAAGATTTGCTAACTTATACATTATTAAATAGTGAAAGGCTAACCTCAAAGCTACTTAATAATTAACATGTTAGTGTTCCTAAATGTGGGACCCTTGGAGGTCCTTCATATGAGATTAGACTTAGATATCCAATATTAATTTAGGTGAATTTCGCAAAAAAAAGAACGCTTAAAGTCGTATGCTCAATGATGAACGTAATTATGAAGAAAATTATGATGCAGGATGTTCGTTTTGCACAAGTCCTTAATTTTCACATATACATATATGGTGTACAATAGCTTAAGTGTGTAAATTATTTCTCATGTGTCCACAAAGACTGCGGTGCTGAAGAAACAGATTTTTTACGCTAAGTGTGTGAGAAAGGACAAAAAAGTAAGCTGTAGGAACAAACAAATTGAGTCACCTATTAGGAACGCCGTTTACAAGTCTCAGTATTTGCATAATTTTAGTTCTTATTTTATTACAGGGTGTGGGTAGAATAATAGTGCTTCCTTTCGTAGACGATTAGACAATATGATATATTTATTATTAGAGACTAAATTTAATGATATAACACATATATTAGGACTATCTCTATCTCGCCCTTTAGTTCTCTCGTTCTCACTCTTGACTCGCTCTCTCACTCAGTGTACTCTCTCTACTGGTTCGGTAACTACTGACTCTTTTTCAAACATTCATCATAATAACGTACACAATAGATCGGACTCTCACTCATCTCATTTTCACCATAGACTATACAGATCTGGACAAAACATTCATACTCATTTAACATCATTCATACATCTACATATAAAACCAACACTCACACAGGGAAACCGAATTTTTTTAATGTATCTTTCAGTAGGTTGTAGAAGAGCATTTTAGTTTTAAAACGTGTATCTAATTTTAAGACAAGTGTCCTTAATCGGAAGTTACGATTGTTTGACAAAATAGGCCTGACGTTAGGCAACTTTATCCTACCTAGTTGATTAACTTAATAACGTAATTCTTATAACTTCTCCTGGTTGTATTTCTAAAATCATAATCGATATTAACAATTTATACTGTAAACGTGTACAAAATACATATATGTTCAGCAATTTTTCATTATTTTCAGCAAACATTATATTAATCTATTTCCGTTAACATTGCTGATAATGAACAAGTGTTAAAAGGAATTACTAGAATTTCTGAAAATTTAATATATTACATATTGCAAAGTAATTTAGACAATAAATAGTATAATACAATAGATTAATGATTAAATAAATAAAAAATGTGTATTGAAAACATGTAAACTGGAAGCCATTCGAAGCCTAACTATTAAATGACTAAATAAAAATAACTAAGTAATTTAGACATTTTTTATATTCCCAGCTAGTTTATTCAATACCTTTACCATTTTTTTTCAGTTTTATATTCTTTCGAGTTTCAGTTGCTGGGCACGAAGAAATGAATGTCGACAGTAGAATGTAAAATTGGAATTTTGTTCGTAAAGTTCGCAATTGAGAGTTCCGTCATATCCATATTTGTTACAACACTTCGTAAAAGTTACGTGAACTGAAACTTCAAAAGTACGTTAATTGGAAAATGAGCATGGCTAGTTCGACGTGTCAGTGTAAGTGAACAATGCAATTTTCAACTTGTAACTTACGCTTGTAACGTAATATAGGTTTCAAAATAGCAGTCTCAGGTGGCGTTACTTTCGACCGACAGTTTTCTTTTTTAAATATTCCATGTAAAACTTTCTTTGTACATTGAAAAACTTTCAGTGTATCATTTGTATTTGAGTATGAATTCTTTATTGAAGTTCGAGCTCAGACGAACGTAAACAGCTATTTTTAGTAGGTATACATGTATGGTGCACGTAACAGGTACAAGTAGAAGAAGAAAGGAAGTAGCACAATTTTCATAAAAATAAGAAACGACATACTATATACGAGCTACAGAATATGCCTATTATCTTATGGGACTTGGTGTCACATGATTTGAAATACTAATATCTGGTAAAGTCAAAATTTTCAAAAGAATACATTCCTTTTATTACCGGAAGAGGGATGTGTTAATATACAAAATGTGAAAGCAAACATATAAGCTATAGATTTTGTGCAATCGTAAAGGTAAGAATGAAAATGGTAATGGGACTATGAAACCGCAAAACAGTTTGATAGAAAAATGCATTGGATGGTAGGACTATCCTATACCTCGTCTATGGATATGTGGAGCTGTGGGGAGGGGATAGGATAGGAAAAGGAAGGGTGTTGCGTTTCGTCCTGGGCCTGCTAGTGGACTCACCAGTAAGGCTACCTAGCAGGTCCTGCCTTAGACGTTGGGATATTGGAAGGAAGGTTAAAGGCGGTATATACATATATGGACAAGGTAGTTGGAGTGAGTGCTTTCGAGAAAGTCCTATTTCGTATGTCCTTCTAGTGGTAGGTGCAGGAGAGCCGCCACAGATACATTTAAGTACATAGTAGGTATTATTACCTTTCCATGTAATTTACCTACAATTAGACGCATGTACACTCCCTTCCATAAATATTAGGACACCTGGCCGGACTACATCTTCAAGTTGTTGTAACTTCGCGGAAAGCAATCTTACAATTAGAATAACTATCATGGAGTAATTTTTAAGGATGAATCCTCTATTTTCACAAATATAGATTTGATTCACTCGAAAATCCTTCTACAGTAAGAAACAAGTAGAAAAATGAGGTGCTCCCAAATTTTTATAAAATTTGTTATGCAATCAAAGCTATTATGAATGTGAATACTAAAGCTCCTTCTTAACAATGACCCTTCAAAAGTTGACATACAATTTTTTTACTTTACATTATTCCATGCTGAATACGAAGCATGTAGTCGACATTGGAATATAGTTCAGTTTACAAGAAAGAATAATGAAAAGGCGACTCCAAATTCTTAAAAGTTCAACATTATGATACATACTTAATCAAAACCAGAAGATAGAGGCAAGGAAGAATATTTTATTTTTAACAAATTGCCCATTCTGTACGAATATAGCAGGCATTTTTCTTAACACCTGCGACATCTACCCCATTTAAAGAAATAATGTGAAGACAAAATCGTATGTCAACTTTTAATGGGTCGTTGTAAAGAGGGATTTTCAATCTTCAAATCTAAGGTAGTTTTGATTGCACAAAAAATATTTTGAAGATCTGGGAGCAGTTTCAATTTCTCCTTCTTGTTTCTTACAGTACAAGAGTTTACAAGGAAATTCATCTTTGAGATGTGAAAGTAGAGGGTTCAACTTTAAAAATGACCCCATGACGTTATAGCAATTCAAAGATTATAGCGCTTCGGTCAAGTATTCTAATAATTATGGAAGGGTGTATATATGCATATTATTTTGGGTAAATCGACATTGTGAAAATTCAAATTACACAATTCGTGTGACATTTTTACAATAATTGCTAACATTTTTATAATCCTTCTACAATAATTTTCGATTTGTTATCTACAAGAAAAATATCAAATTACGGGGATATTTTCTTAAACATTAAAAAAACAACTATATCATAAATTTTAAAATGCACGAGTTTATTGCTCTCATATGTACAAATTTGAAACCTGTAATACTCTGTAATGGTAACTCCTTTCAACTTCAAATGAATAAGAGTTATAAATAAAAAATTATAATCGATACAGAAGATGATTCTGGTTATTACATATTTTACAAGCATATTCTTGTGATACGATAATAATTGGAATATTGTTAATAAAAATTAGAATTTTTTTGTGACTTGTAACATATTTATATTGTAGTAAATATTAATTTAATGTTTGTAATTACTTATAATTTGTCACCGTATTAACAAATTTCTAGTTTGTCTACCATATTAGTTACAAGTTTTATAGTGTTATTTCAAATTTTTATTAGTGCTGGGACTATCTGGATAATCAAATATCTGAATATCCGTATAATGACGTCACGGATATTCGAATATCGATTGAATTTACACAATTACGTCTTTAAGCAAAGATTTGATTGTGTAAATCCTATTCAACAACTCTTTTAAAACATTTTTCGATGAATAAAGGGTCGTATACATTTCAAGAACGACTTAGCGATAAGTTAATAATTTTATATATTTGTTATTATTCTCAAAAAAGGAATAATAATATTTCTATCACGTCTATCCGAATTATTCGGATATTTTTAACTATCGGTATTATTTTATTAATACTGCAAATATTTGAATATCCCCTATATATAAACAAAAAAATTCGGTACATACGCTAAGCTTTAATTGCTATATTTTCTATTATATTATAGAGTAGTATTAAATTCATATACGTTTTTTTACATTCCTTTTAAATTTCTATTGAACAAAACTTAACGTGAAAAGTCTTAAGCAAATGCGACAGGAGGTGACGATGTGGTTTCGCCAAATCGAATTTCAACCTAGCGTTCATTGACCGCGATTTCTCGTCCAAGAAGAAGCCTTGGCGAATTAATCATGTGTAAAAGCCCCGATAGAGCGGCAGGTTGAACATCGAAGATGTCGACGAAACATCCAAGGTTTTTGCAAGCTTGCAATTATTTAAATGGCGGCCTGTTAAGTGTCCTCTATTAAGAGGAACGGTTCTTGTAAAAGAAAAATCACGTGGTTGTTACATGCCAAACTAAGAGAACATCAAACAGTTTGTCTTGAAAATTCTGTCTTTTCATAAGCTTGCGTCATCGATTAAGTTACTACTGAGAATTTTTTCTTCGTTAATCAAGCCGGATTTTTCCAATCAGAGAAATTTTTGAGTAGTTCTCAGCCTATGCACTTCAAAGACCCTTCGGTACACAAATACAATGGCAAACGAAATTATTGGAACACTCTATTACAAGGAAATTCTCCTAACTCGTAAGTCTGATTTTAATGAAAGTTTGTGTGCATGTAGTGCATAACAGTGTATATATGAAGCAATTTTTTGTCCACCGGAATTTTCTTTAAGAGATAAAATCATGTTTCGAAGGTTTAATAGTTTTTGTAATACAGATTTTCCTGGGACCCTTGTTTGCAACAGGATGATACAGTACTATAAATCCGTCTAGTACAAAATGCGAAAATAAATAAATAGTAATAACTTATTTTACAATGCAAAAATAAAAATTCTATTTTATCTGTATTTTGTAATTGGGTAAACCCTTTTCATACACAAATATACGGATAGATATGTCAACATTTGACATGAGAAATCTACAAAAAAGCTATATTTTGAATATATTATGTAAACAAATGGAGTTTTTGTAAATCCGCTCCTACAATGAGATTCTTCATTAAAGAATACACAATTTCGCTATTTGGAGCATTCTTCTATATCAAATGGGGTAAATGACCCAATTACTGCCACCTGAATGATTAACTATTACTTCATTGCACTATTTTTATTACTTATCTACCAAAAGCATGTATCTTTTTTCTTGTTTGTTACGATTCGGTGTCTCTACTGTAAGAAAAAAAAATAATAAGACTCTTGAAACCCCTATGTTTGTTTATGAATTCAATAATTCAACGAAAACAACGGTCGAGCTAATACTGTCATCCGTAATTCACGACTGGCACCCCATTTACTGTCACCTGTCAAAAACATTTATTGAAAACTTTGAATTAAACTAGCTGAATTATGGTTACGTATATTCCTTGTATATAGTAACCATTAGTGATGATAACAGTACACATGTTCGTTTCCAACAGCAAATACTGCCACGGCGGTACGTGTAAAACGCATAAATTGTTTGTATCAGTTACCGTCACTTGAATATTAAATAAAAATAATTAAATAAATCGTTAAGCTACGATTGTTAGTACATTCTAGGAAGCTTATAGAACCTGAAAAAATGATCTTTCCTTATATTTATAACTCAACTATTACAATAAAACCCTTCTCTTTAGTATCTTAACTTTCTCTTTGATAGTAGAACAATCGTCGTTCTTGCTCTTTTAATCGACATCCATTTTTTTATCACTTTACACAAAAAAATGATAAAGAATGTTAAGTGTGACTTTATTTTATTATATTCACTGCACTTAGAATTCAATGTTAGGTATTTTTCATGTATAACATTTCAGGGTTTTTTTTAGACAGAATAGCTTACAGTGGCAGTGATTGGGTAAGTGATAGTACGTGGGTCATTTACCTAGTTTTCGAGATATTCCATAAAATATGTTTTCACCGTCAACTTTGAGGACTATTGTCACCCTCTAAACCTGAATCTCAACCTATAAAAAACAATACATGTCAAAAATTTTTCTGAATATTACATTCCTGTAAATTTTATCAAAATCGGAAATTCTCATTTCGGGATGTTCCATTGTAAGAGCTAAATATTTTATATGAAAATTCTCTATTTCGCACCATAATTAAAACCAAGTATATTAAATTTCATAATGTGCTTTTATATAATCGCAAAAATTTATTATTGTGTACAATAAATAAGGAAGTTGATTAATAAATTCCTCATTGAGAAATATAGGTATACAGAGTATCCCAAACTTCAACTAACAAAATTTACGATCCTGTTTGGGAGTTCATTTTGGGCAAGAAATGTTACGTACACTATAGGTTAATTCGTATTGTTACATAATTTTGCACGTTTGAGAAATGAGCAGTTAATATCGCTGTCATGCGTAAATACAATGATTAAGTGCATGGTGCCCCTTATCAATAGGAAATGTAAACACACAGCACAGAAATATACGAAATACAGAAATAAGCGTGGGAATATTCTAACTTTCCAAATGTCATTAAATCTCGAAAGCGAGGACGAATCGACCCATACTGTAATAATATTTTTTGTCTAGAATGATTTTCCAAACACTTTGGTAAACTCTGTCGGTTGAGATTCGGGACACCCTGCATATGTATGTACAAGTAAGTACTTTTTATAGCTACTGTAAGATTTAGTGAACTGTTGTAGCGGTGTTAACCAGTTGATTTTTAAATAAGAAACGTTATAATATATTGAGAATACATCTACTAAATTGAATGTTGATGTTAATGATGTATGGTGAAAGTATTCGTTATAAAGTATTGATATAACTTCAAGAAATTATTTATATAAATCGAAATTAATTTTTCTCAGAAGATTCCGGTACGATAGTAACTAATAATACAATCGATAATGAAGAATTGGTATACGCATAATATTGTTAAATATTGCTTCAAATTGAATAACGACTTGTATATTCATCAAAGGTAATGAAAAGGTTAAACGTACATTTGCGACCAGTACCATCGACGAAACAAAGGATACACTATCCATTCTTATATGGATTACTATTGTCTTACCATTTTAGTGTCACATGCGACATTACTAGAACAAGTAGAATAAGACAGCAACGCCTTTAAAACAATGGGAACTATAAGTAAATATTGCGATAATCAATTGTTTTCGACAGAATTGATCCCTGAAATCCAGATTTATAATGTGTATATACAGGGTGACCCATTTGAAGATTTGCACTTAATTATCTCCTAAACTATATGTTATATCTAAACATGTTCTAAATGAAACTTACCCTGTTTCATGGGGGACATCTTATGATGGTCACAAATTCTTTCTAGGTGGATGTGCCTCCGAGATTTGGAGGCGACCTTGATTTTTTTAAGTGGAACTGTATGCTTTTTTCTAGATAAGTTTGTAGTCCATTTCAAGACGAATTCATTGACCTAAACACTTTGGTCTTTCAGGGTCGTTCAAGGTCATTTAATGGCATTCAATTCTTACCGTTGTTGTGCACCCAGAAATTGCTCTTTATCTGATGTATTCGAAGAGGTGACCTGCGACATCAATACATTGATTAATTCTGTCTCTAAGTGAACGTTCTACGTTCTCGTGTGTTGCTCTATTAACTTGTTCGCAGGCATTTCTAATCCGATCCTTCATATTCTCACGCGAGGTGGGTTCTTCACAGTAAACCTTATCTTTTATAAAGCCCCACAAAAAGAAATCCAGTGGTGTTAAATCTGGAGATCTCGGTGGGAAGGGTATCGTACTTCCTCTTCCTATCCAACGATGAGGAAACATGACATTCAGCGTTCTGTGAACTCGGCGATCATTATGAACGGGAGCACCATTACGCTGGAACCACATTCGTAGTTTTGTGGCAAGCGGAACGTCTTCCAAAAGATTTTATAGTCCATTGTTTAGAAAATTATTATAACGTTCTCGCGTTAGTGTACTATCGAAAAAGTGGGGACCCACTATGAATCCAACTACTACGCCACACCAAATATTTAAGGATCACTGACGTTGACGTTCAACTGATCGGTGCAAATGCGGATTCTCTTCGGACCAATAATGGGAATTACGTCGATTTAATTCGCCACTGCTTTTGAAAGTGGTTTCATCGAAAAACAGTACATACGAAAAAAAGAAAGGGTCACGTAACATTTTCCGTTGAGACCATTCACAGAACTGCAGCTTGGCAGCATAATCGGCATCTGTTAAAGCTTGATGCAAGGAAATACTGTAGAGACGAAAGCGATTCCGTTTAAGTATTCTGGATGCAGTAAATTGTGGTACGCTGTAATAATTTTCTATCTGTCAGGTACTGATGTGAGGATTGATAGCCACTTCTCCTAGTGTAACAATCTCTGAAAATTCTGACGGCCGTCTATGTTCGCGCCGATATAAATATCCTCGACGAGCTCGACGTTCACAGTTTCGAATCACCATATCACTAGGTTGCCGACGACCTGGAAATGTATCGCGGTACAATCGTGCAGCTTCCTTGTAATTATGTTGACATTCTCCCAGAACTAGAAGCATATCGACAATTTCGTTAGAAATTGAGAATACTATACAATATTGAGAATATTGATACATCCATCGCGATTGTAATACGCTAGCAACACATATCCTCAGTTTGTAAACACAAGAAAAAAGGATCATTATTGAGAGTTTGCGTGATGTTTACGTACAACTCGAGGAAATACTCGGGCTAGATAAATTTTGGGGACCTATAACGAAGGTAAGATTTGAATGGCATTAAATGATCCTGAACGACCTTGAGAAACCAAAGTGTTATAGGTCAATGAATTCGTCTTGAAATGGACTACAAGCTTATCTAGAAAAAAACATACAGTTCCACTTTAAAAAATCAAGGTCGCCTCCCAATCTCGGAGGCACATCCATCTAGAGAGAGTTTGTGACCATCATAAGATGTCCCCCATGAAGCAGGGTAAGTTTCATTTAGAACATATTTAGAAACAACCTATAGTTTAGGAAATAATTAAGTGCAAATCTTCAAATGGGTCACCCTGTATATATATATGTATATATATGTTTATCTTCGTATGGGTTGGAATTCTACCAATTATCCCTCTATAACCCGAATTTTATTTACTTTTATGACGAAGAAAATTATAATTAAGTCAAAACTTTCACTTCAACCTAAAAACCAGGAATTAATAATTACTGTATAAGTGACTGGCATCAATACAATGATAGACAAAAACAAAATGGCGTAATATAGTGATATGCGAATAAAATAAAATTCAACGAATTCAAATATATAAATATGTAACTTTTAAGTCATCTGGCATTATAGGATATTATAGGATAGATTGAATATAATTTGATGGTTAATAAATAAGTAGTCTATTCTGTACTTAGTTAGTCAATGCTAGCAGCCACGACTAGTAACCATCCTCAAATTCACATTTCATGTTAAAAACCCATTTCCCTCAACAATCTGTAATCAACGAAACTACTTCACTCTTCTTTCGTTTGTCTTACTCAAGATCTTCCAGTCTTAATCTAGCTATTCTGAAGATTAAATAATTCTAAACCCCATTCAAATTTAAATAAAGTTATGTACTGTTTCCCATTCCAGAACAATCGTTTGCCTTACTTGATATTGCTTTCTTCATTCACGATGGAAGACTCTACATGCAGCAATATATATATATATATATATATATATATATATATATATATATATATAAAGGTAACAGGATTCATGGAACTTAAGAGTAATTTGCGAACAAGCCATGAAGCAATTCAGTGAACAATCTTAAGCCCGAATAAGGGTTAACGATCGAACAAAGAACAAGGAAAATGCCTCCGTCATAATATTACGGTAAATATTACTTCTCGAGCGTGCAAAGGAGCCATTCGCAAACGAAGTACCTCTCTCCCCGTCCATGCTTGTAAGTGGTAATGTATAACGTGAATTCCAAGCGTTTTTTATACCCAGCGAGATGCACGCCGGAAACGGACCAGGTCTTCTCGATGCTTTCCGACTATTCTCTCTCTTTCGTTATTCTCGTAATACTAGAGAACTCCATGCGCCAAGATTTACGCTTCGCGCATTCAAAATTTATGGGGAAACCTCTGGCTTGCGAAGAATCATGGGCTTTAAACCGTTAACAGTAACCGGGTTATTGTGCTACCAATTTTTAATACACGCCAGATTCTCTCGCTGTTGTAATTCAAAAATTATTCTAACAAATGTACAGAGATATTCTTGGATCGACTTGATAAATTTGAGAAGAACAAGAATTATATTTTTCGTTGGCATAATGCACAATTAAGTGAAATGATAAAATTGATGATCGTGAATTGAGATTTCACAATATTTATGAATTTTAATCTTGTGAATATAAATTTCAAGATATCAATGACTTTGTAAATTTTATTTCTTCACATATTTACAATCCTTTCCTCAATATTAATTTTTTCAAATACCCTTTAACTAAAATAACCTATAAAAAATTCTTAATGTTTTATAATTTACAATTAAAATCATTTCTTTGTACTACAATCTTCTTTTATTAAACAAATCTGTATTCATAACTAATTTTTTCATTATTATATAATTCATCTCTACATCTTTCTAATTCAACGTCGAACACATTTACATAAATATGCGAATTTCAATTTCTGCAATTTTTTTTAGGATACCATAACAAATTAAATTTCATGCTATTACTGTACAGTGACTACAAACAGCATTTTACATATCTGAATTTTTCAATGAATCGTTTCTAATAAGAATCTATATTACATTTCCATAACAATAAATTTCTGAAGTCGCATAATACTACCACTAAATGATAGGAACGTTAATATGTTCGAATTTAATTAATTACTATTTAAATACCAAAAATAAATACAATGGCATACAAGTACTTTTTTTCTTATAGCCATTGTATATGTGCCTTTTTCTGCTATGCTACTGTCTCATTAATCTTTCTCGCGCCTTCCTTGTACCATTCCTAAGTTGAGCACGTCACTTTGTACATAAATAAAAAGGAGCTAGTTGATGCTTCTGTGGAGCTGTAGAGAGAGGATAGGATAGGAAAAAGGAATGGTTTGCGTTTCGTTCTGGGTCTGCTAGTGGGACTCATCAGTAAGGCTACCTAGCAGACTCTGCCTTAGACAATCGACCTATTGTCAATAAACTTCGATTATTAGTATCGCGTGTGATAATTACACTTGGGAACAAACGATAAGAATTGTAACAAATTGGCATTAAATGAATCTTTTCTTTAGAATTAACTTTTAACGTAAACGTACCTTTTATCAAATTCGTGTCTTTTTAAGTAAAACTGAAAGTATTAACTTTAATAGAGGTCCGTTTGAACCTCTAAATGTTGTAATTTTGTACTTTACTTTAAATATTTTGTATATTTTTATGTATATATAACTGTTTGAAATAAAATGAGTTCAATAATGAAAATTTTGTATCCTCCGCGTAATGTTATTAGTCGGTTATTCTTCTAAAAAATTGCTAGTTTTAAAGTGATATAACATAATAAGCAGATTTCACTATATGAAGTTATAATTTACCTCGTTGGAACGTCTACATATAAGAATCTAAAAAACATTACATCTGCCGTATGCATGACTGTTTACTTTTATTGATATCGTTTACAGTACAAAGGATATGTTATCTTTTTTTAAGGGAATATGATACAGAATACGGTCATATTTCCTTTTCAAATTTTTTCACACGTGATCAAAGAGTCTATTTTTCAGAAAATAAGTATTTTTAAGATTTTCGTATGAAAAAAAAATTACTTTAGGTATACAACTAATAATTAGTTAAAAAAGCAATTTTCTACGTCTAAAATAATCAAAGATGAACTTCGTATGCGTAATAGATTCGAAGATACAAATTTTTTTGTGAAGGTAGTTTTTGTAAAAATGGGCGAAAATTGCCAACTTTGAAAATTAATATTTTTTAAACAATTTCTAAACCATCAAAATGATAACTCAAGCCCCTCTCGCCTATTTTGATATGGACTATATTATAAGCAGAGATGGACAAAACTTGATTCGAAAATCGGATGTGGAACAAAAATATAGAATAACATTTCATTCGCTATTGCAGAATAAATATCTATTCGAACAAGAAATCCGAATAAGAAAATATTCGAATGGGAATTATTCGAATAAACGTTTACTCGTATAAACGATTATCCGTGTAAAATTCATTTGAAAATTTATTCGCATAAAAACCATTCAGATAAAATCGTTACGTTATATTGTATTCTATTAGAGAGATGAGTGTATAAAGTTTCCTTTTGAACTAGCAATTTAACAACTGATATACAAAGCACTTGCATACAATACTTTCAATTTTGTTGCTCAAGTCTTCATTAAAAATACGAATTAAATTTTCTATCATTTAAAAGTGCTTTAATCCGATTACAAAAAGGTAAATGGGGAATACAAAAATATAATAATACTATTTTTAATTTAAAGATGTAAAAATAAATGTAAAGACATTTCATCTACTGAATAAATAAGCTATCTTGTTATTCCGAATACTATATTTTGCTTAAACATTTAAAATTGCAGAATATAATGAATATTATGGAAAAGGATATATTGCAATGTATTGTTTCGTAAAGTTCATTTGATTACCCCAAACTAGCAATTGTAATTATTAACATTTCAATGTCTACTTAGTGTTTTTTTCTATTAAATATTTGATATTGTGAATACCAATTAAAGTTCCTTTGGTTTTAAAATAGATTTATAATGTATAATATATTAGAGTAAGTTAAAGACTCCAATTTAAAATATTATAATGCATATTGTTCATCCCGAATAGTAAGTAAGAAAAACTATTCTATTCGCTTTGTAATTAGTTTACAATGCAGGTAACAAGAGCATAGTAACGATCTATAAAACTATGATAAATGTAAAAAATAACGTTGCACAGTGTGCTCAGGATAATAGTAACCGCATCGAAAATAATTAACAAAGAGGCCAAATTGACCCTAGTGATTTTATTCAAAACCATATACCTTTTGTTTTTACGTTACATAATTGAACAAATAATATCCTTAAATAACCTGTTGTTCGATATTTTATTTTTCACCTTTAATTTAGAAAGTTTGAAGAAGTCATCAGAATTTTTTCAGAGTTTTCCAAAGATTTTACCAACGAAAAAACTCATGGGGTTAATATGACCACCGTTCATGTTATAGTATCAGGTAAATCAAAAAACATTTACAGCGCAAAGTTTAAATAAAATAAAATTTAATATTTACATTCCTTCAATAGTAAATTAAAGCCTTAAACTATATAATTACTTAATTAAGCTTAACATTATTAATATTTTTGCAACAGACATGTAGAAATATGTTTCGTAATTAAAAGGAACTGCAACTGATTCAAAGCATCTTTTTTGAATATATTTTTAATGAAACAGCAGTTTTAATCACAAAAATTAACAGCAATACACCATTTATGAAATCTATGCATATGTATGTATATATTAAAAATTGTAAATCAGTGATTCAATGTGTAAATACAAATGTATTTATATTCCTATCTTTTCTAAATTATAATCATTAAATAAATATTGGAAATATTTGAGAAGAAATTAATCACTGAATTCTGTATAATTAGTGACTTGAAAGTAATTATTGATAAATGGACTTTATACCGTATTTCCCATTTATTCTTTACTATGCATTATCAAATACAGTTAGAAACTCAAAGCATCATACGCGAAATGAGTGATTTTATCTTTAGCATTTACATTTTATGAAGATTTTGTGCACAGTAGAAATTGTTATTATGTTAAAGTTAATTAAGTTTCCTCACTGCTAATAGTTTCAACTTGTAGATTCATTAAGATGCGAGAAAAGGACATCGGAATGCTTTTCTTCTCGAGGATTTCACGACTTCGCCTTCATTAACTTCGATTTATTAGCTGTTAATTGCGACTAATACTCTTCCCCTGTTCTCGTTACCTTCAAAGATGTCTTTGATTCAATGTACCCTCTGTAATGAAGTTTATAAAGTGAAAGAATGTACTTTCTTTAACGTTTTTTTACACCATATTACACTCTACTTCGATCCACTTAGTTACTTTACTTATCAGATTTACAGAGTACGGATATTTAATAAATTTTCTAAGAACAAAAGTATACGAAGAATGTGTAACTTTAATCTTTGAACTTATTGAATTTATGAATACTGATGAATGAAAGCTTGCGAAATGAGAAGTGCAAAGGCTTCTAAATTGTCCACTTATCATGCGTATAATCTTTTTACTAGCAAAGCGTTTATTTATGAATCTTTAATTTATGAATTTCCCTAAGGAGAAACTTGCAAGAAATCAATAAACATGCTTTTTAATTTGCTTGGTCACGTACTTAGTTTGCAGGAAGGAGATTAATGAACAATTTATTTTAGTATTTGATCATACATATTAATTGCACAAATGTGCTTGTATAAATTTCATATGGAAAAGTATTCTTGAAAGATTCATTCCATTCCTAGACTGAAATAAAATTAACTAAAGAGATTGCACAATAAATAGTAGTCTCGGTGAAACGCGTTACATCTATAACATTATCCTTGTATTACCTGTTTAAACTGAATCTTAAGTGGTTTTTTATCGTAGTTATTTTATTTTTTGTGCTATTTTGTTTAAAACCAGAAAGACAATTAATGATGAATCTTAATCTGACATACTTAAAAAAGATATTATCTATATAACAGTGAAACGTATAATGGTTTTTGTAGTGTTAACACGTACGGTGCAGGGCTGGGAAAAATAGATTTTTAAAATAGATAAATAAAGATAAATATTTTTATATCCTCAAGCGATATAGGATTTGGCAAATAAACTTCTCTTTGAGATAGTAATTACACAAAGAAATAGTATCTGAAATATATATTTTAATACTAACTCATGCAAATGTTATTTTGAAATGAGCATTCCATTAAAACATAAGAACATATTGTTTTAAATAATAATAGTGCAAATAACAGTAGGAAATAAAAAAAACAGTATGACAAATAAGCAGTTTTTAACTTGAACATTTTGCAGTACGATATACTTTTATCGCGAAGCCAGGACTTTTATTTTGTTTATAAGTGACTGTAAATATTGCATGAAAGCAATTTTATATGAGTTACTGATTCACCTTCACGGAACACATTTTTCGAACATATTATCTTTCAATGAATTTCAATAAAGGTGTTAATATTGGCTGTGCAAAACTGAATAAACGTTCGACAGGTACAAAAAGGTTGGTTGTACAGCAAGTATATATACATACATACAGGAATGGAAGCCACAAAACAAGTGGAACGCAAATAATGAATTATCTGACTAGAACTCGAAACAAGCTTCAAGAACGTTGACGCCATTTGTTCTTGACATTCCCGCGCTTGGGAAAACAACCCTCGTCTTCCACGACCACAACGGTGATAAGAATAATTGAATATAAAATCTCTGTTGCACGAAACAAACGCATTGCAATTTCTTTTTTAGCGTTTCAATCTTTTCATTTCCTTTTGTCGACCATTTTAATGTGTAATTACTTGGCTTCTTTCGAATAGACTGAATGTGTACAGTCTGCGACAGAAAGATCGATTCACTAATTTTTATTTATTTAACGCCCGTTAGCTTTCACAGGATTTTCTGACTTTGCTTCAAAAATTATATTTAATATTGTAATTATTATATTTATTGACAATAAAAATTTATTTGTAACTTTCATGAATTTGTAAATGAATTTCAGAAAGGTAAACTTTTTTTAACACGACAAAAATATAGGTTCATATATAATAATTAATGAAATATTTGCTACAGTGCGCTACAAGATTTGTAACTTCTAAGCTACTCAATTTTTTGCTTAAGACTCTTAATAATTTTTTACAGAAAACAACAGGATGCATTAATTAATCCAAGAAAATATGCATCTTTCAAGCCATTAAGGTGATCTGTAATTTTTATTAAATAAGGCTCGTTTCAATAATTTTTACCCTTGCAATTTATTTTATTTGAATTCGTTAAAATTTATCTTACTTGCATACAACTGTATTACTCCATTTTTTCTTTATCGTTGTATTCATACCACCCAGTTATACAACAATTATTAATTTCTGAATTTCAGGTTGAATTGCAAATCTTTACTTAATCATAATTTTCTTCATTGTAGAAGTAAATAAAATTCGGGTAATAGAGGAATAAATGATGGAGTCCCAACGCATATGAAAAGATGTGTGTATATATGTACACATTATTATAAATCTGAGTTATAGGGATCAATTATGTTGAAGACAATTGATTATCGCAATATTTACTTACAAGCGTTTTAAAAGCGTTGCTGTCTTATTTCGCTTGTTCTAGCAATGTCACATGTGACACTAATTGTACAATGAGCCGTTCATAGGCCAAAGTGATTAACTCCACTTTTTGAATTTTTTAAAATTTTTTTTAAAATTTAAGCACTTGACTCAAGTTTAATTTTTTAAAGATAAAATAAATTTCCTTAACAAGTGGACTAGACACTACGAAATGAGGAAAATGCGCTTCGTCATGAAATAATAAATAATTTACAAACACAGTAACGCGAACTCCAAGGATATATTATTCTATGCATTTTATATGTCTCCAAATAAAGGCCACATCTGTAATAATAGATTCTACAGTGTTTAGATCAACTAAAATTTTAAAAAGAATTTTAAAAAGGACTGTATATTTGTTGGGTTAATGAAATAAACACCAGGCTTTTACACAAATCTAAATCTATTTATTATTAAACTCAAAAGGTATGACGAAGTAAGATTACACACAAGAAAAAAGGGGTATATCTCTATAGCTTAGAAACTGTATATCTTATAGCTTTCTTTTCGACGCGATGTTTAGCGCCATCTCCTGATATTAAAAAATCAGAGTCGCGATTGCAATTTCAGCAATATTTATTTCATCAATTTCCCTACTGTTTATTTTCTGGAGTCAACCGTTTTGGCAAATGAGCGGCTCAAATAGTAAGAGGAGACAGGTAGTCTACTGATGACTCCATATGTGAACGGATACAGCAGTGTTTTCCAACGTGGGGCCCACGCCCCACAGGGGGGCAATTTGATTGTTAAGGGGGGCAATTCGAAAATGGACTCGTTCAAAGTTTAAGTTAACCGTATGGCGACTCTCAGTTGCTACTCCAGTTGGATAAACGTTAGATTATAGATAATAGACGTGTGTTTCCTCAACAATTTCCTAGTAATTCCTTCTTAAAATTTATCATTTAAGTCTCTTCAGAGGACAATTCAATTTTTAAAAATTAAAAATTATGTATATGTTACATAGGGGGCATAAGAATTCTAGAAAGGCTTAGGTGGAGCATGACACAAAAAATGTTGGGAAACACTGGGATAGAGTATCGATTGACGAAACACAGGATAGACTATCCATTCTTACGTAGAATCATTAGGGGGGTATCTGACCCCCTTTCCATTGTATTGTTACATGCGGTATTACTATAATAATTTAGAATAGATAAAGAGAACAACAGAATTATAACTAAATATTGTGATACGCAGTTGTTTCCGGCATACGTGATCTCTCAAATTCAAATCTATAATAATATATGTAATATCTAATAATTTTATATTCATATTAATGAGGCGTAGCATGTGAAATAAAACTATTTATTGCGAACTGATACCTTCGTAAATTAAACAAATATTACAAGAAATATCCACGTGAAATCAAACAAACACACGTTCGCTTGGACGAAATTATAACACACTATCTTTGGTAACACTGTGCAACATGAATTTGGGCCTCTAATAATGAATAGGCAATTCTCGTAGATTTTTGTGCGCTGAATACGAATCCGCAAACCGTTTTCCTCCTACACGTACAGTTTTTGAGAAATTTGATTTTGAAAAAAAATGCAAATTTTCAACTTTAAAATGATTTTGTGCTTAAGCGATAAGAGTTTTTCGGTTTCAATCAACGCAGAATTATTCTAGGAACTCTCCCAAATAAAATGATATAAGTTATTGTTACATCCAAGACATGTAAATATGTTCAAACAATGATCAAAGTGAAAATGACACCCGAAACGCAGCAATTTTCGCGGATATTCTTCAATTTATTTTAAAAACTAAAGCTGTAGGAGGGAATCCAATCACTCCACGCGATAGAGCAGACATTTTTCCTACGGAAACGACCAAAGAATACTGTCGGCCCGCTTTTGTTTCGAATACAGAATCAAAATAGTTTGGCAAAACGCGTGAGACCGGCAGTGATCCTCATCGCCGGCCAGCGCCTCTCCTGTCGCTGAACGTAACAGAACCGACAAACGCGTGCGCCGCTCTCATTTAGATACAGCATTGTACTTATTATTTATGTATTATTACTTTTTTTATCTATGAACTATTTGTTGACAAAAATACGAATTTTAAAGTATATATACCTAAAAGTGCTTTCTTCTTTCCTGACGTTTATGTGACCCTTTTGCCTCCCTTTTTAACTGCCAACAGTAATCTGCTAACATTGCAGCACTATCTTATCCATAATAGCGGTTTTCTATCACAAATATACCTATAGATACATAATATTTCAACTGCATAAATTCTCACATTGACACTTCGTATACTAAGACACAGATATATTGATACATCATTCCATTTATGAAAACGTCTGTTAATTTAAAATAAACAGGATTTCCGTATTTTCGAAAACAGTATAAGAATGATCTGTCTTCGCTAATATAATTTCTAGTTTATGTAGCAGCGTCAAACACTTTAGCTATCTTCAGTACATTAAAAAATAATAGACTGTGTACACCTAGCACGACCAGCATGTGCATTTCCCATAAATATATTCTCAATAAGAATCAAACACAAAAGTCCAATGTTTTACGTGTAACTGTCGAAGGATTTATGATAGGGTCAAGAGCTGACAACGGTAAATGCAGGGATACATATGGCGCGCACTCTTCTGCTTTCGAGTGTTTCTTGACAATCCTGTAAACCTTTTGAAACCAAAGCAGCCCACCCTTAAAAAAATATAGTATGGCCAGATTCTGTACAATTTCCTGCGATTTTCTTCAGTTTCGTTTAAGCAGCCAAGCAGTAGTGTGCCAAAGTAAATTTCTAAAATCATCCAAGACTTGTAAATTTCGTGTATAAACAATTCCTATATATATTTCACTTATGGTTTAGCGTGTGTGCATTTTATTGATAAGAGTTTTAGTTATATTTAGCGGCAATTTAAATTTAATAATATTTTCTTTATTTATAAACAGTTTTAATATAGTGCAATTAGTGTAAGTGACAATGCCCCGTGTATGTGTAATGTTACGTGCGGCTCGCGCGCGCTGACTCAAACAGTCAGAACACGCGCGGGGCGCAGCAATACCAAAAATTATACACCCGTACACAGTCTATTGCATCTGGGTTTAATAAATTTTGTGGGATCGGAATCACTCTAGTCCCATACGGGCCCTTTTATCAGGATCACAAATATTAAATTATAATTGGAAGGCAAAGCGGAAAAAGGGCGAATTAGAGAATAAAGAAAATATTGAAACGAACAAAAAAAATGGAATTTATTATAAACGGTTGAATAAAAGAAAGATAATACATAAAATATAAATTTAATTGATTGACAAATTTTCGAGACACACAATCATTGGATTGAAAAGAAACTATATAATCTTTATTATCAAATCTAGAAGTTCCAGCTAGGGAAATCCCACAGTCAATGATTGACTACTGGAAATTACTTGCCTGATTAAAAATACGGATTGTACTGGAAAAATAAAGGGAAAAACTCACCAATTAAAAGACTCGAGAGGTCTTAGCAACTTTCAAATTTTTCAAGTAAATATATATATATGGCTGGTTCCTGAGGAATAAAACACACACAATTAACTTACTGCACCAATTAAACTTTATAAATTTTGAACTTTGGAATCGGTTAAACTGAAACTACGTTAATAAATTTAAATAGAAGAAAACTAGATAAAATAAAATAAAATAAAAATGAAAACAAATATAAGAATAAAATAAGAACGAAATAAAACAAAATTAGAAACTAATGCGTGAAACTTGAGTCCTTTTGCCCTAACTTGTTAAATTTTCACAAGTGCGAACAAAACTCTATCTCTAGAACTTCACGGACCCACCCGACACGCACCTCGCGATTGTACGTCGAAGAGTAACGCAACTTGGACGTCTCGGAGAAGACCAGAGCGGGCCTAGTCCGAAATTGTTTACATTGCATTATTGTGCGCCTAACCAATTAGGCTGCGAGGCTAGTGCGTGAGGAGCAGGGATTCGCAGTGCAGTAGGGATATGCGTGTTTCTTTCCCTGTCTAAATGTATGTGTCTTATTCTTTTCCTTCAACTTGAGTGCATCCCCTCATTCCTCCACCACAATCGAAGTTCCAATATTCATTACAATATTTTAACAATAAAGTTTTTAACAGAACTATTTTAATCGCAGGTAATGAAATCGTGCTTTACATAAATTACTAAATTTAAATGAATAACGAATTGCATACAATTTTGAATAAAGGGTTTGAATTTTGAACGAGCGTTTTAGACTGACTGGCGTGGAAAAATATTACAATAACGCAAAACATAATAATTGTCAAATGTGACAGGAGAGAATTTCATCATCCTCGTGTAGCCGATAAGGAACGCTCCAGAATGCTCAGCATTATCGGACCACACGAGTAATGTTTTAGGTTTACATCCGGGGTTCTTAAAATGAAAGATGATCATACGTTACTAAAGATTTCGGACCGTGGGACCACGTTGATTTCAAGGAAGGAAGTTGATATATTAACAATCCAAGTTATGTCGCCAAGAGATAGACTGTCTTAAACACATCAAAAACCGTTACTGCGCTCGATTAGGGAGTTCCCAGAATGCTATATGCATGATCGAAACACATCCGGTCGATGTAATAAATAAAAGAAATTTTAAAGAAATTCCTGTTCGGAACGTAACAGAAAATAGTCCAGATAAGTTCTGCTATATATGTGGTGAAATAATTTTAAAAAACTTACAAAAAAAGATTACGGAACCGATTAAAGAAGCGTATGAAAAATACTTCAACTGTAAACTTGGAGATCAAGATAAGGAATGGGCACCTCACGTGGTCTGCAATAAATGCACTAAAAACTTGAGGAAGTGGAGAAAAACTGGAAAGAAAACAATACCGTTTGATGTACCAATGATTTGGAGGGAGCCAATAGATCATGCAACAGATTGCTATTATTGTTTGACAAATACGAGTGGACACACTAACAAAACAAAAAAAGGAATTTCGTATCCGAGTGTCTCTTCGGCTATACGCCCGGTACGTACAGATGATCAAGCAGCTTCACGTGTTCCAGACACGTTGATTTCCATTATTGCTTCGAATTCCAACGAAAACGCATCTGAAGAAACCGATGAAACATCTTCGTCAAAGGGTCACGTTCATTTCATCAATCAAGCTGATTTAAATGACTTGGTACGTGATTTAAATTTACCAAAAACAGGCGCCGAATTATTGGCTTCTAGATTGCAACAATGGAATCTTCTTGCACCAAATACACATGTTACGCATTACCGTAAAAGATGTGAAATATTTAAACCATATTTTCTTTCGCAACAAAATTTGTGCTATTGCCCTGATGCTGATACCTTATTGAAAAAATTAGGTTTTAAACATACAGCCGCAGAATGGAGACTTTTTATAGATTCCTCTAAAAAAAGTCTAAAAGCAGTTTTATTGCACAATGGCAACACTTATCCTTCTGTACCAATTGCATACGGTATAAGAATGAGGGAAACGTACGAAATTTTTAAAATGTTATTAAATAATATAAATTATAAATAATACAATTGGCACATATGTGGTGATTTAAAGGTCATAGGTTTATTAATGGGACTTCAAAGCGGCTATACAAAATATTGTTGTTTTATGTGCGAATGGGACAGTCGGGCAAGGTCAGACCATTACAAAGTTAAGAAATGGCCAATGAGAAGAAATTTCAATCCAGGAGAAAAAAACATAAAATATCCTAATTTAGTTGATCAAAACAATATATATTTACCGCCATTACACATCAAATTAGGAATTATGAAAAATTTTGTAAAAGCCATGGACAAAAACGGAGCCGCATTTCAGTATTTAAAGACAAAATTTCCAGATTTATCGGAGGCAAAGATAAAAGAAGGTATCTTCATAGGACCGCAAATACGAACACTAATGCAGGATACACAATTCGATTGTAAAATGGTACATGAAGAAACAGAAGTATGGAATGCATTTAAAGAAGTGTGCACACATTTTCTTGGGACACATCGATCACCGGATTACGCCCAAATAGTAGGAAAATTAATTAAAGCCTGCGAAAAATTGGGATGCAATATGTCCCTCAAAATGCATTTCCTACATTCGCATTTGGACTTCTTCCCTGAAAACCTTGGTGACGTAAGTGACGAACATGGCGAACGATTTCATCAAGATATATCTGTGATAGAAAACCGCTATTATGGATAAGATAGTGCTGCAATGTTAGCAGATTACTGTTGGCAGTTAAAAAGGGAGGCAAAAGGGTCACATAAACGTCAGGAAAGAAGAAAGCACTTTTAGGTATATATACTTTAAAATTCGTATTTTTGTCAACAAATAGTTCATAGATAAAAAAAGTAATAATACATAAATAATAAGTACAATGCTGTATCTAAATGAGAGCGGCGCACGCGTTTGTCGGTTCTGTTACGTTCAGCGACAGGAGAGGCGCTGGCCGGCGATGAGGATCACTGCCGGTCTCACGCGTTTTGCCAAACTATTTTGATTCTGTATTCGAAACAAAAGCAGGCCAACAGTATTCTTTGGCCGTTTCCATAGGAAAAATGTCTGCTCTATCGCGTGGTGTGATTGGATTCCCTCCTACAGCTTTAGTTTTGAAAATAAATTGAAGAATATCCGCGAAAATTGCTGCGTTTCGGGTGTCATTTTCACTTTGATCATTGTTTAAACATATTTACATGTCTTGGATGTAACAATAACTTATATCATTTTATTTGGGAGAGTTCCTAGAATAATTCTGCGTTGATTGAAACCGAAAAACTCTTATCGCTTAAGCACAAAATCATTTTAAAGTTGAAAATTTGCATTTTTTTTCAAAATCAAATTTCTCAAAAACTGTACGTGTAGGAGGAAAACGGTTTGCGGATTCGTATTCAGCACACAAAAATCTACGAGAATTGTCTATTCATTATTAGAGGCCTAAAAAAAAGTTAAAATTTGTTGCACAGTGTAATTAAAAAAGTATATATAACTAATCAGAAATAGGTATCACCTTTTTCCGAATATTAATGAGTTGAACCTCCTTTATTTTATACTACCTCACGTATTGGATTTGGTAAACTCTTTTGTACAATTTTTTTTATATACTTGGTCCTGGTCTGGCCAGGCAACGGAATTTATGTTTTCTACAAATGGCTAGTCTGTCTTATAGTTGGTCAATGGTTTATCGATGTTTCGTCAATGTCGATACATATACAACTCACAGTTAAGCTGTGCTAAACATACTCCATCTAAAAGGTTTTGTTAACTTGCTTACTTACGACGTTTAGAAGAGGAAACGGTGGCATCACGTTTCAAAAAAAGAAACAGTCGATTCCCCCTCTATGCTTAAACATTTGACCAATAGTAATTAAATAGTAATTAAATTTCTGTACCCATAAACAATCATCCGAGGAAAGCAAGCAGTATAAAGACAGATTGAACCAAGCGTCCAAACACGCAACATCCTTAATTCTTGCTTTATACTGAAATCATTTTATAGTTCCGTATATGTATACTTTGTTACATGTTAAGTATGAGTATCGAAAATTTACCCAATCCATATACTTGGTTGTACCCAGGGTTGGGTAAAATTTAAAATAGTTTGTGACAAAATACTGAAACGTTAAGTATTTCGATAAGCAAATACTATTTAGAAATACTATTTCATTTAACGTTTATATGAAATATTATTTGCAAATACTATTTACTAAATGCTGAAATCATAACTTGATACAATTTTTTATTTCAATCCGGATTTGAATAAAGGAACTAATAGACGGGAAAATGGAGGATACAAATTAAAAATCTATTTCTAATGTATAATACTGCTACACCATGTTTGCACTTTTGCAACATTTATTTAGTGTTACACGGTTAATATTAACACCTTTATCGAAATTCATTAAAAGATAATATATTCAAATAATGTGTTCCGCTTAATGCAAAGAAGGTGAATCGGTGACTACTATAAATTGTTTTTCTGCAATATTTACAGTCACTTATAAACAAATTAAAAGTCTTGGCTTTGCTATAAAAGTATATTGCATTATAAAATGTTCAAATTAAAAACTGCTTATTTTCTATACTGTTTTTTTTATTTCTACTACTGTTTGAACTATTATTATTTAAAACATTATTTTCTTATATTTTAATGGAATACTCATTTTAAAGCAATATTTGCACAAGTTAGTATTAAAACATATATTTGAAATACTATCTTTTTATGTAATTATTATTTCAAAGAAAAGTTATTTTTACAAAATCCTATATCGTTTGTAGAAATAAAAATGTTTATCTTTATTTATCTATTTTAAATATTTATTTTTCCCAGCCCTACTTGTATCAAATGAAATTGCTGTTTCCCAGCTTGAAATAAAAACGATATATCGTCGAAATGATAAGCATCAATAGATCAAAATGTGCATCATTAGAGTTAATGATTTTTTACTAACAGAATGCTGCCTTATTCAAGTATTATAGAAAATAATGATGATTAACTATATAAATTATTTGAATGTTCCGCTTCCAGATAACTGCCGTTTATCTGGTATCTTCCGGATAACTTAAATTAATTTTTGCAGTACAATCTGATGGTTCTTTGCGTCCTCTGTCCATCATGGCGGTACATAGATAATCACGAAAGTCTGCGCATACATTTTGAAATTTAAATATTTGCTCTTTTCGAGACATGCTTTGTAAGTGGTATGCAAAAATTGATAAGATATAAAAGTACTATTCGTTTTGGTTATGTAACTCAATATTAAATATATACTCTTGCTATTATCACAAGCTTAATTTGTTAGCAGTACGATGTTGATGTTATTGGTTTACGAGGGTTTAAGGGAGTAGGCTCATTTACGGAATTTTTCTAATTTCGTCGGTTACAGGGCGCGATTTTTTACTTATATAAGAAGATTTTAGGTTGAAAGATAGCTCATTCGAAAGGGGAGAATTCAACACAACGCGCTTTGGTCCTGCTTTCATTCGGAACATTCTCTCCGTATTATAAAAATTCATAGATTCGACAGCTGTCAAGCTGTCAATTTTTGCTCCATTTTCAGACGCTCATATTCTTAAATATCATCGTAATCTGTTTAAATCATTACTAAATCGCATTGTATTGAACTCTACCCTTTCGAATGAGTTACGTTTCGACTCAAAATCTTTTTATATGAAGACGAAATGTCGCGTTCCGTAACATGCCGTAACTTGTATTTTTCTCATAATTTTGTCAGTAACGACAACTCTCTGTCGCATCGCGCGGCCAGAAAGTCACGTGATCACCTTAAATCCTTAATATCACGTGACTTGAAAGTTATAACTTGAAGCAGTTCAGTAAAAAGGGTAAAAATTTTTTATTTAAACAAAAAATTCTCCATTACTGTTATTAAATAATATTTTATTCCTTTCTTTCGTGGAAAATTGAAATGTTTAAGTTAATATTGTCAGATTCATCAGGTTATAATTTAAAGATAACGTAGAAGTATCTACAACTTTTTACTATTAAGCTCCACTCAGAATGTTGATTTTTGTTCAGCTAAGCTACATACACTTGTTAGATATTTATACTTTTCAACTCTTTTTTAGTTGATTATCGGTAGATAATTGTAGAAGCCGAGGAAAAGTGGGAGATCCAAACAGGAATTAAACATATGAACTCCGGCTAGCAAGCTGAATTTTAACTATTAGGTTTCGAGACATTTGTTAACATACCTGTGGCGGCTCTCCTGCACCCACCACTAGAGGGACATACGAAATAGGACTTTCTCGAAAGCACTTGCTCCAACTACCTCATCCATATATATACCGCCTTTAACCTTCCTTCTAATATCCCATTGTCTAAGGCAGGGCCTGCTAGGTAGCCTTACTGATGAGTCCAATAGCAGGCCCAGGACGAAATGCAACATCCTTCCTTTTCCCCATTCTATCCCCTCTCTACAGCGCCACATATCATTATACGTTTACAAACCAATATGTGTATAACAATTTGAATTTGAATAGGTCGATCAAACAAAATTGATAGTTTGAGTAAAACTTATAGTCCACGAATGGGAAACAGAAGAATTTATGAGATATTGTAAACTGTCGATTACCTACCTAATTGTAATATGAGACTTCTGCGTCATAGTTAGGTCGGCGAGGAGAAACTAGAAAAAAGTCTTCTTAACTAAAATTGGATGATCCTAGAATAGTAGAACCCGAACGACCTGCCTTTTTGCTTTCTATCTACTTTGGCATGCTCGTTGGAGATTTCAGTTTTGCGTGGTCAAGTAGTAGATTTTAAATCTTACATCAAATTTAAAAAATCTCCAAGAAATTGTAATTTTTTTTATAAATAAAAGCTCTAAGTCTAAAGAGTTGACATTTGAATATTGAAATGAAAGAATTTCTGCATACTCCTGTGTTTATAATAAAATACCAACTGAAATGCGTAAAGTTTATTTAAATAAAAGTACTTTCAATATTAAAAATTAAATGTTATGTCCTAATATTATTGGATATTGTAAATATTATATATATAGTAAACATCATTAAATAAAATACTTCATAGTACTACGTAAAAAACACTACTTCACAAGAAAATTCGTTCGCTTACAAGTACACAATAGAAACTACTAAATAAGTAGAAGCTTTCCTTCTTATCTGGAAGTATTTATGTAAAGATTCACAAATACATGCCAGCATTCATTTAGTTTAGCAACAAACAGAAAATCGTTGAAACCAGCAGCCAATCTGAGAGTGTATACAAAGATTTAGAAGCACAGGCAGCGAAGAAAGAAAGAAAATTTGCAAGCTCAAAGATTTTAGTCGTTTGAGGTACATTTACGAGAACAGAAGCGGAGTCGAATGAAAGAAAGATAATAGCCCATCGTTCTAGAGAAACTCCTTCAACGGAGAAATATTTACTAACGGTGTGTGAAATCAGCAATCGACAGAGAAAGATCGCATTAATATTTGTCGAAAAAATATAGCCGGATAAAAAACACGGAGGTCCGAGGAACGTTTCTTTAGTTGGTTCGGACAGATGGTCTATGTGTTTTCTTTCAGTTACTCTTCTTCAAACTTCGAAGAGCTTTTCTTTTTTCCCGATTTCTTCGTCTCCTTGCTGCTAGTTCCTTGCTATTTCTTGCCTTCAATGAGAAGAACATACAAGAAATGGACAAATATGATATCGAGGGATATACATTCGGAAATTGGCGTTAATTAATTTTCCCCCTATTTTCTTTAACGTGTTATTACTTTCAATTGATAATATATAACAATAGCATAAAAACGAAGCAAGCATAATTGTATGAGTCCTGTAGTATAAAAATGGGACAATCGTATTTTTCAAAATGTTTGATTTAATATTTTTTTGGTTTTTATTGAACATGAAAACATTAAACTTTAAATATCTGATTAACGAACAAAATGTAATTGTCCACTTGCATAGCAAGTTGCTCATATTCCAATCATCTCTTCGCTAATCTAGGAAGGTTAAAATTCCTCGGAGTGAATCAAGGGTGTTTTTAACCGAGCGGTAGAGGTGTAGAGGAAGAGTATTTAAAATAAGTTCTATTACTTGAAATTTGTTTAATCATACGTGAGTCATTTGAATAATTTGTGGCTTAAACATACATAAATGTACCATTTTGAGCTTGAAATTGCTTTTATTTTTCAATGTAATTTTCTTCTACTTCAATGCACTTCATCCAACGATGTTTTTATGCCATCTCCGAAATCTGTTTCTTGAAGGTCAATAAAATAGCTATTTACCGTAGCTATCCGTTCAATATTTGACGAAAATCGTTTCAATTTTGGGAGCAGACGAAAATTTGACGGAGCCAAATCTGGAGAATAAGCAGAATCGGGATGTTCTATAGGTGTTAAACCTATTTTAATGAAAAAATTACAGCACGATGCTCAATATTATCCATTTCACGGAGGAAAGCGACAAACTACACGATAGATTAATATCAAACTTATAAGTTACGAATAAAATATATGTAAGATAAGGATGTGTAAACAGAATTTCGACAAACTCACCACCTGTGAGTGACACCGCAAACTTTTCAAATGACCTGTTGCGTGAATTGCGTGGATTCGAGCACCCAACGCTAATTCTGACTTAGCCACAATTTAATGAGTCTAAGCCTAGTTTTTAGACGATGTTTAATCAACTGAATGTCCGTGTTATAAATCGTACTTAGTTCGCGTTCGAGTTCGTAGTTGACTGTATTCGTGTTCTTAAAATATTCTAACTTTGTTCGTGTTGTACAATGGTTCTCCCGTTTGTGTTGTGTCACTAAGTTCGTGTTGTAGTCGCTTGGAGTTCTGTTTGTTTCTTTTTGTTTGAGGCAAGATGTCCATCCACCTCGCCTCGGAAGAGACGATCCGGAAGGGGGTGAGAAGCGTGATTGGCCACGATTTTTAGAAAGTAACCGCCCTCGTACCCGTGATGGTCACCCTTGAAAGTAGCCGCGACCAAGTAGTGACGCGCAAGGGTTTTCGCGTGTTTTGGGAAAATCCGCAGCAGGTAACAAGCTGAAGGAACACTCTGACCCTGACTACAGATGGTTGAAAATAACGGATTCTAAGATTAATGTGTTGGTCCCAAAGTAATAAACTTGAGTTGCCGTCGCGAGGGTATTTTGTCTAAGAAAAATGGTCAATGGTTCCATAAACTTATTGCTGCTGCGAATCGGTTCGAAATTCTCTGGCTATTGCCTTACAATTTTAGAAATTCCGAACCTGGTTTTTATGGGCTGAGTGCGGGGACTTGAACAGTTATTTGTGATTTCTAAAGCTGTTGTATCGCGCTCTAAAGTGATTCAACATGACCCGCGTATAACATTACGGTGTAAAAGAAAGGCGCGTGATCATCAAAGCCAATTTGGTTCGAAATAACTATGTAGTATCTGAAGGTATCTATAAAGTTTCTCTTTCGTAAATAAAAAAGAGCCTGTTTTATCTACTTTCAATAAAAAGAACGATTTCTTGAAGAAAAAAAACAAAGTAACAAACATTATTTTTGTTCAGGATATTTCACTTCTACATCAGAAACTTTATACGTTAAAGATACACATTGATGTGTAAAAGTTTAAGCATCTTCAACATGTTCGGCAAGAAACGCTAAAATAAAAATGTTAGCCCATATTTAGACCACCCCCTCTACTATTATATATTTTTCTCTTCATATTCTTAAATAATGAAAAACACGCAGCATACTTATCGTGTGCTTCGGAAGAATTGGAAGATGTATCATTAAATGTTCGTATCATTATACAATACTAATACAATCGCTACTGTACTCATTATTTACGGACAGCAGTACAGAGGTACTTAATAGAATATTCTAAAATCGTTGAGTTGACTGTAATAAAACTACAATTTGGTCAGCACGGTCATCCGATCTGAACCCAGTCAATTTTTTTCTTTAGAAAAAATTAAATGAAATACTGTTGCGTCACCGTATCGGCCGTGATGGATACCTTGGCAACGCTGCCCTTACTTCAACTTAATGAGGTAACGGGCGGGTTTGGAAATGAAATGACACTCGCGAACGTTTAAGATGCCTTGATTTAATATCACAACTGTTCAGATTGAGTGTCGGTGTCTTTGAACGAATGGTGTTGTGTATGGCGCAGTGATGTGCTTGACTCGTGTTTGTGAACTGTTCTGTGTGACCGGTGGTGGTGAACTGAACGTCGTAAGGGTTGGTGTCGAAACATTTGTGTAAAAATTATGTTTAGGAGAAGGGATGACAGTGGTGGAATCGTGGAGAGCGGAGTCTCTGTCTTGGGCCTGCTAAAAGATACCGCTTTCCTGGCAACAGTATTTTTGCTTACGCACGTGGTTAGCAGGCCGCGTATTGTTCTTATCTGGTCGCAGGCTGTCATAAAAACGACTTCGCAGCCCTTTTGGTCTGCTACGCCTAAAGTCGTTTCGCGACAAATACATAGTTTACCAGCAACAATATACCACTCTAGAGGACATGACAAATCGTGTAATTATTGCGCCGTTATCGCACAAGAAATAATTAACCCTTTGAGTGCGAAGCTCTTCAAATCTGAAGGCTCTCTGTAAATGACGCATGGTACGCGGTAATAATCGCTATGGGAAATGAATGAAATCTTGTTTGTTGTCGTAGCTAGAGTAATTGCAGGAACATTGTTACGTATACGTGTCTATTTTAAGCAGCGATAATTTTTACGTTTGTCAGAAGCATAAACTGATAAGAGCATATATGCAACAACAGCATTCAAAGGAGTTAAAGGTCATCACAATTCGTGATTGTTCGTTTCTGAAACTATACTACTGCCACAGACATCACTTTGAGTATTTGTAACATAAGTAGGATCTTGATTAGCTGAACGCCCGTTATCCTAATGTTCGATTATCTGAACACCTATTATTCGGTGTGTTCGATTATCTGAATAATATCGACGGTAAAGGAAACCAAATATACACGTAACTAATTTACTCTAAATATAGATATGAGATGTAGAAGGTGGCAAGGGCGAACACAAAAGGGCGAACACTTGTTATCAGCAGCATAAATGTTCTAAGATTTTTTTCTATGAAAACTTAGTTTAATTAGTGGATTTTCTTTTCCTTTCTCGTAAAAATATTAATTTTTTCTGAACACGAATGTGCATTAAATGCCATAAATCAATTTAATAAAGTATAACATATGTATACATATATATATATATAAGTATGACATGAGTTCGCCCTTACTACCATCAACTCCCCATATGTATCCATTTAGAAGAACAAGAATAGGTTTTAGATGGTATGAAGCTTAAAAGGCAATAAGGTTGTAGAATTTTCATATTTTTTTAAACACATCTTAGAATTCCTAAGCATTTTATTGTAACTTTGTATCTTGCAATACTACACGTAGTTACTATTGTTGATGTTAATAAGTTGTTAATATAGTAGAATCTCCATTATATGAACACCCGTTATGTAAACCTTCCAATGCATGAACGCTTTATCATTTGAACGTTCTACTATATACACGGGATTACTACGACAGTACTATGTTTAAACAGTGCTATTTACTTTGCCTTTGATAAACGAAATGTAGCATGCGAGATGCGAAGATTGCGATAAGCTCAGCGTAACGAGGTAGTACTAACTCGATGAAAATTACAATAATCGAGCACATTCACCCGACAACGTTATTTTACAAAATAAATTAATTAGTAGCCAAGCAATGAATAACTAGAATGAAATCAGTAATAGCAGTGCTAAAAATGTACCGCGTCATTTCGAAGCATTTCAAGCCATAGAAATATGCCTTAGATAAGTTGAGGCTCAACAGGAATGTAATACTGCAGACCTACTTGCATTAAGGAAATTATGTGATTTACTAAACAAATTTGGGATCCATAAGTTTGATTTCATTGATTTTGTTGAAAAACGGAAAATTTAGAAATATTGTTTACTTTTGATTTTGTATAACTTGTAATCATTTCATTCTAGTTTGTCTTGATCATTAAATCGATTTGAGTGCTAAACGCTTGTTGTTCTATTATATGAAACAGTTTCTCATATGAACACTCTGGTCTCCTCATTAATTCATGTAATGGAGGTTTTACTGTATTCGCAAATAAACATTTTATTATTTGCTAAATAATCATCTTCGCCAACTGTATAAGAACTAAACCATATGATTTTCTTAAAGTGGAGAGCAAATGTCGTCAAGTATTACGAAGAAGTAGAGTACAAATCTCTACATCCTTAGTATCCTTGAAAACTTACACTTCAGTTTATCGGTTAAATAATAGACCCCTGAAACTACTTAGTTTTCGTCTCAATAAATGAGTACTTTTGTCCGAATTATGGCGATAAATTGAATCACATAGATGAAGCTTTCGTTACGAGAATGGATAGCCACGGTTAAAAAGAGGGTTTAGAAGGAAGAACACAGTAAGAAATTATAAAAAATTGAAAAAGGTTAAGTACATATACTAGTAAGATAAAAATAACAGTATGCGGTAAAAAAGAAAACGAAACTGTTTAAAAAATAATACTAGTGGGTTTTATTTTGTTTTTAATTAAATTATTATAATTAGGAATTTTAAATTAAAACTTTTACTGAGTAACTACGTGTATAATACAAATGTATTAATACGATGTACATAATGTTCAGAAGCTACAAATATGTATACCTGTTTCGATACTATGTCAATGAATTCTTCAAACTGTTATTTGTATTCACACTATTTTCAGTAGTGACCACTTACCTGTAACATAAAAATGGTTCATGATTATTTACAATTATCAAGTGACGAGCATATACAAATACTAACTAAGTGCAACAGAAAAATGTAAAGTACTATGTTATAGTACATACACACAATATTATACTATATATATATATATATATATATATATATTTGCTATATAATTGCTTTTATGAACTTCCTAAGAAGTAATGTCTTCTTTTCCTTTTCTAAAGCGACAAAAGTCGATCAGAGCGTCGGCTGGGGGCAACGACGTGGAAGTGAAAGTAATCGCGTGAGTCGAACACGGTATATTAACCTCGCCATCCACGGAAATTTCGTTTCGTGCACAATCGTGAGCAAACAGTTCGAAATATGCGGAGGATAAGTGTTTACGAAGAATTCGTCGAATCAGTTAGGGATGGAAATCGTTTGAACGCGAAGAAATCAGTTTTCTCCGAGCGGCTCCAGTTCGCCTTTATTCGTTCCATGGCCGTGAGCAACCGCGTGTCACCCCCTTTTCCATGCCACGTTCTTCTCCGTTTCGCTGAATGCACGTGCACGCGTTTCAACCGATAAAAATAGCCGGTAGATCGATGGCCCACGGTGGTTCAAAGGATCAAAGAGCTAGCTTGCAACGCCGCATCGTGCAAATTATCACCGTGACAGGCAAAGAATTCGAAAAAATCGTGGATACGGTTCCACTTTTTGTGGTTTAAAGTGAATTCGCGAAGCTTTTATGGTTTCGAGATTTATTGGATGAAAGATTTAACGGAAGATTGAAAAGGAAGTGTTATTTCCAGTGGGGTCATTCCACGCCAAATCAATCACTTTTCTCCCTCGATATCTACGATTTTATTCGAATTGAAATATGTTGTAGTTTATGGAAAATTATGAGGGATTTAAGTAATTATTTTTCTAGTAATGAAATTGTTTAAAAATTGCGAGCCATTGAAGTTTGCAAGAGAGTTTTACGAAAAGTATCTTCATAAAAGTATTTTCTACTCTGAAGCTATTAAACATATGAACTTAATTTTTTCTCCTTCGAATCGTAAAGATACGACCTATTCGGATATATTTTTTTTAAGTTGAAGAAGTTTATTTTTAATACTGCAAATCATAAACAAACTTTTATGTTGCGAATTGAGGTTCAAGGTTACGATTTTAAAAATTCTGAAAAAAATACTATCGAATTCCTTGAAGTTTTCTCTATAAATGCTTTCCTCTACTTTGATATGGTTATCTGATAATGTCGAAATAATTCGTTAAAGACAATGGTGCGCCCCAATTCTAATAGATGGACCGTGCGCTAAGGCGATCATCGAATGACCGCATTCTCTTACAAAAGTTTGCAAACAGAGTTGACAGGTTTTGCAGCCGTCTTAATGATGTCATTTGTACCTACAGAAGAATGTAATTTACCTATCCCTAGCCAATTACACTTTTCTCATAATCGGAATTGTACTAGCTTGTTTCTCTTTTACTTGGGATTCGCTCTGGTCTTTTGTTAAAAAAATTGGAAAAATTACTTTATAGCTGTTTTGAGATATACGACACGGAACTGCTTAAATTAGTTTTCATCAGTTATTTCATTAACAGATTATTTTGACCAAAAGAATTTGAATGAAAGATACTATAATGAATATTGAGTGGTCCTCTCCTTGTAGACTTAAAGTTAGTCATCCAAAGAGGGCGACACTAATACCGCGGAAACCCCATCATTAGTACCAAACAGTAATAAACCGTGGTATTGTTAAACTTGGTAACGTCTTGCAGGCATTTTTGGTTTGCGATATTCTTCCACGCTGGCAATAAAGCAACGTGCTACATATATACTGTACCATCCTTCAAAATTTTTAGTCTTGGGGCGATATCCATATCGTGCGTTTTGCTAATGTTAGTGGAATATTCGGAAATGGTTCAACAGTAGTGTTGCAATCCCTTTAATCGAAATGGATATAGGCGTTGTACAAAATGACTCTGTAAAGTATCCTTGCAATAATCCCGTACATTTCCAAATTTTGATTAAAATATATTCATTTGTATAACGTGTTCGGTGCAATTATATCGCGAGAGAAAGAAGAATGCAGTTGAAGTTGCTTTGGTTGAAGCAGGACCATCTGGAGTATCATGTCTGGAGGCAAGAAATGCTGACACTTCAAGTAGTACATCAAGTAATACTTCAATTAACCCTGTCGATATGGTGAGTTCCGCGAATATATTAATGTCATCTGTAGGAGAGTCTCCATTAACATGTCGAAATTTAAAATGTAAGAGACGTTAATAAGAGATGTTAATAAAAGCTTTCGAATTGGGGCGCACGGTTGTCTTTAAAAAATTACTTTGTCGTTATATGATAACCGTATTAAAGTAGAGGAAATCCTATTTTATAGAGAAATTCTTCAGGGAGTACGATAGTATTTTTTCGGATTTTTAAAATTGTGACCTTAAACCTCAATTCGCAACATAAAAGTTTATTTATAATTTGCAGTATTAAAAACAAACTTCTTCAACTTAAACAAAATTTATCCGAATAGGCCATACCTTTACGATTAAATCGAAAAAAAATGAAGTTCATATCTTTAATAGTTTCGGAGATAAAAATGCTTTTACGAAGGTACTTTTCGTAAAAATCGCCGATATTTGCAAACTTCAATGACCTCCAATTTTTAAAGAATTGCATTATTAGCAAAATGATGACTTACATCCCGCATAATTTCACATAGACTACAATATATTTTAATTTGAACAAAATCCCAGACATCGAGGGAAGAAAGTGATCGATTTAGCGTGGTATGACACAGTGACGAAATAGAATAGTAAATTTTATTATTAGATGACTTTAAAAACACAATGTTTATTTTGCATATTTAGCATATTGCTTATGTTTTGCATATTATATATTTTTTGCATATATTATTCTTATGTTTGCATGCTTCGAGTATATTCGATTGACTAGCTCCCTTCCTCGAAATCAAATGCTAAAAATATCGTACTCATAATCGTATCGTTGCCAATTTCCGCTCTATACCATTCGCTATAATGAAATTAGTGTCAAACGCATTATTGCTGAGTGAGAAAGTGAACTTAGTTATAGATTTGGTCAAAAACTAGAACACGTACCTACTATCTGTAAAGGAAAAATAAGAGAATGATGTAAAAATGTCCTTCAGAAAAATGCTGGATTCGAGGTACTATTTAGACTTAATAACATCTTAAGTAGTAAAGCTACTGAAGCTCTAAATGAAATAGAAACACAATACTGGAAAAAGTATAGATATGCTCTTATCACATCCTGTGATGTTGAAAGTACTTACATATTCGGCCCACAAATTAATTTGGTCTGATAAAAGACACCAATTGACAGTCGAGAATGTAGAAAATATTATTGTAACATATTGCAATCCAAATTACGATAGGTAATAAACAATAACAATAAAGCTATTTTATTTACATATATTTTTCATATCTTTCAATAATTTCGCATATACTTTGCATATTTCGACATATAAATTTTGCATAAACATCCGCAGTCTAGTTATTAGATACATTTGCCATCGCAGTATACGTTACAGTTTTACTTTATAGGGCGTTCGCGAGATTGTAGTAAAACCGACAAGAAGGTTATTGCTTACGTAAAACCGAGTTCAAAATATACACTAAGGTTCATTATACCGGTGTTCATTTTTGAGAAAATCGAGTTGGAAAATTTGCTAAATACGCGTGGACTTAGTTTGACACAGTCTGTTTCTTTTACTCGGCTTGACTTGCAGACGTCATTGCGTTTACATTGCATTTGTAAACAATATCTGTTAGGGTATAGTATAATATTGATGAATAGGAAGACGTAAGCTTCAGTTACTGTCAGTTCTTGATGTTGTAGGCAAATTCTGGCTCGACAAATTGATGAAAACGAAGACGCGAACTGAATGCAGAATTAGGCAATATTCCGATTTTATTCGAATAACATTTCGAATAAATTTTTTGAATGAAATCTTCAAATAAATTCGAATAATATTTTATTCGAATAACCTTCGAAAAGAAACTATTAATGGTACATATTTGAAGCAAGAGAATAATCAAAGCTACAAAAAATGTAACAAAATTTTCTTGTCTCTATATGGCAAATATTGTAATTTCATTTTTTAAACACCTCATACAGTCCACTCAAAAATCTAAAATTCCTCTTTGTAGAAACATGTTATGTATATAACTATGGTTTTATTGAAATAATCTCAAGCGAAATGGAAGTTCTTTTCATCACAGTGGTTTATTCAAAAAATTTGTTTCTAGTGTAACTTTTTGTTCGAACATTTTATGGGATAATCTATTTGCTTTCAATCTATTTTACTGGAATAAAATATGCCCATTTCTGACTGAACGTAATTGCGTTATTAAAATTACTAAAATCAATCAGTTATTCAAACTTACATCTTACTGCTGATTAAACTTACATATATCATATTCTAACTGATATTATTTACATATGTATATAATTAGCAGTAGAACCAGATTTGTGGGCCAGATCGGGCAAACGAAACAGATTGTGTCTAAGTACACGCGTACCTAGCGAATTTTCAAACTCGATATTTCCGACAATTAATACCCGTATGAAAAACTTTAGTCTATATTTTTAACTCAGTTTTATGTGAGGAATTTCCTCGTTTCCGGTTGTATTGTACCACGATTTCGTGAACACCCTGTATAGTATGCTGAATGTTTCCGTATTTGTATACATGTAGGCTGATGGTAACTAACCAGACGCTATTTTGATTTCGTACCATTTACGGTAGAAACTTAGTTTGTATGTGACCAAAAAAATGTTTTGTATGCACACATGAAATCTCCTAAACATTACCTCCCAATGCCTGGTGACTTAAAGTCACGTGGCTATCAGATGCTAGGGGATTGACTGTTTGGAGGATGGTGTAGAAAGTTAGAAACCAGCCGGTGACCAACATTGGGACCTTCAGATATTGGCTGTTTGAAGACTTAGTGTTTAGAAAGAGAGAGGACAGTACTATACGAAACTTTTAGCTGTACATTCAGAATCGTTTAAAAAAAATAGACTCATAAAATTCTGCCCTTGTGGTCTTCAAGTGTGATGTAATCATTGTCATAAACATCTTCACATTTGGCAGCTCTTGCTGAAGAGCGTTGCACCGATAAGTGCTTGTGGGGATTCGGTTCAAATAATGCGCGTGAATCTGCTACG
Organism: Eucera pruinosa; assembly: GCA_028830335.1. Classification (NCBI taxonomy): domain Eukaryota; kingdom Metazoa; phylum Arthropoda; class Insecta; order Hymenoptera; family Apidae; genus Eucera; species Eucera pruinosa. The sequence goes on along the minus strand of JAMYCR010000008.1, from coordinate 1,623,040 downwards.
TTCAACGCGCGCTTTTCAAGCCCTAATGAACGACACTGAATCTCTTGTATACTATGTTTATTACTGCACTTAATCTAGAAACTGTACAACTAGAATAAATGACCCAATTACTGTCACTCTTTCTATAACTGCCACTTGAATTCGTTTATTCAATAGCAAAGTAATGTATAAAAAATCTTCGGTTTACGTAACAACACGTAGACATTGTATATTCCTTTACGCTTAGTATTTATAAATAAATATTAAGAGGTAAATGTACTGTTGAACATTAAAGCGTGACCAATATAATAATGAAGTATGGAACGTGTCATAATTCTGTAAGGCGATACATTCACTATATATCTCATATCTGTTACACAAACTCATGTGTTAATATGTGTACAAATTGTTTCTATTTAAATTAAAAGTGTTCAAATAACAGTAATAAGGACATTGGACTTTGTTGTACATCTTCAATTAATTAGTAATGAATTTATTATATTGATCATTTAAAAAAAAATGTTCATAAATAAAAGAGTGGTTGAACAGTATTATGCTCTAAACTGGAACGATCTTTATGTTAAATACGTTCTAAAATAGTTAAATAAAGTTACGCGATAACCTTAAAGTGGCAGTAATTGGTATATTTACCCTATGTCTGTAAAAGGTGCGCAACCAAACTACTGCACTCGTGATAAGAACTAGACTAACATTAAATACATATATATATATGAAGAATATTTCAACCCAAAATCTTCTCATATCAGGTCGACACGTCGTGCTCCGTAACATGCCGTAACTTACACTTTTTCTGTAATTTTGTCGGCAATGTCAACTCCCTATCGTATCGCGCAGTCACGAAGTCACGTGACTGTTCTAACATCTTATATAGCCGTCGTGCAGTACTCAATCTTCCTCTTACTGTATTGCACCGACATCTACTGCCGATAATGTTTGAACAATGGAAATACATTTGTATATTATAATTACATACAAGGTGTCCGTTGGCATGCGGGAGGCACCAGAGGTATCGATTCTAGACATAAAAATAAGGAAAGAAATTCATAGGAGCATATACGCGGTGTGATCCTGTTTCGAAGTTATAGCTTATTTTATGTTACAATAATATTGTTCATCTACATTCACAGATATTAGTCGAAATGACCACAACTAGCTTCAATGCAGACATGAATTCGCCGTGTCATGGATTTTCAGATGTGTTTGAATAAGCTTGTACGGATTTGATAACAGTCTTGACTAACATGATGAATGTTTCAATATTATCAACTGGAGTTCTGTAGACTACTGATTTTAAATGCCATCATAGGTAAAAATCAAGCGAATTTAGATCTGGAGAACAAGGTAACCAGGAAATTGGACCTCCACGATCTATCCTTTACTCACGATGACATTGAACCAATATTTATGTTGTACGTATCTTATACGAAAAAAGAATTGCTGTAACATAAAACAGGCTGTAACTTGGAAACAAGATCATATCGTGTATATATTGATATGAACTCTCTTTCTTATTTTCCTGTTTAGAATCCATACCTGCGCGACTTTCCAAATGTCAACGCACACCCTGTATATTTTATATGCTCTATATTTATATATTCTGTTTCATATATTTTATTTTTGTTAATAAATAACATTACTATATCATTCATAATTGTCTTGTAAATTATATTCCTTTTATCATTTCATATGTAGATATAGTTTAATTATCCAGCATATTTGATCATCCGGCACTGTCTCAGTCTTGAATATGCTGGATAATTGGAATTCTACTGTACTGTGAAATTTTTAGTTATTACGTATTAATAAAGTATTAAGATTGTAATGAAAATCATAGGGACTTAGGGATGGAACCTATAGATGTATATTGTCACAAGATTTTTGATAACAGGAACTAATTTGTGTTTTGCATTTTTAATTATTTTTTGGATGGCAAGCAATGTCACCAGAGAACTGCAGCTGATTAATTTTCAAACGGAGCACCTGGATTCAATTGGATACGTTCCTTGTGAACCTGAAAGCTGCTCTTACGGTCAGGCGAAATATGGTGCATTGTTTTCCGTCATTCAATGAATATCTTGTTCTTCGATTCGTTGGTATCTCACTTGTGTTAGAAAGAATAAGAAACATACCTACGCAACTTTATGTAAAATAAGTATCTTTACTGTTGCGATATTTGTCACAGTGCAATAAATTATTTTATAAGCGCATTGCCTCGACAGGAGCAGAATTTAATACAATAAATTCTATTTCGAAACCTCTAGACTTCACAAGATACACAGGATTATTCGCAACTTCAAATTATTTTACTTAGAAAGTTTTTAACAATGTCAAACATATGTGTATATACCTTTATGTATGCTGCATTATATCAGAGTTTCGATTAGTAAATAGCGCAGCCGTTTGTATATCTATGATAGGACAAATGCATCATTTTGAAAATTTTTGGTTGCGGAACCCTCTGAGGTATGTGTATGTTACTGATCGTTACCTGTAAATAAAGACGAGTTTAGACTTCTTCACTTATTGTTAGAATGATCATCACGGATGATTCATCTCCAGGGAAGATAAAGAATGAATGTTGCAGTATTTACACCTATTCATCCACGATAAAATGTCAAAATGATGGCGAATAAAGTAGCGAACGAAGAGACACTTATTTGTCATGGCATGCAATTACATTTGTCACTATCGCTTCACTATGGATGAATCATCCGTTCGTTTCATCAAAACTAGAGTCAGGCTCTATTTCGTTTACTATTCATTTTCATTGTTCATCATGGAAGAAATGAAGATGAGATAGTATCTATACCTTTCACTGTAGATGAATCATCCGCGATGATCCTGCAAAGTGAAACGTCTAAATTCGTCTTGAATAATCCATGTGTCCCGCGCGCGCAAAACGCTGCGTTTTCAGCTTTTTTTAGCGCAAAATTTAATTGCTTATAAGTTAAGAAATAAGGTGAAATCGACATTTAGGTGACTTTTCTGCATTGCATTGACGTGTAAAATCTACCTACCAAATATTTCCCACAATTTTTAAACACCCTGTATAATGTCGATGAAATCAAACTGTGCACAGTCTAGAATCTACAAAAAATAATTGCACAAAAAAGGCAAGCATCAAATAGGTGCTTTTATTAGGACAGAACGTGTTGCCAATACATCATGTGTCTATTGCTGCATTATAGCTGACACGTATGTTCCTCTTATTTTTATATTCAACCGAATAAGATCTGTAAATGAAGTCAAAGAAGGGGTACCTCCATCGAAAAAATTTGCCTGCTCAGATACAGCCTGGATTACAAGCCAACTATTTGTCGAATGGGTAAGGCATTGTAGGGATTATCTTTAATTAAATCCTGCATGAATGGATTAAGATACGAGAATGTCAGATAGTCTTAACAATTGATAAAGTTTATTGAATATAAATATAACAACAACATAAAAAACTTTTCTCCCTCTGAATGTATACTCGTTTTGAAGGTTATCTCTCGTCTCACACGCCCTATATCTTTTCACGCATTCATTCTTTTCGATTCCATTTTTCTGTATATTGCACGTATATCAGACATTCCTAGGACACAATCAGTCGCATCCACCCAAAATCTTGAGTGGCCGCGTACCTTCTGTTCGCACGCCAAACTCAAGCACTCTGTGTCCCAAACACTCTTCAGCCACGTGCCAATTCGATAACGTCCACACAACATCCTGTGTCCTACATGTATACAATATTTGCAATGTAGCATTTGTAAAGGCAACTAAAGATAAAGAAGTCCTCTTAATTATGAACATACGACCTATACCAAAAACTTCCAAGCCATTTCACTAGCCTGGAACCATGGAATAGTGACGTTGTCGCTACCAGCACATACAATTCGCCGACAATAAGCCTTTGATGTTTCATTTTTCGATCCACTCAGTTCTCATTATAATGCACCAGCAGGCAAGTGACTTCATACACATTTTAGTAAAAATATAACATAGTCCCAGGTATCAGAATTAGTTGGAGAAGCATATGTCAAACCTGTATAAGCCGAAAATACTATTAGCGACTTTGCAGAATGTGCAATTTGGCCCTTAGATAAAGAGTTGAATGGTGACAGTGAACGTGTTTACATTCCCAATATGGACAGCAATATAAATGCAACACAAGATAAAATACAGGATGCAGTATGTGTAGAAGAGATCAGAAACGTTGCCCATATTTTTGATATAAGCTTATCGAATTCTACAAAGACCTTGTTGCAAATAACGTCAGAAGCTGAATATTCGACATCGTCGCCTCTCCAGGAAAGAATAGCGATCTATGAAATACCTCAGCTTCCAATTTTAAAAAGAAATGTGAGCTTCTCCTTCTATTACAGTAATAACTAGTAGCCCCCCTCCCCCCCCCCCCAAGAATGAACTGCAGTTGAAAACACAGAAAAAATAGCATCTGTTACAACCTATTGCAGCCTGTTCAATATTATTGTTTAGAGGAAAATGTTCTATTCTACCTCGAAATGTATCTAAAAGAGAGAAACAAATTATGGTACAGGATTCTTCAAACGAATCAGAGGATAAACGGACTGTCTGTTCAACTGCATTTTGCGAATCACGTATGAGAGAAAAATGGAATCAGTGCCTATTTTGAAAGAGATTGGACCATTTGAGATGTATTAACAACCATAATACCAATTATTATGAATCTGTAGATTGTGAGGCAGATAGTGACTGATTATTTTATGTTAGTTCTCATTGTATTTTTGATTTTTTATTTTTATTTTCCATATTATTCTTCATATAGTTCTCACTGTCATTGTGGTGTAAAATGCGTGTCAAAATTATTTTTCATTTTTTTAATAGAATACGGATATTTCTAAATAAAGGTTTTTATCTAAAATAATGAAAAATAGACACGGTCGAATTTAGGGGATCTGTGGTTCAAATTAAAAAAAATCAGTTTTCTAGATTGGACCATTGATGATATTTTCAAAATATTTCTTCGTAATTAGCGACATGTCATTTTAGTTTGTTTTGTTAGGCACAAGTATGCATTACTTACAATGCTGAGATTATCTGATTTTTTTCTAAATACATTTATTGAGTCATACAAGCTATACTAATATATGTAGTGTAAAATATAATATTTATTAGTGTTATAATTTATAAGTAAATGTGCATGGGTTATTTCACGCCAAGTCTTTCACTATTTGATTGAGTTCTCTGAGATTTTGTTCAAATTGAAATATGTTGTAGTCCGCGTGAGATTATGGGAGGGGGTTTAAATCATTATTTTCCCGTTTTTCAATTTATTTAAGAACATTATATATACATTATAAGACACTTTGAATTTTATAATTTTTGTCCATTTTTAGGAAGTCGGGATACACTGTAAAATTTTGATCTCAAAAACTATTTGTCGGATAGAGACACCTTTTTCTCCTACATTGCTTGTGTACGATTGCTATATGTATCAGTTTTCAGCATCCTTTTAATCTCTCTTTTCCAGAAAACAATATATGTTCATAATTATTGTTAAGACAAGCTCGTTTTGAATATATAAAGATTGACAGTATCACCAGATGAGATATCAAACTAAATAATAGTCTGTACTACTGTTACACGCATCGTTTATATTTGATAACATTTATTGATTCATTTGTACTGTAGGTAATATGAATTTACAGTACATCTTCGTATAATTAACGAGGCATGATTGTCTATCATTGTTCGTTCGTTGACTGCCGATTTAACCTTGGCCAACTAGCTTCTCGTGGTTTTCGTAATATTCGTCGCCTGCTGTCTATGTTGTCGAAAGACTTAAGGTTTGTTGATCGTTATACGACTGTTCGCGGTGAGGGTGTGTTGCTAACTGACCCCTTGGAGACGCAAATTCACTTCCTGCGCCCTCGCCGGAAGTGAATTTGCCGCGTTGACGGCACGTACGCGGAAGTGGAGACGTCGAATTTTCCGATTCGCTGAGGTTGAACGCGTTGGCGTGTTCTTCTATCGGATTGGCGTTCGAGAGACGCACCAATCAGCGAATCGGAATTTGCCGGAAAACGACTGTCCCAATTGGCGGGCCCCTCGGGCTAAGGCGATTTTGGTGCCCCCTTTACGCTCGTGGGTGCACCTTAGCCGCGAGAGTCCGCGCCTTTTTTGGGTTTTTCCGGCTTCGCGTGACGTCATCCACTCTCCTTCCGAGGGTGTCTCCAAGGGGTGGTTTGCCTGGTCTGCAAGGCATGTGTTTTGCAAGCCGTCGACCACGGATCGAATTTTTACCGTTAGGCCGATCGGCTGCAAACACGTGTACCCCCCGTCGTTTACTCGAACGAAAAATATTTTTCGCCAAGTTGTAAAATGACGAAGGGCCCTTCAAATTTACGATCTGTTCTTGACTTCGTTCCGTATTCGTGCGACGGAACAATCATAGTAAAACAATAAACAAGAAGCTGCACGCAGTAATGAGCAGCGTAATTAATTAGTGACATTTATACATAGAGGACATTACTTTATATAAAGAAATTTCTACTGTATCATACGAATTAATGCCAGATACAATGTAATGATACAAATTATTTGCATAATATGAACTATTCTGCATGTAATGACGACTTAATGGGAAATTTATATAAATTACATTTGTAGACGTTAATTGCAATATCATTGCTACGTTTACACGTTATTTATTTAGAAATGCACGGCTTATGTATTTCTTGTAAACAAAAAGTTATGATAAAATATATTGTGAAAAATTTATGAATTATTATTTGTCGTTATAATCAGATTCAACTTCTGCGCTCCGTCAGTTATTGTTAGTATTTTTAGTCTGCCAAAACTTGAGTTTAGAACGTGTTCATGCTTTTCTATATTATTATCATAACAAACGTTTTTCTCTATTAAGTATGCTGCAACGTCTTGTCCTCTAGATCAATAGGTAGTAACGCCAGTTGTTCGATCCGTCACAGTTTTTAAATTTCCACAATTTTCTGCTTCCCTCTATGGTGACAGGCCTGTTCCCGCATTACACCATTACGCTTTTCTGTGCGATCCAGGACAGTCGTGAGTGAAATAGGTGAGAAGATTTTGGTTGTTATTATCAATTTACGTACGAGAAGGAATGAGTGTAACATCCCGGGGAAGTTCACGGAGTCGAAGAAGCGAGTCAGAAGACCCCTTTCTAAGGAAATTGCGATGTTTGGAAGAAGAATACAGACGATCGCGTTCTCAATATGGACGCACGAGGTCTCGAAGAAGGAGCTCGGGCAATGGTCATAACAGGCGATCCAGTGGAGATGACTCTGATAAAGAGAATGGTGAGCGTGTCGCAGGTATATACAGACGAAAGTCACATTCTAATCAGGGTCACTTAACCTCATTCAAAAGGGACCATTCATCGAGTTTGTCAGACGAAGAGAGCGGCGAGCGTCATCTGCGAGGTGCGTCACACTCTAGTCGGCGACGTTCGTATTCGAGTGGGAAGGATTCGCTGATTTCAGCGATCGAGTTTGACAAAGTGGACGGTAAGCGTAATCCGAGAGATGCGTCACGTCCTAGTCACATGTCACTTGAGTCGGTAAAACAGACCGATGACGAGGGAAAAGTATCGGTTACGGAACTGGACGAATTGACGTTGGACTTGCTTGGAGATGATCCATCCAAAGACACCCAAAAAGGTCCCGATTTTCATGTAGCGGTAGCGGAACGCTGGGATAAAATATTGCGAGAGGGTCTATCGAAAGAACAAAAGCGCGATTTCCAAGAAAAATACCCAACAATCGGTAATTGTCCTCTAACCAGAGCACCAAAACTTAACCCCGAAAACAAAACTGCCTTATCGGCGCTGGCGATAAAAAAGGACCACTACCAGTACGTGGCCCAAAATCAGCTGGGAGCGGGAATTAAGGCGGTAGTCCCCTCGCGTGACGTCACAGATTTCGTAGGCATGGTAGATTTCGTTACAGTAAGATCATTTTCTACAAGCATGTGGCTGACTGACGAATACGAGGCGGAGCCACTATCGTTTTCCTTCACGAAAGCGTAGAGTAATTCACAGCTGTTTATTGTGCGTCATCGGGGCAAGGGGAGAAATCGTCAAGAGGCAGCAGCGTTGCCAAAAATCATAGACAGGGTTGCCGCATTGCCGCCGTGACAATTCAACGCAACGATAGCATGAGAGTGCTTTGCGGTTCGACAATGAAATCCGTATGAAATATTTTGGTCGCCAGTTCGCGCCCCGCACAAGTTAAATAGTATAGCCGGATAAGGAGGTCATAACTGCCCTTGAACCAAATTAGACTTTTGATGTACCATTTGATAACTTAGCCAAAGAAAAGCTTTCGCACCAAGTTTCAATCCTCTATCTCAATCTGGGGGGTAGTAATGGGGAAGAAATGAAATATCAGTTTTTGTCATATTTGTCCCATTTAATGGCAAGCAAAAATTCTGGGAAAAATCTGACATATTAGAAATATAATGATATATATTAGAGAATTTTTTCGGATTTTTTTATTGCAAAGTTTAGGTGTACAAAATGGAAAACCCTAAAAGAATCTGAAAAATGCAGATTTCGTAGTGAAGTTGTAAGAACACTACTTTTATATTTTTACGATAACAACATATTATTATATCTATTGTCCCCAATATCTTTCAGATTTTTTGGAATTGTGCGTTGTAGTTAAAAAAATTAAAAATCAATTTTGCCGAGGTATTTCGTGCGAAAATGCATTCCTTACTTTAAATTCTTATGTTTTCCATGCAGTGAATACCGTACGTGATTTTTAATAGTTCTACATCTGGAAGAATAATATATAGATAACAAAAATAATAGATTCAGTCAACTAGCACTATTTCCCCACACTATATCTTAAAATAGAAAGAATGATTTTACTAAATACATTGGCAAAGTGGTTATAGGTTCTGCCTGTGAATCTTATATTGGTTATTTTGGTCGTGAGTTCGTGCTGCGCACAAATTAATCTTTCTTCCCTATATTTCTTTTTTTAATTCATAACTACATGACAATTCAGTTTGTTTCCATAGATTTACTATTCATATGATTTGTTAATTATAGAATCATTTAGCTTCTCTGACACCTAATAAATAAAAGAAATCTATTTCAATAGTACTTATCGTTAATAAATATGGTTGGATTGAAGTACAGGTGTGTGGTGTCATTTCATACATTTATTTGATCTAGCAAATACTAAGTAATACTCGTAAGTAGAAGAATCCGCGGCTAGAGAGATAATCACGTAAAATGTGCTCCGAAATTATTTCTGCGTATACTTCAGAATAAAATATTCTTAAAATTACATTAACATGTTTTGCAATTATTGCCACTTATTGGCATATTGTATAGTTACGAGTAAATGAATAACGAACTTATGACGAAAATGTTAAGTATGGGTTTACAGTCTGAACTCGTAGTCACTCTGCCAATCCAATCATTAAAATAATCTTTCAAACTTCAAAATATAAATATATGAAATAGTTTCAGTTAACTGAATTTACAACTTCTATTTACAATAGACTCCCGATTACCCAGCCGTATTTGAACCGGCCTCCGTTTTATCCGGCCACATTTTTGTTGATATGAAATATTCTGTAATTATTCACTTTCTTGCGTAATTATTGTCACATGTATTTGTAATTGTTTAAATACGTATCTTCATATTAATTTTTTTTCCATTCGCACTAAATCTCTGAGTACAGTATTCCGCACTTCTTAGAGTATAGATAGAGATAAGAAAGTGAGTCGCGCAGAAGAAAAAATTGCACTTGTAACTGCGACGAAGTATGGTGAACAGGAAGAAGATTCATTAGCAATTGACATATCATTTTTGAGAAAGTAGCGTGACATCACATTAACGAACGAAACGAAATAACAGAAACATAAAAAATTAGCAACTTTTTTGTAAAAAATGACATTAAACAAATATCACATATGTACATACATATTATGTAGCATTATATTATATTGAGATGGTATGATTGTATATATGGACCGTATGTACATACGTGTGTATAAATATTAAACATTATTAATATATTTAATATTAATTTTTTACTATAAACATAACAATCTATAAAACATGCTGCAAGATTAACTGGTCATTTGTTTATCCGGCCGAGCTCTGGTCCTGCAGGGGCCAGATAATCGAGAGTCGGCTCTATATATTGTTCTTCCGAATATAGAAATATTAAAAATCACGTAACGCAGTCACTGCATAAAGATCATATAAAAATGTAAAGTGAAGATTGCTTTTTCGCGCGAATATTTCAAAAAGATTGGTTTTTGATTTTCATAACTACGGTTCACTATTCCAAAAAATCTAAAAAAATTGGGGATAATTGCTATAATAATATGTTGTTACCATAAAAATATAAAAATAGTACTTTTACAGCTTCACAACGAAATCTGCATTTTTCATATTAGTGTAGAGTTTTCCATATGTTATACCTAAGTTTTGCGGTAAAAAAATCCGAAAACTTTCTCCAACATGTTACCATACATATTACTTTTCAAAATGTAAAAAAATTATGGTACGACTAAATTGAATTCTGCCTATGCGTGTGTCGTGGACGCGCTGCGTTGCGTTGCGTCTAAAAGGTATCGCTGCTTGTTTCGTTTTTCCGTAAACAAATCGCGGTGCCGCTTGCCGGGCGCACGGCAAAACGTGCGGTAATCTTTTACAGGAGGAAAGCGTCGGCGACACACGGATAGGCAGAGTTCAATGTAGTGGTACATCGAACTACTCCTCCAGTCCCAGCCAATTCTCATTTGGTCTTTATGATTAGGCGCCCCTCGTGCATAACAGCTGAACTGAACTTGATACGTATTTTGCTCTGTTTTATCGTTAATATGGCGAATTCATCCGAAAATGCATGCCTTCACGCGATACAACTTTTCGTCCTTATATGAGAAGCTTTTGAGTCGCACGATAGCTCATTCGAAAGGGGAGACTTCAACGCGACGTGGTCAGGTATTCATTTCATGCAGATCATTCTCTCCGTATCAAAAAAATGCTTAGATTCGACGGCTGTCGAGCTGTCATTTTTTGCTCCGCTTTACAACGCTCATATTATTACATATCAACATAATTTGACCACAAGACTACCTGACCACGTTGCGTTGAAGCCTCCTCTTTCGAATGAGCCCTATTTCGAGCCAAAATTCTCTCATATAAGGACGAAAAGTTGTATCAGGCAAACCCATATTTTTGGCCCATTTTGTCGGTAAAGTCAACTCTCTGACATGCCTGGCCGCCGTTGGGGACTTAATGCTATCAGCGCAGCATTAACGGAGGTGTTAAAGGCGGAGAGAAGCATTGAATTGGTGGTTGATTCACAAAATTTATTGAACGCCTTGCCGATGCAGGTAGAATCCTAGCGGACTTGCACCATGACATGTCGAAAACAAGAAAATCCTTTATTGTATCAGGATTAAATCCTGTTGTAAAACATATTGCGGATGAAAGTTCGATCGATGGTCTATTATTCGGAGAAAAATTCTCCGAAAATCTCAAAGCCGCAAAAGTCATGGAAAAAGCTTCTAAGGATATGATAAAGCAAGGGGGCGGCTACCGGAAGAGTAGTGGTATCACGTGGCGAGATGAAAATCGTAGATACCAGTCATCGCGTTGGAAGCAAAGTGGATATTCCAGCCATCATCAGGGCGAGAAGTTAAACGGCGTCGTCCCTTCGGTATGAGTTACCGAGACACTCTGCGGAAGGGACAGAAATCGAAAGAACCTCGGCCCGAGGACAATCGTCAGCACAAGGATTAGACTTGGTGAGAATTGCGGGAAGAGTTCGATACTTTCTCTCGCACTGGCAAAAAATTACTGATGATCCCTTTATTTTACAATGTGTAAAAGGTTATATTATTCCGTTCGAAAGCCTACCGCAGCCACAATTAACAAACGTGGATCCGAAATTAACAGTACAAGAAAATATTGCTTGTGAGTCAGAGATTCGTGAATTGCTTAGAAAGGGTGCAATATCTAAGTGCGACCCTAGTAGAAACCAGTTCATTTCGCGATATTTTTTGATTCCTAAGCCCAATGGCGATATGCGGTGTATTCTTAACTTAAAAGAACTGAATAAGTGTATCTCAGCCCCCCATTTTAAAATGGAGGATATAAAGATAGCGATGCGTTTAATGCGTAAAGATATGTTCATGGCATCGATAGATCTCAAAGACTCTTATTTTTTAATTCCAGTGGAGAAGTCGTATAGAAAATATCTTAGATTTAGCTATAGATCCAGGTTGTACGAATTCAACTGTGTCCCATTTGGTTTATGTACGGCCCCGTTCGTTTTCACAAAGATAATGAAACCGATAGCTCACTGCTTAAGATCAAAAGGTTTTTTGTCGGTATTTTACCTGGACGATATACTGTTGTTTGGAAAATCGGCACAAGAATGTTACGAAAATCTCAGGCAAACTAGAAGGTTACTGGAAGGTGTAGGTTTGACACTAAATTTAGACAAGTGTAAGCTAATACCTCCGAAAGAATTAAAGTTCCTTGGTTTTCTGTTTAATTCGGAAGAATTTTGTATAAAATTAACAATGGAAAAAAGGACACAGATAAGTAACTTAGCAAGGAAATTCCGAAATACCCATTGTTGTAAAATTCGGAAATTGGCAGAATTTACTGGTATGCTAGTAGCAGCATGTCCCGCAGTTAGATACGGGATGTTATATACAAAGATTTTGGAACGCGAAAAGTTTTTAGCTTTGGAAAGAACCAACGGTAATTACGATGCGGATATGTTGATTTTGAAGGAATTAATTTCAGATTTCGAATGGTGGATTAATAATATAATGACATGTGTTAATCCGATTAGGGAAGACCGTTTCGAGATGGAAATGTTTAGTGATGCATCCCTAACTGGCTGGGGGCTGCTTGTGAAGGAGAGCAAACGCACGGGTTTTGGAGTGAAAGGGATCGAGAGGAACATATTAATCTTCTTGAACTAAAGGCAGTTTTTTCAGGCTGAAATGCTTCGCTAAAAATAAGATGTCGTGTGAAATACTGCTACGCATTGACAATACAACAGCATTGTCGTATATAAATCGAATGGACAGTATTCAATTCCCTAAATTGTTAAAGTTAGCAAAAGAAATCTGGCAATGGTGCGAAGCTCGTAATGTGTGGATTTTTGCATCTTACATTAAGTCTAGCGACAATACAGAAGCTGATGCAGAGTCGAAAGTGGAACAGACTGAAACTGAGTGGGAATTAGCAGACTGGGCTTATGAAAAGGTAGAATCTACATTCGGGAAGTTTGACACAGATTTGTTCGCGTCAAACGTAAATGCGAAATACGAAAAGTTCATCTCCTGGCACAGAGATCCAGAAGCTTGGGTTGTAGACGCATTTACGGTGCCGTGGACTGACATGTATTTTTATGCCTTTCCGCCGTTCGCCATGGTTTTAAGAACAATTCGGCACATAATCTCGGACAAGGCAGAAGGGGTTTTGATAGTGCCATTTTGGCCTACACAGTCATGGTTTCCACTTTTTAAAGCATTACTCGTATCAGAATCAATTCTTTTTAATCCCGAAGTTGATTTGTTATTTGATAATTTCAGGCAACACCACCCGTTAGGAGCGTCGCTTTCCCTGGTTGCCGGGAGATTATCGGGCAAGCGTTTATGTTAAAAGGAGTGCCTCAAGATTCCATCCCAGTGGTGATAAAATCCTTATCAGACGGGACAATCAAGCAATATCGAAAACCACTAAATTTATGGTGGGAATTTTGCCAAAAGAACAAGATATGTGCCGTTCAGGCACCAATTCCAAAAGTTCTGGAATTTCTTCTGGAACTTGTTGTTTAGGCCAAACCAGAACATACGGTACATTAAATTCATATCGATCAGCCCTGGCGTTAGTTGTGGGGGAGGAAGTAGGGCAACATCCAATAATTAAAAGATTTTTTCGAGGTGCAGCACACTTACGACCTCAAACTCCGAAATATGAGGAAATCTGGGACCCCGATCCAGTACTATGTGTTATTTGAGGACCCTTTGGCCCCACGAAACATTATCCTTTGAATTACTCACTAAGAAGTTAGTTATGTTATTAGCGTTAGCTACGGCGCAAAGAGTACAAACACTCACCAAAATTAGAATTAGTAATATCAAAATATTTGATACGGAAATTAGAATTAACACGTTGACTGCCACGCGTGTTTACAACAAAATCCCCGTCAGGCCACCCGTGCCACTGTAAGATGCGTGCACTGCTTAATTGCAAACTAAGAAGGGGAGAAATGGTTGCTAAAGAGGATGATAACGGGATTGTGATACTCAAATGGAGAGATACACGCGACGTGAGAATATTATCTACGAAACACGCTCCTATCATGACACAAAGCACAAAAAGCATTCGTGCTGCTTCTTCAAGCCAGCAGCCATCCGCAAGACTCAAACCTCTGGCTGTCCTCGAATATAATAAGGGTAAATGTGGTATAGATTATTCAGACCAAATGGTTTCCTATGCCACGACGATGAGGAAAGGAATCAAGTGGTATAGAAAGCTTGGTGTTGAACTTCTGCTGGGAACGTCAATTGTAAATGCTTTGGTCGTTTACAAAATTGCGACGAAAAAAACTGTACATATTAGACGATTTAGAGAACTGATTGCTGCAAAGTTACTAGGACTGAGTGAAGATTTAACCGTGCCTTCTGTTCGACGAAATACGCATTGCATTGCCGTTCGCAAAAATAATTTGGGGAAAGGCCTTAGACGCGCATGCAAACGGTGTTACGCAAATAAAAGAGAAGAACTGGAACGATCAAAGGCACGAGCAAATCTCAGAAAACCTACTACTTTTTGTCCAAGCTGCCCTGGTCAACCGCAACATTGCAGAGAATGCTTCAATATTTTGCACTGTAAATAATTTTGTTAATATACGATTTTTAAAAAAATTCTACAGTATTATTGTCTCCTGTCAAATATTTATCTAAATATGTTCGGAAATCCTTTGGAAGGAGTCACGGAAGTAAGGGGGAAACGGCCCGATGAGAACACTTGCTGACACCCGAATACGGGTGACGCGGCCTGATGAGAACTTTTGCTGTCACCCGAATACGGGTGACACGGCAGTCAACGTGTTAAGATATCAGATAGAATAAAAACATCGGGTCCGGGAAGACGTCTTGTCCGAATAGATCAAACCTTTTTTTTTTGTATTTAGTCCCAACCCGCTTGATCTATTCGGCTTGCAATTTGGGGAGCTTTGAAATGTAATGGTGTGATGCGGGAACAGGCCTACCACCATAGAGGGAAGCGGACAATTGTGGAAATTTAAAGACTGCGACGGATCGAGCAACTGGCGTACTACCTATTGATCTATTCGGACGAAACGTCTAGCATAATCACGATCGAACATCACTTAGGTAAGTTCGTTTGATCGTACTATTTTAACTCATTGCCATGTGATTTTTCCAATGACTATATTTAGCAGCATTGGCTAATATGTATATTGTGTCACACACGAAATATTGAAGTATTATACTTATTTTCTATTTGATAATTTTTAACCGTATAAATTGAAGGTCACAGCTAGAATTAATTTTTGTTATAAAATATAACGTGTTTTCATTGAATTAGGACCATTGTCTGCTCTGTGAGTGTGGCTTGTGGGTCTAAACTAAGGGTCTAATTATCACTATTATGTAACCTTATTCTATTTTCAATCAGTAAATAATACTAAAGGTGACACAGATATACGTGTGTTAACTCGATATTTCTTTAAGAAAGCGATAACTCGGCAACGAAAAATTGTACATTGACTTTTAAGGGCTCATAGTAAGGGGGAGAGTTTTCTCTACCAAAACAATGTGAAATGAATTGCAAAAAAGTTATTTAAAATCCTTAGATGTAATTCAATTTAATATACTTTGTTAAAAAAGGACTACCTTCAATTCTTTACTCTACTCTTCGATGTAAGAAAATTCTCGTGAAGCATCTATTCGTCGATACGAAAGCAAAAACTTCAAGCTTTAAGGTAAGCTCAAGTTGATCGTCGTACGATGCTTCTTTATGAAGTTATAGCACTTTAAAGATTGATAACTTTTGCATCAGAATTTTTAGATCCTTTAATTTTGCTCCCGAGCGTATTTTGGTTAACTGTAGGTTTATCGTATATCTGCTCCACACAGCCAATGTAATGTTTAATTAAACTACAAGATGTAAAAAATGTTTATTAACACAGTGTTTAGTACGGGATAAGTTGCAAAGATTCAAACGCTGGCTTACAAATAAAAGTCGAAATTTGTGCACCACATAAAAAGAAGTACCAAAATGAATTAATTACGATAGTAAACAATAAATTAAGATAACAAGTAATGATATAGAGATTTGAGGAAATATATAGGTGATCATGTTACATACAACTTTATTCTGAAACGAAAGTTAATATGTCAACCACGTAGAATAATTATATACTGTTATGATTATATTACAACACTCTTATATAAAGAATCATCTTTTGACAAAATGATTGTCATCATTAACGACAAATATATGGAGTGTGCACACAGCCAGATTTTTTCTCATAAGTTATATATATTCAAGATAAGATTTTATTGTTTCTACAATACAATGCTCTACCAATACAATGCTAATCACATGTCAATGTTCTATAATTATTTGCACGATTCTCTAGGAGATAGAGGATAACCTTCAACTTTTTAAACGAAATACTTTTTACGTATCATATGAAAATGATTGTCTAGATAAATTTAATCATCCAAGACGTATAACGTAGTCAGTTGTATCTGTTTTTTCTGATCTGAAAAAATAATGAAAGTACAGACGTTTAAAGGAAATTTATGTATAGAGAATATATTGCACCGATTGCTTTAATTGTTTTAACGTTTCATTTGGGAAAGAAACATATCCTATCATGTCTCTTTTATTTATCTCCAGAAGAATGAAGAAAATGTAATTCCTTTTATTAAAAACAAGACTCTTATGTGCACTATTATACTCTACGTGCACACAAACTTGCATTGAAGTCAAACTTACAGGTAAAGAGAATTTCCTTAGAATCAAGTGCTCGAATACTTTTGTCCACCACTGTATTTTAAAAAAAAGATGTACTGTACCCGACGATTTTCAACAGGTGAAAGTCTTCTAATGAATATATTAATTACTTTCATTTCTTAATATTTGACGCGACCTACCTAAAATCAATCCGTAACCCCATAGTTTAAAAACCATTGTTCTATATCATTAATAATAATTCGCACGTTCCGCTATCTAAACTTGTGAAAGATCTGGATACGTTGATTTTCATCACTTTCCTTCCATGAAATTATAACATTTTTCGTCAATTAAAAACAAGTATGTGATATACCATGTATTGGCCGAAATATTAAATAAAATTTTAATGACGTGTAAATAGTAATAAAAATTAAAATACCGCGTGACATACCGGCATATCATGCGGCACTCAACATGTTAAGAGAAACTGTGAATTTTTTATTTCAGATGATTTCTGAAACACAAAATCTGTGAATGTCAACCACTTTTAAAATATAACAATACAACAGTACATATAATATTAACACGTTGAGCGCTATACCTGAACTTCACTTTTCTTGCCGTAGGTGACGATATATAAAGTTTCAGTATAACATCTGAAAAATTTCTTTTATGGCTCAATATATATTATTCTATTTTGATAGAACGTACGATTTACATATATATTTGTCTTGTTACCACCGTTATGTCTATCCCTTTGTAAATGTTCTGTTTAGTTACTTTTATGGTTACAGAGTAGATAAATTCATTTTGCAAACACAAAGAAAATTACGTCCTCTATTTCTACGCCCATGTCCAAATTAATTGCTTTTTACCACTTTCCTTCAATCAAATCAAAACACGAAACAAAACGAATAATCATATGACATACCACATGTCCGCCAAAATATTAACCCTAGAGGAATCGAGCTTCAAGCCAGAAAAGTAAAAGTTTGTTGAGTAATACCATAACTGAATCGAAAGTGCTTCTTCTATACTAATTAATTAACCTTAAAGGTATAGGCGACAAGAAATGGCCTCATTTTAAGAATTCTACAGTAGATCAATAACATGTTATTAACAGTTCTTACTTCGAAGTGGGCTCGACATCCTTTAGTTTCTCAATGGTTAAACATAATTGGTTGACGAGTAAATAGTAATAAAAAATCGAATACCGTGTAACAGGCCGGTGTATAATGTGACACCCAACGTATTAATAAATATAATACCTAATGCCAATATTGCAGTATTACGAGTTAAATAAAGTAGAAAGTAAATGCACAAAAATGCCATTAACATTGCCTCTTTAGACTAGAATATCCCCGAAAAATACACATACTTATCGACCTAATTTATTTGAGCCTAAATTGAGCATAATTTATGAGTCTTGTGACATTAGTAAGGATTAAAAATATTTGAAATAATTCAATTTATACAAGATGCAAAATAAACGGTCCCATTACAGCTATCCTCTTATCATTCCTTCTCTATCCGAGAATACTTCCGATTACTATAAGCCACGAGTGGTTTCACCAGAGGCTTAACGATTTTTACGGGGCAGAGCGTGTTTATCAACGCGAAAGAGTTGATTTCAAGTTAACGGTGACTGGCAGAACCCGGCAAGTAACGTGAAACAGAAGAAGACAGCTTGAAAGAGGCAGAGGGGGATGACAGAGTGCAGGAACTGCTCCGAAACTCCATCAGCTTCCTGTTCCGGTATCTTAGGGTGCAATCAAATTACCCACTCACTTTCCGAGACATTATCGAGCCCCGCCGTCTCGGGCACCCTTTCGTCGCTATAAGAGTGGTACGCTCGGAGTTCCCTGTATCCAAAGTCGCAGCGATTGCTTCAAGTTCCTCCCCGGACAGTCAACTCTAATTGCTTTTGTCCAGACTGTGTTAAGGAGTTTCCTCCATCCATTTGTGTTGTCGAACCTGTTCGACAGGTGTACACGGAGTCTCAACAATTCTGTTCGTATTGACCACTTAACGCACACGTTCGTAAGTGCCACCGGCTCGATTGACCTATGTATAGTACTATATAATACTGTTATATATATAATATACTATAATAATCGTTATAATACATAATACCATTACTATTAATAACTTCCGTTTCTGTCGTATCTTCTTCTTAATTTCTTTTATTTTAATGATGCCCTGTTAAATTGGAAGAAAATGCGATCAATATTTTTAAATTAGGAATTTATGCTATAAAATTTGGTCATTTTGGTCGTTAAATCAATACATTAAATCCAGAGTGACTCAAGTCCTGTATTGTAAATTTACAATACAGCCGAAACAAATATTAAAATTACATAGTATTTGGAGTAGTTCACCTAATTAAATTTTCTTTACATATTATGTAACATATGTACATTATTTTAGCGTTGATGAAGTTACAAAAGAACAATAAAATTGTGCTTATAACACAATTTTGACAAAAATGGACTTGGGTTAGTCTGGCTCTCAGGTACACATATTAAAGAAGAATTTGATGTCTAAGGGGTTAAACTATTTGTAGTGGCAAGCGAAATAATTCTCACATGATGATTGTCACTTATCACCAAGCGGGGAATACTCTGCGCACGACAGTGTTCATTTATTGCTTAATGTAAAATAATTTGAGAGCGTCTTGTGATCAGTAAGTAAAAAAACTTAAAGCTTTTAGTGCAATACCAGCAAGCTTTACCTCTGTAATTGTTATTTAGTCACCAACGATAGGGCGGTATTTCATTTTATAAGTTCAAATTAAAATTGCAAGCAAAAAGCTTTATTGATATGCGTTGATACGATTCGACTCTTAGTTTAGCGCCTACACTCTCCATTATTAAAGGCGGATGTTAAGAAATAGCCGATATTTGCCCGAGAGTCGGGAGGTAAACTTTAAATGGTATCTTATAACATTTTTGGTGTACAATAACGTGGTGCAACCAGTTTTCTCATGAAGAATGGGGAAATGTAGAAATATTGCAAAAAAAAAACAAAAAAGCGCAGATTTTTGGCTTCCATCCAAGTACTTTATTTGAAGATCTATTTAGATTTATATATTTGACACATTATATCTTTTTTGCGAGAGTGTCCTCATTCGTCAATCAGCAGCATCGTCACTGCTGAAACAATGTCAAAAAGATACCACTTATTCGGAAATCGCAGTGATCGGTTACCAAACTGCGATTGTGCGAGTTGCTTTGACGATCGAACACGAAACACTGTGTATCTCGATCAGGTCGAAAGGACGAGGTCGCAAGGAAAGAGTAAACTTTTAAAAGATTCAGCACTCTGGGAGCAAGATTGATGCCGATGTGATCGTATTGAAGTACCGCTTCGCTGCTGTAAACTGCCTGCTACGATTACGCGAATTCTTAATTAGCAGTCATGCGGCGTTGTACGTCTTCTTGCCATTGTATCTCCATTCTTGTAATACCATTTCCTTCTCTCTACGCTTTTGCACCGTGCGCGATTCCGAACATTCCTTTCAATCAGAGAAAAGGGCAAGATGGCCGCGAGTAGTGTTGACGCGTCGCCAGTCGCTCCGTGTTTTTTTTTTTCTTGTCGATTTCGTTCGGGGCGGAAAATGGCTCGCTGTGCGGAAGCTGCGCAGCGCGAACTGAAGATGCCAAGGCTCGTATCCATGGAATGCGAGGAATTATATGGACACACAGTGGCAAACACAAGGAAAAGGAAGGAGGACCCCCATGACAGTACCGACACCGAAATTTCGGCGGGTCGAGGATGAGAAAGAAGAAGAACGTAATGTACAACTCAGACAAGGACACAGTCGCCCCTATCACCACGGGTTCGATGTCACCGGCGACCGAGCTCGTCGAGTACTGCAGCGCAATCGGAGACACAGCAGACGTCGATGACATGCGGTACATCAGAAAGATGGCGTCTCAGATCGCGCAAATACAGAAGAGTCTCATACAAGAAAATAGCAGATTGAGAGAACAAAGTGCAGGAAAATGTAGCGTCCACGGAAAACTTAGCATGCTAGAAACAGCAATTTCCGAGCTGAAGGACCAAATTTGTAAACCACAATCACAAACGTCATACGCTGACAGAGTGAAATCGAATATCGCAGCAAGGCTAGAGTCGGCTAGGAAAACGAAACGGCATGTCGTGACTATTTTCCCTGAGGAGAACAGCAAAATAGCCGATAGTGACCAGACAAAGAACGCAATAATATCCTCTGTTGCGCCAGCTAAAGAGAAGCTAAGGATAATAAATGTCCGGAAAATTAGCAATAAGGGGGTGCTCATTGAGACCAAAACCGAAGAAGACCTTAGGAGCGTTATCGGAAACGAGAAGCTGAAAGCTGCTGGACTAACGATTGGTATTCCCACCAACTTGAAACCCAGAATTGTCATTAAAGGCATCCCCACGTCGCTTCAGGAAAAGGAAATAACAGCAGCTGTACGGCATCAAAACCTAGATGATTACCCAAAGGACAAACTCTTTGAGCACTTTAAACTAGCATTCAAAACGGGGAGAAAGGGTAAGGAGACAACCGACTGGGTGACCGAAGTTAGCCCCGAGGTAAGGGAAAAGCTAATCAAGGAGGGTCGCATCTACATACAATGGCACGCCTGCTACGTGCAGGACTTTTTAACCGTAACAAGATGTTTCAAGTGCCAGTCCTTCGGACACATTTCCAAACTTTGTAAGGCCTCAGTAGAAACATGTGGTCACTGTGCAGAAAATGGCCACTCACACAGGAACTGCAAGGTCCCGAGCGACCGCCCGCGGTGCGTGAACTGCAAGAGAGCTGCAAAACCCCACGAACATTCATCGCGATCGAAAGATTGCCCCGCCTACCAAAATGCACTGAGGGTGCACATCTCTAAAATCGATTATGGACAGAAGTGACTTAACTAATACACGACAACCGCTCCCATTCACCACCACATGCACACATCCGGCACGCACAACTCTACTACGAATAGGGCAAATAAACGCGCACCACTCAAAAACTGTCATGGACGAACTGAGGGAAGTAACATCCGGACAACAAATCGACGTCATCGCAATCCAGGAACCCTACTCCCACAGCAACGGCATTCCGGGACTGGGAATGGCAACCAGAGTTGTGGCAGACGGTAAGAGTTTGTCACAAATAGCCTCTGTAGATAAAGTACACGCCGCAATAGTCGTAGCGAACAATGAGTATACAGTACTAAAGGTTGAACAGCTCTCTAACACTCACTGTGTTTGCGTCCAAGTATCGGGTAGACTTTTTAATGTATTCATTGTCAGTGCATACTTTCAATGGTCCGATAGCATTGAACCATACGTACAGCACCTGGATAGAGTTCTCCATCACCTTAAAGGCAAAAACGTCATTGTATGCGCTGACACAAATGCAAAATCTCACCTTTGGCACAGCGGCTCAACGGACGAAAGAGGAGAAAAGCTAGAACACCTAATCGCTCAACACAATTTATACATAATGAACACACCGATCACCACACACACCTTTGGTAATATCCACGGCTCATCTAACATAGATGTCACGCTCACTAACTGAGCCTGCTTTAACAAAATACGCCATTGGAGAATACAAGAAAACAGCACCTCAAGCGACCACAATCTTATCACCTTCGACATAAACATAACTAATCAAAATACACCTGCACCAGGATCAATAGTAACTAGATACAATACAGAACGGGCAAACTGGGATGAATTCCAAGATCTCCTCGCCACGGAAATAGAAAGCAGCGATACCCTGCAAAGCGCCGAAGAGAACACCGACCCAGACGTAATTGCGACTGAATTGGAGCGCACAATTATCTCAGCATGCAACTCCTCTATCCCAAGAAAAACTCGCTTTCCTAAGTCGGCCCCGTGGTGGACGAGAGAACTAACCCTGTTGAAGAAACAGTTACGTAAGGCACGGCGCAACTTCCAAACTTGCCAGAACACTAACCGAAAAGAAGCCCTGAAAGCACAATTCCACTCACTCCGAAACAAATACACAAGCAAAATAAGGGAAGCAAAAGACACAAGCTGGAGAAATTTTGTAACAAAGGAGGGAAACTCCAATCCGTGGGGGATTGTTTACAAAATAAAAACAGACAAGGTACACGCAGACACAGTGTATGAAGCCATTAAAGCCGGTATCTCACAAACAACCACCATGGAACAGACCATAAGGATTCTACTCGATACCCTCATCCCAGACGACGACACAACCGAAGAGTCAGCATGGCACAGAGCAACCCGCAATGAAGTAAACAGCCCTCCAGACACTGAAGACACACCGCAATTCAGCACACAGGAAGTAGAGGCAGTAGTCAAGAGACTGAAAAACGGAAAAGCACCAGGCCACGACCTGATAGAGGCAAAAGTAATCAAAGCAGCATGGCCCATAATGAAACAGACACTCACCAACCTCCTGAACTACTGTCTATCGGCCGGAGTATTCCCAACAACCTGGAAGAAGGGAATGATAAGGGTACTACTGAAAGACAAGAGCAAAGACAAAACCAACCCGAAATCATACCGACCAATATGCCTTCTGCCAATACTCGGCAAGGTATTGGAAAAATTAATAGCCCGGAGAATGGAACCCATCTACAGCACCCACCCTCTCTCATCGAACTGGCAGTTCGGCTTCAAACAAGGCAAATCTACCGAGGACGCCATTGTTAACCTCCGAAGAACAGTGGAGCAAGCTCCAGAGAAATACGTGGTCGCACTGCTATTCGATATTGTCGGAGCATTTGATAACGTTTGGTGGCCGTCGATCCTGTTAAACCTGAGGAAACGCAGCTGCCCTAAGAACCTTTACAAATTAATACAAAGTTATCTCTCGAACAGAACAGCGACAATCAGCACAAATAGCAACATAGAAAACTGCAAAATTGTCAATAGAGGCTGCCCACAGGGCTCTATCTTAGGGCCCAACTTCTGGAACATAATTTTCGACGACCTACTCAACACCATAGAGGCAACCGGATACCAACCAATCGCGTACGCGGACGACTTGGTAGTCATCATACCGGGAAACTCCAGGAAATCCGTCGAGGAACAGGCAAACGTGGTAGTGCAGCACATCTACAGATGGTGCCGAAACTACAAACTGGAACTATTAAAAACGAAGTCCGAGATGATACTTCTGAAAGGCTTCCTAGATACCAAGCGGCCGCCAACGGTAAAAATCGGGTGCAGCCCCATGAAAATGTCCACCACGGTCAGGTACCTTGGTGTTCATTTCGGAGTAAGGTTTAATGTAACACCACACGTTCACCATATATGCAATAAAAGCAAAACGGTCTTCAACAGATTGTCACAAATCGCTAAAGCACACTGGGGAATTTCACACAGGAATATGATGATCCTTTACAAGGGCATCTTTGTCCCCATACTCACATACGCAGCATCAGGATGGAGCGACAAGCTAAATGCCTGGCACTCAAAAACACTGGAGCAAGCCCAGAGATATGCACTGGTCCGAGTAACGAGAGCATACTGGACGATCTCCTTCGACGCACTAACGGTTCTAGCAGCAGTCACACCCATAGACATACTTAATAAAAGAGAGACGCGCAACATACTTGCTGAAGAGAAACCTACCTTTCTCTTATGGAACGATAACATTTGAATCGCGGGGAGCGGTTCTGGAAAGTAGGGAAGTGATCGATATACGGAATACAATAAAAACAGAAACCAAAAGGCTATGGCAAGATAGATAGCAAAGTTCGGAAAAAGGAAAAATAACCCACAAATTCTTCGGAAAAGTAGAAGGCAGACTCGACTCCGTCTGGATAAAACTAAATTTTCACAACATGCAACTACTTTCTGGACATGGGCTCCTAAAAAACTACCAGAATATAATAAAAGTGTCTGCAACAGAACACTGTCACTGCAACAGCATAGACTCCGTCGAACATCTAATCTTCGAGTGTACACACTTGGCAACCTACAGTGCCTCACTAGCACAAAAATTACAACTAGCCGGACTCCGATGGCCATGCCAGCTAGAAAAACTCATACAAAAGGGGACATTCGCTGAGTTCTCAGAATTCGCAAAAGCAGCAATCCAACACAGACAGCAACTCGAACGGTCACTACCCAACATGCACCCCCAGCCAACGACACAGCAACAGACACGCGCAGCAACCACACACACGGAACAAAGGCTCACCAGGGCAAGGAAAAGACTACAGCTACAACAGAACACGAGACAGCACCGGACCACAGAAGAACAAGACAGAAATAGGACACATCAGCCAAACGCACAGGGATGAAGAGCGGACAGCACCAACGCCAACACCAACACCAAGGCAAACCTCGCTTCTGGCATCGCGGGCCTGCGCTCGTACGGGCGCAGGTGCACAGAGCGAGCGGCGAAAGTGGCGCAAGCCATGGACGCCGAACACATGCGTGAAAACACGCATGCCCGCTAGAGGCTGAGCTTCAAGCTGGCGACCCCACCTCCTCGTGGTCCCCGCTGGGCAACGCTGTCCAAGCACAGTTTTGCAGGCCAAGCGGCTAAGTGGGTCGCTTCCCGAAAGGGACAGCCTACCTTTCCGATGATCCTTAATTGGTGAGGGAGGGGTTTTTCCAATCCCGCCGTTCATAACACCTACGAACGTGACCCCTGGCAGTGGTTCAAGGCGCTCCCAACACCGACCGGTATAAGCGAAAGCTTAGGCACGGCAGAGCGGACCCTTCCGGTCCACCGAACGCTCATGATTCAGACAATAACAATTCCTTTCAATCAGCAATCAACTGCCGTTTCGCGCTTGCACAGTGTAACCAACCGGAACACCACCGATCAGAAAAGGTTAAAGTCGTTATGTCGTGATTGCTATTTGGCATGTCAGGGTCCCGCCAGAGTTACACACCTTTAACAGATCTCATATGCCAAATAGATCGTGGATTTCGCGACCCTGGAATACCCTCAGAGTAACAGTACTTCTTCAAATATACAGGGTGTCCCATAACTGGTGGTACAAGCGAGTAAGGGGTGATTCTACGTGAAAAATTGAATCGAAAATTTAGAATAACATTTTTTCATATGACGCTTTATTTTCAAAAAATATACGTTTGAAAATTTGTCGAGTAATTCGGAAACTAAAGGTCCTGTCCGATAAGCATAAGAAGAAAGTAAAATCGATGTAAGAGATATCATCATGTTGACAATGTTTGTAAACATTGCGAGAAGCACGGAAGTCCTCTCCTACTCAGAACAGTAAGATTGTAAAATCCGTCGAACTGAAGCTGGTCCAAGTGCACGCGTACTCGACAAATTTTCAAACTTATTTTTTTCGAAAATAAAGCGTCATATGAACAAATTTTATTCTAAATTTTCGATTCAATTTTTCACGTAGAATCACCCTTTACTCGCTTGTACTACCAGTTACGGGACACCCTGTATATCTTTAAAATACTAAAATAGTCCAAAATTTAGATACAACTATTATATAATAGGGTTCATTTTTTAATAAATCGATGTTAACGATTCATCAATTACGTATCTATATATACACGATATTTCAAAACATGCGGACATAACTTCAGGGATGAATTCGGTACACTAAAATAAGAAAGAAAGTTCGTGTAAACATAAGCTCAATATGATTTCGTTTTCAATTTATAACCCTTTTTGTCTTACAGTAATTCCTATGACTTTGTTGCCAGCTTCTTCCAATTGATTATAAGTAACGTTTCTTAAGACGTGGATGATCCTCTTGTACGCTATGTAGACACTAATATCATAGAATAACATAATATGATATAGGTTAGACTTAAGTGAATCGGAACAAAATCAGAATTCAGTTCCTATTTGTTGTATCATCATAGAAATGAACATTTTAATCATTCACATTGCCTCATCTCCCTCATGCACTTAACCCAATAGCCTGTCAATTGTTCTATCAGCTGAATTATTAGTTCAATCCTATCCGTCTCGGTCTACTATAATAGCAATTCCTATAAAAATAATCAAGCAGACACTGCGCATATGTTTGTACGAACTACTTTTCTTATTTTAGAGTACTGAATCCGTCTCTCAAGTTGTGCCCACATGTTTTGAAACACCCTGTATATGCGTTTGCATATATGTAACACACATATATACACACATCTGATAGGTGTAACTGCAGTTCTTATATTATTATATAGATCGCGATGGAAGTGCTATACGGTAAAGTTGCCTCATATGTGAACCTCTACTAATATGAGACCCTAGTCTAACTCTATCGAATATCGTAGCGATGCTTCTTAAAGATTGCACACTATTATCACGTCACATGAAATCGCATGATTTCAGTTGACAATCGTAAAGTGAGAGAAAGAGGTGACAAAAATAATTTGTATCACTGTCTCTTTCTCTCATTCCACTGACCTTAACTGAAATCATGAATTTTACGTGACATAACAATAGTACGCTTGTGCCTTTAGTTTCATGATCAATCGCGTATTTTCTTTTTGTTCGTTTTTAGACCTTGAAATCATCTTACAAGTTAGTTACAAGTTATTAATCATCTTTGCGCGATGCCGTAACGTTGGGGGTAGTAGCGGCTAGTGAAGGGCGCTGGGCCTACAAATATACCGGACGACGAGTCAGTCAAGACAGAGCGTTTTTTGGTCACGAAGACACGACGAGTAAAGCGAAACAAAGTGATTGAAGTCGAGAGAGCCATCCTTACAAAAACGTGTATCTAATTTTACGATAAAATGTCCTTAAGGCGGTAGTCCCCTCGCGTGACGTCACAGATTTCGTAGGCATGGTAGATTTCGTTACAGTAAGGTCATTTCCTACAAGCTTGTGGCTGCCTGACGAATACGAGGCGGAGCCACTATCGTTTTCCTTCACGAAAGCGTAGAGTAATTCACAGCTGTTTATTGTGCGTCATCGGGGCAAGGGGAGAAATCGTCAAGAGGCAGCAGCGTTGCCAAAAATCATAGACAGGGTTGCCGCATTGCCGCCGTGACAATTCAACGCAACGATAGCATGAGAGTGCTTTGCGGATCGACAATGAAATCCGTATGAAATATTTTGGTCGCCAGTTCGCGCCTCGCACAAGTTAAATAGTATAGCCGGATAAGGGGGTCATAACTGCCCTTGAACCAAATTAGACTTTTGATGTACCATTTGATAACTTAGCCAAAGAAAAGCTTTCGCACCAAGTTTCAATCCTCTATCTCGATCTGGGGGGTAGTAATGGGGAAGAAATGAAATATCAGTTTTTGCCATATATATCCCATTTAATGGCAAGCAAAAATTCTGAGAAAAATCTGACATATTAGAAATATGATGATATATATTAGTGCATTTTTTCGGATTTTTTTATTGCAAAGTTTAGGTGTACAAAATGGAAAACCCTAAAAGAATCTGAAAAATGCAGATTTCGTAGTGAAGTTGTAAGAACACTACTTTTATATTTTTACGATAACAACATATTATTATAACTATTGTCCCCAATATCTTTCAGATTTTTTGGAATTGTGCGTTGTAGTTAAAAAAATTAAAAATCAATTTTGCCGGGGTATTTCGCGCGAAAATGCATTCCTTACTTTAAATTCTTATGTTTTCCATGCAGTGAATACCGTACGTGATTTTTAATAGTTCTACACCTGGAAGAATAATATATAGATAACAAAAATAATAGATTCAGTCAACTATCACTATTTCCCCACACTATATCTTAAAATAGAAAGACTGATTTTACTGATTACATTGGCAGAGTGGTTATAGGTTCTGCCTGTGAATCTTATGTTGGTTATTTTGGTCGTGAATTCCCGCCGCGCACAAATTAATCTTTCTTCCCTATATTTTTTCTTAATTCATAACTACATGACAATTAAGTTTGCTTCCATAGATTTACTATTCATATGATTTGTTAATTATAGAATCACTTAGCTTCTCTGACACCTAATAAATAAAAGAAATCTATTTCAATAGTACTTATCGTTAATAAATATGGTTGGATTGAAGTACAGGTGTGTGGTGTCATTTGATACATTTATTTGATCTAGCAAATACTAAGTAATACTCGTAAGTAGATGAATCCGTGGCTACAGAGATAATCACGTAAAATGTGCTCTGAAATTATTTCTGCGTATACTTCAGAGTAAAATATTCTTAAAATTACTTTAACATATTTTGCAATTATTGCCACTTATTGGCATATTGTATAGTTACGAATAAATGAATAACGAACTTATGACGAAAATGATAAGTATCGGTTTACAGTCTGAACTCGTAGTCATTCTGCCAATCCAATCATTAAAATTATCTTTCCAACTTCAAAATATAAATATATGAATTAGTTTCAATTAACTGAATTTACAACTTCTATTTACAATAGAGTCCCGATTATCCAGCCCCATTTGAACCGGCCTCCGTTTTATCCGGCCACATTTTTGTTGATATGAAATATTCTGTAATTATTCACTTTCTTGCGTAATTATTGTCACATGTATTTGTAATTGTTTAAATACGCAACCTCATATTAATTTCTTTTTCATTCGTACTAAATCTCTGAGTACAGTATTCCACACTTCTCAGAAAATAGATAGAGATGAGAAAATGAGTCGCGCAAACGGAAAGATTGCACTTGTAAGTGTGACGAAGTATGTTGAACAGGAAGAAGATTCATCGACAATTGACATATCATTTTTGAGAAAGTAGCGTGACATCACATTAACTAACGAAACGAAATAAAAGAAACTGGAAAGATTACCAACTTTTCTGTGAAAAATGACATTAAACAAATATTACATACACATTATCTAGCATTATATTATATTGAGATGGTGTGATTGTATATATGTACCGTATGTACATACGTGTGTATAAATATTAAACATTATAAATATATTAAATATTAATTTTTTGGTATAAACATAACAATCTATAAAACATGCTGCCAGATTAACTGGCCATTTGTTTATCCGGCCGAGCTCTGGTCCCGCAGGGGCCGGATAATCGAGAGTCGGCTCTATATATTGTTGTTCCGAATATAGAAATATTAAAAATCACGTAACGCAGTCACTGCATAAAGATCATATAAAAATGTAAAGTGAAGATTGCTTTTTCGCGCGAATATTTCAAAAAGATTGGTTTTTGATTTTTATAACTACGGTTCACTTTTCCAAAAAATCTAAAAAAATTGGGGATAATTGCTATAATAATATGTTGTTACCATAAAAATATAAAAATAGTACTTTTACAGCTTCACAGCGAAATCTGCATTTTTCATATTAGTGTAGAGTTTTCCATATGTTATACCTAAGTTTTGCGGTAAAAAAATCCGAAAACTTTCTCCAACATGTTACCATACATATTACTTTTCAAAATGTAAAAAAATTATGGTACGACTAAATTGAATTCTGCCTATGCGTGTGTCGTGGACGCGCTGCGTTGCGTTGCGTCTAAAAGGTATCGCTGCTTGTTTTGCTTTTCCGTAAACAAATCGCGGTGCCGCTTGCCGGGCGCACGGCAAAACGTGCGGTAATCTTTTACAGGAGGAAAGCGTCGGCGACACACGGAAAGGCAGAGTTCAATGTAGTGGTACATCGATCTACTCCTCCAGTCCCAGCCAATTCTCATTTGGTCTTTATGATTAGGCGCCCCTCGTGCATAACAGCTGAACTGAACTTGATACGTATTTTGCTCTGTTTTATCGTTAATATGGCGAATTCATCCGAAAACGCATGCCTTCACGCGATACAACTTTTCGTCCTTATATGAGAAGCTTTTGAGTCGCACGATAGCTCATTCGAAAGGGGAGACTTCAACGCGACGTGGTCAGGTATTCATTTCATGCAGATCATTCTCTCCGTATCAAAAAAATGCTTAGATTCGACGGCTGTCGAGCTGTCATTTTTTGCTCCGCTTTACAACGCTCATATTATTACATATTAACATAATTTGACCACAAGACTACCTGACCACGTTGCGTTGAAGCCTCCTCTTTCGAATCAGCCCTATTTCGAGCCAAAATTTTCTCATATAAGGACGAAAAGTTGTATCAGGCAAACCCATATTTTTGGCCCATTTTGTCGGTAAAGTCAACTCTCTGACATGCCTGGCCGCCATTGGGGACTACCGCCTTAAGAGGCTACATATGTATGTACACCTAGATGAGTAAAAAAATTGATTTTTCAAAAATATGCTTCTTTGATTGTATGATATTTAAACTATATACAGTTCAAATTTTATTTAAAAATTCGTAACATAGACGAAGTTAGAGCCTATCGTAGACAAGTTCCTCATCAGACTCTTCGCGCTTTAATCAATTCCTCTGCGCTCCAGGTACTGGGTACAAAATTTTCAATTTTTTCACAGTTTTACAACTATTTCACAATACGTAAAATGTGCAAAGTGTAATGGTAATATGAAATTTATGTACGAGAGCACTCGTAGACCTGGTTTTAAAATCATAATTATTTGCAATGGCTGTAATCCTGTTTTAATTCTGTCGTGCCCGTATATTGGTCCTGCCTATGAAATAAATAGACGTTTTATTTATGCAATGAGGCCAATAAGTGTTTGTCTAAATGGCGCTAGAAAGTTCTGTGGCATAATGGACTTACCAGTGCCTATTGCACAAAGCACATACGATATAATAGTGAACAATAAACATCGAGCTTCTTCCGCGGTGTGTGAACTATTATTTAGAAGTGCCGTAAAAGAAAAGGAGTCATTGCCAGCACAAAATAATAGTAGTGATAGTACGCAGTTAATAGTTTATAGGGACGGGACTTGGAAGAAACGCGGATTTACTTCACTCTTTGGTGTATCAAATTTCTTTGGATGGTTTACTGGAAAAGTTCTTAATATACTTGATATACATTATTCTTGAAATCAAGTTATTGCAAATCTTGCGACGACTGGTTATCAAGAACTAATACGGTCGAGTATGAAGATTAGAAATGAAGTCATCGCACACCAGTGGGTTTCATTCGAAGACAATCGGCGGCTGAGCTTGGCAGAGCGAGCTACAGAGAGTTCCAGCAAAGAGGCCAGAACGATATCAAAAAAGTTGAAAAAAGATCAAATTGAAGCTTCAACATCGACAGAAGGACGGTTATATCGCCCCGGAATCAATAATTCAATGTAAGTATAAAATGAACCAATTTCTTGTGTAGACATCCATGGCCAAAACTTTAAACGCGTTTTCGTCAAAATCATGTTTTCCAAAACGTTGCCCAAAATATCTCGAGAACTAATGAACCAATCTCGTTAAAATTTTGCACAGAATTTCTTTATATAATTATCTAGTAGTTGTCGTACGTTTTTTCTTAAATTCTATTTTTTCTTTATAAACAAAAAAAGCACGATTTTTGTAGTAAAAAATCATACGTCCACATTGAAATGGTCGCCATTTCATGAAAAATAAAAATTTAAAAAATCGGCTACGACAAAAACTTCCTTTCCGATAAAAACTCCATGAGATATCATGGGCACCGTAGAAGCTTTTATCACAAAACAGGCTCTACAAGAGAACTTCGACCAGATGCATTGTTCAAGATTTTCTAATGAAATTTACAGGAAATATACGTTGAATTGTATACTGTAAGATGTAGTTGGAGATTTTTCAATCAAATTTTTTTTTCATAAAAAAGAAGTTGTCAAAGTGTACCCAATTTTTCCTACCGCTAGGTGTATGTAGCCCCTTAAGAGGGCAGACGCCATTGGCGCGCCAATGGTAGCGCAAAGAAAGCATGTTAACGTTAGTGGCAAAATTAGGAGAAAAATGCAGGTTATGGCATATTACGGGATGCAACTTTTCATACTTATATACGATTTTGTGTTGAAAAATAACTCATTCGAAAGGAGTTGAAACTCGTTCAACGCAGCACGCTCTGATTGTGGTGTAATCAGATTCCGTTGATAAATAGCAATATAAGCGTTATAAAGTGCAGCAAAAATTGACAGCTTAACAGCCGTCGAATCTAAGCATTTTCTTTTGCACATTTATAACATTCGCTTTCGTTACACACTGATTCACTCATTCGACGTTCGGAAAGAAACGAAGCAGGCAAAAGACGTAAGAGTTAAAACAATAGGAACAACCCATTAAGCAAATTGATGCCTTCTCCTGGTTGACATCTGGTATCTTACACTACTATTTTTATGCTAGGATATATTTGGAGCATCGGATATTCTCCACAGATATGATACTTATTATGGCAAAAAAGAACAATAAAACGAAAGAGTTTTTCGCCCATAACATATTTTTTATCAACATAAAAATTGATCTAAACAATTCCCATTTCTTCGTTAACAAAATTGTGCTGTGCATATTAAATTTCCGTGAACGTTTTTCAAAGTATTGTCTGTTTTCAAGTGTTTGCATACAATACGAATCTTTTGTTGTTAATTGCAGACGTAAATAGAATAATGTGTAAGTGTACGTATACTTGACGAATCTTTAATACCGATTTTTTTGAAAATGAAACTTCGTATGTAAAAATATCGATCAACATTTCCAATTTAATTTTTCATATAAATTCGCAGCATTTCGGTCTGTACTACTAGTTTAGAGACACTCTGTATATTTCAAATGCTTATATTTTAAATAATCGTAAATATTAAATGTATACATTAATGTAGTGTTCCCAACCTTTCTAAAGTAGCGACACACTTTAAGCTAGCTAAGCTTTTGTGGTACACTATAATTATTGAAAAGAAACTCTGCAGGCAATACAATATCTAATATAAGTAGAGGCAACGCTCTGCGGATAACCAATACCCATTACTAGTACACGAATCATATTTTTCAAAAAATTGAATATTTTAACTTCAAATTAAATTTTAATGAAATTCTCGACACATTGCAGCACAGTGATCGAATTTTCTAAAAAAACGCCGGATAAAATATGAAGACGTTATTTGATTTGTATAAAAATTGGTATAGAAGGCTTTTTGGTGATGGTGATTATGAATCTAAAACTAAAAGTGCAAAAAATAAAACGGCGGACAGATGCATGAAAGAAGTATCATATTTAGTTGAAATTTAGTATCTTAAGCAGTTCGGTATCGCTGAATTACGTAAAAATTGTTAATGTCTACGTCCAGTTCATATCTATGTCAATTTCGATGTCAGAAACGCAAAATTCAAAATGGAGGATCTAATGTCGCTGATATAAATATTTTCTTGAAGTTACTTTTTATGGAAATTAATAATTGTCTGATTTTTGTCTAAAATTAAATGTTCAGAATGGTGAATTCAATTTGGTGTGCATAAATTGACAATATTTTTAAAAGTGGTGTGTACGTATTTTTAAAAGTAGTATAGTATTGTGAAAATAATGTTTTTTAATATTAATTTTAATATAAACAGTCATTTACTTTCGATGTGTCCTCACATATATCTCGTTCATACAAAATAAGTTCTGTCCTTCACGTAGTTACATTCCTTTTAACTTTCATGTGCCGTGCGGAAGTTTAAGAGTAGGTCAAATATTCGGAGAATGACAACACCGATTGAAGCAGTAACTGATGAAGTCAAAATAATTCTACAAGGACCGAGTATCAACTGTGGTAGGCCACAAATGAGATTCAAGCTCATTAGATCAATTTTTTCAATTCCTAGTAATAATTTAAAAAAAATCATTTGGAATTCTTGAATATAGATATCTAGATAAGCGGCATCCTTAAGGTCGTCTGTGATGGGAATAAATAGGTGCTCATTAACACTTTAAATGTTAGTATTTAACAGAATTGCAAATTGGTGCAAGATTTTTCGATTGGATATTATTAAGTCGTGAACCTAGTCCCAAGGTCAGTAAATAACATTAGTTCAATTTTATCAAAATGTGACTAGGATTTAGGTTTAGCATCTTCAAAGGCAAAATGCAAGGATAAATCTGAAGGTATTTTATATTGTTCCTACCCAAAGTTTATATTTAGAACACCTACTTCTGTCGACAAAAAAAATGCTCCATGTAGAATCCATTATACTCTATAAGCATATGAACTCTCATTAAAGTCAGGGTGTTCGTGTTTGGCTAATTGTACAGTAAGTGGTGTCCGAATATTAATGAGAATAACTGTACATTGTATATTCTTGCTTCTCCAGGAAAAAGTCCCCCGATTTTACACACACCTCGATTGCTAACCTTTCGCTTCTATCCGGTCGGATAATCGAGGAACTACTGTATTTATATAATACGATGAAATATTTTTTGTTAATTTTGATTGCTATAAAAAATTTTATTTTATTAGGTCTTTGGACATGAAATGACAGTGTTCACACATTGACAAATTCACTATTATTTTCATACATTAGAATTATTGATTGCTACGTATCGTGGAGCACTGACTTAAGGCTTATTGTTTAAAGTTATAAATGCAAAACGTATTTTACTAGAAAAGTTAGGTACACGTTATTTAAATTCACTTAGAAACAGAGGAGAAATTCTAATCAAATTAGAGTAATTTTGTTGTACAAGTTCAAATCGGTATACAAAGCAGCAGAGGCTACATGAATTATTATTGGAACATTTGGACTACAAACTGCTAGCTAGTAAATAGGGAACACGATTTTGGGTTGAAACATTCTGAGTGGAATCATGTTGTCTGCTAATATGACTCATAATAATAGTTTAGATGCATATTAATTTTGCAAAGCATTGCAGGAAACCTAGTAACTCTGCAGGAGCATCTCCTAATTATAAAATTCAATTTTGACAGCGTTATGGTAGTTTAAGTTTTACATTTGAATACACTATTTCATGTGAAATAACCTAATTCATAAGGTGTACTATGAAAGTTATAATCTACAATCTATTATAAATCGCAAAATTTATATGTTATTTGCAGTTAAAACTATTCAAAATATTTTAAATATAAAAAAGGATTAATAAAATGTACAGAAAATTTATATATAATGAACTTATTAATAAAATTGTAAAACAGCTGGCTGAAAAGGCAATAAGGACGTTTAATGGGAAATAACAGGTTTCGTTCGCTGGAATTGTATCTGGCACTATATTCATCAATAAAGTTTAATTCCCTCTGGGTATTCCCTTTCCCTTTTTAGACGCGATCAAAGCGACCACGGATTTACGCGATTCTATGTTGAATGCTTCAATAATACAAACTGAAAGCGCGTAGATGCGTTATTGAAATTTTCACGTTACCAAGGTTGCAGACAGAAGTTAGCGTAATGAAGAGGGAAGCGACTGAAAAGCAAAATGCACTACAATCCGCGGATTTTAAATCACAAGTACTATCATTATTTCAATAATAATATAAAAGGTTGGGTTACAATGCTATCAGATGCTTTAAATGTAGCTTTCATTCATTATTAGTATGGAAAAAAGGAGACCGATTAAAGATTTGAAGGTAAATATTCCCATCTTTGAACATTATACAAGTATCATGACAAGTTTAATGCGAATGTAACTATAATAAGAAGTATAATGAAGATATAAATATAATGAGAAGTTTGGACGGTCTTAAATTATAATTATATGAAACAAAAAATATGTTTTCGATTATAAAAGACTAATTTTTTAGTATTATTATGACACAATCCTTTCCTATTCTCTGTTTATACATTTCTGCATAAATGAATATTTCATATCATTTCGAAAACAATGTACTGGCAAACATTTAAAAAAACTGAATATAGGGGGAAAGGGTGTAATGGATAATTAGAGGAGAATCAATACGAGATAAAATATTCATTGCAAGCTACCGTTCACAAACTTAAACAATGAAACTATTAATTGAATAAGAAAATAATCAGTTCATATTAACTTATTTGGTAAAATACATAATTTATGTAATGTAATATAAAGTCTCCCCTTTCGAATGAGTTACTCTTTGACTCAAAATCTTCTTACGTAAGGAGTAACCTGTATTTTGGTGCTAATTTTGTCAGTAATATCAACCTTCTATCATGTCACGTGGTCGAGAAGTCATGTGACTGCTCTAACCCCTTAAAATCAGACTCATAGATTAGGAGAGTTTTTTTAGAATATGACATTTGAATTTTTTCATTAATTAGTGTACGTACTGTAACATTATGTGATAACGCCACCAAGATGGAAACGCATAGCTTTGCCAATTGGAGAAAAATGTGAAATAATTAACAAGCTCAAAAATGAGAAGTCTGCAACAAATTTAGCATAAGAGTATCATGTTATAAGATCAACTGTCATGTAAAACAAATGCAAATAACAGATATTTCAATGAATCGGAAGACTTTAGTGGCGGATTCGTAAGTGTAATTTCTTTGATTTTATTAAAGATAAGAGGAATATTGAAAAACATTGTTTGTCTTTGATTTTGTATAAATTGCATTCATATAATTTCAGTATGTCTCGATTATTTATTAAATCGAATTGAATGCTAAATAAAACGTCCTCGTTGTTCCATCATACGAGAAATTCACTCATATGAATGTTTTTACCTCCCAGTTAATTCATACAACGGAAATTCTATTGTGCTACTTTTTAACTTATTCTCACTAAAATATTGAACTATATAACACGCCTTTCTGAAATTTTTGTACACAATGAAAGAGAAAAAACGTTTCTATTTCAGTGACGGTTACGTAACTAATGTTGACACAGACGAAGTACATAATAAACCTATCATGTGATAAGACTTCATGTCACGTGGTTTGAAATACCGACATCTAAAAAAATCAGAATTTTCGAAAGAATATTTTCCTTTTTATTAACAAAAAAAAATGTAAACACTTGTAAAGTATTTTAATACGTAACATGTAAAAGCAAACACAAAAGCTATAAATTTTATGCAATCGGAATGGTAAAAATGAAAATGGTAATGGTGTCTCGAAATACTAAAACCACGTGACAAAAAACAGCATTTGGTAATATGTCTATTCTGTACTCAGTCTGTATTTTTTATAAGGAATTCATTATTCTCTTCATTATGCCTATTTTACGCTTCATTATGCATAGTTTCAGTCGGAAAATTAAAAGGATTATCCTATTGTTTTAATCTTCAGTATTAGATTATCTTAATGTTTTAATCCTCAATATTACTTCCATTCAAATTAAAAGACAATACGGGATGTTGATACCACGGACTGTAAGCACCTAAGGCACAAACGAGGGACAGGATAGACCTATCATCATTGACTAAGGACAGGATAGACCACTTATCCAATGCTTATCTTTGTCACCCGGATTTAGGGCTCATCCTGTTCTTAGTCAATGCTATCATCTTATAGGACTTCGTGTCACATACTCTGAAATACCGACCTCGAAAAAAATTCGAGTGTTTCATACGCCCTCTGCATTTTAATGCGGTGAGTGTAAGAAATACCTGTGGAAATGTCGCTGACGACGATAAAGTCGACGGACTCAAGTAGATCGTTCTCTTTCACGCGTCACGAAGAAATCTGTTTGACCACTATACACGGTGTCCCATTTAAATAATCTATTTAAAAAATTTTGTAAACCACGAATGATGCTAAAAATGGTTTCAGGCAAATGTCGAATAGTTTCAAAGAGTACACAATTCAATAATGATTTTTACCAAGTAGATGCGAACAAAAAAAATATTTTTTATTGTGATATTTGTAGTTACCGCTACTGTGAAGAATTACAAAAATTATAATATACTTTCGTGAAATATGAATAATATATGTACACAATATGTAATAGATTCACTACAAATTTTTATGCATTTATAATGTTACGTGTAGACATGTTCGAGCGGGAACGATAATGTGTGTTTGCGTAGCAGACAGTAAAGGTAATAAAATTTGGAATTATTATACCAAATTATTAAAAGGTTTTGGGTTCGCGATTGTCTAGTCCCATATGGGTCCTTGGTAGTGCAGTCGTTAATTATGTTTGGAGGCTGATAATTTGTTGGAAATAAAGGTTGAAAAGAGTTTGAATCAAATGTAGATGGATATATAGTCAATATAACATATATTCTGAACAAGCAATTTGGAAAATGGAAATGATAATGAATTACAAAATGTTCGAAGAGAAATATGCAGATACAGAAATAAAATATTTGATATAAGATTTGGCTTTTACAATATAGGTATTATGAATGTCAACTCAATAACGATAAATTAGGGAAATCCCACAATGACTACGCATTGATTATCATTGAAAACAATATCGCATAGTGAAATAAAATGGAACTCACCAAATTATAATTTGACAATCAGATTATCTGTTTGTGAATTTACTGTATGCAAAAACCTTATTTCGCACAATTACTATAGATGCTTGCTTACTATAGATGTTTGCTTCCCAGGCATTCCTCACTGGAGAATTTTAATGCAAGAGGAGAATTTTGAAATTATGGATA
The DNA here is from genome assembly GCA_028830335.1 of Eucera pruinosa. Classification (NCBI taxonomy): domain Eukaryota; kingdom Metazoa; phylum Arthropoda; class Insecta; order Hymenoptera; family Apidae; genus Eucera; species Eucera pruinosa. The sequence continues at coordinate 1,583,749 of JAMYCR010000008.1, read as the reverse complement.
TTAGCGAAAACAAAAGATCAAAATATATTAAACATTACGAATACGGAAAATACGTAAAACAATTAGAATATTTAAAATATGTAAAGTAATAGAAATATAGAAACAGTAAAATCACAAAATAAGAATACAATATAGTTAGACTACACAGTTTAATTAGAATAAGCGGCTTAATTAGAATACGCGGCACTGAGTCTTTTTGTTACTCTAAGTTGTATACAACTTGTAACAAACTCTATCTCAATATTTTGCACTACGGACTACCCGATCACGCACCTCGCGATTTGCTGATCTTACCTTTGAAATGGTAATGAAGCAGCTTTAGCCGTTCGAGAATAAGTTGGATAATCCCACCCTCGAAATGCTCTACTGGAAATGGAATTGTTTATAATCTTTAACGAATCAACGTAGTCGGAAGGTATTGCGGGAAGGGATCGTCTCGTGGTCTCTTTTGCTCTATCTCCAGTGAAGTGGACCAACGCAGTTATAGTATATTCACGCTCCGGTTTACAGTAACGCATATTACTTTCGCATTGGGATCAACGCAGGACTCACGGCGAATGAACTATTAGTAACACGCGCGCTACGAAAATGAATAGCTATATGTAGACATGAAAGAATGCGATAATCGTTCTCACGCTGGACTCACATCACGCATCCTGTTTATAACATCAATTCCAAGGAAAGATAATGCCTATCGGTTATTTATTATGGGACCACGATAATTCCAAGAAGGTATGCGCTATATTTGCAAATGTGCTGCAAGAACTAAATCAAGAGATTAGCTTATTTAAACGTCAAAGGCAAAATATACGAATGACAAGGGATTCCCCATGATGCCATGCATCATCAAATCGCATTCTCGCCGACGTTAGTCATAATAAAAGAATTTTGTTTGGAACGTAACAATAGGAACTTTAAATGTTTGAAAGAATGGAGAATACGTGTAATATGCAAAATTATATAAAATATCCAAAGTGCAGTACATTTTATAATATTTAAAAGATGAAAGAAATTCTATTTAGGTTACACGTGGGTATATATTTATATTAGGATTGCCTATTTGATTTTGATGATATTGAAATATGTTGTAAAATTCAAGATGTTGAGAAGCTTTTCCCGATTTGTGCCTGTGAGCGGCATTCAAAGGTAGATCCTCGAATTTGGGGAATTTTTTAATAACATTATTATTTTCTTAACACACATATCTTAGTAAATATATAAAATGGAACACATATTTAACATTTCTAAACAATAGTATGTGGCTCCACAGTGAGGTAGGCGGTATATCTTAATAATCGCAAGCTTATGTCTCAAGAAATAGTAGTGGTTCTAACTTAGAAGTTTAGAAATATTAGCAAAAATATATTGGTACAACTGCATTGTATTTTGCCTATACGTGCAATACCAATGGGGACACCTGAATTAATGCAGTCGCATCGTGCCGCAAACGGAGTGTCACTTGACAAGATGAAAAATAGGCAAACCAAATCCGCCGGCGAGCGAAGCGGCTAACGCGTTGGCTGCGACTGTGTACGCATTGTGTACATATGCATATAAACAGCATGTAATGTAGTTTTACTAATATGGTTTTGTTAATATCTTCTAACCTATACAACAACCCTGTTACTACCATTGTAATTCTTCAGGCTTGTCTTTCGATTAATATCATCCCCGCCCCCTCCTCTTTGTCCAAATAACTAAACTTTTACCCAGTCTATAACTATGTATGTAATATGAATTTGTGGTAGGACTGGGAAGGGAAGTCTCAAAGTTACGCGAGCCTTCATTTACGTAATACATCAATGTTCCGAACCCCCGCGTATTTCGGGGGGGGCAACTGTACTTTGTATATTGTTTTGTTTAATGGCTGATTCGGTCCGTATGGATCATACATGATCCATGAGTGATATGGATGCCCAATATATACACATACAATGTTTTCTCGCCAAGAATTTGCGGCCGGGCCAAAGTCCGCTGAGGATACGAAACTCAAACCTCGTCTAATCTCTGTCGCCAAAGGAGACAACGAGCGAAAGACAAAGTGAGAATGAGAATCCGAGCATTCGAAGAAGTTTAAATCCCATGTATTTCTTTAAGGTAATTGATTTATCATATTAGTGCAATTTTTTATTAAAATGAAACCAGACACGATATAATTTGTACCACTTTTAGTTAACATTTATGGAATAATTACGCTGTATTATAGTTTCTGACAAATTGCAGAAATGGATTATTTCTAGAAGAGTACATAATTTAATAACATAATGGCATTGGATATGACGTACTTACTTAAAGTATACAATTTATGTTTTTCAAAGGCAGCTGATATGTGCAATACATGTACTATACACTTCGCTCCTTGTAGCTTTCTTTTACTCTATACGATACATCTATCCCAGCGATTTACTTCTCTTTCATATCCTACTTCTCTTAGCTCCTCTATTAATACAATATTTTCACATTTCAATAGGTAAATGTTATCCGAACTATGTCGTATTTGGTCTCATTTTAACCAGAAAAGTATGGCGAATATGTTAAAAGAAAATTTATTAAGAAAAAAATAAAAAACGTACCCATACATTGTATGGGGATTTAAACCGCACGGCTCTGATCAAAGGCGAGCCGACTTGCTTCACTGATCGTGACTCTTGATTCGAAGCGGGTTACCCCTCACGGCCATCGCTGGTGTTGATTAGAATACGAGAATATTGGCAAAGCTGTCATCAGTCCTACGACTATTGATCGGACTGATGATTTTTATGTTTGCGGTGTTGTGACATCGTATGTTTCGGTTTGTATTATAGCGACGGACTTGAAGCCCCCCCCCCCCCCCCAATAGGGGTACGGCTACTCTGTGGCTGAACTCTACACATTTATCCGCGGGATCGCTCGAGTTCTTGGCGAGAAGATATTGTAATAACTGTACGATATACATATATATGTATATACAATACATCTTGAATTATACACACACATATTAAACAAACCTTACATGCTGAAAACAAGCTCTCTTTGGAGCTCCGACACGAACCTGTTAAGTTGCATGGAAGCATACACACTAATAAATCGCCTTAGTGCCTGGTTTAAAGCACAACATACTACCTGTAAAGAAGAATCGACATTACATGTTGCAGTCTACGTCATTCACATTTGATATTAAATTACAGAGTCCGAAACGTAGCTGTGATCAATAGTAACCATTAATCCAACATAAAATATTAATGCTAAAAAAAATTGTTACATGAAGACAAAAATTTCAATTCCAATACGTTTCATCTTCGCTTTGCGAAAACGATATTAAGGGATTTTTACATATACATACATATAACTTGCACTAGTTTTACTGGTAAACAGTTTTGAAAGAACTCAAAAGTTTAACTCGAAAATTATTTGTTTATTATAGTTACTCATTTATTAGAAGCCAAAATTTCGAAACTATGCGCGGGAAACGATTTTTGGCTCTGATTCATTTGAGCTGAGTTTCGGCAGCTTATTTTTGTGCTATGTAAATGTTTATTTACAGCTCGTTCACACAATACGGTTTTTGACCAACTCGGTTATTTTACCAAATCAACATTAACCGAAACCAGTGTCCACACACTTCCATATCGCTACAGAAAATTTAATTTTCATGCGTATATATACTTAGTAAATTGGTTGCCATGCTGACTCGTTCTCAGTTTTATCTTTACATAAACGTAATGACTACGTACTACTTTTAAATTAATTTCTTTAATGTGTTTAGCTCAAACTTTACCATGTGCATAATGAATATGTCATTTGGATACCTATATGATTTTATTATTGCCGAATATAATTGCACTTTATGGTATACATGATATAGGTGCCATTCCGATAATTGGCAGAAGTAAACATAAAAAATAACCGATTTAGTAATTTTATCGTGTACACACATACAAAATATGAATAGTATTTCGAAAGGCGATCAAAATTTGATTCAGCAAAGAACTTGTATCGTTGAAATCTCTCCAACATGGAGAAATCTCGTGGTTCAATGTGTTGATAGTGATATGGTTGAAGAGGAGGAGAATTTGGTAAATAAATTAAACTGAATTGAGCCGAAAGAATAATAATATTTATTGGCTCGAACGATACGATTAGGGGAAAAAGCCTTGCGGCATAAAAATCCCCTTGAAATATGATTAATTTGTTGCAATGAACGGTGAAAGTACGAGCGGTTATGTGTATGTATTGTACGTGTGTTGCGTACGATTGATTGCGATATCGTGCGAGGAGTGTAATGTCTCCTCGCGATGTTGTGTATACGAGAGCACGGCCTGAGACGGAGAACTGGTCTCCGCGCGATTCCGAACACCGAAGTGTGAATCGAGTGGCTCTAATTGATAGAGCCCGTCCGAGCGAGGAGTGCAGGGTCTCACTCGCCCAGGATACGATATGCAGGCCGTGCGCGATATTCGTTGGGCGTGCCAGGGACAACATCAGCTACGAGGAGTTCAGTGTCTCCTCGCAATGTTGTGTAATGTTTGGGTATCGCGGGTGCGCGATGTCGTTAATCGTATGCACGTTGCGACGTTACTCGCGATCTATACCGTCGCGGCCCGGAGAAACGGACTTGTTCGAAAAAAACGACGAGTGCCCGACGCACGATCTGTACCGCACTAGATCAACGACTCAACCCTTTATTCGATATGTTAAGATCTCCCGAGATCCCCGGCGAGAGGGGTGATGGTTAAGAAAAAAAAAGATCCGTTCTTCTTGTTCGTTACAGAATGCAATGCGAGACCGTTGGGTAGTTTATGGGAAGCACGTGTTTACGTTGGAACCGCTCCATGCTAAAATCGACAGACAAAAAAAAAGGCCCTGTGTTGACGCGTATTTCGAGGTACAGGGCTATTCATGGTGGTCTACGCGCCGAGCCACATGAGTTCCGGAAAAGTCCTTCAGTCGCGACAAAGGTTTACGTTCGCGGCTGAACATAACTGATTTGCATGAATGCAATAGTTTGTACATACTTCAGTGAAACGGTTAATTCGGTACACTAACTGACGAAATGAAACTGCATCGTATGACCGAACTATTGGGGCCCATGTATACGACTGCCGAGTATACATGATAGTTTATCGCCACTCTGTACATTTAAAAGGCTATTGACTATCGCTTGATTTAATTGTCCTTTTCGCTATTTAAATGGCTCTGTGGTCTCTTCTGATGTTGAATCGATAACGTCGCAAGTGACACAGAAATGGCAAGGGGGCCTCGAGACTCCCAAACCGTATGACAGAAAACAGCATTGGATGACAGGTCTATACTGTACCTCGTCTGTGCCTATGGGCTCCATTCTGTGCTCGTCAGAATATATCGATAAAGTCATTTCCTTACTTTTCTGGGCAATGAGGCACCATGCACCTCTATTCCAGCACAGCTGCCCGAAGTTGGGCCCTCACACCTCTTCTAGGCGGTCTTGGCAGGCTGTCTTGATTCCTCTACTTGGCACCTTCGCACCTCCTCACTCCTACACTCGTGGAGGGCAGGTGAAATTTCTGATCAGCTAATTATTAAAATTTTATTCCACCAATCTCCTCCTATTTTGGTTTTCCGAGTGATATAAATTGAATGTCACGTACACCTTTATTCAGATTTGCAATCAAACGGATTACAGAGATTCGAGATTCATATACGATACGAATTTACATGTAATTCAAATTTAATCGATTCGATCCATCAATCTGATGATCAATATCAGATTCTTTCAACATTTTACCAACTAGCTACACGGACGAGGTACAGGATAGACGGATCATCTTATAGGACTTCGTGTCACATGCTCTGAAATACAGGTAACCTAAAAATTCAGAGTTTTCGGAAGAATATCTTTCGTTTTATTATCTGACAAAGAATGTAAATACTTCTAAAGTATTTTAATATACAAAATGTAAGAGCAAACGCAAAAGTTATACATTTTAGACAATCGAAATGGTAAAAATGAAAACGGATTGGGGGCTCATGAGCCCCCAATTCGGGTGACAAAGATAAGCATTGGATGAATTGTCTATCCTGTTCTTAGTCAATGCCAGCTATAAAAATAGATTTCATTACCGACTACATCAAACGTTTATCGACCACACGATCCGTAAATACGTTATTTGTGGTATAATTCTTGTAAATACTGTAAATATATCATATTCAAATCTAAACCGGCTGTAAATCATTAAGTTGCGATGCAGTGTACCGAAAACATCGTCGCGTCGCGTAATCGGCTTTACAACCTGATAAATTCGTTCAGAATGACAGCGTTCCGGTACAAAACACTCATACACGATTACCGGTAAAATTCGCTACTTAATAATAATTCGATAATTATCGAGATTTTACAAAGTTCCATATCAATGCTGTTCCATGTTACTTACGTTTACCTTAAGGGACTAGAGCACTCACGTGACTTCTCAGCCGCGCGACTCGATAGAGTTGACATTACCAAAAAAGTTAGAATAAGAATACAGATTATTGCATGTTACGGAATGCGACTATTCGTCCTTATGTAAGAAAATTTTGGGTTAAAAGATAACTTATTCAAAACGGGAAGGTCCAACGCAGTTCTATAACTTGTATTTTTCTCCTAATTTTATCGGTAAAGTCAACTTTATCATATTGTGTCGCCATTGCAGCATAGTCCCCTAAATACTGATTCTAAGCAATACATAACGAAACAAGATTGCCACTTTGGAATGCGAAAGTACAAGTAATAAATTACATCTAAGCAGAAAAGCAATGTCTTTCAAAACCAATACTATGTAGAAAGATTTTGTATATAGGCGCACAAATAGTGTTGGCTTTCATAGTAATATGCAAAAAGTTGGCAACTGCTTACACTGTTTTCTAGAAATTATCTCTGCTTATTTGAAAAATCGGTGCAGTAAAATGATAAAACAGTAGTAATATAGAAGTCAGTATCGAAATGTTTCTCGAAATATTAATGTTCAGTAATATTCAAACCATTATATTTCAACATTCAGTAATATATATGTATATGCTACAAATTCTGTTGTCAGTTGTTTTGAAATATTAGCATATACATACATTATAAAATGGGCCATAAAACTTAGTTAAACGAAAGTAAGAAGAAAATAATCGTGAATTTAATTATGGAAGGTGCAAATCTTTCTAGAATTTTAGAAGTTATAAAAAGTAGTCAAAATGTGATTAGGAACTTCCTAAGCGATCCCTAATGTTGTGGCAAAAAAGAAAGTAACAGTCGATCTCATGCTGCAGATGATCGTGTTGTACGTAAAATATTACAAATTTCATAAAATTTCACTATGCCATCATGTAAAATAGCACAGCAGACAGGAATAATATTTAATGTGAAGAATCTGCGGCGTATTTTACAACAATCTAGTTACATTAAACGTTAGAAACTTAAGAAAGAACTGCCATTAACAAAGAAGCATATCAAACGTTGATTCGCATTTGCTCAGGAGTACATTAGGTAGAGAAAAAAGTATGGGAAAGTATTATTTACGGATGAGACAAGATTCATATTTAATGGATCAGATGGTTAATCGTATTATCTTCACGATCAGAAAAGAAAACGGTTTTTCAAATGAAATGCTAAATGACCGGTTCAGCAATCATAATTTTGAGAGAAATTGGATGTATAAGAAAAACAAATATTCGCTTTATTGATACCACAATTAAAAGATAATGATAGTATGAAACTAATTGATGAGAAAATAGTAAACGTAAAACAAATTTGTGGACATGGATTGACCTTTCTATAAGATAGTACATCAGTAGTGAAAAATAGTTTAAACAAAATAACATTTAAGTTTTACCATGATCGACAAAGTCCTCAGAGTTAAGTGTCATTGAAAACGTAAGGAAACAATTAGTTTGTAGTGTCTTACAAAAATTGCAAACAATTTATTTGGCAATTGAAAAAGCGTGGAATACAGTTTCGTGTAAAGATTTAAAAACATTGTAGAAATCAGTAGTTATGAGAATGTTAGAAGTAATAGAGAAACGGAGAATATAGATACTTTATTAAAATTAAATAAAAATAATATTTCTCCCACACGTGTTTTATCATTTTGTTGATATTTTCCCATATTACTACCAAAGAGACACTGTTTACACACTTATAAGTAGTGTTAGGACTGATACCGTATCGATACTATCGATATTAGTTTATAAAGTTCGATTTCGTATCGAGTAGTATTAAAGATATAGGTATTAAAAAGTATCGCTTGTTTGATACATACACGAGGGAGTCAATACCTGTTTGATGACTATAAGAAAGTATTGATACCTACTTCATACCTACAAGAAAGTATCGATACTTTATTCTATTATTTTTTTATTAAATTTTACTAAATTTTCCTGTTTATGGATATTTATGTACTATTTGCATTATTTTAGCATATAATTCTGAAACCTCGTATTATGCGTAGAACCCGTACATTGTTACTTTCGAAATAATATTACGCGACTATCAATCTTTCGGCAAGCCATTAAATGAGTATCGACAATTTTATAAAGTATCAAATGGATATCAAGTACCTTCACGGAGTATCGAGTTGGTATCAGTATCTTCATGAGGTATCAAACGGGTATTGATACAATATTGTATCGGTTAAGTATCGTTTCAAGAAGTATCACTATCGAAAATTGATACCTAGTACCTAAAATATCGATACCTTTCGATACATCCCATTCAGTATTTCGGTACTGAATTGTTTGAATATCGCTAATAGTATCGGTATCGTTTCGATCACTACCTATAAATCTTTCTACACATTATTAGTTTTAAGAAACACGTAAAGTGCAGGGATGTTTTATCATTTTGTCGTGGAGTGTAGGTACTAATGGACATGCAACAAAATATTGAAGTTGAAATTATTAATTGTTATATATACAGTATGAACCCAGTTTCCATATATATATATATATATATATATGCATATAACCATCAAATGAGTCGCATCCATTGCATTCTGAATGAACCCGTAGGCTATATGTAGTCGATCTGTACCAGATTGTCTTGAACAAATTCATCACGGGTAATGCATGTGTTCTTGGCATTACCTGTGTATATCGTCATCTTCGTCGTCATTACAAGGATTAGCAGAGTTAACGTATGAATCGAAAATACTACTTTCAATTGGCTTAACCATATTTCAGTAAAACTACATCGTAGAAAATGTTTTAGGGCTAGTAGAGGAAGTGGTCCAAATATAGGCTAGGGTCTAAATATGGGCTAATTAAAGTATAGGTGTTATTAAGTGCTTCCCTGTGTCAGGAACGGTGCAGAACTACGATTAAAGAACAAATAAAGTTATACAGAAGAAATAGTAGCCATTTGTTGTATTAACGTGTTTTGTTGCAATCAGTGTCATTGTTACGAAATTCGCAAGTGACTCGCAGTTGAGAACGTGGGACGAAAGTGCCGAGCGTTCAGACCTGTCGATAATAAAACATTTGCCGTGCAGATTAGGCACTGCAAGCCTGACCGCTGAAAAAATTTTGTTCCCCCTCGTTACGGTCCTTTCCCTGATTTTCGAGCGCTTCGTGTAAGCCATCAGAAAATACAAGAAGAAAACATCACGAGTCCTCGCATGACATGGAGCTTTTTATCGACATCGTCTTCAACGAGTAGTCGACTCGCGAGCTCTAGACAATAAACCAAGTTTTTCCGTAAAACGCCAATTCATTTCACTCACGTCTATCATCTCACATGGTTCCAATAATTATCTGTTGAAGTAAGAATTAATTTACTAAGAGCACTATATTGTTAACATTGGAAGCTTTTTGATGCCGTTCCTTTCTGCCGTTTCAGATCAGCAAGTCGCGAGGTGCGTGATCGGGTAGTCCGTGGTGCAAAGTATTGAGATAGAGTTTGTTACGAGTTGTGTGCAACTTAATTAGTGTAACAAAAAGACTCAGTGCCGCGTATTCTAATTAAATTGTGTATTATTATTGATTCGTGTATTCCTATTTTGTAGATTTACTGTTTCCATATTCTTATTACTTTACATATTTTAAATATTCTAATTGTTCTACGCATTTCCGTATCCTTAATGTTTCGTATATTTTTGATCATTTCTTTTCGCTAACATCCGAAACCATAATTTCAAAATTCTCTTCTTGCATTAAAGTTTTAATCTTCAATACAACCATCTCTTCTCCAGTAAGGAAGGCCTAGCAAGCAAACATCTATAGCAAGTGAGCGAAACACGGTTTCTGCATACAGTAAATTCGCAAACAGATAGTCTGATTGCCAAATTATAATTTGGTGAGTTCCATTTTATTTCACTATGCAATATTGTTTTCAACAAGTAATGATAATCAATGCGTAATAATTGTGGGATTTCCCTAATTTATCGTTGCTGAGTTGACATTTATAATTCCTACATTGTAAAAGCCAAATGTTATGTCAAATATTTTATTTCTGTATCTGCATATTTCTCTTCGAACATTTTATAATTCATTATCATTTCCATTTTCCAAATTGCTTGTTCAGAATATAAGTTATATTGACTATATATCCGCCTATATTTGATTCAAACGCTTTTCAACCTTTATTTCCAACAAATTATTAGCCTCCAAACATAATTAACGACTGTACTACCAAGGGCCCATATAGGACTAGACAATCGCGAACCCAAAATCTTTCAATAATTTGGTATAATATACGTAATTCGAAATTTTATTACCTTTCCTGTCTGCTACGCAAACTTACATTATTGTTCCCGCTCGAATACGTCTACACGTAACACGTGCAACACCTAGTATGCGTATGTAAACATTCAATCTTTTATATAAAGTATGGAAAAGAGGTCCTATACAAAGTCAAAATATAAGAGAATTTGTTATGAATTCTCCAGGGAGTAATTTCATCATTAAACTAGCAATTGGTGATATAATTTGAAGAAGATTTGTCACACCAGACGGCGTTATACTAGAGAACTATGTTTGATTGTATGTATGGTATATGAAAGTGAGAGCACGTTACGATATAATAGAAAGAACGACGAATTAGATCTGTATTACAAGTGTAATTAATGTATCATTTTGTATAATAAATATATCCTTTCAACATAATTTGTAGTATATAAACCGCTCATTCGCCAAATTAATTAACTCCACAAAACCGAAAAGTATAGAAATTAATAAAGCAAATATAAATTCTTTTCTAAAATTCCTTTTAAAATATACATTTTGTTCGCGTTGGTAACTGTTGGCCGCCAAATTAATATTGGCCAACTGATTTGATTGCGGTATGTCTCACCCTTTTGAACGTGGGTGAGACAATTGAGTGGTCCGAACGGTGAACCTATTGTCTCGAATGTTAGACGCTGACCTCGATTCCGAATGATTGACCGTTTCATTCGAATCATATGACTCAACTTGTTGTTCTGAATGATGAACCGTATGAGATGAATGTTACTTGCCGACTGTGGTTCCGAAAATTGAACCTTGTGTGCTAAATGTTGCACGCCGATGACTACTTCGATACTGTTCCGAATGCTGAACCCCGATTGCCCCTTGGAGGCGCAAATTCACTCCGCATCGTACGAGTCGAAAGTGAATTTGCTTCGTCGCCCGAATGAGCGCGGAAGTGAAGACGCCGAATTTTCCGATTCGCCAAGACCGACCGCAGTGTCGCGTTCTTGGATTCGATTGACCGCTTGCACGACGCACCAATCAGCGAATCAGAAAATACGGGGAAACGAACAGTCCTAATTGGCGGGCCTCTTGGTCTGAAGCGTTTTCTACGCCACCTTTAAGTGAGTGGTGGTACCTCAGCTGCAAGAGCCCGCGCTGCTTGGGTTTTTCCGGCTTCGCGCGATGTCACCCATTATCCCTTGAAGGGTGTCTCCAAGGGGGTGGTTGTCGCGTGTGTTTTGCAGGCTTCTGAACACGGTCCGAACATTTACCGTTAGGCCTAGCAGCTGCAAAACACGTGTGCCTCCCGTCGTTCACTCGAACGAAAATATTTTTTGCCGGGTTGCAAAAATGACGAAGGGCTGCGCGAAATATACAATCTCTTGAATTGTTCCGTATTTGCGGGACGGAACGCATTTAAATAAACACTGTAGTATGTATTATTACAGGAGTAGCTTTTATCTAACAACACGTAAAATACATAAAGTACTATATTATTGGAGTAATCGTTATTACTTTTATAACTTGTTTCTTATTCCCGGACCAAAGACATTTTGCTCATTTCTTGATGCTAAGCATAATTGTTCAGGAAATTTCGTTTAATAATAAGCAACTAAGTACCAACGAAGTGTCTTAGCAATAAAATTGTTAAAAATTCAAAAAGTGAAGTTAATCACTTTAGCCTGTGAATGGGTCATTTGTAACTCATTCTTGATACTTCCATGATAGTTCAATTAATTAAGTCCTGAAAGATCGGAGGAGGAGCAAAGGTGGGGTGGACGGATGATAGGGGTAGCCGAACCGGTCGTTCCGAGGGTAGAATACCTTCCGGTAGTTACGTATGCAAGGAAACCACAGCCGCGACCGACCACCTGCTCCAATTACGCTTGTTAAGGGTAGGTCACCCCCTACGAGCACCCTGCAGCCTTCACTTTCATCTCAACCGTCTCTCTACGAAAATGTACGCGTGTCACCAGCATGCTTCACTAACGAAAAACACTGATGGCATAGCGATCGTAATGGAAAACACAAAGCATGATCCTAGGAAACTTGTCTGAAGATAGGAAGGAGTCATTCTGTTGAAAAACAAGATAGAAAATTAGATGCCCTAATGTTAATTAATTCGGCTTTAGTGTTACAACATTTTGCTTTATATAATACATAATTGATAAATGCAATTTGTAGTGAATCTTTTACTTAATATAAAAAGGGTATATAAATAATATTAAAATAACAAATGAAGATTATCGTGAATTATTTAACTGTAATAATTCTGTAAATAGACTAACCGATTTAAAGAGTAGTTACAAATAAAATAATTTATATGTCAACCATAAAAAAATCAGAAATTAGTAAAACAATGATAAACGTGTTTCTCATATGGAAAATGTAGTACATTTAGTAACTTGAATATTATAATTTTATATTACGGTAATATTTGTTAGTTATATATGCTGTTCCGTAGGAAGTTGCTGAAACTAAGCGAATGTCTCCTTCCACTATAACTTTCCTAAGTGTCCTATGGGCAATAATTGTTTTGCTGAGGCCCGTCAATTTTATTCTAGCTTTGATAAGAGTAAGATCGTTCGTGCCAAAATGAGTACCCTTACAACGGGGAAAAACTGTATCTTCTCAAGTACTTCGTTTCTAGAGGAAAGATCTATAGTACAAGGACTTTCGTATTAATCGTAAGTACGGGACAAGTAGAGTTGCGAGTGAAGACATTCTAAAAAGCTAAAAATTTATTATTTGCATATAGTCATGCGACCCGTAGTTTAATTTTTTTTATTCAACTTATTCAGTAGCACAAACGATATTTTAGAAGTAGTAGTTTATAGTTTCCGAAAAAAATCGATTATTGTATCAATTCCAATGGTTCATATTTTGAAAATATCTATCGCTAATATCTACAACTTTTATATTTTGTTGAATCAATTAAATAAACAAACAAAAAAATTCTGCTTGCTTATTTAAAACTATGATCCTTTATGTATTCAAAACTACTCGAATTTTTTAATTAGCTACATGCATTTAAAAATACCAGCCGATTGGAGTCAGCAACTTCCTATGGAATACCCTATATTTCTGCTATGGGAACCACATCAAACATCGACATTCCAGAATTGGCCAACAGAAGAGGGGAATATAAAATATTTTACGTATTAATATCACTAAGGAAACTGGATATTTTACATATAAAACCCAAGGGCCTAAGTACCGAACTAGTTAATATAGTAATATGCTTCTCAATGATTTTCAGAAAATGTATCACCTATGTTCCTGAGGTTATTAGTAGATTTTAAAATGTGACTATTTAAAGTATAATAACATAATAAAGGATGCTTCTTGCAAGAAAAGTGGATAATGAAGCGTTTCGATTTTAACATAAGTTTGCTATGTTTCCTCTAAAATTCTAATCTGCGAAGATCTTGCTGAATAAGAAACGGTTTAAATGTGTTTTTAATGGCGTGGAACAATTTTAAGTCGTCAGCATAAAAAAAGGAAATTACAATATAGAAAATACTTTGCTATGTCACTGATAAACAAATTAAATCATAATGATTTAAGATGAGAACCTTGTGATACTTCTGTTTTTACTCAGAAAGTATAAAAGAAAGTATTATTACGTGTATAATAATATTTTGAGATAAAACATTAACCATGCTAGAACACAGATTAAAAAGAAAGTTTAAAAAAAAACGAATAAAATGTGGGACAGATTATAAACGGTTACTACACATTTATCATAAATATCAAAACAGATAAGTAAATTAACTTTGTATAAGTCTACTGAGCCAGTTAATAATATCTTTTGTATCTAATTTTTTACTAATTCCCACGAAAATCATTATTGCATTATTGTATTCCAGCTGCATATTTTAGTTGTTTTTTTTTACAATAATCAGTAACTGATGAAATTTTATGTAATGTATCTATAATGTATACTACTCTGTAAATTCGCTTCTGTTTCAATTTGAAACACTGTCGATTTGTAATTAGTGCTCTTTCATAATCACTATACACGTGCACATATTCCGCTAATCGTTTAATGATTCATTCGTTTCAGCATCTGCCCTGTGCCAATCCCCGTTTTATTTTATTACACTATAACTCGACCATTTTCCATATATCGGATTCATTCAGAAAGGATTTAGGACGGCACGAATTTATGGGGATAAAAGGAAACGATTTATTGCTGATAGTTCAGAAGCGTTTTTCAAGTTTGGTAACACGAAAATGAATAGGAATCTAGTTTTAAAAAGTAAAAAACAGCCTGTCCTTTTACAACAAAAAGGAGATATAATCATACTGGCTCGATTTGTGTAATATATGTAAATAATTAAATAGAATTCACTATATTGTATGTGGTATTTATATCCAGAAGATTTCTTTTTTGAACACAATTGATGAAATGACACAGTATTAGTAATTCTAATAGGCCTCTAACTATACTAGTAATTAAAGGAAATTAGTGTATACACAATTTAACAATCACATTCCAAGTTTAATGTAAAATAACACAAAATAACGCATATAAGTAACGCATGTAAATCAACTCATATTATAATTAACACACACAACGTCAATTTATACTTGAATCACACATAGAATAACTCACGAAAGTACTTACACAGTTATTACAGGAAACATTCATAAATATATTACGCATTACATTTAGCTATACGAAACTTCTATTCGGCTGTACATTTATTACAATCGTAGGAAAACAATGAAAAAATTTAGATAACAAAATCTGAAGCAAAACGAAATATTTAAGATTCAATGACACATAACAATCACCTTTTACATGTAGGTTCTGCATTACATTAAGCCTTTAAAGACCAAATTTGAGATAACGCAACATTTTATCTGTAATTCTTTCAAACATCATAAAACTACAACCTATGCGGAGGAAAAAACAATAATGAAAAAGTAATTAGAAAGATCCTTCGAACATCTTTTCGCAAACACATTGGTAAGAAACGGAATTCGGTAATGTGAATTGGGTAAAAAAACGCGTCGCACAGTAACTTTAGATGGTCTTCTAGTAAACTCGACGGAAAAAAGGCATTTTTTGTTAATATTTTCCAAAAAAAACATGAAACGTTTCAATACAAATGTTTCTCTCCCTTCGTTATTCATATTTTGGTGATACACACACATTTTTTTAGTATAAAATGTTAAAAAATGTAGGAGTTCGGTAATAATATGTACAGGCTGTTTCCAAAAACAGGTCCGGGAAGCTGGCATCATAGCGGTCGTTTTGTTCAACTGATATCAAAGAATCAAAATGAATTCTACTTAATAGGGATACAATTACAGCCTGAATTAGAAAGAAGTCAATATCTCAATTTTTAAAAAATTAGCAACACTTTAAATTTGAAGTATCATTTTTTCTTAGTTTTTTTCGCATTAAGATTGAAATAAAATAGAAAAACACGTCAGATATTAATATCTCTAGTTGCGACTGTAACGAGATGTCTCCTGAATATTCGCTACAAATTTCAAGTTAATTGGTCGATTAGATCTTGAGATATTGTGCCAACCAGTTTCGAAAATACGGTTTCCGATAACGTTATTAGGAAATTCTTTTATTTATAATGCTGTGTCGTTTCGACTCATTATTATTTTGAGTTTCAACTGCTAAACACCTATACAATAGCTCGTCCGAGGACAAACCTTCATTTTCTTTTATTATTTCTAAAATTTTATCCGATAGTGGCGGGTTATTGTGGTATACCCGCTCAGTACTGTTCCCTCCAAATGGCAGTAACTTCGCTATTTTTACGAATTCCGTCAAATGGCTTTGCACGCATATTTTCAAAGGTCTAATCTTTAAGACGACGCAAAAAAATCGATTTTTTCACGCAATTACTGGAAGACCCCCTTAAAATGCAATTCTAACTCAGTAAAAGTAAAAAGGCTAAGTATCTGCAAACATGTTTATTTTCCACCAAATATACTTGGATTTATTTGTAGCATTAGCAAAAAGAGTCCAGTTTCTTGTCCAACGAGACAAGACAGTAACGAAACACAAACGCCCAAGTGATGAAGCAGATTGAATGTCAATATTCGATAACACGAATAAAGACGTTGATATCGCCTTTACTGTCTAGTTTCCTTCAAAAATACAAATTCGACAACCAAGAAACGTAAGATATAACATTTTATAGTATCAACTGTTGCTTCTCAATTATCTACTACAGCAAAAACACATTTATATATGGAAGAAAGAACAAATTAGCAATAACCGTGGAAGAAGTCACGACATATTCTCCAAGAGCAACAAGAATGAAAAAAGCATATAAATTACTGTCTTTAAAATTCATACGCGATATTTGTCATGTCCCAGCTGTTTTTATTAAGGCCAAACTGACAAACACTGTTTACCAAATAATTCGATAGAATGCAAAATCTGTAACGCTAACATTTATCCTCCATAATATCGTTTATTAGAAGCTAAAAGAGATTGCTACCCTGATATGATAACTACCATCGAAAACAAGGCTGAAGCACACGTGTATACAGTAAGACTCCTGTATAACTCGGTTAGTACATACGTTACACGTTGTACGAATTCGCGTTCTAGGAATAAATCGTGTTCTATGAGAAATTTCTTCATGTAACACGAAAAATATAAAGTAACATGTTTAGAATAACTATTGTCATGTGAGCTTTTGTTTTCTATGTTTTACCAATTTCGGACTAGTTTCTTTTTTACTGATTTCTTAAACATTTTTTTAGCACTGATGCTGATACCGTTCTGTTAAGGCTGGACATGCAAAAAAATAAGAGAATTACGAAATAGTAGAAATTGATAGCAATGAAGATAACAATGTTGTGCACAACTGAAGCAAATTTAGTTTTTAAATGAGGAGGATTACTGCATTTTACTACATAGCAAGTTGTACGAGGAATCACGTTAGATAAAAGCAATAATCGCAATATCTTTCGCGTTATACTATCGTATATAGATAAATCGCACAACTAAGCTTTTTGAGTATATTACATCCTACAGTTCTAAACGTATTTTGTACTACAGAAAATATTAAAGAAGTTATATCTAAATGAGGCTTTGCTGGAAACTCTGGACAAAACATTATAAGCAACGTTTTACGGAAGCGTTTTATGGAAATACGAAATTATATAGAAATTATAAATAAAAAAATACATTTGGATTTGCAAAATATTTTTAAAAAAAGCTATTAAGAATAAAATCAGTAAACTTGCGGTCATGCTTATTAAAATGTACGGAAAAAAGTTTATCGTTAGAAAAACAATGCTCTTAATAACGGTGGACAAATAAAGAAGTGTTTTGACGGAAATGTTTTCACAAAGGTACTTCATTTGCAAAGCTACTTTGTCCCTTATTCGTTATGAAAGTGAAAACACCAACGAATGATCGGCCAAATAATTATTTTATAAGAAAAAGACAATAAGGAGAAGGGTTCTAGGAGGAAAGGAAAAACGTGTCGTGGTTTCAAGCCCGGAATTGCTCGATGATGTCGCTGACTCTTCGATAATAGCTTCCTGAAAATGTGTAACCACTTTGGTACAGGCATCAACTGGTCGCAGCTTCTCCTCCTACCCGTAAAAGTTTCGAAAAGTTTCCATGCGGCAACTCGACTCGATCGACGTTCTTCGATCGCAAACTTCCGCCTGTCGATCGTACAAAAGGACGAACTCAACTTCCTTCTTACGACCACACTTGTTCCGAACTCTTACACTTCAGCTTGTAGTTAAGACCGCGTTACTCGCCTTCGAACGTTAACCGCGTATAGCCTTCGGAAAAGGGGAGAAAACGAACGATCGATGCTTGCCATTTCGTTGACTGATAGGGAACGAGCTTCTTTTGGTGTGATAAAAGCGCAAAAGAGTGGCAAAGAAGAAGAAGAAGATTTAAAATTGGTATTATGTTGTAAAGCGAGAATATATTTAGATAGCATTGAAATAACAAAATTGTTTCGCCCAAGAGATTAAAATACATGTGAATGGTTGTTGGCAGGGGTTTATGATACATTTTTGGGGAGAAAGGCTATCTTTTAACTAAAAAGATCGGTGTATTGCCGGCTGTTTTGTGTTTTCTATCCATAGTGTTGATTTCTGGCTATTTCCAGTCGTGTGGAATTTGTATCATCGATGACTTCAAAGATCCAAGATTACAGATTCTTATGTCCAGAGGAGTCAAAATTGGGACCTAAAGTAAGTACCCTAATTTGAGGATTCGATGAAAAGGTCACACCGCTTTAACTTTTACTGTTTCCTGCATCCTCTGCGGATGATTCTTTTATTTATTTTGTATGTGTCGGCTAATATTATTTATAATTTGGATGTATTATTAAAACTATATAAAATTCATTTACCATTTTATATTCATTTTTAATATGCTTTTTAAACTTTCTCTTTATAGTTTTTAAGTGCGTATTTTATATGAAATGCGTAAATTGCAGAATATATTTTACGTCGCGAGTTATGATCACTACTAGAGCCCATTTCAAGTTAACATTGTAGTCTTGAGAGAGATGTAAAGTTTACTACTTTCCTACTGTTTCGGTACCTAAACGAAAAGGGTAAAAGGTTTTGCGATGCCACCCACACTTAACGTGTTAAAAATTCATTTAAGTGAGAACACTATACGTGTATTACCTTGTATGATTTTCGAAAAATATCAATGTACAGTATTATTAAGTATACTGCTATTCAAAAACTCTTCCTTTCTCATAAAGATAAATGGCATTGAAGTATTTCATCAGATCAACTTAACATAGAAATACTAAAATATTATTAATCAGAGTAATCGGTCATTTACGTTCGAACTTACAAACAGGTTTCATTTCAACACCCACAAATCACATTTGGAACAAACAAAGCTGATGTTGATCAATGGAAACTTGGAATCAATGGAAAGTAGAACACCTTATTATTAGTTGGTCGTTCTATACAATTCAGTCGTCTAAAGTTTAATTAAATTTAACAGTGAAACTCATGCCAAAAAGCTGAACTATGAGAGCTAAACCTGAGTACTTGTAAATATTACATATACGTACGTAGTTACTTGAACCTTACAGCCATGGCTTTCTCTAATACAGACAAGATCATTGACGAAAGAAAAACTTGGCATCGCTATAATTAATCCTACGACACTATGCACATTCATCATATTTGTCATTTCTATAAAGGGGCTAGATCAGTCACGTGACTCTTCGACCGCGCGATACGATAGAGAGTTGACAGTACAAAAATAAAAATTAGGAGAGAAGTACAGATTACGGCATGTTACGGGGCGTGACTTTTCGTCCCTATATAGGAAGATTTTGTTTCGAAACATAGCTCATTCGAAAGAGGAGAGTTCAACGTATCGCGCTCTGGTCGTGATTTAATCAGGTTACGTTGATAAATAGTAATATGAACGTTACAAAGTGGAGCAAAAGTTTACAGCTTAACAGCCGTTGAATGAAACCGGGACCAGATTGCGCTGCGTTGAAGCCTGTCCTTTCGAATGAACTATCTTCCGACCCAAAATCTTCTTAGATAAGGACGAAAAGTTGCGCCCCGTAACCGACAAAATTAGGAAAGCATAAACTAATAAAGTAATTACAGCGGTATCATAGGTAGTATATTAACCCTCGGTCGACCAACCGTTAGCCATAACTCAAAAGCTCTGGATGTTTTTGGACCCTCGCTAATTTATACATTAAAAATAGTCTTTCTGTAAAAATAAAATATTGTGGGAGACAGAATATCACGTGAATGTTTACGAATTGGTGCCTAACTGAAGAGTGTTTGGGGCCGAGTGTTTGAAGTTTGGCGTGTGAACGGAGGGTGCATGGCTATAGAAGATTTTGGATGAACATGCCTGACTGGATCCTACGAATGTCTGAGATGAGTGAGAGAAACAGAGAGACAGAATGAGAGAGAATGAATGCGTGCGAGGGTAGAAAATGCATGGAAAGCATGGGTACGAGAGTGCAGAGCGAGTTTCCAGAGTGGTAGGACGTTGTGAGTCAAGCGAGAGTTTTATGTGAGATTGTGCGTTATTGACTATTATTGAATAAACTGTTTTATTTATCGTGTTAAGAGACATTTTCTACTTCCCCGTACCTTGAGACCATGCCACGAGGGGTTTAAATTAAAATAATCCCTACAATATTGTTGTACATATAACAATAAGGGAAAGGTAAGACAATAACATGAATGCGAAATACAGAAAAGTTGTTCTTTATTTGCTATTTACACGGTTTATACACAAAATGTTAGGTATGTTTGGCATGAACTTTACAAATAAATGTATTACATTTTCATTTTTCGTGGTCAGTGATTGACCTTGAATATTGCATGGTACTATATTATTTGCAGGGGCAGTGTATTTCTACGTCCGGTCAGGAACAATTTCACTTTTGGAATCAGTATCTTCATCTGATTCAATTGAAAAAGAAAATACCGCCCTTCCCAGAATCTTGTATTTCAGGTTCAATATCGCTTTGAGAACGATTATCGTCATCCGAAGATTTATCACTATTTTTAAAGTCTTCTAATTGTCAATAGACAAAATTTTCGTCATTGCACAACAAATTTTCTATTGACATCACGACATATATATATGTGTCAGGGTCATCGTACCCTGGGGTTTCGACCTACGTTTTAAGGATCTTAAGGTGCCGATGTCGAGAACCTATATCTGTCATCAGGCGAAGGATCAGTGGTAAGCGATAGCTAGGACCGCGACGAATTCTAAGAGTCGCAGATGTCATGGTGAGAGAGTTCGATACCCTTCTTTGTCGATCACCGAAATGCTCGTGCTTCGTGGCCGATGGCCCGAAGTCATGGTGCTGCGTGGCGCGTGCAGAGCAATAAGGGTGTTCCAGAAGGATCTGGCCACGGAGTGGGGAAGATGATGCATCTTCTGGTAAGAGGACTGTGAGGAACAGCACGGCACTTACCCCAGAGCCGTAAAAGAGTGGACACCTCCGCCAAAAATTTCTAACATAGGGATATTGCAGATCAAGTTAAAGGTGTCCGTATATATGTGGCCTAGATAGGTTTGTTGGATAATTGTGATAAAGTGCCATTTTTTTTTAAGTCCTTCTGGTGGCATGCGTAAAAGTATTGCTACAACCAAGAAGTCAAGAAATAAATTCGGGTTTTTTGCTTGTGCGATTCAGGAACTTTATACAGAATTATTGCATTCTGGTTTATAAATTTACAAAATTCAATTAGATTGATGAGAAGTAAACGGACCATCAATTTTTGGTGGTTTATACTGCCACGTGGTTATTCAATACGGCATGGCGGTGTTTAAAAGTTTATTATGAGAAAATGTGTAGACAAAATTTTATTAATTCAATAAAATATAGGGATCACTTAAAAATTGATAGAGCAGGTACACATTCGAGTACAGTGGAACGTCAATTATCGGAATTAATTTGGAGATGAATCTATACCAATAATCTGTTTTCTGAATAATCGGTGAGAAAGAACCAAATTCTCTATCATGTCATATATTAATAAGAAATTAAGTAATTTTTAAATACAGGTGGCTTTTATGTAAAAGAATATATATTTAATAAGAGAAATACAATATAAAATATAAGCTAAACGTTTTTAGGTACTGCCAAGTTGCATATTTCTCTAAGCATAAACATTTGTACAGAATTTATTTCTTTTTGAAATTGTGCCCATTACAATGCAATGACTAATATTTTCAGCATCGCTGTATGTTGGAACACTACGTAAGTTAGTACTATATCCCATCGTATCTTCATTTGTGTATTAAGAGTAAAATATGTTAATTTTCCCCATGTATCGCTCAACATATCGATGCAATCTTTTAAATCAGTTTTTTTTTTATAAAACTGTAAAACTCCCACGTTGTTATCATCAACAAGTAACGATCGCTGTAATAAATTCTTTCGGTAATACCTTTTGAAGAGCAGATAAGGTATGTGGCCTAAAATACAAAATTTGTTAGATTCGCAGTTTAAATACATGCATATGTGAATCCTTCTATATTTGGATAATCGTCGTTTCGAATATCTGTAAATCGAATAATCGACGTTTTGGATAACCGATTATTGCACAATCAAAACAGAATTCTGAACACCCGGCCTTGACAAAATGTTAAAATGTTAAAAACAGAAATGCACTTACGTTACAAAAAAATGATAAGACTATAGACAAACACTCAGAAGAATACAATCTTGAAGGACAAATTACAAATTTTAACATTATCCCTAAAATAAAAGCCTGAAATGACCCATCGAGACGGAGACAGCAAGTGAAAAATAAGCGGACTGAGGGTCGAGTGAGTCGAGTGAGTCAGCGAGAAGCCGCGGCTTCCCTTAATGATCTATGTCGCTTTCGCATGAATGAGACATTGTTAATGCAATCACAGAATTTTTCTATTTTTGATTTTTTGTTAATAAAACATTTACCAACGTAATTGTGAAGTTTTTCTAATTAAAATGAGATCAAACAAGATATACGTTACATTGCATTTATTTATATTACATATATAACTTACGATGTTATTATATAAGTAAATACAGACATCCCAGATAAATGCATACGAGAGGTTTGAAATACGTGCGCAAATTTTATCCCATCTACTAGGGAAATCCTCCTTGGAACCAGGCGGCAGCACGACGGTGCTCGGCAACCGAGTAGTGCAATACGATCCGGGATTGATTATCCATGTGAAACAATGTAAGTGCAACAACACAAATTTTTTATTTTTTACTTCTTTTTCATAGAAATATTTTTAACGCATTTGTGACAATTTTCTGATTAAAATGAGACCAAACACGGTATAATTTGAATTATATTTACTTATATAATGAACTCGTAGCTTACATATATAATATAAGAAATTATAATGTAAATTATATCATGTCTGGTGTCATTTTAATCAGAAAAATTTCACACGTACATTAGAAAAAGTTATATTAACAAAAAGTTAAAAATAAAAAACATTTGTGATTGTATTAACAATGTCTGACTCATGCGAAAGCAATATAGATAATGAAAGGAAGCCGCAGCTTGTCGCTGTCTTACTAAAATCTCGGTCCTTCTTTCTTTTTCACTTGCCGTCTCTTTCTACGTTCAACGCATTTGGCAAAACGGAAAGAATGTACGACTGTTACGATAAATGCACACGTTCAGTCCCGAGCGATGTGCATTTATAGTGGGAAGACTGTATAATCCAAATTATACCGTTTTTAGACTTATTTTATTCAGGAAACTCTCATTTTTCTTCAATTGACAAACCTACGCGTTTCCGTCTTGGCGGCATTACAATATAACATTGCAGCACGTCGGTATGTCACTTTCAAACTGAATCATTGTGATGTTTATCTTACAAAGGCAAGTAATTAGTACCGTTTATATACAGTACTGTAGTAAGTATACTGTCCATATAGTGGAACGTACACATAACGGGTGTTCATTATTGAAGGTTCTATTGTTCGATTGAGATAACAATGTATTCGCCTAGTTGTCATCTAGTAGTTTCTTGTTTGGCATAATTGCTGAACAGATCGATTACACTAACTGCAGTATTGAAATCTATTCTTATCTAACACGTTAAATAACTCTACACAAAAAATGTTTTTTTCTCACTATGATCGTCCGTTGATTCCTGAACAGACCCCTACCTGGTATTAACGAAGTGTGGACGGGTTTGCAGATATACCAAACGCAATATGCTGTAGATGTAACCAATCTGGGGCAGAAGGATCACCTAACATAGAATTCGTGCCCTTTAATGTGTTCCTCCGCAACATCGTCGCCAGCAACTCTGACTACCCCAGGAAGTCTTCTATGTTCATGCTGTTTAGGTAGGCAGTTTCGATATCCAATTGCTTCGTGCACAAGCAAAATCTCATTGGTAGTGCTACCGGCAGTATTAGAGACCCAAGACTGGCGACAGGTGCGAAGGTATCAAAACAATAAATGTATGATCGGCGTGTAGATTCTTTTACTACTATATGTTTCATTCTTCCACCATATCTTCACTGGGTTCATATTTCTTTCGATGCTTAGTACGGCACTTAAAAGCTTTTCCGTTTATTGGTCTCTCAATGAAGTCAAAGGTGACGTTCTGGTTAGGGTTCCAAATTTTAAAGTGTATTGCATCTTTCCATTCATTTTTATGTATTTCAAAAATTGCCCGTTGAAATGACATTCATCGTCAATTCTCCTCTTTCATAATTTGAGGATTTATCATTGCTTAAATCACTGCCTTTCCAGCTGTTGGATTCTTTATAGATGTGGGAGTGAGAGCGTTGCGACGCGATGTTTCTGAAAGCGTTAGCCGTTGCGACGCGATGGTTCTGGAAGCATTTTGACCATTGCGGTGCGATGTTTCTGGAAGCATTTTGGCCGTTGCCATCGCGAAGGTTCCAGATACGGAAAACAAATAAAAAGCGCGGAGGCGTCGTGCCTCGAGGAGTCGTTAGCGAACCGCGAACGAGAG
Organism: Eucera pruinosa; assembly: GCA_028830335.1. Taxonomy (NCBI): domain Eukaryota; kingdom Metazoa; phylum Arthropoda; class Insecta; order Hymenoptera; family Apidae; genus Eucera; species Eucera pruinosa. Next base: position 1,558,635 of record JAMYCR010000008.1, on the reverse strand, counting down.
CGGACGTTGCGAGTATTCTACAAATTTCGACTATTTAACCGTCCCAATCCTACATAGATACTTCTGGCTCCACGAACGCTATACTTTTCCGCGCCACATTTCCGCTTAGTGGAATCCAAATATCCGATGAATATGCTTTTATATTAGCTGTATGAAATATATTAGGTTGTTGAAATTATTTTATCAAAAGATCGAGCTTTAAATTATAAAACAAGTGTAAACCAAGTGTAAAGTGTTACACAACAGCAATGATTACAGTTAAGACAGGATGGCTACTTAATATTGCTGAAACTAAATGTTCAGCTTAACAAAAACCGTCGATCATTTATTGGTACATCTAATACTTACATTTGAACTTGTCCACGCTATATATTCCAGTAGCTGAAATGTCTGAGGTCAGAATCTAGTACGGCATTTTAGTTATATCTATAACTAATATCTTTGTTATATATTGAATCCTAGCGTACGTTGCCATGACAACCGTCTCGCCCAGATATGTCGTGGCAAAACGGATTTGGTGAACATAAAGCGCATAGTTCCGATGAAAATTTGATTCCTGCGATTCTGCTGGAAAACATGAGGCGCGGCCACTCAGCGTCATATTCTCGACTTCTTTAGGATACGATTTACAACTGGATTACTAAACTCTTTCCCATTGTCGCACTTGTGCGGTTGAACTTTTTTCTCAGTTTATGTTTCTCTGAGGTTTCTCCTCCTATCGTGAAAATAAAGAGTCACGCTTTAGAACCATAATTCGCTGCTTCTCTATTTGTCTTTAATAATTCCATTGAGCTATCATTTTAGGAATGATTTCAGGGAATGTATTTTGTGGCTTACAGTTAGATTAAGTTTATTTAACTTGAAGCACAGCATTTTATTAAATTTTGGATTTATATTTGAAACTGGTTAGGATATTGCGTGCTGTAATACTAAACATTCCATTCTCTTTAATTTTCTATTTCAAAATCTGGCGCTGAATCAAACTAACGATTTAGTCAACAGTACATAAGGAAATATGAATTGCTAAGCTATACTGATTTATCAGTATACAATATGTCGAGGATGTTTTTGTAATCCGCGCGATTATGCGAGAGAGAAGGCGATCGGTAAATGATCGTAAAGGGGGGCGCGTTCGGACACGTCTCCTCCGTCCGGTTCTATTCGCCAAGAGAGAACCGTGGTCGTTATAACGTAACTCGTATAAGAATGATAATATATCTTATATATTTTAAATAAAAAATTGTATACTTTTTCTTATACAAATATATGTGAAATGTTCATGTATATTATATTACACGGGGTGAGTCTGGAAATTGCAACGGGCTATAACTCAAAATTGTACAAGGAAACTTTGCATTGCTTAACAAGCATTATCACCGTGTACTGTAATTCTTTCAATATTATATCAGTGCAACTGCAATGAGCACCTGCACCTGTTTTTTAAATGGAATTTAACAATTTTTTGATGAAACTTGATTCTTCGGACATTTGCATAAGAAAATAATGTCTGCAATAAATGTTCAAACGTTCCACCATTGCATTTTAAGCACTTTTCATTCATTCTTCGGTTGCTCAACACTCACATTTCAACAATTGTTTTTAATTAGTTCTTTCATGCTGTCTATCAAAAACAAAAGATTGTGAATAGGCCCTATTTAGAAAAAGAAACCATACAAAATTCCAGCGGGTTCAAGTCAGGTGGAAATCCAAGGTGTGGACCTGTGCGTACTATAATATTTTTCGTTGTAAGTTGAAGTTCGGTAACTCCTTACAGCTCGTTCATTTGATACGAGTTTTTGTTGTGGGCATACGATTAAATAAAGAAATAGTTGAGATTTTAAAGAATATATTCGATAAGTCTTAGTATGTATCACACGTGTCTAGATCGCTAGACAGCCGAAAACAGGAAGTGCGTTAGAGCAAAAGAAAAAGGAAGACGTGTGGGTTACAAGCCACTCCAGTAAATGGCGCGTTATTTTGAAGTGCATGAAAAAATTCACTTTTACAACACTCTCACTTTTTCCAAGAACTTCCTCCTCTCTTAATGCATATACTATTTTGTAGAATATATAAATATATAATGAGTCCTATACTTAAATAGCTTTATAGAAGCGTAGTTAGTTCTTAGGATTTACATTTAATAACACGCGAATGTGAGAGAAAGATTCTCTTAACAACGGCTTAGTAAATATGTCTGATTGTTGATCTTTAGTGGAAATGTATTCTAAATCAAACATTCCTTCCTGGAATTTTTCGCGCCCAAAATAATATTTCACGTCGATGTGCTTCAGCCGTTTGCGAAACTCCCGATTTTTCAAGAGCTTAAGTGAACTTTGATTGTCCATCAACAGCTTAGATTTACTCGGTCTTTCTCCTGTGATTTCGATAATTAAACGATGTATCCAAATCAGCTCCTTGTTTGCCTGTGCCGCTGCTATAAATTCCGATTCTGTGATGGATAAAGCAATCGCTTTTTGCTTATAGGAACATCAAGACACAGCGCTGTTATCCAGCTTAAGAACACAGCCTGAAGTAGATCTCCGGGTATTAAGATCTCCCGAAAAATCGGCGTCACTATAAGCCAACAAAGTAAGCTTCATTTACGCCTTAAAGAATAGACCATAATTGCATGTTCCCTTCAGGTACTTTAAGTTCCTTTTGTCAGCGTTCCAGTGGATTTTGTCGGATGATTCAAGGTATTGACTCACGGTACTCAGTGCGAAGGCGATGTCAGGTCTCGTGCATACGGCCAAGTATGTATATGAGTGATCCAGCAGCCTCTCTGTACGGAGCCTGAACCCCCTCAGACTCCCTCCTTCCATGAGCCGCAATGCTTAATTCCTGATCCTTATCCATCGGAACAGCCACGGGGTTTGCGTGTGCCATGTTAAAGCGTTCCAGCACTCGCCTCGCATACACAGATTGGTGCAAAAAAATGGAACCGTCAGTGCTCTGCTCTATCTGCCAACCTAGGAAACAATTTAAATCACTGGTAGTTACGTCAACACCCTTTTTTAATTTGGCCAGCAATAAGTGTGCTATATCACAACTGGATATAGCACACCAGTCCATTATCAATATAGATGGCCAAAACGAGTGTGTTCTCAGGGTTTGTGAAAACACAGGGATCCGAATTTGTGGCTTTCAGGCCGAAATGTCTAAGAAATTCAGTAAAACGCTCATGCCAACATCTAATCCTGCTTCAAGCCATAGAGACTCTTGTTCAGTATGCAGACATTGCTAGTTCCATCACTGTAGCTCTCTGGTTGTTGCATGAAAATTGTTTCCTGCAATTTTCCATTCAGAAAAGCCGTCTTGATGTCAAATTGTCTCAGAATCATCCCTCTTGGTGCTGCCAACGCCAGAATTATTCTTATAGATTCAAACTTTACCACAGGACTCAATGTTTTGTGATAGTCAATCCCATGCTTTTGGGAATAGCCTTTTGCCACGAGTCTTGCCTTGCACCTCTCAATGGTGCCGTTGGGTTTTCTCTTTACCTCGAAGATCCAACGATTCTCTATTGGTTTTGTGCCTGCTTTGTTAACAAAAGCCCAAGTATTATTTTCCTTTAAGGAATTGAGTTCACTATCCATGGCGAGCTTCTATTCCTCTGCATGTACGCTAGCAATTGCCTCTTGGTAGCTCTGGGGTTCTTCCACTTCCACCATTAAGATCGTATCGGGATCAATTCCATTCTCGTACCTACTAGGTCTGTTAATCGTATCTCTATTTCGTAGCACTCGTCTTCCAGCACGATTTTCCACCGGTGCTTCATCAACACGTTCTTTCGTCGGTGCTTCTTCAGCACCCGGTACGAGGGTGTCATCTTCTGAGTTCCAAATACCGCTTTGATCCAAGGTCTCCTCATAGTTTGAGTCTTCAGAAGTCTCTTCTTCTGTTCCAACCCGCGACTCCTGTTGCCAATGATCGTGTGGGTTGCTGGCATTCTCCCGAAGATCGAGGTGCTGAGAATCGTCACCCTGACTAGCCTCTTCAGAAGAAGCAGCACGATGGTCGTCCTCTCAAAAGAGAACATCCCTTCCTACATCCACCCAATTGTTTTCAGGGAACCACATCCGATAACCCTTAACATTTTCATCATATCCTACGAAGATGCCCTTAATTGCCTTACTATCCAGTTTTCTTCTTCTTTCATTTGACACATGCACGAATGCAGTTGCTCCAAAGACAGCCAGCTTCTGCAAATTTGCTCTTCGTCCAAACCACAACCCATAAGGTGTCTTATAGTATTGAGTGCTCACGCCAGTGCGATTTAGAAGATAAACTGAGGTGTTCACACAGTTTCAAGGGTAGGTTCCTTGCATGTAGCATGGCTCTCATGGATTCAACGATCGTCCGATTGTCTCTTTCAGCCGAACCGTTTTGGTCTGGTGCGAAGGCTACAGTTCTTTCGTGCTGTATGCCTCGACTTTTCAGCATTTCCGCAACCTCCATGTTCACAAACTCCAAGCCATTGTCGGTACTCAGACTTCTTATGTGACTTCCAAAAACGTTATGAGTCATGGTTAGAAAATCCTTAATTCGACTTACGGATTCATTCTTGGATTTTAAAAAATAGGTGGTTCTATATCGTGAACAGTCGTCCTTAAATAATAAGAAATATCTTGACCCATTGATAGAGTTTTCCTGAAAAGATCCACATAGGTCCACATGTTTTAACTCACCAGGGGTTTGAGACCTATAACCATTTACTTTATCCATTGGAAAAGGCAAACGATGCATCGTACCAAAAGCACATCCCGCACAAAAATATTCTGATCGTCGACTGGAATTTCTTCAGCTTTCAGATATTTCTTCACATAGGTGACATTTTGATGACCTATTTTTTCATGCCATGATTGAAGGCTACTTTTCGTTGCAACATTCGCTTCCACACTGACATTGAAAAGCTCGAGCACTCTCAACTGCATCTCACAAAGCTTGTGCTTGCGGACTCCCACTGCAACAACAGCCCCGTTTTTTCAAAACGACATCCTTCAGCAGTCGATATTTGTAGCAGACCTTTATCCAACGCTGATCCAGCAGAAAACAAGTTGTGTCTGAGTTTTGGGTCATAGAAGACTTGGGAAAGATGTTTCTCGACCCATCTGCTTCCATTGTAGGCTAAAATGTTTATGTCACCTCTACCCAGGGTGTGCACAAAAGCATCCTTCTTCCCTACGCTAACAGGATGAGGCTCATTGAAGAGTCTGAGATTGATGAACTATTCCCTTTGATTCGTCACATGGTCAGTGGCTCCAGAATCCACATACCAGACGTTATCCTTGGCGTCATCCAAACACAAAGATGCCTCTGCGACCAGGGCATGTCCCTTATGTTTCTTGTCGCAGCTTTCATTCTGCTGCTGGTTTGCATAGGAATCACGTGCCCAGCGTCCAAACTTCTTGCACTTGAGACACTGTTTGAAGTTCTCACCAGTCATTGTGGAGTTACTACCCTTCTTCCATTTTGGCTTCGCTTTATTAGTAATCTTCACAGCCGCTAAGGCTTCGTTAATCTCCTTGTCCTGAATCGAACACCTACTCTCTTCTGCAAGCAGTCTTTCCACCAGATTTTCCAGAGTGCGCTGGGCCTGAGTCAACTGTGAATCGACCACAGTAGTTGTAATTATTTTCTGTGCAATATTATCTGCCTTAATCTAATTCGCTGACTCATTCTTTTGCAATCCTGTAATATTCTCCGTAGGAAGTACAGAAGATAAGATCACCATTTTAAGTTCACCATTTGCCACTTGTAAAGCATCTTTATCTCGTAACAAAACAGAAATTTGGAACTTCCGCTGTGCCCAGTTTTCGGCATTTTTCAGTTTTGTAATCCTGGTTATTTCGGATTCCATGTTGGGTTATTTCCACTATTGCACGTGGCCTGTGTTAACCTCAAAAAGAATCACAAGTTTTCCTTCTAAGGACAACAACTACACTTTTCACTTAGAAATTATACTCAACCGCGCGTCATTCTAGGCCCATAATCTGTTGTGGGCAAACGATTAAATAAATAAATGGTTGAGATTTCAAAGAATATATTAGATGAGTCTTAGTATGTATCACACGTGTCTATATCGCTGGAGAGCCGGAAACAGGAAGTGCGTTAGAACAAAAGAAAAAGAAAGTCGTGTAGGTTACAACCCACTCCAGTACACGGCGCGTTATTTTGTAGTGCATGAAAAAATTCACTTTTACAATTTTCGATCGACTCGGTAATAACCAAAAGCAGCATTCACACAGCTCCATATCTCTTTCACGCGTATATATGCCTACTAAATTTGTTGTCATACATATCAAGTAATACATAATAGATCCATTGTCATAAATAAAGTTGCTATTTTCTAGGTTCTAATGCATTTCAATATACACAGTCAGAAAAAAAATGTTCGGCATTTTCATAGAGTAAATTCTACATGCGAAGACAAATAAGAATTTCATGTATAATAATGTTGATTGTGACTTATTTATTAAGTTACAAGCAATTTAACTTTCGATAAACTACATGGCAGAAACATCTGTAAAAGGACAATCGACTTAGATTATTGACGTAGTGACGTGATTACTTAAGAATTTTAAGAATGTAGTAACATATATTCTTGCCGAAGAGCGTAGACTCCAATCACAGTGGGATACGACGGAGAGTTAACATTACCGACAAAATTGAGAGAGAAATAATAGGTTACGGCATAGGTTCGGGGCGCGACTTTTTGACTTTATATATATTGTACGTCCACAAGAAGCAAAGGTAGTTGGTTGATATATCAATTTAAAACTGAAGTCAATAATATTATTATTTATTGAGTTATTCAATAAAAATTAAAGTAATAGTTTTAAGGTGTAAGTACCTAACATTATACTCTGGAAGATAAAAGAATGTATCAATTAATATATGCAAAAGTATATGGAGTAATTAAAAAAAAAGGTGGTCGTTGCAATGTTCAGATGTACCAGTGCACAAAACTACAGATTGTTTCACAAATGCTGGAAGAAACTGAAGAGGGTGGTCCTATAAGCTAAAATAAGGCGAAAATCAAGAATAACAAAATCAGGTTTGTGGCTTCATTTTTTAGTTAAATGCAAATAGAAAATAAGTTTCAACGCACCTGACGCGGCTAATTGTAATGCTGCAATTAGCTCCAGCATTCAAATCAAATAAACATTTCAGTGATATTAATGTCACAACAGTAATGTACAGTATCAGAAATATTCGAGAAGAGAACAATTATAGTTTTCAATTAAACATATATGGCACATACATAATTACAATCTGTTAAACAATAATAACCAATTAAAAACCGAAAGTCTTCCAAATAAGTACAAAGATTTTGCCTGAGATTTTCTGAATATGTTCCACTCTATTAGATCGTTAGCTAAATATAGCAGGTCGTTCTTATGTGGTGCTAAACTCTACTGAACTTTTGTTATTTAAAAACTAGTTGTTTTGCCATAACCAAACACATCAATAAAGTTTTCCGAAGAAAAACATCTCTTTTATATTGATTTAAAATGAATCCGTCAAAGCATACATCATTAGAAATAGTATTAATATTATTCGTAATGTTAATTCTTGATCAATACGAAGGACTATTATTCGTCTTTATCTACTATTAGTGTTGCGCCCGATGCACCGCAGTTCTTCGGGTTGACTTCGTGGGGTTGTAAGGCCCGTTACGCGTTTCGCGACGATGTTCTCCAGCGCTGGCTGTTGTGAACTTAATCACTCCAGCCTCGTTGAAAGTGAAAAAGGTGACGTGCACAGTGGTGTATGGTCGGTGTTGCATGTGGTGTATCGGTAGGTATTGTGCTTGGTGTAGTGGTAGGTGTTGCACTTGGAAGATTTTACCAGAATCCTCATCTGTGGTGTGTGTTTGTGTTTATATCAGTTTCAGTGTTTTCTGATTGGTTGAATCTATGGTATGAGTGGTGGTTCATGATTTCTCTAATTGGTTGGTTATTTTTTAGGAGTGTGTTGGTGAGTGTGTTTTCGTGGGTAGTGTCAAGTAGGAGTGGGAGGCCTTAGAATATTTCGGTGATCGGTACGACCATCGTCTAACGTTAACTTTATGGTCGGTTTTCCGCGTCTGACACATCTGGTATCCGGGTGGTCGCGGCTTGATGACCCTTGCAATAAACCAAAATTTCTAGAAATTTTGGTCTTATGGCTCGGTAACAGGATTATGAATATAAACTTTACTGTTGCCTTCACCCGTGCAGCAACAATTAGTTTAGGCATTGATTAATTGTAAGTACAGGATAGACTATCCATTTATAAGAAACATCATAAATATCAAACTGAAATTCAGATAGTGTACAGAAGCAGAGGTTTACTTACGCCCCTTGCGATTTAGAATGGTTCGTTTAAAAATTATATGCAAATCCAACCATCAAAGTTGATAAAGTTAACACTCTATCCATGTATTAAATGTAATTATATGTTTGTTCATATCATAAAAGTAAATGAAATCTGGGTTATAGAAAATTAAATGATAAAAATCTTATACATATGAAGGTATACTTTTATATAAGTTATTATAAATCTAGCTATTATTGATCGATTATATCGTAAACAATTAGTTCGCGCAGTATTTATTTGCAATTCCCTTCGTTTTAAAAACGCTATTGTCTTATGTTAGTAAAGGGGCCAGGCAATCCCCGGTTGATTTTATATAAGAATGGATAGGTCTATTGTATGATTCGTCAATGATGTAGGTACGAAACTCTACACACACTTAATACAAAAACATTTTCTCAGTTCGTATATCTAACCAATGCAAGGAATTACTAGACACTGCTAATTGAAATTAAAGTTAAAACTGGACTGCGGATCCTTATGTAATTATATAAAATTTAAGTGTGCAAAAACGTATAGAATGCATGCAATATACGAAAGTGTAAAAAATATTCAAAGTACGGAGCGGCGCGCAGTGGGGCAAACACACGTCAAACGTGGTAGAAAACATTTTGACTGAAATCATATAGTTATTTGTTTTTTTCCTTTACTTTATGCAGCTTGAACAATTGCTAATATGATTTTATTAATACAACTGTTTCTTTCACATGTTGTTATTTACCTTTATTTACTATAAGTACCAAATCTTAAAATTCTTTTCTTTAACACTTGTGATATACTAGGATCTTTGAAATTTTATACAAATGGGTATTCTTGATAACAGTATAGTATCATAAAAGAATTAACTGTATATTGATCTTTTTATACAATATTCCTTTTCTAATAACAATTAGTAATTTTATACAATTATGTTTATTAATCTATCTTTTAAAATTATATCTTATTAGTTTTAATTATAAATGAAATGCCGTAACTGAAATTGTAACTATTGCGGGGATTTTAAACAAGTTAAAGTGTCGATACTTTACCTGCTCAAAGCGTCCATATTGCGTGCTTCCCTAATCCACTTTCTTACGTGATTTAACCGATATGTTTGGATGTATTTGTTTCGAGCTTCTACCGCTTCTTCAGATGATTGCCTAAATGGTATCAAGGCGTTTTGTATTACTAATGGTCCATGGATAACAATTTTGTACACTGTTGGGTTTTCTAGATTCCAGGAATATAACTGAACGTACAACTTATTGTTAGCTATGTTCATGATGTAACTTTTAAATTCATCAATATTAATTTGGTGCCTGCTGGATGTAACATTTAAGGTCACTTTGAATCGATTTTTATAACAAAAACAGATTTCTTCAAGGGTGTAAAAAGAGGAAAAAGATATTTTAAATTGAAGTACCGTTGAAGAATAAAAAGAACAACAAAAACATTCATTTATACTATACCTTGTTACTTGTACTTATATATACAAATACTACAAAATAAAAGAAATAAAAAATAGTGCTCCTTTGCGATCGTGTTATAAACTGTACCAACAAAGACCAAAAAAAACTTCAAAAGTAAATGCTCCAAATCCGTGTTTGGTTCATGCATGCGTTGCGAGTCAGGGCCGCGAGCAGCGCGAGAGGCTGGTAGAGTTTTGTTTTAGGAACATGATGCGAATTTATTAATAGTGTGCCTACGAACCTGACGTGAAGTCAGGGAGTCTCAAAGTCGGAGAGCCTCTGATAGGAGGTTTGAGCGCGGACGAACTTGATACGAAATTGGGGAGCCATAAAAGGTTGCAAAGTCGTGGACGAATCCGATCGGGGAGCTACAAGGAAGTTGGTGATAATTCACAGACGAACTCGATACGAAATCGAGGAGCTGTTCGGAGGTTGGTAGATTTACAGACGAACCCGATGCGAAATCGGGGAGTTGTAGGATGCGGACGAACCTGATGTGAAATCAGGAAGTCGCAGGAACGGTTAGTTAAGGCCTCGCATCCTTTTTAGAATTATTTGGATTGTTAAGTTAAAAGTTAGGTTTAAAGAAATATTCTTTGAATTACCACTAGCAAAAAACAATATTATATATTTTACAGAATTAGTTTATGTCAATTGTTGGTGTCACGATGAAAAATAATATGTGAGTAATTATACACAAAATGCTTAGTATAGACGCACTGGCAATGTGGAAGTTTTACTCGAGAGACAATAGCTATTAAATTTAATAAAATTTATGCCGACTCGCGGATTCTATGCGGTGAAACGTTGATCTGAAGGTGAACTTTAGCCCGATTTTACTGAAGACGAAACGACTCTCAAATGTACGTAAAGCAGGGTGACGGAACGACTTCCTGCTTGGTACAGCCCTTGGGTATTAAAATTCAAGGGTTTATATACTACCAAGAATGAATGCGAACACATGAAGATTTCCAAATTAAGAATTATTTATAGGGTTTTGAAATTGAGTCAAAGTCTCGCTGCCAGTAATCCGATGCCATACCTCCTGCTTTCCAAGGGAGATAAATAGGTACAAGTATAGAGTACTTTTTCGTTTTCCTTTTTAGAAACGAGCTGGCAGAAATTCCAATGAATGAAATGATATTTTGTGAAATATTATCCATACGTAACACATGTATAGCAATTGAAGTAAGAAACTCTACAGACTCCTTCTGTCTGCAACGCGTCATAAGCTAATCCGAATCAGGTTACATTCGCACATGCTTTCGCATTGGCTTCTTTTGGCAGTTAATTCTTCAAAATGAAAGTTGAGGCTTCACTCCTTAAAATGAAAGCAAACCAAACGCTGCACCTTGCTGCATTCATAATTAGAAAGTGGAATGATAATTGAATATATTCAATTGGGTATAACTGAAAAAGTATCAGACATAAATGTGCAACTTGGCATAATTCAAATACATACTCTATAGTCAGACTTAATTCAACCATTCAACATTTAATGTAGCCGTCCCTACAATTGACAAATAGTAAAAAAAATGATACCTAATCACGGCCCAGATATTCAAGTAACGACTAAAGAAAAACATTTTTTGTTCTGAATATATTTCCAAAAAAGGATTTTTTATCGCGTTTGGCATGATTTTGCCTTCACTGTGCAACGATTAATATTTCTTTTAAATTCCAAAATACTGTTCAAAAGAGCACTGTGTACACCAAAAAACATTACAGAAAGTATACAAGAATGTATTACGTTAATTACATTGATTCAAGCGGAATTATAGGAGAAAAACCGAGTTGCAAGTATTGTGTACTGTAGTTGAAATATGTGTATCACTACATGCATCGTTATGAAACACGTATCTACGTCGCGATTTTATGCGAATAACTTGGGCTATCTGTTCGCGTTATCGCGCCATTGTAAATATATAGGCACGCAGGTTGTTTCAAAATTCCGATTGGAATGCCTATGTATTTTAGGTTTGTGTTGATACCCTTTAGTAAGCTTCATGTAATAATCGTCAAATGTAAAACGATTTGTAGTGGGTCATAAACATGTTGATATCACCTAACTGTTAGCTTTACGCGAGTAACACTTTTCTAAAATAAGTATAATAGGTCTTTTTCATGTGGTATGTCAACTTTTCATGCGTTGTACCAATTAAGCTTTCGACATATATAAACTTCATTAATGCTTTCGATGTTTATGTTGAGTACACTCATGAAAAGTTGATAAATTTTTGTGAATGATTAATACGCTCTTTACGAAATCGCTTTTGTTGTTTAAAGTACAACATAGGTTAAAGCAAGAAACATATTCGCAATTAAATATTAATATAAGTATATTTCTAATTTCAAATATTATTTTGTTTACGAACTAATCAAATTTTAAATTCTATAAATAATATTAATGAATCTGTAGACAATAAGAATATGAATTACAAAAAAAATACAAAAATTTGGTATTTTATCATAATTTATTTTAATTCTATAGCAAGTGCACTTATTCTGCTGTTGTCGAATATACTCACCATCGCCTAAAAGATAATAATTTAGCATGCAGGGGCACACATATAAAATTATATCGAACACTTAAAGGCTTAAGCAACAAATGAATAATATAATAAGTATTGTAAATGACGGTATCGAAATAAAATGGAACTCCTAGGTTTAACCAAATTTTAGTCAAATGAAAGTTGGTGCGTTGCACTCGATGTGTTGTAGGTTCGAGCACTTCGCTTCCCGAAGTGCGAATTAACGCAATCAGGATAGTTATAATTTTGTGAATGATTGTGCACTTTGCACTTTGCACTTGTGCACTTTGCACATTTTGTGGTGAATGCACTGTATTGGTTGATGTCTTGACTGAATGTGTAGGTTGATGTGTGTAATGAATGATGGTTCGTAAATGTCTCTTGAAATGTAGTGTTTGATGGTTTGGGAATGACTGACTTTGGACGACTCCTGTCCCAACCGATGAAGCCGATCGCGGAGTCTCGGATCCTCTTAATGATTCGCTGATTGGTGCCCTTGCATTTATGACAGTTACCAATCAGCGAGCTTAATATGAATTTTGACACACCTCTTTGCGCCCTCAACGCGTTCGTTTGGAGAGGGGTGCCGAAGTGTGTTGTGGGGGTGACGACGTTTGACAACGTCGCGGAAATTCCTCCAGCTAGCCGACCCTTGGATATGTTTTACCGTTAGAAACAGATGTCGACTGTCCTTTAGAATTTCCCGGTTTATGATACGGCCATGGTTATTGAGAGGTGAAAGAAGCGACCCGCTAATACTCATTAACTGAGTTGTAGCTTATTTTCTTTCGCCAGGACGTATTGTGAATCTAAAGCAAGCTAGCTGTAACGAAAAGGTCCATTATCTCAAAAATAACCCTCGGTGCGCGTCCGCACCGTAAACCGCGTTGGCAATGGTTCTTAACAAAGTCCTAACAGTATTTTTATCGGAGGGGCTTTGGAGTTTCGCAGAAACAAAAGTCATTAAATGTCATACTTCTATATTGCCGTAACCAATTGACTACGAACAATGTCATTTTTCCACAAAATTTAATATTCTACCTGTAAACATTACAAAGCATTGTAATGATCTTATAACACTTTCTGTTACAGTATTTCAATAACTATCAGTTTACATGGCCATATTATTGTAGAATATGTATAATTAAATGGAAGAAATAAAGATTCATAAGGTTAATGAGAGCTTCTAAGTAAATAATAATTAGTCTAGTACACATTTAAAATATTCTTGCTACTTCATATTTTTTTGTATTCTATTAGAGGTTTCCTATAACTTCATGAAGAATATAGCAACAATATTGTCACCTGTGTAACGCAATAAATAACTTGTAAAATGGAACATGATCTTTTATATTGCTAAATGTACCCTTTTAACATATTAACTAGTATTTACATGGTCATTTCTTTTAGACCTGAAATATTGCATATAAAATACATTTCGTATCAGCAGATTATGGTCTTTCGGTTACATATCAAGTTCAGATTTATGGAAATTATTCACTCTACGAGATAATGTTTTCCAGACGTCTCCAAAAACATTCGAATAAACGTTATTCACTTTTATAATATTTTTCTCTGTTGCATTACATTGACTTAACATGGTAAGCATGAATAAACGTAAACGAAATGTGTGAAACGTTGAAATAAAGTTAAAATCACTCGAATGGAGAATCCATAATTCACAGGTGATAAATTAGGGTGTCAGGGAAAGATACTGCCACAGAGGAGGTACAGAATAAACCTATCATCCAATGTATTTTTCTGTCACATGATTTTGGTGTCTCGAGACCCCATTATCATTCGATTGTCTAAATTGTATAACTCTTGCGTTTGTTATTACATTTTGTATATTAAAATACTCTAAAGGTGTTTACATTCCTTGTCAGATAATAATACGCGATATACTCTTTCGGAAACTCTGATTTCCTTAAATGTTGATATTTCAGAACGTATGACAAAAAATCCCATAAGATGATAGGTTTATGCTGTACCTCGTCTGTGATTTTACGAATGATTAGTGGAGAAAGCAGGATTTTTCCAAGATTTAAGTTAATCCATGAAGTTACAAAAATAGTCTTGGACAGATATAATAAAGAAACCTATCGTAAACCTGTAATTGTTGACGATGCATTACGGATATAGCTTACGCAGAAACGACAAAGAAGAATTTCTCTTAAGGGGCAAATTTTTACGGAAACGGCAATTCGCATACATATATTTCTTAGCTAGCAAGGGAAAGTTTTAGCAATGGAAAGAACATCACGGAATCTATTATTTAAAGACATGCAATAGAAACTTGTCACTAAATCAAAATACTGCAAATCAATTTTTTAAAAACTTGTTACATATTATACTTGAGGAAAACTGTACCGCTGCACATACAATTTAAATGGAACGAGTATACATTTTAGCTTTTCACCAAAGAAAACAGTTGCAACATTACACGAAATATAATCTAACGCAGTGTTTCTTCGCCTTTCTGCCGCGTGACCCAACACATTTGTTTGCAATGATATTGCGGCTCAAATATTTATAATATAAAAATTTTATGATATGTAAATGAAAAGTTGCACATATTTAAGAGTAATTTCTACATGTGAAAAATAACATTCAATCTAGTTCTATTCCGAACGGTTCAGACAAATTTCGATTTATAACAATTACTCCAATTTTATATAGGTAGTGATGAAAAAATGTAGGACTAATAATATCGAATAAAAGAAGTTGCTTCAAAATTATAAATATCCTTAAAATATTTTGAGATATACTGAAATACTAAATTAATTAAAATAGTTATTGAATTTGACTACATAATTAGAATTTAATAAAGTAGTTATGGCGCTACATAGCAGTAAAATAATACAAGATCTAACATATTTTGTAGTTCAATCAATAAAAATCATAGCAACAGACAATCACACGTCAATAGTCGATCAATAACAGCCTTACAAAAGGCAAGCCAAAGCAAACGTTTTAAAGAAAAAACGGGATTTCTTGTGATTATAACCTCGTAATCAGCTTTCTATCGTTCTTTTTAAAACAGTTCATTCAAGTTTGGCGAGTACTAGTCGCGATTAGAATGGAGTACTATTATACATACTTAGAAATTTATAATTTTGAGAAAGATTAATCTACTCAATTTCAAATAACTGTAAATCAATAAATGGAATTTACGGAGGCCCTAGGAAAATAAGAATATCAATGTACAAAAACTTCCGTCATTAACATTTTTAAGATGTTTGTGATGATTCTAGAAACTGTTACGTAAAAAGGGCAATTCGAAGCAAATGCCGTATGCTGAGGATCTAAGAGTTCGTACACCTAAAATAGAGGACATTAGCAAATAGCCTGTAAATGTTAAGATTGTACAAAATGAATTATTGACAGTCAATTAAATCGTTGAAGCAGTTAGTAAAAAAAAGTGGTGGAAGGTAAAAAACTGAAGATAAAATATACTTCTTGTGAAAAGATGCAAATAAAAATGACTCATTTTGTATCTAACAATAAGCAAATACTTAATAAACATTATTTCCTATTATATAGTATTGTAAACTATATTTGATTTTTATATTTTAATTTAATTTAAACGGGCTTACGCCTCTTAATAGTATACCTACAATTTATACGCTCTCATTCCTACTGTATCATTCATACATTCATATTATAATTAATTAGATTCACACATAATTTAGAGAATAGTATAATTGCACAAGTTTCATATCATTGAAATGAGATACAGAAGTTATTTAAAACACGTCTTATTAAAACATCCTAGCATGCATACTAAAAAAGTGGTAAATAATGCATCATAATAATTCTTTTATCACAAAGTTTCTGCAATGATGAATTTTCAGATTGGTTTGCTTCCAACGGCTCAAAAATATGTCTCTAGGAACGTACAACGGTGGTGTAAACAGGAAGCTAATTTGTCGCACCCAAAGCAAAATACACCTTCACTGGGTGTAAACTACTTGGCTGGTTATGATTCAATCAACTGTAAACCTAGGAGCAGCTGGATTAAACCACGTAGCGCATGTAAATTGCACGATACGCAGTGACTTTCTCAGGGCACGTGCACCAGTAATCCAGTCTCCTCTTCCATCGTTCATCTTCTCGTAACATCCCGTAAATTAATGCTAGTAATTCACACGTAACATACTTTACATGGTCAAATCGAAACTGCGAAAACACTTAACACTTACTACCGGGTAATATTAATTAATAAATCACATCATACCATTTCAACGTTTTGGTATATGTTTATCATACGTAATACATTGGTATATGTTCATTTGCCCCTTAAAAGCTAAATGAATAAATTTTCACTCAACCAGGATTTTATACAGCCTACTATTAAAATTATATAATTTCTCATAATACTAAGTACTTCTGATTCCTTTTTTATTACTGTATTTTATTACTTTACATAATCACAGATAGAAACATTTGTTACACGCAAAAACTTATCATTTATATAAAAATCATACAAAAGAATATAATTTCGTTAATAACTTCCTTACTATAAACAGTTAATTACAGCTGTGCTCATACTACTACACTGTTAAATGATATATACCTGTTTGCATTTTTCAGCTATTTTTTGTTATACAAGTATAAGAAACATCTATTTTATACAAAATCATGTATGTAGTTTGTGCAAAAATAAAATCTTCGCGGGGTATAATTAGCTGTTTAATTTATAGTTTAACTAAATCTTTCAATATGATAAGTTACATCAATTCCACAAATTCACAGATAATTGTTTATCAATAAATTATTGTTACCTGAATAAAAATGTCAAAAACTCGAAAAATTAATCGTTTTTAAATGAAATTTGGCTTTGTAATGAACAAATTTCCTTGCAGTTCAATGCCTTCAGTAACATGCATACAACATATGCAGCTCCCATGAAAAGTAGTTTGTGGAATAGCAGAAACTATAAAGTTGAAAGCACTAGTTTAGAGTATTGTCGAAGTGCGCAATATATATAAAACGTTGTTTTATGAAAATATTGTATATTTTCTATATAATATATAATACATTTTCTATATTTTCTGTATATTCTATACAACAACTGTTGTATTAGATTTGTGGCATTATAGTACAGCCTGTCGTATCCGAATTAATAGGGAGTAATTAGTAAGTATTCGGATAAAGTAATTTTTTGATAATAGAACAATTGCTTTTTTGACAACCAACATCATTTATTCATTGTTACGTTATTATAATACTGTTATTACCTGTGCATAATACTTTAACATCTTTTATCATTTAAAAACTGTTAAGATCCCTAAAGTGATCCGCAAATATACAAGATTGTTTAAAGGTATATTCTATTATGATAATCGAAATATGTGTTAAACTAGTTAGTTTACGATCACCTGTACTATTTACATTACCTATAGATCGATGATTTAATGCACGCATATTGTATATCGACTTTTGGTGAAGTTTGAGTTATGATATGCAGTAAACAGATCTTGATCGCGTCTTATGTTGTATAAATATCATACATATTTATCTATTTTGCAAAATATGTTAAAGTAGAATTTTTATTTGTCGTATGTCCTTGCATCCATCATTTTTAGTGCATAAACGTATGTCCGTAGCAAAGGACATGTCGGGTATGTAACACATGTATTTGTGGTATGAAAATTTGAAAACTAACATTTATTACTTTATTTCCTTTATGTCGGTTTATACGTCAAAGTTTACTTCCATTCTTATTAACAATAAATTTAAATGTCTAAGTTTATTTTTATTAATAG
This sequence comes from Eucera pruinosa, assembly GCA_028830335.1. Lineage (NCBI taxonomy): Eukaryota > Metazoa > Arthropoda > Insecta > Hymenoptera > Apidae > Eucera > Eucera pruinosa. The sequence continues at coordinate 1,540,530 of JAMYCR010000008.1, read as the reverse complement.
TATGTAGATTTTAAAACGCCAATTTGTTACTCATTTTATTTTTGTAATGTACGGTCGAATACTAAAGTTTATTATTTTATTTTACAGTTGCAAAATTTGAACTCTATAGTAGTATCTTAATTTATTGTTGGAAACTGATAATACACCAAAGATGGACATACAACAAATGTACACAAGTCACTAAGGTGGTACGTCCATTCTGTATGTTGAATTATTATAATCATTTTATAGAATAAAGCTTATGTTATTACTTAAACGCATTCTTTAATATCTGTTTCACAAACATGACATCATACATGCAACAAAAAGATTATAAAATACAACTGAACCTTTAAACGTGTTTTTCTCGAAATCATTAAAAGTGAACATACAACATTTGTGCATCAAACCAGCGACATATACATATACATTTACGCTATCCATACACTTTTATACCAGCCATTTCGTGCCAAGTCGATCACTTTTATACTCGATATCTGGGATTTTTATTAAATTGAAGTAAGTGATGGTCCGTACCCAATGGGGAGGTGGGGGGGAGGTGGGGTCATTATTATGCTCGTAAAAAAAATATAAACTTTTAAGATCGACAATTTTCATTCATTTTGACGAAAACTACATGCACAGAAGAATATACATCTCGGAATCTATTATACGTAAAAACACGTAGAAGGTCAAGGTCTACACAACTCTATTTTTAATCCCTCACTAATCACTTCATGACATAATAAAATAAATATTCAGACTTGTTATAAAATTCCAAACATTTCCTACTTTGTCCATGTCCATCATGCTCTACAAGCGTGCGAACTTTCATTAAAGTCAGAACTATTGTATTTGGCGAATTTCGCTGTAACTCATATCCGAATATTAATGTGAGTAACTGTAACTACCGAAATAGATTCTAATACCGATTACATTAATCGTCTATCGGTCACACAATCTGTAATGTCGCGTCGCGTAATCGGATTTACAACCCGATTCGTTCAGAATCATAGTGTTCCGGTACAGAACGGTCTTCTTTTATTCTTCTATGGAAGGTGACGCTGGCGTATGCGGCCGGCGGCACCAACACAAGTTCCTCGAACCATGAAAGAATGTTCCTCTACACACCTTCCTCTATCCCCTTGGATTTCCTCTTTTCGCGGGTTTAAACCTCTCGGAGATTTTAAATCGTTTCTTCGCGTTATCGTCGCGAACAATGCGTAACGCCACTTCCTCATACGAGGGTTACACTACCTGAAGTCTTACAATACGAAAATATTAAAAATATTGTTGTTCGCAGACACAACCTTCAAGTGTAACATTTGTAAAAAGTATGACCGTATTCTGTATTCTTTTCCCTTGAAAATATACCGTTTTAATTCGCGGACATTTTCGATTAGAACTATTATATGACGGTTCAAAACAGTTATTTTCGGAACCCTTTCAAGCCCTGCGTAAAATACCCTGTATACGAAATTGACAGTTGGTTTACATTTTTATGTATCTTGTGTATTTTTAACTACTAAATTTATAGAAATTTTTCAACATAAAAAATGTGTTATCTGTATTGTGTATAGACACTATATATTTACGATGGAAAAAGTACATCTACTGTTATTTCTCTGTTCAAATAATAGAAAATTCCAGTAGTGGTATTCGGATTCAAGTCTACTGTATATTCTAGTGTTGCTATATTGCTCACCGATGATAGAATATTCATAACGATAGTGTCTATTAGCATATCGATCATATTTATAATAAATTTAGTTAAACTCTATTATATGGTAGTTTATGTATGTGAACCTCCCATACAATCTCTAATAAAAACATTGTTCCGATAAGGAGTACTACCATTTCCATTATCATAAATCTTTATTCAAGGAGAAATAGCTTTGTATAAGAGGCGCTTGGTACCCTTGTATAATAAGAAGTAGCTTTTGTGCATTGAAAAATGCAAATGGAATCAAATATCACGCATAAATGTGGTAGTATAAGTACGGCGGTAAATAATTGTTTATGGCAAATCAGTTATTGAAATAACGTTCCTTCATATTTCGGTAGAACATCTAAAATATTAAATTTTGTGTGTATTCGTTCTACCTTTTAATATTAAGTATTTATGTGTAAAGCAACAGAGAAAATTCATTTCTTTAAAAATGACGTGCCGTAGGCTCATTTGTTTTTCGTAAGATGATAGATTACAAAAAAACTGAATAATTCATGTGTTTGCATTTTTGCTATACCTCGTACTGCCAAAAACGTATAATTAACAAACAAAAAAAAGGCGAAAACTGTATAGGTTGCTTTCATTCACATAATGTAAATGTTTTGCTAAAAAGAAATTATTCCCTGCATACCTCATTATGTTCTATATCCTATAAAGTCTAATAAGTTCGGAATTTCTCTATTGGATTAGGTTATTAAAAAATAAGACGTATTATGAATGTAACTATTGAAAAAGAATTTATTTATAAATCCATTTAAGTTAGGGATATATTGAAATCACATTATGTTATATTGTATGTGACGTGATCATAATTTGTTCCCAACAGATTTAAAGCCATAGAAATTCATCGGCTCACACTTTACCAATGTCCAGAGTTGGGTATTATTCCAATAAGACTTTATTCGAGCAGTATTTCGAATAAATCTTTCGAATACTATTTTAGTCGAATAATCTTAAAGAGCAAGTATCAATGAAACAGATTTGAAGCAAGAAAATAACCAAAGCTATGAAAATCGTAATATTTTCTTGTCTGTATAAAGCAGAGTTAAGCATACAGTGGGTCACGAAGTATTCGAACGCACTATAATATAGAAATTCTTCGAACATGTAAGTCTGATTTTAATGAAAGTTTGTGTGCTGGTAGAGCACTCACTCATAGGAAACACCATTTTCAAACTGAAATTCCAGTCATGTAAAAAGGCAGAAGTTTTTCACGCTTCTTACAATTTAGAATGATTCGTTTAAGAATTATATTCAATTCGACCATCAAAGTTGGTAAAGTTAACCTTCTATAATGTCATCGTAAAAATAAATTAAATTCGAGTTATAGAGGATTAAATGATAGAATTACAATACGTATGAATATATACTTTTATCTATGTGTATAGTGTTCATTGTAACAGTCGCCACGATTTTTCAAACATTTACACAAATCTAACGAAAGAATGTTTCAAACAAAAGATATTTAGTAATTTATATCTTTTCGTCAAATTAGTGTAAATGTCTGGAAAATCATGGTGGGCATTACAATAAACACCCTGTATATCTACAACTCAATAAAACAAGTTCTATATATGACGTTCACGATTGACCGCATAGGTTGTACACATGGCGATAGCACTGAAATGGTTTAATAACTTCTACACATTTTTCCAATACTACTCTATGTTAAACAAATAGTGTTTATAATTCGGAAACAAAAATTTACCGGGCCTATATTTATATGACCTTTTTTTTACCCTTGGTCAAAACAAAATGCGACATCAAGTCATTTAGTATATTCAACAAGAGATTAACTACTCATAACTATTTCTTCGACTATACAGGAAGGGATACATATGTGTATAATTCGGGATTTACAAAACAGTAAATACTTGATATAAACTATTGACCGAATATAATTTTTTTTATAGCCCCATATTAAATTCACAATTTGTTATAATAAACATTTGATAAATTTCTTTAGCATTTTATTTTATTAGCACGTGGATACTTCGATATCTTTCCGATGAAACGTATCTGGTTTGAGTCTACTATTAGCTTTATTATTGTACCGGTATTAAATCAAGTGAGTGCGGATTATGCAGTCTTCCCGGTATGATTGCTTTATATAAATTGTTTACCAGTTCGTTCGGGTGATGTTTTAGTCTGATCTTATATTTTCCTGAGTGTACCATGATGTATTAACTGTCGTACGAAGAATTGCAGACTGATCCGCTTCTATTTTTCTAACATGGATGTTACTTGATGTTCCCCATAACTTAATTCGTAGGTCTACGTCAACTTGAATGTACATATATACATTTTATTGTTAGCTGCCAACCACCGCGATGTGTTTATAACAGGGCTTGAAAAGGTTCCGAAATGAACTGTTTCAAACTATTATATAAAAATATAACATATAAAAATATATATAAAAGTTCTGTTCGAAACTGTTACGAAGAACTTGTATTCTGAATAATTATTATGATGTACTAAAAGTTGAACTATATCGATACAAGTTACTATTCTTGCATCTGTTTTCATCTTGATTATTTTTTATGTTCTATCTCCTCTAAAACGGTTCAGAATTTATGTCGTTGCATTGTTGTAACGAATAGGAAATCATTTATTTCATAATTATGGACTTAGTAACTACTTCGAATATGCATATTGCATTAAAACAATTGCAAAATGAGCAGTAATAGATTAAAAAATAGGATATGTTCAACTAAGAAGAATAAAACGGGAGAACATATATTGAAAGGAAAAGAACATAGATTGAAACTATTGATTAATAAATATGTTACGTTCTTCTTCATATTAACAGGTTCGGACCATAGAAAAAATTGATGGTTTTTTAATATAATGTTAAGATTAATATTTGAAACAATTTATCCTTTTTTACTTTGCAAATATCTTGAAAAGATAATCAACATTTGATCTGATCATTAAGAAGAACAAAGTTATCAAACATTTACATTATATACATTCGAAACCGTTTCAGAACCTATATGAAACCTAAAAATCACCGTTATAGCATCTATATAAGAGCTGATGCAAGATTATTAACTTAAGCCGATATAGCCCAAAATTTAAGTTCTTTGTATTAGTTATTCAGAATAAAAATTCTTCATAATTGTTTCAAGAATCTAAACCTACATTTTAACAGTTTTCGAGCACCGATTTATAAAAATAGTAGATAAGAGGTGCTTTTACGTTTACGCACATGCTGTCACCAACGCGTGCATATGGAGTAAATATACCAATTACTGCCACTTTAAAGTTATCTAGCATAACTTTATTTAAATATTTTAGAAATAATATAACCTAAAAATCATTTCAATTTGGAGCATAACAGTGTTCAATATCTGTTAAGACTAGAAAACATCGTATTTATTTATTGCCCTGTCCCTTAATATTTTCAAGGATAAAAACCTATAGCCGGAGACAACAAACTTTATACCCGTAAAAATCTTTCTACCCAAAAAATCCAACACCACTCATTACCGACTTCTTACACAAAGCAAATAGACATATCATAAAAAAGCCATTAGCAGACAGGACGACTACAAACTCCATAACGGTAAACTGCCCCCGACCGACAATACCTGCTCGACGTATCGGACCTTCCCCAGAAGACGTGACTGCACAATCATAGATTTCAACCCCCGACAAATTCTTTCATCTCATTGGACAGACACACTTTCCCACCTTCACACCTTGAAATTAAAGACACGCCCTCACGCTCACGAATCTGTACATAAATACAGCGAGTAGAATATAAGATAACTTTAAGAAAGCAAACTTTGTAACGACACGACACAACACAAAAAATAAAGGCAGTCACGAAGGTGAACTCAGCAATACCAAAATTATTTTTCACCTGGCTCAGCATGTCAGTGCACACGAGCTACATTATCTAACACAAACAATATCTCTTTTAATATATTAATATATATATATATAAATATTAAGTGTAAGCGAATATACAATATCTCTGTGTTGTTACGTAAACTGAAGTCCAAAGATATCGTTTACTTACGATTCTTCGTACATCACTATGCTATTAAATAAAATCATTAATGTGGCTGTTGGGTCGCGTTCCGTCTCTCAATGGATTCGGAGCTCGCGACTTAGCGAGAAAAGTGGACTGTATTTAAAATGTGTTTTCGAAGTACGAGCAGCGGTTACAATTAACTATTAATGTATGTTTCGTTGCGACAGTTTCTATGCAATTCATTCGGTACGACTGTTTCTGTATGACTATTTTGTATGACTCCTTTCGTGTGACTGTTCTAGACGACTGTTTAAGTGTAACTATGAGACTGTCTCAGCCCTATTCTTGGAGTTTGCAATTTCCCACTGATTGGTTCCTTCCAATTTTTGGGCAGATCCAATCAGCGGGCCTAGTTTGGAAAGACACACCTTCCCTTACGCTCTCGGCTTGTTTCCCTGAGGAAGGGGTCGCGGATTTCTCCAAGGGGGCGAAACGTTAGAATTTGACGGGGGTGGGCGACACATCTGGTCAACATCTGACACGGTTTCCTTGCCCCTTGCATAGGCCGCGGAAACCGTTGGGTGACCCACGATTCTCGAAGACTGCTCGGGCCGTGAAGGTTTACGACAGGTCGCTATTGAAGCTAACGAAAAATATGCGAATGAAACTAAAAGCTATACAAATGCTATGACAAAAGAGTAAAACTTCGGGAATCGTACCATCTGGCGAGTGTCGCCCAGATGGCAGAAAAACTAAATTAACGAATCCTCAAAAATAGCGGTACTTCTAAACCTTGCCATAAACCTCCTACAAAATTGGCCCGAACAGTGGCAGTAGCAACAGTTTTTTACAAATGTCTTAAAAATTGAGCTAGGTCGCTTAATCATGCAAAGGAACAAGTTGCTCAAAATGCCGCCTTTAATAACATATTTCAATCCCTCCGAAATCGGCGAGATTTATCATAAATCTTTATCACAAATAAGGTATGAAAGAAGAATAAATCGCTTTCCTCCAGAAATGCTAAATATCCTTTCTTCTCAAATCTGATTTAACGTATAAAGTTTCTTAGTCTCCTCTATCAACGCTAACAAACCATCTTGCATGTAATTTCATATTTCAGTAAGAAGGCAAATTCGACGCGAACATTATTGCAGAGAAACGGGGTAATATTATACGTTGCTCTCGTAAATAACTGCGAACCATCTTGGGTCATGCAAAGAATAGACCTTTGGGAGAATGTCCATTATTTTGTAGAAGAAGGAAATAAATTTACTTTCAGTGTTTCACTGTGAATAAATATGTCGTTTGAAAAACTGATAGCCATCACATTTAGGGGTAATTATGTGAATGCAAAAGTGTGTCACATTGGTTCACTCAACGTCGCTATTTTATTTGTTGTTTAACAACACTAAATAATTTCGACAACTTCTCCTACTTTTTATTATTTCTTATCTGGTACTTATTTTTTTGGTTACACTTGATAGTAGTGTATGTTTAAATATCGTAATTTAAAACTATTGGCCATGAAATTGATAGTGGAAGTTTGCGCTGGTTTATATTGAGTTGCTATTTCGTTTACTATTGTTAAATTGTTAATTGTTGAATACATTATCAGGCTGTTTAAAAACATTATAAATATGTGAACTAGAAATTGAATTTGTGTACTTCAAACTAATAAACATTAGTTTAAGAAACGTGAAAACGTTGAATTTTCTACAACTGCTTGATAACCTACCATAAAAATATCCAAGATGTATCAGTTCAGTCTCAAGGAATTTTCACTTTCAGATACCGTATAAACAAAACAATTTTTAAACTATACTGAAAATAATTCTACAAACATTTTTCTTCACACATAGTAGAAGAGAAGGTAGAAAGATGTGACAATTATTTTGTTTTTTTATTCTAGGTAGCCTCAGAATAAATGTAAATAAAAAAAGAAACAGTTAATTTTAGGAAATTTCATGTGAATTGTGCTGCATAAACATTGCGACCCTGTAAAACTTTTAAGTTTTTTTACTTTTCCTAAACTAGCAAGGCAAACCCAGGCAAGTAAATATTCGTATAGCAATAGAAGACCCTATTACTTTTGAAAAAAAAAATTATAAAATTGTGTTGAAGTATTAATAAAAAAGGTTTAATGATATACGTGTGTCAAATATAACAATATTAATTTCACAGTGATCATATAGGTACATATGTAAATTTCACTCTCTGGGATTGTATAATCATTATAATGAGCCAGTCTTGTATTATTCGCCATGTTACTTTTTATTGTTACATTATATTGAAAAACACAATAAATCTTAAAACTTCATTGATATTTTGAAACCAGATGACTATAAAATAACTTACTTTCTTTGTTTCTTTGAAAATCACAAAATAAATTAAAGTAAATTCTACTTCAATATGCACATGCAAAAACTTTCCGTTACAGTTCAAATAAGAAACGTTCATTAACTTCTTCAATATCCATTAAAATGGAAAATCTAAATGTCATTAAAATATAAATTCTATACGTTTTCATTACAAATAGAGTAAACACAAACACTCTCGAAACACTCTTATATTTTCTGAATTAATAATTTATACTTTTAAAACTGCTGGTGTATCGTACGGATTCGGTGAAAGGGTTAAATAAAATGACACTAATGCACAATAGCTGTTGTAAGAGAGCGGTATAATCCTTATAATACTACTTAATTTCCAATCATTGTTAAAAATATCAAAACTGAGTGTCGATGAAAATCCTGGTGTTTCACATTTCTATCTTATTTAGTATTCCTATCCTTTTATCTATACTCGTATCATGAAATGACCCCGTGTACATAATCTCTCGTAACAAAACTCATTTTAGTATCACGATATAGATCTGTTCTCGAAAGAGATTCTTGGTGAAATCGGGCCAGCCCAGAGGGATCCAGTCGAATGAGTAGCCGAGTCAGATAAAATCGCTGGATTAAAGCATCGTTTCCGATGCAGCCGATCACAATCTGTAACGATGCTCTGTCCGACGCTGTTGGAGAACATGGTTGCATGGTGCCCGAAGGAGGGACAGTATCGGTGAACATCGACACGTCCTCCGGTCGGGAAATCGCGTCGATTGTGAATTCGAGCGTCGAACAGTCGTAACTAACGATCTAGGATGGGATAAACGCCGTTAAAGCGCACGTTGTACGACTTTATTATCGGATCCCTTAGATACGAGGCTGGAAATCCGGCGTTAACGACTCCTCGAATAGATACGGGGAAGTTATACGTGCACGTGGGAGACATCGATTTTGTGTGGCTCTGAAAAAACGTCCGTACGAATATTTCAGCCGATCGATGAGATTCGAAAGTGTAACACATGTGATGCGAGCTTCGCTAACAGAGATACGCGTTCGACATGCATATGTATGGTAGGCTTTAAGTTTTAGCGTGGAGAAGGACAAATGCGTGCAACGGGCTTTATGATACGACAGATTGAGTGTTTTCCCTAATCGATCGTTTTGCGTGGAGTTAAATAATCGTGGTGGTAGGGGCAGCATTGAATTGAAATAGGAATAGTGTAGAAGTTTTATTCGTCTTTGAGAAAAATTTAGATTGGTCTTGAATAAAGTACAGAGTGCCTTGTCTGAAACAGATCGTTTAGTTATTTTTTTTATCATACTTGTATAGACATGTAAAAATTTGAAAGAATCAATAGAATGACTTTTGGTTAACAGTACTTTGTAGTACATTCACTGTTTGACACCACTCAAATTATAGTTGGAGTTCTCCTATTACTTGAAGCACCTGGATTGCACTTAATATCGGGCAGCAACCATACATTTGAAATCCAAAACAGTTACTGATCGTTAATACCGTGAAAACTGAAAGAAACATTAAACAACAAAGAAAAACGTTGAAAAAGAAGACTAAGGATTAAGTGGACGAGGGAAAATAAATAAAACTAGAGCATTGGTACCGCAGAACACAAACAACAAGACAGTTTTCGTGCTTTACTTAGAGACTTATGATAAAGATTGGATTCAATGTTCAAATTGCAGAAAATGGGATTATGATACGTATGTCTATATTCCGAAGTGTTTAGATGATTATACACGATAAATACAAATTATTTTTCAGATCTCCTAAGTTGTGTTACGAATCATTGCTGCGTTAGGTAATAGGGGCCACTCAAAGTTCCCTATGACAGGGTTTAGAACCACCGCTATTCTTAAGAGTTCCTTAATTTAGTATTTCCGTCATTTAGGTGACATTTGTCACATAGTGCGTTTCTCGAATTTGTACCCCTTTGTTATAGAATTTGTATATCCTTCAGTTTCTTTCGCATATTTTCACCTTCGTTTCTCAATGGCAATTACCCTGTCGTAAATCTTCACACCTCGGCTAAGGCCATTATTCACCTAACCGCGGCCAATGCAAGGGCAAGAAAACCGTTTCAGGTGTTGAATTCATGTGCCGTTCATCCCCGCCGGGTTCTTGCGTTTCGTTACCATTGGAAAATATTGCGATACCCTTCTTCAAGGGAACGCGCCAAACGCCTAAGGGAAGGATGTGCCCATCTTACTTAGGCTCGCCGACTAGATTAACCTAAAATTTGGAAAGAACCAATCAGTGGGCAGCTGCACATTCGAAGGTGCAGCTCGAAGATACTCGCAATCTAGAAGGGGGATCGCATCTTAAACATTAAGTAGGACAGTCGCATACTAAATATTAGCTAGGAGTCGAAACTTAGAAGCGAATAGTCGTAAACCAACAGTGTTTGGGCGACAATTACCATCAAGTAAAAGTAAACTTCAGTTGTACTCCGCCGATAAAAATTTTATACAGACCACCAACTTAAACTAAAATATTCCACACAATATTAATTTGATGTGTGGAAGTCAAGTGCACCGAAACAAGCACGTGGTATATTCGCCACGCAACAAACGTATACCAAAATTTAATGTTAATTTAAAGTCATATCATAATAATGTTGTTCACTTCGTTCCTCTATTTTTAATTCTAATAACATTAACTTAAAATGAATGCAAGATACAAGGAATAAAACATCATCTTTTTTCATTTATTTAAGGAAAACCGGCAATAAGGAAACGGCCTATATAAATAATATTTTCATTATCTCAGTTAAAAGGGATAGTTAGGTGATCTGTTTTAAGAGAGATAACAAGTAGTTGTGTATAAAATGAAATTGTGTATAGTAATGGATGAATTAACATAAACTTCGGTGTCTATTACAAGTTTTAAAAAAGTTTTGATAAATAAAATTTTATTTTCTTTAATAATGTTTGGTTTGATATTCAGAATGTTCAAGTTGCAGCTTTAAAACAGTAAACTATATACGTAAAATTTTGTGTAGTTACTTTTTTTGTATGTAGATGCGTAGATGATATATACAGGTCAAACCTTTCTTTTACCCCTTTAAGCAGTCATAATCAAAGTCAACATACAGCGGGAATGATGAATATATGTGCATTATAAGCATTCTTACGTATACAAAATAATAAATATTTACACGCTTTTTTATCATTTTTCTTCTGTAAAGTTCTGTGGAGCTGTAGAGAGGGGATAGGATAGGAAAAAGGAAGGGTGTTGCGTTCGTCCTGGGCCTGCTAGTGGACTCATCAGTAAGGCTACCTAGCAGGCCCTGCCTTAGACGTTGGGATTTTGGAAGGAAGGTTAAAGGCGGTATATATATGGACGAGGTAGTTGGAGCGAGTGCTTGCGAGAAAGTCCTATTTCGTATGTCCCTCTAGTGGTAGGTGCAGGAGTGCCGCCACAGTTCCTTATCTATTTAGAAAGTGAAATTAGTTTATTATTGAAGTATGTAATATAACATGCATCATGTACAGCTGTACAACATGGATTAGTTTGTTTAGGAAGTTTGTAGCATTTTGGATAATATTAAATTCTTATGTGTGCATTACAGAATTAGGACAGAGCTATCGTTTATGGACACTTGTTGAATAATAATATTTTTAATTTGAACAAATACAATTCATGAGTGGGCCAGTTAAACACAAAAATTAAGGAACAGTGCCTATGGTGGATTAAAAGAAAAGTTAACCCTTTTTTATTAGACAAAGGCAGCCGTTATGCTTCGATAAAGAACCAGTAAAAATTGTTAGATGTTTTCTGAATAATTCTATTTCATATTCATAAATCCTGTATCATATCTATTATTACTGTAATAAAATGTTAATAATGACCAGAATTTTAATACTTTAAATGCTTGGAAAAATTGTTTGTAAGAATTTATCCCGGAGAAAGATACAAATTGTTTGGAAAGGGAGATCATAGATACTTCTTAATAGTTATAGAATGATCAAAAACTTTATTATATACATTAATTTTACATTAATTTTTTCAAAATTTTACATATATATATAATTTTATACTATGTATTATACTTTTGCTGTGTCTTATGCCTTTGAATATCAAAACTGAAATCATTTATTTTTAGCGCAGTATTATGAAAACAAAAACGCATCATGTCTTATTCCTTGTATGTGTGAAAGAGAATCGCATCGTAGAGACTGGGGAAAAGATGTCGCATACAGCAGGAGTCATCACCAGCAGTGCATGTAAGTAAGTAGTGATGTGATTTGAAACGCTTCGAATCTATTCGAATCTGTAAACAGGCGAAAAATTTAAATTACTTCGAATTTGATTCAAAACCTTAAAACTCTTGAAAGTCTTGAAATTTTTGATCGTTTTGGAAATCCTGAAAGTATTGAAAGTTTTGATCGCTTTGAAAGTCTTGAAAGCCTTGAGAGCCTCTTTGTCAGAAATAATGTGAATCACTGCGGCCGAGTCAAACACATATAGCACCACTCTATTTCCTAAATATGATGGATACCGAAAAATCAATCGATAGAGTTCCTTCACGAGCATATTGTATTTACGTCTATCGCAATGCGTGTCCAAGATATGCCTCTGGGAGTAAAATATAACAAGATACACATACCAAGATACGCAAGTGAAACAGGATATTAATATACACTGGAATTAGGTGGTCTACCTAGCATGCAAACGCATATTAGTTCCATCTAACATGCAAGTACAATTCCTGGCGGTCGAGGAATTCAGGACACACAAAATCAGTATCGCGATAATGCGAATGTCTCAATTTCAATTCATTTAACGAGATAGAGCAGTCACATGACTTCTCGGACGCGTGATACAACACAGAGTTGACATTATCGACAAAATGAGGAAAAAAATGTAGGTTGTGATATGTTGTGAGGCGCAAATTTTCGTCCTTATTTATCAAGACTTTGGGTGGAAAGATACCTCATTCGAAAGGGAAGGGTTCAACGCAGCGCGTTGTGGTCATAGTTTAACCAAATTACGTTGATAAGTATTAATATGAGTACAGTGCTAATATCGTTACAAAGTTGAATTTGTTACTTTACGAAATTCATTTTGGTTTTATATCTTTGAATGAATATATTTAGGTTTGTGAGAAAGCAATGTGGGCTCTAAAATATGAAAACAAGTCAATTTATTATACTTCCATTATTTTATTTAATCAACCGTATAGCGTCTAGTTTTTTCTATAATATGACCCTAGTCCCATGCCTTGAGAGTATATTAATGTCATTTTCGTAGAAATGTGAATAACGTTAGAATTTATCGATAGCCGATATTACTTTTTGGTCAATCCAATATTTCTATCATAACTTTTTAATGAAACCTTAAATGACCCATAGTTATATAACATTTTATGCTTATTATAAAGTATTTTGACAAAGTTTTGTGGATAAAGTCTTGGACACCCTGTATGAATATTATTTTAGGATTGGTTTATGAGTCGAAATACCATGGACATTATTGCGTTGAATATAATTCTGCTTGACTATTTGTTGTGCGCGTATGCTTGTACTAGATCGCCTGGCCGCACACGCAACCTCACACGCCGAATTAACCTTGTGTAGGTAGTTCATTAAAAAATGGCAAACTGTTGATCCAGTTAAGTATATTTGAAATGTGTCGCCGATACAAGACAACTGTCTATGTTACAGTGGTTCGATTTGTTTGGTGTTCTGCTCGTTCGGTGGTGTGTAGTCAGTTTAAATACGATCGATGTAAAATGCGATTGGTGGAAGTTCAGGTTGTAGGAGTGGCTATGTCCTTGAGTGGGGAATCCGTATTTCCAGGCTGGAGTAGGAAATTTGTTTAAATTTTAAATATTTCAGCTGTTCCGATCCCTAACGGAACTTCAGGCCGAGGCTACAGCACACGCGTTGCCGGTTATGACGATAAATACAAAACCTTAATTTTTAACGGTGGCTTATCCTCGTGCGGTCTACCTGGACTACAATTAACCGATGCTAGTTCAAGGGTACAAAAATTTGAGGGTAACTAATATGTACATCGTCATCGCTTCGACACTATTTTTTCTTTGAAAACCATGCATAAATAAAAAAGTCGAAGTTGTACACTCAAGGGTATTCCAATTGGTACAAAAATTATATTATATTAGGACTCAAAGTGTATGTGTTACACCTGCACAAACTAAAAACCGCGAGGATATTTCTTGACACAATCAGACATGGGATACGATTAAATTAGTAATGAAGTTGGATGCTTATTGTTAGCTCTTATTATTTTTTTGTACTCTTGTCGTGTTCTTTTCTCGCACTAGATGTATGAAATAATTATAACAGAAGATGAGAAGTTAAAAAATATCTGTTGTCTAATAGTATTGTACAAATATATTAATTGTAATAGCTATAAAAATACAAAGTGAGCTGAAATTGGGACACTTACGTTACTATATCTCACAAAAATCGTCGTCCAAAAATTTGTATAGTACATGTATGTATATATATATACATATATATATATATATATATATATGTGTGTGTATATATAGTATAGTACATGTATATATATATACAATTGGTATCTCAGTTTTATACAAAGTGAGAGCCATTGTGGATTAAGTTGCACTTATTGTTCTCTTAATTTGACACTTTTCAGTTTTTCACTCCGTCTATCAAGCTGCAAGTATTCCCTATCCCAACTATCACAAATAACGAAAACAATCCACTGTCAAATAAATACAAATAAAAGATTACAGTAGTTTTACTCGAAGTTTGGGACATGTCCTTTGCCAAGTTTATTGCATTGATGAACTATACTTCGCGACAGAATTATAAGACATGTATGAAAACAGGGGAAAATTCTGTTTAACTCAGGGATTTTGGTTTTCTTTTATTCGGGATGCTATTGATTACATCATATAGAAGTTTACTGATGCAGCTTCTAATAACGTGACAGTAATTTGTTAAAGACAACGATGCATTCCAATTTAGGTAAACGATCCGCGCGCTCTTTTATGAATAGGACTAACGAACGTACACTCGAAGTGTTAATTACCGATTTTGCTGAAACATTGCACTATTCTAGACTAGCCAAAAATATTAGACCCGTATTTTTTTATCTGCTATCGTCAATGTTAAAGGGGTGAAAACTAATCCCAAATTAGGGCTGATAAAACATATTAGGTTGAGTATCCCGTAAACTATTGGAAATAGACCAATAATGTAAATAGACGAATTTTGTATTTTGTAATGACAAACCTGACTATGCGTACGAATTTGTAAAAATACACTTGTATAAATGATAAATTAAAAAAAATGTATATTTTTAGCTAATTTCTTCACCCAAACATTTACCTATTTTCTTTTATATTTGTGTGAACGATGTATATACTCAAACAGCTATTTCTTTTAAGCATACCATTTCTGCGAAAATGATAACGAATAGCTTTTATCCTATTAAATGATGGATCAACATTCCACTATGAAAACTTCAGAATTGGAAAATACAGCTTTATTCAGAACTACCAAGTATTTATAACGAAGGACCTTTTCAACATGGACAATCGCAGATAAAAAAATCTGGGTCTAATAGTTTTGGCTAGTCTAGAATCGTGCGAAGTTTCTATGTCCTCTCGTTAGTCGCGCTCATAGTAAAGCACGCTGTCCATTCATCTAGGTTGGGGCGCACTGTTGTGTTTTAAAAACTACTGTCACGTTATTAGAAGCCGCATCATAGTACAGAAGAGCTTGTCGTATAGAAAAAACCTCAAGTAATACGATAGTATTTTGTTCGGATTTTTAAAGTTGCAATCTTGAACTCAAATTCGAAAAATAAGAATTTGCGTATAATTTGTATTATTAAAAACAAACTTTTATAACTTAACAAAATTTATCTGAATAGAGTATACCTTCACGATTGAAATTAAAGGAAAGCAAAGTTTGTATTTTTAATAATTTCGGAGATAACAATACTTCTGTGAAGGCAGTTTCCGTAAAAATCGCCGAAATGTATAAATTCCAATGGCCTATATTTTTTAAAAAACTTCGTTACCGACAAAATGATGGCATACCCTGCCCTTCTCCCATTTCGTATACATTACAACAGATTTCAATTTGAACAAAATCCCAGACATCAAAGGAAAAGTCATCGATTTAGCATGAAATGACCCATTGAATAGTAAAACATATGTTAAAACAATTCAAGAACAATCATCTAATGAGGGCTATCAAATAGCTTCGCAACATCATATTTTTCAACACGATAACTGAAGTGTGCATACAAAAAATACGTCAAAAATTTTGTTGAAACTGAAAATATTTACAGTTTTATCATAGTACATCAGATCCCCTGATCCTAATATTATCGAACACTGTTGGGACATACTTACACGACACGTTTATGCAAATGAAAGACAGTTCAACACCACAGACGAATTAAAAACCTGTATTTTAAATAAATGGGAATCATTAAGTGAAAATTTTATAAAACAAGTTATACAAATCATTAGCAAAAGGAATGGTAGAAGTTGCAGAGAAGCAAGGGTGGTAGCCCATATTACTAGTAAGTGAATAAAAATTGTTTCTAGTAAATTGTTATTTATTTTTCCAAAAAAAATTTCCTCTCTTACACATAGTTTTATCGGATTCCATTTCTTTGAAGAATCTGCAATTGTTCTTAATCTTCATTTGAATTCTAATTTTCATGGATATTCCTTTCAGAATATATGTGTTTCTTAACCCAAATAGCACCGTACGTCCGTAGGACGTCCTTTTTATGTCCAGTTTATATTTATATGTTCTAAGTCTGTTTTGGATATTCCTAGGACATCCTTAGGTCATAAACGTCGTAGGTTCTAGAAACGTCTGTTGCGAAAATGTTACGGACATCTTCAGGGCCTTAATTCTGTAAGTTTCACAGACATCCATTTTTTAAATTTTAAGAATGTCCTTAAAACTTTTAACATTGACTACCTTCGTCATTTTACAGATATATTCGCAAGATTTGAATCTTACGTATTTACTAGATACATATGGCTTTTAACTTCCTTATTTTTTGCAATATAACATCCATACATATATTTAACATCATATATGATTATATATAATACATTGTCAATTATTATTACTATTATTATTATTATTATTATTACTATTACTGTATATAATAATTGTATATGATTGTTATTATTACTTCTTTAATAACTATATATAATTAATGTCGATTGTATATAACATATGTAAATTATGAAGAGAGTTAATCTAACAATAAGTTATTCTTATGAGACTGTATAACATTTAAAAGTTTCTATCACTTCGGATATTTACTCTCGAGTCTCGAGATTACTTGCAAACGTGTTTATACAACTTGCATATGTAAAATTATTATTATATTTTATTCGTCTCGTTCTTGAGATTACTAGTGTATATTCCTTTCGCAGTCGCCATAGGTCACGACGTTTAGAATCAAGAAAAAATGTGCGCCCACGAGTTCCAATTTTCCCTGTTCTGTCTTCAGCCTTTGTATACTTTTGCAATGCATTAGAGGAAATGCGTGAATTTTTAACATTCAGCGAATTTTTCGTTATAAATAAGCGGAAAGGGAGTGATAATAATAGATAGTTTCGAAGAAACAACTTTGTCATACTTTACACCCTGTATGCGGATATTTATTATATTATTATATGTGCATATACGTTTGTTACGGGGCGTAACTCCTGTGGTATATATACGAAGTGCCGTCTATGATTTCTGCTCGAAGGACCACTGTTATAGCCACGAACTCCTTCCTGACTCAGTGAGCGTCGTGGCTCAGGAATATTGCACACCACTGCCTACAGTGCTATGGTGTGCCTATCGTGGTTCAGGGTCCTAATTGACACCTGAACAGTTTTCTAACTAATTCTATACTATGTTGGATTGTGAGTTCCGGGTCCTATGCGACGCCTGAAGCTCGTACTATACTGTGACTCTGTTACTGCTGTTACTGCTCAACTGTTATTCTGTTACTGACTCTTGACTGTTATTCTGGTACTGTTACTGTGTTACTGACTGTGTTACTATTACTCTGTGACTGCTACTCTGTTACTGACTGTGTTACTAGCGTTGGCGATCTTCGCTGTTGACCGCCAACTTTCCTAATTCCTAACTTGTCCGCCGATTGGTTCCTTCTCATTTTTGACAGTCACCAATCAGCGGACCTAACTAAAATGCGGACACTCCTCTTTGCGCCCTTAGCGCGCTCACTTGGAGAGGGGCGTCGCGGTGCTTGCGTGCGGGCGAAGACGTTTGACAGTCGGGGAAATTCTTCCGGGTGGCGGACCTTCGGTGTCTTAACCGTTACAATCACGTTTCCGGCTACCCTTCGGAATTTCCGTGTTTATGGCACGGTCATGGCTAATGAGGGACGAGAGAAGCGACTTTCTAAAATCTCGTAGTTTTTGAATCATAAATCAGCTTCTCTCGCCAGGACGTATAATGAACTCTAAGAACACATGCGAAAGAAACGAAACACCCAAATCTCTAAAATAGCCTTTCACGCACGTCCGTGGCATAAACCGTGTTAGCGACGCTCGCTAACAACGTTATTATTATTACTATTTTTTGTTATTATTATAATTTGTTCTGTTTTCGAGATCTTGGGTCTCAGTTGTATTGTATGTTTAGGAAATTGCGTGTAGGTGAATATGTGTCTAGTATTATGGATTTTGCATTGTTATGTATGTATTTGTGAAAAGGTCTAATATCTGTAAGATTTTATGTAATATTTTTGGTATAACTCCTGTTGCTGCTATCATTAGGACTATTACTATTATTACTATCATTATTATTGTTATTGCTATTAACAATAGACGTGAAATTGCAATTTAATAACTTTACCATAAATCAAGTCATTTTTTTTCTTTTTTTCAAAAAAGGCTTTATTGAAGCATTAAAAGGAAATATAGATCAGGGGAACGTGAAAAAGTAATGTGATTGTGCTGTTTTTTGGCAAAAAATAGAAAATTAAAAAAAAACTGCGGTGTGTGTGGACTGATCCTAATGATTTGGAAGTATGTTATAGAGGACGAGATACTGAACAACTCTTGTCTGAACAATAATTGATGTGCAGCCTTGGTTTTCGAAATTTCTGCAATAATTTTTGGTACAATTACATTAAACTTTGCCTGTATTTACGTGCGCCGTGCACGCGTTGAGATTATAGAAAATCGCCAATCGTCTAAAGCAGTGTTTCCCAACGTGGAGCCTACGCCCCACAGGGGGGCAATTTGATTGTTAAGGGGGGCAATTCGAAAATGGACTCGTCCAGAGTTTAAGTTAACCGTATGGCGAGTCTCAGTAATAATACTCATATATATGTAGTAATAATTCTTATAACTAAATTTGAACCTAACATAAAATCTCTTTGCAGCAAGCATCAAACGCAAGGATCTCACTAAATTTAAAAACGAAATACGTAGTAATAATTAAAATAATATAGAAAAATCTTTCATTAAAATTATTTGTACTTGAATTTCAGTTCTCTATTATATGCTTTGAAAATTTACATACTGTGTTTCCTCAACAATTTCTTAATGATTTCTTCTTAAAACCTATCATTTAAGTTTCTTCAGTGAACAATTCAACTTGTAAAAATTAAAATTTATGCATATGTTACATAGCGGGCATAACAATTTTAGAAAGGCTTAGGTGGGGTATGGCACAAAAAAGGTTGGAAAACACTGGTCTAAAATCTATAGTATCCATAAACACATCGCAGATGGACGTATATAACAGGTTGATAAAACGATTAAATGTAATCGATTTGAATTACACGAATGATTGAACGTTGACTTGCATGGCAGGCCGTCTAGCAGCGGCCGAAATACTACTGCGACCCTGACTCAAACCTAAATTAATATCACGAAAAAAGTAATCTGGTTCGCGCCTAACCTAATTAATTATTTATACAAAATAAAATAAATAAAACAGTATCATTCAGTCATGGTAGTGTTGCAATACGCCCCGCAATTTTATTATTTAATAGAATAACGAAAAAATTAAATATTTTATTTTGCCTTAAAATAGATAAACTCTAGAAAGAAGAACGGAGATGTTACTTATCGCAAAAAAATGCAATGTCAAGTCAAATTTGTAATTTTTAACTCACATAAGCATTATAAATGTGCTCCACCTTCTAAAAATCTTCCCTAAATCACTCCGTTCATGTGACAATTTTTTTCTTCACTTCACCTCAAATATTTCGCATATTCATCCATTACTTCAAGTCGTGATCCCATCACCACCCACCAAACCATCGCTATCTTTCGACTAAAAATTACCGCCACTCAATGTATATAACCCAGCATCCTACCACGATGCGACAGCGATAGAACAGCTTTCCCAATCGTTTCCGCAGTGGGGCCGCAATTTTCTAAATCGTTCCAGACTGTCTTTCGTAAGAGTATCAATGTACGCTCCTTTGACTTTAAAAATCTTATTTTAAGCTAACACGTAACACCTCCATGACGTTACTAACAATAAGATTTTAATAATTAGTTTCACCAACTAATAAGGAAAGTACCAAAGATGTTACGCTGTCTTTTTGGTGGGCTGTTGCACGTTAATAGTTTTCGTGTTTGTGC
Source organism: Eucera pruinosa (assembly GCA_028830335.1). NCBI lineage: Eukaryota > Metazoa > Arthropoda > Insecta > Hymenoptera > Apidae > Eucera > Eucera pruinosa. The sequence continues at coordinate 1,519,905 of JAMYCR010000008.1, read as the reverse complement.
TGATTTATTAATTCGCGAGTGCCATGTGAAATGAAGTGTATGACTATTTAGATTAATTGATTATACTTTTGTGGACTGTACTTGTTACGACACTTAACTTTTAAACGACTGTCTTTTGCTGGCTACTCTTGGTACTATTTGTCAGGCCACAAACGACTTGAAATTTTAAGTATCAAAATGCTTCTTTTCGTTCCCAAGTAGTTTGAAAATGCCAACCCTTGGATGTTTTCCTTTTCAATCGTTTGCAGAAATCTATCGTCCATTGTGGGAGTAAAAATTTGGCGGTAAGATAGATTTTTCGACGTTTGGAGAAATCCACGCGGGAAAAATGACTTTCTCCGATGAGTGGCTGCCGCATGGTTTATAACTCGCTACACGTTATTAGGGAACACTTATAACGGTTGTAACACTGAAGCGATAGTAACACTGTAAATATCTCAAAATATGTAATAAACATTAACACAAGTCTCAGTTATTTGAAATAAAATGACATTTGGAACACGCTCATATATCATACTTATTGTTAGACAGGATGCAAAGTAAACACTTGTATAATGAAGGAAATAACTTTCCGTTATCTAATAGTTAATTTTTCTTAATACGTGGAAATTGTAATGAAATGCCCATTTGGCAGCTATAATCCTTCTTTCTTCTTTTAAATATTTAATTTAGTGTTTCTTAAAGAAATACTGATCATTACGTCGAAATCGGTCGTAACGTTTCAACTGATCCCGACTGATGCAATTTTTACAAGATTGTCAAATGTTTTCACTATTCTTTTCTTCTCTGACGCTTAACCGTCGCCCAACCAATCATAAAAATGATATAACGAACATAAAAATGAAAATATCAAAAAGGAAAGGGGAAGGAGATAAAGAATATTATTGTATTATGAGCAAGGAATCCTATAGCAGAAGTAAACATAATGAGAGATGTGTCCAGGGTTGTAATTTTTATGATTGGGCACATGAAGAATGCACCGATGAAAATGATTTATATATTTATCGTAATTTCGACGCCTAATAATGGAGAAAGAATATAAGTATTTATTTTTTATTTCTAATTATTCACCTTTTCGTACCGAAACATTAATTTTGTCTTTTCTCATTAAAATTTAGTTGAATAAATATCTTTTTCTTCTAAAATTAGACTTGTGTTTCTGTCGTCCCCATACTGTGTTACAACCAACTCGGGGTTCATTTTACCATTTTTATTTAATAACTCAAGTATTCATTGACACATAACAAAATAGTTGTAATTCAATAATCCCAGACAAATAGATAATATGTTCGTACAAGCATCGTCATTGTAACTGCAATAGTTTTTTTTGTAATCCTTTTCTAAAGTCAAAGTGTTGCAACCGTCATTAGTCTCCCCTAACCGTCACGCTTCGTTAGAAACCTCAAGTACTACTACCACCTGGTTCTAACTGACCAGCAAGGGTTTTTCCGTCCTGATTATTTTGTCAAAAATAGTGTAAATTACCATCGTCAAGTCATCAATATGGAACACCACTGGATGTTCTTCTTTCTCTCTGTTAAGGCTCCGATGGTATGGTTTATGACACGGCCAGGTCAATAGCTATTTTAGCTGAATTTTAACGCTTCGACCATCTGCGTGCCATCACTCAGGTGGTACGTGACTCGTAGCAATGTAGCAGATTAAAGGTATGTATTTTAGTTTCTTAGCTTTGCCTACCATACCTCGATAGCAACGACCCTGTCATAAACCAGGGAGTTCCGAATGTGTCGACCGAAGATGAAGGTTCACCTAACGGTATCCGCGGCCAGCACAAGCCCGCGGAAACCTCGTCAGGGTTGACCAAAACTCTCGTCCACCCTCGTAGGGGAAGACCTCTGTTCCCCTTCCAGAAACATAGCGCGCTAAGGGCGAAATGGAAGGGAGGACACGAGGTCTTAAAAACTCGCGCAATTAGAATTTCTAACCAGATTCTGGCTTCTTGTCAGACTGTCATTGTAAATACTAGAGTCCACTACATTGTCATTGGAAATATACAAGTTTTGTTGAAATACCAGTGCAGTTATACAAATTAATTATCGTCGGTTCCCAAGTCCGAATCTTGGGTGGTCCTTCGGAATCAATTAGTCGGCACACCACGTGCAAACGCCAACAAGGCCCGAAAGATCGCTGGATCAACCGCGGGCGTAAACACTCTCTTCTCTTGGTTTTCTCTTTCCGAGGAAGAATAGTACATAGCTATATACTTGTGGACAAACGTATAAGACATCATGAAAATTTCTGGTATAAAGACTTAATTTTATATTTATATTAAAGACCATAGTTTGTTAAATAAATCTATTCATTATTAACCGATACTTTCGTAAATTAAACAAATATTACAACAAATATCCTCGTGAAATCAAACGAATACAATGACGCTTAAACGAAATTATAAGACACTCTCTATGGTAACAAATATATATATATATATAACTAATCAGAAGTAGGTATTACTTTTCTCCGAATGTTAATAATGAGTAGACCCCCTCCTTTATTTTATACTACTTTACGCATTGGATTTAGTAAACTTTTGTGCTATTTTTTTATATACATTTGGTCCTAATCTGGCCAAGCACCGCACGTTATGATGTTTCCTATAAATGAGTGGTCCATCCTGTATTCAGTCAATGTTCATATGTTTGAGAGACGGATGCGTGACAAAAATGTACGAACTGTGTGAATGCTGCCTTCGGTCATTGTCGATAACACAAAATTATTGAATTAGCCAAAAAATTGTATCGTGTGAACAAGCTGTAACTGCATTTATGCCGAGCACGTGGCGTTACTGCGTAGGGCTCAATAAAATAAAGGAAATCAAAGGAACAAAAAATATATATTTTACATATTAAAGAGGATTAAATGTTTGACATATAATAAGTGAATAATAAAAAAAAATTAAAAAAAAAACCCTTATGTCCTACTATTGATGTTCTATGGGTTGTTACTTTTTTTTTACTTTTTCACTCTCAAAACTACTAGTAGTCAAAACTAGTAGTTCCGCTCGTCACACAAGTCACGTACATAGTCGGTCGCTACGTTCGTTCTCTACTTTCACTTACGCACACTTCACCTCACAACCTAACACCGATTCATGTCAATTATCCCGCAACATCAACGAAAAGATGCTTTAAACGAAAGTGCATTGTTATTAAATGAAGAATCTACACAGGTAAGCAAATTGGAAGGAATGTAATAAATAAAAAAATTAGTAAAATGTAATAAATAAAAAAATAATAGAAATGTAGTAAATAAAAAAATGAATAGAAATGTAATAAATAAAAACATTAATTAAAATGTAATAAATAAAAAAAATAAATAAAAGTATACTGTAAGGAAATGAGGATATGGTTTATCATGAACTAGTGATTGACATCACCCATACTATAATTTTCTGGGGAATCAAAGTGTAATAATTTGGAACTTGACTTCATTGCAATTACTTCGATTCATGTTAAATGATGGGGCACGTTGTCCACAACAAATAGATTATTTAACTTAATGTTGGCTAATAATTTTGTTTAATTGAATCGCACTTTATTTTTCGATTCTACTAAACAGGGCTCGGATTTGAAGGAAAGGAACTGAGGTTCAATGAACGAACGCTTGTTTTATTTTGGCCGTCTGTTTCTGGACGGCCGTTTATTTCATAAGCACGATAATTCTTAAAAATGCTGCGCTCGTGGGCCTGTAACAGAAAGAATCGGTGTAAACACCGAATTCCTTACGTTATTATCAGGTTATTATTCTATCCGTACGTCTTTCCTCTCTTTCCCCTGATCACGATATGCGTGACAGGTAGTGAGGGCACTTATTCGTGCTACAAGACACAATAGAGGGGGGTGGACTGTATTATGCGACGTTTCCTACGTAACGCAAGGAACCGTCGTGTGCAAACGTACAGATTTAATTTGATATCCTGTATCGGATGCAACAGTCGATTGCCTCAAACCGGCTGCTCGTTAATGGAGGTTGTAAGGCTCCAAAAGGGAGGTGCCGCGTGGAGGAGAACCAGCGGTCACTAGAATACTAGTCCCAGGAGATAGTTGAAACTCGGAGTCTCGCCGCTTGGCCTCTCACACGACGTTGGCTATGACGTCGTGAAAAGGCACTGGAATTTCAGTAACCTTTTGGGTGCCCTATCACCGCCGATATACGACACAAAGTACCGCTGCCCGAGAGATAGAAGGTTGTGACCTGTCACTCGCTGCCTGCCACAGGCGCTCTTAGGCGATAATTGTTGGACTTACAACAGGAGTATGCAGGGTCACCGCCACTGCATGTGAAAACGTATTGGACGTTTTAACGATGAGTGCATCGACAACCTTGATACCTGCCACGGGGGCTGGTCTCCGATTGCTTCTAAATTGAGGAACAATCGACAAAAAAATTGAGGTAAACCCACCGATCCGATTGCTAATTCACTCGAATTTAGTTTTCACTATTTGCTCTTGGGTGCGTGCAAGCTGAGGCAACGATCGTGAGACGGAAAGCCGTTTCGACACAAATCATCTCTTTCTCAGTGCACGTCTTTTAATTTTCAATATTTGTCTTTATGAGAGGTTTCGAGAGTTGAGAATTGAGCTCTGACTCTCGAAAACGATCAGTTGTTTGGGCTGCGGGAGCGTGTGCGACAGGCTCTAGCTACCCCGAAGAACTTTCTAATAAACTGACTTCGGCAGCACAAAAGCAAGGGTTCTGGCTGTGTCCGACTCTCTTAAGGAACTCTAAAGAAGTGACTGGCACACTGCCGGCCGTAATTACGCGAGTGCGATAATTCTTTTCTAGCTGGCTGGCGGCGCTGTCTATTACATCATTGTGTCTCTTTTCAATTGAGACACCTTTCCCTCTCTCTCTATGCTCTTGCGTCCAATGCGGATTCACCGATCTTCCTCGTTTTTTAAGGGGAAACAGTTTCTTCCGTTTACTGTTTGTCTCCGTGCAAACAGGTAGTAAAAAACTATGGTCGAAGTCGCTATTTTTATCGTTGTTATTTGGTACGTGGAGGACTCATTTAACCTCGAGTTTACCATTTCACGTATACTCCAAAATAACACTCGTATTTCGCGATCGTGGAAATCCAACGAAAACGCGAGTTCTCCAAACAAATTGTTTTGCAAACCACTCTTTGAAGATGCATCGTTTCGTATTTTGATGATACTTCATTTGACATTCTACTAAACGTCACCACATAATTTTAGTGCATTTTATACTTATTCTTCTGCACTGCCATAGTGTAAAATAATTAGTCTTTCGATTCAGTTTGTAGGCATTTTTGGAATGCATTGCGAGAATTTATTTGTCCAACCCATTTTAGCTACATCATGAGTGCCGTACCATGTTTCGTCAAGATAATATATTGTTTTCTTTCTTGCCGGACTACTGCTACTTCTTCTAAATATTATGTTTTTCAGCTGGTCACTTTTAATTCATCATAGTGGTCTTTTTTCCTATTTCATAAAAGGTAAATTCTAACTTCTGCGACCATACACAATGATTCCTTGTTTTTATTTCAATATCCTTTCTGTATATTTTTTAAACAGCACTTTCACTGTAAATATTATACTTTCTGAATAACTTGTGTATGTTTCGTGTTAAATCATCTCCAAGTAAAGAGTCAATTTTCTGTTTATTAAAAACATTCTGTTCCTTCTTATTTTTAAGTCGTGTTTAAATGAATCGCGATAATTAGTTCTAGAATCTTATGTTCAAATTGCTGTTTCTTTCTCTAATCCATCGAATAATATTGAGTTTTTAATAAGTTTGAAATAAATGAATTATGCATCCTCTGACAGATGTGTCGCCTTTTTGTGTTTCGTATTATTCAAATCATTAATTTGAAATTAATTATCATATATTTCCATTTCCACTTGTAATACTAATAACGTGGCACTGTGTCAAATTTTTGTCATACAACTTGAAACTATTTGGCACCTACTTTGATGCACTATCGCAATGTAAAATAACAAATTTTTTATTCTTGTTAGCGGGCAATCTTGCAAGCCAGTATCATACCACATTTCGTCCAGGTAATATAACGTTTTGTTACAATTTCGGTATGTTACTGTTTGTTCCTATTGGAGATAATTAATCAATCGCCCTAGATTTGCAAGAATGCGTGTGAAGTATAAGTCATGAGTGACAGCATGACGTGAACTAGTGAACAATCGACTGAGAGAAAGGTGTGTTCGAGATTTGTGCGAAAAGAGATCAAGGCGTACAATTTGTGAAAGATGAAAAAAATTTCGAGTCCAAATTATAAGATACAAAGAGACTATAAGTTTGTTCATTTCTTCCTATTCTTTATTCTTTTCTATTGCCTTTCGTGGCATCAGTTAGTTGTAATTCCGTGTTAAATATAAGCCACGCGATAAGTAATATGCAACCGTTTCAAATATCGAGATTTACAAATGACCATTCTATCCGAGTCTGTATAGCAGTCCTCTTAAGTATTTTAACTTAAATTATAGTTTCCTTACATAGCTATATAACGATAGTTTTTAATGACTACTTCCGCAGTTGGCATTTCGTTTTCTAAATAACATTTGTATATTATTTTTTGAAATATCTCTTCGAGAGAAGAAGTTTAAGTCCTGTTTCTTCCAAAATCGTTACGATTTACTTAGTTTTAATTCCGTGTTTGAGGAAATTCTAAAGTTCCTTCATAGAAATTTGTTAAGACTGCTACTTTCTGAACTGCTTCTTCTTTTCCCAAGCCATCAATTGTCATTAAGGTTTTTGCAACTTTCAAGCAAATAGACTGTGCATCTTCTGAAATCCTTTCTTTGTTATTTGTAGCTCTACAAATTCAAAAGAACTTTGTGTAGAAGCACAAGTTTCTTCCCCCACTTCCTTTCCTTGGCGACTTGTGAATGAATGGTCAATTTTCCACAGACGCAACATCGTAATCGATAAACTATTAAACTAATACTATATATTAAATATACTAAATATACTAACATTTTCGCTACGCTAACTAAATAATTATGAATTAACTAATTAATAAACGACTGTATATATAACATACCCTATGTATATACATACATATATATAATTATGTGTAGCAAAATCCTACTTTACACATTATACAAACAGGGTGACCAATTTGAAGATTTGCACTTAATTATCTCCTAAACTATAGGTTGTTTCTAAATATGTTCTAAATGAAACTTACCCTCCTTCATGGGAGACATCTTATGGTGGTCACAAATTCTCCTAAGTGGATGTGCCTGCGAGATTGGGAGGCGATCTTGATTTTTTTAAGTGGAACTGTATATTTTTTCTAGATAAGCTTGTAGTTATTTCCAAAACGAATGCATTGACCTATAACACTTTGGTTTTTCGAGGTCGTTCAGGATCATTTAATGCCATTCAAATCTTACCTTCGTTAAACGTCCCCAAAATTTATCTAGCCCGAGTATTTCCTCGAGTTGTACGTAATCATTACGCAAACTCTCAATAATGATCGTTTTTTTTTGTGTTTACAAACTGAGGATATGTGTTGCTAGCATATTACAATCGCGTCGGAAGTATCAGTATCATTCATTACGTGTTGTTGGTTTCGCTAGCAATTAAATATACTATGGCCCATTATACGCCTAACGAAATTGTCGATATGCTTCTGGTTCTGGGAGAATGTCGACATAATTACAAGGGAGCTGCACGATTGTACCGCGATAGATTTCCAGGCCGCCGGCAACCTAGTGATATGGTGATTCGAAATTGTGAACGTCGAGCTCGTCGAGGATATTTACATCGGCGCCAACATAGACGGCCATCAGAAGTTTCAGAGATTGTTACACTCTGAGCATTGGCTATCAATCCTCACATCAGTACCCGACAGATAGAAAATTATTACAGCGTACCACAATCTACTGCATCCAGAATACTTAGACGGCATCGCTTCCATCCCTACAGTATTTCTTTGCATCAAGCTTTAACTGATGCCGATTAGGCTGCCAGATTGCAGTTCTGTGAATGGTCTCAACGGAAAATGTTACGTGACTCTTTCTTTTTTTCGTATGTACTGTTTTCTGATGAAGCCACTTTCAAAAACAGTGGCGAATTAAATCGACATAATTCCCATTATTGGTCCGAAGAGAATCCGCATTGGCACCGATCAGTTGAACGTCAACGTCAGTGGTCCTTATATGTTTGGTGTGGCATAGTAGATGGATTCATAGTGGCTCCCCACTTTTTCGATAGTACACTAACGGGAGAATGTTATAATAATTTTCTAAACAATGAACTATACAGTCTTATGGAAGATGATCCGCTTGCCACAAGACTACGAATGTGATTCCAGCATGGTGGTGCTCCCGTTCACAACGATCGCCGAGTTCAGAGAACGCTGAATGTCATGTTTCCTCATCGTTGGATAGGAAGAGGAAGTACGATACCCTTCCCACCGAGATCTCCAAATTTGACACCTCTGGACTTCTTTTTGTGGGGCTTTATAAAAGATAAGGTTTAGTGTGAAGAACCCACCTCACGTGAGAATATGAAGGACCGGATTAGAAATGCCTGCGAACAAGTTAGTAGTGCAACACTCGAGAACGTAGAACGTTGACTTAGAGACAGAATTAAGCAATGTATTAATGTCGGAGATCACCTCTTCGAATACATCAGATAAAGAGCAATTTCTGGGTGCACAACAACGGTAAGAATTGAATGCCATTAAATGACCTTGAACGACCTTGAAAGACCAAAGTGTTTAGGTCAATGAATTCGTCTTGAAATGGACTACAAGCTTATCTAGAAAAAAGCATACAGTTCCACTTAAAAACATCAAGGTCGCCTTCAAATCTCGGAGGCACATCCATCTAGAGAGAATTTGTGACCATCATAAGATGTCCCCCATGAAACAGGGTAAGTTTCATTTAGAAAATTTTTAGATGTAACCCATAGTTTAGGAGATAATTAAGTGCAAATCTTCAAATGGGTCACCCTGTATGTATGTATTTAAAGTTCAAATAATTTAAGAAGTTCAACAGTTCGAAATGTTTTTGCAAATACACGCAGGTCGTCGATACTTTAAAATTGCTTCATGTGTTCTCGGAATTCTATTATTTTCTCAAAAATCTTCGATACTTTCCTATCAAAATCATTTTAGGAGGCTGTTAACTTAGGCTGGAACATAAAATACGAATTACAAAGTGTTTGGGCTGTTTCTTGTGTTTTACGCACACCTTCGTATTACCCCTGTGTAGAAAGTATGCAGCTAATGCTCCGAAGAAAAGTTGCATTCAAACCTTCATAAGGAAAACCAACTTCCCATTTCTCTGCCATATAGTTACCAATTTTTGCATTTTCATTAATATACAGCGTCAATTGCAATTAAAAATCAAGAAGAAACTCCAAGTTCCCAGGTCCTAGTTGAAATCTTAGAGTTTTTCACATTTTTAAGTTATAATATAAATCGTGGTCAATGCTAACCAGACGTGCCCAAAAATAAATTGCCAAAGCTAGCATGGCAGTGTCATCTGTGTCGTTAATCTAATCCGTGTTCTAATTCTTATCACAAATACATTTATAACTTTAGATTCACGATGCTTCTAATTGTTTTATTGGTAACAACATCCTACGAAACATTAAAACTTTATCAAATACATATAGTATTTCAAATTACAAAGGCAAGTACAAGTAGAAATTATGTAATTATAGTAGGTTGTTTTCCTTTTTTAATCTTAAATTAATTCATATATAGTTCATTGTTATTCTGACAATGAGAGGTAGAATAAACTGTTTAAACGTTCACTGTCTAAGAAATAAAAAAATACAGGAATACTTCATTACTTATTTCATTTAAGTAATAAAAACACTCAAAAAAGTCTAGATTCATTTCAAATTTCAAATACTTAGGACATATTTTTGAATTTTAGGACATACTTTTGAATAATAACAATGACATGGAAATTCATAAAATATAAAATTACAAGTGAGGAAGATTCCTAAAAGCCGTATTCGAAAGGAAGCATCATTGATTGCATGAATAAAGATGCTCTTAAGGGTATATGAGATGCAATTTCATTTATGCAAAATAAATTATGGGATATCACAGATGCATTAGAGGACCTAACAAATTTTGTATCTTTTAATACAGGTATGTAGAATTTTGTGAAATCGTATTTTTGGTTTGTGTATATTTTGCTGTGAACAAATAATTTTTAACAATTTGTCCGATCTTAAACGATAAATAAATTATGATTGTTAAAATGATAGAAACTCTTGTATTTTCTTAAATATTTCAAGTTTAGGGGTGTATGCAGACTTTTGTGACTGACTGTACATGCTTATTTATCCATGGCCGAAAATTGTACACTCGACAAAATGGTAGATTAGAGCTGTAAGACACAATATCCAATTTTAGTAGATGTAATACACGTACAATATATGTATATCATATGCTTCCGTGTACAGGCCGAAATAACATGTATAATATGTCTATTATTAAAAATGAATCCTAAGCATAAATCTTATGACCTTAATAATGTTGGAATTATTTTAATTTAAACCCCACGTGAATGGTTTCAAGGTATGGAGAGGTAGAAAATGTCTATTAACAATTAAATAAAATATTTATTAAAAATAGTCAACAATAATGCACAGTCTATTCTCATTCACAAAACTCTCTCACTGCTCGCAACATTCTGTGCCTTTGAAAACTCTTTCTCAACTCTCTCGTGCACGCTTTTCATGCACCCCATACCCTTGCACGCATTCATTCTCTTTTATTCTATTTGTCTTTTCTCTCACGCATCTCAGACATTCGTCAGACCCATTCGTAGAACTCCGTTCACACACCGACTCAGTCATTCTGTCCCAAACACTTTTCTTTCACACCTCAGCCAATCTTAATTAAACATACACCATTCGCTCAGCAATCACTCTGGCTCAAACATTCCTCAGCTAGGCGCCAGTTCAAAAACACGACATTCTGTCTTCCACGATAATGTCAATACAATTACGATATTGTGTGGAGCAATTGCTGAAATGCAACGTGTAGGCCATATGGCTAACACAAAGCGGGAAAGGGTTATTGTACATATACCTAACAACAGACCAAAAACGTAACCGAAATTTTTACATGAAGAGCTTGCTCTTAGAAAAAAATGAAATTAAAAAGATTTGTTAAGCATGCACTTTCCGCCTCTTCGCGTTTTATGTTTGTAGCATTGATCCATGCTGATGTCATAATAAATACTGATAAGACATTAAAGATTTTATTAATCTACATTTACATAACTGAGCAAGCTGTTGAAAATAATGTACTTGTTGGCGCATATAACTTTTATTCTGTAAATTTGAATAAACCGTAATGCTATGACTTTAATCGTTTCATTTAGTTTTCCTCGATTTACCTTTACGTGTAGAATCACTCTTTGCTTAATTGCAAATAAATCTCCACATATACGGTGTCCTGTAAAGGACATTAGGTAACCTGAAAATTTTTATTTTTTCTAAAACTTTGTAGGTTCGTTGGAGACTTTAATAGATATTGTAAATTATTTTTGTTATCGACTACAATTCGGTTCTTTAATACTTCTTATGTGTGTTTAATTAATTTCCTATTCATCCATTTAGGTATCATTAAAACTACAATAAATATCAGAAAATGCTTACTTGCTTGTTGTGCTTTTTAAGATTACATTAACGAAACAATAAAAATTTTCTATTTAAATAAAAAATTCTTAACAACTGTCATTAAACAATATTTTATTTTTCTCTCTCGTGGAAAATTGTATTATGAATGCAGATGATTATATTAAATTTGTCGGAAAATGTGAGTTTGTCATTTTGAGTTTCTTATGAAGTATGTTTTCCTTAAAAAACGTAACATATATACAAATATGTACAATTATATGAACGATGAGTTTCATCCCATTATTGCTTGTGAAATTAAATAAAATCTTTTTATTATTGGTGTTTCTACAATTCTTGTAGAAAACGTTAATCAAGTAGAGTATACATAACACTTTATCTTATCACACTATATATACACATAAATACTCTCTCATACTTGTAAATACGTATATACTTGCAATCGTCAAATAAACATTTATGTTTTATAGTTTATTGCAAACGTGGTATTGTTCAAAAAAGTGTTCGGAGCAGAGATACTTTTACTTAATAATGCATTTATAACAAGGTTTTCCATGATAGGGGAAAATGAAAATATTATTTAGTGGCAATAATGAGGAATTATTTATTTAAATACAGAATTTCTACTGTTTTAATAAGGCAATCTTAAAAAGCATTAGAAACTATTCAATTTTCAATGTAAACATATTCCCATACCTATTGTAATTTTAAAGATACAGTTCACGACAATAAAGTAGCATACCCTGTAAATTTCTTAATATTTGTGAATAAATGTATAAATATGTAGGTTCCCATTTGTACACTTTTTCAGTTATTATTGATACATCAAATAACGTAATTGCGACATGTAAACCTTGCCTCTCAATTTTTGGATTTGTCGTTTTTGTACTTTTCGCAGAAAATCGATTCGACAAAATAGTAGCACTATTCAGCTGGACAATTTTTGATGTAGGTTTAATATTTCTACGTTTTTGTAGATTGTATGTTACTTCTATACTTCAAACCATGATGGATACTATTTTGTCCTTTTGTTATTTCCATTGTTTCTTTATTTTTTTCGCTATCAGGATATATTTTTGAATGTTTTCATTATATTTTTGGTTTATGTTAGATGTGTTTGCCACGAATATCTCTATGAATTGTGTATCTGCGTTTCTTATCTAATATTGTGATGTCGGGACGCTTATGTACTATTGTTTTGTCTATTATTACATCTTGGTTCCAGTATAGTTTTATATTTTCATTTTCTAGTACATTTTACGATATATATTTGTAGTTCAGAATCTGAGTTTCCATTAGATTGTATCTAAGTTCTATCTTTTGATGTATATATTTTCCTATATTGTTATATCTGAATGTATAACGCTATTATCTACATTGTCCCATGATGTGATTTATGGTTTCCGAATGTTTATAAGGCTTTATAGATTTATTATTATCATCATCATCAACATCATCACTTACTTATTTATATTTCAGACATTCACTTTGTTATATGCAACGATGTATGCTATAACGACCGATGCTATAATAAATAAACAGCAACGATTTAATGCTACAGCTAACCGTTTATTTTCCATTAAATTCTTCCTGTTTAAATCATTGTATTCAGGATAAGTGGTAACTTGGCTGCATATTGAATGCTTAGAATGCGTTAGCCTTAAGTACATACGTAGATATATTTCAATATACACTATAACTTATCAATACTGTAACGGAAGAGGTTTTAGAGCCAATTAGTTCGTTGTAGTATACCCCATTATATTTACATCACCTGAAGTTATACTTACAATTAGTACCAAGTTTACTTTAATTATCTATATATAACACTTTATTCATTCGAATTTTCGAATAATAAATGGGTATTAAAATGTTAATTGATTCTTCTACTTGTATTCTTTTTTTAAATGAATATGGGAGCTCGAGTTTTATTCAAATGTACAAGAATACATTATTAATGAATCACGTAATAACAGCCATATAAAACTGCTTCGTGGCACTTTTTATTCTCGTAGAAAAATAATCATAGTGTATTAACTGTACGATAATCGTATCAAATTCAAAGATGGCGAGAAGAAAGTGAGGGTAATTAAAGTTGATTTTTACTTTTTCGCTGGGAGGCTGACCCGCAAACTTTCATTAGGAGCATTATCGAAAATTGCTTAAGGAACTCCTTAATAACAACTTTCTTGGGCATTAACACAAATTGTTTTCAACTTTTCGGTTTCATAAAAGTTACTACGAATTCTCCTCAAAGTTTCTAGCCGATATAATGATCGGCCACAATAAGTTTTTTCTCGCTTCTGCCAATAAATGAAATGAAACAATGTAAAAGTTGGAAATAAACCGAGAGGTAAGCACGTTTGTTGATCAACTGGTAACAATCTGACAAATTGATCATTATCGAGACTATGAGTTACGAGTTCATCGTAGTATGAAAGATTATGAATTATTTATAATATAATTACTTTTTTAAGATTTGTTAGTTATTTAATTTAATTAGATGTGGCGGCCCATCTATACCTACCACTAGAGGGACATACGAAAAAATAGGGCTTCTTCGAAATTACTCATTCCAACTATCTAGTCCATATACATACTGCCTTTAACCTTCCTTCCAATAGGTAGCCAGGGCCTGCTAGGTAGCCTTACTGATGAGTCCACTAGCAGGCCCAGGACGAAATGCACACCCTTCCTTTTCCCATCTTTCCCCCTTATTACCGCACCACATTAGAAATATTAAGTTTTATTTTTTCAATTAAATGAAAGAATTCGTTTTCGTTAATGCATATATGGGGTTGAATTTTCATTCTAAAATACTTAATATTTGTAATTAAGTTTGGTAATTATTTAGAAAAGAGGGTCTCACCAATTTCGTTGATTTTTAATATGTTGTAGAAATCAACATTTTGAACAAGTTCTTCCTATACATATATCCGCCGCTCGCCCTTAGTTTCCGAGATTTTTCCCAAAAAAGAATGGTACTGCTACATTGAATTCTATTTATACGTACGCATCCGTGGCAGCGTATACGTAAATATTCGATCAGCGATATCTATAAACACATTTGGGTAGCCGGCCGTCTAACTCCGGTCGAAATAAGAGGACAGGTTCGAACCTAATTCGAACCTAATCAATTAACTTAGGTACTATGTAGAATAGTTAGGTTTAAATTATGTGTCCACCGGTTGCCTCATTCCGGCCACCATAAGGCGACCCGCCACGCAAGTCAAGTATTTAACTTCACCCGTTATACATGTCTATTTCCGACCGCCTGAATGTGTTTATGAAAACTGCAGATAATCAGCGGTCCTTCGTTTACACACATATTGCAGTGGACACGCAATAAGCTATGTTCATTGTAGTAGTAGCAATAGTTTTTCGCAAAAACCTCAGAATCTAAGGCCGAGCAGCGGTTATATATACATATAGGATAAAGTTTTTAAAAATATTGATTCCTATAACGTACTCGAAAATTATCAAAATCGGTGAGACCCTCGCCCCCCTTTCCTAAACAATTACCTAGAGTTTTCAAGTGTAAGACATTAAAACCTTTAAACTCTTTTATACTCTTTTATTTTATATATTTAAATATGCATCTATATTTAATACATTCGAGACTGTTGTATTTCGGCAAAATGATCCGAAATAGCTTTCCACGTTTCAGATGTAGTGAAATATTACTTATTGTTAGTTTTACTTGATTCTTAAACCAACGGTTACTTTAAAGCTGCGTATTCGATCGTGTACACGTATGTATGTATTTCTTCTGCTACGGTATTCGCCAAAGCAGAATAAGAGCATTCCTAATGTCTCAGTTCCCAGAATGCAGCAGTACTATTTTGAATATTTCTTTCCTCGAAGATTGTGGGATATACTAGTACTGGGTATTGAACTGTCTGTTGTGGAAATATTGCAGAATATAGTTACGTCAGAATCATCGACTCTTAACCTTTTTAATCTCAGAGCTGCGATGTTACTTGCGAGTAGATTTTGCATTTCCGTATCGTCGGAAGTCACTGCAATTTCATCAACGGCGATGACAACCGACATATTTATAAAATCGACTTTCATAAGCACAACAGATACATTGTAACTGGATCGGGCTATGTAATATATATTAAGTTGTTGCCTATGAAACGGCCGATTTTATATAGTTCAAGGCTTTCTAGCCATCAGTTAATTAAGAAGAATACCAAATGATAATATATTATAATATATATATAATATA
Source organism: Eucera pruinosa (assembly GCA_028830335.1). Taxonomy (NCBI): domain Eukaryota; kingdom Metazoa; phylum Arthropoda; class Insecta; order Hymenoptera; family Apidae; genus Eucera; species Eucera pruinosa. The sequence goes on along the minus strand of JAMYCR010000008.1, from coordinate 1,504,055 downwards.
ATAATACATAAGTAATATATGATAATAATAATGTATAATATATATAATATATATAATATAATAATACATAATAATTATATTCATGTAATACATACATAAATATAAAGCTTGAGGCTTACTGAATTGAACGTTACTGATAGATAATCAATTGTTTCAAAAAGAAATGACAGATAGTCAAAACAAAATGAGCCATGAATAGAAATCAAATTCTTAGAACGTTCTTCTTAGAACGTTCTTCGAGATTAAATTTCAGCTATAAATTAGTAGAAGTTGACGAAGCTGTTTCAATATTAGTATTATTCATGCATGTAGAAATATAATTTGTGAATAAACATACTGAAAATATAAGCTTTGAAAATGTACTTTATAATCGACTATAAGATGTGATCAACAATAATGAATTAAAAGTTTTACTTAAATTTAATATTCATTAATGTGTACGAGGCATTTTATGAAAAATAGAGTGTGGCACATAAAATCGGCCATTTAATATGCAACTACTTAATATTTGTACTGAATTGACTAATAGAGTCTACTTGTCATAATCTGTATGCTGGCTATCCGATTTCTGCGAAAATGTATATACCACTGGTCTATGATTTGTTCTGATAATTAACTGTGTTATAAATTGTTGTTAGTTTTCTGACATAAGTAGAATAATTTGGTTCGCTGGATATAAAGTTCTTTAAAAAGGAACCCGAAGGTTTCCACTCCTTGTCAGACCATTACTTCAATGCAACTACCATGGCTGTATCGCACGCATCCGTCGTCAATTGCAAGCGAGCATTTTCCTTTGGATGTGCCAGTAGTATAGCATTTGCTAACTGGTTTTTATATTGTCCAGAAATCAGGCTCGCCTCTTTTGTCTACTTCTCTGAGCATTTATCGCGTTTCTTAGCGTTGGCCAAATACATGTGCAGTGGTGTATAAGTTTGTATTGCATTTTTTAAGTGTCTTCTATAAAAATTGTTTATTCCAAGAATCCTTCTCAACTCATCGATGGTTTTGAGTTATACTGTTTTCTAGGTACTACGCGATCCGGAAGCGGTGTAGATCTCATATTATTTGTACGGTACTCTAATACGGCACGTCTTTCACGCTGAAAACGCACTTTGCTACATTTATCATGAGCCCATACTTTTAAGCAATCAAACACTATTATTCAGAGCTTTCCGTGCAATTCTTTTCTTCTACTTTTGGGTGGCATTACAGAGTCCAAACAGCGTAATGTTAAATTGGAACAAACCAAATGATGTGGTCATAGCAAGCAGTGGAATCTGGTGATAAGCATTTACCAAGTCTAAGGTTGTAAGAATTCTGTAATTTTTATGTTCATGTGTAAAACCTTGTTTATTAGGATACAATGTATATATCTGGTATTGTCTAAGCATTTAACCTTTTGTAATTCCCACAAGGGAATTCTGTATGATTTCTGGCACCAAATGTAGTGGTCCTGCCAATGGACTACCGGATGGTTGGCAAATATTCTGCTACAATATCCTTTGGAATTTCACTGTTGTTGTCTTTAATCTCCTCAGTAGAATTCTCCTGGATGGTATCGATACTAGTAAATCTTTAGTAAAGATATTGTTCCGTCTCGGAAACACACAAAGGGATGCGTGAGGTCTTCGATGGCAATGGTTTACAGCACGAACGCATAATAGGCTGAATTTTGAGTGGTAAGCTAAAGTAGTGAGGGACTTAATCCCAAACACATTTTCTTAAATTAAATTTTTACCTTTTCCGTGCTCATCAGCTAATGACGTGTTATAACCCCGAAGTTTCCGAAGGATTCCCAATATCGCGGGGACTCGCTCGCAAGGGTCCTCCGCCGCGATCCCTAACGGGAATAAGTCATAAATTTTCGACCAGGTGAAAACTCTCGGAAACAGGACTTTGCCAAAACCATCGAACACCTAACGCACCCCCCAATCCCTTCCACTCTCTCTAGTAAGGACGCGCTAAGGGCGCATAGACGGGCGTGGGCGGGACATGGGATGCCGTTGATTGGACAAATGACTTATTCTTTCATTAACCAATCAGCGTGCATACCTAATCGACGAAGGTGCGAAACTTCACGGGGAGACGCGACAGACGACAGTCGCAGACAAGCACTCATCAACGACACACGCACAAATCTCAACGGAGATTTACACGACACACTTAGTCCGATCGGAGTGTACAACATACAATTGTGCACTATACGTTCGCGGCAAAAACCACCTTCACCTATTAAGTTAACGTTAAGGTAGGCGTCATCAGCAACCTAACATAGACGGTTCAGTGACGCGACAGATATGGTGCATCCATTCCTGTTTACAGCTTTGTGACGTCTACATATTCACGAAGCAACGTCTGAAATCCATTATTCTTGTTGTTTGTGTACAAATTTGAAAACTTGTTTCTCCTCAGACCCACCAAGTGTTCAGAATGCTTTAAAAAGTGTGGATCCAATATAGGGGTTTAACATCTATCGTTATACATTGCCGCACATAAGCGCGACTCACGTTCAGTCCAAAATTAACCTCTAAAATTATGCTACCACTTGTAGATGCTACCTTCATTTGTTCTTTGGGTAGTATTGGAACATTAGTTCTGGTGTTCACCAGGTAGCTTACTTTAGTCGTTTCGGTTGTAATGAGTAGGTGGCTTAGCTTATTCTGGCCGATGTTGACTGCCTGTAAGAGCATCAGTTGAACTACTTTTGACGGTCCTTAGCCAACTCACACTGCCCTATACACGAAAGCTCACAACGCCATGAATCTTTCCTAAATTTGCTCCCCTCTGGTTCAATAGGCCTCGCTATTGTCTCTGATGCGCATTGTGATTTATCTGGACTCTAGAAAAGGTCTCCACCACTGAATCGGATTTACTTTAGAACTCTGTATTTGGCTCCATAAAACATTTCAACTTATTTGTTAACAAATGAAATGAGTATACCGTTTATCAATGGCCTTATTCACAAAATTAGCCAACTTATCCAGTTCCGTTTCTCTGGGTGAAGCAATGGCACGTCCGCCATGCTGTTTCCAAGACGTCTTGGCGAGTGCTCCAATAGCATTTTCAGTTTCTCCAGACCACTTCCTTTGCTATTATTTAGTGCTCTCTTCTACAATTCGCATCTTCAGAAAGTCCAATTGCGCTAAGATTATCAATGTACATTCTCCACTAGCTACTCAAGTTTAACTCCGAATATACCACCGTTACCCTATGCTCCCTTTCATCACCAAGGACAAGGAGTGCTTTAAAGAATAACAATTTTTTTTAAAACGATATATATTTGTCTTTGCGTTTCAGAAAAAGCTTTACAATATGTAACAATAATATTTGCTCTAGAAGCTCACTCGAAGCTTAACAATTTCAAGTTTTCTCCCAAACTCTCCAATCGGGAACAACCATGGGGACACATTTCCCTTGTTTAACGTTCTTGGTTGGTAGGTTTATTTATGAACGCACGTAACAGGAATACGCGCGCGCTAGCAGCAACGAGAGTAATCCGGTCCGGGATTGAATATCCGCGTAAAACAATGTAAATGTGACGCTACAAATTTCATATTTTTTACTTTCTTATGTTTAACATATTCGTAACAGTTTTCTTATTAAAATGGAAGCAAACACGGTTTAATTTAGAGTATACTTGCTCATATAGGGATTAAATTCGTAACTTACATATATAATATAAATAAATATAATCTAGATTAGATCATGTTTAGCTCCATTTTAATGAGAAAAGCTTCATAATTATAATGGTAAAGGTATTATTCAGGAAGAAAGTTCCTCAAAATGTCGTCCTTAACAACATGTTCCAATCTCATGGAAGTTGGTGAGAATGAAACTCATTTAGAACTTTTCTAGAAGAAATATTTTACTATTATTTTCTGATAGCGTTAGTCATCCTCTGAACACATTTGTATCCAGCTAAGATTTTCTGAAATTTCTTGTATATACTCTTTTCGAAGTTATCTTTTCTGAGTCCATTTTGATCTTGAAAGAACAGGAATAAATTGGAAGGCTATTTCCTTTAATTTATTTCAATCGTTTTACGTTACTTTTTAATTGACACCAATCGTTTCGGTATGTAAACCTCTGTTTAGACAAAAAGTCTCGCGGAACGGCAGAGGGACAAGAGAAGAGAGATATGTGCCTGTGTGCCTTGATGTATCTTCTTCCCTTTTTTGCCTCTTATCGTTTTGGCCAACCATGCAAATATGTGTCACCTATCTTTATAATTGTGCCTCGGAAGATGGATCCGTAACCATTCAAAATCACATCCCATTCCGCGGGATTTCTTGTTAAGTGGATATAGAACAATAAGTATTATTATCATATGCACAGTCACGCGTGCTCGTCTGTATACTAATGCGCATGCGCAAAAAAGGACTAAATCTGGTAGCACTGTTTTTGTGCATGTTACAGTGTCTGGTTTTCATTATTATATCAACGTGATCTGATTAAACCGGGACCAGAGCCCGCTGTGTTGAATCCCTCCTTTTCGAATGAGCTATCTCCAAAATCTTCTTATACACGGACGAAAAGTCGCGTCCCATAACGTGCCGTAATCTGTATTTTTTCTTCTAATTTTATTGGCAATGTCAACTCTTTGTTGTATGGTGCGGCCGAAAAGTCACGTGACTGTTATAGCCTCTTAAATTACTTAATTAATTTTTAGGTGCGCCTCTTGTGTTCAACAGCACGAGAACATGTCATAAATTAGGAATTTCCGAGGGATACATCTGTTTGTAAAGTTACAAAGATCGAAGAGATTAACATAGAGGAAATTTTCCAATGTTGCCAAGCTTCCGCCCCACATGCACACTGTCTCCCACTCTTCCAAAAAAGAGCGTGATCAGGGTGTGAGGGGAAGTCGTTGGTCATAGTTCTCAAACACGCTGATTGGTCATTAAAATTTTTAGGATTTCAGCCAATCAAGGTGTACTTAGCAATGTGAAGGAAAGACCAAAGAATTTTGTAAAATGGAAGAGTGATAGTTAGTCTGAAACAAACTCCTAAAGGAAAAACAACGAGTCCTTCTATCGTGCGGTTCATTCACGTTCAATGGTCCTTCAACTATTTTCAAAGTCGGCACTCCACGTGTAAAATCTCACAAAATCGAATGTTATGCCACACTCGCGAGTAGTCAACACATAGCTTGACACATCTTCTACTCCAGTTGCTAAAATAAACACCTTTCATGTTGCGCTGGTGGAGGAGCTCGGGCCAAGCAAAAGACAAGAGTAGGAACTCATTCTCATGCATTAATTTTTTGTAAAGTTTTATCGATATATTTCTAATATTCCTTTAATTATAATAACACCAAATACGATCGTAACAATTTACTTCTTTTTCACTCATTAAATAAGTAAATATGATCGGAATTATATCATGCTTTATCTTCTTTTAATTAGAAAGGTGTCACAAATATGTTAGTTTAAGTTCTGCAAAAAAGTGATTAATCATAAAAAAATTTGATTTTACTGAACTCATTGAATTCAAATAGGTCTCGCCAACGCGGTTTTCATTTTTGCTGACTGTTTGGTCTTCATTGTCACGGTTTATGACGCGATCGCCCAGGAAGGCTGTTTTTGAGTCAGGATTTTGTTAATTGCTTGCAGCTGTCGTTTCCAGTTCCTAGCGAAGGCAGTTAAATAATTTAGTTAATTTTAACGGTGCCTTTCGCCCTCGGCAGCTCGCGGACATGTCATAAACCAGCAATTTCCGAAGGGTACACATCTGTTTGTAACGGTACAAGGACCGAAAGGACAACCTGGAGGAAATTTCCCCGTGTTGCCAAACGTTCCGTCCTGCACGGACACTGTCTCCCACCCTTCCAGAACAGGGCGCGCTAAGGGCGTACAGGAGGGCGTGGGTGAAATTTCTTAGGCACGCTGATTGGTCACTAGAATTTGGAAATCTTCCCCCGATCAGCGTGCATCTATCGGTGCGTCCGGAGACTTGCAAAATTCCGGGACCGAGTCAGTCTACGACAAGAAACGGTAGAAAACAGAAGAAAGAAACAAACTGTCGTCGAAACAAGAAAACACTCTCCACGCGCGCGGTCACCGAACCCTCTTGTTATCCCTGTACAGGGTGGTCCTTCGAGAAAGTTTTAACGTCGGCACACCACGTGCAAATACAACAAAGCTCGACAGTGGACGACTATCACGAACATTAACACTGACTATCTAAAGCGCTTATTCTCCCTCGCTTATCCGTTTGCTGTGTTTTCGTGCATTCGATGCTAGTGTCGATAAATAGAAAATGTTGTGGCTTCTGTGCTAAGAGCAAACTTTCGATCTCGAGGTCATTGTACTTGGCGAATCTTCACTGTGTATATACATAGCAACTGTTTATAATTTAGTATATAATAATATATAGTATAACTGCACTATCCTACAACAGTTTCATGTGTGGTTAATATGTACCTACCTATTAGTAGTTTGGCCCTCTGTAAAATTTCGTCTATGTCAGAACAGCAATTTTGTATGAATCTTTGTAGCGAGTGACTGAGTTTTAAGTATGAGAGATGTAAAGGAGGACTGCCTGGGTTAATTGCAAGCACTTGAGACATGCGTGTAAGGAGGAAAGGCATGATTAAACAAGTTTCTGGACATAGAAACTTTATCTTAAGTACTAATGGAAAAATGATATATTTACAAAATATCACATCGCAATAAAATTACATACTAAATAAAGGTAAAATTGCAGTTTTGTGGTTTTACCCTAAATCAACTTATTTTTTCTTTTTTTGGAAAAAGATTTTATTCTCGTATTAAAAAGAAATATAGATCGGGGAAGCTTGCAAATGTGAAATCCCTGTGCTACTTTTTGGCAAAAAAACGTAATATTTATAAAAACTGCAGAATGCATGAACTGATCCCGATGACGTTGAAGTATGTGACAGAGGACGAGATTCTGAATAACTGTTGTCTGAACGATAATTGTCGCTCTGACATTGTTTTCGAGATGTCTGCAAAAATTGTTAGTACTACTACATTGAACTCCATCTGTACGTATTACGTCTGCAAGGGATCGCTAATCGTCGATTATTTCTACGTAGTGGGACGTATATACTGACGAGTGGATATGAAAATATAACCGATTTCAAACATTCAACTGATTTTGAGTCGATTCGCGGAACCGGATGCCACACGGAGGCCGGATTACTAATCTTGCATTAACTCAAACCTAAATTAATATCGCTTAATTAAGTTAGGCTCAGACTAAATTAGATTTTCGGTGACATTAATTTCGGTTTGAGTTAAAGTCGCAGTAGTATTCCGGCCGTCGTCAGGCGACCAGCCACGCAAGTTGACATTAAATCAGCTGAATGATTAAAATTGGTAAAATTTAATCTTTTTATCCATCTGGTATATACGCCCGACTGCGATGTGTTGATAGAAATGTTCGGCGATTCGCGATCCCTGGCAGACGCAACGCGTTTCCGGCACACTAATACAGTGTTTCCAAACGTGGGGCCCACGCCCCACAGAGGGGCAATTTGATTGTTAAGGGGGGCAATTCGAAAATGGACTCGTCCAGAGTTTAAGTTTAAACGTATGACGACTCTCAGTAATAATACTCATATATAGTAATAATTCTCATAACTAAATTGGAACCTAACATAAAATCTCTTTGCAGCAAGCATCAAGCGCAAGGATCTCACAAAATTTAAAAACGAAATACGTAGTAATAATTAAAATAATATTGAAAAATCTTTCATTAAAATTATTTGTACTTGAATTTCAGTTCTCCGTTATATGTTTTGAAAATTTACTTACTGTGTTTCCCCAACAATTTCATAGTGATTTCTTCTTAAAACCTATCGTTTAAGATTCTTCAGTGAACAATTCAACTTTTAAAAATTAAAAATTATGTATATGTTACATAGGGGGCATAAGAATTTTAGAAAGGCTTAGGTGGGGCATGGCGCAAAAAAAGGTTGGGAAACACTGCACTAATACAAGTGGAGTTCAATGAAGCAGTAACACATTTCTTTGCAGATATCTCGGATATTAAGGCCGAGTGGCAATTATTGTTCAGGCAAAAGTTGTTCAGAATCTTTTCCTCTATAACATACTTAAAAACCATTGAGATCAATCCATGGATTCCGCAGTTTTTTTTAAATTTTCTGTTTTTTGCCAAAAAGTAACGCAAGGACATTACTTTTTCAAGTTCTATATTGTCAAGATCTATATTTCACATTAATATTGAAATACAGAATTTTTTGAAAAAAACCCTGGAAGAAATAAGCATATTTAGGGCAAAGTCACTAAACTGCAATTTTACCTAAATAAAAAATAATAACGTTAAAATAATTATGTAAATGGAAATAGACTTCTATTTGATCACATTAGTGTCACGCCACCAGTAATGTTATTAGAACGATGTGTTATATCAATTGAAGAAAGTAATTCACTAATTTTGGAATCTAAAAAAGTATCAGGAAGGTAAGTTTCAATTTTCATGATTTGAAATTTTAGAGTATGAAAGAACATGAAATAAGCATGAAAGGAACTCTAAGAAAAATATTAGCGAGACGACTGAAAAATCTTAAATGAAAAGTTAATATGCTATTATAATCAATGCCTCTTATTTTTCCAACTGCTTCTTCTTTTTACAATACAAAATGCTTTTTATTTTTCTCTATACGATTCTTTGTGTACTCCTTACTCTTCGTACGTTCATGTTCGTCGCAAACGTCCTTCATGAAGAGCCTACGGACAATTTGTTATCAGATACGTAGGGATTATTTTAATTAAATTCCACGTGAATAGTTTCACGGGAGATAGAAAATGCCTATTAATAACTAAATAAAATGTTTACTAAAAAGGGTCAACGATAACGCACAGTCTACTCTCACTCACAAAACTCTCTCGTAGTTTGCAACGTCTATCTCCCGTGAAAACTCGCTCTCAACTCTCCTTCGCACGTTTTTCATGCATCCTATATCCTTACACGTATTCATTCTCTCTTGTTCTATCTTTCTGTCTCTCTCACTCATCTCAGGCATTCGTAAGACCCAGTCAGTGACGTCCACCCAAAATCTTGCATAACCACGCACCTTCCGTTCATACGCCAAACACTAAACACTCGATCTCAAACACTCTTCAGTTGCACACCAATTCATAGACATTCACGCGACATTCTATCTCCTACAGATATAATGTCCGATCCTTCTACTCGAAGCACTTTGACCGAGGGAATCCCCACTTCAATCTATGGTTCGATGTTTTCTTGAAGTTCAGTGCGATTGGAAGTATAATTGACAAGACGTGATGACAACGCTCTTCAGAGTACTAGTGCACATTTCACGGTTCAAAGATGGCTGGATACTGTGATTTATGCTCATTCGTTCAGACATGTGTTCTTCTGGCATTTCTCGTTGCCGTTCATGTGGCAGAAAAAGGTGAGAAGAGTAATTAAATTTGAGTAAAAAATTTAGAAATAAACTACAGTGGACCATAAAAGTATTTGAACGTCTGAGTTATCGGCTTTCAACAAATGAAGACCACAGGCGAAGAACTTCATATATAAGTTCATTTTTTCAAGTTTTTATTTTTATGCCATTCAGTAGTTAAAATGAAGTATTTTAATTATCCAAAACTAAAGCGGAAGATTCTTGATAGATTCCGAGGTACAACCATTTTTATAATACATGTATAGGGAAATAACTTGACAAATACGAAGGAAACACGTAAATAATAGGATAAGTCCACAAGGAATTTTCGTGTTTAAAAATTTGACTGAAGTACGTTGGTTGCACTAAATGTACGACTCAGTTTTGTCATTTCCCAGAATCATAATGACAAAATAATAATACTAAAATTTATTATCATTATTTTCATTATTATTAATATTACCGTTGACTAAGTGCAGGATAGACTATCCATTTATCGGTAACATCATAAATTTTAAAGCGAACTTCGGATTGTTTAAAAATGCACAGATTTTTTACGCCCCTTGCGATTTAAAAATTATATTCAATCCAATCATCAAAGTTGATAAAGTTAACCTCTATCCATGTATTAAATATAATTATACGTTTGTCCATATCATAAAAGTACATGAAATTAGGGTTATAGAAGGTTAAATCATGGAATTCCAATGCATATGAAGATATACAATACATCCATATACGTTATTATGAATCTAGCTACTATAGATCGCGTACATCGGAAACAATTAATTCGTGCAGTATTTATTTACAATTCCCATCGTTTTAAAAATGCTGCTGTTTTATTTTAGTAAGGGGGCCAGGTGGCCCCCTGATGGTTTCATACAAAAATAGTCTATACTATGCTTCGTCAGTGATTTTACTATGTCACTTCAACTCTTTATTCTTATGACATTAACTTTACTGGTGCAATTTTTTTGTTCTTACTGGATAGAGAAGATAAACTGTTTTATTTTCACTGTATTTTATGTATAACTCTTCGTTTTTATATCTGTTATTTGAAAAAAAGTTTATTAGCGTACCTATTGCAATAAATTATTGCGTAAAATTTTGAACAACATGAAATAAACCTCTGTATAAACTAGAAACCGGTATACGAAAACAGTTTTATTAATATGGGGCTGATTTAAAACGTTTTGGACTTTAAAACTGCTCGTCTCTAAACTTACGAAAATGTGACGTATCAAGTTCTTCCCCTGCAATCTTCAAATGAAGTATGTATTTTAGGCTAAAGTTGCCAAAATAGTCTTGGGAACACATAAATGATAAATGGCAGGCTTGCATTAGTAAGACTAGAAGATATATATAATAATGTATATAATGTGATTATATATTATAATATAATCATATATTCGATCATGTATAAGTGTTTTTTCAAGAATTTTTAAAACATAAATATAAATTAAATACAAATTTCCAATTAAATATGATATTTTCAAAACGAAATGTACATACTTACATATGTGCTGTTTTCATAATTTTCGGCATATTTTGTCGGTAGAGAATAATGGAATTACAAATGTTTACCTCATAATTTTTTCACTATTTGGCAAAATATACATAAAACAATGATAACCAAGATCGCTTATATTGATTTTAGTGAGGATTACATTTTTGGCGTAGAATTTATTTGTTTATTTATTTTATTTGAACTTACGGGAACCTTACTTTAGAGTTTTATATCCAACTTTTAAATTTCACCTTTTTAATTCTTCTTTCTGTTTTGTCGAAGCTTCTAATTTTTAATTATTCTATTGTTAAGTGTCTATAAATATTGGGTGCGTGCAAAGATTTTGATGGATTCCACACAGAATAATTGTATTATTTTAGTGAAAATAATCTATTTAATCAGTCAGAGAGCCGCTATTATTTTAAATAGCTTCCGCGTGTGGCTTTACTAGCAATCGGGTCTTTCTTTTATAGAGCGCTTGATTTCTCAATAAATGATGACATGTTATTTCTAAAACAATTTTTTTATTAAAAATGCATTGCAAGCTTTAGCACACAATTAATAAATACGTCACTGGTATAAAAATATGGGAATGGAAATAAATTATAAGTTATTGGATAAATGAAGAAGTTTTAATTGATTTTTTATAAATTCTGCACAAAACTGTGAGTCTTTCTTAAAGAAAAATTGTATTCATAGATGCTTTTTATGATAGAGAAGTATGATAGCGATTAGAATAATGTATGAAAGTTATAGAACGCAATGCATCTTGTTAATTTTTAGTAGAATAGCACAACGTATCTAATATTAGTATATCTTTTATGATTGAACCGATCAAAACTTTTGCAGGCACCTAATACTATACTATGTGTTCAAAGTGAATCATGCAATTGGGATACTTTACATCTCCTGTTTAACCAGATGTACCAAATAGCTGTATGAACGATTTATGAAAGCCTGTCTCCTGACGATACTACATTTTTCATAAGTGCAACGGTACTCAAACAACGATATTCAAAATTGAAAATACTATCAACAATTGCTGTATCAACACATAAGGTACGCGTTGTAACAGATTACCCGCAAGTAATAAAGTACCTCAGATATTACATCTGGCTATATGTATATTTGACTTTTTTTATGGGATTATCTCAAAGATAAAATAACTCACATTCATTTGTTTTTGTGTAAGATATGCAAGAATAAACTAGTTTACATTATTCGAATCTACAAACTAACGTGTCAGTGTTGTTATGAATACTTTCTTTAAGGTATACTTTATCCAAAACTTAAAATGTCTCACAAAGTATTCATTCCTTTTCTCATAGTGCCCTACTTTTTTTTACGTAAAATATTGAGATGAATCGATCTATATAAAAAGATATGCAGTTTTGTTTACAAAAGCTTCTTTTGGTATTTTAGATATAAAATACGTTTTCGAAAAAGTAAAGCATGAGAAGATAAGCCTTACGATTAGTAACACGTAGCGTATCGACGACGCGACGTGACGCGACGCAACAGTCAAAGCGACACGTTTCAGCTGATGAAGTTTAGGCTCTAGTGTAGTATCGACATACAGAAAAATGGGTAGTCTAGCAATGCAGCAGCTGTTTCTTTAGCACCGTACGCTGAGAAATCGGAAGAGATAGATAGATAGATCTTTATTGTTTTCCTCTTGGATTACAAAGGTTCCGCCCCTTCTCATTCTTTATATAATACATCCTTCTTATACATATATTCTCCTTATACCTAATTGCTAATCTTAATTAATATATACATAATAATCTCTAAAACTACATCTTTCAACTTAATCTAACTATGCAATTATTTAACTAAGTTACTTATCACCTAATATATAATATGATAGCATAAAATAAACCAAACAAAACAGTAGAACAACCCATATAAAACAACCTATGGCACCTTAAGCGTAAACTGCTCTTATATATAAAATCAACCCTACTCCCCTCCCACCCCCATCTTTGATTTTACCCTTTGTACCATTATTACACTTCTTCCCTTTCTTGCCTGATCTTCCTTTCCTATCCATTCCTATCCTGCCTCTTCTCACCCCTTCCACACGAGAAATCGGAATAGGTTCTAATGATGTTTACACCCTAATATTTAAAATGTTTTCAAGAAATATATGTTTTTGATAAATTACACACGAGAAGTAGTTAAAGTATTTGAATAGAGTAAATTAGTACTACACACGTGATATATTCACATAAAGCGATGTAAATGTTGAATAAATTGTATATTGACATTAATTTTTGTGCACTGAATTATGCTGGATCGTGTAACAAATACATGAAATGAATCTCAAGTATTCTACAATGGTCCTGTTTTTACAAACATGCAAAAATATAGAATACAGTTGCACTGTTAGATTATCATGTACTGAAGTACATTTATTTGAAATTACATCGGAAGTACCTGATCTTTTTAAATATTTGTAGTTCACACAAGAAGAGCGCAATCTGAAAATCTGACGCAGTTATTTCTTATTTCTCATTAATTTAATATCTTATTACATTAGAACGTGTCTATCTTTATTAATTATAGAGAAGGAAAAACAGTACCACTTGTTAGAAGACCGGCACTATGTATGAAATTCTTCTGAGTTATTCCATGGTAAATCCGTCACCTTTTGACCTCAATGTCATGTTGGATTTTGTTCACATTGAAATATCTTGTAATCTATTGGAAATTAAAGGAGGCATAAGTCATCATTGTTCTAGTGAGGACATTGTTCACAAAATACAGAGCTTCGAATTTTGTGATTTTTGCCTAGTTTCGTGAAAACCGGCTGCACTTATGAATTTTTATCTCAAAAACTGCCTTCACAAAAGAATTTGTATCTCTGATATTGTTAAGGATATGAACTTCATTTTGTTCATTTTAATCGCAAATAATTGCTTTTTTCAACGAATTTTTTATCTCGCTCACAAGTTCATTTTTTTTAAAAAAAAATTATCAAAATACTTTTGTTTTCCAAATTTAACCCTCAGTGCATGTTTTTAAAAAATTGAGAAAGATGCCCACATTCTATGTATTTTCCTCTTTAAAATTCTGTTCGTTAATTCGCGGGTACTACCGTGGAATGGCCCTTTCATATAGTGTTCGTACGGAAAGTGTTTTAAATCTCAGAGTGAAAAAATCATTAGAATTCATTACGTATGGAAGTGTTGTCTTTCTTCGCCTCTGCCCAATTAAAGTACTCGGAATAAGTCTTCCGCTACCGGGTTCACTGTATTTTCTTAAGAAGACGTCGATGAGGAACGTATTAATCCATTCAACTTTTTCTTGTACAATTTCTTTCTATATCTAACCGAATAAGTGGTACAAGCCGTCCCAGTTGAGTGATTCATCTTGTACACGTTCTACAATGTATATTCCCGTCAAGGCTTATATTGTACATTGTAACAGCTAAGGGAAGATAAATATCCTTTGCTACTTTATAACATTTTTTACGTGCAGAATATACTTTAAAGCACGGAAATTAAAAAATTTCAAAACAACTTTTAGAATGTGAATTCACACATAGGCGTTTGTCATCCAATGTAAAGAAATGAATTTCAAACGTAGGTAAATCAGGCGTATAATATGGGGAACTTGTTTTCTCGCATTCTTTCTCGTTTTTACAAATTCAAACATCTCATACTACTGATTCACTCACTTTTGGTAAACCTTTTGTTTTCCAAAGAGATTTGCGACAAGACAAAGTGTCCTGGTCCCTTGAAATATTACAAGGGACTCGGTTGTACTGCGGTCTACAAGAATCCCGGCGATTGTTGCGCGGAAAGATACAACTGCACTCACCTGAAGGATTTGTCGAAGGATAAATGCTATGTGAATGGTTACGAATACAGTATTGGAGAGCATCTAAGATATGAAGATAAGAATCCTTGCGATATACGCTGCGTGTGTCGTTTGCTTATAAATGAAACGTAAGTATTTTTACGATTATGAGCTAAAACAAAGATTCTGAAACGAGTGATTAATGTATTTTCTATAAATTGTAAGAACACCAAAATATGATTGATAATAATTTAAAGTTCCAGACATAAATAGTTATATGTATATAGAGCAGGAGATAATTCCTGATTGAATCCTAATTCTAATTGATTGCACGAGCAGAAGGCATTTAAAGCTTATTCTCTGGTGTTACTTAGCTATTTGCTGCATTGATTACATTTTAACATTTTTGACGTATTGTTTCTATAGCATAACCGTGAAGACCTTGACATCGATCGAATCTTTTATTCGTTAGGGGGCACTCGTTTAATTTTTTGGAAAATGCTAGCTTCGACAGCCACGTACACTTATTGTACTTTTAATAAAAAAGCGTTTTACGTTGTTCCTGTACAATCAAATTTTTTATACTTGTGTGTACTCGATGATAACGGATTTGGTTATGAACAGTTTTAACCAAAATTTTAAAATATATTTGTAGATATTGTATAGAGAGTGTTCCCTGACCGCACACTGAACTACTTTTTTCATGCATTTCGGTTAAAATCAAAATCGCTTTGACTTTCTCAAATAACGTCATATTTTTGACATCACAAAGTTGTAGCTGAAGTTGAAACAAATTGAACGACCAACATTACTATGACCTTGAGCAGATCATGAATTGAGAAACTGATTTTCTGCTTATCGTTTAAACGTATCGTTCGCCCTTATAACTTTTGTTACAAGTTTCGTTATTGTTATATCATTTGTTATTATAAAATTCCTAATTGTAAGTTTATGTTGATTCTAAGTATAATAGATGCTTACGTTTATCTTACGAACATTCATCGAAGGTTATATTGTCTGAAATTGTATGATTCATCGTTACAGCACATGCAATATATTTGTTATCGTTAAATTTACATAATAAATTCCGTTTTTTATACTAAACCGATTAGTTTTACAATTGTAGTTGATAATATCAGATTTGGATCCATTGAAGTAAACATATGGTAAAATTTACGATGAGAAACGTATGATTGAACTAGCTTGATAAAATGTCGATTCGAACCTATTTCGTGAAGTTTATAGAGCAGTCCATCATGTGTGATGTGTTGAGAGAATCTTATGATTTGTTGTACGGCGGAATGTTTAGCGCGAAAACCGAATTGCTGTGAGATAATGATATTATGTTTGTTAATGTATTCAAGGAGAATTTCTGGTACGCGTCGTACGAGAAGTTTGCCTGGAATATAGAGGAAACTTATCGGCCTGTAATTTTGGTGGTTAACCTTTGGCTTCCTATTTTTAGAGATAGGAATTATTTCCGCAATTTTCCAACAGGATGAAAAGTAACTCAGATTTATATTAGAGCAGAAGATATAATATAGTTGGAGAATAAGCTTGTGTGACACATTTTTTAACATTGAGGCAGATACCCCATCCGGTCCAGTGACCTTATTGTTTTTCAAATTTTTAAACGATTCAGCGTTAGCAGGAATGTTTCAGCAAAGATGTTCGCTTGTCTCAGGTTATCTGTTATTGTCAAGCTCTGTATTTGTAGAGGTGATATTATCTCTTTACTATGTGCGATGACTTTGTATATAGTCCAGAAGGGTAATACAAGAAAATTTTGATTTCTTTCTGCCTAAATGGAAAACATATTTTCAGTAAACTATAAACCTGTATACCTTATAATATTACTGTTATAATATATTATTTAATTCTGTGAGCAGTGCTGGTTTTGCGTGTGCAATTATTGATCTCCCACATTGGATTGTGCAACCAAATTATTTCCTCTCAAATAGCCCTAGTCAATGTTTTGAGGGACCGGTTATTTGTCGTGAGTAAATTAAATTTGATAAATTACTATTTAAGATTAGAAGACCATGGTTCGAAATAGCTTTTTTTAAACGAAGCAAATTTCAATTGTACTTATTAAAGAGCCGGGTACTGATAAATATCTTAAAATATATTGCATGTTTTGACAAATATGATTGCTTAAATTAAGCAGTGAAAACTTTCACTTTCTTCTTTAGGTAATTCTACAAATTAAAGGAATTAGTACATTTATAAGTAGTATCAAATAGCTATTTTGTGCTATTCTATTATCCATTTTTGTTAGTTTTGACGTAAGTGAAACTTTCTATATATTTTTCGATAATGGAAAGTAATATATTAACAGTTAACCTATCACTATTACATTGAAAATTAACATGTAGAGTGATCAATGCGTTCTGACATTTGAATTGATTATGATAGTATCTCTGTATTTTAAAGTAGCGTCATACAGGGTTCGTTCGAACAACTTATACAGGTAACCACAAAATGTTTCCATATGAAGAAATAAGAAAGGTTATAAGGATTAACATGTTTTTATTTCCGGCCTAGGTTTTCAGGTAATCGGCAATTATTTAGGAAAGGCTGGGGAGGTCTCACCGATTTCGATAATTTTCGAATATGTTGTAGATATTAACATTTTGAACTACTTTTACCTATGCCTATGAGTTCTGATCGGCCTTAATTTCCAAGATTTCTCCCTAAAGAAGATCGATGCTAATGCATTGAATTCTGTCTATACGTATATATGCGTCCGTGGCTTCATATACGTCAGTCCTGGATTATTCCTTAACTTATTGTTTCTACAAACAACAGCATAACGGCCAGTGACGAGTAATGTACAGGGTGTACTAAAATTATGTGTCAAGACTATCACAGCTAGATTCTGCTAACGTGCAAAATTGTTCTTAACCGGTTTTCTCAAGGTCACAATTTTTTATGGTTGTATCGTAATCTACTCATCGAGAGGATAAAATGATTCGAAGAAACCATGGGTCGAAAATGACTCGTTCTCCTGGAAAATGATTACATATATCCAATTATTCTTAAACTCGCCATAACAAGTTAAGGAGAGAATAGGAAAGTAAACAACAAATTCGTCTCGTTGCCATACACGCTATCAGTCCTACTCTCTTTTCTCTAAACAAAAAGAGGGACATGGCTGCTAAACTTTCTCTTCTTGAAAAACCAACGGTCTACTATCGCATATAGATTTCGGAGTTGTGAACAGTTAGTCTAAAGCAGCTGTAAAAGATATAGTCTACCGTTCCGGCCAACAATTCAGATCCATTGAACAATTAAAAAGTCGAATAGAACGAGTATTCAATCACCTACGAGAAGTTCCGAATATTGGTGAAAAATCCAAAAGAATATAGAAGTTCGATTGCGAGAATGTCTAAAACGCAAAGGCGGTCATATAGAGGCAGGTGCACAAGCACGTCTTTTACGTAATCTTTTCTTTTACGTATCTTTTATAATACGACAGGATGGTACTGTCTTGTGGACCCGTGGAAGAAATGTTCGACGATGAAATTAAGTAAGTGCAATGGCAGAGCCTATTCCATTACAAAATATAAACATATTACATACATATGTGGCGAGCTTAAGAATAATTGGCTATATGTAATCATTTTCCAGGAGAACGAGTCATTTCCGACCGATGGTTTCTTTAATACATTTTATCCTCTCGATGAGTAGATTGCGATACAACAATAAAAAAAATTGACCTTGAGAAAACCGGTCAAGGACAATTTTGCACGTTATTTTTCAAACAGATCTCCACCGATCCAAAGGTGGAGGATAATTATGGTACACTCTATACAGTGTACGAAACTAGATGCAGAATACGTAACCGGCCACTCCAGGGTGGCCGGATTGTAAGAACAGGATAGACCACTCATCCAATGCTTCTCTCTGTCACCCGGATTGGAGGCCTTACTTTTTCGATTGTCTAAAATGTGTAACTTTTGCGTTTGTATGTTAAAATACTTCAGAAGTATTTACATTCATTGTCAGATAATAAAACGAAAGATATTCTTCCGAAAGCTGATTTTTTAGGTTATCAGTACTTCAGACCGTGTGACACGAAGTCCCATAAGATGATCGGTCTATCCTGTACCTCTTTTGGGCCGGAATAAGAATACCGACCCGAATCTAATTCGAACCTAATTAATTAAATCAGTAGAATAGTTTGGTTTGAATTAGGTTTCGGTCGGTTCTCTGATTCCGGCCGTTTACGTAAGTCGAGTTTTTAAGTTCAGCCGTTATACGTGTCTCCTGACGGCCGCCTCTATGTATTTATAAAAATTGTAGACAATCAGCGGCCCTACGCTCACGCACAGGATCAAGTTGGAAAATTCGCATTGTTGGATTGATCACGAAAGAAAAATTACCTAGTCTCCAAGGTTATCTGGCTTTAGTAAAGTTTATATTGATATTCTATTCGAATCTTTACACAAATAGCTTTGTATTTTTGTGTCGTATTCATTCAGTAAAGTAAAGTTTCACAGTGAAAGATTTCATCAATTGTCCATTTAACATCCACTTTGGAGAGCAACGTAAGCAAGCAATATGGAAGAAACTTAAAGGTTTCTCTCAATTCTTTCCAATCTCTAAATACAGCTCCATTCATTTATTAATATATTTTTTATCCGAGTACTCTTTTTTGTTTATTATTTTCCATTATTTAACAATCTTATTTTTGTCCTTGTATACAAATTAAAATGTTTTATGATTTAAAATTAAAGATGTAGCAATTACATATTTGATTAGCTTTATGAGATTATAAGTTATGTTACGTACATTGATGAAAGTTATTAATCGTAAATTAATGGAATTTATTTTGTTTTTTGAAATTCTTTGTTTTTCCTGAACACTTTTGTAACGTTTGTTATACCAAACACCTGAAAACTTTGGAAAGATGCTTAAAACTGGATGTTCGAACCTAACAATAAGAGCGTAATTAATATAAAGTAGTGTACTTAAATATGTCGAACTATATTTCGTAGTGAAGGAAGGAGAAAAGAGAGCAACGTGCGAAGTTGACGGAAAAACTTACCTAGATGGAGAGTACTTCAGTCCACAATCTGACCCAGACAAGGACTGCTATTGTATGCCTGGATACACAGGTATAGAGCAGAAATTGAAGTATTCATGATTATCCCTTCATTTAATTTAAATTTGTATTAGACAACTTGTTTAACTCCTTTAAGTAAAAATTTAAATTTATTTACATAAAAATTTTAATTTATAAACTTCTTTCTTGGCTCTCAGCGATCTGATTGACCGCGTGTAAGGGGCCTTATGGAAACCAATTCAACTTAATTTGCTCTAAGAAAACTTATAATATACATAAAGTGGAAAGATTATATTACGAACTTACGTTATTCCATTTCTACAATTTCTTTAATGGAACTTTGTTAGTACACCAAGCCTTCTAACTTATTACACATGTATGTGATGTAATAGAAAAAATTAAATATACAGAGAAATGTAAAAAAAAACAGTTTTATCGTTAATAAGTGTTATCAGTAAGGTATATGGAAATTGATTTTCTCCATGTATCATACAATTCACACAATTTTATAAAATTTTTATGTTAAATATCTTGAAGTTATATTAATTAATCAAAGAACGTTTCATACTATAAAAAGATAAAAGCTCGTGTAGCACTTACAGCCTCTTCTATTCAATTTATGAAACAAATTGTACACTTATTATTAGGTGAAAATGTTGAGCCCTTCTGTAAGAAACCAATTCGTACCGGTTGCTCCCCCCTGTTTAATGACGCTGACAAGGTTCATGAGAACTGTGCGCCCATTTTCTACAGCGGAGAAAATATACAGGAAGATTGTAACATGATTTTCATATGTGGTAAGTTTACGATAGAAATATAGATATATGTATTGTTATTCATTTCCTGTATAGAAAGAAGCTAATAAGGAGAAATAACTTCATTTCTGCAGAAAACGATATCGATCATATTTTTCTTGATCTTGGCAGTAATAAGCCCGTTTCCGAAGGAGGTATGTCTGAACTGCATTTGTTAAAAGTACTTATAATAAATACTAGGCTGTCCGATAAATTTGTGTCAAATTTTACATCGTAGAATAAGGGTTGTAAAAGTACTGCTGAATAAAATTAAATATGAGTCATATTAATCGATAGGTCTTTCAAATAAGACATGTATGATTATCTTCTGGTAAGTTTTAACCCCCTATCCTTACTATAATAGCTCTTATAGGTCGAAACGTCGTTTACAGTTTCATCCCAATTCTTTTTCATCTTTAATATATAAAGTTGTGATAATAATTTGAGATATTTTAGTCAGTTGGATACATGTTTAACAATCTTTTCATATTCTTTATCGCAGAATCGAATTTTAAAAATCTCTAAAAAGTTAATTTTTTGTTCAAGTTGTTAAGTGAGCGTGTTTATATTTTATAGTTAGCTTTATAGTTACAGTAGAAGCACTTTGCTACTACAAACGTTTTTCTTAAATTAAATTTGAATAGTTAAATTAGGATACATTGAGTCTCTGCTGTTGGATATTTAAAAAATGTTGTGAAATACGATATAAATAAATCACATATTGTGGTAAGAATTTATCGGACGACCTAATATTTCAACTAATATAATCATTAATACATTTCTATTTGAATTTTTTAAGTTTCCAGTTACATATGTGACTAATTCTAACGTATTAACAGCCAACATACATTAACTCAATCCGCTGATTCCATATTTTAACATTACCGCGGGAATCATTTGAACACAATCATTAATATTATATTCATACCTACCATATTTTCGATTTCAATCAGGTGTTTTGTAGATGTAATCAAATTATACAGTGAATTGTATGTTTTCATTTAATAATATTGCCACTTTTAATATTTTTTTTCAAATTTTACAGATGTAATGATTTTCAGTAATACATGATTTAATTCACACAGAAAATTAACCTACTAATAATTTAATATAGTAAACTTCATTAATATAATTTATTTCAGTTAATTTTATATTTTATTAAATTTTATCGTTCGATTTATTAATATTTATTTTACTAAACATAATTTATTTTGTGCAATTAATTTATTTTGAATTGAAAACAATACCTTTTGGAAATGTAAAGAAAAGATGTTAATGTTGCTGTTATTAATATTAATATCGTCCATCATATTACTGAAAAATATATTCTATTTCTTAACGTGATAACAATTTGCATTATTATACACAGTGCAGGAATGAAGCAATGAGACTAGTAAAGTAGAACACATGAAAACGCAAAATAATATTATTTTTTAATTATTTTCGTCAAACTAATCTTGAACTGAGTCAATACAATATTTATAACATTCATATAATTATTCAAGAAACCAAGGAAATTTGATGATCTTTATTTTCGGCTCGACAGCCAAGAAATGTGGACCTGGTTGACATTTCTTTGTTTAACCTCACTCACGCCGTTTTTCTCATTCTCGCACCTCACTCTTTACTCGTTTATAATTTTTTAATAACCTTAATCGCATAAACTATACCGTAATCCTAGTTGCACATATGATTCCTAACTTATTGATCTAATTTCCTATTCTAAAAATATATTGACAAATTGCTGCTTTCCGTCTTTGGTATCCTTTTCACTTTTTATGTCTCTTCTCTCTGGCATCTTTGGCCTTGTTCTTTTTCTTCTTCCTCTGAGAATATCCTCTAGACTCACTTCTCTGTCTGTCATGCTACAGTCATCCTCATCTGGTCCTGCAGTGTTTCTGGCGCGTCTTCGCATAGCTCACACTTCCTTCTCCTCTCCTTCTCCCAGTATCGGTTCCATATTTCCATGGTTCCACGTCTAGCTTGGGCTATCAGCTGCTGGCTTTCGCCATTCCCTAACTTTGTTAAGTATTCCGGTAGTCCTGTTCTCTGTATATACTTGTATTTTTTGTTCTAATGTGATTTTTGTATCCCACCGTACTGCACCTACCCTTGTCTTTCCGTGTCTAATCTTCTCAGGCTCTGTATTATTTTCTTACTACTTCTTCCCTTCCTTCTTTCTCGCTTTAATCCAAGTTTATTCAATCCATTTATCGTCAGCCTACACTCCCTTCCCTCCATGCTCTTCGTCTTCTGTCTTTCCTGTCCCTTTTCCTTTACACATTCCTTTAGTAAGGTTCTCCTTATTCCCTCCCTTATCCCCTCTTCAAAACTTAAAGCCCTTTCTCCAGCCCTTATCCTTATTTTCTCTCTCTTCGTCTCTTCTAGGACTATATACTCTGGGGTTCGTATATCGGAGCCTAGTATCCATTGAATGTACTTTCTCTGTATCTTTTCAACTTCTTCCCATTTTTGGAATCTCCAAAGTTCCACTCCATACAGTAGTACCCCCGCTATCAGTCTGTTCCACACAAACATCCTAATTTTAAAATCTTGTTTAAATTTACGTTCACCTGTACTCCATTCAGTACTACATTCCGGTTTGTCGTTTTCATCCTTCCTTTTCCGAATACCATTATTTTGGACTTGTCTACGTTCAACGTCAGACCATTTCTGTCTAAGAACTTCTGGAGCTTCTTCAATATTCTTCTTAGTTCCTCCTCCTTGGTTGCGAGTAGGCCCACATCGTCCGCGCAAGCCAACAAGTAAAACCTTTCCTTTCCTATTGTAACACCTCCCCCCGCCTGTGTTTTGCCCAGCTTCTTTTCTATCTCTGCTATATATATTGTAAATAGAGTCGGACTGAGAGGGCACCCCTGCTTCAACCCGACTCCCGTCCAAAACTCGTCTGCCTCTTCTTCATTAACCCTCAGAACGTTCCTCATTTCCTCATATATTTTCTTTACCCTCTCAATTAATCCCTCTTCTATTCTACTCTTTTTCATGTTTCTCTATAATTTCTCTCTTTGGAGCGTATCGAACGCTACCTTCAAGTCGACGAACATAGCATACACTTTCCCTTCCCTTTTCTGGGTTTCTCTTACCGCAATGTGTTACAGTGTGTACCCGTTGTCTATGGTTCCTCTATGCTTTCTGAAGCGTACCTGCGATTCCAGGAATATTCTTGTTGCCACCATCGCATTCGTTATCCTTTCAATTACAATCGGCGCGTATATTTTGTAGGCCGTGCAAAGCAGGCTAATCCCTCGGTAATTTCTTGGATTTTCTGTGTCCTCTATCTTGTGTAACGTGGTTATCATCGCCTTCCTCCAGTCATCAGGAACGTTTTCCTGTCCAGACTTTCCTTATCACTACTTTTAATTTACTTCGTGTGTTTCCTTTGATAAATAACCACGCCTCATCCGGTACTTTGTCTTCCCCTGTGTCTCCGCTTTTCTTTATACTTCATATTTGCTTCTCTATTTTCTTCTTCCGCTATTATTTGTTCTCGTCTTTCTCCTACTACTTCTTCGTCCGCCCCTTCAGCAAACTCTTAAAATGGTTTGTCCATGTTTCTATTTTGATTTTATTTTCGTTACTCTTCTTCCTCTTCCTTTCCTAGTTTATGTAAGCCTAAATTTCTTTCGTTGTCCTCGCCTTTCTTATTTCAGCTTGTTCTCTTTGTTTTCTGCATTCTTCCTTTTTCTCGCATAACCTCCTAAAATTCTTCTTCCTTTGTAGGTATTCCACATTTTCCATTTTTCGCTGTCTGTACCTCTTGCACCAACGGTTCACTTTCCCCTTCTCCTGCTACATTCTCTGTCCCACCAGTTTTTCTGCTCTATCTTCCATCTTTTGTCTATTATGTGTTTTGACTTTATGGCTTCCTTTACCGCTCCTTTTAGATTTTCCCAATTCTTACTTATATTTTCCTCATCCTCGTATATTTTGAACTCCATTGTCTCCTCGTACTTCTCCATGCTTTCGGGTTTCCAGCATACTATTTCCTTTATCCGATCTTTGTTTTCTACCAACTAGCTTCCTCCTCTCGACTTCAGCATCACATTTAACCGTTGGTGATCGGATTTCACTCTATCCGCTACGTTGTATGTGGTCGTTAAGGCGGTAGTCCCCTCGCGTGACATCACAGATTTCGTAAGCATGGTAGATTTCGTTACAGTAAGATCATTTCCTACAAGCATGTGGCTGCCTGACGAATACGAGGCGGAGCCACTATCGTTTTCCTTCACGAAAGCGTAGAGTAATTCACAGCTGTCTATTGTGCGTCATCGGGACAAGGGGAGAAATCGTCAAGAGGCAGCAGCGTTGCCAAAAATCATAGACAGGGTTGTCGCATTGCCGCCGTGACAATTCAACCCAACGATAGCATGAGAGTGCTTTGCGGTCCGACAATGAAATCCGTATGAAATATTTTGGTCGCCTGTTCGCGCCCCGCACAAGTTAAATAGTATAGCCGGATAAGGGGGTTAAAACTGCCCTTGAACCAAATTAGACTTTTGATGTACCATTTGATAACTTAGCCAAAGAAAAGCTTTCGCACCAAGTTTCAACCCTCTATCTCGATCTGGGGGGGGGGTAGTAATGGGGAAGAAATGAAATATCAGTTGTTACCATATTTGTCCCATTTAATGGCAAGCAAAAATTCTGAGAAAAATCTGACATATTAGAAATATGGTGATATATGTTAGCGAATTTTTCCGGATTTTTTTATTGCAAAGTTTAAGTGTACCAAATGGAAAACCCTAAAAGAATCTGAAAAATGCAGATTTTGTAGTGAAGTTGTAAGAACAATACTTTTATATTTTTACGATAACAACATATTATTATATCTATTGTCCTCAATATCTTTCAGATTTTTTGGAATTGTGCGTTGTAGTTAAAAAAATTAAAAATCAATTTTGTCGAGGTATTTCGCGCGAAAATGCATTCCTTACTTTAAATTCTTATGTTTTTCATGCAGTGAATACCGTACGTGATTTTTAATAGTTTTACATCTGGAAGAATAATATATAGATAACAAAAATAATAGATTCAGTCAACTGACCCTATTTCCCCACAGTATATCTTACAATAGAAAGAATGATTTTACTGAATACATTGGCAGAGTGGTTATAGGTTCTGCCTGTGAATCTTATATTGGTTATTTCGGTCATGAGTTCGCGCCGCGCACAAATTAATCTTTCTTACATATATTTTTTTTTAATTCATAACTACATGACAATTCAGTTTGCTTCCATAAATTTACTATTCATATGATTTGTTAATTATAGAATCATTTAGCTTCTCTGACACCTAATAAATAAAAGAAATCTATTTCAATAGTACTTATCGTTAATAAATATGGTTGGATTGAAGTACAGGTGTATAGTGTCATTTCGTACATTTATTTGATCTAGCAAATACTGAGTAATACTCGTAAGTAGATGAATCCGTGGCTAGAGAGATAATCACATAAAATGTGCTCCGAACTTATTTCTGCGTATACTTCAGAGTAAAATATTCTTAAAATTACTTTAACATGTTTTGCAATTATTGCCACTTATTGGCATATTGTATAGTTACGAATAAATGAATAACGAACTTATGACGAAAATGTTAAGTATGGGTTGACAGTCTGAACTCGTAGTCATTCTGCCAATCCAATCATTAAAATTATCTTTCCAACTTCAAAATATAAATATATAAAATAGTTTCAATTAACTGAATTTACAACTTCTATTTACAATAGACTCCCGATTATCCAGCCCCGTTTGAACCAGCCTTCGTTTTATCCGGCCACATTTTTGTTGATATGAAATATTCTATAATTCTTCACTTTCTTGCGTAATTATTGTCACATGTATTTGTAATTATTTAAATACGCAACCTCATATTAATTTTTTTTCATTCGTACTAAATCTCTGAGTACAGTATTCCGCACTTCTTCGAATATAGATAGAGATGAGAAAGTGAGTCACGCAAAAGGAAAGATTGCACTTGTAAGTGCGACGAAGTATGTTGAACAGGAAGAAGATTCATCAGCAACTGACATATCATTTTTGAGAAAGTGGCGTGACATCACATTAACGAACAAAACGAAATAAAAGAAACAGAAAGGATTACCAACTTTTTTGTGAAAAATGACATTAAACAAATATCACATACATATTATCTAGCATTATATTATATTGAGATTGTATTGATATGTATATATGTACCGTATGTACATACGTGTGTATAAATATTAAACATTATAAATATATTAAATACTAATTTTTTGGTATAAACATAACAATGTATAAAACATGCTGCCAGATTAACTGGCCATTTGTTTATCTGACCGAGGTCTGGTCCTGCAGGGGCCGGATAATCGAGTGCCGGCTCTATATATTGTTCTTCCGAATATAGGAATATTAAAAATCACGTAACGCAGTCACTGCATAAAGATCATATAAAAATGTAAAGTGAAGATTGCATTTTCGCGCGAATATTTCAAAAAGATTGGTTTTTGATTTTTATAACTACGGTTCACTTTTCCAAAAAACCTAAAAAAATTGGGGATAGTAGCTATAATAATATGTTGTTACCATAAAAATATAAAAATAGTACTTTTACAGCTTCACAACGAAATCTGCATTTTTCATATTAGTGTAGAGATTTCCATATATTATACCTAAGTTTTGCGGTAAAAAAATCCGAAAACATTCTCTAACATGTTACCATACATATTGCTTTTCAAAATGTAAAAAATGATGGTACGACGAGATTGAATTCTGCCTATGCGTGTGTCGTGGACGCGCTGCGTTGCGTTGCGTCTAAAAGGCATCGCTGCTTGTTTTGCTTTTCCGTAAACAAATCGCGGTGCCGCTTGCCGAGCGCACAGCGAAACGTGCGGTAATCTTTTACAGAAGGAAAGTGTCGGCGACACACGTATAGGCAGAGTTGAATGCAATGGTATATCGAACTACTCTTCCAGTTCCAGCCAATTCTCATTTGGTCTTTATGATTAGGTGCCCCTCGTGCATAACAGCTGAACTAAACTTGATACGTATTTTCCTCTGTTTTATCGTCAATATGGCGAATTCATCCGAGAACGCATGCCTTTACGCGATACAACTTTTCGTCCTTATATGACAAGCTTTTGAGTCGAACGATAGCTCATTCGAAAGGGGAGACTTCAACGCAACGTGGCTAGGAATTCATTTCATGCACGTCATTCTCTCCGTATTAAAAAAATGCGTATATTCGACGGCTGTCAAGCTGTCACTTTTTGCTACGCTTTAGAACGCTCATATTACTACATATCAACATAATTTGACCACAAGACTACCTGTCCACGTTGCGTTGAAGCCTCCTCTTTCGAATGAGCCCTATTTCGAGCCAAAATTCTCTCACATAAGGACGAAAAGTTGTATCAGGCAAACCCATATTTTTGGACCATTTTGTCGGTAAAGTCAACTCTCTGACATGCCTGGCCGCCATTGGGGACTACCGCCTTAAGGGGGTAGGTCCTTCGAGTGACGTCACAGATTTCGTAGGCATGGTAGAATTCGTTACAGGAAGATCATTACTTACAAGCGTGTGTCAGTCTGACGAATATGAGGCGGAGCCACTGTCGCTTTCCTTCACGAAAGCGTAAAGTAATTTGCAGCTGTTTATTGTGTGTAAGCGGGGCAAGGGGAGAAATGGTCTGCAGGCAGTGCAGCGTTGCCGCCGCGACAATTCATTGCAATGATTGCACAAGAGCGGTTTATGGTTCGACTGTGAAGTCCACACGAAATGTTTTGGTCGCAAGTTCGCGCCCCACACAAGTTAAATCTTTCTCCGTAAGATTTTTTATCAATTCTTGACTACATGATAATATTGTTTCCTTCTGCAGTTTTACTACTCATTTACCTTGTTAATTATAGAATTACTTAAATTTGTCGACACCTAATAAAGAAATAAACCTTAATTCAATACCACTTATCAGTAATAAATGGAGTCGACTTGAAATGAAAGTGCATCGCGTCATTCCATATATTTATTTGATCTAGGAAATGCGAAGTAATACCAATAAGTAGAAGAATCCGTGGCTCCAGAAACGATTGCGTAAAATATGCTCCTAAATTATTTCTGTGTATACTTTAGAGTAACATATTTTTTAGATATCTTTCACATGTTTTTAAATTATTGTTACTTATTTGCATATTGTATAGTTAAGGATTGCAAAAAATGCAAGAGAAAAAAGTTGCGCTTGTGCAAGGCACGAACTTATGACCAAAATGTTTAGTACGTGTTTTACATTTTGACACCGTAGTCACACTGCCAATGTAACCATTGAAATCAAGTTTCTAACTTCGAAATATAGACATGTGAAATAGCTTCAGATAAATGATAAGGGAAGTCATCGAAATGAAAAATTTTCAAACTCGATGCACAAGTACTGTAGGATCCAGTAATACTAATCTATCTCTCGTCGGCATTAATTTTCATTTTTATGGGGTGAAATCAATCCCCAAAGTTTTAGCATTTCTTAGATTTCTAAGTATAACTTCATAATGGTTAGAGATAGGACAAAACTTCAAATGAATAAATTATTCAGTTTTCTTATAATCCACAACCCTGTGGCAATAAAAGTTATCTCTATCGTTCAATTTCTTTTAAAGAAACAAATTATTTGTATTTGTGTATAGCGGTAAATTATAGAAATGATCACTATATACTAAAATGTTTCCATTTTGAGCGATTTAACGAAATATAAAATAAAATAAATTTTTTATTTGCGTCGTTGTTAAAAGCAATTAATTACCGTTATACGCATCTTACTATATTTTTGGTTGATTCTTCATTCTATTTGCATTTTTGATCCCAAAATATGAATTTTCTATTATACTTCATGGTCGAATATATATTCTAGACTTAAAAATTTATATAAAAAATTGTATTACACGTGTACATGGAATATATTGCAAAAACGCCTATTCTCGAGTGATTATCGCGATCACCCTCTCCCACATATTGCTTTATTTCTTACATATTTATTTAGTTAGTTAATGCAAATATTTTCTGAACATACATATACATACATGTTGATTATGGGTGAAGAGCTTTTTGCCCGTTTGAGAGAGAGAGCCTGATCGTAGTGGTTCCGAATGATCACCCGAGAGCAGGCGTTGCAGAAAGTTCCATATATACATGCAATAATTTTGTTTAAATAAATCTTTCAGAATTGCATATATACTAGATCTTCAAATATGATAGGACATACCTACCTTATGGTGAAAAATACAAACCGAGTGATGAGTCGAACAAAAACGTAGGCATATACGAATAACGGTAATTAATTGTTTTTAATAACGACGTAAATAAAAAAAAAATGATTTTATTTTATATTTCGTTAGATTGTTCAAAATGAATACTTTTTGGTATATAATATAACCATTTCTATCATTTACCGTTGAGCAATAAAAAACGGAGAATTTGTGCTTTTAAAACAAATGCATTATGAAGATACCTTTCATTGCAGTGGGATTGCAGAACATAAAATACTGATCAATCTATCCCGTTAAAGTTTTGTCCATACCGTTATCATTACAAAATTATAGTCAAAAAGGTAAGAAAAAACTAAAACGTTGAGAGTTGATTTCACTCCCTGAAAGTGAAAATTAACACCAACAAAAAATAGCTTTGTGTTACTGGGGACCTACACTACTTGTTTACCGAGTTTCAGAATTTTTGAGTTTGGTAACTTCCTTCGTGAATCTACAACTTTTTCTGGTTATGTATTTTCCGTCCGAATGTAGAAATATTAAAAATCACGTGCGATACTCAATGTATAAGTGGCATATTAAAATTTGAAATAACGGTTGTTTTTTCACATTAAACACCTTGAAAAAGTTGATTTTTGAATTTTTGAACCACGGTGCATTTTTTCAGAAAATCAAAAAAAAATTGGGGATAATAGTGTGTTATTACGATAAAAGTATAAAAGTCGTGCTCTTACAACTTTACTACGAAATATGCATTTTTCAGATTTTTATAGGGTTATTCATTTTTTATACCTAAGTTTTGCAGCAAAAAAAAATTCGAAAACATTCATGAACATATATTACCATATATCACTTTTGAAAATGTAACAAAATGATTGTACAACTACATTGTACTCTGTCTATAAGGGTGCGGGGGATGCGTTGCGTCTACAACGGAGGGCCGTTCGTTTCGCTTTTCTGTGCATAAACATATTGCGGTGCCGCTTGCCAGGGCTCAGAACAAAACGAGGGGCGAGCTATTGCAGGGGCGAAAAGCGTGACGACACACGTCCAGACAAGCTTCAATGTCTAGCAGGGCCCCCAAACTCTATTCTTGTGAACTTGAAGCCGATTTTAATTCTCCCCCCCGTCTACTTGGAGCGCTAGCGGCGCACCTCTACATGTATACATTGTATCACCGATACTGTACCAAGGTAAGAAATCGTGACGTCACGTTCCCACCATTCGCCCGTCAACTCGCAAATTTTATTGAACTTGGTTTGGAGAAGCGTGCATTGGAATTTAATTGAATTTAATCTTGGCGTGTTATCTTGGCGTTTTCTTGCGAAAAGGTGCAACAACAAGAGCAAGAGATGAGAATGAAGTAAGTAATACTCATTATTTTAATAAAAAGACCAAGAATTAAAAAGAATTGTACATGTTCATGTTTTATTTGTTGCAAGATGAAAAACCATTGCAGAGTGCAGGTATGGCTTTACAGACTGCTGACTATTATTATTCAGTAGTATACTGAATCATTTAAAAGACATTTTTACCAATGATTCTTTACAATTACAGAAGGTGCTGTCCAAAGGAGGGATTACCATGCTGCAGCCTGGAAAGGCCACAGAAGTACTCAAGAGTCTTTTAGGAAATTGAAGTTAATATTGTTTGACGGTGTGAGGTGTAAGCAATGTTCAGCAAGAGATAGTTTCTGATACTGTTCATCTTCAGACCCCTGATAAAGCTAGCTGGAATGCTGGCGAAACATTCAGAATTATCTCCTGTTGGGTACGGTTTATACTCCAAAGCTTAAAACAATAATAACTATAATGGACCAGGCCATAAAATGATGTATTTTATTTATTAGTTTATTAACGATAAATATTATTTCATAAACTTGGTGTATTTTATATATGTATATAATATTTAATATATGTTACACAAATATTTATTTTGAATTGAAACTGTAAAATATTATTCCAATATATTTAATTAATTTGTTAATAGTGTTTTTCTTTTTCCCACAACATATTTTTATTATAAAATAATTTTTACTTGTAAGTATAAATACTATACAGCACATATATAGGACCATGTTCTTGTGTGCGTATTTCACCGACGTTATGTGTATGTATTGGTGGCGCCGCTAGCGCTCCAAGTAGACGGGGGGGGGGGAGAACTATATTTGGTTCTGAGCGAAATACGGTAGTTTGGGGGCCCTGATGTCTAGTAGTACATCGGGCTGCTGCTACATTAGCGCCAATTCTCATTTGGTGTTTACGATTAGGCGCCTCTCGTGGAGAACAGCTGAACTAAAGTTCACACACATTTTGCTCTGTATCATCATCAATATGGCGAAATCACACGGGAAAGCATGCTTTTGCGAGTTTCGACTTTTCGTTCTTATATGAGAAGATTTTGCGTCGAACGATAACTCATTTGAAAGGCGAGGCTTCAGCGCAGCGCGCTCTGGTCCTCATTTCATTGACAACATTCTCTTTGTATACGATAATTGTTTAGATGCGGGGGCTGTCAAGCTGTAAATTTTTGCTCCACATTACTACGCTCATATTATTGAGCATCAACATAACCGGATCAAATGGAGACCAGGGCGCGGTTCACTGTAGCATCCCCTTTCAAATGTACTATCGTTCGACGCAAAATCTTCTCATATAAAAACGAAAAGTCGAAACTCGCAAACCCATATTTTCGGCTTATTTTGTCGGTAACCTCGACACTCTGTTTTACCGTGAGTCTACCCCCTTACGGATGTGCCATCTCTATTCTGCTAGCATTTTTAACATCTTTATCCCCTTCCACTTTACTCATTTGTCATTTGAATTCTCTCTTCCTTGCTCATACGCAGTTTCTCCGTTATACAATTTTCCTCCTCTTCCTATACTGGCGTTGAAATTTCCTCCTATCATTACTACCTCCTCCTTCGCTTGCCCTAGTTTTTCACGTAACTCATTTGTCAATCTCCATAACTCTCTATTGGAGTATACTGTGTAAATAATCCGTATTTGCTTTCCTATTTTTACTTTGCTTTCTACAGGGCCTCCGATTTCTTTGAAGTCGAAATTTTCGACATATTTCCAGAAATCTATCTCTTTTCGTTTTAATCCCGCCACATTTCAGAATAGTAGTCTTCCTCTTTTGTCGTTCCCTTCTTTTCTAGCTCTGATCTCTCTCCTTTCGCCCGTTTCTAGTGAGACGACACTTATTCTCTCCTGCTGATCCTTTATATTTCCAGACTCCTCTCTTTTTGGTTGTGGGACCATTGTTTACCATTTTATACAGTATAAAAGTATATTATACAATGTAAGAAATATAAGATAATTCCCATTGTCTATGAGAAAATAATACTTTCAGAGTCTGTTTTATGGGAATATATTTTTCGATGACAATTAAAAACATTGTTTGACTAATTATGTATGCCATTTATCGATTTTTATATATTTAAAACAAGTTCAAAATATTGCAGTGACTAATTTGTAATCTACCCTGCGTAAAATTTGAAAAAATTGATTATTTTTTTAAAAATCATAACACATAATTTATAGGTACCAATGCACACATAAAATTACAATTTGTACTAGGACTCATTGCTTCATTAAAGCTGTTTCATCGATTAATGCAATATTATCAAACTCCATGTAAACAATCCACTAAAACAGCTTTAGTGTGTATTTCTGGAAAGAAACTAACCATCAATCCTGATAAATTTCTGTGTTGTTGATCTTGCAGAAAATATGATGTGTCAAATCGGCAACACACCCATGCCCGTAGGATCGTCATTTTCGGTAGGAATCGAATACGATATTATGCGTTGCGTATGCGAAGTGCCGCCTATTCCGACGTGTCAAATGGTCAAGGTTTACCATAACTTATAGTCTATTAGCTTTAGTTGTTAAATTTGTTGTTTTCAAATGTTTAAGTTTGGGAAATTAAGGAATGCGTTTAAAAATTCATATAGAATATTTATAAAACTGTTAAATATAAATATCTTTTTACCTCAATTCCTTTAATTTTACTTCCTAATATACTAAGAAATAGTTATCACAACCAGTTAAAATAAATTTCATAAATTAAAATAAAAAACTTGAGTTTCAATAGGAAATTTTGTTATAGATGTGAACAAAGTCTTTTATAACTTATAATCTTCAATAAATTAATCTAGTCTAACTTACAATTAATTTACACTAACGTACAAATAATATGTTTTAATGAATTGAGAAAACTAAAGTATTTGAAAGTACTTTTCCTTCTGTCAGATATTTTAAAATAATTTCAGTACAAAATACTGAAAATGTTCGGGCCAATTTTGTAGGAAGTTTATGGCAAGGTTTAGAAGT
The DNA here is from genome assembly GCA_028830335.1 of Eucera pruinosa. Lineage (NCBI taxonomy): Eukaryota > Metazoa > Arthropoda > Insecta > Hymenoptera > Apidae > Eucera > Eucera pruinosa. The sequence goes on along the minus strand of JAMYCR010000008.1, from coordinate 1,469,900 downwards.
ACCGCTATTTTTGAGGATTCGTTAATTTAGTTTTTCTGCCATCTGGACGACACTCGCCAGATGGTACGATTCCCGGATTTTTACTCTTTTGTTATAGCATTTGTATAGCCTTTAGCTTCATTCGCATATTTTTCGTTAGCCTCAATAGCTATTACCCTGTCGTAAACCTTCACGGCCTGAGCAGTCTTCGAGAACCATCGGTCACCCAACGGTTTCCGCGGCCTATGCAAGGGGCAAGGAAACCGTCTCAGGTGTTGACCAGATGTGTCGCCCACCCCCGTCAAATTCTAACGTTTCGCCCCCCTTGGAGAACTCCGCGACCCCTTCCTCAGGGAAACACGCCGCGAGCGTAAGGGAAGGTGTGTCTTTCGAAACTAGGCCCGCTGATTGGAATTACCCAAAAATTGGAAGGAACCAATCAGTGGGAAATTGCAAACTCCAAGAGTGGGGCTGAGACAGTCTTGTTAGTTACACAGAGCAGTTACACAAAAGAGTTACACAGAAACAGTCGTCTAGAATAGTCACACGAAAGAAGTCATACAACATAGTCATACAGAAACACATACATTAATAGTTAATTGTAACCGCTGCTCGTACTTTGAATACACATTAAAATACAGTCCACTTTTCTCTCTAAGTCGCGAGCTCCGAACCGATTGAGAAACGGAACGCGACCCAACAGTAAATTTGTAATGCATTTTCGTCGTATTTGATGATTCAATCTTTAACAATGTCAAACAAGGTGGATTAGGAAATAAAGTAGTTCGTTATCTTTCATCATGCATAACGCAGTTTTGATATTAACTTCTTATATTAGGGATGTCTAACAAAATTCATAAAATCAGGAAACAAATGAGAAACAACGCAAGCATAATAAGAACGAAATTAAAAAAATATATAAGTAGTAATAGAAATTTCATCCTACTGTACGTCCATGGCGGAAACCCTTACGACCCCTTCGAGATTGGCAACGAGTTCATCCAAACGAGCGAAACTTACGAATTGTGAGTGGTGGAAGTTGGATAAGAATAGGAAGGATATTCGTTTTCGGGAGATGAAGGGGAGACCAGTTTTGGGCACTGATTAATAGAGTTGAATGAGTTGTCGAAGGAGCTGTACGAGTTGTAGTTAAGGATCAGTTGCAATATTAATCGTAGTTTAACATGTACCACTCATTGTACGTAAAACCTTATTCTAATATTATAATAAAATATCCAAAGTTAAAATTTTATGTATCGCATCTACCCCTCCTCAATATGGTGCTGATTACCTATTGGTGCTTTTTGGAAGAATATCTAATTTTTTTTTTTTTTTTTTTATAATCCTTACCTAGGCGGCTTAGGATGTCTTCCGGTTTACAATGTGTAACTTTTACATCTTTCTTTCTTATTTCTAATTCTATTAACTAGTTATTAATGTCTACATCTTATGGAACTAATTTATCCTATGCTCTATCGTCTAATCTTATAGTCTTATAATCTGATCTTATCCTCTTTGGTACCCTTATAAATCTTGCGATCTTCTTGTAGAAATTCAAAAGTAAAATCCATCTTCTGCTCGTTTCTAATATTGCCTTTTCCTTTGGCTTTATTTGGTGCTTCTTCTTCTGTTCCTCCTGCGTGTCCTTTAGTCCTCGAGTTACGCTTAAGATACTATCACATCTTTAACCTATTGATATCTACATCTTTCCTGTAAAGTCTCTAGCTCCCTGTTTTGGTCCCTAGCACCGCTGCTATTGCACTTCTCTGCTTCCCTCTCTTTCCTTGCTCTCTCGTCCACTATTTTATACATTATCGGTAAACCTGTCCCCCTCTCATCCAAGAACTCATCTGCCCTTGTGTCCCCCTTGGTTGTGTGGCACTCTCTTAAAACGTGCTGTATATCCTCTTCGCCTTCTTTGCATATCCTGCATGTCCTCTCCCCCTCATCTCTCCAGTATTGTCTCCCCCTCAACTCATTGCCACATCTGAATCTTGCGATCAGACGTATGTCTCTCTTCTTTCTTTTTGTCTTGAGGTATTCCGGTCGTCTTTCTATCCGTACTTTTTCATATTCTACATTGTATTTCGAGCCTCGTATCTTCTTTATCCTTTCCTCCTTCTCCTTGCTTCTTATCCTTTCCATAATTCTGCTTATTACTTTACCTATGTCGTTGTCTGATTCTTCTCTGATCTTGACCACCTCATCCTTCCCCAGCTCGTATCTTTCCATCGCCATTTTTCTGTGCTCCCTCCATTTGTTCTTTATATCTCCCTTCCTTTCCGATTCTATTTCTCTAATGCATTCCATCACAATCCTTTTATTCGATCTCCTCGAATGTTCTTCGTAGTTTAATGCTCTTTTCAGTGCCATACTGAACATTTCTTCGCATTTGGACTCTTCCATCAGAATATAATTGGGCGTGTTGGGGTCCAGTCCCATGATCCATTTCAAGTATTTTCTCTTTACTGTGTCTAATCTCTCCTCCCTCTTCCATCCCCAGATTTCCGACCCATATAGTGCGACGCTTGTCACTAAAGCGTCGAACATCTTTATTCTCCTACCAAAGTCTCCATTCCATAGTCTCTCCCCGATACTCCACGTGTTTATCATAGTAAGCATTGCCCTCCTTACCCTTTCCTTCACATGCCGTTCCGTGCCTCCATTCTTCTGGAAGATGTATCCCAGATAGTTTATTTCTGTAACTTCTTCTATTTCGTTGTCTTCAAGAACCCACTTCCTTCTTGCTCTCCTACCGCCTCCCCTCTCGAATACCACAATCTTCGACTTTTCACGACTTAATTCTAACTTCTTCCTCTTTACGTATCTAGCAAATCTGTTTATCATTGTCTGTAACTCCCTCTGTCCCGATGCTACTAATATCACGTCGTCTGCATATATCTGGGTCCATATCTTGTGTCTCCCTATTACAATTCCTCCCTCCTTCACTTTATTAATTTCTTCGTTCAAGTCCGAAATGTACAGGTTGAAGAGGGTAGGGCTTAGCGGGCACCCCTGCCTTACCCCCTTTTCAGTCCAGAATGTCCCGGTCCCTCTTACCGCGCTACTTACGACATTTCTGGTTTCCTTATATATTTCCATTATTCTTTCCCTCAGGTGTACGTCTATTCCTTTCACCTCCAACATCCTATGTAGTTCCATTCTGCCCAGTCTGTCAAATGCCGCTTTTAGGTCTGCAAAAAATACGAATACTTTCCCCCTCCTTTTTGTTAGCTCCCTGTTTACGATATGGTTGAGTATATAGATCGCATCAATTGTACTCCTCCCCTTCCTGAATCCCAACTGTTCTTCCCCCAATTTCCCATCTAACTCTTTCACTAACATATCATTTAAGATACTTGCGTAGATTTTGTAGGCGGTGCTCAGCAATGTTACTCCACGGTAATTCTTCACTTCTGACCTGTCCCCTCTCTTGTGTATAGGGCAAATTACCCCAGTCCTCCATTCTTCCGGTACTCCCTCCCCTCCCCAAACTTTATTTATTAGTCTTATAAATTCCTCTCCTATCTCAGCTGGCATTAACCTCCAAGTTTCGTTGTCGATTCCATCTTCCCCCGGTGCCTTTGCCCTTTTTAATTGTCTTAGCTTTTTTATTAGCATTTCCCTAGTTATGTCATCCCTTTGCTCTTTCCTCTGTTCCAGTTCCCCCCCTCCTCCTTTCTCCGGATTAAACGTGATTCTTTCCTTCTTTCCGTTCAGTAATTCCATGAAGTGTCCGTTCCATTCCTCTATTGAAATTCCTTCATCTCTAACTTCTCTTTTCTTCCTAAACCTGTTTATACATATATCTCCAGGCTTCGGTTTCCGTCCTAATGGCATTTCGTTTCCGCTCCTCTTCTGCTTCATATTTCTCTCTTTCCGTCTTACACCATTCTTTAAAGTCCCTCTTTTTCTTCAAGTATTCTTCTCTTCCTATTTTACCTTTTTTGTACCATCTTATCATCTTTCTGACTTCCCTCTTTCTTGTTTCCCATTCCTTGCTGAACCACTCTCTCTTGCCCAGCTTCCATTTTTGGATTTTTATCTCCTTTTTGAGCGTGGAGCTTTCAACTTTTTCTTTGATTTCTTTCCAAAGTTCGTTTATTTCTTCCTTTTGGCTATGCCACCCCTCACAATTCGTATGGTAGTAATTTACCCCTTCCTCCGACCACATATTCCTTATCAGCGTCCTCACTTCGTCTTCTCTCCTCTGCTCTGCTTCTGTATTCAGATTTGGTCCCTCTATTTTAACTTCTATTGGAAGGTGGTCCGAGTCCTCCCTTTCCCCCTCCTTTACCATCCGAATTTCCACTTCCGCCTCCGTGTTAGCCACTGCGTAGTCGATTACGGATTCTCCTGTCTTTGATATGTACGTCCATCCTCCTTCTGATCCATTGCTCCCGTTTAGTATTGTCCAACCTTTTTCGGCCAGCTTGTTCAGCAGGGTACGCCCTTCTCCGTTGACCACCTTGTCTTTAGATTTTCTTGCCCCTTCCTCTGCATCCCACCCATCCCTTATCGGGCCCCCTTCCTCGCCTGTTCTGGCGTTAAAGTCCCCTCCTAGTAGTAATCTTCCCCCCTCCCCCTCCTGCTGCACTTCTGACTCAATTTGATTGAATATCTCCTTTATGTTCTGGCTGTAGATTGTGAATATACTCCACGTCTTCCCATTTAGTCTCAGTTTTGTTTTCGCCACCCTTTCACTGCACGCCTTGATCTCTGAACAATCTATTTTCTTGTTGACTGCCATTATTATGCCCCCTTTCGCCCTTCCTTTCTTTTTCTCCTTTTTTGCCGGGATAAATATCCATTTAAATTTGTTCGGCAATTTTTCTTTCAACTTCTTCCATTGTTTCTCCTCCACCCACGTTTCCATAAGCCCCAGAATATCAAACTTTTCCATATAATCCCACACATCTTCACTCTTATTTATTAGGCCCTTCACATTCCAAAAACACGCATTCACTCCTCCTCCTTCGCTCCCCTCTCTCTTCTCGTCCTTACGCTTTCTTTCTCATATATTCCGTGTACCGCCTTCCTCTATTATTGTCCCTTTGTTGTCATTCCAGTAAAACCACTTATCGCCGATTTTAATTTTTCTATAGCTCACTTTCGTTTGGTTGCCTTTCTTCCTCTCTTCACTCGCTCTCTCCCTCAATTTCTTCTGGATGACTCTTTCTTCTTTTGTTAGGTCATCATCTATATAAATACCTCGTTTTAATATTTTCTTTTTACTCATCATCATACGTTTTTCTTCCCAGCTTCCGATCTCTGCTACTACCATTTCTTCTTCCCCTTTCAGCTTCATCCTTACGGCCTTTTTCACATTTAACTCCACTTTCATCTCGTTCTGTATGAAGTCCTTTGCTTCCTGCTTAATGTCGTCTCCCCTCCATTTAACTCCTTTTATTACAATATTATGCTTTCTCTTTTCTCTTTCTCTTCTTTCCTCCCTCTTCTCTAGCTCTCTCACTCTGTCTCTCAGTATCCTATTTTCCTCCTCCCACAGCTCTCTCTCCCCTCTTCTCTCCTCCTCCCATACCTTCCTCTCCCTATCCTTCTCCTCCCTCCATTGGTTTAGTTCTTCCCTCCACGCTCTCCTCTCCTCTCTTATCTCTCTTCTCCAAGCGTCCAATTCACCGATGTATTTCTCAAACATCTTCTGTAGCATCTCTTCCATCTCCGATCCGAAGTCCGCCCTCTTTATCTGCTCACACGTTCCATCTCCGCTAGGTGTCCGGGCGGACGTCCTCACGAACTTCTCCATCGTGCGACTTTCTTCCGAATCCTTTGGTCTCTGCTTCTGTGCTGACGCTCTGGTGGCCATTCCTTTAAACTTTCTAACCTCTTTGCCCTTCCAGAGTTTTGCCGGTCTTTTGAGGTCTCCTCTCTTTCCCGTTTTCACAATTATTTCGGTCCGTTGTCTCCGCTTATTCGTCTCACCTTCACTTCACTAATCTCCTTTAAACTGACACTTGTTCCTCAATTTTCTCTGAATTTTGTTACCTCTTACTTCATTCGCGTGCGCTCAGTACCGCCCTCCATCCGGAATCAAGAATATCTAATTATATAAAGTCATGTGATATATATAAGAAATAGTTTTTAATATATTTTGTCAATAAATAACATTTAAATATGACAAAATGTTTGTCTTGAAAATCGTAGTTTTGACATTATCTTTTTAATATCTAATTGTTAATTATACAGAAACATCTGGAGAATACATAAGATCTGTTACGTAGGTCACATTTTTCATTTAAACCCTTTTCCAATTTCTTGATCGTATCATTACGTAAATTTTGACTCATAAATTTATGAAGCAATTTTCTGATCTAATTCCATTGTGGCGCATGACAAAAACTCAAAGCCACTCGATTGTAATACTGTATGTGTAACCATCAATTTTCAATGATAGCAGCGTTGCCTCAGAGAGGTTTCGCAACCGTTTAATCTCGACAAGTCTTGTCCGTTTTGCATCGTCGTTCAACGCGTGTCGAGTTCGTCCCTTGGGAAAGGAGAATGCCAGGGACAACGAGAGATTCAGTGAAAAATGGACTGAAAGGAAGAATATCGATTCTGATGGCAGCGTGAATTTTGAACAGCTTGATCATATTCGATTTTTCTTACGTGAAGTTTTTTATGATATGCGATTATTGAAGTGAAATATTTATTCAGTGAAATTTATTTACAATTCTGTACTTCGTATATAGTTGTCAATAATGTAAGGTATTTTTCAGAATACGGGATTACAAGTGTGTACAGTAATTATTTGAGATTGTTTCAAGGTTTATAATAATTCTACGAACCTGCTTTAATAGTTATTTCAGATATATCAGATATGCGACATTTAAGTTTTCTTATAAGAATTTTTATTTATATTTACCATTTTATAAATTAGGAAAATTAAATCTACTGGCAAATGACTTCATATAAAAGAATTGTACAATATAGCTTCTAAATCTTGGTTAAAATTATAACATAAATTATGTCAGCTAACCGCTTTAGAATTCTTGTTTTTCAGATCCAAAATGCGGACTAAACAGATTAATATTTAAAACTATTTTGAAAGATCATCGGTCACTAGAAATTTATGAATTGCTTATTTTTTAAGAACGTGTTTGCTTTCTTTATTGTTCAATGCCACAATTTTCCGGAAGAAATTATCAATAAAAATGGACAAGTTATAGATAGTTAGAGTTAATCTTAAAAGTCTATATGTAGCTTTAAGGTTTGAATATTTAAAGAAATATAAAAATTTCGAGCATTTCAAGAACATTGATCAATTTATTAATTAAAATTGGATAGTTTCGCAAAAAAATGGTTATGTTTTATCCACTTGTTTCTAAAAGATATACATATACTGACAACACAATTTCACAAAAGTATGTGTATATAAATTAAAGTAGAAATTTATTGTTTTTACTACGTATATTTATATATTGTTAGATTCTCTAACGCGTCTTTGACGTGCTGTAATTTGTTCAGCATAAACACGGTAACGTCTTTTACACTTTTAGGAGCAGTTTTATTCCTATAATCAATAATGCCCACTTTATAAAACGTCATCTAATTGTAAGAATCTTTCACATTTGTAATTTCATACTTTATGAATTTTCGTACCATTTTTAATAGTCTAACATATCTCTTGAGAGATGTAAATGTACAAAGTTTAAAATGTGAATGTAAACTTTTGTTACCCAGTGTATATATATTAGCTAACATATAAGTTTCACTGCGTTTTCTAAAAGCAATAAATTTACGATATTGAGTTTCATGTTACGTATAACCTAGTGTCCTGAGGTCGATCGATGTGCAGGACAGTCTTAAGGTCTTTCCTTGATAAACGATCGACAATGTGAAAGAATGATACTTTACGGAAGTTTTATTACAGAGTGTTCCTATGTTACTCCACTTAAAGTCCTAACAAGATTTCATCTCAGGCAAGCGCTTACAATTTTTCTGAGTCGAAGTGTTACTAGAAATTGTTCAGGTTGGTAATGACATATTTTAAGGTGATGTTACTCATCATCCGGTATTTTAAGACCTGCATTAAGAACTAACACGAAATCAAGGCAAGTGACTACTAATTGAATAAAAATGTCATATGGTGTTTACTACTGAACAGTTGACGTTAGGTATTATTTTCTACTGGTAATCATCCTAACGGGAATATCTTGTATGGTTTGGAAAATTAATAAATTATTTAAATCTACTGGTTTTCAAATAGCATAAAGGAAAGTATTCAAATTCTGCGAAGGAACGTAAAATATTTATACAAACATTGTCTCATGATAAGTAAAATCATTTCAGTGATGCTACTGCATGATAGTACAAACTGTAAGAAAATTGAAATATAAAGTCAATACAGTTACGTAAACTGACACTATCAATTAATTACAAGTGATAACAATAAAGGACGTTCGTTAGACATAATTAAATTGTTTATTAGAAATATAATTTTGTGTTTCTACCATTAAGCAACAGAGTCTTTTCGGGAATTTAGATGTTAAATTAGGGGATGATCATGTTAGTGAACAATAATCTTAATAAATTTTAACATTTTTAAGTTCTATATTTCATTTGTACAATACTAAAGTTTTATAATCATATATGTATATATATATATATATATATATATATATATATATATATATGTATGTATGTATATATGTATGTATCTATGTACAGAAATTATTAAAAGATACAAAATTTAGTATAACTGAACACGGCAGCATATAGATACCAAAGTATTGTAGACACTGTGATGTAGCAATTCTTTTTGTAGCTACTATTCGCTTATAATATTCTACAATATGTTCATATATGAAACATTCTGTCGCAACAGTCTGTTGGTATATTTCCAAATGGCATCAGTAGCCGGTTGACACGAAATTTAGCGTAGGAGGGGTACCAATACAAAATTTTAGTTTTGAGTGCTTATTTGTTCCGAAGTTATCCATAAGAAACTTTTGATTTTACATAACTGAATTATATCTCCATGAACACATCCGTCAGCATATGTGTTAGCTCGCGGCCGCCGCTTATCTATTGTTTTTATTGGTACGTATAGATAATGTTTCATAAAATATTATTTTGTCCAGTGGAATTTCTTCCAGCTCGCGTTTGGAACAGAAAACGAAAGAACGCGCGCTACTCTTCTATTTATCTCCCTTGGAACGCAGGGCGCATAACCACGGAATACTAGAAGCGAGACTCTGATTTATCTTCAAATCTTATAAAAATATTCTTATATGAAAATTTTCATATATTCCTACTCATTTTCGGTAGTATATAAACTCTCAAATTGTCATGCTGGGGGGCAGGGGGGGGGGGAGGGGCAACAGCAAGCAAGAAGTCATATTGTCACTCGGCTTCAAGTACGTTTGAGAGTCGTTTCGTGCTCAATAAGATCGGGTTGAAGTTCTCCTTCGGATGAACAGTTCACCGTATAGAATCCACGAGTCGACATTAATTTGATTAAAGTTAACAGCGATCGTTTCTCGAGCAAAACTCCCGCATTGCCTGTGCATCAACACTGGGCATCTTAGGTAATATAGTAAATAGACACATTCTTTTTCATCGCGACGACAACCATTATAATAAACTGATTCTATAAAATATACACATTGGCTTATGGAGGGGGTCTTATGCTTACTTGTCAGCTGGCTTCGGAGTTTCGGTTATGCTGACTATAGGTAAATGAGTCGTCTTCCCAAACGCGTCGAAGTCCTGATTGCACTTTGGGATTTCGACCTTTTCTGCTCGATAGCAATGACGTGTCATAATCTTAATCCGTAGACTAAGGACTAGGACGACACATCTGGACAGCATCTGGGGACAGTACCTAACGGAACCGACGCTCCCCCGACCAGCACGTGGACACCAGGACAGTTTTTTGACCACCGTGACGGACTACTCTTTCGAGGGAATGGTTAAACAACTTCATAAAGACGCCCTCGAACTGACAACTTCTCCCTGATAGGACGTGACAATTTTCCCACCCTTACGAACTCGGACTAGGCCTCACCTCGAGGCGGACAGACGTCTATATATACCTGTATGACACGCACTGAGTCTTGAAAATACTTTTTGATCAAAACTTGGAAGATCGGTGCAAGAACCTTTAATAAAACTTTCGAACTTGTACGCGAACGAACATTCCTAACTATACAGTATAAGTGAACTTTGACATATAAACACAAATTGTGCTTGCAAATAAATACAATTATTTGCTATATTTTCACTGACTCTAATCACCTTGGAGCCAAACAACTTTAATAATAAGAGGGTTACGAAGCCTCAAGTAACAATTCTTGCAACTCCCTCATTTCGCATCAGGTTCGTTCGCAATGTTCAATATCCAAATTAGAGCTAATCCCAACCTGTGTAGGTAGTGTCTCTCCCATTTTGCATCGAGTTCATTCTCGCCGTAGAGATATCAATTCTTGTTGAGAAAGTGGACTTTTCGAATCGATACTGATCGGAAGTTAGAAAATCGATTTCGAAAAAGTCATTTACTAAATGATCGATTTGCAAAAAATCGATTTTCGATTTTGTGAGAAATTTATAGGTAAATAAAATAAATATTTAAGTTATTTTCAATACACTTCGTATTGATTATTAAGAAAATTATAAAATTATATTTCAATAAGAAATATATGTGTAAAAAATATGTAATTGGATTTTAATTTCAGTCGAATGTTCCTTTAATCCAGTTCTCAATATTCTTTTTCTAAATGATGTTGAATCTATCACTTTTTCATTGAGATTCACTTTTCCTTTACGTTTACCAGGTGCAGGGAATTTCATTTATACATATAATCCAATTTTTACTTACTTCAATATAAATACGAAAGCTATTAAAAACAAATTTTTCAATTAACACGAGAAAATTGAGTTCTTTTCCAACTCGATTCGATTCTCTGTTGAAAATGTTACAAAACCGGCATCCCTACCTTGCAGTCAATAATGGTAGCGACTCCTTGGCTTCACGTCAGGTTCATTCGTGCTTCATTAACTAACAAATTTGTATCATTTTCCTAAAACAAAACTCCGCTGTTCTTTCGCGCTGCTCGCGACTCGGAATCTCCGAAGGGTCGGCCAAAACACGTGGGTAACGGTCATTGCAATCAAGGGTCAACCTGGAGGAAATTTCCGCTGCATCGCTGGGCCTTCGCAAACCCCCCATACTTTGACATTGCCCTCACCCTCGCTCGAAAAAGGTCTGACGAAAAAGCGTTGACCAAGATTTAGGAACTTGCAAAGGTGCATTGATTGGAAATGCAAAAAGGCCAATCAGCGTACTTGACCCGACTTCGAGATGTCACGATCGGACACCAGAAAAGACACGACACTTCTATCGAAACAAGCAAAGGGACAACTTCGCAAGGAAGAAACAACCATCGTAGTTAGACATCAGTGTCATCACACATACAAGTTACAGTCCACACACAGTCGATAGGACTTCATACGATTGTGAAGTTCCTCTGCGTCGTTTAATAGTCGCTAAGTAATTGTCGACGCTGCGACGCACATACAGTGGGGGACAAAAGTATTCGTACACTTGGAATACAGAAATAAAAACAGCAATATTTTCTATATTATTAATTATATTTAAACATATGTAGCTGTATATAATACATAACACTTATAACAACAAATGAACAAAAACAAAACTTAATTACATCATCTGATAACTTATAGTGACATAAATTTAACAAAATGGTTAGAAACTGCAAGGACAGAAGTATTCGTACACTTAATTATTTTGACGGGAATTGTCTAAATTAATACTTTGTAGGATAGCCCTTCCGGCGAATTACTTCACGTAATCTATTGGGCATTGATAACACCAAGCATTTAACGAAGTCAGGTTCTATATTACACCATTCTCTTTTTAATATTTCTTTTAAGTGTTCTTTCGATGTTATGTCATGTTTTCGTACATTTTTTTCAAGTTTCGCCCATACATGTTCGATAGGATTTAAGTCAGGTGATTGTGGAGGAGTTACTAACATATGGGGAGTATTATATAACAACCACTGACGCACTATATAGGCTGCATGTTTCGGGTCACAGTCTTGCTGAAAGTAAAATGTTCTTCCAATACCTAATTTATCTGCACTGTTTTGTAAATTTTCTTTTACAATATTTAAATATAAATGTTTATCCATTATTCTATCTATTATTACTAATTTGCCGACTCCAGAAGCAGCTATACATCCCCACACCATCACACTTCCACCTCCATGTTTCGTCGTCGGTTGCATATTTTTAAGATCCAATTCAGTATTAGCTTTCCGCCACACTTTTCTACTACCATCCGACTCAAAAATATTAAATTTTGACTCGTCGGAAAATATTACGTTTTTCCAGAAGTCGTCGCTAGCGTTTATGTATTCTTTTGCAAATTCTAATCTCTTTTTTTTATTTACTTTTGTGATGAGTGGTTTCCTCCTCGCAACTCTACTGTTATATCCTGCCCGATGCAACACTCTTCGTACTGTTTTAGGATGAACTTCCTTTTGGATATATCCTTGAAGGTGTGACGCAATTTCCGATGCACTGGTATCTGGTTTTTCTTTAATAGTTCGGACGATTTTACGCTCTTCTTTCTCTCGTCTACCGGTTCTTTCTTTATTCCGCAATGTTCCTTCTTTTTTATATTTATTTATTATACTTTGTATAGTTGATCGACTTCTTTTTAGTATTTCTGATATATTTCTATATGATTTACCTTCTTCGTGTAACCGTATAACAATTTTTCTTTCTTCGAACGTTGTTTCATTGCGTTTTCTCCCCATATTGCAAATATTAGTGTCAAAGTGTACTCGCCACGACTAGTACTGACTAAACTAATATAACCTCTACTAATGTAACATTTACTTTGATCGGAATGTTTTGATTCCATCGTAACTGTTGTGATTATCAACATAAATGATAATGTACGAATACTTTTGTCCCGGCAATTTCTTGCGGTCGTGTGAATTTCAATTGATTTCAAATTACTAAATGATATGAATTCCTTTGTATTTTGCTCATTTGTCATTATAAGTGTTGTGTATAATATACAGCTACATATGTTTAAATATAATTAATAATATAGAAAATATTGTGGCTTTTATTTCTATATTCCACGTGTACGAATACTTTTGTCCCCCACTGTATGTACAGGTATCAATGACGTAAACATCGGCAGAACTCAATTGTGTAGAATCGAAAGTTTCTTGTAAATATCTCGGAAACGAATAAAAACACGAAATTAAAGTTTTATATATGGGATCCCCCCTCTCTACCCTTCTCTTCTTCTAAATTTCGTATTGATTGGCCACTGGTACCATTCGGAAGAATATACCAATCAACTAACTTTAATGAAAAAGGACTATCCTATTTTTTCTAATTAATTCCAAAAGCGAAAAAGAGCAAGCACTCTATCAAGATTTTATCTCGTATCGAAAAAAATATTTATACCACTAAAATATACCTAAATTATTTTTCGTTCTTAAGACATTCCACTTGAAAATATATCGACTCGTTCCACGAGTCGAAGGATGCATCGTACGGAGATTGATTTTGTCTGTGAATTTGTTAGTTAATGTTGTAAAGTGGAGAGAGAAAGTTATAGCAAAGTGGATTTTTATTAGACATAGAGTTTGTTACACACGTCAGGTCTTTACGCTGGTGGCTTTACATTTTCCTAGAAGTCTTGGAATTCGAAAGATGTATTTGCGGTTTTTTTTTATTGGCAATATTACCGTTTTCTGGGCTTTTGCATCCAAGAGTTCCCACTCTTGTTTCTGCTTCTCATTGTCAGTCCAATTCCCTGCCGACTCATTCTTTCCAATCACTACATCAAATACATTTTGAGATTTAAACAAACTCGTCACTTGAAATTTCCAAAACTGAAAGTTGGTTTTGTCCTTCAGTTTTTCAATTTGCTCTGCTTCACTACTATGGCCGTTGGTTGCGGCCATTTTTACTTCGCTTTGCGACCAAGTGTTCTGAATTTCAGAAATCACAATTAATTCGGCTTTTATTAGCTCTCTTAATGTTTCCTATAGTTTGTTTTATCTATCGCTATCCAAAAGCTGCTACTTTCAAGCGGCTTGCAACCGAAAAGAAGCATGGAAGGACTAATGATGCCGATGTTACGTGAGGCGCGCGCGCGCATGTGCTTGGGACGCTACCGGGTGTAAGTGTTCGTATAGGTGTTGTGTAAATGTGAAAGTGTATTGTGGTAGTGTGGTAGTCAAGTAAGGTGATTACCGGTGAACGTAACGCGCGTGCGACTCTGTAGAGTTAGAAAATTAACCCTAACTGGGTCTTAAAATGTGATTTTGGGTTCGTGGATACTCTAGTCCCATACGGGCCCTTTCGTCAGATCGCTTAATAATTAATAAAAGGAAGTTAGTTAAATAAGGTGAATAAATAAAAGAGGAAAATTGTAGCTGATTAAAATATATTATACCAAAAGAAAATGTTACTGATTGAATGTATTATAGAATGCTAATATAGCTAATTACAATTTAGATATTATAATCTCGAAAAACGATGCAAGATGTAAGCACAATTGAATAGAATAATTTCCAGTGAGGGAAATCCCACAGTTAATTAGTAACTACTGGAAATTATTTGCCAATAATGTTTATACATTTTAAAATACGCTGGAAGAGTAAAGGAAAAGGACTTACCCAAATGATATGTACTTTGATCTATTTCCAAAATTGAATGTGTATATATATATATATATATGTATATAATTTTCGATCTAGCCTTGACTTTCTGCGATGTTGCCAAAACCTGTGGCAAGAGGAAAAAACATACGCACGCCGCTTTACTATACTGCACTGACTTGATTTAAGCTAATTATATTAAACTGATTAAAAAAGGAAACTATATGAATGAGTTAAATAACACTAGAAACAAATTCAATTTAGAATAATACAAAAATTAATAAATATGATTTTTATACGTGAAGATTGAGTCTTTTGCCCTAACTTGCTAAGGTTATTCACAAGCGCGAACAAACTCTGTCTCAAACACCCCACGGACCGCTTGACACGCACCTCGCGATTGTACGTCGAAGAGTGTCGCAACTTCACGTTCTCGGAGGAGACCAGAGTGGGCCTAGTCCGAAATTGTTTACATTGCATTGCTGTTGCGCCCAACGAATTAGGCTGCGAGGCTGATGCGTAAGGGACCGTGATTCGTTAATCTGACGGGTGGTGGGTGCATGCGTGCTTTCCTCCCGCTCCAAGTCAACTTTTATTCTGGATTAACCACATTATGTTCCTTTACTCTTATGTTATAACTAAATGATTAATACTTATAATTTATTGATAGTTTACATGTATTATAGAGGTAACGGAGTAAAATGGAAAACATATTTCTTAATAGATATTATAAAAAATGTGAAAGCGGAATATTATCTGAGTCGTTTTACAACAATTTGTATTAAAATGCTTATGAATTTTGATAGCTATTGTAGGACTGGCTGGCGTGTAAGAAAACGACATATATATATATATATATATATATATATATATATATAAGTTATTGCAAATCTATTAACAATTTCTATTATAATTTTATATCGTTTGGCGGTCCGCGAGGAACATTCCAGAACGCTTAGCGTTATCGGACCACACGAGCGCATTTTGGTTTACGTTTGGAGGTACTCAGAAGTAAGCCAATCTAAGAGTTTGATCGTGGGACCACGTTGATTTCAAGGAAGGAATGTGTTATACTAACAATCTTAATTTCGTCACCAGGAGATTATTCTATCTTAAACACATCAAAGACCGTTTGTGCGTTCGATTAGGGAGTTCCCAGAATGCTACGTGCACTATCGAACCACATCCGGTCGATGTAAAAACATAAAAGGAATTTTGAAAAAATTGCTGTTCGGAACGTAACACCGATATATTTGAATTGTATCGATATTTAGTATCGATATGTATTTATATCCAGAGTATCGATACACATGATATCAATAATAAAATATATCGATATTAGCAGCATCAATATTTGCAATTAAACTAGACGTAATAACCAAAATACAGCCCACTGAAAACAAACAGATAGACTTTATGAATACTTGTGAAAATACTGATTAGCTGGACGCGAACAGTACGTTTAAAATGCGAGAAACAATTTCCCAAAGCATCTCAGAAGTACGTGTGAAGATTCTTTGAGGCGGAACAACGTTGCATTTTGTATCGTATCCTTCCATGCATATTTTAGTCTTTCCTTACATAGTACCCGTATTTTTCTTTTTCGTTATTTTTTGGAGGAAACTGAGCGGGTAGAGATAATAGAACGTCCAACCTTTGCATCTCTTACCTGTTTCGACCCTTTTTCGTCTGTGTTATTCGATTTGCTTATTTCTCCTTACCAACGTTTCTGTTGCTTTCTCACCCATGGCACATTCTCGGTCTTTTTATCGCTACGTGCTTGATAAAATGCCAGTTTAAAACGTTTCTCACAAAAAGCGACAAATTTCTTCCTTCGATGTTTGATTGTGCATCTAATTGAGTTGATTTATGTGGAAGACATTTGGAAAATATATTTTGATTATATTATCATGTGATAAATAAGCTTAACAAATTATTTGGAACGGTTAATAAACAAAGAAATACAAGCGTAGGAATATTAAACAATTGCCATTATGTTGTGACCATTTAGTACTAGAACTGTCGACGATTAAACTATAGGTATGTACTTATTCGTATTGAAGAAATCAAAGTGACAGAAATAAAATTTTATACCAAACCTTTATTCGACTTTCATCATATTATCCTATTATTGGTAACCATCTTTTTTCTAAAAGATAATACAAAAACCTCATATTGTAAATTGGCTATTTGGATAGATAGATTAGTTTTTATGTTAATCCATTGCAGTATAGAATTTAGTACCAAAATCTCGCTATTACATATCGCAATGACTTTGTGTAGTTGGTTTGTGAAAAGTTTTGTTATATTTTATTTAATATTTTCCCATTTTTTCGGCCAATCCTTTAATCTGCATGATAATTACTTAAAAAAGAACAGAATAGAAAAAAGTGGTTACTAAAAAATCCTCTTTTGGAGTATGCTGTATTCGTCGTGTGGAGTAATGCTTTAAAACATTTTTATTATGCAAAATTCTGGCATAATTTGAAAGAATACAATAAAATGATGTATCCATTATTACTGTGATTATTTGGTAAATATTTTCGGATTCCATTCATTTTTCATATGTTAGGTCTGCATTTTCTTGAATATTTTCATGGCGATGATTATTAAATATTCACTATCAGTAATCCTACATTCGTCATTTTTACAAGTTTTCTGTATTAAGAAAAGTTTTGTAGACACAAGTTGTGTTTTATTATTACTAACTGCGTCTTTCTAAAATGTTTATACATCTCGATATATATTTCAAGCTACTTGTAAATCATGGCCCAACAGGTATTTACTTCCGTGTACATCATGTTTAATACGTTCTGTATCGCATTTAACGTTCGAATTGTATAACTAATATAGATCATTAAAATTTAAATAAATAGCGAACCTGCTGCTTATAGTATTTGTACGGCAGCTATAATTCTATGTGAAATATAGCATTATGAAGAAAGCGGTTCGAAAAAACGGTAGAACTTCTTGTAGATTCAGCTAGTTTTAAAGACTTTAACATCATCTTTATCTTTAATTATCTCTTTACGAAACTTTTTTATTACACACTAGTAAAATTTGTCTGATTAAAGAGAAACCAAATACGATATAATTTGGATAATATTTGTTTGTACATACAATCACTCACAGCACAAACTATACGGGAATCATATCGGTTATTATGTTTAACAACAGGATAAAGATTTTGTTAAAAATACAATACCAACATATAATTTAATATATTTTCATGACTTGTACACAGAATCGGAAAGTAAACATTACTTTTTATTATGAAAGGGTAGCTACAACTAAACCACACAATTGTACAAAATATAAAATAAAGTATAGTCATATAATAATACCCAAATTTTATGCACAAACCTAATTTCAGTATTTGATAGAATATCACTTGTTATTTATAATTTGGCGCAACCTTAATAACATATTGCACACTGATCCCACATTATTACGGGATTTTCAGCTTAAGAATGGATTGCCAGTTCCGTAATATCTAGGTATAATAAATATTCGTCTAGAGCAAAAATCATCTGCACGATGTAAGAAAAAATTTTAACCCCACCGCTTACCTACACACGTGAAGACCTACTTGAAGCTCGGCCGCCTATCGTAATAACACGACACGGATTCAGATTATCGATGATACAATACAAAGTGCGACAATAATTTCTTTTTTTATTATTCGTTTTATCGTTATGAAACTTTTACTAATATGTTCTGACATTTTTCGGATTAAAATGAGATCAAACACAACATAATTTTAATTTCAATCTCAATCTAGACCTTGTATTGTGCGGATGTGTTTATATGTTACTCCAGTATTGTGTGTTTACATTCGTTTAATCGGCTTCTCTCTACAAGGAACGGTTACTAAATTTCGAATTATGGCTCCGCCTAAAAAATTAATTTGCAGTGAATGTTCTGCACAAGTGGTAAATCCAGTAACGTGCCAAACATGTAGTATTATTTTTCATCCTAGATTGACCTATCTGAAGTGAAATTCACCCTCTTGGCATGACGGGAAGCTTATATACTCGCGGCAATGTGTCTCGTTCTGCAGCCTATCCGCCATCTCCTGTTTCTGCCGGGTACAGAACTCTGTTCAATAAACTGAGTAATCTATTTGATTCCAAATTAAAGAAGCTGGAAAATGAGTTTCAGGTTTCCCAATCAAATCTGGAACTTCTTAATACTATTCTTAGTTCTATTAATGACAGAATGATCAGCATTGAGTCTAGAATTAAAAATCTGTAGGATAAATATAGAAATTTCGATAATTGAGGAGTTGGTAGACAGAAGCAGACGATCGAAAAATTTAATTTTTTCAATGTGGCTGAAGAAGATCCCGCATCCGATACATCAATTATCAAGGATATCGTGAATAACCCGGATTGGGAGCTCGTGAGTAGCAATTCAATACAAAAGTAATAAATCTTGCAAGGCTTGTTAGTGCTTACTTCGCAAGATATTACCATTGACTAAGAACAGGATAGACCACTTATCCAATGCATTTCTTTGTCACTCGGATTTGGGGCTTATGAGTTTCAATTTTTACCTTTTCGACTGTCTAAAATGTATAACTTTTGCGTTTGCTCTTACATTTTGTATATTAAAATGTTTTAGATGTGTTTACATTCTTTGTCGGATAATAAAACGAAAGATATTCTTCCGAAAACTGTGACTTTTTAGGTTATCGGTATATCAGATCGTGTGACACGAAGTCCCATAAGATGATCGGTCTATCCTGTATATCGTCTGTAGTTCGCAAGTATCCAAGTATCAGGGGACTATCAAGATCGCCCAAGATTAAACTCCGAAGCAGAGACCATATATCCGACATCTGAGAAACAGGATAAATGAGATGATCGATTCGTCTAAAACCATTCGGTACTTTAACGGAGTTCTGAAAATTGTTTGGTTTGTTGCGAGGTAAAAAAAACGCACCTGCAACCTATTAGTTTATTACGAGAATACTAGGGGGTTTCGTGCAAAACTATATTCTCTTTGTCGTAATGTTGCTTGTGGAAGTAATTCATATATTATCATTCTTGTTGAGACTTGGCTTCATCCGGGCATAAATACAAAGAAACCTGGATTCTTTCTGATAATGTGTACCGTTGTGATCGTTCAAATATTGCTATTAGCAAATGCGGTAGGAGTGGTGAAGCTTCAATCACTGTAAGAAATTCCTTTAGTACTTCGTGCGTCAATGTTAATATTTCAAATATTGAATCTTAGTTTGTTAGAGTGAGTATCAATAATTCCGTTAACATCTTCGGCACAGTTTATCTTCTGCAACTTTCGTACTATTCTTTGTATTACGACTTCTCCAACTGTAATATTGATTTAACTGACCGCTTCCATGTTTTCCATTTTCATATAATTGATGATTTCAATTTACTTCACGCTTCTTCGAATGGTTTTACTCCGCTAGGTTCTAATTGTAGTCAGAATGAAGCATTGTCATATGAAAATTTATATACAAACGTTTTCCTTGGAGGCCTCCGTCTCAGGTCAGGTCTCCATCAGTTAAATCGCGTTCATAACGATCCGGGATCCTTACTTAACGCGTTCGTTTCCCTCAAATATCGTTGTCACTACTAGCCCTTTTTTGGATCCTTTGTTACCCTATGACTTACATCTCGCTCTGGTTTTTCATATTTTTCGTAGCGATTTTCCTCCATCCTTTCCCCAAATTTCTGCTTGTAGATATAATTTTGCTAGGGGGGACTGTGCTGCTATGTGTGAGTATCTAAATATAACTGTTTGGGATGGTATTTTGGATGAAGTTGGTTTGAATCAAGCTGTGGAATTTCTTCATTTTCATCTAAACTTTGCTATTAAGTGCTTTGTTCCTAAAGTTGTAATATTTAATCGCACCTTTCCTAAATAGTTTTCTCCGCAGCTTATTCAGCTAGCTATAGAAAAAAGCAAGCCCATCATAGAGGTATAAGCGGACATATATATATTCAAATTATATTATTTTCTCTCCCCTCTGTTCTCAATGTACACTACTGGACAATAATATGAGACATTTTGTATATTTTTCTATTTCATATATTTAGAAAAGAAAGTGTTTAAAAGAAACACAACGCAGATGTTACGGGAAAAACGAAAACATAAACAGCTTTGGGTTGGACAAAAGTATGACACTTGATTTATTTACCACACTTATTACTTCGATCAGTAGTTGTTCAACTGCGAGAAGACGAAGAAACGTTTCATTAATAATACTAGTACATTTATTTGAGAAAAATAAGTAATGCCTCGCATAAAAATAAGTAATAAAGAAAATTATAGTGTTAGCAAAATAGCAAAATTATTAAATAAAAGTCGCTGTGCGGTGTATAATGTGCTGAAAAAATCGAAGGGCAGGAGAAAAACTAAAAGAACTGGAAGACCTCGTGCCATATCTGACCGTGACAAAAGGGCAATTTTACGAGTTGCTTTTAATTTCAAAGGAATTGCAAGGCAAATCACTGAAGAAGCTGGAGTACAAGCAAATTTAAGAAATGGGCGCCGCATTTTACAATGAAGCAAATTCATAAAACGCAAGAAATTGAATCAACAGACTACTTTAACTAAAGATCACAAAATAGCACGCATGACGTTTGGTGGCGCGTACGTACATTGGAAAAAAAAGTGGAGAAAAGTAATATTCAGCGACGAAAAAAAATTTAAGTTAGATGGACCTGATGGGTGGCACTTTTATTTTCATGATTTACGAAAGGAAGAGTTATGTTTAAGCCGACGTCGAATGGGTGATGGCAGCATTATAGCTTGGGCTGATATTAAATATCGCGGGAAGACTGAAATAAGTTTCATACCTGGCCGTATAAATAGTAAAAGATATGTTGAATTAATAGACTTTTCAACAAGATAACGCTGCTATTCATACCGCGATAGCTGTAAAAAAACTGTTTTAGTTCAAAGAAAATTAACGTTTGGAATGGCCCGCCCGTTCCCCCGATTTGAACATTATTGAGAATATTTGAGGTGATTTGTCGTGAAATGTTTATGCGGGCGGAAAGCAATTTAAAAATGTTAATGAACTAAAAGAATGTATTATAAAACAGTGGAACGCACTACGTCAAAGACGAATTAAAAAATTATATAAAACACTCCGAAAACGGATGCTAAATGTTATACAATCAAAAGGAGGTTTTACTAAATATTAATGTAACGTTAGATTGAGTAGTTTCCTAGAAGAAGTGTTAATTTTATATTACTGTCTCATACTTTTGTCCAACCCAAGGTTGCTTATATTTTCGTTTTTTCCCGTACGTTCTGCGTTGTGTTTCTTTTGAATTTGGAATTTTGTACATATATTCTGGAGATGGTTTGTCTTACATAGAGTGCAAAAGATGTACATTTTCTTTTTCCAAATATATGAGATACAGAAGTATACATAATGTCATATTTTTGTCCAGTACTGTAAATCCTTATCGCTTGAATACTACAAGCAGTTTGTTTCGAATACGGAGAGATTTATTTTGAAGAGCAATAATTGTAAGCCCTTCTGGAGCTTTGTGAATGGATTACGTAGCAGAAGGAGATTTCCTGATGAGACGTTTATCGATAATAGTGTCAGCCAAGTTTCTCAGGAAATTTCTGATTTTTTTGCAACATACTTTAGCTCGGTCTATTCCTGCCAACCTGTAAACTCTCCGGATTTCTATTTTGATAAAACAGTACATTTATCCTACCTAGATATCTAAATAGGTGACATTTTTCCATATTTGGATGAGGTGTGTCCCATTGTTCTCAAAAATTGTTGTTACATACTCTCTTGTCCACTATGAATTATTTTTAACAAATTTATGTAATTCGGTACTATCCCA
Source organism: Eucera pruinosa (assembly GCA_028830335.1). Lineage (NCBI taxonomy): Eukaryota > Metazoa > Arthropoda > Insecta > Hymenoptera > Apidae > Eucera > Eucera pruinosa. Next base: position 1,447,408 of record JAMYCR010000008.1, on the reverse strand, counting down.
GTGGCATCGAAATCTAGTGCTCTTACACCAATTTTTACATCCGACGACCTTGGAGATGTAACGAATTATAGGCCTATGTGTATAATTGACGTTATGTCTAAATTATTTTGAGGGTATTGTTGTCGATGTTCTGAGACTCTCTATCAAGGACCTTATTTATAGAAAACAGCATCGTTTGATTTCTCTACTACTGGTTTCTCTACTCTTTCTACTACCACTAACTTATCAGTTTATCGTAATTATGTGTCAGTCGCACTGGATAGATTCTGTCAAGTGGATACGGTGTTCACAGACTTTAAAAAATGCCTTTGACACAGTCCGGCACTCTATTTCAGTTAATAAACATTATGCGTTTGGGTTTAGAGATCCCCTTTTATCTTGGATCTCAACTTATCTTTCTGACTGGTCTCACAATTTGCGCGTATTATGGGTTGTGTCTTGTCTGAAATCCGTAATGTCTAGCGCCCCTCATCAGGCTTCCCATCTGGGACCCTTATTATTTTTTTTACTTTACATTAATTGATTTACTGTCTAATCTTCAATTCAGTCATTCATTGTTATTTGCTAACAACTTTGTGGCGCTACGGAGAGGGGATAGAATAGGAAAAAGGAAGGGTGTTGGGGCGTTTCGTCTCGGGCCTGCTAGTGGATTCATCAGTAAGGCTACCTAATAGGCCCTACCTTAGACATTGGGATATAGTGGAAGGCAGGTTGAATGCGGTATATATATGGATAAGGTAGTTAGAGCGAGCGCTTTCGAGGAAGTCCTATTTAGTATTGTCCCTCTGGCGGTAGGTACAGGAAAGCCGCCACAACTTCAAAATATTTAAATCCATATCCACTTTAAAAGTTTGCTTGGAGTTGCAACTTGATCTTCTGATTGTTGATCACTGGTGTAATGACAACGGAATGTCTTTCAATATCGATAAATGTAAATTTATGTGGTTAAATCATAGCTTTGAACCTTTCTCTTTTAAATATAAATTGCGTTGAATTTCCCTGGCTTCGATACCGGAAATATGCGACTTGAGGGTAAGGTTTTCGTCTACCCTTGATTTCTCTCCTCACATTTACAATTTTGTTAGCAGGGCCATTAGAAGTCTTGGATAGAAGTAAGGATATTTATAGAATATAGAAGTACTTATATATTTTATAATATAGAAGTAAGGATATTGTACTGCACCTTTGTTAGGTTTAATTATAAACTTGAGTACGCATCTGTCGTCACCGAATTATATCAAATATAAACGCCTTATTGAGCTGGTGCAGAATGCATTCCTTAGACTGACAGCATTTAAACTAGGTACTCTCATGCATTTCCTTGACCATAACTATTTACCCTTGTTGTTCGAGTTGGACCTTGAGTCACTTGAATCCAGGAGATCTATAGCGGACATTATTTTTTTTTAAGCTCTTGAATGATGTAGTAGAAAGTCCTCAGCTTCTTTCATTTGTTAACTAGTATCCTTCTTCAAGAACTCTCAGGTTTGCTTGTACGTTTCGTCCCACAAATTATATGTCTCGCTTTCTCAATTCAGATCCAATATCTAGGATTACGTCCATGGCGAATGATTATTGTACCACTATTAACTTTTTCGGTGTTTCTATTGTTGTATGCCGAAACCAAATTCCTAATTTATTGTAAAAACCGCACATTATACATTCTAATGTAAATTAATCTAAACTAATAGGTTATCCTGTCGATAGATTCAATAAATAAATAAATAAATAAAATAAATAAATTGGGAATATATATTTTGTTATATAGTAAATGATAGTAATATATACTTCACTTTTGCTTCAAATAAAGTACAAGAACAAGGTGTTAATTATATTTTAAATTATATATAATAATAGCTACTTTAAATTATGTTTACAATATTATGACACAATAATTAAAACATATGTATAATGTATTGAAAAATGATATATCGTTTCAAATATGTTCCGTAACTAGTCTTCGTAGAAACAAATTAGAAAAAATTAATATAAAAGAATATAATCTGCATTATAATTCCTCGTCTTGATCTGTGAAACTTTGTTGCTGCTGCTACAAGTTTATTAGTTGAGGAAACTTATTATGCACACGAACATACATAGAAAATCAGATGTTGTAATGATTACAAAAAATAGAGTGTATCATTTTGAAACCACGGTAGAATTGAAATCATCTAGGTGAAATTTACAAAATAAGAATTTATTTATAATTTTCAATAATACAAAATGCATTTGAGCACGTTGAATGTTCTCAACAGTGCAGTCCAGTTCTTTTTGTTTTTAATGGACCAGAATGGCAAACTTTTAGGTTTCGTATTTTTTAAACAATTTCAAATATAGGAAAAGGATGACTTAAACCTCCTACTATTTGCAAATTTAGAAAGAATCCATAATATCGATTATAAAAAATGATCAGCTTCAAACAGAACAACCTTGTTCAAGGTTGGCCCAATAGGCAATCGTGTAATCTTGTTGCAATGCTTTGAGCTATGTCATGAACAGAGAGTAGAACTGTGACCTCTAGGATGGCGAGTCTTATGATGAAGATTACAGTTTTAGGTATCTTACACGTTAACCTTGTTAAAAACGTTGAGCTACTATGTGATGTATACGTATGTATCTAGAACCGAGCAATCGGAAAGAGTTAAAAACTTTTGTATTGTTTAATTTTTATGAAAAAGCTTTACCGACGTACTTCTAATGTTCTGATTAAAATAACACCAAACACAGTATTATCTGGATTGTATGTATTGATTTAATAAGGTAGATGACCCCAATTTTGCCATGATAACGTTTAAAACGTTGTCTAATATTTATAAATACATACATAATGAAGTTATGGAATGTATCATAAAGTTTAGGATCACATCTGACGCCTAAATAATGATTCAAAAAATGGATTTTTAATTATTTTTGTAACAATACCATAAACGGCTGCATCTGGTGAGATTGTCATTCCATGGGATACACAATTTCTTCTTACAATAGCGGACAAGGTTGTCAACATGATATAAAATAATCCTGAGAATTTACTGGTCAAACTAAAAGAACTGATAGCTCTAGTATCTCGCGTTCAAGACAAGTAATATAAGATTTGCTATATCAAATTATAGTTTAAAAAAAGTGCGTATTTAATAAAATATGCACAATTTATGGTTGGATAATTACTATACTTTATTACAAAACGTAATAAAATAATCGTTCGATAAAACTAAAGATTTCGCGATCTCGGTTGTCTTCAAACCCGTGGCGAAATTGTGGGTCAAGCAACGGCACGCATTTTATGGCAAATAATTAATTACGCAGAAAGTAACATAAAAAAATTATTTATGGTTTCTAATACTAGAGATAGCTTATAGTTCAGTAACATTAACATTAATATTAAAGTTATTAATTTAGAAATTATACACTACAATAACTGAATATAAAGTAAGGTCGATTATGTTGCATTTTACAAAACTATTTATTATTAACCAGTATATTGTACTTTTTGGTTGGAATTTGAATGAATTTCATTCTTCCTACAATCTTCATACTGTTGCTATTTTACGTTGTTAACTATGAGTTAATGGATTTCTCATGGGTACCGAATTTGAGAACCATGACGAAATTGGTGTCATCTACTTTAGATTATATCAATTTACTTAATTTTACTCGTTAAATAAGTAAACATGTCCGAGTTATATCATGTTTGGTCGTTATTTTAATCAGAAAGTCGTCACAAAATGCATTGTCAACATTTCTGTAAAGAAATAAATCACTACCCTTTTCTAAGTTCAACGCTTGTGTGACTAAATGGAAAACCTTGAACGCTACACGTTACGGTACAACTTTCGATCCTGAGACCGTTATTCTGGTCAAATATTTACTGCACAGGGTTCTCACGTTGTAAGCCCTACCTCAACTATTCAATAACTTTTCGGTGGCTATCCTCACTACTTGGTGAGCGTGCTCCTTGAAACGAGTGAGGCGAGTGGAACGAACTGAGCAATTCGAGTGAGTACCCGCCGTTTTCTTTTGATGCTCTGTCCCGCTTATTACCAAAATTTGTATTAAATTTAAATTGGAATTTATACCAAATGCGATAGAAGAGTCAAAGGTAAATACCATTTGGGTAATTGTAACTGACACAAAGTACATGTTTCGACGAGCGAAATTCCAGCTTTCAGCCCCTGGATCGATGATCCGGTAAGTGGAGAATAAGAGGCTATTGCTAAGACAACATTAATGTAATAATAGAACTTTCTTATTCTTAGACATTCCGTTGTTAAAATTTTACTAATATATTCGTGAGACCTTCCTGATTAAAATGAGACTAAACATCGTACAATTTAGACTAGAGATTGTTAAACTTTTTCATTCGTGACCCTTTTTTGCCAACGAAAATTTTTCGCTACGGTCATACAGGTACATAAAATAAATAAACAAATAAAACATCTACTGTCTTAAATCGAAATAGTTTCCGTAATTATCTTTACTTTCATTGAGAACATTCTCTGCGTATTATAAAAATGCTCAGGTTCGACGGCTGTCAAGTTGTCAATTTTTGTTTCACTTTATAACGCCCAAATTATTATTTATCAACATACTTTGATTAAACCACGACCAGAGCACTCTGCGTTGAACCCTCGTTTTGCGAATGAGCTATCTTTCGACCAAAAATGTTCATATATAAGGACGAAGACAGACTCAGTTGGACTGTCGTCAAGTGCGGACGTGTTTATATCGATGCGCGAGTAAACACTTTTGACCTCAAGAGACCCGTCGCGTTCCCTTGTTCGGTTATAAATTTTCCATTATTTAAGTGTTTCTAATAGTGGAAATCAGATCGGTGATTACACGAATAGTTGTTGCTCTCGCAACAACGACGCCAGAATGACCTCTGATTACAGGAGTCATTCCACTAACCCAGCAACCCAATGTTCCAATACCGAAAGATTTTGCAAAGCTAGTTATGCATCAGTCACACAGAGCAATATGTTTCCAAAAAAGGAACAAGCGATCATTATGGAAGCCAAAAATGAAATTGAACTCAAAGACTGTATCAAAGCTGTTGGAAATCTAACAAGTCCAGCAAATATTCGGTTCGCCTCTAGAATTTCAAACAACAGAATTTGTGTTTTTTGGCCACCAAGGACATAGCCGACGAATTAACCAACAAATATACAAAGGTTATCATAGCAAATCAACACATAGAACTTCGACCCCTATTAGTCAAACATAGAAGAATAATTTTTTTAAACGTTTACCCTACGATACCACATGTCTTAATTGAAGAAGTGCTCGACAAACTCAACGTTAGAAGAGAATCCTCTGTGTCTTTCTTAAGGGCTGGATTGTCTGATCAAGGTTACACCCACATTCTCAGTTTCCGGCGGCAAGTTTTTATCCATCCGGACGATGTTAATGAAATTCCTGACTCTATTCAATTAAATCACGAGAATACAACTTATTGGATGTATCCATTGGCCAATAATTTGAAATGTTTTATATGCAAGCAAGATGGACATCGCGCTAGAGACTGTCCAGCTAACGAAAACATCCAAAATAAAACTGCTGACCTCGAGAATACAACGACTCAAAAGCCGACTGAATCAATAAACACTATTGAAGTTTTTACACCTAACGCTGTAACGAACGATGTTTCCCCAACCATTCATCTTTTGAAATATGCAACGGAAGGACCTAAAACCACCGCAGTCAAGCGAACCAGATCTGAGGTAAGCACGACTGTTTCAGATAAATCGATTGAACCGATCGCAGAACAACCAAAAATAAAGGAACCGATGGAAATGCCATCCAAAAAACCAAAGAAACTGAGGAAAACCAAAGATGCAGATGTCCCAGTTAAATTACTTGATGAAATGCTAGCTCCTCTCAAAGGTACTCTCAATAACCCCGACTCCTCGATAAATTACATAGAATTTAAAAGTTTTATGGAAAAAGTTCATGGATCGCCTGCTGCGAGAGAAATAGCTGATGAGTACACTAATAACATAAACGAACTGATATCTCTTATGGAGAAATTATATCCTCTTCTTAAGGAAAGGAGTATCAAATATAGATTCTCCCGCATCATGAATAAACTAAGGAAACCGTTGTTGACGGAACCCTCGTCACCTTATCCTACCTCGTCTGAGGAAGATGACAATATTCAATCAACAAATATTGAACCAGATAAGCTTAACGAATAAGTACTAAAATTATCCAGTGGAACATAAACGGTTTAAGATCACACTATGAATACCTTCAGAAACTCATAACTGATAATGATGGTAATATCGTTTGTATTCAAGAAACCAATTTCAAGGAGTCTAGCTGCATTAAAATAAAAAGCTTTGATATTTTGTCTAAAAATAGAAGGAGCTGTCTCTCTGCACGCGGCGGAGTGGCTATTTTCATCAAAGACTATTTATTCAAAATTAATACCTCTGTCGATACCAATTTAGAAGCAGTGGCAGTCACTCTTTCTTTAGCAAACAGATTGATTACATTTTGCAACGTTTACATTCCAGTTAGTCATCACTTACAATCTAAAGAATTATCCGAACTAATATATCAGCTTCCCAAACCTTTCATCATCATGGGTGATTTTAATAGTCACAACACCCTTTGGGGGTCAGATAAAACTGACCAAAGAGGTCAACTTATTGAGAAGTTTCTTGAGGAAAATGATTGCTCCTCCTTAATAATAAGGACCCCACACACTTCAACGTGGCATCAGGCAGGTTGAGCTGCATAAATCTTTCCTTTTGCTCCCCTGACATTGCGGATCTACTTGACTGGCAAATCTCCTCTGAGCTTCTGGACAGTGACCACTTTCCGATCTTCTTAAATATAGAATGCAATTCTAGTGTTACAAATATCAACTCCTCCAGATGGAAACACAAAGCTGACAGGACTATGTTTCAATCCTTAATTGATAATAGTATTGATGGGCTTGAAACACCAAACGAATCCAATGCCCGTCGCATCAATATGCTAGTCCAAAACTTTACAGATGCAATCGTGCAAGCAGCTTCTCGAGCTATACCCCAAACAAGAAGTAATAAACAGAAGAAAAACGTTCCTTGGTGGAATAATAACTGTGAAGCAGCTATCAAAGACTACAACCACTCCCTCAATGTCTACAGACGCCAGAATACTGAATTAAACAAAATAAATTACAGGAGACTTTGGGTTATTGCAACGAAAATCATTAGGCGGAGCAAAAAACAATCGTGGATCGACTATGTTTCGAGACATAATTACAATGCACCTTCCACTTAGGTTTGGAAAAAGCTGAAACACATTAATGGAAATTTGAAGCACCTTGATATCAGGACTATCATCACATCGGATAACTCACTAATTTCCAATCCGGTTGATATAGCAAACTGCTTCGCCAGCACCTTTGCAAATAATTCAAGTGACAGCAATTTCAGTCAAGAATTTTGTAGCTTCAAACAAGCTTTCCTGGAAAAGCCATGTCATGATACGCGACACGAAAGGTCTGATTCTGTACCTGAGCTAAATGTTAAAATTAGCATCAAAGAATTACAGGAATCTCTGTACAATTGCAAAAACTCCAGTCCCGGGCCAGATAAGTTACCGAACATTTTCATTAAGAAACTCTCCACAAAAGCACTAAATTACCTATTAGACTTGTGTAACTGCATATGGTGCAATAACGTTTTTCCAAAGCAAGGAAGCGAAGCTATTGTAGTGCCAATTCCTAAGCCGGACAAAGATAAAAACCACATTGGAAGCTACAGACCTATCGCTCTAGCGTGTTGTTCATGTAAATTAATGAAAAAAATTATAAATAAGCGACTGAGATGGTTCTTGGAAAGTAACAGATTCTTATCTATTCACCAAAGTGGGTTTAGGCAACGTCGTAGTACATCGGATAGTTTTGTCACCTTGGAATCCAGCATTTGTGAAGCTTTTGCAAATGGGCACCACCTTATTGCAGTCTGCCTCGACATAAAAAAGGCGTATGATATAGTCTGGAGAGATAGAATCATCAGTATACTGAGGAAGTTCAAGCTTAACGGAAATATTTTAAAGTTTGCAACCAACTTTCTTAAATCTCGTACCATCCAAGTTCGTATTAACTGTATTTTGTCTGATAAAATGTTAATTAATAACGGAGTTCCCCAAGGATCCGTACTGAGTGTTACGTTCTTCCTTCTGGCAATCAACGAAATTTCTAACATCATTAAGGCTCCAGTTAAATGTACCCTGTTTGCTAATGATTTTATTCTTTTTGTTTCCGGCAAAAATATCAAAACATCAGAAGGTATCATGCAAGAAATCTTAAATCAAATCAGTATCTTCTCAGCTAAAACGGGCTTTAAAATTTCTGAATCTAAATCGAAAGTTATAGTTTTTAATAGAAGTCTTTCGGAGCAGGTTAATCTAACCTTACGACTAGGTAATCATATCCTTTCAATAACTAACCAAATCATAATTCTTGGCCTAATTTTCGACAGCAGGCTTACGTGGTTACCACATGTCAAGAAGCTAAAAGATAGTTGCAACGAGGAGTCCCAATATTATGAAAGCAATAGCTTCAAGAAACTGGAGAGCAGACTTCCAAGTCTTAATTACAACGTATAAAACCTTAATCAGATCTAAAATTGATTATGGCTCAATGGTGTATAATTCGGCGAACGCAGCTACACTTAAGAAGCTAGATACAATTAACAACAGTGCTACTAGAATAGCAACTGGAGCGTTGTGCACTAGCCCTGTTCTCAGCTTGCTAAGTGAGGCAAATCTTGTTCCGCTCTACTACAGAAGGATACAACTTACACTTTCGTACGCCTTAACTAGTTCTGCATCCCCGTATAATCCAACGAGAAAGATCCTCTTTTCAAATAAATTCATTGATCTCTTAAACCGGAAAATCAAATTACCGAAACCAATTAACATTCCTATTCTCCACATATTAAAAAAGCTAAACATGTCATTAGTTGTCACCCTTCCATGTGAAGAAGTCGAAACACCACCCTGGCTCTTGAAGATCCCGAGACCAATAACATTCGACCATTCTCCAAAGGAAAATGAAAACCAAGATCTTCTGAAATCCTTATTTCTAGAAAGCGCTAGCCGGTTTTTTGACTACATAAAAATCTATTCTGATGGGTCCAAATCCAAGCATGGAACTGGCTGTGGAATTGTGACACCCGATGGAGATAGACAGTGGAAACTTCCAGGCGTTCTCTCAATTTTTACTTGTGAGGCATATGCAGTATTGGGAGCACTGAAATACATAGATGAAGTCAACAACAAAGATAACAAATACGTTATTTACACCAATTCTAAGAGTACTCTTGCAGCCTTAGGAACTTTCAACTCAAAAAATCCAATCATTAAACAAATTTTTTACACATATAATCCAATTTTAACAAACAATAAAGCTGCAGAGATCCTCATTGGATGGGTCCCGTCCCATATAGGAATAAGAGGGAACGAGAAAGCGGACCAAATCCCTAAAGAGGCTGCCAACCAGCAGTATCAAAATCTAAGTGTACCTGTTTTCCATAAGGAATTTCTATCATCTCTCTACAAAGCTGTCATAAATCATTTGAATACTGCCTGGAAGAACTCACGCACTACATACATACACTGTATCAGGAACAATATCTATGAAAGAAGCCCCGCCTTTTTGTTTAATAGGAAGCAGCAAACTATACTAACAAGAGTATGAATCGGCCATACCAATTTTTCCCACGCATATCTGATCAAAAAAGAGGATCCACCAATGTGTAACAACTGTAACTTAAGGAGTTCAATTCATCACATCATCACGTCGTGCCGGGTGTATGAAAATGAAAGAAGATTATTTCAAATAAATGAAGGTACCAAAGAGCTTCCTAGAACCGTCGAATCATGTAAAAAAATGCTAAAATTCTTGAAACATATAAATCTTTTTCATCTAATTTAATTTTGGTTCAATGCTTGGTTGACGGTTACCTTCGTCTTACTTTGTATCTGCATTGGTGTATTTTGCGTGGTTGCTAATGACCCATTGGGGTTGATGCAACTTTAAAAAATTAAATAAAAAAAAAAAGGTCGAAGAGTCGCGTCCCGTAACGTGCCGTAACCTGTATTTTTCTCTTAATTTAGTCGATAATGTTTATCGTATCGCGCCGTCATTCGAATCTAGCCTGTTAATAACAAGTTCCCTCTTCTTGCATCGTGATCTTTATGTATTACATTTTAGATCTGAGAAATCCTACGTAGCTTAAAGACAGCACATATGTGTTAACACTTTGTCTGAGATTATAATTCTTCTAGTTGATTTTCAATGTTCGAGAGAGAAAAGTATAGAATATTCTAGCAAATAATTAAAGTACAAAGAAACTCAAAATCCAAGCCAGGCTTACCAATTATCTGGATTCTGGATTTCAAGTGGTGCATAAAGTGAAATAATGATTACAACAGTGAACTTTAAAGTGATGTTTCTTATGCCGAAGGTTACTCGTCGTTCCGTGCGTTGCATTCTTTTTCCTGTCTTTATGTTTCACCTTACATTTTACATTCCGTTTTCACGATCCAATTGCTTCTTCTTAATAGTGCTGTTTAAGTATTCAAATTACAAACAACAATTAATTAATTCTGATTCATATCTGTTATAAAATGAATTATTAATTTTGTTCATTTAATTTTTCAAGCAAGTCTCGGCAAAACTATCCTAATCAAATTAATTTAATGAAACACATTTCATCCGAAATAAGAGTGCATAAAATTACTTTAGTGTAGAATATTATTCACTCTCAAATTTGAAAGTCGTTATTTAATTGGCAAATTATGAAATAAAACTACAACATATTAAACGTTGTAAAAATAATTTTAATTAATTCTAGTTACTTAAACGTAAAACAATGTTTTAACTGAATACTTAAAAAACTTCTCTATAAATCATTCTATTACGTTACTTCGTTCAATCGTTGATGATTGACGATTTTTTAACGCCGCTTGGCAAGCATTTTTTAGCAACAGTAAGTATATTTAATTTCTTATTCAAGGCATGTACATCCTTTCTTATTGTACTTTATATAAACGTCCATGTCACGTTTAGGCGATGTTTATAGAAATTACTCCCTAATTTTTTTAAAAAAGTCTCCTGAACTCTCAACGGTCTGAAACGGGCGTTCGAAGCAGTTAGATCGATATTTTCTATTTAAAAATTGTTCAAGACCAAGTGTCGGCGAAATCCATTTTCGACATTGCATATTGTATGAATTTAAAAGAGAGAAGACAGTTAAAGATGCGTTTAAAAATATTGTGACAAATGTGGAGAACCTGTTCTACGTGTAAGATAGTGTCAGAGGTAGTTTTCCAAATATTGAAACGGACTTCTTGACCCTTTTAATAAATCAAAATTTGGTACACTAATAACATTTGATGCAGAAAGATTAAAACCTATAATTGAAGCAGAATTTCGTTTAACAGTTAAAGTTAGGCAGGTGATATAAACATTTGCAAGAAATTAAAAATATCAGTTTGGAATATGGGTTCTACAAGATCTATCAGTGATGAATTGTATCCAGTGAATGAACATTTGTGCCTCATTGCGGTGGGGGCAAATCAATTTATTGTTTCTATTACAGTATTCCTATTACAGTGCTTTATGTAAACAATGCTAATTATTTGCCTGTGTAGGTCGAAATTTATCATAATGATTCAGCTTGAAAGTGCCATAGATGCCATAACGTTACATCGTGATGTCACCAAGACGGAAGTGTGTATCTTTATCAATTGGAGATAAATGTGGAATAATTCAACAAAAATCGAAAATGGGGAGTCTGCAACAAATTTAACAGAAAATTATGATGTAAAGTCAACAATAACCAACATAAAAATGTAAATATGTGGTATTGATAACCATGTAAAACAAATGCAAATAATAGATGGTTTGAGGCTCAAACGGAATGTAATACTGTAGACTTGCTTATATTAACCCCTTAACACTCATACTATTTTTCAGTTTAGAGATCATAACAGACCAAATTTTATTGCATAAATTCATAATTTATGGATACTGCGTTGAGTCTTCTTCGTTTTTAATAATGTAAGGCGTACATTCTCCAACATAGAAGGTGGTGGAAGCAAACTAGGACAAAAACATAGATTATTAATAATAATTGTACAATGAAACTGGAAACTGGTGAAACTCTGTCACAGATGGGCTTGGGCGTTACGATATTGACGAAAGCATATGATGTGGCTGCCAAAAAATGGAATCCATAAGTTTGATTTCTTTAATTTTGTTAGATATTAATAGAAATCTGATTTTTTATAATTTGTATCAATTTTATTTCATTATTCCTTAATTCGATATTAGATCAAATTCAGCGCTAAATGCTTAATATTCTATTATATGTAATATTCTCTCGTATTAGGTTCTACTGCACCATGTTCCAGAGCGGAACTTCGTCCTTAAAAAATTGTATGCTACGTGCGTATCGTAGGATATAAAAGGTGTGATTCATTTTGAACTTTTAAATAAAAAAGAAATGGTAACAGCCAATGTATATAACCAATAGATTGACCGATTGTACATAGTTTTTTGTCAAAAATGTCCATTATTAGGTTAGATGCACACGAGCGGTATCGCTGTTGCGTTTTTATGTTTGTCCTTATTTTCAACGGAAAACAATCAAGTCGGATAAGTTAGAGATTTGTATCTCTATCTTCGTTGTTTTCAATTACCAAACAAGGAAAGACATACAAACGCAACGGCGACACACCGCTCGTGTGCATCTAGTCTTATTGTTAGTAAGTGTGTGCGGAAACCCGAAGAATGTTCGGAATTTTGAGTTCGGGAAAAAAATTCTCATCTCGTACCGATTTCATATTTTCAGATTTTCCCCAATCTTGAAAAATTATAACACTATAAAACAAAGCGAATACCGAACTGGCATCACGAAATTCTGAGAAGTATAAAAAAATTTGGAAATATCGGGAATCGCGAATATTTTTAGGAATCTCGAAACTTTCGAGATCGCATTCTGATTCCGAGAAAAATTCCCGTTCAGATCAGGATCCCGTACACTCTTGATTATTAGTGAATAAGAAAAGAAATTTATCGTATCACGACAACGCTGGACTATACACAGGAAAAAACACCTTACAAAAAAACTACAATTGGGAAATTGTACATACTTCACTTGCCATACTTATACTATTTTCCATCAACTGAGAATCAAAGAGTTGTGTTGAATCACTTTAGAGCGCGATACAACAGCTTTAGAAATCCCAAATAACTGTTCAAGTCCCCGCACTCAGCCCATAAAAACCAGGTTCGGAATTTCTAAATTTGTAAGGCAATAGCCAGAGAAATTCGAACCGATTGGCAGCAGCAATAAGTTTATGGAACCATTGACCATTTTCCTTAGACAAAATACACTCGCGACGGCAACTCAAGTTTATTACTTTGGGACCAACACATTAATCTTAGAATCCGTTATTTTCAACCATCTGTAGTCAGGGTCAGAGTGTTCCTTCAGCTTGTTACCTGCTGCGGATTTTCCCAAAACACGCGAAAACCCTTGCGCGTCACTACTTGGTCGCGGCTACTTTCAAGGGTGACCATCACGGGTACGAGGGCGGCTACTTTCTAAAAATCGTGGCCAATCACGCTTCTCACCCCCTTCCGGATCGTCTCTTCCGAGGCGAGGTGGATGGTCATCTTGCCTCAAACGAACAGAAACAAACAGAACTCCAAAGCGACTACAACACGAACTTAGTGACACAACACAAACGGGAGAACCATTGCAAAACACGAACGAAGTTAGAATATAAGAACACGAATACAGTCAACTACGAACTCGAACGCGAACTAAGTACGATTTATAACACGGACATTCAGTTGATTAAACATCGTCTAAAAACTAGGCTTAGACTCATTAAATTGTGGCTAAGTCAGAATTAGCGTTGGGTGCTCGAATCCACGCAATTCACGCAACAAGTTGATTTAAACATGAGAAGTCACTGAAAGCGATAGTCATTGCTCTAATGATTCAAAATAAATGTAGGTATTGCTATTTTCTACTTAAAATTAGTATCCAAAAGGTGACAGTATTTATCAGATGATGTCTTTTACTATAATGAAAGTAATACAGTAGAACCTCCGTTATATGAATTAATTGCGAGACAGAAGTGTTCATATGAGAGAATTTTTCATATAACAGAACAATAAGCGTTTGACACTAAATTTAATTTAATAATCAATACGAAATGAAATAAAATGAATACAAATTATACAAAAGTAAGAAGGAAACAATATTCTTGAATCTTCCTTCTGTTTTTTATCAAAATCAAAGAAATCAAACATATGAATCCGTCACTAAAGTCTTTCGACTTGTTAAAACATCTGTTATTTGCGTTTGCTTTACGCAGTTTTGAATATCACGTTACTGCATTTTTATATTGGTGATAGTTGATTTTACAATACGACGTTTTTGTACTAAAGTTGCAGACTTCCTATTTTTGAGTTTTTTAATTATTTCACATAATTCTCCAATTGGCAAGACGCGGTTACGTCTTGATGGCATTATGCTGGCATTATAGCATGTACATATGTAATTTTCAAACTGGATCATTATAGTAAACTTTTTCCTACAAAGACAAGTAATTAGTGTTGTTTATCTACAGTACTGTACTAGGAATACCATTCGTATAATGAAAGGTTCACATAACGAGTGTTTATATCATGAAGGTTGTAGTGACAGACTTCTTCTAGTAACAATTACATATATGTAAAGACGAATATCTACAGCTTTATTTTCTGATATTCGAAGCGGTTAGAACAAACATAACTAATTAACTTACAAATACAATTTCGTTACTTAACCACATTTTATTCAATGTAACTTTAGTTTTCACAAGAGGTTGAAAAATCAAGGAAATAAAAAATATTTATGATCAGTCCATTAGTACCCATTAGATTAAACATCTAAAATATTCACATTCATTTAACTTTTCACTGACCAGTAGGTCTTGGAAGGGACACGTCCATTATAATGTGTAATATCACAGAATATCATATAGATGCGACACTTCTATTAGAACGTTTAATGATCAGGGTACAAAATTTCGTGACCTTGAACGTACCGCTTAGTTTTCCCTATACAACAAGTCAAAAAATAATCAGAAGTCTAAAACTGGCACTATTTTCTTACCGTAATTCTGATGCGTCATACCGGAATTGATACATATAGTGCCGAGGTCACTGTAACAGTAAGAACAACCAATCTGTATCGCTTCTATAATTTGACAATAAAACATTGGACCAATGGAATTTAATACCGTATTCTTTCTTGCGTTCTAATACCATATTTCATCAAGTATAGTTCATCAACTATAGCATTCAGTATTGTAAGAAAGGGAATTCTTAAGGAGCGGTTGGTGGACAAAAGATCTAGACTGCTGTTGATTCTTCGCCAGTGTTTCAATAACTAACGGTTACAGACTAGCTGTTGGCCGTTTTACTTCGACAATGTTTTTCCATAATAACCGTTGCCTTGGCCTTGTCGCGAGTAGGCCAGTTCGTTGCTCTCGCCTAGGTATATTCTCTTAGCCAAAAATATTCGGGCTTAACGTATTTTGCTT
The DNA here is from genome assembly GCA_028830335.1 of Eucera pruinosa. Lineage (NCBI taxonomy): Eukaryota > Metazoa > Arthropoda > Insecta > Hymenoptera > Apidae > Eucera > Eucera pruinosa. Next base: position 1,431,808 of record JAMYCR010000008.1, on the reverse strand, counting down.
ACAGTACAGCATGTGCCAATGTAACAAAAAGAAAACTACATTCCTTATACCAGAATGCGATAACAAACTTACAATTAGTGATAGAGGGTGTGTGGAATATAAACAATTGAAAATCGGTCTTCACGTTCGATGACAAGACCGTGAAGATTTGTTAGACTAACAATTTTCACAATCAGACGTCATTGTCGCGCAATACGACAAAGATTTGACATTACCGACGAAATTAGGAGATAGATACAAGTTGTGGTATGTTACCGGACGCGATATTTTGTCCTTATATGAAAAGATTTTGGGGCGAACGATACAGTTACTCGAATTAATTCGGACACCACTTGCAACGAAATTTATTAAACACTGAAAGCGTGATTTTAATGAAAGTTCACACAGTTGTAGAGCGTAATGGATTGTACATGGGCACGTTTTTTGTCGATAACAAATCCCTTTGAGGGGTCGAAATCAGACCCCTAAAATGTCAGCATGTTTTCACTTTTTAAATGTTACTTTGCCTGGGACTTTTTTACACGAATGTGATAGAGCATTAAAAACTCAACATTTTTTGTACGAAAAGTTTTGCTCTCTCTCTCGCACCGTTACGAAGTTATTTTTAAAAAACCGAAGGGCAAATGGCATTAGAATGACTGATTTCCCCTGTTTTCCTAATTTAAGGTGTTCACGACGTCTTTTATTTTCTCTGTACCTTTGTAACAGATATTGAACAGTATTATGCTTCAAACTGGATTGATTTTTACATTGGCTAATTCCTAAAACAGTTAAATAATGTTACGCAATAACTTTAAAGTATCAGTAATATGAACATCTACCCTATCTTTGGATCAAAAATTTTCTTATATAAGGACGAAAAGTTGTCATCCGTAATGTGTCCTAATCTGTATTTTTCTCATAATTTTGTCGGCAATATTAATTCTCCGTCTTATCGTATGATCAAGAAGTCACGGATACATTTGTAAGAATATATAAAAGTATGTTAGCAATAACGCCATCTTAAATTAGTATTACAAGCGAAATGCAATTTCTGCCTTCCGTGCGACGAATTCACAAGCACATTTCAAGTAAATAGAATCTCATAAAAGAATACATTCTGCGGAAAAATATATATAATGTATGACAATGTACAAATGAATATAAATAATGCGCAATAAATTTTAAGATTATTACTGAAACTTATTTGCTGTGCGCTCTTTACAGCTACATAATAGAATATTTTCACAAATCTGTTAGACGATTTGAGGAGGAGGAGGAAGGGACGGGGTGAAAAGTGTGGGGAGACCTGTCCAGAATTTCAGTATGAGGCATCCGGGTACTTTATTTACCAGGCATGTAATTTCACTAAATGATAATAGTACAATCGAACATCTTCAACTTGAAAATCTCAATGGGGCGCAAGTTTTATTCATACTGTCCGCTTCGCTGCAAAAACTTTTATAAATCGAAATAAAACTTATTTTAATTCGAATTATTTGCTAAATATTTAGATGCTTTTTTGTCTCTGTAACTCGAATTTAGAATAGTCAGACTCCTAGAAGTTTAACTGTATAAGTCAAACTTTTATCATCGTCGCCTCTATAACTCGAACTTATAGCTATGTATGTTGTACTTTGTCAAACAAATGAACTCTGGAAAATATAAGATAAAACTTGTTGTCTCTGTATCTCTCGTAAGTCAAATTTTCGTACATTAAGTCTTTATTATTCGAAAAATTCGATAAGTCGAAACTTCCATAACTTAAAGATTTTAGCTTTTCTCTTGAGATTCGAATTATCGAAGTTTAACTGTACATGACTGATACCTGATAAGACATATTGAACGGGAAAAGAAATATTTGCGGCAGTGTTACATATCAGGTTCATAGAGAGTGAAGTAAACCAATGATTTCAAACTCAAAATAAACAGAAGAAAATATAATACAGTGGTAATAACAAAACAGCACAACCCAAAGAAGTACTTTATAAAAACAACAGAAATTCAAGTTACAAATAAATAAAGATAAATCGCAGAATAAACGGAAACGCTCAATAACATCATACAGAGAAGCCCCAGAAAGAGGAGGAAGCTGCATACGAGGATTTACTGGTACTTATTCCGCCATAATTTTACAAAAATATAATCAGAGGAACTACAAGGATTGTGAAATCATGTTTTCTTAGGTTTGAGGGCACCAGAAGCTTTTTGTGAGCTGAGAATAGCTCTTTTTCTCAGAGCTTGTAGCAGACGGCGATACGATCTCCAGTACCGTCGCGAGAACTCGTAATTGAGAGAATAAGCAGACGCGGCCCCCTGATAATTGAAAATTTAATGTCCTCCCGAGTAGAAAACAAAATCGAGAGGCGGCGAAACTTTTGGAACGAGTTCAACCATCTTCCTTTATTGCCCCCATTCTCATCAAGCTGGCCCAAGACGATATTCCGAGCAGAAGCACTCGAAACTTTTTCAACCCTACCTACTGTGCTCTAAAATGTCACCAGTTCTCTCATAACTATGCTCATCCTTTTTAATTTGCATTGAAAACAGTCTAGTTGCACTGCAATATCTGGTAAATGTTAGAGTATTCTTAAAACTATTTTTATTATTGCTAAGTTTACAGAGTATTTAATATTATCCAGCATGTACTTTCTTGATTCCGTATAATACAATAATTTAACCCGTTTAATCTCGTTTCTGTGTGGTGTCCATTTCATTTTCTTTTAATAAATTTCGTTCATACTTTGGCAGTGTGTTGTACAAGTAAAAATGAAACTTAAATGTGATAAAACAAGAAGTCTATAAATGCTTTATTATGAAGTTATAACAAATATGAGAAATATGATAATGCTTTTTTTCTCCGTTCAATACAGGGCAAGACGACATATGTAATGTTTGTGTTGATGTATATATAGTGTTAATGTTTGTATTGATAGATGCTATATATTCCCGAAGTTTGACCGCAACCTACTGAGACACTTTGTACATTTAAAATAAATAACTTTCAAGAACATAGATGAAATTATTTTAGAGAGCTCTTTTCTCATCGAATTATTATCAAAATATTAATGATTGAATTTACACTTACAGATATCAACTGTTCCATTGTACGAAACAGAAAAATTTTAAGAAGGTATTTACCACAAACTCAAAGATCTGTCCTGCGATTTTTTTCAATATCATCAAAAACATTTCATAGTCATTGTCGGTTTGTGGAACAATCTTCCCTCGGTCGCCAGTAATTGGGTGACATTTCCCGAAAACCATTGATGTCATATGAAATCTAGAATTTACTTTCACCATGATGGTAGACTGAAAAGTCATCCCCTTGCCTCAAAGTGTTTGCCAATAGGCACCATGCATTTTCTCGACAAGTTTGCGTTTTTTTCATTTGCTTGTATTGTTCATCAGTTGTAAAATTCTCGCTAATTATTTGTAAGAAACATCAGCATATTTTTAATGCATAATAATATTTTTAATAATTTTAATGTTCGGAGAACTTCAGTAGAATATTCAGCATTCGAAACAGTCAGCAGAGATTCAATCATGATCGATCAGTCAATTATAGTCACAATTGTCTTTGTTTACTATTCAAAGCAAAAGATTTTGATTCAGCATTCCGAACTAATAATCTGTCGTTAAACAGTACGTTCACCAGTCAACGAATGTAAGTCTCGAACAATCATAGTTTACTCGGTATATTCAGACGATCACGTGAGTACAAGTCATTTAAGGTAAAACATTAAAATCAATATCGATCGCTGCAAGTAACCTAATCCCACCATTAACTCTCCAATTAATTACTTGACCAATATTAATTTGGCAGCTAACTCATACACATACACGCAACATTTACTTATTCAATAAACTTTTAATTGTAGACATAACTGCAATCAAGTACCAATTATTAATCGACTGACAATTGTTAGTCTATTGAAACTGTAAGTTCAGCCTAATTGTTCACTAGACTAAATAAAGCAGAAGTACTTCAGATATTGACTAATTCTGATTGGAAATCTGATTGCATCCGGAGGGTTCGATATTTGAGTAATGATCGATGTCTGTCAACAACGATATCTTGATTGAGACATTTTTCTATATTATTTACAATAATATAACTTTCGTGAGTATATTATTAAGAATACTTTAATAACACAACAAATTTTTATATATTAATTTACCTTTATTATTAGTATCCTATAATATTCATACTGTCACAATTTATAGTTTACATTTTATTTACTTATACCTATATTTTTCGTTACATATCCACGTTCCTATAATTCTAAAATATTTTAGCCGAAGTTTCGATCAGTATGTAAAATTATATTACAAATAGTGTAATTAAGATTGTTGGCAGATATGAACTAGTAATTTTAAAATCACCACTGTAGTATGACTAGGATGACCAGCTCTGTCGTTTTTCATAGGAACTCCCGCATTTAATGCTAATTTTTTTTACATTCTCCCGTCTCTGGTATTGATCTTTCAATTCTCTCATAATTCCCATTGACCATTGAAAACCGCGAATTTTTATTTACACCAGTACTAAATTCGATAATTTCTTGTAAAAAGAACAGCTACTTCACGAACAAACGTGCCCGAAATGGCCAGAAAACGCGTTTAGATTTGTGCATTATTATCTTTGTAACAAATTCGTTGGATTGCATTATAAACTGTATGATTTTAGCAATACTATAAATTAGAGATCATGGTAGCAATAAATTATGATTATAATTGTAACGAATTTTTCAACTTTGCACAAGAAAACAAAAAATTACTTAATTCTGCAGCATTAGTTAATAAATGTATATAACATGCAATTTAATTATAATTTGTGTGTGCAATACTAATATAAATATACATAATAAAAAGTAAAAATTAATTATTTTGTTCGATGTACATTATAAAGATAATCGATGTAAACGTTATTGTAATGTTTAATTTATCGTCCTTGTTTCTTTTCTCTAAAGAAGAAGAAGAAGAAAAAGAAGAATATATTTAGTTTATCAATCGTAAATAAGCTAGATCCTTGGTAAAGACACGTGTTTCTTTACAATTGGTAAAGTTGTAATAAAAATCAAATTAAATCAAATATATATTGAGACTAATATTCAATTAAATATATTGTTACACATTCTATGAAATATATAATTAAGTTACCGATTATTTTATTTGCACGATACGCGTCTTTATAAGTATACAAAAGACTCTCTGTATCTTGAGCAGCATATTTATCATTAATAGCGGTATAAAAGAAGGAAAATTTTTTGCAAGCACCCGTCCAAAGCTGAGAGAGATTTCCTAGGAACTTTTTTGCCCTGGAGATAGTTTCATAATCGCCTTAGAGATGCTCTAACGACTACAGTAAACTTAATAGTTCGGCCAGCAAACTACGTTACAGCATGTTATTAGTTGACTTAAGAATGAGCCATAAAAAAAATGTAAACAGATAAGAAGATATCTCGTTTGAAATTTATCTACATCAACTACACGAGCACGATCATTTTACGAGGTTTTATGTTTCCTATGGCTGTAAATTACGTTCTGACATACAATTTGAACGAGAAATTGGAGAGCAATGGGGGAAATCAATTATAGCAACTATATTTGAAAATTCCAAGTAGTTACGGCAGTTACTGAAGTTAATCGTTTGCCATTTTTAAATGTATGCAGTTAATTAAAAAATTCAAGTAGTTTTCAAAAAATGAAGGGTGGCAGTTTTTAATGCGCAAGTAAAAGAATTATTTTATTCGTTTGTTTAATCGATTTAACAAAGTATAAAAAATATAGTTTTCAAAGTGCGAACCATCCAAAGTCATACAGCAATCAATTCTTTTTCGTAAACTATAAACTGCACTTTCTAACATATTACTTATCATACAATATACGTTTTTTTATTCAATCTTTTTAATATTCTCTTTTGTTGTTACGAAGACGAATAGTCCCGTTAATTCATGCCTACAACCTTGAATGGTCGCATGCTCCAGAAAATTGTCAATAATTTTATGAAAAATAAGAAAAAACAAAATAATACGATAGAAAATTAAGAAATTTGAATAACGCAACGCATGACTATATACAAATAATAAATGTCGCGACGCGACTTTAGGCGTAACAGACCAAAGGGGCTGCGAAGCCGTTTTTGTGACTTAGCCTGCGACCAGAGAACAATACGCGGCCTGCTGACCACGTGCGTAGGCAAAAATACCGTTGCCAGGAAAACGGTATCTTTTAGCAGGCCCAAGACAGAGACTCCGCTCTCCACGGTTCCACCACTGTCGTCCCTTCTCCTAAACATAATTTTTACCCAAATGTTTCGACACCAACCCTCACAAAGTTCAGTTCGCCACCACCAATCACACAGAGCAGTTCACAAACACGAGTAAAGCACATCACTGCGTTATACATAACACACATTCGTTCAAAGACACCGACACTCAATCTGAACAGTTGTGATATTAAATCAAGGCATCTTAAACGTTCGCGAGTGACATTTTATATCCAAACCCACCCGTTACCTCATTAAGTTGAAGTAAGGGCAGCGTTGCCAAGGTATCCATCACGGCCGATACGGCGACCCACCAATAAATTTTGACTTTTTTAGAGTATTTTCACTCGCAACGCTACGTGTTCCATACTTGGCACGAATGCCTCTATAGTGTAGACCTTCCCTCTAAAAAAGATGTACTCGATAAAATACACTTTTTTTCCGTTGCAAGGTTACTTATTTTGGCACGATCGATCTTCTTTCAAGCAAAGCTAGAATAAAGCTGACAGACCTCGGGTAAACAATTATCATATGAACCTACCTTTGCGTCGCGCTAAAATTGAGTATCTTTATAAAATTTTCTTGCAATACCATACAAGTTACGAACAAATTATTTTTGTTAATAGCTATAATAATTATGATCTTAAGTATAACTTCTGAAGCAAAGTCAGAGAATTTTGTGAAAGCTAAGATCTGTTAAATAAATACAAATTATTGAACCTATCTTTCTGTTGTGGATTGTGTCTTCAAAACGTCACTGAAAACTCACGTTTTTTACGTTTACCTGAACAACGTCTCAAGAAACAGGAGATCTGTGAATAACTAACACGATTTTCATCAGGATGGATTTTAGGATTTTATTATACCATGTTCATAAGTTTATAGTCCCCTAACACTAAGTAAGTAGCTATTTTGGTAACTAAAGCAAAATAATTTTCTTCGTGCTATATTCTATCTCGATATATAGAAATAAGTACAATATATAGCCCCTCACCATTAAACTGCGACTGCTTAAAATTTTCCTTCACAAAATTAACAACACTTATTATCGTTTGATATAAACAATCCTCATTTTTTACGACTTGACGCTGAAATATGTCGGCACATTTGAAAATACCAGCAATATAAGCCTTTTTCTATTAGGAATATTTTATTTCTCTACATTACTTTTTGATAAATTCAATCTTTCCACAATCAAACCCTATCATACCTGATAAAATATGTATTATAAATAATAACGGAAAGAGAAGTTGTATACATTTTAGATAAATTCGGAGTAATTGATACTATTTTTACTTATTTTCACTGATTGAATTGATTGAAAGATTGATAGGTACTTTCGTAGCACTTGGGATACATTTTTGAGATAATCAACGACCAGTAAGAAGTAAATACTTTAGAGACACATAGAAATAAATTAATTACTATGTATACATGATTGTTTACGCATTTAATAATCCTTTAAAGAGCAATGGACAATTTGAAAAAATGTAATATCACAAAGAATATCAATTATTATGTAAAGTTTGTTGACCGGTATTCAATGTAGTATGGCAAGAAGGTATAGAAAAACAAACGGTAATTACACTAAAATATAAGGTCACCTTCTTTAGTAAAACGTCGGTAAAAACTTTCCGAATATTCCAATATGTATCATGGAAGGGTGAAAAACTTATTAAAGGTAGCTTAAAGTGTCCAACTTCTAGGGAAACAGGAACTTTAAGCTTCACAACGACGGAAAAAACTTTTCGATCCTGATTTCACGAACAAGTTGCTTGAGAAACAGGATCCGTTGCAAAAATTCACAAAGCCAGTCTAGGAGCGGAAATTTTCCGAAGAGATTTTCCAGAGCGGATTGCATTTTCCAGGTGAACTGACGGTCTCCCGGAGAGGTGGCCTTGCGTTCCTCTCGATTTTATCATGGAGAAATTCAGCTTCGAGGAAGCGCACACGAACGCCTGCCTCACGCAGTGTTACGAGAGGCGTTTTGAAACTCTACGCTGCTCTTGCTTCTCCCGTCGCTTTCGGGGAAAGGTGGCCGGATATCACTTCCGTTGGTGGTAAGAAAGAGTGGTTGAGTGGGTCTATCTTATTTCTAATTAGCTCTCCTTTGACTTGTTGAGGTAGGAAGAAATATGAAAAAGATGGAAATAGAAAACAAAGTTTTTCATTTTTATAATAATATTCCCTTTGACGTCAAGAATAACAGTATTTTTACGCTCGGGCTCAGTAAACTTAAAATGTTCCCTAGTTTCAGAGTAAACCGCGTTGCGATAGACAGGTATCCAAATTTCTCATCATTTTTACGATCAGTTTTCCAAGTTAAAAACAAATTATAAGGATGTTAGAACACAAACAAAGAATATAAATCAATGATGGAGTGTCGCGACCCACAAGGGGGATGCGATTTCCGAGATGCAAAATAATAAAATATATTAAATATACGGGGTATCACAGATTTTTTCTGCAACACTTTATCACTATATTTTATTTATTATAGCATATTATTTTATAGTATTAATGCACTCTTAAAACATTGAACTAGAATCATGCTATAGAAAAGACTATCCCCTACACAATAAAGTAAGGTAGTTTGATATGTCGACATATTCATTGAAATAAAGTGAAATTAAAACGAATCTCGTAAAGTAACTAATTCAATTTTTTAATACTATCAATATTATATTGGCAAGAATAATGAATATTGAGCGATGAAATGCCCTCGATTATTGCACAGTTGTTTCGTCCAAAAAGGGTTTTTCTCGAAGGACTACCCAATATTGACGGATTGGAACCGTGAATTTATCTCCATTACGTGGTCATAAGTGTGTGGGTGTGTGTATGCGTGAGTTGCTACTGGTGTGATTGTTACGCGTTCTATGACTGAAGCCACGCTCGGTCTTCAATCGACGGGAGTCAACTTGCTCCGGGTCAAAACTTATAACACGCTGTTGTTGCTTCTTTTGCTGATCTTTGCGATTGGTCTTTGTTCCTTTCGTAGTCCTGTGCGACTGACGTTGGCGATCTTCGCTGGCGATCGCCAACGTTCCTATGTCCTAATTGTTCGCTGTTTGGCTCCTTCTCCCTTCTGGCAGTTACCAATCAGCGAGCCTATCCAAATCGCAGACACACCTCTTTCCGCCCTTGGAGGGGGATGTCGCGGTGTTCCCGTGTGTGAGACTTTTTGGCAACATTGGGGAAATTCTTTCAGAAGACGAACACTTTTGGTATCTTTACCGTTACCCGCACGTGTCCAACCACCCTTCAGAATTTCCCTGTTTATAGCACGGACACGGCTATTGAGAGACGAGAGAAGCGAATTTCTAAACCTCGTGCCTTCTTCGTCGTAAATGACCTTCTCTCGGCGGGAATATTTAGGGCTCTAAAAACATATGTGGATTGTAAAGTAAAAATCCCAAATCTCTAAAATAGTCCTGCGTATACGTCCGCGCCATAAATCGTGTTAGCGACGGTCGCTAACAGTGAACGTTTTAAAATGGAGTATTAACAAATAATGATTACATTAGTCGTCAACTTATTTGTCTTGTATTATATTTCCCTTCATATTTCATATTTCTGTTATAACTTCTTAAAGTGACATCAAACGACCTATTTTTGTGTAACAGTTCTTATTCATTTATGATCATAGAACATATTCATAAAATTTTGCACCCTGTATGTATTAGGAGAGGTAATTAAATATTAACTTGAGATTATATTCTGCACTATTAATTTTTAATGTGTTTCTTTACCTTATTAAATTTATCTTACCCTATGTAGAAAAGAATTTATAGAACGGGTGAGGGGGGGGGGGGTGTATAATTATTGCTTCTCACGCCATGGAAAGTGAAAAATTAATCGAACTGATTCAACAACAGCCAATGTTACATGATTTAAGTCACTTAAGATACAGTACGGCTTTTATGGTATATTCATGTGTTGTTAATGCGATACTCATAAGTTAATGACGGGTCTATATCCATACGTTAACTGTGCGACTGCAGTAATAACAGGTCAACAAATGAACATTGCTGATTTAATGTTGTATTGTTAAGTGTTTAATCTACGATTATTCGTCGAAATTGTTTTCTATAAAAGGTTCCGAAGTAAGTTGATATCTTTGAATTTGGGGATCTCTGCGCGATACATCTACAGTGGCTGAAAGTAAAACTCGAACACTTACATTTTTTAATCATATTTTAAGAAACAATTGATAAGCCTTTACATTTCTAAGCTTTTGAATTCTGAAGCGTTCGAATTTCCAAACTATTTCTAATTTTTTAGATTTTTAATTGTATTTCGAAATGCTTGGATTCCCAAATTGTTGAACTCTGAAGCAACTGAGTTTCCAAGATTTGTATTTCTAAGTTTTTGAATTTCCTAGTTTTTTTATCTCTGAGCGTTCGAAATTCCAAACGTTTGGGTTTCTAAGCTTTTGGATTTCCTAGCGTCTGACTTTCCAAGGTTTTGTATTACCAAACATTTAAGCTCTCAAACCATTGGATTTCCAAACTCTCCAATTTGAGACTTTTGCATTAACGGGCATGTCCATCGATTTTTGAAATCGTTCGAATAATTATGAGCGGTATTGTAAGCATCCGAGTTTTACTTTAAGGCACTGTGTCTCTTCCGTTTTCCTATTGGCGCACGGCGAATGCCTGTTAACCAGGTGCAAAATTCTAACTGCTAACTAAAAAACGAAGGCTTAGACACATTTTATTAATCTTAATTTTCCTCTTACAAATAGAATATCACATGAAACTAACCTTGAAGTTTACGCTAACTTGTTACCGAACATCCTGTAAAATATCGACAAACCTTTTTTTGAGGGGCGGACTTTTCACCACTACTGATTCGGTTTTTCTATCCAGTAAGTTTATAGGTTTACAATGGAAACTAAACATATTGTATTATAACTACTATAAGGAGGATAGATAGAAAATCAGCGTCGAAAAAGCCGAAGTACTATTTTGAAATAAACCATGCAAGAAAATCATGGGAGAATCTATTCTAATGAGGAATATATGAAAAGTTACATATGAGCCGTTATTTTTGAAAGTGGTATAAGTCCACTTTTGGAAAAAAATGAGTTAATGGTAATTTTAGTAAGATATAGATATCCTCGTTTTATTCCCTTAAATATCTCGATGTATGAAAAAATCGACTTATACCACTTTAAACAATAACGGCAAAAAATAAAATATATATATATATACGGAGTTCATGATATACAGGGCGTCTCAGTAACTAAAAGTTAATTGAAGTCATTTTGAAGATTCATCACAAGAAATTTTTCGTTACTAATCTTTGTATGGTAGTTATTCCATTATTCTCGTCATTCTCAAAAAGTTTTGAATATTTCATACTCAAGGTCACGTTGAATGTTATGGTCCCTGGATTTTTCTTAGCCTTAGCTATCATGATACAACAAGAAAACTATGCAATCCCATTTAAAAAAAAAAAAACATCAACAGTCGTGAAATCTTGAAAAATATGACCTTGAAAGAAAAATGATTTGCCCCACAGTATGCGACCTTCCGAACCAAACAAATTGTTTCTCAAGCATTTCTGCGTATCACTGATGGTAACGAAGCTATTAGCTATGATATTAGCTATGAAAGATTAGAGATTCTCTAAAAGATGCTTTTTAAAGTAAAAGAAAAGCAGATTAGTAGCTATCACGCAATCCTACAGTACTAATTATATGTACATAAAGGAAGTAAATATAGTAAGGACAGAGAAACATCTAGTAATGTCTCTCTCAATAAAGTTCAGAACATTAGTAGAATTGGAACTAACGGAAAGGCAGCAGTGGAAACTAAGGTGTAGAAAGAAATCTTTGAATAGGAGAAGGTGGGACAAGGTGCAATAATTAACTGGAGAGTGTACTTATAAAAAATCAGGACACGGAAATGGCATGCAACTTCGCTAGCTGTTTTAAGTGGAGTTTAGACTATAATAATCCAGAATATTATATTAAAAGTATGTTTGGTAAATAAGAAAGTCATATTTTTCTGAAGATATCGATATATCTAGGTTGGAAATGTAATCGGCTAAATCGGAACACCAATTGTAAAACGATATATAATTGCAAAAGTCTTTATTTCTTATTAAGTAGAAAGTAATAATTTATGAAGAAAATATAAATATATGTTTCAAATATAACTTTCAGTAAATAGCATAATAAAATATATGTTACCGATATAAAACATTAAAATGCAGAAAAAATTGAACTATAATAGATTTGTTCGTTATTTAACGTGCAGAAATCACAGACAAATACGTCATCGTTCTTTTCGAAACTCGTGCAACCTAATGTGCCAATACTTGGCATTCGGCGCATTAACCCCTTGGCTTACGGATTTTTCAAAGATTATACAATGAAATGTTAACTATTTGTTACTATAACACTACATCGAATGCAAAGAACTAAAATATTATACGCGATTCATACCTAGTAATCCTCCATCTCACGATCTTAAAAATTGAAATATAAATAGATTCAAATTTATTGCAAAATACAGCATGTTTTTATTGTACGTCGTCTGTAGGCTAAACCACGAGTGTAACTCGTTGTTATAAGCCAAAGGGTTAAACATTAGCTAGTGTTCCATGTTGCCCCCGCATATGCAAGAAAATAAACATTTAATAGTTTCACATTAACATAAGATAAATAATCGAATCAAATGGCAAAATGCAATGCAAGGATTATAGAATGGGGTGTAGTAGTTAGTGTTTTGAATTATTTGGACATAACTTCTGAAAAATGTTCCGAAAACTTAAGCAACGTTAGAACTTCATAGCGCTGGTAATGAAAGTAAACGCGCTCGCACATTACTTGCCATCGATTATGAATTGACGCAGCGATTTCTTGGATCCATATTATACGATATCAACTCATTCCTCCTTTTTGCATAAGAAAAACATTTTTCCATTTTACCCATCCATTCCATCTTACACTACTTTCCTCTACAATCGAAGAAGAAGACGCGTGCCAAATATGTAACAAGGAAGAACAATAAACAAATGAGCATTTACTAAAAATTTTGTCCACTATATAAGGATTATAAACCGCAGAAGTTCAGAATCAAATGTATTTTGTAATGAGGCTCGGAACATTATGTTTAGAAGTTTAAATTGCAATTAGGTTCAGAAAGAAATATATGAAATCTTAATGTTTGTATTCAGAGAATAATATTGTATGTAATAATAGTAGCAAGAAGTACATATTACAAATGTTCAGAGTAAAAGGAAATAACAAAACAGTGTTTAAATTAAATTTTAATTAAGTTTTCTAAATGTCAACGTATTAAAGATGTACTATATATAAGACTGTGATAGGTGCTAAATTAACACAATAGAATAAAATAATTGTTACGAGCCCGGGCCGCGAGCAGCGCGAGAGGCCGGCGGAGTTTTGTTTAGGAATACGGTGTGAATTTGTTAGCTTGGTGCGCGAACGAACCTGACGCGAAGCCAGGGAGTCGCTAGGATTATTGACGACGAGGACGAACCCGATGCGAAATCGGGGAGCCTCTAGGAGTGTGGTTTAAGCGCGGACGAACCCGATGCGAAATCGGGGAGCCGCAGGAGGTTGAAACGTCGTGGACGAACCCGATGCGAAATCGGGGAGCCACTAGGAGGGTGAAGGCGCAGACGAACCCGATGCGAAATCGGGGAGCTGCTAGGAAGTTGGTACAACATCGCAGACGAACCCGATGCGAAATCGGGGAGCTGCTGGGAGGTTGGTAATTTCACAGACGAACCCGATGCGAAATCGGGGAGCTGCTAGGATGCGGACGAACCTGATGCGAAATCAGGGAGCCGCTAGGATGGGCGAGTTGCGTGGACGAACCCGATGCGAAATCGGGGAGCCACTAAGGTTGGAATGAGCTTTAATTTGGATATAGATTGTTGCGAACGAACCTGATGCGAAACCAGGGAGTCGCAAGGATTGTTAGTAAAGGCCTCGTAACTAGTAATTATTTAATATATCGATACAGCTCGAGCGGTAAAGCTGTATCGTGTGGGATCGTTACTTCAATTTGGATTATGATATCGAAGGTTGGGTTTAATTAACGACTCTTAAGTTATCACGGGCAATGAACAATATATTACTGAATAGTGTTATACAATTGTCAGTGTCGCGAATGTAGAGTGTTGAGAAGTTAAAATATATTACCTATTTGATGCTCGGTTTTGACGCACTGGCAATGCGGGGGTTTGATTCGAGAAACGATTGTAGAAGTTGCCGTAATAGGATTTATACCGACTCGCGGATCCTATATGGTTTAATGTTGGTCCGAAAGGGAACTTGCGCCCGATCTTGCTGGAACAGACGATTCTCAAACGTACGCGAAGCAGAGTAACGTCCTGACTTCTTGCTTGGTACTGCCCACGAGGCTTAGATTTCGGGGGTTTATATACACCGAAATCGAGCGAGGAATTCTTGAAGATTTCCATATAAGGAAATGTATGAAAGGGTTAGACGTTGAGTCAGTTCTGCTTCCAGCAATCTAGGGGACAAGCTCCCTCGTATCGGGGGAGATAACTCTAAACAGTGCGTCTTTTCATTTTCCTTTCTAGACGAGAGCTGGAAGAAATTCCAGTGAACGAAATAATATTTTCAAATATTACCCACACGTAACATAATAAAAGAAAAAAATAATGAAAAGTGTACATAAATTTTTATTTTGCCCATTTTTCTTTAATGCTCCATTGTCTTCAAATGTCAAATAGTATGGCCATATTCTTTGAAATCTTACCTGGAATATAAGCTCTGTTTTAACAGAGACTGTTTCAAATTATCGTCACAATGCACTGCTAACCAAGTACAGCAGTAGAATATGCCACTTTGTTTCAAACGGAATTTCTTTAAGAAAGTAATAATAATAATAATAATAATAATAATAATATTAGATTTAATTATAAACTGCTTTATGCAAAAATGTATTTAAGAATGAAATGAATGCTTAGAATGAAACAGAGACCCCATTTATTACAAACGAAATGAAGAAAAGTCATAGGATAACAATTATGTTTTCGATTAATATGTTTTTGTTTTGAAAGAACAATTATATGTAACTAAAAATTCATTTTCGTTATGGATAATCAATATTGTTGAGAGAAATTTATTTTAGTTACTTATGATAGATCTCGATAAGAGAAATTCTATTTCGATCACTCGCAATAGCTAGCGATGACGAAAATATTGTTTCGATTGCATTTGTTCAACAAAATTTTAGGTTTCATAATCTATATTTTATCACTGCGATTAGTACTACCTTCGATTCAAATTACTGATAACCAAATATGGAATGTGAATAAAAGTTGTTCAGTACATTGATGCTAATGATTTGAAAAACGATTATCTAAAAAAAATTATATTTATAAACTTCTTTTAAATTAAAATCGTGAAATACAATTCAATTTGTTGGAAGGTTTGGTGGATCGAGTGTATAAAGGAAAGGATAAGATGAATATGAAGCGTTTTAATTTGGTGATGCTTGAAGATTTACATGGATACGCAACACGTTGTCTATCACCGAAAAACCATAACTCTCTCATTTAACCAAACGTAACTACGCTATTTTGTTTTCCCCCGAATAGTCATGCGCGCCTCCTACACCGCATTTGACGCGTTGATTACCACCGATTTTTAACACAATTTAAGAAACATAAGTTTTTCTATCTTTTCTAAAGGTGCAATGTATATGCAGAAAACACTGTTCTAGTGTAGATTTGAAGAATTATTGTGGTCGAAAATACAAATCAATACAGTACTACACTATTACGAGCGACGGAAATACAATTTCTCTCGTCGATAGCTACTAAGAGCAATCGAAATAAATTTATCTCGATGATAACTATTACGATCGGTCGAAACAGAAATTCTCTTGTCTATAGCGGGTACGAGCAACTGAAAATAAATTTTCTTCATTGAAAATTATTATATATGACCGAAACAGAATTTCTCTAATCGATAACTATTATGAGCAAGCGAAATTCATAATTATCATGAACGACTGAAACAGAATTTCTATTCTCGGTAACTGTCATGAGCAATCGAAATAAGTATTTTCCAATGACAACTGATATGGGCACTGTTGCGTCTAGAAAATCCGTGCTTCACCATGAATTCAATATTTAAATTAGTCCTCATAAAACCAGTCTTTAGCGAAGCTGACCCATAGCAGAAATAACGTTATGAAACCATTGAAAACATTTTTCTTCCTTACAAGCTGTTTAGAGGCAATTGCCATTTTTTACTTTATACTGGGATTAATACTTTCACTTTAGTTTCCTCAATTTGGCACGTTCTGGTAAATTCAAAGAGTATCATAAACGTATTACCTGCTACGGTCGAGGCCTTGGGTATTTCCCGCATAGGTCGATCATCGGTACTCGCACTACCTGAGGACAACCGTTAGAGTGGAGGCGGTTATCTTGCAAGACTCGCGTTAAAAATTGACAAATGAGACAAACCGACCGCCTTCTCTTCGCAGATTTCAAATTTCCAACGAGTTAATCCACGTTTCTCACCCCCCCCCCCCCCCCCCCCCCTCGCTACTCCATCACCGAGAAAATTTAAGGGAATTTTTCTTCCCGGAAGAACTAGAGCCGTTTAAATTTTTCCGAAGTTATCAACCAAAGAGGAACAGCCGAGTCTGTTGCCGGAAATAGTGTCACCACAAAACCCCCCAAAAAGTAACGTGTTCTCCGGAGTCAATCAACAATTTCTCCGAGGACTCCGTCGTACTCCAAATCCCGTCGTCGTGGATCGAGACGACACAACATTTTCTGGTCTTTCGAGCCGAATCGCGAGTCAAATTCGCGATATCTAAGTGAACAATCGAGAAGCATTGGTCCAATCCAGAGATCAACTTTCAACTGGCAGAGGAATCTTCCGCTGGAGATCAACTGCAGATACAACTGGGCAGCTTCATCATTCAATCAAGCCACTGGCCTTTTGGATAATCAAATTCCAAGGTGAACTCAACGTTGCGACGTCCCGAGGACCGCAGCATCTTCTACTCAACCGACATCTGTATCCCGAGGATTGCAGCATCAACTGGTTCAAGTCAACACAAGGAAGGATCGTCGACAGTGGCGATACAGCATCATCAACGCTCGAGTAAGTCTTTGACTCACTTTCCTATCTATGTTCCTTCTCTTGTGTCATAAATTGCTTCAATTTCTATAATAGCGGAAGAAACTTTGAAGGCACTCCTCAGACAACGTGCTTCTACTAAAGCTCAGGTGACTCGCCTGTTTCATGGCTTACAAGAAAATATCGATACTTTAAAATTACCCGAATTAGAGATTCGCCAAAGGAAATTAGAAGAATATTACCAAAAATATTTCACAATCCAAGACCAAAATGAAGGTTCAGAAACCGCGCACGATTCAGAACCAGTATCAGAGTTTGAAAAGCTATATTTTAAATGTGCTGATTTAATAGGAATGACACTAGGGCGATTAGCAAACCGACCGTCATTCCAAGCTGTTCAAACAACTAGTAATGCTTCTACTCCTATTACAAACTCTGCAAATATCTTACATAAAATTCATATCAAGCAGTTTGATGGCAACTTTATCGAATGGCAGGGATTCTACGACACTTTCCGAACGTTAGTACATGATAATGATTCTATTCCTGTTATACATAAATTTTACCTTCTAAAATCATATTTAACCGGTAACGCGGCTTACCTAACGGATTCATTATCTGCTTTAGAGGATAATTACTTTGTTGCATGGGAGTTAGTAAAAAAAGATTCGATCAACCGCGCAAGATTATCCAGGGTCATATACGTGCCTTATTCGAACTGCCCGAGGTAGTGAACGATAAACCTTCTTCATTGCGCGTTTTGGCCAAGGGAGCCGAGATGCATATAAATGCATTAAATTCCTTAAATCAACCGACCAATTGGGATGAAATGATTATCAATATCATTTCTTCCAAATTAAATAAGCAAACGCGCACCTCTTGGGAACGCACAATTGAAGATGGTGTCATGCCGAAATATAAAGAGTTACTTTCATTTTTGAACAAGTATGCACGCGATGACGAACCGATTAAATTGACAACCCACACGAAGGATAACTTTACGAGGCGTTCTACCGATAGGAACTTTAAACCCATCGATAAGGTCAATACCTACGTCAGTACAAAACCCGCAGTTTCATGTCTTGTTTGCAAGAATCGCACTATATAAATCAATGTCAGGAATTTTTGAAGCAATCTCCCCGCGATAGATATAAGACAATCAAGTCTCTCACCCATTGAATTAATTGTTTGCATTCGAATCACGGTATTACACAATGTCGAGCGTCAACCTGTCGAAACTGTGGTAGAAAACACCACACATTGCTATATCTTGAAATTTATCCTTTCAAAAATATAAATGAGAATTCCATCACTACTGATCCCACATCGTCACAAGCTGTAGCTTTAATCGCAGCTAAGGAATTTAAACACGAAGTATTGTTGTCAACAGCTCGACTTTTGATTTTAGACAAGAACAATCAAATGCATGAATGTCGGGTCCTCCTAGATCCGGGTCCTCAACGCAATTTTATAACCGATAGGTTTGCAGCGTATCTATGTTTGCCGAAAACCCCTCAAAATATAAAGGCATCAGGTATAGTGCGTCAAGAAAACCGAATTAAATACGCAGTCGAAGCGCAAATCAATTCCGCGAATTCTAATTTCAAATGCAAGGCAACCTTTTTAACTTTACCAGAAATTACAAGTCCGTTACCTTCGCCTGCACTTCATAAAAATATTTTGAAAATTCCAGATAATTTTGTATTAGCCGATCCATTGCTTAAGAGGTCATCCAATATCGACTTACTTTTAGGCAAATATTTATATCATAAAATTGCAAGTACCAATAGAATCAGATTACATAATGATAAGGTTGTACTTCAGGATTCCGTATTAGGTTGGATATTATCCGGGGAAATAGATAGTGTTCAAACTAACACAAGTTGCTTAAATGTACAAACCTTAGATGAACAATTAGAAAAATTCTGGGAACTTGATCAATGTTCAAAGGCGAAAATAATGTCACCACAGGATCAAATGTGTGAAGAGTTTTTTGAAGAAACTACGTATAGAAATGAGGAAGGTCGATACGTAGTTCGATTGCCGTTTAATGATAAAGGACATCAGCTCGGTAATTCTTATAAATCCGCTTTGAATAGATTTTATTCTCTAGAACGAAGGTTACAAGCTAACGAGCACTTGCGCTCTCAGTATACCGAATTTTTAAACGAATGCGAAACGCTAGGGCACACGGTAGAAATAGAAAATAGTGATTGTACCGACATAGTCTATTATTTACCGCATCATGCGGTAGTAACAACAGATAGTTTAACCACCAAGGTTAGAGTAGTGTTTGACGCATCTGCCAAATCCGATACAGGAATTTCATTGAACGATGTGTTGATGATTGGACCGACCATCCAGGAGGATGTATTTTCCTTAATAGCGAGATTTAGGAAGCATACTTATGTTCTGCCTGCCGATATCGAGAAGATGTTTAGGCAAATATTAGTGCACCCTGATGACGCTGTTTATCAGAAGATTCTGTGGCGCAAAAATCCGAAAGACCGGTTGAAGGTTTATCGTTTAAATACCGTAACATATGGTACAGCATCCGCTCCGTTTCTTTCCGTACGCTGTTTGCAACAATTGGCAGATGACGAGGCTTCTAATTATCCTTTGGCCACCAAGGCCATAAAATCCGATTTTTATATGGACGATCTCTTGACGGGTACAAGTTCCCTGACGGAGGCTTTACGTTTAAGGGATCAATTAATTCAGATTTTAAAAAGGGGTAGGATGACTCTAAGACAATGGGCATCGAATGAACCCTCACCACTTACAGGCTTCCAAGCAGATCTCTCTGACCAATATTTATCGTTAGATCCTCATTTCATTAAGAAAACTCTAGGAGTTTATTGGCATCCTCGCGAAGATAAAATAAGGTATAAGGTTACTGTTGATTCCGAAACTCAAGGCACCAAAAGACAAATTCTATCCAAAATAGCCCAGCTTTTCGATCCTTTGGGATTAGTCGGCCCTGTTCTAGTAAAGGCAAAAATCTTAATGCAACAATTACGGAAATGTAAGATCTCGTGGGATGACAAGGTACCAACCGAACTGTTAGAAATTTGGAACAATTATAAGGCTCAACTACCTGATCTGATCAACTTTGCTATACCAAGACAATTATTGATAGAAAACCCCATGGAAATCCAACTTCATGGATTTTTCGATGCAAGCCAAATTGCGTATGGAGCCTGTATATATTTAAGGTCCGTAGATTCCCACGATCAGGTAAAAATTAATTTAGTAGCGGCGAAATCGCGAGTCGCTCGTCTAAAATTTGTCACTCTACCTAGGTTAGAATTATGTGCAGCATTGTTGTTAGCTAATCTTTACAAAACGGTTTCAAGGTCATTAAAAATTACATCCCATTCGACTTATTTTTGGTCCGATTCTACCATTATGCTACACTGGCTTAAATCGACGCCGTATAGTTTAAAAACCTTTGTCGCCAATCGAGTGACAAAAATCCAAGATCTGACTAATCAAGGCGATTGGAGACATATTGTCTCCGCTGACAACCCCGCGGATTGTCTGTCTCGCGGTCAATATGCTAAAGAATTTCTTAGAAACCAATTGTGGTTGAACGTCCCTACTTGGCTTAACGATAAACCGTGAAGTTGGCTGATTGCACCGATCCCAAACATCGATATTCCGGAACAACGACCCATTATCAATTTATGTACAAAGGTAGATTCGATAGACTTCCTACAACGCCTGTTGTCATGGGCGAAATTACAAAGAGTAATAGCGTACTGTATTAGATTTCTTAAGAACGCTTCACACCAGGAGAGTAATAGGGGACCTCTTTCGACTCGAGAACTGCTGCGATCACACGATTGCCTTATGAAATCTATTCAACGCCGAAATTTTGCAAGGGAGCGTCATAATCTATCACGCGGAATTCAAGTTTCCAAGGAGAGAAAATTTTTAAATCTATCACCCTTCATAGAAAAGGAAGGAATTATACGCGAAGGTGGTCGTTTGAAGAATTCCGACATCACTTATGAACAGAAATTTTTTATACTCCTTCCGCGATCAGACCCTATCACGCGTTTAATAATTGAATGCGAACATCAAAGGCAATTACATACAGGCATTCTAGGTATCCTGAACGCAGTTAGACAGAGGTACTGGCCTATCGATGGAAAGAATTTAACCCGACATATTATTAGAAAATGTATCCGTTATTTTAAGATCAACCCATGCAACACGGTAGATTATCCAATGGGAAATCTACCAAAGGATACAGTAGTTGCCACCAGACCATTTCAAATCACTGGAATAGACTATTGTGGTCCATTTTTCGTAAAAGAAAAGAAATATCGCAATACGAAAAGAATTAAGGTTTGCAGTTCTTATATGTTTCGTAACAAAGGCAATCCACCTTGAACTAGTTAGCGAACTATCTACCGAAACCTTTATAGCTACGCTAAAACGATTCTTCTCTAGGAGAGGTTATGCGAATACGTTATATTCAGATAATGCTACAAATTTCGTTGGGGCAAAAAACAAACTGCAGGAAGTGCAAGCATTTCTAGAGTCTGTACAGCAACAAGGGGGAATCACCGAGTATTTATTAACTAAGGGCATTTCATGGCACTTTTCACCACCAAGATCTCCTCACTTTGGAGGTCTCTGGGAAGCCGCGGTGAGGACATTCAAGCACCATCTTTATCGTACTGTGGGGGACGCCTTATTAGCATATGAACTTTTTAACACCTACATAATTGAGATTGAAGCAATTTTAAATTCCCGACCTTTAACCCCCCTATCCCCAGATCCGAACGACCTTTCCGCCCTCACCCCAGCCCACTTCCTAACAGGTGAGTCATTAGTGACTATGCCTGAGCGTGGTGTGTCCGACATCACCAATAACCGATTATCAGTGTGGGAACATATCCAAAAAATGAAACAGCATTTTTGGAAACGCTGGTATAAGGAGTACCTCAACGAATTGAACATCTGAACCAAATGGCGCAGCAACCCTTCCATACACCTTCGAATTGGAACAATAGTGCTCCTCAAGGAACACAATTTACCTCTCATGCAGTGGAAGCTGGGACGTATCATAGAAGTCCACTCTGGCGAGGACAACATTATACGCGTAGTGTTTATAAAAACTACCAACGGGCACTATAAGCGTAGCGTGCGACATATCTTTCCGCTACCTGTAGAGTAGTTGTAAATAATTAAATAGAAATGTCTAATGTATCTTAAGATAGTCAGCCTCGCATACTTGTAAGCTTAGTTATAGCCGTGTATATGTTCAATTAGATTTAAGATTGTAAATATTAGTCATTGTCGTAAGTTATGTTGCATCTTAGATAATTCCGATAGAATTCAATTTTCAGTGACATAGAATATTGTATTCAACCGATTCGAATATTGTAACTAACGGAGTGTTCATTCGGATGTAGCCTTTTTCCAATGTAATTCGTTAGGATTGTTGAACGTGACCGTTCAGGCACCCAAATTAGAATTTTGTTCATCAATGACGATTGTCGGTGACAAAAAAAAGGTTAAATGTATTATAACTGTTATTTATAACCAACACGATTAAAAATTGGTATTATTTTAAACACATGTACTTTTTGAAATGTCTTTATACTTTATGATTATTATCCGTAACTTAAACAGTAAATAAGTTTTTATTAACGATGTTTTTATAAATATTTTTGAAATCACTGTTATTTTTAGTTCCTGGAATAAAATTTTTCATCCCGACAGAGAACCAATTGTTAGTTTTATTTCACACAGTTATTTAATTACTTTGTTTTAATAACTGTACTTATAAAGATGACAGATTTGCTTAAACATCAAGCATTGTGTGAAGAGTACGGGGGAAAAATTTGATAAGTCACATTTTTTTTTAACTCTAGAGGAGAGCAATTTTAATGTTTGAAGCGTTCTAAATTAGTCCAATAATTATAAAATTGTCTTTGGCATTTAATTTTCGGTTTAAGTAATGACTTTTCATGTTGTTAAAAATGTTACACAATAACATAACGCAACAGGTATTCTAATAACCTCTTACTCAAACAATTTATACAAGAACATTAAGTTATACTTAAAATACAGTCAAAATAAAGCAGTTTACCTTGTTTATCGAATATGAATGGAAAAATTCATGCACGTAAAATTACAATTATAAGAATAAAGAGTTGAAATGACATGATAATTTTAATAATGATGAAAATACTACTAATAAATTTTAGTATTAATTATTTATTGTACTATTATTTTCGTTGTCGTATATTCAGTGAAATCAACATACCTCATTAAAAATTTTGAAAATTAATATTTTTTGCTGACGTGTATTATTCGCCTACTTCACACAGACTTGTTACCCTGTACAGGTTTTATAAAGACGCTTATAATTCGGAATCTACCAAGAATTTCCCCCATTCGCTTTGGATAACACTGTGCAACAAATTTTAACTTTTTTTTAGGCCTCTAATAATGAATAGACAATTCTCGTAGATTTTTGTGTGCTGAATACGAATCCGCAAACCGTTTTCGTCCTACACGTACAGTTTTTGAGAAATTTGATTTTGAAAAAAAATGCAAATTTTCAACTTGGAAATGATTTTGTGGTTAAGCGATAAGAGTTTTTCGGTTTCAATCAACGCAGAATTATTCTAGGAACTCTCACAAATAAAATGATATAAGTTATTGTTACATCCAAGACATGTAAATATGTTTAAACAATGATCAAAGTGAAAATGACACCCGAAACGCAGCAATTTTCGCGGATATTCTTCAATTTATTTTCAAAACTAAAGCTGTAGGAGGGAATCCAATCACTCCACGCGATAGAGCAGACATTTTTCCTACGGAAACGACCAAAGAATACTGTTGGCCCGCTTTTGTTTCGAATACAGAATCAAAATAGTTTGGCAAAACGCGTGAGACCGGCAGTGATACTCATCGCCGGCCAGCGCCTCTCCTGTCGCTCAACGTAACAGAACCGACAAATGCGTGCGCCGCTCTCATTTAGATACAGCATTGAACTTATTATTTATGTATTATTACTTTTTTTATCTATGACCTATTTGTTGACAAAAATACGAATTTTAAAGTATATATACCTAAAAGTGCTTTCTTCTTGCCTGACGTTTATGTGACCCTTTTTAACTGCCAACAGTAATCTGCTAACATTGCAGCACTATCTTATCCATAATAGCGGTTTTCTATCACAGATATACCTATAGATACATAATATTTCAACTGCATAAATTCTCACATTGACACTTCGTATACTAAGACACAGATATATTGATACATCATTCCATTTATGAAAACGTCTGTTAATTTAAAATAAACAGGATTTCCGTATTTTCGAAAACAGTATAAGAATGATCTGTCTTCGCTAATATAATTTCTAGTTTATGTAGCAGCGTCAAACACTTTAGCTATCTTCAGTACATTAAAAAATAACAGACTGTGTACACCTAGCACGACCAGCATGTGCATTTCCCATAAATATATTCTCAATAAGAATCAAACACAAAAGTCCTATATATATATATATATATATATATATATATATAGGTAATAATACATAAATAATAAGTACAATGCTGTATCTAAATGAGAGCGGCGCACGCGTTTGTCGGTTCTGTTACGTTGAGCGACAGGAGAGGCGCTG
This sequence comes from Eucera pruinosa, assembly GCA_028830335.1. Classification (NCBI taxonomy): domain Eukaryota; kingdom Metazoa; phylum Arthropoda; class Insecta; order Hymenoptera; family Apidae; genus Eucera; species Eucera pruinosa. The sequence goes on along the minus strand of JAMYCR010000008.1, from coordinate 1,406,791 downwards.
GCCGGCGATGAGGATCACTGCCGGTCTCACGCGTTTTGCCAAACTATTATGATTTTGTATTCGAAACAAAAGCGGGCCAACAGTATTCTTTGGTCGTTTCCGTAGGAAAAATGTCTGCTCTATCGCGTGGAGTGATTGGATTCCCTCCTACAGCTTTAGTTTTGAAAATAAATTGAAGAATATCCGCGAAAATTGCTGCGTTTCGGGTGTCATTTTCACTTTGATCATTGTTTAAACATATTTACATGTCTTGGATGTAACAATAACTTATATCATTTTATTTGTGAGAGTTCCTAGAATAATTCTGCGTTGATTGAAACCGAAAAACTCTTATCGTTTAACTACAAAATCATTTCAAAGTTGAAAATTTGCATTTTTTTTCAAAATCAAATTTCTCAAAAACTGTACGTGTAGGAGGAAAACGGTTTGCGGATTCGTATTCAGCGCACAAAAATCTACGAGAATTGTCTATTCATTATAAGAGGCCCAAATTCGTGTTGCACAGTGTAATTAGAATAGTTTACTTTAACTATCGAATAACATAAAAACAGAAGATCGAAAAAATGGACTTATCATGTTCTTTTCTTGTATTCTTCATATATACATCCAACTGTAATGGCATAATCGACTGCACTTTTGAGTATGTATAATCAGAAATATTCCACGATGTATGGTTAGATAACGCATTAGGCATTACGTAATATAAAGTGAAGTAGTGAAGAAATGGAAACAGTACTTCGGTAAAACAACCGAAGGGGAAGTAGGAAGGGAAGGAAAAAGTCAGCAGAAATAAAACGGAAAAAGAAAAATTGACATAAGAAAGGTGTAACAGAAAGAGAAGTGAAACAGATGTAGAATAGAAGAAAACTCTTCCTGGAAAAGGTAAGCGGGGAGCGAAGTGCTTTGAAAGAATTCGACTACTGGAAAAAGGTAACATAGGAAAATGCAAAGAAGTTCCAAGAAGGTCGAGGAAAAAAAGAGAATATGATAGAAGGCAGCAACGGAGAACAGAATGGAAAAGATTTGTTGAGGGAAGGGTGAAAGAAAAATTTGTCCCACCTAACCTTTAACTTTCTAAAATTGGATCATGCTTGTAAGGTATACTATTGAGTAGAATATTACTGTTAAGTAGAACATTTTTAGAAAACAGAGAACATTGCATACAATATTAATGTTAGGTGAATAAAACATTAACTAGAATATTTATAGAACTTTATCTACCTGTAGAAATACAAGCTTTATTATGGTAAATTTTAAATATTCTTAATTCTTTTTTATTTTTAAGAAGTTTCACTATGATAAATTTGTGAAAAATAGTATGTTTAAGAGACAACGAAAGTGTAACGAGTACGAATAACACGAACGGACTGTTTACTCCAAAGGTGTGAATTCCAAAGAGACCTGGGACAGCTCTTGCACATGAACAAATCACTTTAATCACGTAACAAGTCTGACGTAGCACTCTGTTATTTACATTCTTTAACTTGTAATCAATAGAAAACTAGTAAATTAATATTTAGTAAGTAGTCAGTGAATATTTACAAAGTCACTTTATTCAAGAGAATGATAGAAGATTTAAATCTTTCAACACGTGACGCTGGGACTCATTACAAATGTAATTAATAGAGATGGGATCAAGTATACTGCAAATATATTTGAACCTCTACGAAGTAGGTTCGAAGCTTCTATAAGTATTTTGCAAAAAAAAGCAATAGATACTTTCAAGTATACTTGAACTTCTACGAAATAAGTTCGAATCCTCCATACAAAAGCAGTACTTTGAAATATATTCGAATCTTAATCGAATAGGATCGAAACTGTCATAAATATTATATTAGAATTTCCCTGATCTACCTAATCACTCTTTCTGCTATTCTTGAAAGTAATTATGGTGCATAATTATGTTGCAATACATAGTATATGTATGTATATGTAATTATAGTTTTATAATGTATACAACTTCCATATTAGCACATACCTTGTATTCTAACTGCAGCTTTCATATTGGTTTATCAATAATGAAATCTTCCACCTTTCCTTTATTCTGTCGTCGACGAATTTGTGACAGTTACCTACGTGATCGCTTCAAAGTGTCTAAGTGCCAAGAGATGTAGTGATTAGTGAATCATCTAAGACCTTAACTTTCTACATGACAGTTGATATTATGAGTCAAACTAAACATAAAATTTGCAGCTTCCCGTAAGGTGTAAATAGTACTTCACTCGTTGTATTAATTATTGCAATTGATTCATGATTATCCTAACGTTCAGAAGTGTCACATTTAATTTTACTTTATTATAAATAAATTATAATTAAACATTAATATTATTGAAGCTATACTAGGCATATTTTTCTTAATTACACACAAAATTAGTAGGGAAAAATATAAAGACTAAAGTAATAGTACTTAAAAAACAAATAATCCTTGTTTTATATACTTTTACTGATAACTATAGTTTGGACTATACTTTCCGATAGAAACTGATATATCAATCATTATTTAGGTGACATTGAGGGAAATTATTTTTCTATGCTACGTACTTACATTGTTAGATTCACGATCGATGGGTGGAACGACATGATAGAGTTTTTTTAATTTAGAGTATTGCTTCCAAAAATTGTTGAATTGCTGGATTAGATATCCTCGTGGAAAGATATTTAAACAGCTGCAAAGGCCAGAACATTAAAATTATCTGTTTGTGACAGTGAATTCTTAGTTATGATTGTTAGTTTTTCTGACTGATTGAGTTCTAAAAATCAATTGAGTAGTTTTGTTCCGTCGCACGACTACGGAATTGTCTAGAAGAAAGGGTCGTAAACCTTTAGAAGCCCTTCGTCGTTTTGCAGCTCGACGAAAATATATTTTTGTCCGAGCAAACGACGAGGGGTACACGTGTTTTACAGCCGCTGGGCCTACCGGTAAACGTGCGGACCGTGGTCAGCGGCTAGCAAACCACATGCCGCGCGGACGCGGAAACCACCCCCTTGGAGACACCCTCGAAAGGAGAGTGGATGACGTCACGCGGGCCGGAAACCCCCAGGAAGCGCGGGCCCTTGCGGCCGAGATGTCACCGTTTACAAAAAGGTGGCACGACAAGCGCCTCTGCCCAAGAGGCCCGCCAACTGGGACCGTTATTTTTCGGCCTCGTCCGATCCGCTGATTGGTGCGCCGCGTAGGCGGCCAATCAGATCCACGCATTCAATTCTAGCGAATCGGAAAATTCGGCGTCTCCACTTCCACGTGCGTTCGGTCAACGCAGCAAAGTCACTTCCGGCGCGGACGAAGCGAGGTGAGTTTGCGTCTCCAAAGGGGCAGTTAGCGAAAAACTCTCGAGACACAGACCGCGAAGAACCGAGAAGCGCATAATCGACAACCATCATTCGAGGAGCAACTCATCGGTTTGAATCTATCAACGCGAATAACTAACGTTATTTGAACTCCATCGGTCCGGGAGTTAAACGAACATTCGAAAAACGGTCGTCGCGAATATTCGGAACCCACGACTGAATTAGTTGGCCAAGGTTAGCTCGGCGGCCAACGAACGAACAAGTATCTTTCAAAAAGTGCACATTGACCTTAAATTACCACAGGATCTGTTCTAAGATTCTCTTAAACTTCTACAAACAAACAGTGATAAATATGCAGAAAGGTTTTGTACAAAAGCTATTTACTAGGAAACTTGAAGTATAACCCCGTATAACAAGCAGACAGAGAAATCAACAATATTGTCCAGCTAACGATACTGTTATATATTATACATAATGTATTCACATTCCAATAGTAGAAAACGTAACTGAGGATTTGAAATGCCCTTCGAAGAAAACGTAGATTTATACTACTTATTTATTCTATTTCGAACAATTTTAAAAGATAACATTTATTTAAGAAAGTACATAGTTTATACAGTTACGGAAAAATATTCCACTTTCTTTAAGAAACCTACCGATATGGTAGAAAATATGATCACTGATTACGAGTTGGAGTTGTAGAATGTGAAATGAAATAAACAAAATATGATTCTTCTTATAGTACTATTAAATTGTATGAATTTTGCGACTGTGACATATATCGTATATTACACGTTCTTCTAAAAATTGTAATTACACTATCTGTGGCGGCTCTCCTGCACCTACCACTAAAGGGACATACGAAATAGGACTTTCTCGAAAACACTCGCTCCAACTACCTCGTCCATATATATACCGCCTTTAACCTTCCTTCCAATATCCCAACGTCTAAGGCAGGGCCTGCTAGGTAGCCTTACTGTTGAGTCCACTAGTAGGTCCAGGACGAAACGCAACACCCTTCCTTTTTCTATCCTACCTCCTCTCCACAGCTCCACACTATCTTTATATACAGAGAGATGATTTTCTGCATTGAAAAAACGTAAAATCCAGCTTAGGTCAACTATGACAGAAGATAGACTGACAGATATAGGATTAAATGAAGACCATATTATACATGTAGTTTGATTTGCGAAAACGTATAAACGGACAATAGAATTTATATTGTAAAATAATAAAATTGTTATAAAAATATAAGATTATTATTTCTAATAATGCTTTGATCTCTTAGTAATCTTGATGCATTTCATACCTATTATTTTATAATGCATTAAGAAAGATTATCCAGAAAGTATAAACAGTGAATATGAATTTAATTATTTAAGTTTTAGTATCAGATAGAAATATTAAAATATGACGTACAGATTTTTACATCATCTAGAAAAAGATTAAAGTTTGTACGTACTTTTATATATTTTAATTATACCTGAACTATCTTCAACAAATCTTTTGTTTCTGTCATTATTAATCCTTTGGCCTATAATAACGAGTTACACTCATGCTATGAATTCGTGCACACATTCAACAAAAACGAATACTATTGAGGGTAAAATTCAACTTGAACTTTAACCTTAGCTTTATTTTACAAGATTGGGAGTTGTAAAATAATAATTTTCTACAGTATCCGTATGGTTTGTACTGTATATGATGTGAAAACAGTGATGAACTACCATTAGCATACGTGAGTACTAAAATAATTGTGTAGCAAGGGGTTAATGGCGACAGACCGTCATATTCTCCTTTCCCATTGAGACTTCCATTAACGCTATGAAATCGTTAAAACCAACTATGCGTTGTACTTTCAGTGGCTGTATCTTTACCAAATGCATAATTGATATTCCATTCAGCTTCTGTTTCTTTACGTCCCATTTTGAACACATGTAAAGAAAAGTGTACGAGTTTGCTTCTTTTGCATTGTTACTGTGTGCGAATTTTGATTAATTTGATAGCAGATGAATTACAGAAAGCGAAAGTGTAACCAAAAATAAATGATAGATATCTTTAGTGTTATTATTACCCTTGAAAAATTCTTGATAAATTTTTTATTCGCTAAGTGATAGTACGACATTTACGCTTTAAAATATCATGTCACATGATAAATATGGATTAAATATTTGAGGTATACAAAGTTCTAAATATTATTCGTTGTCTAGCTGCCATATGGTACGAACGTGCTAGCTTCGCTGCTTCTTTATTTTTGTTTTATTTTGCCTGTTGCGGTATACTGGCCTTCGAATACTTGGCTGTTCTTCGGTTCTGTTCGATTTATTAGTTACTCCGAACTTTAGCTCGTCTTATTCGAGCCTGTGCAAATTTTTTCGTTTTCTTTGCTAAACGAGGATTATACTCCTGAATACAGGCGTCTTTTGCGAGCGTCGTCCATGGATTCAAGTAAAATACAACCGGTCGAAGCTACTTCAGAATCAACTTAACATACGTTAGTGTTATACAAAAAGCAAGTTTTCCCAAAAGGAAGCAAGCAGTAATTATTGATGCACACGATGATATTTCTGTTAAAGAATCAGGATATTTCTGTTAAGGCATTCATGTCAGATTACTGTCCAAAATTGCTAACAATACAGTTTGCTTATATCTATGAGACAAGACTCTTGTAGACAAGCTCACCTTGGAACAAATTAATATTAACATTAAAGGTCACACGCTCTCTATTAGACCTCTCCTTCAGAAAAGTAAAGGATAATTTTTTCAAACGTACATATGTCCGGTCATTGCGCACACGGAACTCGAAGATATTTTCAAGAATTTGGAAATTGAAACCCGTTCATCTATTTCGTTTATCAAAGCAGGATTCTCTAAATCAGAATATTCTCATATTTTGATAAATAAATTCCCGGAGTATTTTTGAGTGAACCACGAATACACTACTTATTGGATCTTTTTTCGACAGATAACCTAGCATGTTTTCTTTGCAAAAAGAGGGACACTTACCGAAGCACCACCCCTCTCCAAACAGTAAAAAGAACATAGACAACAATGTGCTTTCTGATTCGACTTAGTTCAGTGAATAGGATGTTAGTAAAACTATCGTCTCCAGGAAGATCACTATTATCGAGTAGTTTAAGCAATGTACAGTCGGATTCTCTTAAAATTGATACGAATCTAGTCGCTCCTGAAAAATGTAATATCTTGTCCAAAGGAGATGTTAAGAATTGCTCGGAATCCTTGAAACTTTCTTTATGTGTCAAATCTGTTATTAACAAAATGAAGAAAAGACGCAAAAGAAAAAGTATCTATCCATGAGGATATGGAAATTAAATTAAATTCCGTTAAATATGTACTCATCCAACATCCGCACTCACACATCTTGAATTATGAACAAAGATTTCCTTGTTGAAAGTAAAGGAAACTCAGACATTATACAATTTTCAATATCTTATACTAAGGATTTGCCATTCCTAATTACTATGCTCCGAGAAACGTATGCAAGCCTGTCTAATAAGATATCAAAAATAAAATTTCAGGAATCACTAAGAAACTCGAACTTTATAATAAATGGTCCACTGACAATAGTAAGGATGGTGATTCCACTTCTGCTAATGACGCTGATTCTGACTCCGATTTTTCAACAGCTTTAGCTGACATGTGTTCCACATCTTTGTCAATTGCATAATGAATCAACAGAATCACCACTAATTTTGAACTTAATGTTACTTGTTGGAATTCTATAGACTTATCTAAACGCAAAGAAAAGATTCAAGAACAATTTTCTATTGTCGACGTATTTATTGGAGTGAAGACTTAGCTCAATAAGAAATAAAGTTTTGATCTCCGGGGTTTCAATACATTACAGGATCGATAGAGACAACAAATCTGGTGAAGATCCTATTTTTCTAATACAAAAATCCTTAAATTGTTGTTCTCCTCAATATCTTTGTAATATTCCGACTAATCTTGAAACTGGTGTAATAAAAATTACAAACGTAACCCCTGAAATTGTATTAGTGGGTTGTTATAGCACTCTTGACTTTACTGTTTCTCAGACAAGTGTGGGATCAGCTTTTTCTCTCACAATCAGTAAACTCTAAAAGTCCATGTTTTGTCTTTGGTACCTTTAATTCTCATAATGTTGTCTGGAACTGTCCAAGAAATGATTTAAGTGTAATTAGGCTTCTTAATTCCATTTCCGAGTGAGACCTTACCTTAATTAATTTTACTTAATTAATTGATTCCTATAGGAAAAACATTCTAAATTTAGATTTAATTCTCTCATTTTCTAATAACAGACAAAATTAAGCTTAAAGACTTTGAGTATACTTAGGTATCGGATCAGTTTCCAATAAATATTAAATTAACAGTTGAAACAGTGCAATATATTCAAAATTACCATCGATTTACGTTCAAAGGGACTGATTGGACTAACAAGGAAGACTATCAAACCCGAAAAATCCAAAAACTCTGAAACTCGGTACACAAGTAGTGTAGATCTCTACTATCACCAAACTAGTTTTTGTTGGTGTTAATTTCCAATTTAAGAGGGTTAAATCAACCTTTAAAGTTTTAGCATTTTTCAGTATTTTCAGTATAACTTTGTAATGGTAAGAGATAGGACAAAACAAACAATTTGACGGTAAAATATGTTAAAAATTATACGAAGAATTCAGACGTAAACGTAAAGTAAAAGCTCTAACATGAGAAAAAGGAGGAACAGTAAAATTTAACTCTTGCAAATTGAAAGTGAAGGCTGAATTTTTCGTGGCGGTGAATGTGGAGGAAAGCAAATGTATTAAAAGAGAAAGGAAGGATAATACTCGAAGAGGGAAAGAGAAATTACACGAAACGAAGATGGAAAATCTGGTGGAACGATGAATAATCGTGTGCGATTATCTGAATTATACGACGCAGCGCGGTCAGGCAGTGTTAAATTATTGGCCAAGCTTTCGTACGTGTCGTCCAGCCAAGATTTTTCCTGTCAAATATTCTCGTTAATAATTTCCAAAAAGCGAACAACGTGCTGTACCAGCCGGCCGCTTTAATCACTGTGAAATTCACAATGCGAACACCACCAGTTTGAATAATGCGGAATCGTAACTATTCGCCCAAGCAAGTGCTACTTTACATGTATGTATATTCTATTGGCAATGGCTATTTAGCGTTCACGTATCATCTGTATAACCCGATCAGAGATGTATTTCGTCGCTTATTAAATACTTCTGCCATTTTTTTTATATAATTGATAGTTATAAATACATAATTAAATTTGCTTTCATAAAAAGAAATGACGTGTTTCCAAAATTCCTCATCTTTATTAATATATTTTATAACGAACTCCAATCTCTTATCTTTGTTGATCTTACTGATCATTATTATGCCATTTAATTATTAATCTTCTGTCAGAGATATTGGTTTCTGGCTATTTTGCGCATATAATGAATTACAAAATTGTTGGCGTAGAAAAACATTTAATAGAAATATGAAAAATGAGGAGATAATAAAGTAGCTTCCTATATTTCTTATTTGCAAATGTATAATTCAGGCCTTAAGTTAATAAAACTATTAAATAGAACAATAAAATTATGATTTACAAGCATGAAAGAACAAACTATAATAATTTTTTGCATCGGTTTTTGTCGCAATGTTATTGGCACCCTTTCTAAAGCTTAATAATTTTGACATAATTAATATTTTCTTGGATGTTCTTTCTGTTTAATTATTAATTAAAGTCCTTTTCATATTGATTCTATTCCTTCCTTGAAATAATCAATATTTGGCTATCCTTTCATAAATCTATTTTATGGGTCGACTTGCTCAATAACAAAAGTTTAGTTTTATATCATTGAAAATTGAATGGTTAACACATAAAGTCCACATTTATTAAAATAAAAAGTCCAAAAACTTGTTTTTTTATTACTTTACTTTTCCCATCACTGACACTTTTTACGTGTGCTAATAATTTCGTGACTCAGTGTATTTTTAACACAATCTTTACAATCTCATTAATATTCACGGTTTTGATAAAGGGAAGCGTGTAACATCTATTGATCGTGCCAATGTTTACATTTTGTCATGCTCAAGCAATGTTTTTTTAATAAAATTGACATCGTTCGAATGCGTTCGTGGAGCGCATACAGTCGGTATTTTTAAAATATGTTTGGTAAATATTGTTAACGTTGTCAGATATTTATCAAACCTGGCGTGTTGTATCGTCATACTTGTGTATTACTAGTTACATAAAGTTCTTTTGGACGTTTGAATATTACCCCATGTCTTTGACTCTTAAACATTTCTTCTAACAGCGTTTGGACGTTTCTTTTGGCTCACTGTATACATACAAATTATTTAAAAAGGTGTTTAGTAATTTACTAACGGAAATTTAGTTATACAATTTGTCACTGTAACATAGAATGGGACCTTCAGTTCAAAAAATATATTTATCACTATTATTTTAAGAAAATAATGTAAAAGGAATGAAATAATTTTTACTATTTTGTTTAAAAATTATAGAATCTCACACGCATTATTTGTGAAATAATTAACTCAGTTGTTCAGTTCGAGATGCTAATTCTTTCTTATCAGAACTTTAACTTAAAGTAAAAATAGGCATTGAACTATTTAATTAGAGAAATATATTTGCATTGAATTCTTAACATTTTGACTAGCTTTTTATTTACTTCTGTGAATAATATATAATTTGAGAAATATTAGTATTTACCTAGTAACGATTCTATATGTGATAACCCGAATAATAATTAGGTAATGATAACAGTTAAATATAGAATTCCTAAAGAGAGAAAGAAAATTAATTCTGATTTGCTGAAGTTTGTAACTTGAATATTTTGAATAAACAGTTATACTTTTAAAATATAGTATCTACATGAATAAATGAAATAAGTAACCAAAATACGTTACTTCTATTAGAAACACAAGTCTAGTAATGGAAAAATATTAGCTATTATTATAGAAAATCTAAAAATTGTAAAGTTTTGTATGTGTCATAATCAATCATTTTTAACTTTCCTAATATAATTAAAAATCTATTTCCATCTAATAATAGTAATTCTTTACATTTTCAGATTATCACATGAATGTCAAATTTGTAATTTTATATTCTTCCGGTACCCCACTCATCCGAGACATTTACACTTTTCAATTGAATAATATAATCAACTTGATATAAAATTTGTATACGAAAATATACAATAACCGTTTCCATTCTTGATGTAATTAATGTAATTATAGAAAATAAATGTTAATTAATAACTAAATGATTACGTATTCTTTATTATTTTTAATCGTTGCTCCAATAAGAAAATTGGATTGTATAGATATGAACGCTTGCAAGTAAAGCATAGAATCTTACGAATAACAACAAATTAAAATAAATCGTTATAAAAATCTGGTAAAAAAAGCTGCGTAGGAAAGAAAAACGTTTGGTGTCGATAAACGATACATCGTTTTCAATTTCCAGGAATAATCCGAAATCTAAATGGAGAGTTTGTCGGAAAACAGAGGAAAGGTAGAACGTGGTTATGATTCTGTTTTACGGTCATTCATTGTGAATGCATGGAATTTTTCTTTACGACGCACATGAGATTCAAGCCATGGCAATAAATTTCGATTATAACGTGTACCTTGCAGCTTTTCCCACAGTTTTTGTTAATTTCAGCAGAGAAGTTATTATTAAACCAACGAATAATCGTCACTCCTCAATGAAAATTTCACGAAAATATAACAGTTGGCTCTACATAAGCCACGGATTGATTTTCGATAATGCACTTTTAGAAGTCTCAAAGGAATTGTAATGTAAAATGTTCGAGTAAAATATTATTAAGACATGAGAAATAATATCCTCTTTGGAATATAATATAGAATAGTAGAATACCGAATAGCTGATTTTGTTTAAATTGAAGGATGTATTTCTATGAAAAAAAAATCAAAGTAACTTGAGGGTGTAAATCAACATCTTTTTCGAAATAACTTTTTATAATAATTATACTTATTATACACTTCACTTAACACAAAAGTATCTACAATAATATTTAGGTAGAGAAGAAACTAGAAGTAACTAGAAAATATTATATGATTATAATGGAAAAGTTTAAAATGTCTTTATAAACAAAAATATAAACACCGCTGTGTTGGGAAATCTAATGCAGAATAAATTAGATATTGTGTTTTAACATCATGTTAGTGTATGGTGATACAACTAGTCAAAATATAAAATTCTTCAAAACACTACATTTACATTTATGTAATTCAAATAAGTTTTACATGATTCTATATACTTTTCTTCATCAATCCCTTAGTTTAATTTTCATATAGTTATATAATTCACTATCTTCTAATTATCTGATTCTCCTCCTGACTTTCTGTAGAGTGAAAAATTATTAATAATAAAACTTGCAAATCAATATTGAACTATTTCTCTACTCATATTATAATGTTTGTATTCCCGTTTCAATAGCTTTCGTGGCGTTTGCAAATTTTCATTTTCATAAAGAATTGGTTAAATATTTCAATTACTCATGACATGAAATACTGAAGTTTTCACAATTTTTTTTCACAGATTTTCTATTAGGACAATAGTATCCATCCCATAATCTCAAACTTTGCAAAAACGACATTTCATAAGCATCAACCTAATGATTAATGCACAAACTACTAATTATATTATCTATTTTAATAAATCACATAGCGTTTAAGTAAAATTCTTGTAATTCTTAATAGTGCCTATCGGGGTAAGGTTTGTATTTTTGCACAAATGCTGTTACCTATTTGACATGGACTAGGTTTGAAGTGGTCAAATCAAAATTAAGGATGGTCACTTCTGACGTATGTTCCTGACTATCCTTTTAAGATGTTATTAGCTTTAGTTGTGATTATCTTTCAGACACCAGGTGCAAACCCAAAAATGTATTGGCCTGGTAAAAACGTGTGTTTTCCCAGAAAAATGCAAGCTTAATTCTATTCTTCACTGACTCCTCGAGTCCAAATTAATTAAATGTTGAATACCGCTAGTGTCCTCGAAAAATTACAAGCGTTTACCGCTCGCATTATAATCCTGTTTCGTGCATGCCTTAACGGCATAATAATGCGTTTGAATCAAATTGAACTTAGATCACGTCAATCGATAAACTTTTCAAAGTAAAATTTATTTGCCAAGTTACAACTCCTCATCTTAACTGTTAGAGTAGTTAATAAAAATGGAGGAGGAAAGTAAATAGTTAGTACATGTAAAAAGTTATGAAGGGAATCAAAGATACTGTAGTCAGTTGTATGCACTCCGCAATAGAAAGATAGGTTCACTTTTTTTTTAAATAATCGTGCAATATGAAAATTATGAAATAAGAGAATTAAAGTGGCCCAATCGTTTACCAAATACGAATATAATAAAAAGCATATAAGGATTGCTTGTGAAATATGTATGCGAAACTAATAGGTAATGTTCAACAAAGGTGGATTAAAAATTGCGATTGAGGACAATTGGACAAACATTGACGGAAAAGGTTTCTAAATCATTGTACGATACAATTCGAAATCAGATTTTTTAATTAATTCAACGGTACAGTAAATATACACACTGTTAAAATAAACTGTGAGAACTAGGAAGAAATTATTTTTGTAAGTAAATGTAATAACTATGATTTTAAATATAACCTTTGAATCAAGGTCAGAAAATTCTCTAAAGGCTAAGATACGTTAAATAAATAGAAATCAGTGAACCTATCTTTCTGTCGTGGACTGTACGTGCCTGCATTCTTTTTCATCTTTTAGCTGTAGTTCGCTTACCTCACAGTAAATTTATTTCATACGTTCCTCATTTAAGTTTCCTCAATCTTGCCAGGAAATAACATTCAATCTCACTTTTCCTCACTGTGCAATGTAACCCTACCACAACAAATCTTCAGTAAAACCATCACCACTATTACGGTTACTCGTCGTAGCGAAGTTTTATCCAAATAAAGTTAAAGAAAGAAAGAAAAAGAAGCAAGGAGACGAAAGAAAAAGGAAGACGTGGCACACGATACAACGCCTCATAGTCACGGAGATTGCCGGCCGAGCGACCTCGTAACGAAAGGTTTAGGGGAAGTTTCACGCCACCTTAACAACGCTCGAACACACTCAATACTCCAAACCTTAGCTCGTGTTCGCTCTAGTAACCGAGCTAGTTATGCTGCAAGGACGTGCAACGTTGTTAGAGACGTTAATTAAGGAGCTTCAAGAACATCGGTCTCTTCTACCTCTGTGTGCAGAGAAGGAGAGAGTCGGTGTGTTCCTGTGGAAATGAGATTGTAGGTTCTATGAAACCTAGCTGCAGATGAGGCACGCATCACACGCTCTGTGTATGCACGTACAGAACATGCCGAATACGTTATTGGAAATGTTGAACGTAGCGGAGAGCTTTTCAGACTTTAGTAATTCTTTCGATGGAAAAACTTAGGTAGCTTAATCAATCAAAAATAAAGTTTTTATAAGAGTTTAGTGTCAGAAAGGGGACAATACATAGAGATAGAGAAATTTATAAAATATCTTTAATTGTCAATCGGTACTAACAAGGGAAGGCTCTCAACTGGTCGACTTCGATTTTAATGAGCTTCTATAGAATGGTAAACTATGAGCCCCTTATGGTGCGTATGAAATATTAAGCGTAGTTACTTAATAGTTATAAAGAAATATGCAATTTACCCAGAGAATTCCGCATTAGAAGTCACATGTCATTTCAATTTCACCGCGACTGTTTTGTCAGAAAGCACTTATACGCATAGTATGTCAACAGGTATGTAATTTTACGTGTGTATCTTTTTAAAACTATTATGTAACTACGCTTAATATTTCATACACATCATTAGGAGCCCATAGTTTACCATCCTACAGAAGCTCATTAAAATCGAAGTCGATCAGTTGAGAGTCTTCCCTTGTAAGGATAATGAGGAAACGAAAAAACGCTGTTACCGATAATGTTATCCCATAAGTAATGCGGTATTTAGATTTTCACAGAAACAATACTACGGTAAAGTAGTTATATATGAATAATTACTAATAGTTAGCCATTTTACAGTTCACCAATATTCTTACAAAATAAATAAAATTTCTGGCATATTCAAAAAATGTTCCTCACAAATTTTCAGAGCTCAATTTGAGACAATGGATGAATTCCTCACCTGTGTCGATTGGAACAAGATCCATTTCTCAACTGAAGTATAACAGGAAATTAACGGACAGGAATGAAATATCAGATTCACAACGTAAGCAAGATTTCACCAACAACAATTACAGTGAACTTCCGCAATGGTATAGTTAAATAGGAACCGCTTCGACACAGAAGATAATATCCGAAAGGAATTTAATTTTAGAGTTTGCAACGATTCGACTGCAACAAACACATCTGTGTCGCAAGTGAATCGAAAATTTAAAATAAGAAAGAAAGCTCTCTGCTGAACATAGAAACAATTGGCTACTCCATACCGAATTTGTGTATGTATTACAGGTAACCCCACAAGATAGTTCGACGTATCTATGTGCGTCAACATAACCTTATTGTTTATAGCGGTTCGGCGTGTACGTATGTATACGTTTCTCGACATACTTCCGTTTTCTTTTTATTTTATCGTTAATATATTACATATTAAGGCACGTATGTTGCATTACGCGTATTCTGTGACCTTTATTTAACATGGAAAGTGTTTGCTTGATTCTGTATGTTTTACTTGTAAGGAATACATAACAAACATACAAGTGTATAATGAAATAGCAATACCAAGTTAGTTGAAGTGTTTTGATTACATACAAGGTATAGAATGGAACTATCATAAAAATATTTTAAGATATTTTTATATGCAAAATGTAGAAAATAAACACAAAACTATAAATTTTTTGCAATCGAAAATGTGAAAATCAAAATTGTAACGGGAGCTACGTAGCCGTTGGGCAGTGTAAAAAAAATACATCGGATGATGGGTCTATCCTGCACTTCGTCTGAGATTTAGATTCTACTGAGTTACGAACCATTGTTGAGGATAGCGATGATGATTGGTTATCTGAGACACCTCTAGAAGGCAATGTCGAAGAAATTGATTACGCACAGCATGAAAATATTGCATTTGTAATTGACGACTTAAAATGCTAATGAGGCAGACGACGGTTTATATTTCGATAATTGAAATTGGACGCTAGTTGACTTTTAATAAAGAGGTATCAATATACAATTTCCGGGAAATCTAGGAATAAAAAAGGAACTTAGTAATGTCGTAGACACATTCTTACTATTTCGTAAATATAAAAGCAGGAACGAAATATTTTGTTGGTATCCAAACTGTTAGATGGAACTTTGCTTTACGCAACGTTTTCAAATTTTCCACACAGTTCAAACCTTTCAATGTTCCTTTTCAATGTTTAAGTAAATATGTTACTATTGAATTACTATTCTGTGTTTCATTAATACACATCAAAAATTTAGAGTAAATCGGATCAAACAGTATCGTTTCATACGAATATAAAGAACATACTGTCGATTTACTGAATTTACCTAAATGATCGTCTAATTCACTAATACGTTCGTGCGAAGTTATCGATTTGAAGGGTTAATATGTAGTAATCCTTAAAATACGGAATTGATGTGTGTGAAAACATATATAGGTTAAATATTAAAATGTTTTAAAAACATGACTTGGTGTTAGATGGTTGGCTATCTGTCGTAACTGTATGTTAATATTCTAAACGATCTCACCGTTCACAAATCGAATTATTTGGAGAGTCTTGGCAATACTCTTGGGAAACGCAACGAATGCCGCCCATCTTGGTAATCAAGGAGTTTGTAAACTGGTGAAGTAAATTAACAGGGAGCCCAGGGGTGCACGATCTCTATATCCGCGATTTTCGTTTGCGCGCCACATAATAGGTTTAGAATAGGTCATCAACTATGATGGATACAGAAGCAGGGTTTTAGCCATATAACACGCAGAAGTGGAGACTGTCTGAGTTCATACAGCAATTTTGGTCCCTGACTTCTGCATTAAACGGTCGGTTGTATCATAAAGTTCTTTAATTATTATCATTTCTCAAAAATGGTTTGCTAGACGGTGCAACATAAACTCAATTGCCCTAATTTGTCTTAGTGGTACTTAACGAGCAAGAGCGAGTGTAGCACAAAAGATATGTTCGTGTAACACGCAAGTGAACACAAACAGTCGACTAATCGTAAATTCGACGGACAACCGTAGCTATGTATTTGCTGGCGGTTGCCTACAGCCAATGATCGTACCGAAGAGAATAAAGGATTTGAGAGAGAATGACTACGAAATTTACTTGCAGAGTTGATATAAATTGCAATCACAACACTTTTTTCTGAGAAATGGACAGAGGAAGATATGTGAGTACACCGGTGAGCCATTGACTAACATCAGTTCAAGGTAGACCAGTCATTTATAGAAAGCGTTCTAAACTTCAAGTTGAAGTTTCAATACTGTAAATAAGCAGAGGTATTTTGTGCTTCTTACCATTTAGAGTAATAATTTTAAGAATTACGTTCAATTTAACTATGGTAGTTAATAAAGTTAATTCTTGATAGTACCACATAATTTAAAAGTTACATATCCATATATTTAAATTTGTTTAATTTTATCTTATTCGTATATCACTGTATTATTCCATCTCTTTCTCATTGTATTAATGCCAGTTAATCAGTTTTCAGATTGAAACGAAAATCTTTACTTAATTACAATTTCTTTTATTGTAAAAAATAAATAAAAATCATGTCATAGAGAGATAAAGGATGGAATTCCAATGCAAATTTAGAGATCCATTATGTCGAAAATAATTAATTATTGCAATACTTAGTTATAATCCTCAATTTTTTAAAAACGCTGTTGCCCTATTCTACTTTAAACTAGTAATGTTCCATGTGTCATTAAAATGGTAAGAAGGCGAGGTAGCCTCCGGATGATTCTATATGAGAATGGTCTATCCTATGCTTCAACGGTGGATAAGCACAGTATACTGAAAACTTGTGGGCTGTTATTATTGTAACTGCGTACGTAGAAAATCCAACGGAACGTGTGGAGAAGAAGTGGCAAGAATTCTCGAGAACAAAGTTAGTGGATTAAAGGGAACCTCAGCTGGATACTTTGGAAGTGCGAAGACTGAGTTGAATAAGTGTTTTTGTTTCCACGGTTAACTCTTTGCGGCACCGAATTGGATTCCATGTTTCGTTCCATGCCGCTTTGCAGAACAGTTTGAGAGTTTTAGTGGCACTTTGCGGAATAGGTTGAGTTTCAGGTTTTCATATTTAAACGCACATCTAGATATATTTCTGACGTGAGTACTTAATTTCATAAAAAATGATAAATTAGCATAAGCACATAGACAGAAAAGTAGGACATAGAGTAATGTAAAGTATGTATAAAAAAATTATACTACAAGCGGGCAAGGGGCGATTCTACACGAAAAAATAAGTCGCAAAAAAGAATAAAATTTTTTCACATGAGACTTTGCTTTCGAAAAAACCAACCATAAAATTCCATCAATTACACGTGCACTTGAGAGGTAATGGGAGCCTATTGAACGGATTTCTTTGCATTTAACTACTCTATTTACATTTGCCGTCAACGTTACAACTTCTTAGAAATTGAACCACTGCACAAAGTTTCAATAATCCATTTATTTTGTTAAACATCAAATTGCTGAAAATGTTTTCCGTTTCGTTTTAAACAAAGTGTTGCTTGACGAATGAAGGAAGCATGAATTGGAGATGATTCGTACCAGTGTTGAATTTGGTGGTTGCTATTTAATACGGTTTATGGATAAATTGGAAGGAAGACACTGTCGCTGATTACTTGTATAATTTATGATAAGTGACTTGTATTTGAAATTTAAGCGTGTTGTATATAGTGTACACGTGTGCGTCACCTAAGGATAGTTTGTCTCGTTCGATGGTTTGCGCGACTCTCCTCAGTGTTTAGATCTCGTTGATTCGTTCTTCTTAATTTTGGTGATTATCAATTAGCGAACCTAGAATGAACGGAAGCACCTCTTTCCTTGCACCTTTCGCGCGCTTTTCAGGAAAAAGGTGTCATGGTGGTAGTTTAGCTAAAACGTGGTCCAAGGCGTAGGGGTGGTATGCTTTACGCTGGGTATTCCGTAGGTCTCAAACTTGGAAGTTTATGGCAGTGTAATTACTACTGAGAATTGAAGAACGAGAGGAAACTAACTAACCATAAGTAATGTTAGGATTAAGTAGCAAATAGTCACGGGAAATATCACACAAAGTAGTTGCCTAATTCTAAGAAAAGTGTAAAAGAAGGCGAGAGAAAATATTTCGAATGCAATGGTTGAACATTTTAACATTTACTGCAGAAGTTAATAAAAAGTTGAATATTTTGAGAAGTATTTATTTTTCCGATATTATACACTAATACTTTTTTTTATTCAAAATGATACGAAGAATCGAAATACATACAAAAATTGTAGAGTTCCATTTAAAAGATAAGTGCAATTGCACGTTGCAACTGCATCGATGTACTTCTAAAAATAGATTGCAGTACAAGATGATAGAGCTTATTAAGTAATACAAAATTGTACCCTACCATTTTTTTTCTATCGTCAATAGGAACAGAGCTATACCACGGCACAGTTATGAGATACACCCTGCGTACACATTGTTAGAGTTTCTTCACGTACTAGTTATGATAAGTAGTCAGTTTGAGCTGAAAATTATAAAATCCTATCGATAGTAACATTATCAAAGCTAGATTTAGTTAAAATGAAAGAAATGGAGATGATGCATAACAGTTACATGATTTCGATCAGCATCATATTCATATGTTTCATTTTTTACAACTTTCCCAACGTTTCTCGATAAAGTGATAAGGACATTTTTTTGTTCCTCGGATGTCACTGTAAATGGTCCTGTAAAAATTATTCATTTATAGGCGAGGCTAAAAATGACCATTTTTTTATCACCTTCCTTTGCAAATTTCATGGGTATATGTTTGTTAAACAATTCCGTTACCGGAAAAATGATGACTTAACCTCCCCCCCCCCCCCAATGTTATATAGACTCCAACATATTTTAATATGAACAAAATCTCTGACGTCGAAGTTAAAAACGAATCGATTTGGCATGAAATGACATGGAAGAGTGCTCACCGTCATCATCTGAATTTACTCTGAGGAGTGGAGGAAATTGAGAGGTAAAAGTAGAAATAACAGATGTCACATCCATAAAGTAACATAATCCATATATAATCCACATAATAATCCACGTTCGTCCAGAGAAAATTGACATTAACGTATTAGTAAATTTATTGTGATAATAACCATAATTATTACGAAATAATTTACGATTCCTGTAGATCATTGCGTATTCTGTAAAGATAAAAATATTTTTCGCATCTCTAAAATTATGATCTATCAGTTCACAAAACAAAGCGGAACTGAAATTAAGTTGATAAAACAATGAACAGTTTGTCGTCGTAAAGACTCAGTATTACAAAAACAATAAACATATCCCAATCTGCACGTTTATGTCACTTAACATAAACGTCACATATCTCTTTTTATCTCTTTAATAGCATTATCATACTTTACATATTCATTATAGCTTTTTAACAAAGTATTTATGTACCCTTTCGTTATATGAGATTCCAGTTTTATTTTTACTTGCAGTACATACTAGCAAAATATGAGCGAAAAGTGCGAGTCACCCCGTATACAAACAAAACTCAATTGAAACTGTGTAATCCAATTTACTTGGACTCGTTTTAATAAACAAAATCATAACAATTTATTGGTACTAAGAAGAAAAAGTAATATCTATAAAACTTTAATTTTTTGTATGTCAAATGACAAGTATTGTTCGTTGACTTCGACGGTCGAGCTGCAGTGCCTTTCGTTTAACAGCTATATGTTTTTTCGAAGTTGGCTGAGCTTTGTCGCTGAATTCAAACATATTGTAGAGATAGCTAGTTGCAGTTGCTAGTTCTCATTTTATTATGAAGAAACAGATTTCCTTTCTTTTTCAGTTGATTGTAGTAGAATATATAATTCACTTTTAAAACATGTACTGAATTTTAATAAAGATGTCTTTAATCGAATATTATGACCTTTTTAAAAATGTGTTTCATATTAGGCGACTTTGCCCTGCTATGCCAAATACAGTAATTGGACGAACACTTATGCGGCCGACTGTATATGACAGTTACTTCGAGGTCCATCATATTCAACGTATGGCTTGTGGTAATAGTTATATGTACATTGCCTCGCCCGTGTCCTTACAATTAGTTAGCCATAAGTCAGTTTGTTCGCATTAATCTTTCAACTTCTGACATTAGCTGTGCGTCAGTTTACTAGAATTTCTATTTAAAACCCAACTTAACTACCATATTCGGGCTACACCTGGACTTCGTGGAATAAGGTTGCACATTATATACAGAAAGCGTAAAGTAATAAACACAAAGTGTAAACTATCATAAATAAATAGAATATACATGAACAACAGCAAGTACTGCTAACAAAGGAAACTATCAGATTTTTTAAACATTTTATCACGTTATATAAAAGTTGAAATTTTTGCATTTATCTCAAATGTCCTATCACAATAATACTTTCTTTATTATTTTACTACAAGTATAAAAATGCTTACAATTTTTATCCGACCCTCTATTTTGTTAGTTACGGGCTAATGAACCCTCTCTTCTACCTGTAACTAGGATAACATTGACTTGTTATACCTATAAAAAGTACTAATAGCCAAAATTGTATTGATCCGAAGTTATAGTAGCACTTAAAATAGTTCCGCTTGACTGTTTAATATATTTAATGTTTTTATAAAATATATTTATATTATTTTATATAATATATAATATATTTAGTTATCGGTACGATATTTGAACCGGAAACATAGTCAGCAGTCATTATGTGAAAGACGCAGCAGAAAATGTTGATATTGTCACTAGTAAACGTTATCACAAGACGAGAATAAAGTACGTATAATTCAAATATAAGAACTGTAGACGAGGTACAGAATAGACCTATCATGCAATGTATCTTTCTGTCACACGGTCCAAGGGCTACCTATCTCTACTACCACTTTTACTTTTACATTTTCGAGTGCGTGAAATCTATAGTTTTGCGTTTGCTTCTACATATTGCATATTAAAATACTTTAAAAAAGTATTTACATTCCTTTTCAGGAAAGAAAAAGAAAGATATTCTTTCGAAAATTCTGATTTTTGTAGGTGTCGGTATTTCAGAGCATCCGACACGAAGTCCCATAAGATAAGTCTATTTTGTACCTCGTCTGTAGGGGTATATAAATCATGCGGGGTTTAATAGGATTACGTAACTGGTCATGGAGCCAAAGTAACAATGGACACTGAGAACTACTTCCAAGGTATTTAATTTCTGGCTTTGGCGACATCATTTAATCGCTCACATTGCCTAGCAATTGCACCGGACTTTTTTATGTAGTTATCTTAAGAATAATGTGTCTGCGAAACAAACGAAACACAATTGAGCACGTAAAAAGATACAATTTAAGAAACCACACAATATTAAAAAAGGACTACCTAAACGTGAAGGAATCCAATTTCTTACTGTTTCCAATTATTTTACTTTTGCTGCCATTAAGTTTCTAAATCCATAGGGATTTTTATTTGGAATATTATTTGACTCTAAAAATTATTTA
Source organism: Eucera pruinosa (assembly GCA_028830335.1). Classification (NCBI taxonomy): domain Eukaryota; kingdom Metazoa; phylum Arthropoda; class Insecta; order Hymenoptera; family Apidae; genus Eucera; species Eucera pruinosa. Next base: position 1,384,806 of record JAMYCR010000008.1, on the reverse strand, counting down.
GAATATAATAATTTTTATACCGAAATCCCTAATTTCTATTGTTTTTGAAAAATTTCTGTTTAAAATTCACATTTCACCTTCTAGGAAATAGTAATATTAACATTGAATCGTTTTATATTTTATAGATTTTGTACAAGTAGGGATATACTTTATTTTTGCAATAAGAGGCAATTGAATATGATTGATAATAATTTAAAGTGGGTGAAATAAAGAAGAAGCAATATTTTTATGCTGTTATCATAATTTTTGTAGTAAAACTTTTTGAATTAGGTTAAAATTCCGCCCCGAATTTTTAATTTAATTTAAGTATATTTAATTTAAGCATGTACCACAGTTTTCCACAGTAAATCGTATGGTAGACATCGGGAACTTCGAGTTGTAATATTTTCTGATGTACCAGTACCAATAATTATAGAAAGATATTGTAATATGGCCTTACATTCATCAGCGATGCCAAACGAAATTGTGAAAATGGACTTATTTAATTTATAGCGAAGTGCAACGTACAAGCACAAAATAAGTGCATTTCTTATTAGTTATGTGCTGCAAAATACAGAAATTAAAAAACAAGGTAAATATGTGACGCGTTTAAGAAGGAAAAGAATATTTGACTTTTTTCTCAATTGCGAAGCGTAAAGAAAAATGCTATCTGGTAATCAAGCTTGGTTGAAAGGAAAATTAATATTTGACATAAAACCTGTAGGTGCATCCACAAATGGCATTCACAAGAATCGACCTAAAAAATTATTTCAAGAGAGTAGAAGAATAATCGGGCGAAGGAACTTCAATTTGTGGCAGAGATAAGTTTACACAAAAGAAGTGTAACAAAAGTTGTTCACACAGTTACATCTACATTCGGAAAAATTGCAAAGAAATAAAAGCACGTCTTTTCTCTCTAGAAAACATGTTATTTCTAAAATTGACAATTGAAAAAATACTAGCTCTGGATATAAATACTGTTTGCTGTAAGGCAACATAAAGCTTCCACAGAGATTTCTAAGTCCCCCGTTTCCAAACACGGCGAGCCGTACGAACGTACCGCTCGGGACTTATTAAGCTGTAATAAAAAACGCAATCTAGAGACTTCGAATTTGCGCAGCGTTCAGAATCGACCATCTATATAGCGTTACATTCCACACATACTTCCGAAATTTTAATAAATGATTTATGTTAAAAAGATCGTTGTACTTTATTCCGTCTAAAAGTCAGCAGAAATCAATCAATTATATATTGTCTACGTTATATCTTAATTATCGAAATTTAATAATCATTTTAACAGACTGAACGGATATAATAAAAGAGATTAAAATGGTCGGATTGAAAATGACCAAATTTATGGTTCTTAAAACATCTGAAATATAAATAAAACATCAATCTATTAGTCCAAAAGAAGTATGAAAATACAATGATTTGCTGAAAATATATGTAATGGGAACAACATAGACAAAGTAAATAAAGTGAAAGTTACATAAAACGAAAAATTAGAAACTTTGGTTTTAAATAATCATTACTGCGAAATGGATACATGAAATGAAAAAATTTAAACACTATTTTAAACCAGAGGCAAAAACACCGAAATCACGTTATCGGCACGGAAATTCTAATTATTCGTGCGCCGAGCAGATTTTTGGGTATTTTCTTCTGCAAGTTAGGAGGGACTATAAATTACGTTCTAATACCGATAAGGTAAGATAGAATCTATGTATATATGATATATATTTATACGTGCATAAACAGATGCGAGACATCTATTGCATAATTGTTAACCTATGTTAAGTATCAGTAATATTCGAGCAGTCGAACGAGACAGACGTAAGTCAGCAAGGTGTAAACTAAGCTGGTGATCTTGTGAACTTACCGAATAAGCAAACATATAAACCTACAATCGCCGCTATACAATAACTCCCCAGAAAGGATTATTGTATTTCCAAATAGCCTACGGCAATAGCCGTAATAATGTCTAAGAACAGTGACCAAACCTCTCAGATAAAAATTCGGAGAAGTGGCAGTAATTACACTGTAGTGGAAAACAACACTAAAAAAACTAATGGGATGACTGCCCAAATTAACCAGGTTCTCGACGGCATGGACACCGACGAAGTAGCCGACGACCTGGACGATAACGAGTGGGAAAAAACTAAAACCAAAAAACGTAAATATGGTTTATCTACTACTTTAGACAACATCGAAGGTGAGAAATTGCTCACAGATATGCCTATTACAAGTCCTGTCAGAAGAAGAGGTGACAACAGACCAACCTCGCACACCAACACAAACCAAACCGCCACCGATATTTATAACAGCAAATGTAATCGAACCGTTAAGACAACTGTTAAAGGAAATCGCAAACAATGATTACACTATCAAACAATTGCACAATAACCAAAACAAAATTCAAACAAATACACCAGAGACTTATAAAAAAGTAGTTAACGCACGCAAGGAAAAAGATGCGAGCTTCTACACTTATCAATTTAAGAAAGACAAAAATTACAAAATAGTACTAACAAGGAGAGGCTACAGTTGGTGGGCCGCCGATTTTAATCAAACTTTTCGTAGTGATTCTAGACTAAAAATATGCTGCATATGTCCAAGCGTTTTTGACAATACCCATCATTTATGAAGATATTTAACGTTTAATTTTTTTGATGTCCTTGTACATTAGTTTGTAAAATAATATACAGTGGTAGGATTAGGAAGGATGATGTGGCAATAATTTCGTAACCGGTAAATCCAGAGTTCAAATCCCCGTATGGGGTTTATAACATTTCTATTAAATTGTATATTTGTTTTTTGTCTATTCACATTTTTTATTCTACTTTCACTTTTTAAAAAAAGGACATTTTTGTGATGTTACTGATTCTTCTTCTTGACAAATTATATTATTGTAAGGTTAACGTTTTATGTAAAACCAATACAAAAACATTTATTCATCAATGATCGCTTACAATTAATTGTTTTCTTTGGGAACACAGAGCTTGAGGTGGTATATATCGTAAAACTAAACGAAACATAAACATTTTTAACATTGCGAACATTTGATAAATGCTAATTTACTACACATACATTTGTTCTTCCGCAATGCGTCAGAGAATCAAACTTGGTTGACGTTCTAAAAACAAAATTAATAACAAATAGATCAGTTTTTTACAATGTCAACCAAATTTGTTTTCGTGGCGCATTGCCGAAGAACAAATGTAAGGGTAATAAATTAGCATTTATCAAATGTTCACACTGTCGAAAATTGTTATCTTTCGTCTGTTTTTACGATTTATACCACCCCAAACTTTGTGTTCCCAGAGAAAACAACAATTAATTGTAAGGGATCTTTGATAATAAATGTTTTTATATTTTACACAAACAGATGTATATTATATGTATATAATATATACATAATATAATTTGTATTGGCTTTACATAAAACGTTAACCTTGTAATAATGTAATTTGTCAAGAAAAAAATCAGTAACATCACAAAAATGTACTTTTTTAAAATAGTGAATGTAGAATGAAAATGGTAAATAGACAAAAAATAAATAATACAGTTTAATAAAAATGTTATAAACCCATACGGGGATTTGAACTACGGATTACCGGTTACGAAACTATTGCCACATCATCCTTCCTAATCCTGCTACTCTATATTCTTTTACAAACTAATGTACAAGAATACCAAAAAATTCAACGTTAAATATCTTTATAAATAATGAGTATTGTCAAAAACGCTTGGACATATGCAGCTTATTTTTGGTCTACAATCACTACAAAAAGTTTGAATAAAATCGGCGACCCTCCAACTGTAGCCTCTCCTTGTAAGAGGTATACACTCAAAAACTATCATCAATGATATCACAGACGAACTAGAGAAGTTAAATCACAGAGTAAGATTAATCAATAACATAGTTCAGTACGCCACAAGAACTCCGCTTTTGTTGTTCTTTATTCAACTAGAACCTAGTGACAACAACAAAGAGATTTTCCAAATTAACAGACTACTTAACACCGTTATCTCTTTCGAACCACTGAGAATTAAACGAGTAATTCCACAATATATTAGGTGCCAAGAATATGGGCACACAAAAAATTACTGCAACAAAACTCCTGCGTGTGTTAAATGTGCGAAGCATCACCTAACAATTGACTGTCTACACAAAGGCAAGATAGAAAATGTCAAATGTTTTAACTGTCAAAGTAATCACCCAGCAAGCTATAAAGGTTGTATCACAAGAGAACAACTACAAAAAAGAATATTTCCCACACTAAGGCAAAAAACACTCACAACAAACTCAAACACATGGACACATAATACCACACAAACCACAAATACTATTACTACACAGGCCAGAAACAATATAACATATGCAGAAGCAGTTATCAACCTTAGCCCAACCCAAACGGCTACACCAACTCACTAACACTCATTCCAAAGCAACATAAACTTACAAAACAAGAACAACAACTTGAATGCCACAGATATGGAAGAAATCATACAGCTAATCACCCACTCTGCCAAAAAGACTGAAATCCTGATAAATATATTCAAACCTGATAAAACAACTATCGCAGCAAATCAATAAAATGCTAGAAATCTTAGCAATAATGTGTTGAACAAGCCTCAAAATAGAGCATAAAACGGTAATTGCAATCTGGAACGCTAATGGCCTCCCGCACAGGTTGTACGAACTAAAATTGTTTCTTACAATGCATGATATAGACATATTATTATTATCGGACACGCACCTAACACCAAACACCACATCAAGATCCCAAACTACACAATATACGATACAAAACACCCATCCGGTCGTGCACACGGAGGCACAGGAATAATAGTAAATACCAACATTAAACGTCACCTTCATAGTACAATTGCCCACCTATACCTACAAGCAACATGCGTATCAGCCGAAATAGAAAATCGAATAATAAACTTTGCTGCAGTCTATAATCCATCGAAATTCAAGATCACTAAGGATCAATTTAAACATTTCTTTAATGCATTGGGCACTAAATTTCTAACGGGTGGCGTCTACAATGCCAGACACTATTTCTGAGGATCAAAAACAGCTAACCCTAGCAGAAAAGTCCTTGAAGAAGTCGTACGAGAAAGCTCTTACAACTTGATCTCAACAGGAGAACCAACTTACTGGCCACAAGCAAACGATAAAACTCCAGATTTGCTCGACCTTGCAGTAACCAAAGGAATAAATAAAATCCAACTAACACCTCAATCATGTTTACACTTGACCTCAGATCACTCACCCATACTAATCAAATACGCAGAAAAGGAGCAGTAAGTCAAAAACCAGATAACCTATATAACCGCTTTACTAACTGGAGCATCTGTAGGGAACTGCTAGATGAGAACATAACTTGTAACATTTCACTAAAATCACCAAAAAATGTAGAGCAACTAAGAAAACAAAACGACCTACACTCAATTAATTAATTAAATTAAATCTGCAATTAAAAAAGATGATGGAACCTGGATCAGAAAGACTCAAGAAATGGCAAACGCATTTGCAGAATATCTTTGTTCGGTCTCAAGGACCGAACGAACCGACGGCCGTCAACTGTTTTATGACCGGGTACCTCCGAATCAACCCACGTGCCGATTAGGCGTCGAACACGCACAGGGTCCATCTTAGAACAGTCCCCGAAATACAGTAGTTTCAAATATTTAGCGCTTTCCCCATCCCTGCTTCCGAAGGGTACAAGACCGGCCGCGGGCCGTGGGGACGAACACTTTCACTGAAAACGCACAAAGCAAAACACGAAAAACAGAAACCACATCAATCCAACCATAGAATCACGGACTAATATTGTAGCTCGTTCAGCCAAAACCGATTTCAACTAGGCTCAATTTGATAAGGTCAATCCATCCGACGTCTTCGTGCATCGTCGCGTTCAAAGCGTAACGGGATTTACGACCCCGCGAAATTCAAACGGCAAATTGCGGTGCGCGAGACGTAACATTTGGTCCTTCGAACCGGATAAGCTGTGGAAGTGCTTGGTGTTTGATCTACATCAACGACCGAGGAGTGATTCGACTGGGCAACAGTGCATCCCTTCGAACAACACCTGCCACAGCAGCAGATTTCGTAGTGCAACTGGGACTCCGGAGCGCAACAACTCATCCACGGGCACCGATCGTCACGTGCCACAGGAGAACGGGAGAACGAGTGCCTTCAATATTATCAACTTCGTCTTCGCCTCAGCATAAGAGGGGGGGGGGGGGGGGGCAGACTCCGAGCATCACCGTAGGACCAACGTCGCCGGTGAAGCTGATAAAATCGTAAGTCATACTTGTTAAATTGCCATCCTTTCGTTCTCTTATTTCCTCCATCCGACGTCAATAACCGCAACATGGCATATGAAAGTAACGTCAGCACCAAGGCAGAGCTTATCAGAAAACGCGGCGCTATTAAAGCAAAATTAACGTCATTCGTTAAATTCGTTCTAGAACTTGATGACTCGAACACATCAAGTGTACATCAATTATGGCTTCGAATCGCAAAAATACAACAAGATTTCCAATAATTTGAAGCCATACACGACGCGCTTGAACTCGTTGCTTCCGACAGTTAATATGAATCGCGACTTACCGAGCGCTGCGAATTCGAAGACATATATTATTCGAAGCTCGCACAAGCGCAAGAACGTTTAGACGCATTCAAATAGAGCATCGACATCCGCGCAGCTTCAAATCGACGAATCTCGAAACCAACACGATGTACAACTTTCGGGTTCCGCTAACGTGTTACCCGTGTTACAATCACCTCTTACCATCGCGTCCGAATCTCACGTGCAGCTTCCGACTATGCATCTGCCAAGGTTCAGCGAAGCCTACGAAGCTTGGCCAGGTTTCGCTCATGCCTCTTGTTCCGCGATTCATGAAAATCCCAACTTCCGCGAGACGCAGAAATTAATTTATTTATGATCCTGTCTCACTGGAAAAGCCGCCGAAAAAATTGAGTCGCTAGAAACCACCGCTGCCAAATATTCAGTCGTATGGAATATTCTCGAACGGTATTATAACGACCCTACTATACTAATAAATAATCGAATTAAAGCATTCTTCGAATTGCCCTTATGTACACGATCGAATAATGGTTCCTTGGGTGAACTCGTTGATCAGGCGACGAAACACTATCGAGCTTTGCAAGCTCTTAATAGATCGTTCCTAGAAGCGTATCCGATTTACGCAATCACGTCTAAACTTGACGACGCAACGCGATTCAGATGGAGGGAGCGAACTCAGGGACAAGTTTTACCTTCTATAGAGGAGCTTTTCGAATTTTTGCATGCCAGGCGTAAAGTATTAGAAAGCGCGAATGACAAGCCCGTTAAAGAAAATTCGCCACAAACACGGTAGCTAAATAGGACGCAAGGGAGCTTAAAGGTAAATCATGGTAATAATATCGCATGCGCTACGACTAAAGCATCCTGCCATCTATGCAAGGATCACCATTTTACGTCTACCTGCCCAAAAGTTAAAAATAGTCCACTTAGCCAATGGTTAGATATGGTCAAAAAGGTAGGCCTTTGCATCAATTGCTTACGGCCATATCACACAGCCAAAGAATGTATCGCCGGTTCGTGCAACCAATGTAAGGGGAGACACCATACATTGCTACACAAGGAACCAAACACCGAAGGACAGGCCGCGATTCAGGTTGTAGCGGCTGGCCGTACAAACAAAAGCAACATTTGGCGTGCAAACGGCTAGCATGGTTTATGACTCGCGCGCCAGTAAAGCTATTTTTAAGGAAACCTTTTAGTTTCTTTCAACGCGTATGTCTCTAAGTAGCTCTTTCAAGAACTGCCTCAATAGCGACATGCGGGCATCATAAACCAGGGATTTCCAGAAGGGACTCGTTACAAGGCCCAGAGGCCCGCGACCAAGCGAGGTAGAATAACGGTCTCTAATGGAAATTCCGCTGCGCTGCCAAATCTACGAAGCGACAAGACACCCCCACCTATTCACCTTGCCCTTCCTAATGAAACGTGCTAAGGGCGCAAGGAAGAGGCGGTGAAAAAAAGAGAAAAGAGCCCTGATTGGCAAACACCGAAATATGTAGGTGACCAATCAGGGCAAAAGTAAAAAAACAGACGGGCGACCGAAATGACGAGTTAGTCAGTCACGAGCAAACCGTCGTCTACGAAATATCTCGAACAAGAATAAATAAAGTATAACAACCCCGTCACCTGTGATTATTAGTATCTGAACCCGCAGAACCACGTAACCATTCAAGGTCAACGTTTCGGCACTAAGCGCAAACATAGGGTCCGAGACGTTATTGTCAACCGCGGTAGCATACCTACTAGACGGAAAAGGTCATCCTCAGCTATGTCGCCTACTATTAGACTCTGGGTCTCAATCACATTTTATGATCGAACGCGCCGCGCATCGACTGGGATTACCACGAAACAAAATACAGATACCGGTAATAGGAATAAATCAAACCGCGACGAACATTAACTCGACAGTGACGACACGACTTCAATCCCGTATTAATAAATTCCAAACCAACGCTACATTCCTAATTATCCCAACCATTACCGAACCGTTACCATCGAGCATAATTTCACGGGCGGAATTGAAACTTCCAAAGAACATTCCACTTGCCGATCCCAGCTTTAATATTCCCTCCGAAATAGACGCACTTATAGGCGCGGAACTCTTTTTACGTCTCTTATGCGTAGGACAAATCACGTTATTAACCAACTCAATTACATTGCAAAAGACGAAACTCGGCTGGATTCTCGCGGGACGAGTTTCAGGCGAAGGAGAAGCACGGGTTCGTCGTTGCAATTTAATGCGCGAATCCGTGCAAAATCAAATCGCGAAATTTTGGGAACTAGAAGAACCTCCTCAGAGGAGCATGCTCTCTGAAGAGGAATCTAGGGCCGAACAACATTACGTCACTCATACGACTCGCGATCCCTTAACCGGGCGATACGCGGTTAAACTACCATTGAAAGATAACACGTCAGAATTAGGAGAATCCTATTCCACCGCGCTTAGAAGATTCCGATCCCTCGAATAAAAATTCCTTAAACATCCCGAATTGAAGGACAGACACGTGGACTTTTTAAACGAATATATCGCATTAGGACATATAACCAACATCGGGACGAACGCAACGGCCGACGGATACTACTTACCACATCACGCAGTACTTAAACAGGACAGTTTAACGACGAAACTTCGTGTCGTTTTCAATGCATCGGCAAAAACATCCAACGGCAGATCATTAAACGACAACATGATTGTAGGCCCGACGATGCAAGACGATTTATTTTCCCTTTTAGTTCGATTCCGGTCACATACGTACGTGCTGACAACCGATATCGAGAAGATGTACCGTCAGGTACTAGTCTGTTCCGAAGACAGAAAATATCATAAATATTGTGGCGAACGAATTCTAAAAATCCCATAGAGGTTTATACATTAAACACGGTCACATACGGTACATCTTCAGCTCCACTTCTGGCAGTCAGAACGCTTCATCAACTTGCACATGACGCGACTAGGAAGTTCCCCCACGCCGCGACCGTACTTCGCGAAGATCTGTACGTAGATGACTTGTTAACAGGTGCAAATACGCGTACGCAGGTAACCGCGATTCGTGACGAAATCACTCAACCATGCCAAAGGAGCGGCTTCAAACTACGACAATGAGCGTCAAACGACAAGACGCTCGTTGAAACGTTAGACGACACGACAGACGCTACGCATTTACAACTTGACCTGGACAACACGATTAAAACCCTCGGCATATATTGGGACGCAAAAAACGATCAAATCAGGTACACAGATAAAGATATTGACAATACGAAACGACTGACGAAACGAACGATCTTAGCACAAATTGCCTCATTGTTCGACCCCCTTGGGTTACTGGGACCGATCATCATACGCGCGAAAATTTTAATGCAACATTTGTGGAAATTGCAATTACATTGGGATGAATCGGTTCCAGCAGACGTACACACCACGTAGCATTCATATTGCAACGAATTAAAATTACTACAAAATTTATAATTTAAAAGACAGGCAACATCTCGAGATTATAAAACGATTCAGCTCTACGGATTTTGCGATGCAAGTATGCAAGCCTACAGGGCCTGTATTTATATACGAACAATAGATCAAGGCGACGTCAAACAAACTCAGTTAGTATCGGCTAAATCGCGAGTCGCTCCCTTAAAAACGATCACGTTACCGCGACTAGAGTTGTGCGCAGCACATTTGTTTCTAGCAAAACTCTGTCAAGCCACGCTAAATGCATTAAAAAGAATAACTTTCGACCGCGTTATTCTATGGTCAGATTCCACAATTACCTTACAGTGAGTTAAAACTCCTTCTCATACACTTAAAACGTTCATGGCACACCGAGTGTCAGATTTACAGGCAATCACGAGGAATTTCGAATGGCGACACGTGTCTTCGGCAGAAAACCCCGTTGACGCGCTATCTCGCGGGTTGAATGCCAAGGAATTGATTAATAGCAATCTCTGGAGCACAGGTCCGTCATGGTTAACGTATACCGAAACACAATGGCCAATACTTCATCTAAATATCATAGATGTCCCGGAAAAACGGCCATGCATGGTGCTAACCTCATATACGCCAAGGTGGGACATATTCGAAAGGTTTTCCTCTTATAGAAGGCTAAAACGCGTTATTGCATATGTTCTACGATTCAGATTTAATAGTTCACGCAAGGAAACCAGTAAAGGTCCATTATCCGCGAGCGAAGTACAGACAGCAGAACGATACATTGTTCGGGCCATCCAAGGCCAGGTATATAACAAAGACATAGACGCATTAAATAGTTCGGGCAAACCTAACGGGAATATCGCTTCTTTAAGCCCCTTTGTCGACGCTGACAGAATATTGAGGGTAGGCGATCGGCTCGCGAAGGCAAACCTGAAATATTCCACGCGACACCCTATATTATTGTCGAGAGACCATCACATAACAAAACTAATTTTGGTAGAACACCACATCAAGAATTTCTATGCAGGTATCCAAGCAACCTTAAACAGCGTGCGTCAAAGGTTCTGGGTTACAAACGGAAATGGTGTATTTCAGAACCTGATTCATAAATGCGTGACGTGCCATCGGGCGAACCCTCCTATAGCACAATATAAAATGAGCGACTTACCTGCTAGCCGCGTAAATTATTCAAGGCCTTTTAAACAAGTCGGCGTCGATTTTTGCGGCCCGATATTTATAAAGGAAAAAACACATCGATACCGCAATAAAATCAAGGTTTACTTAGTAATTTTCGTCTGCTTATCCACAAAAGCAGTTCATATAGAACTCGTGAGCGATTTAACGACCGATGCATGCTTGGCGGATATACGACGATTTTTTGCGCGATGAGGCTTGGCTACGGACATATACTCCGACAATGCAACAAATGTCATAGGTGTAAAGAGAGAAATCAAAGAATTGTATGCATTTCTAAATTCGCAGGAAACAATTAAAACAATTACAAATACTCTAGCTAACGAAGAAATTAACTGGTACACAGTTTCACCCAGAGCGCCACATTTCGGGGGATTGTGGGAGGCGGCAGTTCGTCGCGCGCAACACCATCTCACGCGAGTAGTAGGAGACACGTTACTTTCGTATGAAGGTTTATTGACGTTGGTAAATCAAACAGAAGCTATCCTAAATTCGCGACCCATCACTCCACTCTCCTTTGACCCTAACGATTTAATAGCCTTAACCCCCGGACATTTCCTCATCGGCGAAAATTTAACAAGTATGCCAGATTATGATTTGTCAGCAATTCCGACCGGTAGAATGTGTTCATGGCAACACATTCAACAAATGCGGAGACATTTTTGGAACAGATGGAGTAAGGATTACCTGCAGGAGCAGACCACCCGAACAAAATGGCATACACAAAATGCACCGGACATCCCAGTAGGCGCGCTGGTAATTATTAAGGAGGACAACGTACCACCCTTAACCTGGCCACTGGGAAGGATCACGGCGATACATCCCGGCGACGACGGAATTGTTCGCGTTGTAACCGTGAAAACAATTCACGGCGAGTACATGCGCTGTATAAAGCGAATATCACCGCTACCTAGATATTCCCAGTAGCGATAAAATGTAACACTTTAACAAACATGTATAGAAGATAATGTAAGTTATTTTAAGTATAATTAATTCTATGTATATATGCGAATTGTTTGTATTAATTAGTAATTATTAATCATTATCAATGTAAAAACAGTAATCTATAACGCAATCTAGATTGCTTAAGGACGTTATACAATTAAGACATATGTTAAGTACGTACTTAATTTACAGATTTCTACAATAGCGAAATCACTTTGTTGTTGAACTAGGGATAGCTCAAGGGGGACGGCATGTTCGGTCGCGAGGATCGAACGAACCGACGGCCGTCAACTGTTTTATGAGCGGGTCCCGCCGAATCAGCCCGCGTGCCGACTAGGCGTCGAACACACATAGGGTCCGTCTTAGAACAGTCTCCGAAATACTGTAGTTTCAAATATTTTGCGCTTTCCCCACCCCTGCTTCCGAAGGGTACAAAACCGGCCGCGGGCCGTGGGGACGAACACTTGCATCGAAAACGCACAAGGCAAAACACGAAAAAGCGAAACCACGTCAATTCAACCATAGAATCACGGACTAATATTGTAGCTCGTTCAGCCAAAACCGATTTCAACTAGGCTCAATTTGATAAGGTCAATCCATCCGACGTCTTCGTGCATCGTCGCGTTCAAAGCGTAACGGGATTTACGACCCCGCGAAATTCAAACGGCAAATTGCGGTGCGCGAGACGTAACAATCTTCATGAAGTATTCCAACCTCACGAATTCGACGGATCAACCCCACCGGCAGAAATGCAAGACTTCGAGGAACCGACAATCCAAAACAACAACGAAATTAAATACACCACTCTCCAAGAGGAGAAACAGATTATTGCAAAAACTCAAACCAAAAAAAGGCCAGGTTATGATGTTATTGGAAATAAAATGCTTAAAGAGTTACGGCCAAAAACTATCAGACTTCTAACAATCGTATTCAATAGTGTCCTGATACTAAAATATTTCCCAAAACAATGGAAGACCTCTCAAATTATAATGTTGCTAAAACCTTCTAAAGATCCTCCACAATGTCACGTCGTATAGACCAATCTCATTGCTACCAACCATGTAAAAGATCCTAGAAAACATCATACATAGACGAATAAAAACAATCATGGCGGATAAAAAGTTAATACCAGATCACCAATTTGGCTTTCGTAACAAGCATGTTACAATAGAAAAGTCCATAGAGTAGTAAACAAAATTATAACAAGTCTAGAAAATAAAATGTACTGTACAGCAGCATTTTTTGATGTCGAAAAAGCTTTGACAGGGTATGGTACAAGGGATTACTTTACAAAATAACAAAAAACTTCCCACCGTCTTACTACCATTTACTAAAATCATACCTATCAAATAGAGCATACTTTGTAAAAGTCAAAGACGAAATCACAAATATCTTCCAAATAAACGCAGGAGTGCCCAAGGCAGCGTCTTAGGACCGATTTTATACGTACCATTTTTACCTCGCATATACCTACCACCCATGAAATAGACCTCGCAACATTCGAAGATGACACGTCAATTCTGGCCTGCGACTAAGACGCAACGGCAACCTCAAAAGTGCTCCAAAAATTTCTACTTAAAGTACAAGAATACTTCAAAACATGGAAAATAAAAGTCAACGAAGAAAAATCTAACCACATGATATTCACACTAAGAAAACAGCCATCCCCATCGGTAACTCTAAACAATAGGTATATACCGCAAACAGTTCTGGTAAAATACCTTGGAATGCATCTAGACAAGAAACTAACATGGAAACACCGCATTCAAAAGAAATTAGAGCAAATAAAAATAAGGAGAAGATCTTTGTATTGGCTTACGGGAAGGCAATCCCAATTAAACCCCGAAAACAAACTATTAATATATAAAACAATTATCAAACTAATCTGGACTTATGGCATCGAGCTATAGGGAATAACAACTAACAGTCACATTAAAAAAGTAGAATCATCACAGTCTATAATACTTTGTACGATAGTCAACGCACCGTGGTATATCAGCAACGAAGAACTTCAGAAAGATCTAGGAATCCCAATAGTCAAAGAAAAGATAAAACGATATTGTGGAAAATACAAAATCAGAGTAGATAATCACCCAAATGATGTAGCCAAAAACGTATACAAAACATCAATACCAAGGAGACTGCATAAAACGCATCCAATCGATTTACTAAAGGAAAAACAGTCAAGCTAACAAAATACCCAAACCAGATACGTTCCAATGGGAAAGTATAAACATGCTAACTAAACAAAATGTTAAAAAAATTAACCAAATATTCACTGAAACAAATTGTTAATTGTAAAACGGGGTTATTAAAAAAAAAGAAAGATAAGTATATTTACCTCATATGTATAGACCATGTTCAGGAAACATTGAGACGGAATATTAAAAGCCGTTGTACAGTAGAGATTGAATTCAAGTGATTTTAATAAAACCAGTGAAATTAATACTGCCACTGCCGTATTAAAATGTGGCGGCTGTTCTGCACCTACTACTAGAAGGACATACGAAATAGGAGTTTCTCGAAAGCACTCGCTCCAACTACCTCGTCCATATATGTATATACCGCCTTTAACCTTCCTTCCACTATCCCAACGTCTAAGGTAAGACCTGCTACGTAGCCTTACTGATGAGTCCACTAGCAGGCCCAAGACGAAACGCAACACCCTTCCTTTTCCTATCCTATCCCCTCTCCACAGCTCCACAAAAATAATAAATTCATATCAAATTAACACTATAAATTAAACAGCAATTACGTGTCATAAGCTCAAAACATAGCGGAACGAGTAACGGCAATCAGCGGTCATGGGCCTGACACCTTCGAAGTCCCAATACCCCCATTGACGCTTACCGTCATTCCCACTGTCGGTAACACTTACCTCCGTTTAATGGGCGCACGCTCACCGACCCTGCAACCATCAAAGGGGCTAGTAGGCTGTCGCTGATTCGCTAAACTATTTTACGACGCCCACTTCAGTATGTGGCGCTGTGGAGAGGGAATAGAATAGGAGAAATGGAGGGTATGAATTTCGTCCTGGGCCTGCTAGTGGACTCATCAGTAAGGCTACCTAGCAGGCCCTGTCTTAAACGTTGGGATATTGGAAAGAAGGTCAATGGCAGTACATATATGGACTAGGTAGTTGGAGTGAGTACTTTCGAGAAAGCCATATTTTTCGCATATCCCTCTTGTGGCGTCAAGGAATACTGCAACCATTAGGTTTCGCGGAGTTGCAAATTCTGCTACACTTTCGCGACAATACCTCGATGACGCGGTTTACACCTACTTAAATGAATGAAAACCTGGTTGTATTTTTAACATATAATAATTTATTGAAGTGTTGAAATTTACAAATATGGATGTCGATGGATGATTTCGCTTGATCGGTTTAAGATGTATAGTGCAACGAATACTCCGCAATCTCGATGGCCAGCTTGTAGGGTCGAATCGATTTGTTGGAGGTTATTTGAAGATTGTTCGTTTATTAAATGTTGAATATAACAGAATATAACTGTTGAATATAACAGAATACTGAAGAATATTGAAGATTACTTAAGAATATTGAAGAATACTCAAGAATACAGCAGGTTACTCAAGAATACAGAAGAATACTCAAGAATACAGACTAGAAAATGCGCGGGACTCTATATTTATGTTATTTGGAAAACTAAGGTGGATGATGATTGTCGGAAATAATTTGGAAAGGGAAAATTGCCGGATTTCCGTGATTGGCTGGTCAGAAACTGGAACCAGCCCCCCACGAGCGTAGAAGTGGGAAGGCGCGGAGGTGTGCAAACAGAGGGGATGCTCGCGAAGTCCGTCGAGAAGGGGATGCGAGGGCCCGATGTTGGGCAGGTAAGCTGGAATTGAGGTGCCCGATGCCTCATTGTCCAGAAAAGAAAGGAAATGAATTTACAGCCATATTTCGACAGACACAGCATAAGACCTTAATGAGGTGCGTACAGTTCGTGTCGTCGACAGCGTGTATTGTCATTATATTTGAAAGGAAGCAATATCGGAGCTTATAGCAATAAGCTAATTCGATTATTGAGGGTGGGATAATCCTGTTAGGTTTCCGAATGTAAATGTCTCTATTGGAGTTAAAAATCCGTGTTAAGGACGAAACACCTCTAGTGGTAGGTACTGGAGGGCCGCCACAGGTAAATTCCTCATAAATATCGACAATTTTCTAAATACGAAAAAAGATAAACTTGCAAATTCAAGGAACAAATTAACTAAATATCGACGTGAGTTGGTATACTCGTCACGGATTTAACGCATGGTCGTAAAATCAGTCGTGCGGAAGAATACACATGTTTCGGGAGTCGGCAGGCCATCTCATAGAAACAATGAAGGAGATGGGGAGCTCGAGCGATGTTCATTGCCGTATGCTGTTGACTGGGAATAGATACCATTGTAATTTATATATAAAAAAATCTTACAACGCATACGTTGGCAAACAAATTGTAATATGTCCAATTAGTATTTAAATTATATGAACATATATTGAATGTTTAAGCGATTGATAAGGTCCAAAAGTTCATAATATTTCTGATAGATTGCCATAAGCTTTCGCTAATATATAATCGCTTTAGAAAGTATATAAGTTAACCAATCTTTTAAAAATTAAAATTTAGCAAAATATCTAACGGCACTGTTATACGTAGAAACGAATAAATACCACTCCCGCTACTGATGCTTTGACCCCTATACTTGCCACTCGTACACGGCACTGATTGTGAGTGCCTTGATTGCAAACGCTTCTTAACGCGATACTATCGTAGAATGTTACACAAACCGTCATCCGTACGTGACCTCGTTAGGAGACAAGCGAACACGTTTCAAAACAATCACATTAGATGATGGGAAGACAAAAGTCGCGTAGGCTTGCTCGTAGATCACATCACCTACAGGGGCTCGATCTTCGGGTCGTATCACCATATTCTTAGGTGTAGAAGATTCAGTACTAACAATCAGTATAAGTTGTATAATATGACGATCTGACGTCGTGCAGTACCCATTTTCAAAAAGCGTTGTAGACCTTCATTTATTAACAATATTTCAGCAAACAAAAAATATACACTTGTCTTTACAAGGGATGATCCCCAATATGAAAATTCAAAAAATTCTAAATCTTTGGGGATACATAGGGCATATGTAGATATATATATTACACAATTTGTTTTCCTGCGGAAATTCACTTTAATGGATGAAAATTACCCCTCAAAAACTCCGCTATTTTTTTATTTTATTGCTATAATTTGAAAACTGTAAAAGACAGGGAAAAGGTTTTCAAACAAAAGTTATTTCTATTATTCAGATTTGTCGTGTAGTGAATGATTTGTTAATTGTTTAAACAATTGAAAAATGTTATAAATAAAAAATCCATATTTCGTTTTCAATTTTTTATTTTTCACGTTAAATCGTGATCAATGTTTCAGATAGTTATAAGTGGCATACATAATGTTTTTTTTAATACAGGTAAGAGATTGTATTGCTAAAGTGTACTTGTCGGTTGTTTTCTTCTATCGTTTAATTGAAAACAATACGCCCATCCATTGAACTTTTCTAATACCTTTTCACCATACTTGTAATATAGTGCAGGTACGATATCTCACTGCATAAACATGGTTTACACACTGCGGTAAATATAATGCGTTAGGTAGCTAGAACTTATCTTTATTGAAACCTTTTATTTTAACGCAACATTAAACTTTTCTAATACTTTTTCGCCAAACTTGTCTGATAGTGTAGGCGAGATACCTATTTTGAGATACCTTTATACACATATATTCATAAACAATTTCCTCTGTCTTCATTATATAAATAATACGACTTGTTGCTACTGTCAGGAATATTGCAGAAATTTGAGAAGTGAAACGCCATGCCTTAGATTGTGTTTTAGACATTCATTCGATGAGTTCCATTACCCTAGAGAATAATTCTTATAGTTCATAATTACGTTTTCTAAATATCCTCAACAAGTTTAAAATTTCTATACTATCTCATACATTTGGTAAAAAAACATTAGTCAAGTTCAACAGTTAAATTAAAGTAAAAGATTTTAGTAAGAATAAATTGTGAGTATCTAATACCTAATATTTCCCTTCTGGCTCTTCTATTCGCCGGTTTCATTTGCCTACTGCTAATGGGTGTACAAAAAAAGTATATAAGATAACATATCACTAAAGAATATCATTTACTACTCTTTTGTGCTTTGGGATATGAACTGTTTCCTATGAAACATTACTTTTCATAATAATTACGACTGATGCCGAGACCGAAGAGTTAGACTATCGACGAATACAGTTCAACAATACAACAAAACTGTATTAAAAAAGGAAACGTTGTTTATGTCGCTTTTAATTATTTGACCACTAACTGACATTAAACGTAAAAAATAACAAATTAAGAACGAAATATCGATTTTTTATTTATAAGATATTTTCAATTATTTAAACAAATAACAAATCGTTTACTATATGACAGACCTGGAGAAAAGATATAACTTTTGTTCGAAAACTTTTTTCTATCTTCTACAGTTTTTAAATTATAGCAATAAAATCAAAGATAGTCGAGGTTTTGAGGGTTAATTAACACACTTTAAAGTGAATTTTCACAACAACAGAAATCGTATATAGCCTAGATATCCCCAAAGTTTCAGAACTTTATGAATTTCCGAGTTGAGCACCAACCCTTGTCAGAATTTAGCAGAATAAATTTCATTAAGAAAAAATATGATATTTATATCTTTTGTGAAAATATTAGCAAATATCCAGAAACTAGCAAAAATATATACATAGTAGTTATTCGTACAGTTACTGCTTTGTAGCACACTATTTATTATATTTACCATATAGCACAGTAAACATAAACATAATCAGTAGTCATCAATTAACTCATAAATGTCTAGAACTAGTAGTGTTAAAAATTGATCGTTTTCAGCTGTGATCGTTGTAATATTTGTCGGAAATTTCAGGAACAACACAAAAAGAGAGGAAAACCCATTCTATTATTATATAATCGGTGTCAAACACTTCGTGTTAGTGAAATGTATCGTTCGTAGATTACAGCTTAGAATCCAGGGAATTGTCGACAGATATAATCTACAAGAAACAGTAAAAAATAATAATAGGAAAAGACGCCCAGTAAAATAGATGGGGACACTGTAACGACTAATAATTCAAAGATTGAAAAGTATTCTGAAATATTTGCTACAAAAATCACTATTGACCTTACAAGTGAGCTGAGTTTCGATGCAAGTACCAGTACAGTATGTAATTTTTTATGTAGTCAAAGTATGTTGAATGAATCCACATTTAGACAAAAATTACTTGGAAGGTCTTTATAAATCATTTATTCAGTACAGTCGAAGAGATAATGAAGAACAATATTTGAATTTGTGTAGACAAAACTGCAGACAACGTTCATCACTATTGTTCCGTCGCCCGAAGCAGAACAATTTTTAAAAAGTAATTGTTCCGTCCCAAGACGGAACATATTTGCGTTTCTCGCACCCGCACCACCAGTAGGCCACTTGGGCCTCACGTGCCGCCGGGACGCGGAAAATACACCCCAAATTTCCGACCAGCACCGCACCAATTAGACACCGCCCCATCCGTAAAGACATCCCATTGGCCACTTAAAGGTGCGAAAAGGTTCGTAAAAGGAGCTTACTAGAAGACAAAAGCAACATAACAATTCTACACTTTGCCACTCACACACTACACGGCAAAATTTGTACTCGACTCCACCGCAATATCTCTACCGTTCACGTTAAAATATATACTTGAATTTAACTAGTGTTTGATCCTCATTACATCAAATTTACCCTTCGGCTCCTTCCTTGAACAACTTCAATCAACTTACATCCGCGTCATTTATTCGTCGTTAACATTGCCGACGCTGTGACGCCCCCACAGTAATAAACGTTCGGACTAAGGCCATCAGCTTGCAGACACATGTCAAACATTCGTGACATGTAAGTATTTGAAAAATTCGAATCTGCTTCGAAGTTCAGATTCGAACTCTCATCACTGTGTGCCACTATACTGGAAAGGTGACGCGAAAAACGATTCTACCCAATTGAGACCGTCCGCTTTTTCGGCAAATTCCGATTCATTGATTGGTTACATCACAAACCGACCAATCACTCGTCATTTACGATCAGGTGGGACCAAATAGAATGGTCAACAGCGGCAAACCAAACGATGGGCGGACTGAGTGACCGCCCAGGGCCCAGGAGTTCAAAGGGATCTAAAGTTGTTCACATCTATGCAACAAAATATTATAACACCAAAAATTATTTATCACCTTACGAGACGTTCGGCGAAGCGATTAAGAACATAGATCAATATTACAATTAACTCTTTCACTATGGCTGCTTAAAATTCGAAAGTGGTTCTGATACACAGATAAAGATAATTTTTATTAATTTAGGAATGGCGTAAGGATAAATATTCAGATACTTGGTATTATTGATTGAATCATAGAATAATACGACTGACAATTTAAATATTATTGCAATGTAAAACAAAGTATAGTCATGTTTTAACAAACGATGGTTCAGTTTTTGAGAACGGATTAATAAGTAATTAAAGAATGAAGACTAAAGTCACCCGCCATGAAGTGTTCTTCACATACCACAGGCGACATCAGTTGCCTGCCGTGAAAAACAGTAAAATGAGTCAGAATAACATAATAAGGACAATGATTACTACATATATACCATCAGAAAGTCTACTAAGAATTATTATTATTAAATCAAATAGAGTAACTGCAGATATATATGGAATATATGGCTCATAGGGATTGAACGAATGGGTTATGAGCGCCGCAGTGATTTGTGGAAAAAGAAATCACAACTGCTTCATACGAACTGATAACTATTGGTTATTAAAATCAAGTAACTCGTAACAGCGCTGATCAAAGTAATAGTTTCGAATAGGAAGAAAGAAAGTTCTTCGACCTTATAAATTAGTGACTGTAATTAAGTTTTACCGTCAACATTAACGCTAATCAGTCACGATTATACTATTCTGTTTATCTATCTCTCTATCGTGTAAGTACAAGATTAATTAACAAAGTAAAAATGTCTTGATCCAACTATAAATACTTCCTATTAAAACAAGTATTATGGAAACGAACTTTTAAAGCGCAACGCCGAAGATCGTTTACGCGTGAAATGTACACTCATGTCGTGGCGTGGTACAGCAAGAGCAGTTTGGCGGTTGGACCCGCGGTAGCGAAAGAGTTGAAGTAAAAATTATGTTGTATATTGTTAAAGTTATCAAATGTAATAAGTTTAATAATATAGGGATCATTACAATTTACCGATCGAGGCCCCAGAGCAGCTTGATCCGCCATTGGTGGTCAACACGATTCGTCGGTCGATCGCGGTCAAGCTGAATCGGAAAATTGAAAGTCAATTACTTTTGCTTCCATCGGTCGAAGCGGCGAATTCACTTCTGATGCGTACGAATTCGGGGTGAATTGATGATAATCCTCCAAGGGCAATCGAAGTACGACATTCAAGTCGAAAAGTTCAACGTATGGAAGCACAGTTACTAAAAAAGTTCGACCTTCGGAACTTAAATGAAAAACCAAAATCCAGTGCGACATAGTTTAAGTAACTAAGAACATAGTTCGCCATTCCAAGTTCATTTCGTTCAAGATGAGCTTGTACAGTCGTATCAGAGCACCATTTAATTATTGCAAATTTGATACATTTGGGCCTAATTAATTAATACTTTGTCGGTTTTACGGAGAATAAACTGACTCAGATTGTTCGGGCCAGTTTTGTAGGAGGTTTATGACAAGGTTTAGAAGTACCGCTATTTTTGAGGATTCGTTAATTTAGTTTTTCTGCTCTCTGGACGACACTCGCCAGATGGTACGATTCCCCGCTTTTTACTCCTTTGTCGTAGCATTTGTATAGCCTTTAGTTTCTTTCGCATATTTTCCGTTCGCCTCAATAGCTATTACCCTGTCGTAAACCTTCACGGCCTAAGCAGTCTTCGAGAATCATCGGTCACACAACGGTTTCCGCGGCCGATGCAAGGGGCAAGGAAACCGTCTCAGGTATTGACCAGATGCGTCGCCCACCCCCGTCAAATTCTAACGTTTCGCCCCCTTGAAGAAGTCCGCGACCCCTTCCTCAAGGAAACACGCCGAGAGCGTAAGCGAAGGTGTGTCTCTCGAACCTAGACCCGCTGATTGGAACTGCCCAAAAAATGGAGGGAACCAATCAGTGGGAAATTGCAAAATCCAAGGGGGAGCTGAAACAGTCTCGCGATCCCGAACAGTCATACAAAAACAGTCATACAGAAAGAGTCGTATAGAATAGTCACACGAAAGGAGTCGCATCAAAACAGTCGTACAGAAGGAGTCGCACCGAAACAGTCGCATAGAAACTGTCGCAACGAAACAATCATTAATAGTCACGTGTAACCGCTGTTCGTACTTCGCGAAGTTTTAAATACAGTCCACTTTCTCTCTAAGTCGCGAGCTACGAACCAATTGAGAGACGGAACGCGACCCAATACAGATTTATATGTATCAATATGTTTAACTTTTAACGGTTGATATCTCTATGCGTTATAGGATTTAGAACTTGTGGTTTTATACATGCGTAGCGAATATTCTAAATGCCTAACGCTGATTAGACAGTCGCAGATATCGTGTAGCAATTAACAAGTAATTAGATCGAATTCTTCATTATCGACACCATTAGGCAGGTATCTCAAATCCATACATACATGCAACATACTTAAATGCGAAAATAAATACAGTGATGTGCGAATACTTTTTGTAGTCACTGTATGTGTTCTAGATCTAGCACTATTGTGGCGTCAAGGGATACTGCAACCATTAGGTTTTGCGGGGTCGTAAATCCCGTGAAACTTTCACGACAATACCTCGATGACGCGGTTTACTCCTACTCAAAGGAATGAAAGTCTGGTTTTTGTTTATACAATAGTTTATTTGAAGTTGTTGGTATACAATGGTGGTTGCCGATAGATGATTCTGCTTTATCGGTCTATTAGTGGAACAAAGAAATTTCAACACATTGAACGGTTGCTCGTAACGTGTGTAGACTTGAGATGACTGTTCGTTTGCCAACTGTTGAATATAATTGATGACTGTTACTTGATGAGCGGATATTACCGAATACAACTCGAAGTGACTTTGAATGTAACTTGAAGTGGTGACTGTTGAATATAACTGTTGAATATAACAGAATATAACAGAGTACCGCAGACTACTGTCTCGAATACTTTAATACTTTGGAATACTATAGAATACTGAAGAATACTGACTAGAAAATGCGCGTGACTCGAAATATATATCCTTCGGAAACCCAAGGTTAAAGGTAATTGGTTGGAATAATTGGGAAAAGGAAATTTTGAGGATTTCCATGATTGGCTGGTCAAAAAATTGGAACCACCCCCCCCCCCCATGAGTGTAGGAGTGGGAAGGCGCGATGGTGCGCAAGTAGAATGAGTGCTCGCGGAATATGCCGAGAAGGGGATGCGAGGACCCGATGTCGGGCAGGTAAGCTGGAATTGAGGTGCACGATGCGTCATTGTCCAGAGAAGCAAGGAAATGACTTTACACCTATATTTCGACAGACACAGAACAAGACCTTAATGAGGTGCTTACAGTTTGTGTCATCGATAGCCTGTATTGTCCTTATGTTTCAAAGGAAGAAATATCGAAGCTTATAGCAATAAGCTAATCCAATTATCGAGGATGGAATAATCCTGATAGGTTTCTGAATGTAAATATCTCTATTGAAGTTAAAGATCCGTCTTAAGGACGGAACAGCTATGTTACTGCTATTGCTTCAGAATACCTGCGAAGAAGGTATGATCTGGACTATTGTTATGCGATGTGCTACAATAAAATCAAAAACAGTACTTCAATTGATTGAAAGTTTCGAAAAATCGTAAAAAGTGGTGAGTCCGCATTAACCTGGCATTTCTTAAAAGAAATTAACTTTCGATAACTAAGAAACTCATTCTTGTGGATTCTTTTATAGATTGTACTAAAACTGCCAAGCAACCCCATTTAGGCGGGACAGTTCCGAATTTTAATAGCACGTCACGTATAACCGCAAGTCTCAAAAATATCCCGCATTTTGTACAATTTGTCCCGATTATACCGCTTTTTAAGAAATTAAGCAATTGTGATTGTTTTAAGGATCATACCTTTAAACCCAATGTGAATGATTATGTACTTATTCATACGCGCACATATAGTATCACATATACCTAGCACATAGATATGCAATTCTATACTTCTTATGTCGACATAAGGAAGTTTATAGTTAATTATAAGTAATTATAAGTATAGCGCCGGAATTGCCGAACGCGTCTTATTGTCAATGAATGCGAAAAAAATGATATATACACATTGTATAAGAAAAATACCTATAGCTTATTTTATAACTATACACGTTTTAAGTATTTAAAGTAATAAAAGTACCTATAGCAAGTTTTGAAGTAAACAAAAAAGGCATTCCACTTTGTCCCGCATCTATTTCGTAAGAAATGTAAAATATCCTGAAATGATAGCCGAAAAATCTGGCAGTTTTAAATTATACTGATAAGAATTCATAAAAAACAGTTGAATTGCATAAAAAGTACTTACAAAGTGTGCCTCCTTTATTTATAGCACCTATAACGTTGCACTAACATCTTTTACGGATAATTGTTTCGTATAAAAACTTGTGCCATTTTTCTCATAACATTTTTTTCTATCTTCATCTATTCTCAATTTATTTAAATTAATAGCTTTGCACATTTCACTCCCTAAACATGCTTTTTTATCGGTAAAAAGAATATGTGTCTAAAACTTTTTAATTCTCTAATTATATGCAACATTTCGTTACAATCGACATGACTCAGTTAATTGATGGCCCCTGTAATTGGGCTCCACATAAGTGGAAAGTATTTTAAGCGAACATGTCTTGTACCTACGAGACTCGAATAATAATAATAATAATAATAATTATAATACGAGAAACACGGCGTGAATACGTTAAGAAATCCAATTTCATACTAGAACAATTCCACGTACGTATAGGAATATCAAAGAAGAAAAAAAAATTCATGTCATAATGCATAAAACATTTTGGTACTAAAGTGAGTAAAAAGGTGGTTTAATAAACTTCACTTCACTACATTTTTAATTAATTATATTAATAAATATTTTCATTACTTTTAGCCAAACTTCATATTAATCAATGATTATAAATATGTTTAAATATAAAATAGTAAAGATTGAAAAAAATGTAAGAGAAAAAAAATTGCGCTTGTGCGAGTCACGAACTTATGATCAAAATGTTTAGTACGAGTATTACAGTTTTTCACACCATAGTCACTCTGCCAATGTAACCATTGAAATCAAATTTTTAACTTCGAAATATAGCCATATGAAATAGTTTCATATAAACAATAAGGGAAGTCATCGAACTTAAAAATTCTGAATAGCGATATACAAGTACTGAGGGACCCACTAATACTAATCTACTTTTGGTCAGTGTTAATTTTCATTTTTAGGGGATGAAATCAACCCCCAAAGTTGTAGCATTTCTTAGTTTTCTCAGTATACCTTTATAATGGCAAGAGATAGCACAAAACTTGAAAGGAATAAATTATTCAGTTTTCTTATAATCTACAACTCTGCGGCAATAAAAGTTATCTCTATCGTTCAATTTGCTTTAAAGAAACAAATTATTTGTATTTGTGCATAACGGTAAATTATAGAAATGATTATTATATACTAAACAGTTTCCATTTTGAGCGATTTAACGAAATATAAAATAAAATAAATTTTTTGTTTGCGTCTTTGTTAAAAACAATTAATTACCGTTATACGCATCTTGCTATATTTTTGGTCGATTCGTCATTCTATTTGCATTTTTCGCCTCAAAATATGTATTTTCTATTATACTTCATGGTAGAATATATATTCTAAACCTAAAAATTTATATAAAAAATTGTATTACACGTGTACATGAAATATATTGCAAACCTCTTATTCTCGAGTGATTATCGGGATCACCCTCTCCCACATATTGCTTTATTTCTTACATATTTATTTAGTTAGTTAATGCAAATATTTTCTGAACATACATATACATACATATTGATTATGGGTGAAGAACTTTTTGCCCGTTTGAGAGGGAGAGCCTGATCGTGATGGTTCCGAATAATCACCCGAGAACAAGCGTTGCAAAAAGTTCCATATACACGTGCAATAAATTTTTTTAAATATATTGTTACGGCTGTCGATGCCGTGGCGTGGGCAACGCACAGGCGTAGTTGCCGGGGTTAAGGCTTAGATAAGGATGTGATAGGAATTCGGATGAACCGGTGTCTATTTCACACCAGGAGCCGAAGGATAGGTGAAATGTGGATGAGCCGGCGCCTGTTTCACCACCGGGTGCCACTAGGTAAAGGGTTTTGGAATTGCCGTTTGTCGATATACCTCGAGCGGTAAAGGTATATCTTGTGCGGAATACCGAAGGTTGCGTTACTGTAACTATTGAGATGGATTTTGTAAGAAAGTGAACTGATAGACTTATACAATCGATATATATATTACAAGAATACACTTAGTTACACTATTCTTAGATTATTCTAACGGAGAGAGTAACCTTCTCGGTATTAACGCAGCACGAGCGCGGGGGCAGTCTTAGACGATCCGGTTTGAAAACTCACGTAGTCGTTCAAATATGCTCGAAGGGGACTTCAACCAGATCTTGCTCAGAGTTTCGTCGTGGCGTCGTACTAAGCTTCTACTGAACCCACGAGCCTTGTTTCTAGGCTCATTATATACTCCCAAAAATCCGTAGATTTTTGGAGAAGGGGTAGTGGGGGTACCTCCTGCTAGAAACATTCCAAGAAGCAGCTGCTCCTTATCCCTGTGGGAGAACTCTACGCAGGGCTGTACGCTGCCCGTTTCGGTACTCCGGAGGATCCGTACGTAACAATATCTTTCAGAATGGAATATATACTAGACCTTCAAATATGATAGAACATACCTACTTTATGGTGAAAAATACAAACAGAGTGATGAGTCAAACAAAAACGTAGGCATATACGAATAACGGTAATTAATTGTTTTTAACAACGACGTAAACAAAAAAAAATGATTTTATTTTATATTTCGTTAAATCGTTCAAAATGAATACTTTTTGGTATATAATATAACCATTTCTATCATTTACCGTTATGCAATGAAAAACCGAGAATTTGTGTATTTAAAACATATTGCACTTTGAGGATACCTTTTATTGCAGTGGGGTTGTAGAACATAAAGAACTGAACAATCTATCTCGTTAAAGTTTTGTCCTATCCGTTATCATTACAAAATTATAATCAAAAAAGTAAACAAAAAAAACTAAAACCTTGGGTGTTGATTTCACTCCTTAAAAGTGAAAATTAACACCAACGAAAAATAGCTTTGTGTTACTGGGGACGTACACTATTTGTTTACCGAGTTTCAGAATTTTTGAGTTTAGTAACTTCCCCCGTGACTCTATAGTTTCTGTTTATGTATTTTCTATCCGAATGTAGAAATATTAAAAATCACGTGCGGTACTCACTGCGTAAGGGGCATATAAAAATTTGAAGTAATAATCGCTTTTTCGCGTTAAACACCTTGAAAAACTCGGTTTTTGACTTTTTGAACCACGGTGCACATTTTCAGAAAATCAAAAAAAATGGGGATATTAATGTATTATTACGATAAAAGTATAATAGTAGTCCTCTTACAACTTTATTACGAAATATGCATTTTTCAGATTTTTATATGGTTTTTCATTTTTGACACCTAAGTTCTGCAGCAAAAAAAACTCGAAAACATTCTTCAACATATATTACCATATATCACTTTTCAAAATGTAAAAAAAATGATTGTACAACTACATTGTACCCTGTGTATAAGTGTCCGGAGGACGCGTTGCGTCTACAAGACACCGCCGTTCGTTTTGCTTTTCTATGCATAAACATATCGCGGTGCCGCTTGCCGGGCTCGAAAGAAAACGAGCGGCGAGTTATTACAGCGGTGAAAAGCGCTGACGACACATACAGACAGGCTTCAATGAGTAATACTACAGCGAGCTGCTGCTTCACTCGCGCCAACTCTCATTGGGTCTTTCCGATAAGGCGCCTCCTCGCGGAGAACAGCTGAACTAAAGTTCACGCGTATTTTGCTCTGTATCATCATCAATATGGCGAAGTCACACGGGAAAGCATGCTTTTGCGGGGTTCGACTTGTCGTTCTTATATGAGAAGATTTTGCGTCGAATGATAGCTCATTTGAAAGGGAAGGCTTTAACGCAGCACGCTCTGGTCCTCATTTCATTGACAACATTCTCTTTGTATTCGAAAATTGCTTAGTTTTGGGGGCCGTCATGCTGTAAATTTTTGCTCCACATTACCACGCTCATATTATTGAGCATCAACATAATCGGATCAAATGACGACCAGAGCGCACTGCATCGAAGCTTCCTCTTTCGAATGAGCTGTATTTCGACTCAAAATTCTTTTATATGAGGACGAAAAGTTGAACCCCGTAAACCCATATTTTTTACTTATTTTGCCGGTAACCTCGACACTCTGTTTTACCACGAGTCTACCCCCTTAAGGCGCTAGTCCCCTCGCGTGACGTCACAGATTTCGTATGCATGGTAGATTTCGTTACAGTAAGATCATTTTCTACAAGCATGTGGCTGCCTGACGAATACGAGGCGGAGCCACTATCGTTTTCCTTCACGAAAGCGTAGAGTAATTCACAGCTGTTTATTGTGCGTCATCGGGGCAAGGGGAGAAATCGTCAAGAGGCAGCAGCGTTGCCAAAAATCATAGACAGGGTTGCCGCATTGCCGCCGTGACAATTCAACGCAACGATAGCATGAGAGTGCTTTGCGGTCCGACAATGAAATCCGTATGAAATATTTTGGTCGCCAGTTCACGCCCCGCACAAGTTAAATAGTATAGCCGGATAAGGGGGTCATAACTGCCTTTGAACCAAATTAGACTTTTGATGTACCATTTGATAACTTAGCCGAAGAAAAGCTTTCGCACCAAGTTTCAATCCTCTATCTCGATGTGGGGGGTAGTAATGGGGAAGAAATGAAATATCAGTTTTTGCCATATTTATTCCATTTAATGGCAAGCAAAAATTCTGAGAAAAATCTGACATATTAGAAATATGATGATATATATTAGTGAATTTTTTCGGATTTTTTTATTGCAAAGTTTAGGTGTACAAAATGGAAAACCCTAAAAGAATCTGAAAAATGCAGATTTCGTAGTGAAGTTGTAAGGACACTACTTTTATATTTTTACGATAACAACATATTATTATAACTATTGTCCCCAATATCTTTCAGATTTTTTGGAATTGTGCGTTGTAGTTAAAAAAATTAAAAATCAATTTTGCCGAGGCATTTCGCGCGAAAATGCATTCCTTACTTTAAATTCTTATGTTTTCCATGCAGTGAATACCCTACGTGATTTTTAATAATTCTACACCTGGAAGAATAATATACAGATAACAAAAATAATAGATTCAGTCAACTAGCACTATTTCCCCACACTATATCTTAAAATAGAAAGAATGATTTTACTGATTACATTGGCAGAGTGGTTATAGGTTCTGCCTGTGAATCTTATATTGGTTATTTTGGTCGTGAATTCCCGCCGCGCACAAATTAATCTTTCTTCCCTATATTTTTTCTTAATTCATAACTACATGACAATTCAGTTTGCTTCCATAGATTTACTATTCATATGATTTGTTAATTATAGAATCACTTAGTTTCTCTGACACCTATTAAATAAAAGAAATCTATTTCATTAGTACTTATAGTTAATAAATATGGTTGGATTGAAGTACAGGTGTATGGTGTCATTTCATACATTTATTGGATCTAGCAAATACTAAGTAATACTCGTAAGTAGATGAATCCGTGGCTACAGAGATAATCATTTCTGCGTATACTTCAGAGTAAAATATTCTTAAAATTACTTTAACATGTTTTACAATTATTGCCACTTATTGGCATATTGTATAGTTACGAATAAATGAATAACGAACTTATGACGAAAATGATAAGTATCGGTTTACAGTCTGAACTCGTAGTCATTCTGCCAATCCAATCATTAAAATTATCTTTCCAACTTCAAAATATAAATATATGAAATAGTTTCAATTAACTGAATTTACAACTTCTATTTACAATAGAGTCCCGATTATCCAACCCCATTTGAACCGGCCTCCGTTTTATCCGGCCACATTTTTGTTGATATGAAATATTCTGTAATTATTCACTTTCTTGCGTAATTATTGTCACATGTATTTGTAATTGTTTAAATACGCAATCTCATATTAATTTCTTTTTCATTCGTACTAAATCTCTGGGTACAGTATTCTGCACTTCTTAGAATATATGTAGATAGAGATGAGAAAGTGAGTCGCGCAAACGGAAAGATTGCACTTGTAAGTGTGACGAAGTATGTTGAACAGGAAGAAGATTCATCAGCAACTGACATATCATTTTTGAGAACGTGGCGTCACATCACATTAACGAACAAAACGAAATAAAAGAAACAGAAAAGATTACCAACTTTTTTGTGAAAAATGACATTAAGCAAATATTACATACACATTATCTAGCATTATATTATATTGAGATGGTGTGATTGTATATATGTACCGTATGTACATACGTGTGTATAAATATTAAACATTATAAATATATTAAATATTAATTTTTTGGTATAAACATAACAATGTATAAAACATGCTGCCAGATTAACTGGCCATTTGTTTATCCGGCCGAGCTCTGGTCCTGCAGGGGCCGGATAATCGAGAGAATATTTCAAAAAGATTGGTTTTTTATTTTTATAACTACGGTTCACTTTTCCAAAAAATCTAAAAAAATTGGGGATAATTGCTATAATAATATGTTGTTACCATAAAAATATAAAAATAGTACTTTTACAGCTTCATAACGAAATCTGCATTTTTCATATTAGTGTTGAGTTTTCCATATGTTATACCTAAGTTTTGCGGTAAAAAAATCCGAAAACTTTCTCCAACATGTTACCATACATATTACTTTTCAAAATGTAAAAAAATTATGGTACGACTAAATTGAATTCTGCCTATGCGTGTGTCGTGGACGCGCTGCGTTGCGTTGCGTCTAAAAGGTATCGCTGCTTGTTTTGCTTTTCCGTAAACAAATCGCGGTGCCGCTTGCCGGGCGCACGGCAAAACGTGCGGTAATCTTTTACAGGAGGAAAGCGTCGGCGACACACGGATAGGCAGAGTTCAATGTAGTGGTACATCGAACTACTCCTCCAGTCCCAGCCAATTCTCATTTGGTCTTTATGATTAGGCGCCCCTCGTGCATAACAGCTGAACTGAACTTGATACGTATTTTGCTCTGTTTTATCGTCAATATGGCGAATTCATCCGAAAACGCATGCCTTTACGCGATACAACTTTTCGTCCTTATATGAGAAGCTTTTGAGTCGCACGATAGCTCATTCGAAAGGGGAGACTTCAACGCGACGTGGTCAGGTATTCATTTCATGCAGATCATTCTCTCCGTATCAAAAAAATGCTTAGATTCGACGGCTGTCGAGCTGTCATTTTTTGCTCCGCTTTACAACGCTCATATTATTACATATCAACATAATTTGACCACAAGACTACCTGACCACGTTGCGTTGAAGCCTCCTCTTTCGAATGAGCCCTATTTCGAGCCAAAATTCTCTGATATAAGGACGAAAAGTTGTATCAGGCAAACCCATATTTTTGGCCCATTTTGTCGGTAAAGTCAACTCTCTGACATGCCTGGCCGCCATTGGGGACTACCGCCTTAAGGTAATAAATGCAAAACAAGTTAAGTTATTTCTTATTATGAGACAATCAATATATTCCGTCAGTAAATCTGTTTGTAATATCAAAGTATTGTATCACTACTAAATAACGTCTTGCACACTTTTACTGTAGTTGTTTCTTGAATTATATTCGTATGAGTTAATAACAATGTAAATTCAGTGTTTCGACGAGTTCGATAACTGCAAAAATTCGAATAATCGATACAGACATCTTTGCTTCTGAACGTTACATAAAATGTGTGAAAAAGATGAAGGGTTTTAAAATATTATGATAGACTAGTGAAATCTGTCGAATTACATGTCGATATTTGACATTTCAACGTGAAAATCGGTAATTATCGAGTCATATATCCTTGACTAGACAACTATAGAACATTTGAAAGATAATGGATCAAGCCAACGGTAATGGAACATTTATCCTGGTATAACTTCAGCTATCTCAACATGCAACTATTATTAATTATACTTGCGTCTTATAACATGTAGATTTAGTAGTGGATAATTTGAATATTCGTGTGGATTATCATTTCAATTGTCAGTTTAATACATAAATAATGCAATAATCTCGAATTTCCAGAGTAAAGGTATAAACAATTACACGATTTTTGTAATATTATGTGTAGTATATTGACATTTTCTGTGAATCACTTACATACCGATCATAAGGAGTTTAAAATCCTCTTATATCTTAACTAGATAAAGTATAATAATTCTATAATTTAAAGATTTCTATAATCGTGACAAACTACAAGTACTTTAAAATATCTCAAAATTTACCGTGCGATTTATTACACGTTTTAAAATTAACAATATACATATTGTTACGGATCAGGACACTTTGTAAGAATTTCGATGGTTGATTCGAACTACTTTTAGTCTCGCTGTACCGGTGCTCGTTCGACAAGTTACGGTCGGCGGAGCGTGTTCCAATAGATGGTGTGTTATTTCTTGTGTGTAGTCTTGTTGCATAGTGTCTGTCTTGGGTGTTGTGATCGTCGATGTAAACTATGTTTTGTTTCTATTGGTTGGTGGACAATTCGTGGAGGGTACGATTGTTGTTTGATTGGATGACTGAGAGGGTGCTAGGAAAAGCAAGAAGGGATGGAAGGTAGTGGAGGTGGATGCCGAGGAGTGGGACTGATGAGGGCTTTGGGTCCGCTGAGGGTGGATGGGCTTGACTGTGTTTGTGTGTATTATCTGGTTGTATGGTTTGAGGGCGACCAGAGTCAGAGAGTACCGTTAGCGATTTTTTTGTTTTCTAGTACCTTCGGTTCCCTGACATCTGACAGCCAATAAAACAATTCGGCAATGCCGGTGTAGTGTAATAAAATGTGCTTCGCTAAATGAGCGCACCGACGCGAGGGCCATCGCGGCCGCCGCTGACCTGCGAGGTCTTACAAACCCGTACACATATGTAAATATTAAATATCATGAATTTTAAAATAATTTATTTAAGATATAATAAAATAAATTCTTAGAATACCTCCTAACAGAAAATGAAAGCATCATATTGAAGAAATGTATTTTTGGATTTTTATATTTTCTATATTCTGTTATTCTTAAGTAATTTACGAATAAATAGGTTTGGCACTTACAGTACTCGCAGATTTAAATGAACAATAGTTTCAGTTCTTCCTACAACTAAGATGTGGTACATACAGACTTTTCTACAAAAACAATTCCTTTGTTCCATGACGCTATATGTATAATATTAATATAAGAAATAACAAACTGTGTTACGTTTTTAAGTTATTGCAGTCTTAGTTATATGTAACGATAAAAATGAATCAAGTTTTCTCAGTCCCTTTTGGCTTATGGCTCGCTTTTGGACTATGGTATTCTGTATAGTCCGCATTTTCCATTTTCCTCATATTCTTAAAAAAATTGAATTTATAAAAATACACGTAGATGTTGGTATTGTATTCATTTATGTTCATATAAATCAATTTATAAATATTTAGTATAAATATTTATTGACTGTCGTTGGTTGCTGGAAGTGCCCAATGTCTCAATTGCTGATCGCACAAATCACGGGACGTTTGGTCCACGCATATCTCTGACCACTTCGACATCATTCGGCCGGTTGCTATTGTTTTCTTCGACAAATATTAGGATAAGGTGAAAATGCTCTACACTCACATCCGCATGTGCGCACACATGTATGTATACACCACTACATCTGCAATTAACTATCCACGCGTATAAAAAAGAATTATATTACATTAAACACAACAAACGTCGCCCACTCTTAAAGTTCGTGGCCCTTCAATTCTTCCATTTTTTACATATCTTCAAAAATTCTTTTTACTTCTTCCTAAAGAATTAGATTTTTGGCACTTACATCATTTTCTAAAAAACTTACTAAAAAATCATTACGATAAATTAGGCCCTGTGTGGAAATAGCAACGTGTCATAATATTACAATGTCCATATAATTAAATGAACTTAAAGTTAACATGGAAAAACGCAGAATACTTCAACACTCGATTGATTTACGGATAATTTTATTAGAAAGTTTCTTTTCTCCTAAAATAATAATTGTTTATACATATGCAATCATCATCACTATAATTGATCGTTTATTTCTATTTCTCTTGAAGTCGGGAAACTGTGAGTGCTTAGGTATCGAGTTTTACTGGAAATCACCGTTTACTGTTGGTTTGCAGCAAT
The DNA here is from genome assembly GCA_028830335.1 of Eucera pruinosa. Taxonomy (NCBI): domain Eukaryota; kingdom Metazoa; phylum Arthropoda; class Insecta; order Hymenoptera; family Apidae; genus Eucera; species Eucera pruinosa. Next base: position 1,350,073 of record JAMYCR010000008.1, on the reverse strand, counting down.
CCAGTTCATCGTGTAAACGCGTAATACGCTCGATTAAATCCATTTCGTACTCTGCTCTGTTAACAACGTTGACGCTGCTGCGGTCGTCACAATTTGTCGATCTTGTAATCGAATAATTCCAATCGCGAAGCGGTTTCTCACCCTAAATGCGTTCTCTCACTTTTCTCATCATTCCTTTCATGTTTGTTTATTGTCATACGTATAAAATAGGACAGTCATTTTCAACCAGTGTGCCACGCGAGGGTTTCAGGTGGGTCACGAGTTCGTTCATCAAAGATACATACCTTCGTCGTCATAAATTGATAAAAAAATAAAAAGAACTACATGTAGTTTTGAAGGAATATACGATATCAGATATGGCTAATAGTATTTTAAATATTGCTAATAGTATGTGTAGCTAATGCTAAAATCCATCAAGGCCAAAAAACTTAATCTTGAGATTAGAATTAAATTTTAAAGTTTCCTGTATGAAATTAAAAATAAACAGTTGGATCGTTTAGTGTTACACATACTTCATTTTATTAGGTACCTACATTTATTTTAAATGTGACCGCCAGATATCTCGAAAAATATAAAACATTCTAAAAAATGTTTGAGACGAAAGTTGTAGTATACATATAAGAGAGCATATGTTATGCTGATATTTATTTGACCTTAAGATGACCCTGAAAAGCCCTGTGAAAGTCACGTTCAAATTTTTAAATGAAACCTTATACTTTTTATTACATATTCTTGTAGCTGACATCAAAACATTTTCAGAATACTTTTACGTTATATGTATATTTTGTATAGGCCGTTGTCGAGTTATTAACATTCAAGCTTGGCTTGCATAGATGACTTATACGGGGTATCAAACTATCTCAACATTGTGATATCCTCGAAGTGACATTCATCTGGTTTCTTTGAGTTATTAGATATTAACATTTTCTAAGGAAGAGTATAGAAATAATTTTTAATGCTTTTACGTGTGACATTAGCAAGTCTCTATTATATTTCTGGCAATACCTTCTTATGTTTGTATGCTGTTTTTGTTATTTTAATTTCAATATCTTGTTATTTTATAAACATATTATTTTATCTATCTATCTATCTATTTATGTATCTATATATATTTGTAATTTGAAAACATTTTTCACTGTATATATATATGAAATGTTTTTTTTCAGAAGAAATGTCTGTACAAATCCGTGGTTTGAAAAAGTATACTAGTAATATCTGATGGAGCTATAAGCAATGCATCTACAAAATTGGCAATAATATTGAAAATATAAAGGTATACGTAAAGAATTATGTATACATATTTATAATTAGAAATAAAAATTATAGTGTCGAGTGATGGCAGGGCGACGGTTAAAGAAAAGAAACAGAAGACCAAATAGCGTGAAGAAAAGAGATATATTTCTGAACAACGCGTGGTGTCTGCGCGCATGGCCGGAGGTGAACTGCGTGGAAGCGTCCCGACAAGCACAAAAAAATGTTGTTGAACTACGCCCAAAGGAAACTAGATGGCATCAGCGGTTCAACGAAAACCGGAAAATTGTCTCTCCAACACTCTCCCTCAATTTTGCGGTATTCTCTTAGGATTGCAAAAAAGGCAAAACACCCAGACCAGAAGTGCATTTCTCGTGATTCGCACGTGCAAGTGCCTTTGTTAGCACATCTGCCAGCGTCGATTCGGTAGGTAAATACTCTAGTTTGATCGGATGATCTTGAAGTATATGGCGTATAAAATGATGACGCACATCTATGTGCTTAGTCCTTGCATGAAAGAGTAGATTGTGCGCCAGCTTCTGAGCTCCTTGATTGTCGTTGTACAGCTTGAGATGTGCAAAATCCTGGAGTCCCAGTTCCTTGAAAAATCCCAGAAGATAGATACCCTGCTTGGCAGCGTCACTAACGGCCATATACTCTGCTTCTGTCGAGGACAGGGCAGTTGTGCGCTGCTTCTTCGACTCCCAAGTAATGGCAGAACTTGCAACAATGAAAGCGGACCCCGAAGGATGAAGGACCTTCGGTCGAGCGCACAGTTTGCCCAGTTTGCATCGACACAACCGATCAATTTCTTCGAGCCCTTCTTGTAGACGAGTCCATAGGTTGCAGTCCCTTTCAGGTAACGGGGAATCCTCTTCGCGGCTAGCCAATGGACCTTGTGATAATTGCAATTAAATTGACTCAGCACGCTTACGGCGTGGGAGATATCAGGACGCGTGCCCAAGGCAATGTACATTAAGGCGCCGATGAGTTTTCGAAAGGGGAACTCCGATTCCTTCCTCGTGGTCTCCGCCTCCTCTTCGGTTAATTTGGCTCCAACAGCTAACGGCGTCTTTACGGGGTCGCAATCCCCCATATGGAATCTTCTCAGAATATCCTCGATATAATATTCCTGAGACAGAATCAAACTCTCCCTTGTTCGAGAGATCTGGATACCAAGACAATATTTTGCGACTCCGAGGTCCCTCGTTGAAAACCTTCTGGACAGTTCCAACTTGATCCTCTTGGTTCGCGATTTGTCGTTTGAGGCAATTATAATGTCATCGACATAAACCAGTACGACTGTCATACTTGCCTTCTTCTTGTCAGTATATACACAGGGATCAGCGTTCGTGAGTACTAAACCTATCTCGCGAAAGTCTTCATTGAGTTTCGCGTGCCATTGACGACTGACTTGGCGGAGTCCATACAGGGCCTTCTTGAGCCTGCAGGTGCGTGCCCCGCTCGAGAAACGTTGCTGCATGATCCTTGCCTTGTCTATGATCGTGTGGTCCTTTTCCCTGCGGATGATTTCCCTGAACATCTCGTCTAAAAGATCAGGAGAACGCATGTAAATATCAGTATCGATGTCTCCGTTGAGATAAGCAGTTGCGATGTCCAACTAAGAGACGTGAAGATCAAACTCCACAGACAGCGCCATCAACAGCCGAAGAGAGTCGAGCCCGGCTACCGGTGCGAAGTTGTCATGAAAATCTATTCCAGGTCTCTGCGTGAATCCCTTGGCTACAAGTCTGGCTTTTCGACGTTCCAAGCAACCATCGGCATTGTACTTATTTCGGAGTACAAACCTGCAATCTACGACCTTTTCGTCAACAGGTCTGTACACTAGCTCCCAAGTATCATTCGCAATGAGAGATTTAATTTTGGAGTAAACGGCTTCCTTCCATTCATCGGCATCCGGACTATTCAGGGCCTGAGAAAAGGGTACTTCGGATGCACTTATTGCACAATCCGCGTTATGCCACTCCAACTCTTCATCGTCACTCCGTGATCGATGATTTGAATTTGGATCTGTTTTTCCAGAGGCTCCCTCGCCCCAGGGTTCCCCTTCGCTTTCCGATGTGGTGTGATCATCGTTGATTCGGTTGTTCACGACAGGATCCTCTATAACGCGATTACCTTCAACATGGTCACTCGTGGCATGATAGTTCCTTGAATAATCTGTTGCGACGCGTGCTTGACAGTATGCTTTCCGTGGGCAGCCTCGCCCTCCGGTACGCACGATGCGTGGCCTTCCGCGTCCGCGTCTCGTCAATACAGCAGGATTATCAGAAACTTGATTTCGGTTGGTTTCGATGCCATTTGAATTCGCTTCAGGACCCTCTTATGATGTTTCAGGACTTTCGTCATGACTCGACTGATCCCACGTGATATGCTGAACGGAGATGATCTCGATGCTTCGCCTGTTCGAAATTTCTTCATCGCTGGACGCGAACTTCTCGAACTCCGTTTTTAGTCCGAAATCGCTCAAGAATTTGACATCACGCGATGCGGCGATCCTTCTCTCGTTCGGAATCCAAACGCGATAGGTTTTTCTTCCTTCCAAATATCCCACAAAAAATCCTTGTTTTGATCTTTTCTCGAATTTTTCCTTATTCGGCGTTTTGTCGAGAACAAATGCTTTGGTACCGAACATCCTGAAGTAGCCGATAAAGGGTCGCCTTCTCTAAAGGGATCCATTTCCCATATGGCTTACCTTCGTTGAGAGCTCGTGTTACGCATCTGTTTTGGATGTGACAAGCGGTAACGATTGCTTCTGCCGAAAAGGAAGAGGGGAGTCCCGAATACAGGAGCATGCAGCGTGCGGACTCGATGAGGGTCCTGTTCTTGCGCTCCGCAACGCCGTTTTGCTGAGGGGTATGAGCTGTGGTTAAACGACGACGGATCCCTGATTTTTTGAGAAAATTGTCCATGGCTTCGTTGCAATATTCTCTGCCATTATCGGATTGAAGGGCTCTTATTTTGTGTCCCGTCTGTGTTTCCGCGAGGTTTTTGAATTCAACGAACTTCGAAAAAACATCACTCTTGTTTCGAATGACATAAACGGTACAATAACGACTATAATCATCAATGAAAGTCACGATGTATCGCGCGCCGCCCTGCGACTCTACACGTATAGGTCCGCATACGTCACTATGGATAATCTCAAGCAACGCGCGAGAACGCTCGGTTCGTGTATGAAACGGTAGACTCGCCGATTTTCCGATCAAGCATATCTTGCACGCGCGCACGTTTGCAACGCCGATGAAATTTAAACCGAGTGTTTTTTACGAAATACGCGGCGCGCTGCGACTATGCGGATGCGTGGAGAGCTGAAGTCATCGGAGTCGTAAATCTCTGACCGATTTTTCAATCGACAACTGACCGTGTATGTCCCTACGACCGTTTACTGAGGTAGGGATACTAGGTGGTGAAATAATACTTTAACTATATTGACAAAGTTCTACTGGTGTATAGTGTGATTCTCGACCGTCGGAATTATAATGTGTTCCGTGACTCAAAGAGATTACGATGTTTCTCTTGAGCTGATCGCTTTTGGACTTGACTTGTTGATGTAGATTTTTTGACGTAGATTTTTTGACTGACTTCCTTGTGCATCCACATCCTTAAAGAAAACTTAAGGCCCGCCCTTCCCCTGATTCCTCGAAATTAAGAATCCAATCAGGGGTGGCGACACTGACCACGCCCTACTTCGTGCGACCGAAACGCGATTTTTTCGGAGGTAGGAAGTATCAGTGGAGGTGGAAGATGCGTTGGTGGGGTTTAAACAAATGTGATGAAATTTCCGCCAGGCTTGGGTCCCAACCTGACCTGATTGACCGTCCTCGGGTCTGAGTTTAAGACCCTTTGGAAATTCACGTTTATGACACATGCAATTAACCGTTGAGGACGAAGAAAGTCGAAAGCAGATGTGCACTGCAGATTAAGAAATAAACTAATTCTCAAAAACTGCTCTGGAGACTTGCGTGTCATAAACGTGCTAGCAATTTGTGCTTCGGGTATTGTCCCTTGTACAAGCTGCTAGCCATCTGTAGAGCTGAATGTTTTCGCGTTGAATCTGTGATCCTACTAAAATACTCTTAATGTGCTAACGGTAGAAAATATGTACAAAATATTTTTAAATTACGGTTGCATATAGTTCTTTACAAATTAGATTAAGTGCCCTGTAGGTATGCTATGGAACACCGAGTACACTTTGATTATTTTTCATTAGGTTCATTTGTGTCATTTGAGTTTAAGTGTCCGAAGCGTTTGTGCCATATTTCCACACTGGATTCAGCTGCACTGCTTACTGCATATGCCTGTTGTGACTGTTGTCGAACGAAAAATAAATCGCCTTCGCGATCCGCAACTAACATGATCCGTTTCTGAGAATCTTTTATAATCGCTTGGTTTTTCGAGAAAATTATCTCATTTCCTTTATCGACAATTTTTGAAACGGAAAGTAAATTCACTCTTAAATTGGGAACAAGTAAAGTATTTTCAAGTTTAAAAGTCTGTTCGACCTGACCATTGGAGGCTGACAGCCGAACATAACCTTTTCCGGTCACTCGCTTCACTGCGTCACTCGGTAGCTTGAGTCCACAGTGTGTCTCTTCGGATTCGACGAACATGATTTTATCGTTGCACAGATGAGACGTGCAGCCACTGTTCAAACACCACTTAGATGCGATTGCGTTATCTGTTGACGATTGTAAACACTCCACGATTAATGTCTGTTCAGCAACATTCACCTTTTGAGAAGTCGCCTTTCGTTTTGCAAAACAGTTAGCTGATTTGTGTCCAACTTTGTGACAGTAACCGCATTTATATTTAACACGTTTGTTATTCGCGGTATGTTTATCACTGTTTTGCACGCCACTATCCACATGTTCTTTTCGCGATTGTCCACCAGGGGGTCCGTGCTTTACTAACATGGAGCCGCCTCCGATGTTTCTCTCCTTTTGTTTTCTCGCGTCATCCATTTCGATGATTTTTACGCGCAAAGATTCGGGTTCGGGTAAATCGTCTCGAGATTGCATGGCAATGCGAAAAGTTTCGAAACTCGCAGGTAGACTATTTACTATCATTACGGTGAGCAAGTCGCCGTTGATTTCAACGTTCATCGTCTGAAGTTTATCGACGGCGTCGTAGAAATCTGTTAAATGCGTCCGAACGTCCGTACCTTCCGCCATTTTTTGTTGCGTAATCTGGTTCAGCAATGCTGCCTTTTTCGCAGGACCCTTCGACGCGTAGACAACTTTCAATTTTCTCCATACGTCGTTTGATGTTCTACAGCCACGAATTTGTTTCAGCTCCAACGGTGAAATTGATAGAACGAGGTCTGATTTCGCCTTGCGATCTTCTACGATCCATTCCTTGCGTCGAGCTTCCGATCTTTAGCGCGCTTCACCTTCGCTGGTTATTGGCGGGATTGGTGTATCATTCGAGACGTACGACCACGTATCGTTTTTTACTAAAAGAGCTTCCACTTGAATTCCCCACGTATCATAATTGTCGCGCGTAAGCGCTTCAATTCGCGTAGAATTTACAGTATTCATGTCTTTGATTCTATGCGTGTCACCGGTTCGAAGAACTTTCGAGATCGTTCGTGCACTTTTTCAATACGTACTGAAAATGAATTTGGTTACTTATTTTCTCATCACTCGCGATGCCTGGGCCCATAACCTGTCAAGGGATGGCAGGGCGACGGTTGAAGAAAAGAAACAGAAGACCAAATAGCGTGAAGAAAGATTTATTTCCGAACAACGAGTGGTGTCTACACACATGGCCGGAGGTGAACTGCGTGGAAGCGTCCCGACAAGGACAAAAAAAATGTTGTTGAACTACGCCCAAAGGTAACTAGATGGCCTCAGCTGTTCAACGAAAACCGGAAAATTGTCTCTCTAACATATAGTAACAAAGATCAATCAATTACACTGGTATAGCAAAATATTTGCATCTACTCATACTTCTCAATGAAACGTTGTCTCACCAAGACCTACATAATATTTCCACAGCACCAAACTTTTATAGTTACAAAAGGATATCATTAAGTGATAGAAAAATTTAATACAGTTCAATCTAATTAATAATAACAATAACTTATTAATTAGCTAAGATGCATTACAATTAGTGCACAACTATGGAGCGGACTTTTGGTGTCTAGAATCAGAGTTCTTACGATAATTATGTGTATATGTAAATCTGTATAAAATTGTTTTTCGAGTCCAAACAGAGGACCCTGAAAGAATCGATGGTTTTTTAGATAAAGTTTGCAGACGCGCATACTTACACATCTGCTCGATGCAATGATCAAAAGTGATAGTTAAAATAATAACAAGTAATATTTTCCAATCTTCCCTTTTTTTTCAAAAACCAAAGAAATGAAACTGATGAATCTATCTGTTATTTGAATTTGCTTTACTTAGTTTTCAATGTCATGTTTCTTCATGTTTATATTGGTGCTGGTTAAGTTCATAACACATTTTTGAGTTTTTTAATTATTTCACTTTCAAACTTAATCATTATAATAAATGTTATCCTACAAAGGCAAGCAATTAGCATGGTGTAGTAGGAATTCCGTTCATATAATGGAAGTTTACATAACGGGTGTTCAACGAAGGTTCTATTTATTCTACTGTATTATGTTTAGAGCGTTTATTGTAAAATCTTACAACGCAATATTTATTAATATTGAAGTACTCTATATGTAAATGCCAAAATGGATACAGTGGTGTACTTAATACTCTTTATAATCACTCTAATTTACATAAAATAATGTGTGTTCGATATTTTATTGAATGCCATGCCCCAATTTTCCTAAAATCTTTTGTCGATTACTTTATTTAGCATAAATAAACATCTGGAAAAGTAGGCGGTGGCTGATATGAGCAGGTAAAGTTTCGTCTTTATTTGGTCGATCTGACGACCAGATCGAAGGAAATTCAACGACGTCAGCAACATACACTGATCGATTTCAAGTTTGAAGAAGACTCTCCAGACCACTTGCACTGGCTATCCCTTTTTTTGGTACTTCTGAAACAATTTAAGTACCGTTTCGCGGAGTCCGTCCAAGAGTTTCTTGACTGTCGAACCTAGAGTGCAAGTAAGTAGACATCTCGCGAAAGTTTCATGAGCATCGCTATTTTGGTAATTAAGTTGGAAATGAAATATCGGCTTAAGTGCCTTTGATTTAACCACCTATGAATGACTCAGTACTACCACTCTTTTCTAGCTAAATATTTTTAATAATAGAGTCTATCTTGAAAATTCTATACGTTTTTAATATGTGAATAATACATTTTTTTAGGGAATGTTAGCCTTCTAGTTATAGAATACAATTATTATTTTTTTACAATAGCAGATTAGCAAAACAGTGGCTAAACGAATGATTTTATCAAAAATATGAATAATATGAATTATGCGTATACGTACTTCTGTTTGTACTAATTATTTCATTTGTTTTACGTTAAGTATTTATTTCATAATATAGTAAAACTCTTCATTGGTACTGTTAATTATAGTAACTGAGATATGTACAAACAATAAAATTATATAAATACAAAGAAACAATTTCAATTTTTAAGTACCCGAAATAATTAACAGAAATTACTGAAATATAAAAACTTGACTACAATATTACTTTCACTGTCTATGGACAATATTTATTATTTAGTGTAAGCTATCATATAAAGGAGTACATGTAGAACACTAAATTACAATATACGAAGCCTACTTTGTTGTAGAAATGATGTTAAAGCTATATCTAGATATATACTATGTATTGAGTTGTGCGGAAAGTTCGTGCCGCATTATATTTATATTGTATTTCACCATGTTTTTTAAATGTCCAACGATTAGATATGAATATACCTTAGTTTAGCTGTCTAAGTACAGTTTAAGGAAGGCCATTGGAGTAGCAAGATGCTTCTATTATAACTATAAAGCTAACTATAAAAACATAAACAGTCACGTAAAAACTTCCTTAAACAATTGGTTTTCCGAAATTTTTTAAAATTCGGTTGTGCGGTTAAGAAATCTGAGAAAATTTCAAGATGTATACGACACTGGATAAAACATCTTCGATTTTTCTCACAACTTTTTTGTGATAGATCAAAAACTTAAACTTTAAATTACGTTTCCGTCCATAACTTCTCCAATAATAGCGTCGGAAGGGGGGGTTGAAACAAACTCTAAAATTTTTTATTTGGAAAACTTATTTATTAACATATCACAAATTGGATTTCATTTACTGATACTCTTACTATGCTATTCGACTATATCTTCCCAATATATAATTCGGCACGAACTTTCTGGACAACCCAGTAAGTATGTATTAGTTTTGTCAAAATATCCAATTTTTCTAATTAAATAGCAACTCCATCTTTCTTTTTGTTAAAAATAACTTTTACGACTAGTTAATTAATTTCATGTTTTTACATCTACTAACCAAATATTAATTTTCTATGTTTTATAATAAAAAATCAGGTTACTACACATCTTTCTGTTTCTTACTTTTCTAATAATATTATATAATATTCTATAAAATATTCTATAATATCTCCCACGAAAGGAAACGTTTACCAATTAATAGTTAATTTACCTAATTTCACTTTTAACAAACCAAATGCAATGAAGTGTGTTATAGGATTTGTAAGTGCGCGCGAATGGCGAGAGCGAATGGAATGACGAATGAGCGATGAGTGCTAGAGGATATAAGAGAGTGAGAGAGGGAGAGAGAGAAACGAGAATAAAAGTGCGTGAGCTGCCGGAAAACGGGGAATAAGTAGAAGAGTACGAGCGAGAGAGATTTTGAACTGTAATAGTAGCTGCGGTCCGTTCGGAACAGCCTGTATTCAATCGTATTGTACTACGTTTAAATATATCATTCTTTTCTTATCTAACAAGTGATCCAATCCTTTTTCATACATATACATACATATACCCAATGTAACACCATTCTGCTTTATAGTGAATCAAGTTTCTTTAAATTGTAGTTCCTTTTATATATATATATATATATTGTTCCCCAGAGATAAAAATTAACATGAAATATTTAAGTTCAATGTAAAGATACTGTAGCGTCTCGCAGCGCGACGAAAATTGTTGATTGGCAACTGGTGAACGACCTACACATCACTAGGGAGTAAGTAGTCGCCCGCGATTCGCCTGCGACTCGCCTGATCACAGTCAGACGCAGCGTTGCCTGAAAAGCACCCACAGAGGGGTATTTCCCTTGCCACACATTCCTGAAAATGTCAGCAAGCCCCCCACTTCCCTACTTACTACTCCCATTCCCACTTGAGAGATAGGAGAGAGCTGAAAAGGTATATAACACCATTGCGTCGTATTGTTAGGCAACTAATCGATTCATCCCTACCAGTTTACCGATTCCTCCACAATTACTCCAACAATAGGGGAATAAGAAACTTGACGGCGATTGCGGGGCAAGGCCTACGACGGGTGCCCTCTGTGAGTGCTTTTCTGGCAACGCTGGTCAGGCGATGGATACGCAAATTATTTATCCGTCGCTAAGGAGCGATTCGCGCAATTCGCCGAACTGCGTTCAGGCGATGGGTAAACAGTCACCGCGTTGTCAGGAAACGAGCTACGAATAAATAGAGGTGGCAAACCCGAGACGCGCTCTCTTGCTAAAGATCCAGAAAGCGATTCGGTATGCGTCAACTCTCGAACGAACAATAAACATTATCCATGTACCTAGTTATGTTCATTTAACGCGTCTACCCTTTCCCCGCAATACAAAAGTGTAATGAGTGGAATAAGATATAAGAAGCATCATTCACTTGTGTCACTTGTGTTGTACAATCATTCGTATTTAGTCACTCGTGTTCGGGTACTAGTGCTTTGTCATTCCTCATTACTGCTCCAAAGACGTTTAAGAGAGCCACAGACAGTCAATTGCTGGTCAAGAGAATAATAGTATCATTGTTATTATGTGAAAATAAAGTTAATTCTTTAAAAACACAACTTCATCTCTTCTCTGACCGTCACAATATTTATTTTAATAATACAATATTTTCTACTGAATTATTTATCACTTAATATTGCTTTGCTAATTTCTTGAAATTCATCCGTAACAAATAAACTGCTATCAAAAACCAATATCAAACATTCCTTCTAGACATCCTTATGAAATACCCAGATAGACATTTCGGACAAATGCATAGACACAGTTCCCGTCAATTATAAACTGAATCCTAACAAATAAATCTGTGTGTTTACCGCATTGAGTAACAATGAAACAGTATGAAAAAGCAACGGTGCGCTAAAGCTTAATTAAAACACGGTCAGTTTCCGAACAATCGAATTTCACGGATGCCACGAATTTGTTTCACCGACGAAAGCGTCGCTTTGTAAAGTTGTATTCATTTTCTCTGCACGCTGATTACCTGAAAATCCGTTTGCCTTGCCAACGAAACAAGGGGTTTGTTAACAACACTCCTCTTTTCATCGCCTGTTGTCCATGCTTCCTTTTCTTTTTTTTTAATGTCTAGTATCGCGGGTCTATCACCATCGTCACCAGGAAACGAAGCGTTCTCGCTACTGGTGTAATTTGTAGCATAATCCGGTACCAATGTACATATCTCGTTTCTTTATGCGATATACAGTACGGGACAGAAAGATAGGTTCAGCAACTCTTATACTTTTAACGCCCCTTAACCTTCACAGAATTTTCTGACTCTGCTTCAGAAGTTATATTTAAGATTATAATTATTATAGCTACTGACAAAAATAATTTGTTCGTAGTTTCTATGATATTGTAAGAGAATTTTTTAAATATGGACATTTTTAATGCGACAAAAGAATAGTTCATATGAAATACGAAAAAAAGTATATGTATTAATATTTATTTCTTTAATTCTAATAGTGTGTATATTTGCTATGACGTTAAATTAGTTCAAAGTTCAGCTTGGCATGGTGTCATATAATATTTTAATAGAATCTTGGTCAATATTTACCCAACTCCATTGCAATTTTTAATTCGTCTTTTACTGAAAATTGCCTATTATTTTCGTATACACTTCTTGTAAGCAATCCCTATATGCGCTGCCTATTATATTTATTAATACGCGCTCGTTATCCATTTCATTTTGTTATTGCACGCTTATTTAAAAAAGAAAGACAGTGAACTTATCTTTCTGACGTTGGATATAGCTGTATGTTAAGTATACGTTCTTCTAAACAAATCTAATTAGACACACTTCTACCTGTATTTTTAGTCAAATCGTTAAACATAACGTCAGCGAGCTACAATGGTTCTGATTTATTTTAGTAATTTAGCTAACCCGCCAAACCTTGGCAGCTACTCTTGCCCGTCATTTCACGAGCCATTGAATTCACCCTTTTTCACCCCTTTTACTCCCTCCGTTGCTTTGTGTTGCAGCTTTGCACATGAAGTTGAAACGCGGGCGAATATTAAAGCCTGCCTACAAATTAAAACTATATTTATGGCCGTACGAATAGTTGGACGAAACATCGTGTATGATGCGTTAATATTGCCATCCTTCAATATGAGCAGTTTTCTCACCGCGCCATGATCTCGACGTCTAACAATAAGGCGAGTTGACTCAAGTAAGTACATATGGTGTTTATTTAGTACTTTCGTATAAATGCATGTGTTGGTTTTTGCAGTGTATATCGGAGAGATTTCTGGGACGGTTATAAATTGATCAGTGATGGAATTTTGTAGTTAGCTTATGTTATACACAATATGTTTACAAGGTTTTGGAACAACGTTGGAGGTCAGTGTGTTCAATGTTACTTCCTCGCTGGTACTTTTGAGCAATTACGGGCTCCGCTTAATGATACTTGCATATGTAGTGGTTCGATCGATGAACGTATTGTATCTGAATCTTCAAACAAATCTACCGCTGCAGCCTGAGAATTTAAAGTTTGCGTGCTGAAGCATATTTGTTTAAGATATTGAAAACATAAGAATAAATATTACAAAACAATTTTGTTCATGAGATTATGACGTTGCGATGTTACAAATCACAATATTTTAATTGCAAGGAAAAGAAAAGATAAACGATCTTCCTTGTCTCTCTAGTTGAAATTTTAACTGTGCTATTGCGAGATCATGGCGAAGAAACAAGAGTCATTCGTCTTCGTCTGTATCGCTCTGAAATTACTTAATTATATGTATTGTATATGGTAGACGTACTAATTACTGCCACTTTAAGGTTATGACGTGACATTATTTAACTATTTTAGAACGTATTTAAACTAAAACTCGTTCCAGTTTGGAGCATAATATTATTCAACCGCTTTTCTATTTATGAACATTTTTTTATATGTTAAATTATAACGAATTAATTACTACGTAATTGAAAATAAACAACAAAATACAATGTCTCTATTATTGTCACTTGAAAAGTTCTCATCTAAATAGAAACAATTGTTACATATATTAACACGTTAGTTTGTGTAACAGATATAAGATGTATAGTAAACGTATCGCGTTTATTGAATTATGACACGTCCCATACTTTATAATCACATTTGTCACGTTTTAATGTTTAACAGCACATTTACCTCCTAATATTTAGGTTTATATATTAAATGTAAACGAATATACAATGTCTATGTGTTGTTATCTGAACCAAAGTCCAAAGTATCAAGATTTTTTTATTAACAATTCTTCCTACATTACTTTGCTATTAATTAAAAAATTAAAGTGTCGGTTATAGGAACACTGACAGTAATTGGAGTATCTACCCTATTGTATACTAAATTTATGTATTTTGTTCCCCCATTACTTGCCGATTACCGTCCAAGTACAACTTTTATTGTATTTTGTTAGAAGGGAATATAATTGAGTTGTTCTTGTCTCTGCCTTAACATTATTTATTTATGTTAATATTATATCTTAAATCACAAATACGATAATACAAGACATCGCGGTCGCACATCAAACGTTCGGAGGTCTCTCTCAATATTTCGCTTACCCCCACACCGCGGTATCACGCCGACCAGCTATGGTGCCCCACAGTCCGGTATCATATTTTTCCACTTATGCGAAGAACATATACAATACATATACCATATACGCACTCTATTAATGTATTTACTTTGTTAAATTATCGGTGAAATATTGTGAGGCTATTTCTCAAGATTTACTGGTGAACCGATAAACCGCTTTACCGAGTATTACGCTCGCTAGTGCGTATCCTCTATTCGGATAGCGGTTACATGGTTTGACAAAAGCCGATGGAGGTGAAAAATCCGATTAGAAATGGAGTTCAATAGGGCGTTCTAAAATGGGAACGTTTCTATATCGAAATTAAACGCGTGTAGGTTTATGTTGTGTTATCTTCAGTAATATTTGTTAGTTTCAGGAGTTGAATTACCACTTGAATAAAGATCTCGGATATGCAGAATATAACATAAATGTATTCAATAACATATACATTTAAGAAAAAGCATGTAATAAATAATTAAACGTATATTCGAAATTGGATAATATTATATGTATATTAAATATAATAATTATATAGAAATTCAAAATACGCTTAACTACATACACAATATATAATATATATAATATATATCTATAACATTTAACAAATAATCATATTGGATTGGCCAACAGTTTTATCGTATTTTAAAAACGTATAGACACGAATCTTTATTAAACAATGTATTAGTAATTTTTTCAACAGCCTTTTCCCATATTAGACAGCCTCGCTCTTCTATTCTTAAAGAATTTGCATTTTATTCAACAAAATATTTATGGAGCGAGTTATCAAATTTTCTTCTACTTAAAAAATTTGCATAAGGATCCGGAAGGTCAGAACATTTCGGCATTAATATGTTTTATTAGTTAGTTATTATTCAAGCTATTATATCTTAGTTTCTACTACATTTTTACGTTTACAGCGATAATACAGACTTTCCACGATAATTACACAGGAAAGGTGTACGATTATTGCACAACTTTTATCCCCCCTATTAGTGGGATCGCTCTTAAACGCACGACACTCGGCCACCGAATAGTGTAATCTGATCCACGATTGAATATTCGTGTGAGAAAATGTAAATGTAACACTACAAATTCTTTATTTTTCAGCCTTTTGTATATAAATTTGTTTAACATATTCATGAGTGTTTTCTGATCAAAATAAGACCAAACACGGTATAATTTGGATTATATTTACTTATATAATAAATTCTTATATATATAATAAATTATATATATAATATAAGTAAATATAATGTAAATTATATCATGTTTGGTACCATTTTGGTACCAATTTTACAAGTACATTGGCAAAAGTTATATTAATAATAAGTTAAAAATAAAAAACTTTTATGATTAACAATGTCTGACTCATTCAGAAGCGATATAAATCATGAAAGGAAGCCACAGATTGTCGCTGTCTCATTCGAGTCTCAGACCGTCTTTCGTTTTCACTTGCTGTCTCTTTCTACGTTCAACGCGTTCGGCAAAATGCAGAACGTATGACAGTTACGGTAAGTGCACACATTCAATCCCGAACGATGTACAATTATAGTGGGAAGTCCTACGGCTCGTGTTTATTTACGTTCACGGCTGCAGTGTTTGTATCAAGTATTGAAGCACGAATTGAAGCTCTGTTTTTCTATAGCAACTAGTATAGACTTATTGGAAAAACGTACTTCTGTGTATATTCCAAGAATTGACTTCAGAAGTGTTTCGATAGCATGAGCTTTTTTATAGCGTTTTCTAATTAGTTGCGCAACACTTTAATATTCGAATACTTTGTTACACATAAATAATTAAACTGCGTATGGTAATGTATTTATAGCAAATTTGATACTTAAAAAAGTAGCACGATGTATATGGCGTGTAAAGATGCACCAAATATTAAAACTAGAGAACTCGTTACGGTGTTCAGAAGGTGAAATTAATGTCAACTTTGATTCCATTCCTCTAGCTGTGGTTTCAAAGATGTGAATTTGCATGAAAATCCGCAGTCTACAAATAATCATGCAAAGAAAATATACTTATGTATAATATATTAACTCATGTATATTTCAATGTATGACTTGAGTGTCCGTGTATTAAATAGTACACGGACTTCAGAACGGATATATTAATTAGACGTGTATACGCGTATTTTAAATACACGTGAAATGTGCACCTCTAAATGTTGGACGCCAGGTGCATGACAACATCACAGGTCAAGAGACGACGGTACAACTAGCAGCTTACCTCTGAACACTTACAAAAAGAATTTTGGAAGTTTTGTGTTCTAAACTCTCGTGTGGCATTTCAAAAGAAGTCGTCGAATAAGCGTTAAACCTAGCTACTCGATGAAATCCAGAAAACATATTAAAGCTTGTTTTATAAAAAGTATTAATCTTCTCTGCTCGCATAAGCACGCACACTGTAATATTCATAGAAAAGTACCACATGTAGTGTGAATGTCCGTGAAAAAATTGATACGCATCGAGAACGTGTGCGGCAAAATATACAAAACCAACAAATTCCGACAGACAAAATCACACGCTTTATAAATA
The DNA here is from genome assembly GCA_028830335.1 of Eucera pruinosa. Lineage (NCBI taxonomy): Eukaryota > Metazoa > Arthropoda > Insecta > Hymenoptera > Apidae > Eucera > Eucera pruinosa. The sequence continues at coordinate 1,333,297 of JAMYCR010000008.1, read as the reverse complement.
CTCACAGAAAAATCCATGTACGATGAAAATGTACTGAAGAAAATCCATATATTGCGGATAGTGGATAAAAATATGAAATAACTAAGCAATGAGAGAAATAAATGTAGAATGTTTCGGCTGCATCTGCTTTGTACGAGTTAGAAGTATTTAAAAAAGTTCGATAGGCTTAATGTAACTGGAGATGAATTTATTTTAGTCAATTGTAATCTAACAATACGCTTTTATTCTATATCTTTGTATTTTCCTAATATACAGTAAGATTATTGTACAACACCGTACCTTCTTCTCATATACAGAATAAGTCACGAGAAACATGGAATCATGTATTTTTTATTATAGTAAGTTGCAACCAACGTCAATATAAATTCATCTACGTAGCACACTATAACCTTGAAGTGACCATGGACTTTTTCCTAAGAAAAAAATATCCTAGGAAAGTTTCCTAAATTAGGATGTTACAGTTGTAGCTATGATATTTTTGGTGTTATTATGATTAGTAGAAGGTCAACTCTAAATTATATACGTATATATGTGTATTTACATAGTCATTTCCGTAAATTAATTACCGCCCGAGCGAATAGCGAACTGGTGTGATATTACTAGCTTGAGAGTTTAGTTTGCTGAACGAGTGCCGGCATACAAGAATCATTTCTTCGAAATACATATTTTCGATCATCACTGTCTCTGTGCCGTAACATCTATAGTCAACAATAATATCGATAAAATTCTAGCACCGGTGAAAGAAATAATGCTCGCTCAACCCAACGAGTTCTCTTTAATGTTTATAAATTTCGAAAGCTTTCTCGACAATGCTATCGCAAACCCTCTGGCTGAAGAGATTGCCAATGATTACATTGAAGACAAAGTTTGGCAAAAATGCTGAGCAAACTTTATTCTTACTTGGCTGGAAGAGGAATTGGGAACCAATTTACTAGGATAATAAAGAAACTAAAAGATTCTACGGAAAGCCTCAATTCCGATGTAATAAATATAAACTAATTAAAATATAAAAAAAGACAAAAAAACATAAAATTTAACAAGTAAAATCAATAATCATAAATGATATTCAACCACATATGTAATTCAATGGAATATTAATGGTTTCCATAACAGATCGATATACAAATGTAAAAACAATCATCGCTAAAAAATCTTTACTTGTTCCTTGTCTCCAAGAAACATACTGTAAGGATAGTTACTGTACAAAACTAGCAATAAGAAGACACCAGAATGTATGGAAAAACATAACTAATTCTTCTTTTTAATTAACTTCATGGAAATCAAGCTGTCTACTAACATAGAGGCTATTACAATATCATGTTTCATTCCAAGAAAAATAAGTATTTGTAACCGGTACTTACCGAACAGTTATTCATTTTCCAAGGAAGAGAACAAAACATCGTATCCTAATTACCTGACAACCACAATAATAACTGGACTTCAAGAAAGCTAATTCGAGGCGCAAAATTATGGAACAAATCCTCATTTATCGTAACATAATACAGTCAAACCTCGATAAATCGGATCTCAAGGGAACAACTAAACCTTCGTGTTGCAGAGATTTCGAGTAAGCCTTGCGAGAGATGGAGATGCGGCAAATAATTACGGTTTCTACCATTTATTTATTTGACAAACTATGAAATATACGTATAGTGACCCACAAAATGATTGGCATAGAATAACAGGTAATAGCGATACGTAAAAGAAAAAGACAATTATTGAAATTTTAATATTCTTTTCTTTTATATTACTAACTATTAACTCAAACTCAACTATATATATACATATTTTAATTTAAACCCCACGTGGCATGATCTCAAGGCACGGGGAGGTAGAAAATATCTCTTAACAATAAATAAAACCTTATCAATAATAAAATAACACACAATCTCACAGAAAACTCTCGCTCGACTCACAAGGTTCTATCGCTCTCAACTCTCTCTCTCTGAACTCTGCCACGCACGCTTTTCACGCATTTTTTACCCTCGCACGCATTCCTTCTTTCTCACTGTCTCTCTGTTTCTCTCACTCATCCCAGGCATTCGTAAGACCTAGTCAGTCGCATTCACCCAAAATCTTCCATAGCCATACACCCTCCGTTCACACGTCAAACTCCAGTCACTCAGTCCCAAACACTTCAGTCAGGCGCCAGTTCATAAAGATCCACACGATATTCTGTCTCCCATATATATGTCAATAAAACAATATTGGAAAGTTCAATCCTATTTTTGTATTTTCTGTACCTTTCTGTTATTTTTTTGCTTCTATGCTAATAATTTTATGACTCATAGTAGCTATAACTTCGCGTTATACCGGCAACGACGATAGAAGCTTGACTTATAGAGGTAAACTTCGACTTGTAGAGATTGACCTATTCTAAATTCAAGTTACAGAGAAAAAATGCATCTAAATATGTGGCAAATAATTCAAGTTAAAGTAAGATGTATTTCGATTTATAGAGATTTTCGCTGGGGAGCGAAGAGAAATGAACAAAATTTTCGTCTTATAGAGGTTTTTGAGTTAAAAAGGGTTAGGTTATCGAAGTTCGGCTGTACTAATCAATAATCCAGGGAACATCTATTTTAACCAAGCTATTGCCACGCTGAAGAAAACGTAATAGGTTTATCAATAGCACTTACGCAATTTTTTTTTATTTTCCTCGATAATGATACACAATTTGTTCATAAGAACATTCGGTGAATCGATATAACGGGTTGGAATAATACCTTGAAGGCATTTACCTGTGGTCCATGCCTTAGAGTTAAGTGCATTTCTTCGTGTAGTTTTGTGTCCTAGTTGATCATATCATTGGGATGCTTCTTGCTCAGTCTTCTCGGAATATATGTACGATATAAATTGTTCGCTAGCAGGTTTGGCTGGTCTTCTATCCTTTTTTTATGTCTAGCAGCAAGACGTGATATCGACAGATTCTATCTGGAGATCCTTTCTGAGATCCTCGTTCCAAATATACCACGGAGCATTAACTACCGTGCGGAGAATTATTGATTGTAAGGCGTCTACTTTTTTTATGTTGCTCATGGCTGCCGTACCCCATAATAGTTCAATCCCATAGATCCAGATAGTGTCGAATGAATGTTAAATTTTATTGCAATCAGTCACACCGGAAAAACCCCCGGACAGCCGACCATCGTAGTAACCATCGCCACGGTTGCAAAAAAAACCGTTATAGGTCCGCACAGGCGACACTCACAACCCCGCAGGTACCTGAAGACGCGAAGCCGACTCTCCCGCTACTATCACCAGCAGTTTTCTGCCCAAAATAACCAATCAGAATTTTGTTCACTCCGCCATGTATTTTCTCACCACCAAGAGACAATTTTCCACGAGAAGAACCTAAAAAAGTCGAACGACCAGAATCTCGACAACCGTCGCACAGTAAAGTTGTCTAAACCTTTTCAAATATATTCCTGTTAGATGTTAACGGCGTCAATTTAATTTCTCAACCCTTCCTTACTGGGCTGAGAACGCACAGCAATCCACAAATATAACTGACTGGATTCGTGCGTACGCAACATATAGGTTTAATTATGGCCTTGTATAATAGAAGTTTGTTCCTTGGGTTTAGTTTTGAGATTTTACTTGTTAGATAGGCCATGTTTCTCCTTTTTATCTTAATTAGCTCTACTATTTTTTGTATTTGGTGTTTCCACGTTAGTCTGCTGATGCATGCCTAGGTGTTTTATAACTGTGACTTGAGGTATAGCTTTGTTGTTCAGAGACACAGCAGGAGATGATTTCTTCGTTAACGTAAAAGTTATATGTTTTGATTTTTTCTCATTCACTTTTATTTTCCATTTTGAGAACCAGGCCTGTAAAGTAAGTAAGGATTGCTGTAGAAGCTTGGAGGCAGTTTTAGCGTCGTCATGCGTTGCCAGTATAGCGGTGTCGCCGGCAAAGGTTGAAAGAGAAGTATCCTCTGATGTCGGTATATCAGCCGTGTAAAGGTTGTAAAGTATGGGACCCAGGACACTTGTCGGAACGGTCATTGTAATTTTCGCGAAACGAACCCGATAAGGATCCGTAGTGCGTTCCTTTCGCGGAAATAGATAACACCGGATTGTTGGAAGGGTGGCGATGCGTCGCCCTTACCTCGTTGAGGAGCGTCGTATTAGAGTTTCGGTCGCGATCGATGGAACGACGGTATTTCTCCGTGCTGCGTGATGAGTTCGGTGGCTTCCGTCGCGGTGAAAGGTTCGCGAAACAATTTTTAACTTTAACGTCTCTCACGACGGCTGGATGTTGATGTTTCTCCGCGCGAGATTCTCCATCGCTATAACATTTAACGTCTCTCACGACGGCTGGATGTTGATGTTTCTCCGCGCGAGATTCTCCATCGGAACCTGGTTCCTTACCATAGTGATTCCTGCTAATCACACATCATCTGGACGTCTCCCGCGGGATTCTCCATAAGGGAACAATTTCCCTAAATCGAAAATCCGGTGTCACGCGGTTAACAAACCGCTGACGGGCGCCCGACTATCGTGTACACGAGCATAACATTATCACACGCGACACGCTCACACATAATACAAAACCTGATAAAATCACTTAATTCCAAAAATGACATCAAGGGTTTTTTATGCCTTCGGGCTTTTTCCCTTACACGACTTCGAAATAAAGTGCAAATTTAATACTTCACAATCGCGCTAATTTATTTAACGGACCCAAACATTCTCTCCACCGATCAATAAAATCGACCCTTCCTCGAATCACCTTTCATTCTTATCGCACTCTGGTGCTTAGTCATTCGTGAACCCGAAAGGAAGGGAGAATAAGCTCGGAGGAGCTGATCTCGAGAGAATCGAATCATACTCGTTCGAGCTTTGAAAGACATAGGGCGAAGGTAAAATTCACAATACTAGAACCATTCTAATCGAATTGATTGAAAATCTGCGGTTGTAGAATTTCGATCGTACAACACTGCCTTGCGGAACACTAGCATTTATAGAGTAGGGGTTGGAGTAACTGTCCTGAACTTTGACGACAAATTTCCTATTTGATAAGTAAGATTTCATGAGGTGGTAAAATGGTTCTGGAACACTATTTGCTAATTTAAATAGTAGACCTTCGTGCCAGACTTTATCAAAAGCTTTCTCAATATTCAAGAATACAGCGGAACAGTATAGTTTCTTCTCGAAGCAAGTGATGATTCTATTGACAATTCTATGGACTTATTGGATAATCGCATGTTTATTGCGAAATCCAAACTGGTGGTCGGGTATAAGCTTTTTAGAAGAGATAATGGGCTTCAGTCTGGTAAGTATCATTCTCTCTAGAAATTTGGACATGATTGGGAGTAATGAGATTGGTGTATATGAGGCCGATGAATTAAAGATGATTGTACCAGCCTGATAGCTTTTAGAGGGAGTTCATTTAAGATTTTCTCAGTAATGAGATCAAGTCCAGGCGACTTTTTAAGTTGGATGTTTGATATAGCCTTTTTTACTTCCCTGGCCGTGATTCTTGGAATTTCTACGTCGTCTCCATCCATTGCTAGCTCGACAAAGTTGTGTAATTCATCGGCTGAGTGTGTGTTGTCTGTTGAACAGGGATGGAAAACTTTAAATAGGTGCTTTGGAAATACAGATGCTTTTTCTCTACTGGCTTTAGCCCACCCTTCGTCTGCTTTTCTGATCGCTGGTATAGGAGTTATAGGCCTTTTGAACTTTTTCGTCGCCTTCCACAATGACTAGTCAGCATCGCTCGACGGAGATAAAGTAGAAATATAATTGTAAAATTTGTGGTTATTAAATTCTTGCAGTGTTTCTTTTAAGTCTTTGCTTGCTGCATTCAGTAGCTTTTTGTTATATGGTGTTTTCTGCATTTACCAATTACTTTTGAGCTTCCGTTTATTCTTTAGTTTGTGAATTATATAATTAGGATACGAATCTGCATATTTATTCAGGGTGATTGGTGGAGTAGATTCTGAGGCAGCATTATAAATAATTTCGTATAGGTTATTGGGTGCAGTTTCTATTCGATTAGGGGTCTTTAGGGGTGTTCCGTCGCGCGAAAGACGGAACAGGACGAGAAATCATAAATGTCGGAAGCCCTTCGTCATTTTGCAGCTCGGCGAAAATATATTTTTGTTCGTGCAAATGACGTGGGGTACACGTGTTTTGCAGCCGCTGGGCCTAACGGTAAACGTTCGGACCGCAGCCAGCGGCCTGCAAAACATAAGCCGTACGGTCAACGCGGCAACCACCCCCTCTCGGACATACCCCCGAAAGGTCGCTTTTCACGTCCGGAAACACGCGGTCGGGCCCAGTCGTGCTTCATCGTTCGGAAGCACGCGGTCGACGAGTTGAGCTTCATCGGTTGGAAACGAAACTCAGTCAACGAAGACCACGCGAAGCGAACAGTCAAAAACATTTCGCAAAGAAATCAGCGAGTCCACCGTTTGGGACATCGCGTCACCCGTTATCTAGTCCAGCAGTCGGGACACCTCACGCCATCGAATCAGTTGGCCAATATTAATTTGGCGGCCAGCAGTTAACGTCGCGTACAAGGGGTATATTGCAAGTTATGTTCCTTTCCACTCGAAATCTAAACAAGTTCCATTCGGTTCTATTATTGTAGATTGAATAAGTGTGTTGCATAATTACTGGTTTTTGTTTGTATCCTATGATAACTGGAGAGTGATCGGAGCTTAGTGTTCCGACCCAAGACCGACGGAATTCAAAGGCCATTGACGACCATCGCCAACGCGGTTTATGGCACGGACGTGCGCAAATGGTTATTTTTGAGATTAAGGACTTTAGCCTACAATTAGCATGTTTTTAGTTTAGAATATGTCCTGGCGAGAGAAGGCGAATTATTACTCAGGGTGGATGAGTATTCAAGGGTCACTTCTTTCGCCTCTCAATAATCGTGTCCGTATCGTAAACCGGGAAATTCTGAAGGGTAGTTCGACATGTGTTTGTAACGGTAAAGATACCGAACAGTCAACTACCTGGAGGAATTTCCGCAGCGTTGCCAGAGTTGGCACCCCCACAATCTCCGCAACACCCCTCCCCAAGGGAGCGCGCTAAGGGCGCAAGGAGGTGTGTCGGAAGTCTTAGGCAGGCTCGCTGATTGGTAATGTTAAAAATTAGACAAACCCAATCAGCGAACAACGCACCAAAACGGAGACTTCGTGATCGACACGATCGGTCGCGACAGTTCAGTTCTCCAAAACTTCTTCAACCAGACACAACACATTACAAACACGCTTCAGTCACCAGCTCTGATATCGTTAGAAATACAATTTTTCTCAACCAAACACACGTGAGTGCCAATTCATTCACACCACCGAACTCGACTGGTATCAATTAAATTTGATCCAGCCAGCGTCCGAATTACCGTCGCGATCCGCGTAAACGGGATTTACAACCCCGCGAAATTGTAAGAACAATTGCGGTTCTAGGACGCTACACTTAGGTCCAGGCAAGATTTAGTAATAAGGTGTGCTTTTTTATACCTTTAGTGATAGCAAAGTCGAGAAGATCGGGAGTCTTCTCCTTAGTTTGAGGCCAGTAGGTAGGTTCACCTGATGATATAACGTCGAGGGAGAGCTGGTGTACAGCCTGTACGAGTGACCTACCTCTGGGATTTGTAGCTTTTGAACTCCAGTGCCGATTCTTTGCGTTAAAGTCACCTCCTGCTAAATACGAAGGTTGGATCGAGCGAAAAAAGTCAATGAATTGATCTTTGGTTATTTTAAATCTCGGTTGGTTATAAACTGCTGCAATAGTAACTGAGCCAGTAGATGTTTGAACTATTATTGTTGTTGCTTGGAAGTGGTCTAGGCTAATATTGTTTTGCAAATGATGCTTAATGATGTTTTTTATAACTACAGCTGTGCCTCCATGTCCTTTGCCTTCTGGATGTTTCGTGTCGTAGATTGTATACCCTGCGATTTTAATGCAATATTTATGAGTTAAGTGGGTTTCGGAAATCAATATTATATCAATATCGTTTGTGATAAGAAAAATTTTGAGCTCTTGTATGCGTTTAGCTAGTCCGTTGGCGTTCCAAACTGCAAGAGTCAGTTTATGATTCATTGCGGTTATTCCGGAGCATGAGTTTTGTTAAGAGGTCTAACATAGCGTTGAATTGTTGCATTTGTTGTTTTAGCAGATTCGTTTGCTCGTTATGCATGCTTATGAGAATTTCTGTGTTTTTTACTGATTGAGCAAGCAGTTTTTTAATGTCGCACGTATCCAACGTAGTACTGCTTCCAACGTTGTTTGCGAGATCGTTTTGCGGTAGTGAGTTTATCTTTGCTTGTGCACCGCTAGTTGCTTGCGCGTATGATTTTGTAGACTTGACTATGGTGTTGAGCACCAAGCATTGTGGTGACAGGACCTGTGTTTGACTGTGCATGGAGTGACTTGCGTCTAAGCTGAGGGAAGAGTTTCTGTTGCAGCTGCTTTCTAATACTACAGCCTTTGTAGCTGGCAGGGTGATTGCTTTGACAATTAAAACATTTGACATTATGGGTGCGACTGGCATCTAGTGCATTGAGGGATAGCTCTTCTTGACCTGGGTGGTTCAAAAGTAACGATCGTATTTAATAGCCTCATGATACTGTAAATTTCTTTGTTATTGCTTTGTGGTTCGAGTTCAATCATAAAAAGAGGGAGTGGCTTTTCTGTATCGCATTGTACCATGTTGGTTAAAGAGCGAATTTTGTGGTTTACTTGTTCTAGTTGAGTTTTAATATCATTTAAATCAGTTTTTGGATGAATATCTCTGAGGATTAACTTGTAACTTCTGTCTTTCTTAAATTGGTACGTGTGGTAATTAGCGTTTTTTTCTCTTAGGACTTTGACAACATTTCCATAACCTGACGGCGTCTTAATCTGAATTTTGATTTCGTTATTGTGTAATTGTTTTAAGGTGTACTCGTTGCAAACTGTATCTTCAAGAAGTTTTCGTAGCGGTTCTATTATTTGAGCTTCTATAAATTTTGCTGGCGGCTTCGGTTGCTTATCCTGTGCGACATCTGACATTTGATTATTGTCAACAACGAGAATCTCGAACGAGTTTAATAAAGGAATGTCCGTTAACCATTTATTGGTGTTTACATTAGGTGAAGAGTTGACACTACTAGCTATATGTTGTTCTGCTCTTGAATGCTGCGAAGTATTACTACCTGTGGAATTATCTTGATCAAACTCCTCTGTCTCCATATCTATTTCAACTAGTGTATCAGCTATGGACGCTGAAATAAGTCTTTTTTTACGTAACTCATTATTGATTACGTAGCGGTCGCCTTCCTTTGCCAAGCGGAGGGTTGAAAAATTTTTTGTTTTAGTTGGTGCCTTTTTAGCTGAGCCTTTAGCGTCAGCCATGTCCTGTCGCGCGATGAATCACCGGCGAAGGCTTGTCTTCCTTTCTTCCTTTGATCTTTCTTTGATTTTAAATTTTTGAATATCTGTCTGCGGAACTACACTTTGTATTACTAAGCCACTAATTCAGACACTCGACTCACGCAAATAGCCGAAAATTTAGAATGACACGTAACATACGAGCTCTAAGACTGTAGCTATTCCTATCCTAGATATAAATCGTATTAAAACTAATTGTATTTTATACACAGTAACACTTTGACGGTACTACTGTAGCCAACCTAATGTACTACAGCGGTTTTAAGGGATATATGTAGCTGTGATGTGCAATTTTTAACAATTATTTTATTAACAAAATAAAGTTCATTTGTTCACAATACGTTAGATATGAAACTCGTGTTGGATGGTAGCTGGTTGATTATCTTTTTCGACTGTCGACTGATGGAGAGGTGCGTGGTATTTAAGGAGGGTTTTTTAATGGTGGGGTAGCGTGGAAAAAATTACCTGCATCGACGGGACATGTCTTAGCCAGAGTCGCAGGTCAATTCACGCCTTATGGATACAGCCGATGACAAGCTTAGGGCTATTGTATGTATTTTATGATTCGGGCGACGGCACGGTGGAACATTGACCATCGTTGAAGGTACTGAAATCCCCAAGTTCATTATATGGCCTGGGGATATTGCGACTAATAAACTCATCGATCATACGGATCTAGTAAACATGGCTGTAAAAACGTTTAGGACAGATTTTTAGAATATTATTATTTTATTGATGGATTGTTAGAATTATTGGAAAAGAAAAAGTAGGACTGGACTGCTGGTATATCCGTGGGTGCTATGAGTTTACTTTCACATTACAGTGCAAAGTGTCCTTCTTTGTTCAGTGAGACTGAACACTAATAATACGCATCGTCATGAAACTTCAGGAAAGCAAATTGGAATAAATTCCAAAAAGAAGCTGTCGAGGACTTAGTAAATATCGAGCAACAATCTATCGAAAGAAAAGAAAAATTCATCAAATATTGGTCAAATCCGTACAATCATACATTAACGTTTCGACGCTTCAATTCTCCAAAGCGTAATGGCAATTAAACGGTAAGTCCCATGGTAGAATTTCAAATGCGAGGTGGCATTAAGAGTGAATAAACATGCTGTCAATGTATACAAAAGACACAAAACCATTCCAACTAAAATTGAATACAACAGAACAAAAGTGCTGTGCAGAAAAGCTTTTAAAGAAACTCTTGGATTACGTTTACGTCCGAATTAAATCAACATATACCCTTACCAATTATTTACAGTAAATTAAGAAGGATAAAAGGAAAAAAGAAGTCAACCGATATTACAAGCTTAATCAATGTAAGTGGTGAACTCATTTACGATTACAACAAAATCGCAGCGAAACTAGTCATAACATTCGCTACAAACTCATGTAACAAAAATTTTCCGACAGAGTTTCTGGATTATGAGAGCGACTTCACCGGGCATTAGGAAAAAAGACTGACCTTCAGAAGATAACAACAATCGTGAGCAGGGCAGTGTAATCAGTGAAATTACTGATCAAGAAATTATTTTGACATTAAAAATTGTAGAAGTACAAGTCCTGGTCTCGACAGAATTCCATATATTCCGTTAAAAAAGCTATCTCCAAAAGGAATCCAATTAAGTAAGCTGCTAAGCGTTATCTGGTTAAGAAAAACATTCTCCATACAATGAACAGAGGCAGCTGTCATTCTGATCCCGAAACATAGTAGAAACAAAAATTAACATGCACCATGTGCAAACTTACTGAAAAGATTATGAATAAAAGGTTAGTTACATTCCTTCAAATACACAATATTTTATTTCCCGACTAAAGCGACTTTAGACGTCAGAGACCGACATTGAATCACTTACAATTACATTAGAAACGTACATACGCGATACACACGCAAAGAATTTTCATATTGTAGCAATTAATTTAGACACTGAAAAAGCATATGAAATGATTTGGAAGGAAGGTGTAATTAGTATATTAACCGTTTCAATCTCAGGGCTCATTGGATAAATCTTGTTAAAAATAATTACGCAGAGTGACAGCACTTATTTTAATTCATGTCGAAAGGAACTAGTAGCGCGATAGCAGTCGTCCATTTTTGCGTTGAAAAATGCCAGGCAGTGCGATAGCGCTTCTCTTGATTAAACTTTATCGGATCAAAAGTTATTACGATTTTTTTACATAATCTGGAAGAATGATTACATAACTCAATAATTCAATAAACTCATTGTCTTTTCGACATGGAATCTGAACAACGCAATCGCTTTGCATGGAACTCAAGCGGCTAATCTAAAATAAACTTAAAAGAAAAATTGTGAAACTTATATACAATTTCCTTTGCCGGAGGTATATCCGAATCAGAGTAAACGATCATTTTTCTTTTCCTATTGAAACCTAAAATGGAATACCGCAAGGTTCGATACTAAACGTGACCTTATTGATTCTGGTCATAAATATCACCAAACAAATTGATAGGCCAATCAAGAGTAGATTGTTTACTGACAATTTGACCATGTACTGTAACGGGAAACACGCCAGTTACGCAAAACGTTCTCCACACTTCGTTTTGTAAGGTATGGGCCCTTCCACGCCAAATCGAACATTTTTGAACTCAATGTATCTGATTTTATTTGAATTGAAGTATGTTAAAGTCTAAACAAAAATACGGGAGGGGGTGGAAGTTTGAGTCAATATTCTGCTAGTTTCGAAATTGGTTGAAAAATACAGACTCTCGAAGTTGACGGAGCACTCGGACGCTTGAATTGTCTTATTTTGCTCATAAAACCAGCCAATCTCATACTTGAATTGCCGTATATTGAGGCTGTCAGGTTGCTGCTTTGACCAAAATTTCTGAGTGCACGCGAATGAAAAAATGGATTTTTGAAAAGGAAAGAACGTAGATTATGGTACTCTTTCCATCTTTTTAAAAAAACATGATTCGGGGGTCAAAACAAAAATATTTAAAAAAATTTGTTGTCAGAAAAGAATGAATTTGCGATAGGAAAACTCTTTTACAATTAAGATAAAAAAGTATTGGAAATGGGTTATTAAATAATGAAGCAGTTTATATCTATCAGTCTCACTTTATTACTACGGCTTTAAAAAAACACGACTAGCTCTTTCTAGTTCTCGAATGCGAATGGGCCGAACACCCAAAAGAAGGTTGAGGTCCGCTTTTCTTGACGAGAGTGTTTATGGCATTGCCTGACGACGAAGTCTCTTGACTTCGTGTAGCAAAATCCAGACACATCTAGTTGCCTTTCTATCACCTTAGTTTAGACTAGAAATATATGAACGTTGGGCATTATTGCTTTTGCTAGCTTAGCATTAGTAATAATTTAACACGCCCCCTTAAAAATGAATCAACGTTCTTAATCAAAAACTAATAGATACTATATGTATTTATTTACCACTATGATGGTTTTTAAAACTAATTCTAAACTCTAAAATTAACACTTAATACAAATATAGATGTAGTAGACATGTTTTTCCTTGCCGTCCCCTGAGAAATTACACATGGTCTAACATTTGTTGCAAAGGATTAGGGAAACCCAGGAAAACCTAATCAGACCATAACAAATATTTATCAATTAAAGCTACAAGTATATATATTTTATAGTGTATAATATATTTAAATTCTTTCACTCCAGGCCCATCCTTGCCCTGAACTCCATAAATTTCGGCACAGGTAGCGGTTTTGTGAGCTCATCGGCTACCTGACTTTCTGTACAAACAAACTCAAGTTTAATAAGATTTCTCTCTACTTGTTCTCATGAAAAATGATATTTAATATCTATATGTTTCGATTTCTTGTGATTGCTCGGATTATTTGCAATACTAATACAGCCGCTATTATCTTCATCTATTAGTATTGGCTTTGAAATTTCTATATTAATACTAACTGCTAGAGATTTTAGCCATGAAGCTTCTCTTACAGCTTCAAACAATGTCATATATTCTGCTTCAGTAGATGAAGCAGCTACCGATGCTTGTCTCTTTGTTGACCAACATATTGTGCATCGTTCAAATAATTGGAACAAATACCATGTGGTACTTCTTCTATCACTCTCATCATGACCTCCCCAATCAGAATCAACGAAACCACTTATTATTTCATTATAATTACTTCTTACATAACTTAATTTAATCTTTGCCGAGCCTTTGAGATGCCTTAACACTCGATTCAAAAGTTGCCAAAGTTCCTTATTATGTTTACTTGTATATCTACTTAAAATATTTATTGAAATACTTAAATCGGGCCTTGTACATATCATTATGTACATTAACCATCGAATCAAATTTCTACATGGTGCATCATACTTCTCATCTGAATTTAAAGCTGAATAATCCAATTTACTAGGCAAAGGTGTACTAACTGGCTTACATTTTTGCATATTAAATTTTTCTAAAACTTTATTAATATAAGCAGTCTGATCTAATTTAATTTTACCATTATTACATTCAACTTCGATTCCTAAGAAAAAACTAATGGCATTCAAGTCGGCCATTTTAAATCTATTCATTAAATACCTTTTTAGGTTACTCATTGTTTCCATATTTGCAGTAACAATCAGAAGATCATCCACATACAGCACAACATATATATTTTTAAATATATTTCCATTGTCTAAAATATAAATACAGCGATTGACTGATGATCTTCGGAAACCCTTCTCTACAAGACTTTTCTCAAATACTTTATACCAGCACCTTGCTGCCTGTTTTAAACCGTATATGGCTTTATTCAATTTACAAACTTGATTATTTTTGCTTCTTACTCCTTGAGGAACTTTCATATAAATCTCCTCTTTTAATGCACCATTTAAAAATGCAGTTTTTACATCCATATGGTGTATTAACAAATCAAACTGATTTGCAAAAGCAACTATGAATCGAAAATTTGTCATTCTTGCAATTGGGGCAAATGTTTCATTATAGTCGATTAAATACTCCTGACTAAAACCGCGAGCAATTAGTCGTGCCTTACATTTCGGTGGATTTCCGTGTTCATTATTTTTAACAGGAAATATCCATTTACAGTCGATGATGTTTCTATTTTTAGGCTTTTCTACTAAGGTTCAAGTTTTATTTATTAAAAGTGAATTTATTTCATCATTAACTGCTTGTTCCCATTTAGCTTTATCTTCTATACTTTCAATTTCTTCAAATGAATTGGGAATTTTATTAATGAATGATTGTGCATACATGAGAAGATCATATTGTGTGTCACTTTCACTATATGACATAGGCGGGCGTTGCTTAATCCTATCACTTCTTCTAAGCTCAGATTTCTCCTGTGTTTTATTATTATCATTTTGAGATGGAGGCTTATTGCGCGTATCTGTTTCTATTACAGATTTATTAGGTTCATCACCTAATTTTTCTTCCTGACTTACTTTTACACTCGACTCCAATACATCTGATTTATCATTATCAGATTTATGAGGTTTTTCACTTATTTCTACTGATTTTGACTGTATGTCAGATGCATCAGTTTTGTTATAAGTGTTTTCACCAACCTTTTCAAATCTCACTACTGGTCGAGTTTCTAAGTAATTTGTTTCATTTACTATTACATCTCTCACCACGAGAAATTTTTAATTTTCCACATCCCACACTTTATAGCCATTCGGTCCATAGCCCATTAATATTTCTTTCCAAGACTTTTCATCAAATTTAGTCTTTCTTACTTTATTATGGACATAAACTTTTGAACCGAAAATCTTTAAATACCTTAATTTTGGCCTTTTACTATGCCACAATTCGAATGGTGTTTTATTTACATTCAAAGCCCTAATCGCGGTCAAATTAATTAAATATGTAGCAGTAAGTACTGCCTCATCCCAGAACACTTTATCTAAACTAGCACCATTTATCATTGTGTGTGCTTTTTCGGTTATTGTTCTAACCATGCGTTCTGAGACACCATTCAATTGAGGGGTTCGTGGAACTGTTAAGTGAAAACTAATACCCCTTTACACGCAATAGTCCTTCATCTCGTTTAATAAATACTCTCTACCATTATCGCAATACAAATTTACAATTTTTAAATTAAAATGAGCCTCACTTTTTGCAACAAAGTCTTGGAAGACTAAAAACATATCTGACATATAAGTAATCAGTTATGTGACGCAATAGTGAGTAAATTCATCTACAAATAATGGAAAATAATTTTTATTGTTAACAGTAGATGGAGTGAGAGGACCGCAAGCATCATTATGAGCAATAAACAATGGTCATTTATATGACTTTTATCCTTGGACTTTTCAAATGAAAGTCTTGCTTATTTGCCATTTATACAAGCATCACATAAATTATCAGTAGATGTAATTTTATTAATATATTCTATGTCATCGACCATTTGTTTATTTTTCAACTCTAAAAATTTTGATTTTCCAATATGGCCTAAGCATTTATGCCATAGTAGTTCATAATTATTGCATGTTACGTTATATATTTGAACAGCTTTATTACTAAACTTTTTTCTATGAACCTTAAAATGGATGGCTGTTAAATTGTCTAAGGGCTTACCAGTCATCACGGTCTTACCGTGATTGCTTACGGTGACTCCCGCCTCATTGAAGGTAACGCATAGTCCTGCCTGGTGCATTCTTCTAACGGACAATAAATTATATGGCACTTCTGGACAATAGAGCACCTCTTCTAATACTCTGTCCACTCTCACATTGCTGGTGACCTTGATTCGCCCTTTTTAGTTGCAGTTATGAAAGTTCCATTTTTCGCCACTGAAATCTTCAGTGGTGATTGTAATTGTCGTTTTAACTATATGATCGGATGTTCCAGAATCCAGCAAGAAGGTTAATTTGTTGGTCGCTTTCTTTTGATGGTTTCCAGCTATAAATGCGGAACCAGATGTACTTTCCTTTGAAGTACCTGGCTCGGAAATTTGTACTGTTTGGACCGTTTTGGTTTTGTCTTTATTGTACTGTACGTTTCTCTTATGATAAAAACAATCCTTTATTTTGTGGCCTCTTCTTTCGCAATGGTGACAATTTACGACCGGCCCCTTCTTATTACAATATTTCTGTCTTTTAATAGAATTGTGTTTGTTGAAAGATTTTTGTACCCCTTTGAAATTCTGTACATGAAGTACCTTTGTGCTCGTACAAGCACTTTGGGTTTCTAATTTCACTTCATGATCTAGCAGCCTTGCTTTTACGAATGCTACTGTTAAATTATCCTCGGATAATGTCTCTATGGCCGTGATTACACCATCATATGCCGCGGGAAGAATCATTAACGAATGCGACACTTTATCGGTTTCTTCCAACTTGGCACCCGCTGCTGACAATTCGGTGATCAAGTCATCAAAAATTGTGAAATGCTTCACCAATGGCATGTCACATTACAATTTCAAGCTTAATAATTATTTTCGTAAGGCAAATTGAGTAGGTAGACTTTTCCGTTCATAAATTGTGTCTAAACTTTGTAGAATCTCCCTTGCTGTACTACCGGTTGATGCAAAACCCAAAAATGAATTGGACAGGTACTCCACAATCATATTTTTCGCCACACGTTCAGCTTTTATCCACTCGACCGTTAACATTTCAGGAGCATTTTCGTCTATTACATTGATTACGTCCATCTCACTCATTTATGCACGTATTCTTAACTTCCACACACTATAGCTATCACCATCGAAAGGCTTCATTTTTCTTTTCACTTTCAAGTTTTTCGTTTTTATTATTACGTTTACTTAATTTTAATCACTAAGTCGCTACGCACTAAAACAAAATCAAATACAGTAAACTAATAATAATCGTTAAATATACAACGTAATTTCTAATAATAGTTTCAATATCGCCTAACCACTATCATACATTGTTTACACTAATTACTCAGTTCTTATTTTCACAGTTTTTATTAATAATAAAATTAGTTTATATCACGTAACCTGGGCCCATAACCTATTGGAAATGGGTTATTAAATAATGAAGCAGTTTATATCTATCAGTCTCACTTTATTACTACGAATTTAAAAAAAACACGTCTAGCTCTTTCTAGTTCTCGAATGCGAATGGGCCGAACACCCAAAAGAAGGCAGGGACCCGCTGTTCTTCACGAGACTGTTTATGGCTTTGCCTGGTGACGAAGTCTCTTGACTTCGTGTAACAAAATCCAGACACATCTGGTTGCCTTTCTATCGCCTTAGTTTAGACTAGAGATATATGAACGTTGGGCATTATTGCTTTTGCTAGCTTAGCATTAGTAATAATTCAACAAAAAGAAACGAAATTTGTATCTTTAATAGGATAAATGTTCCAATTACTGCCTCTTTAAGCATACCGCGCAACTTCATTTAATTATTTTAGAAGTTATGTAACCTACGAATCGTTTTCAGTTTGGAACACAACATTAGTTAATATCTCTTTTCTTTATGATGATTTTTTTGTACGTTAAATATGATGTATTAATTACTGATTCATTGTAAATATATAACAAAATCCAATGTTCCTATTACTGTCATTTGAAAAGTTGTCACTTAAATGGAAATGATCCTTTCATACATTAGCGATTCAGTTTCTATGACAGATAGAAGATAAATCGTAAACGCATCGCCTTTACTGCATTATAAAAAATTCCATACTTTCCACCTACAGTACATTAGTAGCGATTTCATGTTCAAATAATACAATTCACATCCTAATATTTATTTTTATATATTAAATGTAACCATATATGCAATGCCCATGTGTTGTTACATAAAAATGAAGTAAAAATTTAGTACTGAAATTTTTTTAGTCTCGATTCTTCATACATTACTTCGTTACTAAATGAAATAATTCGAGTAATAATTATAAAGACACTTACAGTAATTAGGACATCTACTCTAGTTTCGAAGGTAAACATTCTTCTGTGAAGATTGTTTTCGTAAGAATGGGCAAAGAGTGCCAACTTCTAGAGCCTGTATCTTTAAATAATTTCGGAACCAGCAAAATAATGACTTTGTTCCGTCCCAGGACGGAACAGATTTGCGTCTCTCGCACCCGCACCACCGGCAGGCCACTTGGGCCTCATGTGCCGCCAAGCCGCGGAAAATACACCCCAAATTTCCGACCAGCACCGCACCAATTAGACACCGCCCCATCCGTAAAGACATCCCATTGGTCACTTAAAGGTGCGAAAAGGTCTTTAAAAGGAGCCTACTAGAAGGCAAAAGCAACATAACAATTCTACACTTCGCCACTCACACACTACACGGCAAAATTTGTACTCGACTCCACCGCAATATCTCTACCGTTCACGTTAAAATATATACTTGAATGTAATTAGTGTTCAATCCTCATTACATCAAATTTACCCTTCGGCTCCTTCCTGGAACAACTTCACACAACTTACATCCGCATCATTTATTCGTCGCTAACATTGCCGACGCTGTGACGCCCTCACAGACTTAAAGCCCACTATTTTCACATAAACTGTAACATATTTCAATTTCGACAAAAGCGCAGACATCAAGTACAAAAGTGATCGATGTGTCATGGAATAGTCCGTATACTAATTGCGTATAAATACACACCTAGATTTTGTTACTCACTCTAACACAAGTATTGTAATTTATTAGTAGACAAAAGCTAATTAATTCGATGTAATTTTTTTACCGACTACTACTAATTGGTTCAAAATATTCCGGATACTACTACGGAGAATACCATACATACTTAATAATTTTTCTAAAAGTAGCAATGCTTTCACTGCTATGCTTTACAAACCCTGGCAAACGTTTGCGCAGCATTCTTCAAATGCTTCTTTTTCGAACACCAGCAATTACATAGCCTGTATGACTATGTTCATATAACTAGTTAGAGGACGAAGCATGACACATGAGGGCATTCTCCGTGCTCTCCCTTCTAGAATCGAATTATTTACTCGGTGGCTGGTAATTGCCGCGGGGCAGCACTTACCACAGATGCGACTAGCGTTCGCACTCAATGCAATTTGAACCTCCCTGAAGGGACAACCAGGTCTTTTATCGAGTCGTTAGGCTGGTTTAACAAATTTTTCTAAGTTACCAGATGCCCAAGGCATTTTCTTCCATATCGTAATTATAATAGTCTTTTCTACGCTCCACGTTAAGATTATCTTAACTCTCAGCGTATAAATTGGAAAAGGTTATACACAAGTAATGAGTGGATACAACTCAATTCCCCAGCTGCTACAGAATTGTACCTCTATTGCTTGTATAATTAATTTTCCACAAAATGGAACTCAAGAATTAAAGTAATTTCTGATTCAATCAATTGAAAATATAGAACTTATCACTAACACATTATTAACCTGAACTGCACTGTTCCGAATATAACTTTAACAAATTACTACCAAGATTGGACGACCAATTAAAATTGCCGATAACAGAAACAAATGATGTATAATACATTTGAAGTACAGTAAAACCTCCACTATATGGACACCCGTTTTGTGTCCTTCCATTGTGCGAACGCTCTATTATTCGTTCTGTCATATGAACAGTATTCCTACTACAATATTGTATATAAACAGTGCTAATTACTTATTTGTGTAGAATGAAATTTATCATAATGGTTTAGTTTGAAAGTAACGTACATGCTATAACGTTACATCGTAATATTACCAAGACGGAAAATTAAGCGATTTTATAAAACAACGAAAGCAAAAAAAACAATAAGACTTAATCTAATAAACAGAAAAATAATTGAAGAACTTCCAGATAGACTGCAGTATTTTCTAAATACATGGAAACTGGTTCAAACTATTATGCTGTTGAAACGTAACAAAAGTGTTGATGAATTTTTTCCTATAGACCAATACTTTTATTACCAATATTATTCAAAATCCGAGAAAAAACATATCTTGTCAGACTGAAAATTACTAGTTTGGTTTTAGAGATAAGCATACTATAGCGAAATAGAACAAATTTACAAGTCAATAGAAAAAATTATGATTGTCTTCGAAGACAAAAGATACTGCTGTTATTCTTAGGTATTGAAAAAGCGCTTGATAAAGTCTGGCAAGAGGAACTGTTAAAAGTCGAGCAAGACATTTCCGAGCCATAGCAAAACCTCCATTATATGAAATAATTGGGAGATAAAAGTGTTCATATGACAGAATTTCTCATATGATAAAACAACAAACGTTTAGCACTCAATTTGATTTAATAATCTAGACAAAATGAAATAAAATGAATACACATTATATGAAATCAAAATGAAACTATTTTTCAATCTTTCTTCTCTTTTTTTTAACAATATCAAAAGAAATCAAACTTATAGATCCCAAATTTTTTTCAAGATCAAATGACACAAATAACACAAGTAAGTCTGCAGTATTACACTCTCTAAGCCAACCACCACTTCCTTTAGAGTTTGGATCTCCGTTCAATATTTCATTAAATTCTCAAGCTTTTTCACATATAATTGGTCCACTTATGGATATTCCTTCATTTCTGCAGTGCAGAAACTATTGAACCACAGCAACATTTAACTTGTTTTCCGCCACTAAAATCTTTCGACTTGAAATAGTTGTTATTATTTGCATTTGCTTTACATAGTTTTCAATATCACATTTTCATATTGCTGATAATTGATTTAACAACACCATACTTTTGTGCTAAACTTGTTGCAGACTCCCCATTTTCGAGTTTTTAATTATTTCACATTTTTGTCCAATTGACAAAACTGCGCATTTCTGTCTCGGCAGCATTACAATATAACGTTATAGCACGTATGTCACTTTCAAACTGAATCATTATGGTAAATTTCGTCTTACAGAGGCAAGTAATTAGCACTGTTTATTTAGATTATTATTGTAGGAATACCGTTCATATAATAGAACGTTCAAACAGTGGAGGGGTCATATAATGGAAGGTTCACATACCAGGTGTTAATACATGACGGTTCTACTGTAGAATACACTACAAGGTCCTGAAATCACTACCGCACTAACAGAACATTCTATGTCTCAAATTCCGACATAAAATTTATCAATGCTGAGCCATGTATACATGTGTAACATGTATAGGTGCTACTTTCGGCCGAGCGGTACGAAGGAGGGTTGACATTACCGATAAAATCAGGAAGAAAATATAGGTTACATCACGTTACGACATGCGACTTTTCATCCTTACTTGGGAAAATTGGGGATCGATAGATAGTTCATTCGAAAGGGGAAGGTTCACCACAGCGCGCTCTAGTCTCGGTTTAATCAAATTTCGTTGATATTTAGTAATGTGAGCGTTATAAAGTGATGTTAAAATTGACAGCTTGATAGCTGTCGAATCGAAGCATTTTCATAGTATAGAGAAATCGTTCTGAATGAAATCAGGACCAAAATGCACCGCGTCAAATCTTCCCCTTTTGAATGAGCCATCTTAAGACCCACAATTTTCTTATATATTGACAAAAAGTGGCGCCCTGTAACCCCTGTCATTCTCTTAATTTTGTCGGTTAACGGGTCGACTTTTCGTCCGTATATAAGAAGATTTACAGTCGTAAGATGGTTCATTCAAAAGGAGAGGATTTAACGCAGTGCAGCTTGGCCTCGATTTCATTCAAAACGTTGTCCCCGAATACGGAGATAAATATTTAGAATAAAGAAGATGCTTAGATTCGACAGTTATCAAGCTATCAATTTTTGTTCCACTTTATAACGCTCATATTACTAAATATCAACATAATTTGATTAAACTGGGACCAGAGCGCGCTGTGTTAAACCCTTTCGAATGAGCTATCTTTCGATCAAAAATCTTCCCATATAAGGGCGAACAGTTGCGTCCCGTAACGTGGCCTAACCTGTATTTTCCTCTTCATTTTGTGGGTAACTTCAACTCTCTATCGTATCGCGCTGGCACTGTAGTCTACCCTCTTCAGGAAGAAGCATCCAAGCCAATGGTACTAAATCGTGGTTCTGCGGATCCCTACTGTTCCGCAAAATTATGGAAAGTCAGTGAGGCAGCCGACCACACATTTTACATCTAGTTTGACATTGTTCACATATTCTATATTATTCGTCGCTGGCCACTATACGAAACCGCGAATGCGCACATTGTGTATAGATAGAATTCAATGTAGTATTACAGATTTGTTTCGGAAAAATTCTCGGAAACTAAGGCCAATCGGCACTTATATGTATAGAAAGAAGTTGTTCAAAATGATGATTTCTGCAGCATATTAAAAAATCACCGAAGTCGCTGCGACTGCTCCTTTTCTAAATAATTACCACGAGCAGCGTTTCTAAACCAATACATAGCTGGATCCTATAGTAATATGAAATATGATGTAATTAATTATAATATATAATTTATAATTTTTTCAAAAGCTGTTAATATATATTATGTATGGGCTATATATTTCACTTGAATGTAAGCAATTCCTTTTTATGTGTATTAATTTTCCTGTAGCTTTATATATATGCCTATTCCACTGATTTACATGTCTTCTATATCCTTCTTGTCTCATTTTCCCTATCAAGGCTTTCACATTTTAACAAGTAAATATATTCGGAAGTATGTCGTATGTTCAGTCTCATTTGAATCAGAAAAATTTGGCAAGTATGTTAGAAAAGTTCATTAAAATAAAAACATGAGAATAAACAAATTTTGATCTTGCATTACTGCACCGATATATTGTAATGGGGATTTAAAGCACTCAACTCTCGCCAAAAGCAAGCCTTCACTGGGTGTAAGCGAGCCAGCTAATGGCGGGTGGGGGATGAATGCGCAGCATTTATCGACGAGAACGCTCGGAAACTTGGCGAGAAAACACTGTATCAATTGTAAGCGAGTTTCTCCGTTTTTAGAATTTGAGTAGAGGGATTTTTTTAGAATAAATTCCATGCTACTGCTTAAGTTTCACAAAGTTTAAAAAACAGTACTTTCATTAGCCAAAAATTTTCCGTTTCCGGGGCAATATGATTATAAAACAATTTGCCCGACCGTAAAGTACGAAGTACAGATATGGTCGGTCATACGGCGGCGATTTATCCCCATCAGTTGTCGGCAGTTTCTCACACAGTTTGATATACAATGACTCACGAAATTGATCAAATGATTCCACTGTTATATGATTCGTTTGTTTATTCTTTTTTTAGAATAATCATGTCTCGGTCAAAGTCAGTATATGAGCTGAACTTGTACATTAAGTATGTCTCAAAAATTGTATAGCTAGTGATTAAACTTTATGTCTATAGGCATTTTTTCGAGAAAAGGCCCTCGAGGGCAGGGGCAGCGGGACTTGACGTATTGTGTGCGTCTGATGATCCACTAGGCAACGAGCGGCACGCAGCTCTAGCAATAAAACACGGATAGAAAGTGGCGGGTACGTTCGCAGGCTCGTGGTTGTCACCGGCGGAACTGACCTCGGGGAAATTTTGGGTTTTTCCAAGAGTCAGTTCGCGAGTCCGCGTAGCAACCACGGAGTCAGTATAGTAACCGGGGGCCCGCGTAGGAACCTCGGGAGCACGAAAAACTGTTCGGGAAAACTAGTCTTGAAGAAGCCACGACACCGGAAAGATCGGTAAAAAGAAAACGCTCCCCATTACGATTTGTAACCGCTCTCCGAAAAAATCGTTACTGTACATATATCTATCATAATGAATTTACACATATATTTATTAAGAACATTTTGTAGTGTTATAACGCTTAACTCCTGCTCGTACCCTCCTACACTTGTTTAAATAGAAAATGTAATGAATAGAAGTACATATTTGGTGAATTTTGTGAGTCAGTGACTCGTACTTGCTCTGTGTATTTCTCGTTCGCCTTCCTGCTATCATCGTTTAGGTGGTGATATGAGTCACAGTCGGATACCATTGCCCAATTCTTGGAATAATCAGAGGTGAGGTATAGACAAAGACGAGGTACAGAATAAACCTGTCATCTTATGGAACTTCGTGTTACAAGGTCTGAAATACCAATAATCTAAAAAATTAGACTTTTCGTAGTAATATCTTCCTTTTTGTTATCTGAAAGGGAATGTAAACACTTGTAAAATATTTTAATATGCAAAATGTAGAAGCAAATGCAAAATTATAGATTTTATGCAATCAAAACTGTAAAAATGAAAGTGGTATATAGGGCTATATGACCCCAAAACCGAGTGGTCCAGAAAAATACATTGGATCATAGGTTTATCCTGTACCTTGTCTATGGAATACAATAGGCCTATCGTCGCATGACCTGATATACTGACATTTGAAAAAATCAGAATTTTCGCAAACAGTTCTATAATATTTTAATATGCAAAATGTAAAAACAAACACAAAGACCATAAATTTTATACAATCAAAGAAGTAAAAATGAAAATGGTAATGTGACTTTACAGTCCAAAATCTAAGTGACAAAAAATAGCATTGAATGAGTGGTCTACTGTATACCACGTCTGTAGAATAATCCTCTCGGGACAGATCTGTATCTACATGCGGTAACATGATTTAGCTTTTCAAATGTGACTTATCGGAGGACTTAATATATGTCACTTATCCAATATCGTACACCAAAGATATTTATTTCCCTATTCAAATTTACAGTTTATGTATCAACCACAAAATATTTACAGAGTTTTGTAGAATGCGAAATATTCAAATGCAGTTTAGCCAGTACGACCGTGGTAGTTGCTGCTCTTGTATTCAATCCCTTCTAGGTAAAGAGAATACCGAGCGCCTGCGTTCATTAATTTCACAGTGGTGTGGTTTGTTCGTTAATCTCGTCCGCCTTTTCCAGGTTTAGCTCAGTAGCCCACGACATAGGACAATAACGCGGTTGATTGTAATAGAGCCTCTGATGCTGGTATTAGAGGTCCATTGTTCCGCAGAAGCGACTTCCCCCTTTGCCTCTTCTTCTTCGACTTATGTATTTCATCTTCTAATGTCAATGTACGTTTCTTTCATGGAGTCTGAGATATTTTTATTTCAGTTAGAATATTATTGATGGCTGGATGATGACAGCAAACATAAAATGTTGGACTTCTAATTGAGACAAGTCAAATAAACTTACCTTAGAAAAATCTAAGTAAGAATGATTTAATTAATTTTGTATTAAATTAGCACATCGATACACGGCCATTTGAGCTTCTTTGGATGCTCAAAGTTATCATTCGCACTTTGTCTTCCACTCTCTGTCCTCTACGACAACCGTAATTAAACGAGGTTCGATTTTCGTGTTCCTAGCAGCTAAATGTTCGAACTGCGAGCATTTGACGAGAAAACACTGTATATTAAAGTTAAAGAAAATGTTCTTCATACTCATCATGAAGTATATATCATATCTTTATCTTATTACACAATTAATATTACATAAATGTAGAGATAATTATTTGGAGGTCTAAATATAATAGATTGGACAATACGTATCTATAGTTATTCGCATTAATATTTGGACATCACTAACAGCGAAATTTACTAAACACGAATGTTTGGGCTGTAATGAAAGTTTGCACGCTTATAAAGCATAATGGCCTGTACTTACATGGAGAAATTTTTTGTCAGTAGAAAATCCCTTTGAGAGGTTGAAATCATCTTCCTAAAATTTTAGCATCTCTTACTTTTTTCAACTTTACGCGATACTCTTTTTTGCAATATGGTGATAGATTTTGCTAAAATGAGCCATTTTTGAAAATGGAATCTTGACACTTAACATGTGAGGTCATTGTAGGAGCGTTGCGCACCGTTCCAGGTATATAAGTGAATCGTTCCCTTCGTTATTACGGCTGTGTAACATATGTACATACAATATAAAGTCATTTACGCCTACCACTTGTTTGCCATGATCAAATTAATATATACAAATTCAGTTGATTGACGTTTGTAGGTAGACAGATAGATATATGTGAAAAAGCTGATATTATTTGATGAATAGCACGGACAAAATTATTTTTTCTTTACAAGCGATTAGTAAAGTGTTTTTGTGATGTATTTCCGAATAATATTTAAAAAATAATTCACTCTCCTGACGGAGCAGTTTCAAAATTTAAAAATAAAGGAAATTGTATACGATGGAATTAGTAAAACCGTTGCGATGCGTGCAAGTTCACAAAGATCACTCTGGAACCAAATGCTTACAACGCTATAGTAATTTTACTAAGCGAAAACATTTTAAATTATTTCATTTGGTTATGTTAGTCAAAATGAGTATTTCGAAATTGCTGTTATTATAATATATTAACTTTATAAATGATTATAAACCTAAATTATTATGAACACATGTTTTTAACTCGTTAAAATACAGCGGTATGGAAAATTCCCACCATTTTTTATACCCAGCTTGATGATTGAGATGATGAGATTTTTTTAAAACCACTTACTAATTTTAAAATCACAAGAAAAATTTTCTGCCATAAAGAGTAAAACAAATATGTGTTTGTATGTACTTCTGAAATGTATTTCTGTCGAACGATATTCAGGAATTCATTTTGTAAAATCATTTACAGGGCCGATCTAAAATTAATACTTAGTCTGTTAAGTTACGCAAAAATTATATCACAAAAATGGAATGTAATTACACAGAAAATATTACATCCTACCTGCCGCTCTTAGCAACAAGAAAACCATGGGTAAGTACGTCGCTGTATCATTCAGTTGCGTACCCTTTGACGTTTTCACCGATAACCCATTGTACGAGCTTGGAAACAGTGTCCCACAATGAATCGCGTTTTATGCTTGTATATTCATACCCTTTCTTCGTCGCTTCGAAGAAAGAAGATACTTATCAAGATAGCATGATGTATACGAAAAGGAGGAAGTAGAGGCATACTGCAGCTTGTTGACCCGTATTCGCTGACTCATAAACAGAATCTTCTGTTCTGTTGAGCTGACAGCCAGCTTGCAAGCCTCGAACTTGAATTTAGGAATTCTTGTCAAGTATTTCGACTCCTATGTTACAACATTATGCATTTACTGAAACTCACTAGAGTGACTTATGCAAAGAAGATTCAAATAATATTTTTTTAACTATAAATTTAAAGCATAAATCGATATAGAAAATGTCTACGCATTACACGTATGCGCTGGGAGAGGTTCATTTACATATGTTGTAACAGTAGAGTTGTCCGAGTGTCATACTATATATATATAAACTATCTTTTCAAAGCAATTTTAAGAAGAAAAATTCTGAAACGTACAACTAAATTATTACCTGTATTTTCTAGAAAACATTTATATCATATTATCTATTAAAAGAGTGTATTCACTGTAACTTTATTTGTGTAAATGATTTTGTCAATTGAAAAAGTATTCTTCAATTTTTCAATGTTTCTTCTTGCGCGTGCAGTTGGTAACAAAATAATGATTCGAATGAAATAATTGCAAATTTATTATACTTAATTGTCAGTATGGTCCGTCGCTGTTTGTATGGAACCCATATGCACGGTTACCTGTAAAATTTGGTACATAATTATCGAGATTTTATAAATATCCATACTACGTGCTGTTCCATATTACTTACGTTTACCCTTATCCAATTGCGTGCATCGTGTTAATTCACAAATTTTTAGAACTTGGATTGCGAGGAAAAATTTGTATGGTTGACAAGGTCTAAAAGGCACCCCGAAGAATAGAAATCGGCTGTTAGTTGTACAAGACTCGATTTTTCGTCTTTGGTGTTTGGACAGAATCTGACGTTGGAAATTTGAGGAAGTCGAAATGTTAGTTTAAGGAGAGCGGAGATAATTTTGCAGAAAAAGAGCTAGAAATTACGGAAAATTGTGGTTGGTTATGGGGCGGTTCTGGGAAGCCAAGGGAGAGGGTAGAGGAAGTGATGGTTAGTTATGGAACGGGAATTCGGTAATTTCGGATGGTTAGAGGAAAATAAGGAAAACGTTATTAGTGACAATATTGACAATAAAGTCTTTTGTGAAACAATGAACCTATCTTATTGGTTTAATGGCATGGGAGAGGGGGTTGCGAGCGTTTAAACACGGGTTCCGTTAATCCCCCACTGTTCGCTGCTTCAGGCATATTTTATCGCTGCGGACCGCGATGAAGGAATCTCCAGAAAGGGCAGCATGTATTTCCTCAATCAAATGACTATTATACAAAAATAGCTGCAACATTCTGTTCTTTTTCTTGTATTTTTACCTTTGTTGAATCTTTCTCTATGTTATGTGTAACGCGACTTCTTTCACTAATGTACAGAATAAATATTAATAATAAAACAGGAAATGAATGAAACCAATACATGACGTCATCCGCAGCGAATGAGTTAGAGGGTTTTGAACGATACATCAAATAATACTTGCGTCGATAAATATGAATTGATCAGAATCTCGGTACACAGTATTGATAACAATTGTTTTACCAGGTACGGTAATGAAAGTTTCATCTTTAGAAGAAGTAAACGTTAAAAAGTGAAATACATATTTCAGTATTTTGTGTTTTAGGATCTAATACTTGAGTATTGCAGTCGTTATCGTGTTGAATCGAGTTACCTTTAGTTTGTAAACAAGTACAATTAATACTGATGACTTTGTGCAAATTTAAGTATTCAAAATCAATTACAGTGGCATCCGCTTATTATGATCACTTTGGGACTTACAATTTTTTATAAGTATAATCCGCTGATAACGTTACTCGGAGGATAAAAAATGTTCATTATTGAATTCATTTTATTTCAAACACTTATATCTAGATTTCAGACCTTTATGCATTTATGGCATTTTTTTTGCAAAAAAGAACAAATTCAATACGATGTATAAAAATGTACAAAGTACTGAAAGTAAAGTACATATTGCAACATTCGCAGGATCAAACAGATCTCTATTTATAGTCTACTCTTTCTTTTAGTTTTCCACGTTTTACTTAAAGAGATATGAATTTGCATAAACATTTGCAGTCTAGTTAGCACATTTAAACACAGTGTAATGGGTATACCATTTTCGGTAAGAACAAGCAAATTGTCATAAATTTGTCTTTCTAGCTTTTTCTCGATTGTATTTACGTATTTTTTAATAATTCTTCGGTTAAAGGTAAGTTTTAAAGAAACGGTTTTTAACACGTATTTGCTAAGAATATTTATCATTTGTTCCCAAGTGTAATCATAATTGATACTAATAACCGAAACTTGATTACAACAGGCGGATCATTTTTAACTAATTTTATATAGAGTATTTTGGGACCTACTGATGATGGTAACAATAACCGATTAATAACATTATCCGTGATTAATGATATTATTAATGACGTATCCACTATATGATAAAAGATCACCTATTTGTAGCTTGTAAGTCCAAGTTATGTGTAGATGTAAATGCATAAATTCCACCAAAAGAGTACTATGAATGAACACACCAAATCAATTATTAACCGAAGAATTTATGGAGGTGATATTGAGCAATTAGCAGACATTTTCACAGAAGAAATCGCCAGCTAAATAGAGTTTGATAGATATAAAAGAGAATTAGTAAATTAACCAGAATTAAGTAAAGAAACAAATTAAATTAAGGATAGTATGCTCGAATTAAGGGAGTGTATTAAATGAATAAAATAATTTAAAACTTTTGCGGCAGACTGGCTAGTAATAGCTACTTAACTTTAGGTGTGTTGAATATGGTTAGATGCGAAAAATGAGTAAGTTTTAGTCTGTCTCGAGAGGCAGAGGTTGCGTGATAAAGGGTTTGCTTTATATCGATTGTTAATCTCCTGGTATTGTATCGTTGTACTAATACACATACTAGTATAAGAAATTATAACATTCTGCAATGCATTAAATAAGTTTGAAGACATTAAACTGTAGAGTTAGGTTAATGAAACTGTTAATCTAATTAAGGTTTTTTGTCGCTAGCACAAAAAATGAAGCAATAATTATAAATGTGATGGTATCATTCAATTTCGATTATGGGTTAGATGTTTTAAAAACTATTAGTTATACAGAGTATCTCGTAACAGACGGTGAAATAGAGCAAAAAGAATTGCATTCTACATGCAAAAATATGTCGAAAGAAGTTGGAAGTCTCCTTCTTGAAAAACTTGACGTTGAAGATTTACCCAGCGCAGAAGTACTTGGCTCCCATATGATTGTGAGGATGGTTCAGTCGGTAGAAAACAATTCTACGAGCTAAGATAAGACGAAAGACAAAATAAAATCTTTTCGTTCGAGGCTTCGTTTTCAAGAAAATCGAGTTTCAGAATTCGTTAAGTGCACATGTATTTAGCTGGCACATGCGTTTGCAAACAAACATGATTACTGTGATTGCCGATGGATTATCGATGACTTCTACTTTAAAGTCGAGGATCGACACTGTATTAACATATTTTAAAGACCAACTTTATTTGGCGATTTGTTGATTCCAGAGCCGTTGAAACTTCGTCATCAAACATGTTCCGGTCGGGATTTGCTCGAGTGCACATGCAAGTACTCGGCTTCTTTTTAACATTGACTTCCTCGAGAACGAAGCGTCAAATAGAAAAACGTTATTTTTTCCTTTCGATCTATTTTTGCGCATAGAATTACTCTCTGTCTGGTACATCCATCTTGAAACATCCTGTATAACTGTAACAATTAATAATTCAACTCATGAAGATATAGCCTCTATAGATATAGTCTCTATAGTGATTCTATATTTAACTTCAGATAATGATCTTCAGATAAATGTCCTATATTTCAAAGATATGCCAGATGTACCATTTTATGTAATAATCTTTCGAAGAATGGTAAGAAATACTCTCTTTTTTCCGTCCTCAACGGAAATTACAAACCAGGACCTCCTAAAGGATCCTCGACACGCAGTTTCGAGGCTCTTTTGAAGTGACAATAAACAGGGCTTCGGGACCGAGACTGTCAATGTAATTTATGAGCCTCAATTGGCGCCGAACCCCCATATAGTTGAGAGTTTCCCAGGCTATCCGTTTTCACTTGCCCTTTCCTTGGGACTAAAGCAACTCCTTCGGGAATGGACGGGGTGGAGCTGAGCCCAATAAGATTGTAATTTTGTAAAAACAAATCTTGGCTCCACCCTCAACGGACCTTCGCCGGAGTGACTGTTCCAAGGAAGGGGC
Organism: Eucera pruinosa; assembly: GCA_028830335.1. Taxonomy (NCBI): domain Eukaryota; kingdom Metazoa; phylum Arthropoda; class Insecta; order Hymenoptera; family Apidae; genus Eucera; species Eucera pruinosa. Next base: position 1,301,924 of record JAMYCR010000008.1, on the reverse strand, counting down.
AGATCACAAAAAGACATCGTAGCGCAAACATTATAAAGAGCTCAGACGAAAAAATACAAATTCGTTAAAACAGTTCATACTCTAGTCCACAATTTTCTTTGCAACATCAATCATTACAATTTCTCCAACGCTGGTAATTTAACGTTGGAGGCGTAGCTGTTGGACGCACAAGAGACCAACTACGCACACACGTGGCAGTTTTTTAACTTGCACCTCGTGTGGACAAAACATTGGTTCTTCGAGCCGGATACCATCACTTGGAAGATTTTGGTCCGGTAAATTAATTATTGTGACAAGTGTCAGTAATTTGGCAGTTAATGCGTGATCCGAGATATCAAACGATCAAAAGGCAATCACTGGACTTAGACGGTGATTGTGTGGACTAGAGAAATACGAAAATAACTAAGCAAGTGACGTGATCGTGATCCAATGCAGAGCTCAACTGAGCTGCTATTTACAATACAAACAATTATTCTTCGACAACCTTGGACAGTGAACCTGTCAGCTGTTTAATCGCACCATATAGGCTGAAAATTGATAAGTCTGCCGATGGATTTAGTTGTGATATATGCATATGTGGAAAAACTACTAGAACGCTATTCGTGAAGAAATCTGGGAAGAAAACAGAACTACTTGAACTAATCCACTCCGATGTATGCCGTTCAACATGCGTTAAGTCGAATGGCAGAATGAAATACCTTGTCACATATTATATATCATAGTTGAATGTACTAGGAGGTGCAAGACTAAGTTTTTCAAAAGGAAGAATGAGATCTTCGATGCCTATAAAGATTTCAAGGCCACGGCGGAAAACTTTTACAGTCAGATAATGGTACTGAATATCGCAACAGTAAATTTAATTAATTTCTTCACATTTACAATATTTAGTAAAGATTTTCGATCGCAAATAATCCAGAATTTCCGAAAGGAAAAATGGCAAGTCAACTGAAATGGCGAGTCATATTCCGATTCAGTCAGAATTGCTGTCTGCATGTTGGGTTGATACAATATCTACGTCCAACTCTACTCCCAAGGTTGGAATGTTGGTACCCAATGTAGAACCCAGAGAGGCAACTCATGAACCATAGACGGAGAAAATACCAACCATATGACATTTTAGAGAGTTCAGATGCTACGTTTACCTTTTTGGTAGGAAGTCAGACGTAAGGAAGTTCGATGTACGCGCCCGGGAAGGGATCCTCATCAGATGTTCGCGACATTAACCGTTGGCCGCCAAATTAATCTTGGCCAACTGATTCGATAACGTGAAAAGTCCCGACTGTTGGACTGGATAACATGTACCGCGACGTCCCGGACGGTGGACTCGCTGATTCGTTTGCGAAATGTTTTTTTTTACTGTTCGCTTCGCGTGGTCTTTTCTGACTGACTCGGTTTTTTTTGGTGCTCGATCGGAGCGCCTCGAGCTTGTACTAAAAATGCGCTCATTGGGTTTTTCAATTTCCCAATCAGCGCACTCTTAGAATTTCGGCGGCCCTTTGGACCGCCCCTTTCCGAGCGTGGGTGGCGGCAATGCCTACGTGTGGGGGTTTCTCGAAGATTCGACGATGTCGCGGAAAGTTCCTCCAGGTTAACTCTTAATTGCCAGAACCGTTATGCACGTGTTTTTGGTCGACCCTTCGGAACTTCCGGGTTTATGACATGGCTCTACGACGAACGAAACGAAATTCTAAAACTATTGTACGAAAATGGAAATGACTCGAAAAATAAACTTGACTGTCGCGGAAGTGAAATTGTCGGTAACAGAGATAAATCAAAAAAAGGTTGGAGAAACTTAAGCCCGAAAATAATCTTCTTGTCACGTCCATGTCATAAACCAATCCTCGAGAAATTTTTCTCCGTTGTGTTCCGCATCGGACGGAACATCAGATATTCCAACTAGTTTAAAGCCAATCGTAAACAATTACTTAATGAACGACAAATTAAATAACTCGCAGCGTTAAATTTATCAAAAATGAAACGAAGAGTCACGGAGTAATTCACGATGATTTTTATTATGGGAACCACTCTCACAGGGAATTTGGCCGTAAACGCACAAGACACTTTATTACAAAAGCAATTTGAAGAACGTGAAGTTCTTGTCGACTTGTCACCTCGTAACGATCTCGAGGAAAACATCACCGAAAAAGAGGGGGATTGACGGACGAAATGGATGCGGGACGCGAGCCAGCAATTGAATTACGGGTCGTTGCACGAGGATTTAGTAAGCGACCGAGGAACTTTTGCAGCAATGACCCGACTCTGTTCCATCCAAATGTTAGCTGCTCTTAAGGTATACCATTGAATGAATATTAAGGGAGGTTTAAGAATGCCTCACAAATTATAATAAACACGAGGAGGAATGTTAATGTCGATCGTGTAAAAGTATATAAATATAGACAAATCATTTAACACCCATATATAACGAGGAAGAAGGAACAACTTTGCTATACATTCGACTATTGTAAGCGCGATCAACTTGGACAACATTCGATGCCGGAACGAAGTTTCGACAATTCATAAATTCAACTTGAATTGGCATACCACGTGTAATACATGACAACGCCAAGACTGACTTCGGGATTGAAGAAACTCAGGCACGGCGTAAACATTTAACGTGAAACTGACCAAGGATGATACCTCACGGAGTGAGAAAGAAGAAAAGCACGTAGATCATGCATACCTACATACATAGAAGAATGATGTGTCATGCACTGTTAGCCGCTCAGTGTCATGGCACGGTTGGCCATGACGCTCGATATCGACTACAAACCTGATCTTCAAAGGGTATACTGACGCGGATTAGGTTGTCTGTTTGATTGCCATATGCTCATATAAAGGATTAGCATTTATTTTATTTCACTCCTCATGGAGGAGTTATCTCCTGGAATCCGAAAAGTAACAAACAGTAGCAGTTTACTGCATCAACGTGGAATACACGAGCCTCGTCGAAATCGAAAAAGATGAAATTTACCTTCGAAGTTTTTGCTTAAAACTTAGATAGGAAAAGCTAGCAAGGTTACTTATATGCAACGACAATGTGTTGCTCAGCAACCTATCGAAGATCCACTTTTTGTAGCCGCACTAAACATATCGACGCGAGCCATGATTTCATCTAAGAGTTTGCAAGAAATAAATATAAACTCGTTTGTAAAATTAAAGGATCATGAACATACCCTTGTATCTAGAATGATACTAATAGTGGCGGTGTACTCAATTTAAAATAAAATCACGGTATTTTAAGTGGAGGCTTTGATCTTTACTTTAAAAGAAAGATCATGACACTACAATGATTTTTCATGGAGTTACAACAGTACAAAGATCGGCAATTTTTCGAGTAAAAGTTAGCAGCCTTTTAATCTTGCTGTGTAGTGTATTTCCGTTAAATACATGGTGAGTGGACATGTGTTGGCTAATGTTCTTACGAAGGGTTTGAGCTAAACGCTGGTGTCGAGGAGAAGCACTGAGAAATTACCTTATTACAAGCAGCCTATTGCAATGTGGCGACTCGTGAACTTTTCTCTTGCGGTGTCATTTTCCACATTGTCACTTTACGTGAGTCACATTTTTGCTAACCTTTTTTGTCTTTTTAATGCTCCATCTCATGAGTTATACAAATAACTAAGTTATGCAAAGTAAAGTGCTTATTTTGTGTTTATTAACTACTTATTCAACGATTTACGAATTCTTCCTTGCTCATATGAGAAGCAACAAATTACTATAAGGAATTTGAAAGTGGCAGAAATTATCACAAAATTGTTAAAGTTATTAAGAAAATTAACAGCACTTCTAATATATTGCTAAATATTATCAGAAAGAAAATATAGCTATTAGAAAAGGTGCAGCTTATAGCTCCGAGATTCTAGAGATTTGCTTCTCTGGTTCTCAATAACCACAGACGTGTCATAAAGGATGAACACCTAAAAGATAAGCTTACCATAACTTTGTAACAGTCAATGTTGGCGCTCATAGCTGACATTGATTTATGATATACTTGTGGTGGTGAAAATTCTGGGCATTAGTTGTGTACCGACCAAATCTTAGTTTTTTTGGACGAACACTTTGACGGTACTACTGTAGCCAACCTAATGTACTACAGCGGGTTAAGGGATATATGTGGCGGTGATGTGTGCAATTTTAACAATTGTTTTGTTAACAGAAATATAGTTTATTTGTTCTCTATAACGTTGGATATACAACTCGTGGTGGATGATAGCTGGCTGATTATCTTTTACGACTGTTTTCTGATGGAGAGCTGCGTGGTATTTAAGGACAGTTTTTTGATGGTGGGGTAGCGTATAGAAAAATTACCTGCATCGGCGGTGCATGCTTTGGAAAGAGTTGCAAGTCAACTCACGCCTTATGAATACAGCCGATGACAGGCTTAGGGTTATTGTGTGTATTTTATGATTCGGGCGACGGCACGGTGGAACATTGATCATCGTTGAAGGTACCGAAATGCCCAAGCTCATTATATAGCCTGGGGATATTGCGACTAATAAACTCATCGATCATACGGATCTAGAAAACATGATTGTAAAAACGTTTAGGACAGATTTTTAGAATATTATTGTTTTATTGGTGGTTTGTTAGAATTATTGGAAAAGAAAAAGTAGGACTGAACTGCTAGTATATTCGTGGGTTCTATGAGTTTACTTTCACATTACAATGCAAATTGTCCTTCTTTGTTATGTGAGACTGAACAAGTTGACTTTTCAACATTTAAGCACAAAACGAACGGAGATCGAAACGAAAAGCAAGACGCCTCCATTGTTTGTAGCTTTTCCAGTTCACCCGTTTTCAATGCGGATTTTGCCTTGCTATGTCATAAATCTGGACTCCCTTAAAGATGATAGAGTGAAATTTCACTCTTACCTACTACGTGGAGAACGGGGAAAATTTACACGGAGTTTTTTGGCAAGAATTGGAAGTCCTCAATACTGTCGACCTGACGTCCAGCCACAACAAGGGCACCGTCGTACCCCAAAATAACTTACTGTTGTCTCCCTTGTTCAAAGGAACTGCGATGAGGGCACACTGTAGGGGGGGGGGGGCTTTTTTCATTTCAGAGAAAGTTAGATCGTCAAACAGAATTAAAAAATCTGTCGAATGGATCAGTTTGAAAGCATTTGGAACAAACATCTGGCTTACAACTTGTGATATCTGGAGCAACGAGTTTTAACGGACTTGTATTTGAAACAAGTACCGGGCATGAAATTGATCATTTATAGAGCAAGGGACTGTAACCTTGTATTACAGAAGGAATACGCTTGAAGTGAAGAAGTTTTAAATACAATTTTGATTGAAAGATCAAAGTACACTACCACTCATAAATATTTGGACACTTATTAGAAATACATGAAACGTGCATCAAGCAATTCTTTGAAATGTAACTTTCACTATTGATCTTATTTTGTATGACCCTGTAAGGTTGATAACAAAATAATGACTGAAGTTTGACTGGTCTTACACCAGTCGTGATTCAAAGTGTCTGTAAACTTAATTTGTTGATGTTAAATTAGGTTATTAATATTGTTGAACCATTGAAATATATATTTTTAGCCACATTCTACAAATATGTACAAATTTTGTTGATTAGACTATTAACGTATACAGCATCTCAGTTCTTCTACGTATCAATTTGCATGTTGATTAATTTTGATCTTATTTTAAGATGTTTACTGTACATCGAAAGGCATAGACGTTTTGATCGGATTGCGACAAGTGTCCAAATAATTATGATCAGTAGTGTATGAGTCATTTCGATTCCCAATTTATTGGGTGGTCCTTTGACAAAAGCTCGGAGCGCAAACAGTGTACTATACATAAGCACATGCCTAATGAAGGTATTGAGGATCTTTAATTAGCGAATAAAGATTGACTTAATCGACTGCAGAGGAAAAACCGTTTATTGATAAAAATGAAATACAAAGCCACGGAGGCGAAAAACCGAGTGAGAAACCGTTACTCGGTTCATGGTTGTCGCACGACTGACTCAATACATCGAGAAACACGAAGTTGCGTCAGCCACGATTTTTATTTGTTATATACTATACGCAGCGGAACGGTCAGCGGACACATGGCTTTTATGGCGCAGTGGAAGCGTCCTGGGCCTACGTCAAGCAGAGACTCGCAATGAAAAATTTACAAAAATTCAATATATAATCTGTTCTCAATAGAAGGGTACCTCGTCGTGTCCTAAGCAGTAAAGACAGAGAAAGTTAGAACCTGGAAAAAATTCCCTAATGTTACAAAATGTCAGCATCCCGATAAGAAACAGTGCGATAGCTTCAGAGGAACACGCTAAGGGAGCAAGGGTACAATTAGACTTGCTGATTAATAATCAAATTCAGGCCAAAATTCAGAGAGAAACAATTAACGAATATGAGACACTGTAAGAGAATTTACGGTCAGTTACGAAGAACGCTAACGACCAGATGGAATTCCTGAGATGGACAGTCAGGAAACAGTTAGTTACAATCAACAATTAAACCTTAATTGAATAGCACTCAAACTAGTGCTTAAAGTTCCCATTCAAGCATTAGACATTAATTTAACAATTGACGATGAGTGGTCTTTCGAGAAAAACAAACATCAATTAGCACATACTATATAATATCCATGTTACGAGATATTAAAATGAATTAATTCTTGTGGCCCAAGCATAAAACAATTTACTAGCAATCTGTCTTTCCAAAAAAGTTTATCTCGTACAAATTACGGTAAAATGTATGACGTTCTGCATTACAAGATTATCCCACGGTCACCTCTCGGTCACGCGGTATGAGAGAGAGTTGACGTTACCGAAAAAATTAGGAGAAAAATACAGGTTACGACATGTTACGGGATGCGTCACTTCGTCCTTATATAAGAAGATTTTGGACCGAAAGATGACCCATTCGAAAGGAGAGGGTTCAACACGGTGTGCTCTGGTCCCGGTTTAATTAGAGTACGTTGACATTTAGTATTATGAGCGTTATAAGGTAGACCAAATATTGACAGCTGGACAACCGTTGAATTTAAACAATTTTATAATACGGAGAGAATCTTCTGAACGAAATATTATATATATATATATAATTATATATATATACAGGGTGTCTCAGTAACTCTGTTACAAGGCAATATCTCTGTTACCGTTAATGATACTCAAAAATGTTTCGGGAACAAATTACGTAGTTCGAAACGGCACATATAATGGTGGAAATAATTTTTTTCAGAAGATCATATTTTTCGAGATTTCAATGTCGTCGGCGCTATCTTAAATTGGATTATATACTTTTATTATTATATCATAACAACTGAGGTTGAGACAAATACATTGACCTATAATACCATGATCTTCACTTGGCCTTAAGTACGAGAAATTAAAAGATTTGTGCGAATATTGCCAGGAATGATACCATCATAAAGAAATTAGTATCGCAAAATTAATTGTAATAAATGTTCAAAATGATTTCCACTAACTGCTAAACATTTGTTAATACCATTTTGGCGTGGGCATTCAGTGCATTTCGAATAGAACGAGCATTATGTGGTTGAGCACTGTCTTGTTAAACAACACGTCCCACTTCTCAAAGCGTCACCTAAAAATCGTAACAACCAGTGAGGTGAACGTAACAAAAACATAAATGTGTTTGCATTTTGTGTCAATAAATGTGCTGTTGATACCGAATTATGGAAGTCACAGAGCGACGCAGGTGCGACAAAGGTGACACAGTTGTCACATTATGTGAAATCGCATTGCTTTAGTTTAGACCCGTAGAGTGATAGAAAGAGATGACAACTTAAATTACTTTTGCCATCTCTTTCTCTCCTTCTACGATTGTCAATTCTTTTCATGCCACGTGAAATCGCATGATTATGCTGCAACGTCTTGTCCTCTAAATCAATAGGTAGTAACGCCAGTTGCTCGATCCGTCACAGTTTTTAAATTTCCACAATTTCCCGCTTCCCTCTATGGTGGCAGGCCTGTTCCCGCATTACACCATTACGCTTTTCTGTGCGATCCAGGACAGTCGTGAGTGAAATAGGTAAGAAGATTTTGGTTGTTATTATCAATTTACGTACGAGAAGGAATGAGTGTAACATCCCGTGGAAGTCCACGGAGGCGAAGAAGCGACTCAGAAGACCCCTTTCTAAGGAAATTGCGATGTTTGGAAGAAGAATACAGACGATCGCGTTCTCAATATGGACGCACGAGGTCTCGAAGAAGGAGGTCGGGGTCTGGTCATAACAGGCGATCTAGTGGAGATGACTCTGATAAAGAGAATGGTGAGCGTATCGCAGGTATATACAGACGAACGTCACATTCTAATCAGGGTCACTTAACCTCATCCAAAAGGGACCGTTCATCGAGTTCGTCCGACGAAGAGAGCGGCGAGCGTCATCTGCGAGATGCGTCACGCTCTAGTCGGCGACGTTCGTATTCGAGTGGGAAGGATTCGCTGATTTCAGCGATCGAGTTTGACAAAGTGGACGGTGAGCGTAATCCGAGAGATGCGTCACGTCCTAGTCACATGTCACTTGAGTTGGTAAAACAGACCGATGACGAGGGAAAAGTATTGGTTACGGAACTGGACGAATTGACGTTGGGCTTGCTTGGAGATGATCCATCCAAAGACACCCAAAAAGGTCCCGATATTCATGTAGCGGTAGCGGAACGCTGGGATAAAATATTGCGAGAGGGTCTATCGAAAGCTCAAAAGCGCGATCTTCAAGAAAAAAACTTAACCCCGAAATCAAAACTGCCTTATCGGCGCTGGCGATAAAAAAGGACCACTACCAGTACCTGGCCCAGAATCAGCTGGGAGAAGGAATTAATGCTATCGGCGCAGCATTAACGGAGGTGTTAAAGGCGGAGAGAAGCACTGAATTGGTGGTTGATTCCACAAAATTTATTGAACGCCTTGCCGATGCAGGTAGAATCCTAGCGGACTTGCACCATGACATGTCGAAAACAAGAAAATCCTTTATTTTACCAGGATTAAATCCTGTTGTAAAACATATTGCGGATGAAAGTTCGATCGATGGTCTATTATTCGGAGAAAAATTCTCCGAAAACCTCAAAGCCGCAAAAGTCATGGAAAAAGCTTCTAAGGGTCCGATGCATCTGGGAAAGTATTCGAACATTGCTTCGTATAATTTAAAAGTTTCCATTAATTTGAACGGAGTTTGAATTGATTCTCCTCAGCCCTAGGTGTGACGGTGACCCACCTTTTACCCCGGCCCAAGGACAATCGTCAGCACAAGGATTAGACCTGGTGAGAATTGCGGGAAGAGTTCGGTACTTTCTTCCGCACTGGCAAAAACTTACTGATGATCCCTTTATTTTACATGTGTAAAAGGTTATATTATTCCGTTCGAAACCCTACCGCAGCCACAATTAACATACGTGCAACCGAAATTAACAGTACAAGAAAATATTGCTTGTGAGTCAGAGATTCGTGAATTGCTTAGAAAGGGTGCAATATCTAAGTGCGACCCTAGTAGAAACCAGTTCATTTCGCGATATTTTTTTATTCCTAAGCCCAATGGCGATATGCGGTTTATTCTTAACTTAAAAGAACTGAATAAGTGTATCTCAGCCCCCCATTTTAAAATGGAGGATAAAAAGACAGCGATGCGTTTAATGCGCAAAGATATGTTCATGGCATCGATAGATCTCAAAGACTCTTATTTTTTGATTCCAGTGGAGAAGTCGTATAGAAAATATCTTAGATTTAGCTATAGATCCAGATTGTACGAATTCAACTGTGTCCCATATGGTTTATGTACGGCCCCGTTCGTTTTCACAAAGTTAATGAAACGGATAGCCCACTGCTTAAGATCAAAAATTGGCAGAATTTACTGGTATCCTAGTAGCAACATGTCCCGCAGTTAGATACGGGATGTTATATACAAAGATTTTGGAACGCGAAAAGTTTTTAGCTTTGGAAAGAACCAACGGTAATTACGATGCGAATATGTTGATTTCGAAGGAATTAATTCCAGATTTCGAATGGCGGATTAATAATATAATGACATGTGTTAATCCGATTAGGGAAGACCGTTTCGAGATGGAAATTTTTAGTGATGCATCCCTAACTGGCTGGGGGGCTGCTTGTGGAGGAGGGCAAACGCACGGGTTTTGGAGTGAAAGGGATCGAGAGGAACATATTAATCTTCTTGAACTAAAGGCGGTTTTTTACGGGCTGAAATGCTTCGCTAAAAATAAGATCTCGTGTGAAATACTGCTACGCATTGACAATACAACAGCATTGTCGTATATAAATCGAATGGGCAGTATTCAGTTCCCTAAATTGTCAAAGTTAGCAAGAGAAATCTGGCAATGGTGCGAAGCTCGTAATGTGTGGATTTTTGCATCTTACATTAAGTCTAGCGACAATACAGAAGCTGATGCAGAGTCGAGAGTGGAACAGACTGAAACCGAGTGGGAATGAGCAGACTGGGCTTATGAAAAGGTAGCATCTACACTCGGGAAGTTTGACATAGACTTGTTCGCATGAAACGTAAATGCGAAATGCGAAAAGTTCAACTCCTGGCACAGAGATCCAGAAGCTTGGGTTGTAGACGCGTTTACGGTGCCGTGGACTGACATGTATTTTTATGTCTTTCCGCCGTTCGCCATGGTTTTAAGAACAATTCGGAAAATAATCTCGGACAAGGCAGAGGGGGTTTTGATAGTGCCATTTTGGCCTACACAGTCGTGGTTTCCACTTATTAAAGCATTACTTGTATCAGAATCAATTCTTTTTAATCCCGAAGATGATTTGTTATTTGATAATTTCAGGCAACACCACCCGTTACGAGCGTCGCATTCCCTGGTTGCCGGGAGATTATCGGGCAAGCGTTTATGTTAAAAGGAGTGCCTCAAGACTCCATTCCAGTGGTGATGAAGTCCTTATCAGACGGGACAATCAAGCAATATCGAAAACCACTAAATTTATGGTGGGAATTTTGCCAAAAGAACAAGATATGTGCCTTTCAGGTACCAATTCTAAAAGTTCTTGAATTTCTAACTCGTTGTTTAGGCCAAACAAGAACATACGGTACATTAAATTCATATCGATCAGCCCTGGCGTTAGTTGTGGGGGAGGAAATAGGGCAACATCCAATAATTAAAAAATTTTTTCGAGGTGCAGCTCACTTACGACCTCAAACCCCGAAATATGAGGAAATCTGGGACCCCGATCCAGTACTATGTTATTTGAGGACCCTTTGGCCCCACGAAACATTATCCTTTGAATTACTCACTAAGAAGTTAGTTATGTTATTAGCGTTAGTTACGGCGCAAAGAGTACAAACACTCACCAAAATTAGAATTAGTAATATCAAAATATTTGATACGGAAATTAGAATTAAGATGTCAGATAGAATAAAAACATCGGGTCCGGGAAGAACACAACCGTTGTTGCAATTGCCGTTTTTCAAAGAACAGCCGCGATTATGCGCGGCAACCATTTTATGCCAGTACATAAAACAATCGGCAAAGATAAGAAAGCAAGGCGAAGATATGCTATTATTAACGTACAAGAAGCCACATGTGGTGGCGACGCCACAGTCAGTCAGTAGGTGGCTTAAAAGTGTTATGGCCAAAAGTGGGATTGATACAAAGAACTTTGGTTCGCATAGCACAAGGCATGCCTCTACATCCGCGGCGTCTCGTAGAGGCGTGAACATTGAGGCGATTCGAAGAGCCGCAGGTTGGACGGAAAAATCGAATACGTTTACACGGTTTTATAATCGGCCTGTGATAAAAAAACACGAGTGTAGCGAGATCGGTTATCGGGGCAGAGATTTAGCTTTAAGTTTATTACAAAAATAAGGTTGTTTGTCAAGATTGTCAAAAGTGGTGTTCTATCCACTTTAAATGTGTTAAAATACAAATTGCAATAATCTTTAAACATCTACCTATTGATCTAGAGGACAAGACGTAGCAGCATAATAGTACGATCAAACGAACTTACCTAAGTGATGTTCGATCGTGATTGTGCTGGACGTCTTGTCCGAATGGATCAACCCCCCCCCCCCCCCTTTTGTATTTAGTCCCAACCCGCTTGATCTATTCGGTTTGCAATTTGGGGGGCTTTGAAATGTAATGGTGTAATGCGGGAACAGGCCTGCCAACATAGAGGGAAGCGGGAAATTGTGGAAATTTAAAAGCTGTGACGGATCGAGCAACTGGCGTTACTACCTATTGATCTATTCGGACAAGACGTCTAGCATAATCACGATCGAACATCACTTAGGTAAGTTCGTTTGATCGTACTATTTTAGTTGACTATCGTGATGAAGTGAAAAGAAAGGATTCGGCAAGCTTGTGCTGCTGTGACGCCTCAAATGCTCACAAACGTGGGACGCTCTCTTCAAAATTGCATTAACAAATGTTTATAGGTTAATGAAAACTATTTTGAACATTACTCCAATAAATGTTTCGTTAATAATCACTCTGTGGTTGTTATTTCATTATTTGCGTTATATCAAAATTTTTATAATTTTTCGTACTCAAGATCACGTAAAGGTCATGGTGTTGTAGGTCATTGGATTAGTTTTAACCTCAGTTGTTACGATATAATAATAAAAGTATATAATTCCATTTAAGAGAACACCGATAACCTTAAAATCTCGAAAAATATGACCTTCAGAAAAAAATTATTTCCATCATTATATGTGCCGTTTCGAACCACGTAATTTGTTCCCGAAGAATATCTCAATATTATTGACGATAACAAAGATAACGCCTTGTAACAGAGTTACTGAGACACCCTGTGTATATCTATATATGTATGTGTGTGTATGGTTTATATTTTGCAATGACATGTATACTGTAAAAACAACTTAAGTATTATTAATGAATTCGCAACATATTCTAATTGTAAAAAAATTATTTACGAGAAGTAAATTTTTAAACAAATTAGAACAATGAAAGGTATATACCTATGTTTGAGATAAACATTCGTAAAGGCAGCTTTTTTAATTACAACTCCATAAGAAGCCAGTGAGTTCATAAAAAATTCGTTCATTGCAACAAAGAAATTAAATCACTTGGATTTATCTCATGAGGTATAACTGCTTATCACGACCATAACACAATTTCGAACGTATTTTAGAAATTACTTTACCACTAGAACTACTAAATCAGTCAAAATGACTGGTTACAAATTTGCCATAAAAATGATATAAACTTGCAACTATGCATTTTCTAGAATATTCCGTGATTTTCTATACAAAATATTAATGGAGATTTATTGTACTTCAATCACATGTGCTTTGCAAATATCTATCAAGTCTATATCTTTGGTACAAATGAGTTCACTTTAATCGTCGGTAGTTCTAGTGTTAAATAGAAAAAAGGTATTTCGGAATAAGCAGAAGTGTTCTAGAACAAAAATCGTAAACGAAAAAAGTTACAATTGTAATTATAAATCTACAAAACTTAAGTATTACTGAACAAGCAATTCAAAGAGAAGAAAAAGGTAACAATGTAGTGAAAATTACAACTATTGATAATTACAACTATAAAGTCATTGTACAAAGTCAAGATTTGTCCTAATTAAATTACAGTGCTGTGAATAATTATAAACTCAAACACTTTTTCTATTTCCTTTCTTCAATATTTCCAAAAATCGCAAAATCATGCATAGCTATCTATGTCTACAATTCAAAAGTAAGAGTTGATATGTACGAACAGATTTTTATTTACATTCATCAATACAAGCTTTTCGCTCAACATTACTAAGTAAGATGAATACGTCTGTGAATATTTACAAACTCAATTGCCATTCACATTTCAACGGAAGATATTCTATACCTGTGCCACACCCATATAGTGTGATAGGATTATAATAAATATCTGGTAATATTTATTTCCATCTTATATATTATTATTTTGCATACTATGCCGCATGCATAGTATACAGAAGTTAATATTTTCAAAGAAAATATAAATAAACAATTTATTTTTAATGAAATTTGCTCTTGAGATTTCTAAGAATACGTATGCATTTTTTCTTTGACACTTTTTTTTAAATAAACGAAGTTCTATAAAGTTTTTGTTAAAATTGATTGCTGTACGAATACTTTTTACACCCACATTCAAAATGGTTTGTACACAGTAATACCTTTTGCAAATAAAACAAACATATAACTAGTGTTATATTTTCAACAACAATGTAACGAACTAATAATAACGAAAGGGTTAAGGAATTGTGGAAAAACCTAACGACAAATTGCACACATAATTAACAGGTAATAGAGTGTAGTGAAAATTTTCTGCAGCTCGAAGTTGAAAATTATGGCAAGCAAAAACAACAAGGATGCCTGTCGCGATTTTTCTCCACCGTGTAGCGTTCAGTTTTAAGAGAAAAGCTTAACTTTAGTTATTAGAACAATGGAGTAAAGGAAGGGGGTGGTGTTAATCGAAAGATTACGTTTCAAGGATTACAATGGTATATAGCAGTCCAATGTGTCACAAACTCGTAGTTTCGAAGATATTAACAAAAATATATTGGTACTACACATTGCGTTATAGCTATAAGTAAGAACACGTAAATACATATGTTGAATCACTTTAGAGCGCGATACAACAGCTTTAGAAATCCCAAATAACTGTTCAAGTCCCCGCACTCAGCCCATAAAAACCAGGTTCGGAATTTCTAAATTTGTAAGGCAATAGCCAGAGAAATTCGAACCGATTCGCAGCAGCAATAAGTTTATGGTTCCATTGACCATTTTTCTTAGACAAAATACCCTTGCGACGGCAACTCAAGTTTATTACTTTGGGACCAACACATTAATCTTAGAATCCGTTATTTTCAACCATCTGTAGTCAGGGTCAGAGTGTTCCTTCAGCTTGTTACCTGCTGCGGATTTTCCCAAAACACGCGAAAACCCTTGCGCGTCACTACTTGGTCGCGGCTACTTTCAAGGGTGACCATCACGGGTACGAGGGCGGTTACTTTCTAAAAATCGTGGCCAATCACGCTTCTCACCCCCTTCCGGATCGTCTCTTCCGAGGCGAGGTGGATGGACATCTTGCCTCAAACAAACAGAAACAAACAGAACTCCAAAGCGACTACAACACGAACTTAGTGACACAACACAAACGGGAGAACCATTGTAAAACACGAACGAAGTTAGAATATTAAGAACGCGAATACAGTTAACTACGATTTGTAACGCGATCATTCATAACACGGACAATCAGTCGATTGAACATCGTCTAAAAACTAGGCTTAGACTCATTAAATTGTGGCTAAGTCAGAATTAGCGTTGGGTGCTCGAATCCACGCAATTCACGCAACAACATACATGTGATTGCGTACACAAAAACAGTCGACACAGTTCGTTTGCCGCTTCGCTTGTTGCTACCCTCCTGTTTGTTCAAAGCTGACGTGGGTCGCACTCACTTCGGGCAGTGAGCGGCTCTTCGTTCGGTGACGAGAAAGAAACAACCTCAACCTAAAGTCAATCCTGACTATGTTTGCGTACTTGGTCGCATACATATGCGTATGGAGTGGTACCAATATATTTTTGTTAACACTAATCGTACCACGCCCGGTCAAACAACTGATTTTTAAATATTTAATTTAAGATTCTACATTCATTGTTATTCCTTCCGTTCATCTAATTTTATGATAATCCCCCTAATTATCCGATTAATCAGTTTCTCACATTTCGTTTTTCTTGTTGCTTCTTTCTTCACTAAGAAAAATTTATTGAATAAGTATCTATAAATTGCCGGTACGCTGAGTGTTAATATTTCAGAAACTGAGTTTGCGTTACATCGGATCAGCTCCATTCTAATTGTTGAAACAATTTTTCGATAAAGGCTAGCCCTTCCATCTACATATCTCATTGTCCCAATAATTAAAGTCGTGCCGAAGTAGAATATAAACTCTGGTAAATTTAAATATCAAAATTGTTTTAGAAGACCAACATTAAAGAACCACCATATCGAGGCTAAACTGCAGTTTGCAAAAAAAAAATACGGTAATTATGGAACGTTATTTTAAACAATTTTTCCCTATACATGTTACCGTCGCTCGGCTTTCGTTTTCGAGATATCGACAAAAACTGTTACTACTCGTGCAATAAATTCTGCCCGCTTCGAAATCCGTTACAGCGTATGCGTCAGCATTGGAACACGAGTTATGTACTGTCGTTATAAACACATTGCATTGCGTAGCCGGTCATCTTACCTATAATCGTAGTATACTCGCTCCGGACCACAAGCGACCTTCTTGACGACAAAATAAAAAATAGTTAAACCTTCCTTAATTATTAAAACTAATTAATCTAACCAATATTCCGAGAATTAGTTTGAGTGGTTATTATTATTGGGTCTGGATATATTATATTTCGTCGATTCGTAGCGGCCCGAATCGAGCGCGGCGTTACGACTATATGTATTTATGTACATATGTATATAAATTGACCGGTTACGCAGTTAGTAAATACATGTAACGTACAGTGCCGAACAAAAGTATTGGCACAGGCAATATTTTATAATATAATCGCGTGTAAATCGTAAACGAAGAATGATATTTGATTAAATTTTGTTTTAAAATACTACCTCAAGTCTCTAAATTAAGTGCAGAAAAAGACAGGAAATTCAAGTATATACATGATTAGTAATAACAAAAAGTATACACAGTGAACGATTTTTACTGAAACAAAAGTATTGGCACACTTGTGAAATTTGTTATTACATCATATTATTTTTAAATATTTGCAATGTTGGTACGCATGCTGCGGCAGGGGAAGTCCCACTGATCGTCAATTCAAACTGATCGTCATTTGTTACCATTAGTAAACACGTTTTACACAGAAAAATACGAGAAAACATAAACATGGCAAATAAATGGTGAGAAACTACAGTTTCTGAGAAAAAAATTATATTAAATTTACGTCAACAAGGAAGATCCTATTCAGTAATAGGTAAAATCGTGAATTTAATTCGTTTCACTATTAGAAACGTAATTAAACGATTTTTGAATGTAGTAAATGCTCCACGAAGTGGGCGTCCTCCGAAGCTCAGTAATAGAGAAAGAAGGAAAGTAATAAATATAATTAAAAAGGATGCTAAAACTACATCCTCAGAAATAGCCGAAGTGCTAAAAGATGAATACAAGACAGGAGTACACCCGATAACTATTCGAAGAACTATTAAGAATGCTGGATACAAGTCAAGAGTCGCGAGACCGAAGCCATGTATTAGTAAAATTAATAAAACGAAAAGATTAGAGTTCGCAAATAATTATATACACCAAAATATGGAATTTTGGGATAAGGTGATATTTTCCGATGAAAGTAAATTTAATATTTTTCAGTGTGATGGTAAAGTTTTAGTTTCGCGAAAACCTAACGCGGAATTTGATGAGAAGAACACTGTTCCCAAAGTTAAACACGGAGGTGATGGGATCATTATAAGGGGATGTATGAGCTCTTCTGGTGTTGGAGAACTTGTGTTCATTAAGGCAACAATGGACCAATATGGTTACCTCAATATTTTAAAAAAGAACTTCAAAAAAAGTGCGGAAAAATTAAATTTAGGATCGGACTATTACTTTCAACAGGATAACGATCCGAAACATCGGCGTATAATGTCCGCCAATGGATTGTTTTTAATACGTCCCATATGTTATCGACCCCCACAATCCCCGGACCTAAATCCTATTGAACATCTTTGGGCTGAAATGGGACGACAAATTAAAAAACGACACAACGTCAAAACAGGAGCTAAAGAAAGCACTTTTGGAAGAATGGGAAAATATAAATCCAAATATCACAAAAAAATTAGTGCAATCGATGCCGAATCGTTTGAGAGCTGTGATAGAGAAAAAGGATTACATACAAAATATTAAATTTAGTACTGTAATAATTTATATTTAAAAAACTGTAACTGTGCCAATACTTTTGTTTCAATAAAAACAGCTCACTATGTACACTTTCTGTTATTACTAATCATGTAGTTGCTCGACTTTTCTTTTTTTTCCACACTTAATTTAGAGACCTAAGGCAGTATTTCAAAACAAGATTTAATCAAATATCATTCTTCGTTCCTGACTTACACGCGGATGTATTATAAAACATTGCCAGTGCCAATACTTTTGTTTGGCATTGTATTTATAAACATAGTTGACACTAACATGCGTTACGAAGAGTAGCAATGTTTCATTTTGCTTACGAAGACTAGCACGTTAGACTTTGTGACCACGAAATACAGCATATTCCGATTTTTCCGACAAAGACAAACATATTTTCGTATGTCACGACGAAGAGTAATACGCTGTACTTTTTCGCGACGAAAGCTGGCATGGTTTAGCAGTCTGCCGCAAAGACAAGCACGAATTGCATCAACGCTCTAAGAATAGCCTATTTCGCTTTTGCTAACATAACTGCATGGTTCTGCACAAAAAGCAGTACGTTAAACAGGTTCCTTAGGATTATACTGCCAAAACAAAATGAACTTTTCCATTAATTGAAATTTTTTTAATAAAATAAGTAAACTTATAGGAAATAAACTTTTCAATTAATAACTGTGTTGTAACCTTCAATATGTTTTATTGGGATAAGACTATTACAATTAGACGCCATTGATAATAAATCTTCCTTTTTTACTGTGAATGGAATTTCATTGGTGCAGATATTTTGCAATGTATATGCCATAATATCTTGATTTGAAACGTGCTATTCTTCGTGAAACAAATAGAACGTGTTACCCTTCGCCGCAATGTTCGAAATACCTCTACTGTTCGTGGCGAACTATGGAACGTACTAGTATTCATGGATATGTACGAAACATGCTATTCTTCGATTAAATGGATAAAGTGTGCTTCTTTCCGTGGTATATTGAAACGTGCTTGTCTTCGTAAGAAATTGGAACATGCTACTCATCATTTATTAGCTAGGCACCTATAAACTAAACAGCACATATTTCAGTTATAAAAATTTCTATCATTTTTCGAACAATTTTCTTGGAAATCTTTTAAGCAAATTATGAGCGACAGCAAAAATTTCTTGGGTGTTGCTCAGGAGGGTGTCCTTGACAACATATGTCAAGATCAAGGCCATTGAAGCTGCCTTCCTTATACTAAATAATTACCAAGAATACATTCGAAAAGATAATACATAGAAGAATGTCATGCTTAGTGACGAAAAAAAATTTAATTTCAACGGGCCAAATAGTTGGTCATTACTGATTCTGTTCCGTCGTTATGAGGGCGTTTTCCGTTACGAGTTGGGCCCATACACGCAGCGGATTGCTAAGTCCAAACAGATGTCCAAATTCTATAGAATTTTTATTTTTCACAGTCAATAGCTCTTCGCAGTAAAACTTTCAATATTTTGCTTCAACTAATTTCATTTATGTTTTTATATTTATTGGGGAAATATGCTTGGCTACATGAAACTTAATTAGGTAAAACCTAATTAATAGGTCCCGTTCTGTGCCTTGTTAAGCCGCCCTATAAATCACCACTTTAAGTTGTAGAAGGGGGCATAGGGACATCGGGGCATCACGCTCCACGGCCCTGCCATAAAGTCAATTGGTCAGTCCCTCGAAGGTTGCGAAGACCCCTCCGCGAAGACCCCTCCGCGAGGACCCCACCCCGAGGGCCAATTCTACACCTCCTCGTAGGATGGCCAGAAATTTGAAAGGCCAATAAGGAGAATTAAAAAAACTCTTCAAAATTACATTTATCAACCATGAAACGACTTAGTAACCCGACGCATATAAAAGGAGCATCGGCGCTCCACACAAGAGAAGTCTAGAGAAGTCTAAAATCCAGAGAAGTCCAATAGAAGTCTAAATGTCTAGAGAAGCCTAACAACAGAAGTCTAATTACAACTCTAACACAAGTCTAAAAACCAGAGAAGTCACTTCAAAAGGTCTCTCAAATCTTCAAGAATACATGCATTTACGTTTAACTGTTCATAAGAGCAAACGTTCAAACGGGTTTGAAATTTCCTTGTTCCATCAATATTCGGTCCACTGAATATGTAGTTCATTTACGCGAATTTGATTTGCACCGATCAAACGAAATAGTCCATCGGCAACCATAATTATACATAATCAACGACTTTAAATGAACTGTTACATAATAAAAAACTAGGTTTTCATTCCTTTAAGTAGGAGTAAACCGCGTCATCGATGTGTTGTCGCGAAAGTGTAGTGGGATTTACGACTCCGCGAAACTTCATGGTTACAGCATCCCTTGACGCCACAGATTCGATTTGAGGAAAGAGGGAAGGACTATGTCGCGAAGAGTTTCGGAGGAAGACTGTGTACTGGTGTGAGCCACATTTAAAAAAACTATATGAAATAACACAGCTTTTGTAAAAAGAAAAGTCGACGTTATTGATTATCAATAAATGCTACAAATTCATTTACTGCCGTCCATAACATTAATGGAAAACGATAAATTAATATTACACCATGATAATGCTCCTATTAGTACTGCTTCTACTAGTAGAAACTGGTTTCAAGACATTGGGCTCAAACTATTACGATGTAATAGTTCGCACTAGTAACAGCACTAACAATAAGTCCAGATCTGAACCTTATTAAATACTTGTGGGATATTTTTGTAAGAAAAGTATACGATTGTTATACCTTTACACGTTATACTTTTGTTTGAATGTCATTAAAAATGTGAAAGCTACTTTGAGATTATAATTATTCACAACATTAAATTGTTTCAAAAATTGAATTAAAAATTGAAACTCAAATATTCGCAAGTGTCTTATTTTTTAAACCATTTAGAAATCAACTATGGATGTTTATGCAAGTCTACTTCATGGAGCTATAAGGACAATATTATCTTCTTTTGACTCTGTTTCGATAAGAATAGGTATTTGTATAATACGCGAGAAAAAAATAGGTTCACCAATTTTTATTTATTTAATCCATCTTAGCTATTACAGAATTGTTTGACATTGCTTCAGAAGTTATATTTAACACCATAATTATTACATTTGTTGAGTAAAATAATTTATCCGTAGCTTTTATGATTCTGTCTGAAAATTTTATAAATACTGGCACTTTGAACGCCACAAAAAGATAAGCTTGTATGAAATAATTCAAGAAATATTTGTATTAACATTTATATCTTTTATTTTAATAATGTGTACATTTATCACGATGTTAAATTAATCAAAAAATTCGATTCGGAAGAGTGTCGTATAAATTTCTAACAACATTCTAGTTAATGTTGTTCAACTGGCCTCAATCGCAATTTCTAATCCGCCTTTTGTTGAAAATTCTCTACTATTTTCGTATGCATTTCTTGCAAACAATCCCTATATGCTCTCTATTATATTCATATCTGGTGAATGGACGGACCAGTATAATTTTCTAAATTGTATAATTTTCTTGTTGCTCGATTATTTAAAAAAGGGAACAATAAATTTATCTTTCCGTCGCGGAGCGTATATACGGCAACAATTTAATCATAAGTTTAATCTGATCCTAGGAACCGAACATGACACCAGAATGATAGGATTGGTGCTGGAGTTGGAAAACATAGAAAATCAGTGGAACGGAAATTTTCAATCAACATCTTGGCATGGTGGCGAGAACACGTTAGCAATTAACGTTACAGCGGCATACCACCGTTAACAATCCTCGATAATTACGTATCGTCGAATCCTTGTCTTCTCTCGGTCCAATATGCAAACAGATTGGCAGAATAATTAAGTCTGAGCCACTAGAATGGGAGGACGCTCGAATGCTGCAAATTAATATCTCGTTCGCGCCATTCCTGCTCGTACTATCGGTCCGATAGCGATCTGGAATCAACCAGGTTGTTGCGCATCCAGAATCGCAATAGCCATTACGATCTAGAACAAGGAAACCCCGTCTGCATTCGAAATAATACCCGTAACTTCTTCGAGATATGTCCCAGCGGAGATGTTAATCGTATAGACATGTTTTTTTATTTCACCGCTCTCAATCACTATGTTTAGAATACGTCTCTGTTAAAGATTACAACACAGTTATGCATATTTGGTATTTTTGAGAATGGAAACACTACAAAAATTACAGTCGGACGCATAAGTTTTCGTCTCCTATCGCACTTGGCGAGTGTAGTAACCAATAAAAATATATGCATACAATTGAAATCAACAATTTGTAGGAAGATTAACCTATTCTACATTAATAAAAATTAACCTCCGCGTTTTCCATTTAAGTTGCCATTACACTTGCTTTTGTATACTTCTGTAGAGTGAATGTAGGTACGTAATATGAAACCATTAACTAAGGACAGGATAGACCACTTATCTAATGCTTTTGTATGTCACTCGGATTTGGGGCTCATGAGCCCCAAATCCGTTTTCATTTTTACCTTTTCGATTGTCTAAAATGTATAAACTTTGCGTTTGCTCTTACATTTTTTATATTAAAATACTTTAGAAGTGTTTACATTCTTTGTCAGATAATAAAACTAAAGCTATTCTTCCGAAAAATCTAAATTTTTAGGTTATCGGTATTTTAGAGCATGTGACACAAAGTCCCATAAGATGATCGGTCTATCCTGTACCTCGTCTGTGATGAAACTTTGTAAAATCGCGATAATTAAGTAGCGGACTTTACCGACAAATGTGTACGTGAGTATCTTGTAAACAATAACAGACCATACTAACAAGTAAGCGTAAGTAAAATATCCGTTGCTGAGAAGGAAACGTTTTTCTCTTTTGTGGTATGCAAAAATTTCTGAAAGGCGAGACAAATGGTTAAATATTTTAGTAAAAGTAAGCTGCATCGAAAAAGCATGGAGTATGTATGTGAAAAATATGTTTATTTCTATCTCTTATTTAAACAAATATTCATTTTTCATAATAAATATAAAGTTCTGTAAATCTTCTTTATAAACTTTTTAGGCGATCCATATTAGATACTATTTTTCTCGAACTGTCGAATTTCACTTTTGCTGTTTTCTTTTTTGTTGTTAGAATATCAAATCATTTGAATTGATTCACACTTAACAATTTATATGATTGTGTACTAGTTTTTTCGGCTAATCGTGTTAGTTTTATTAAAGGAGACAAATTTCTCCATTTTTGGCACGCTTCTAAAATCAGGTATTCCATATTACCAATATTTACCCTACTATGCCAAATTTAGTAAGTGAACGAACATTTATGCGGCTGACTGCATGTTGAAATTACAACTAAGAAGGGCGACGAAAAAACAAAATAATTAGTGGCCTCGTTGCCCTTTTCATAGCGGTAGTTGCTGTATTAGAATATTATTTATAAACCCAACGACCTACAGATGCAGCACAACAGTCCTACCACTTTGTTGAATAGTTGCAAACAACTTTCCTTGTAAAACAGAACGTGATTATACTTTTGGCATGAGAGCCGTATCAAACTCTAACATGTAGATGCGTTATTACTCATTGTCACAAATTTCTCGTTAAAAAGATGCTACTATTTCTTGGATTTTCTTATTTAAACGAAAAGTAGAGCCTCCAGAGAGCCACCATAGTCACGACGCCATTCACTACTACAGGGCCATTTTACGCTAAATTGATGACTTTTGAAAACCTGAGGAGAGGGGGGGGGGGGGGGTCGTATGATTTCGCTGATTTTTAAATTGTTTAAAAAATACAGATCCTCAATGTTTTCGCCCCTTTCGAAAACTACATTCACAAAAGGTTTTTCACCTTGGTATCTATTACACATAGGAATTTCATTTTGTTTTCATTTTATTCATAAAAATTGCTCTTTTTACCTAATTTTGTAGATATATTCATTAGGTAATTCTTTTAATACGAAAATATTAAAAATATTTTCGTTTTGCAAATTTGACAGTATATATCAGCATTTTATATTCCTCCCTTTTGAAAACCGACGTTTTTAATTTGCGGGCATTCTAAAATTGTAGGTTGAGCAAGCAGACAAAGGCCGTGCGGTATGGCAATTCAGGTAAGCGCATGGCCCGGATGCGCCAGGTCGGCCGCTCCCTCTAGTAACGATAAATTAAGAAAATCTGACTACCTTTTGTACTATAAACGTTATTCATGACTGCATACAATCATGCATGCTGCAGCTGGAATGTTAAAAATAGCAACTAGGTAAAAGTTTAAGCATTGTAGACCACAGAATATTTCTTATTACGTAGTAATATATGTGTAAGACTTTAATCGGTTTAATCACTACTTTAATTATACTTCTAAGCATTCTAAATCAATAAATATCATACATTCCGTGAAATAGTGTACTTCAAATTTTAAAATTGAAAATAGTGGTAAAACTGTATAGAGACAAACAATAATGTACAGTTAGTCACAAAAGTCTACATACATACTTTCGATTTCGTATATTTAAATATTTTAGTACATATTTTGGAATAATAAAAATCAGATGAAAATTCATGAAATGGAAAATCACAGGTAACAAGGATTCCTAAAACACGTTTCATACAGAGGACATTATTGATTGCATAAATAAACTTGCCCTTAAAAACACATAAAATGTAATTTTATTTATACTAAACAAATTGTAGGACAAAAGATACATAGTATAGATACTAGCTAAGTATAAGTACAGTTATAATAATAAGTTTTGTATACTTTAATACACGTACTTAGATTTTCGTAGAAACGTATTTTTGGTTTACGTACATTTTGTTGTAAAGAAATAGGAGAAACATAACTATATTTTGACAATCTGTCTAATTTTAATTGACAAATAAATTACTATTCGTAAGACGTTAGAAATTCTTTTATATTTAAAAATATTTGAAATTTAATGGTGTATATAACTTTTACGATTGACTGTATAACAGTAATTCATTACAAAGTTTAAACGATATATTAAATATATATAGAACACTAAAAAAAAATATTAAATCGAATAAATGTCTACTTCTTTCAACATAAACAAGTGTTACAATTTTAATGTTAATAAAGTTAGTAAAAGAATACAAATATGTTGTTACATGAAATACAATAGTACTGTATACCATAAGATACTAACATTATTACCACAAAGTGTTAATGTTAGTATTGTGGAAAACTAAATATGAAAACAGATATCGTTTCTCGCACTTCTCCATGTTCATTAAAAAAATTGAAATATTGAAATAAAATTATTATAAGACTATAGGAAGAGCACATAGTATAAAATCTGATTGAGGCACGTAATTGGAACCAATTCCAAACTATGTTTCAGATTTTATCTCAGAGCTTCCATTTTCTTCTAACCAATTTACATATTTTTAAAATTTTTATGCATTTTCCTCACAATATTCTGTTCTATAAGTATATTTTTTAATTTCCTAACATAAATTATTATTATCGTTTATGATCCTCTCATAAGTCACAAATGCAGGATCACTTATTCGTGTCTAAACAGAAAAAGCTAGACATATTCGCGGTGTACAAGTAATGAGATATCGACTAGATTAATACCTATAATAACTCATTCACACGTTGCGGATTTTTGGCTGATTCGGTTACTTTACTGAATCGGTAATAGCTGAAGGCAACGTTCAAGTTCACACCATTCTGCATTTTCGTTAAATGTTCAATTTTCAAACATGAATTAATCGATTCACGGTTGTGTGTATAAGCTATTATATTTACACTATGGCAAACGGGTCAATTACTGAATCAATAATTGTTATACTGTTTTGCGTGATACCACATACATTTTGTATGTATCTGTATACGATAAAATTACCAATTAAAATTACAAGTCATTTTTAAATACGGACTTGCTTTTAACATTTGGTTCTGTCAATAAACGAAACGTTAACCGTATTGTGTATAATAAAAAGTGCAATTAAATTCGGCAGCAATAGAATTATACCGGTATCCAAATACCATTGTTGTACATATGTATATGTGCATGTGTATGGTGACTTCAAGCCGATCGCATTAAAGAAATGGATTTAGAAATATTAATTAGTTTTGTAGGACAAAAATATACTATATGAGATAAAGCATTAAATTTATATAAAGAATTGTAAGTAGCAGAATTAACAAATACACAAAAGAAGTAATCGTGTATACACATGAAATACATACAGCAGAAAATCATCTAGAAGTATATTTGAAATGAGTTCATTGTATATCTATTACCTTATATTCATATATTATCGAAAAATATCAGTTTTTAAAATTGTTACATCCATATTGTATGGGAAATTCTGGTACCTTCATTTTGGTACAGATTTAAGATCAGAACCAAAAAAAAGAAACTACTACAAAAAAATTTATTAAAACAATTTAATAACACTGTGCAACAAATTTTAACTTTTTTTTAGGCCTCTAATAATGAATAGACAATTCTCGTAGATTTTTGTGCGCTGAATACGAATCCGCAAACCGTTTTCCTCCTACACGTACAGTTTTTGAGAAATTTGATTTTGAAGAAAAATGCAAATTTTCAACTTTGAAATGATTTTGTGGTTAAGCGATAAGAGTTTTTCGGTATCAATCAACGCAGAATTATTCTAGGAACTCTCCCAAATAAAATGATATAAGTTATTGTTACATCCAAGACATGTAAATATGTTTAAACAATGATCAAAGTGAAAATGACACCCGAAACGCAGCAATTTTCGCGGATATTCTTCAATTTATTTACAAAACTAAAGCTGTAGGAGGGAATCCAATCACACCACGCGATAGAGCAGACATTTTTCCTACGGAAACGGCCAAAGAATACTGTTGGCCCGCTTTTGTTTCGAATACAGAATCAAAATAGTTTGGCAAAACGCGTGAGACCGGCAGTGATACTCATCGCCGGCCAGCGCCTCTCCTGTCGCTCAACGTAACAGAACCGACAAATGCGTGCGCCGCTCTCATTTAGATACAGCATTGTACTTATTATTTATGTATTATTACTTTTTTTATCTATGACCTATTTGTTGACAAAAATACGAATTTTAAAGTATATATACCTAAAAGTGCTTTCTTCTTGCCTGACGTTTATATGACCCTTTTGCCTCCCTTTTTAACTGCCAACAGTAATCTGCTAACATTGCAGCACTATCTTTTCCATAATAGCGGTTTTCTATCACAGATATATCTTGATGATATCGTTCGCCATGTTCGTCACTTACGTCACCAAGGTTTTCAGGGAAGAAGTCCAAATGCGAATGTAGGAAATGCATTTTGAGGGACATATTGCATCCCAATTTTTCGCAGGCTTTAATTAATTTTCCTACTATTTGGGCGTAATCCGGTGATCGATGTGTCCCAAGAAAATGTGTGCACACTTCTTTAAATGCATTCCATACTTCTGTTTCTTCATGTACCATTTTACAATCGAATTGTGTATCCTGCATTAGTGATCGTATTTGCGGTCCTATGAAGATACCTTTTTTTATCTTTGCCTCCGATAAATCTGGAAATTTTGTCTTTAAATACTGAAATGCGGCTCCGTTTTTGTCCATGGCTTTTACAAAATTTTTCATAATTCCTAATTTGATGTGTAATGGCGGTAAATATATATTGTTTTGATCAACTAAATTAGGATATTTTATGTTTTTTTCTCCTGGATTGAAATTTCTTCTCATTGGCCATTTCTTAACTTTGTAATGGTCTGACCTTGCCCGACTGTCCCATTCGCACATAAAACAACAATATTTTGTATAGCCGCTTTGAAGTCCCATTAATAAACCTATGACCTTTAAATCACCACATATGTGCCAATTGTATTCTTTATAATTTATATTATTTAATAACATTTTAAAAATTTCGTACGTTTCCCTCATTCTTATACCGTATGCAATTGGTACAGAAGGATAAGTGTTGCCATTGTGCAATAAAACTGCTTTTAGACTTTTTTTTAGAGGAATCTATAAAAAGTCTCCATTCTGCGGCTGTATGTTTGAAACCTAATTTTTTCAATAAGGTATCAGCATCAGGGCAATAGCACAAATTTTGTTGCGAAAGAAAATATGGTTTAAATATTTCACATCTTTTACGGTAATGCGTAACATGTGTATTTGGTGCAAGAAGATTCCATTGTTGCAATCTAGAAGCCAATAATTCGGCGCCTGTTTTTGGTAAATTTAAATCACGTACCAAGTCATTTAAATCAGCTTGATTGATGAAATGAACGTGACCCTTTGGCGAAGATGTTTCATCGGTTTCTTCAGATGTGTTTTCGTTGGAATTCGAAGCAATAATGGAAATCAACATAAACTAGAAATTATATTAGCGAAGACAGATCATTCTTATACTGTTTTCGAAAATACGGAAATCCTGTTTATTTTAAATTAACAGACGTTTTCATAAATGGAATGATGTATCAATATATCTGTGTCTTAGTATACGAAGTGTCAATGTGAGAATTTATGCAGTTGAAATATTATGTATCTATAGGTATATCTGTGATAGAAAACCGCTATTATGGATAAGATAGTGCTGCAATGTTAGCAGATTACTGTTGGCAGTTAAAAAGGGAGGCAAAAGGGTCACATAAACGTCAGGCAAGAAGAAAGCACTTTTAGGTATATATACTTTAAAATTCGTATTTTTGTCAACAAATAGTTCATAGATAAAAAAAGTAATAATACATAAATAATAAGTACAATGCTGTATCTAAATGAGAGCGGCGCACGCGTTTGTCGGTTCTGTTACGTTGAGCGACAGGAGAGGCGCTGGCCGGCGATGAGGATCACTGCCGGTCTCACGCGTTTTGCCAAACTATTTTGATTCTGTATTCGAAACAAAAGCGGGCCAACAGTATTCTTTGGTCGTTCCCGTAGGAAAAATGTCTGCTCTATCGCGTGGAGTGATTGGATTCCCTCCTACAGCTTTAGTTTTGAAAATAAATTGAAGAATATCCGCGAAAATTGCTGCGTTTCGGGTGTCATTTTCACTTTGATCATTATTTAAACATATTCACATGTCTTGGATGTAACAATAACTTATATCATTTTATTTGGGAGAGTTCCTAGAATAATTCTGCGTTGATTGAAACCGAAAAACTCTTATCGTTTAACCACAAAATCATTTCAAAGTTGAAAATTTGCATTTTTTTTCAAAATCAAATTTCTCAAAAACTGTACGTGTAGGAGGAAAACGGTTTGCGGATTCGTATTCAGCGCACAAAAATCTACGAGAATTGTCTATTCATTATTAGAGGCCCAAATTCGTGTTGCACAGTGTAATTGACGAAAGGTGCAACATCTTAGTAAATAAAAGATTGTTTTTTTGCAAGTTTTATTTTTAGCACACTCATAATCTTTCCTATATCTAGTTTTTCATTAGTGATAACAATTTTCTAAAACCGTAACGTTGTAACACATAGAAGAACGCGTGTGCCCATCATATTTCTGGAATATGCATGATTCTCCCAAAATACACGGTGTTATGGAAAGCATACCATCATAAACATAAAAGGAAACACTTTTTTGTAGCGCAACAAGTAAAAGACTGATCAACGGTGGAACGGTGGAACGGTGGAACGGGTTTACGTGTCGTTCTTCTACTACTAATCCTTTAAATCCTCCTACCTACAATCGTTTACATTGGAATAAAGATCCGACTACACAACAGTGATTAGTTAAAAGCTTTAATTGACGAATTAGTACAAGGGAGTTCGTAAAATGTAACAAAATTAAATTTACAAATTGAATTTTTAATAATACATTCTTTTTAAAAATTTATTATTTCGTTTTCAAACAATTTGTTGTACAAGCTTTTTTCTACTTTTATTCTTATAAAGTTTTAGATCTTTACAAACCAATGTCATGAATTTCATATCCCTTTAATCACCTTTGATCTTATTGGAAGTAATGTTCATTCAATATAAAATGTAGTAGAAAAAATGAAAGGAAATAAGTTTATATCTGAAATCCTTCCTCGTATAAAAAAATCTATACTTTTGAATGGAATATAATGCTAGAATAAGTTGTTTCTCGTTAGCTTATTAGTTTATTCGGTTAAAAATAACCCAAGCACTTGAAGTCATGATACTTCATAGCAAAGGGACCCAAAATGTATCATACCATAAGTAAGGAAAATTTGAAAATACAGTTTGTGAACTTATCTGTGAAACATGAACTAAAAATGGGAAGAGTGTTCAATATTGAATTGAATATAATGGAAATATAAAGTATTTTTCTCTTAATATCTCAATACACAAAAAATGTGCAATTGTTCCCTATTACCAAAAAAACTCCTGGCTTGATTAAAAAAAAATCGTTAAAAAAAAGTTCCAGTTTAATATGTAACTTTATTAACTAACACATCAAATTGTCTTTAGATTTAATATAAACAATAGGAAAAACTTCATTTTACACGTTAGTAAAAGATAACCAACCGTTTATTTCATTTCCATTCATTTCTATTGTACCTTCAATATCTCCTTACCTGAAACTCTAGATTTCATTTTATTTTTACAAAATTTATCTTGGTCATCATTTTACAACACTGAACTGTGCACGCGAGAATCAAAGAGAAAGTATTATATTATAAATATGCTTGAGTTTTATTTGAATGAGCTATAGGAAGCAACAATAGAGGGGAAGAGTAAAGGAAAAAGGATGACCTGGTCGTCTAAACCGAGGAATACAAAACAGTGAATAGGAATTAAAAGCAGCTCAGAGATAAACGATATTCTGAAGGGTGAAACGATGAGTAAATCGAGGTCACGCTTCAGAACGAATCGACGACGTGGTATCGAAATGAACTCATGTACAAATACTCATAGATTTGGTGTTTCTGGAACAGATAGGAGAAATAGGAATTTTAATTCACGCTACGAAAAGAATTAAATTTCTTCTTGTCTCAGTTTGAATCAGACCCATTTATAAATGAATTTTCATAACGAGTGATTGTAACTGTAGCATGTATCTTGTAAACTGTACATTGTAAAGTTTAATATGAATTGAAGGTTCCAAAAATGTTACTGATGGACCGTGATTAATCTGCTTTCACGCCTGTAAAATGTTTAATGACTGATTTCGGAATTATTTCAGCGATATTCATACATATGAGTGATGTGTGGCAGATTTTTGATATTTCGAAAGTTTTTGTACCACAGTGAATGTTTTCTTCATCTATAACGAGGTAATCTTTGCCGATTTTTATGTGCTACTTAAAAACTTTAGGACAAGCGTGTATATTGAAAGATAAGTGAATTAATGTTTTTTGGAGTCAAATTACTATGCCCAGACAATATACTAACTTTTTTCATTTTATCTCTAGTCATTTCCTTTTGTTCCTTCCTTGTTAGTGCAAGTGTGTGCCAATCTTCTTGTCCGTACCACATAATCACAGGTTGTTTGTACAACTTTCTTTGAAAAACATCTTTTTTTACATCACACTCGTTCCATGATAGTATTCAAATTACATATGAAATAACTTTTGTGCCATTATAGTTAAAACAGCACCCTTAGAAGTATGTCATTTGGCATTAACGTGTCCATTTTAATTCTTCAGAATAAGTATTTCTAGAAATATATGTACAAATATGAATCATTACAAGTTTTATGGAAATAATAGAATCTTGTAGAATCACCTGTTATGGAAATAATACAAAGCGATACCATTAATTTGTAAACTATATCGTCGAATACATAAATGAAAAATTATGATAATCTTCACCGCACACGAAATGAATGCACACGTGACCCTATTATAAACTTTACGGTGAACAACGGTGAGAGAAATAAGATTTATCACAAGAACTTCGTACTTAATTTATCAACTATTTGATAGTATCCAAGGATATAACTTCAAAATAGTCCTTCAATTTCTCGGATTTTTTATTTTGATCGACGATCGGATTGGTTGCTTTGAAAGTCCTTGGACTTTTCCCTTTATTGTGCCTTGAAGCTACTTATACTAAAGAAAGAATATGTGGTAAAGAAAGTGGTTCAAAATATTAGCTACCACTTTTATTATAGCGTTTATTCTTGAATCTGTTGCAAACATCAATGTACACCGATAACATGGTAACTTTCTTATGTATAATTGAAATATGCTGAAAAAAGTAATGTTTGCTACAAAGTACTTTAAAGTGAAAATGAAAACTTGCATTCTTCTAACAATGTGATCCAAATACGGCCTGCTCATAAAGTAATCTAAAATGAAAGTGAACACTGTTTTTTTATTGAAAGTAGGTGGAAAGGGCTCATAATATCAGCATTATAGTGTACTTAGTAAATTAATTCTTACTCCAACAGATCATTGTTAAACAAATGACACAAATGTGCCCGTGAAAACTTTTACTATCGCAAAGTTCATAACAGTGACACTATTTTTTTCAAATAGAACACATTAATGTAATAAATCATGGTTACTATTTCTTCAGTACAACATCATTTGTTCTTTAGTCGTAGTTCTGCACCATTTCCAATACAAGGCAGGACTTAATAAGCCCTATACTTTAACTAGCTCATAGTTAATCCTTAACTTTTATCTGGACCAACTCCTCTAACTGTTAGAACATTAAACAGACCTGCCCTGTTACATATTGTGCGTACTTATGACAGCATGACAAAATTGAATGTTAAAAATCCTTATGGCAAAGGGAGTTGAAATTGAGTCCTCAAGTACCCTAGTTAAATGTCAGAGCTTTAAGGGGCCAGAGTAGTCACGTGACTTTCCGGCCGCCCGATACGACAGAGTGTTACCAACAACATTATAAACAAATACAAGTTATGGAACATACGGGATGCGATTTCTGGTCCTTATATAAGAAGAATTTAGGTCAAAAGATAGCTCATTTAAAAGAGGAAGGTTCAACAGTGTGCTCTGATCTCGGTTTCATTTAAAACATTCTCTCCATACTATAAAAATGCTTAGATTCGACGGCTGTCGCACTGCGAATTTTTGCACTACTTTATAACGCTCATCTTATTAAGTATCAACGTAATCTGATTAAACCAGAACCAGCGCAAGTTATGATGAACTTTCACCTTTCGAATGCGCTATCTTTCTCTTGCGATCTGCTAATAATGCAAGTTGCACAAATTTGAATAAAAATCGTTTAACAACAATTTTGCAGCCTTCTCTTTTACCAAACCTCCACTGATTCAAACCGTAGGTTCAATTCTGGAAGCCATATCCATTATTTTTCATGCATACTATGCAAGATATTATTTACTTCATTTGAGCCCTTTATTTTCAACAACAATAATAAATACAATATATTCTGTTATAATCTAATTCTTAAATTTATCTTCCTAACTGAAATTACGTTCCAAAAACCTTATTGAAAGCAACAACAAAATCTAATAGTTCACCAACTGTAAGCATAATAGCTACAACGCTGAACACTTTTAGCAATAAACATATCCATATACAGAAGAAGCTTATACACAAATCAGCGAAAACATTAGCCAAATGACAGGGGGAAACTAAAATCAGCCATGTATTGTGCTCAATCATCGGCAGTCTGCAGACAGTGGGGAAACATCGTAGGAAGGAGCCACTAACGACCGAGTTCCGCTGTTTTGCTAATTATCCAGGCTCATCCAATCTCACCGGTCGGGGAACCCTTTATCCTCGCTGTCTAGCCTCCGGTAACTCTCTCAGCCCCTCTTCTTATTCTCCGTTTCACATCCAGCTCTTTCGTGCATCCTTGCATCGCTCTCCGTCACGAGAAGCGATCGTTAGTCAAGAAACTGTCTCTCTCTCTCTCTCTCTCTCTCTCTCTCTCTCTCTCTCACTCTCTACGTCTCTCTTTCTCTGCCTTTCACCCCTGAACTAACTGCTTAGGATTATCGATCAGACCACATCCGGTCAGGTGTAACTGCGACAATCATCTTTCAATGTGCTTCTTCTTCTTGTTTATTAAAAAAAATGTGTCAAACGAAGCCTGCGAGTCAAACCAAATTTTTTCTGTACTAAAAATCGTTAGAGATTGGTTACTTCAAATTATTAAATCCAACGGATTAGACAGATTATTATATGTGATCGCTACAACTGTGAAGGCTACAGGGGAAGAACTTAGTTAGACACATTTTTGGAAGTTTAGAGGAGAGCAGTTTCAAAGTTCAAAACCTTCTACGTCAGTTTTATATTTATAAAGTTGTTTTGGAATTCCAGTTTCCAGTATATAAAGAGGTTTCTTCATGTCGTTAAAAATTTTACACAATAACTTATTGCAGTAGGTACTATAAGAGTATTTGATTCAAATAAGTTATACAATAACATAAACTTATACTTAAAATACAGTGAAAGTAAAACTGTTTATCTTCTTATCAAATAAGAACAGAAAAAGTCATATAAGTAAAGTTAATGTCGTAAGAATAAAGAGTTGAAATGACATGGTAATATTAATAATAATGAAAATCGTGGCAATAAATTTTAGTATTATTATTTTATTATTCTGATGCTGCAGAATGACAAAAGCAAATGGTACATTCTGTACCATCAATGTTCTTCAATAAAATCATTAAACATTATAATTCCTTGTGAACTTATGATATTATTTACTTGTTTTACATGGACTTGTCAAGTTATTTTCTCGTACTCGTATTACAAAAATGCTTATATCGTGGAATCTATCAAGAATTTCTCTCTTTTGTTTTCGACAATTAAAATACTTCACTTTAATTATCAAATAACATCAAAAAGAGAAAATCGAAAAAATGGGCTTATCAAGTTCTTCCCTTGTGGTTCTCATATGTTACCTTCAATTATTACTTTTAGATCTGAATTTTATAGAGTAAAATAGAGCTTTATAATGATTAAGGGCACATTTTTTAATTTTCTTTCGTATGTCTATTTCAAACTGCTTCTCTCGTGAGTTTAACCTATTACCTTATAATAACAAGTGTTGCTCGAGAAGCACATTATGGTTCAAGTACAACAAATATGTGCTACATTTGTAATAAATTGTAGTTTTAACTATAATTATATTATCAAACTGTAAGGTTAACTTTTATTCAATAAAATGTTAGGACAACGTGGATTATGACACGAATGCTGTATACTGCTGTTTTTGAGGAAATTGCATGCTACGATTTATGTATTTCAATTATACACTTAAGCCAAGAGTAAAGATCTAGAAATCCCTTTATGGACACAGCACTTTTACATTTCTATGTGCCACATAGATTGATAGGTAATTACATACTTGCTCTTGTATCTTCAATAATAAATGGTATGTCACAAACCTCAAACATTGCGCATCGGAAATTAACCCCTTGCCTTATAACAACGAGTTACACTCGTGGTGCAAACTATAGTCTATGTGCACTAAAAACACAGTGTACCGTTTCCAAAGTTTAATTTTAATTGTAATTATAGCTTCAATGTGTAACATTGGAGACAATCAAGCACAAATTATGTATAATATTTTAGTGTTTTGCATTTGACACAATGTTAAAGTAGAAAATATCTAATGTCCCAATGAATAATATTCGAAACATTTGTAGGACAAGGGGTTAAGGGATTTAGGACTGTGTTCTCATTGGGCCTCACTCCCGATCGACAAACCCCTCATGCCTAACAGTCCCATCAAACGGAATCCCCTCCACCAGACCTAACACTCCTTTGGTGGGTTTGGCCAACACCTGGTTCGACGATCGTATCAACGTTCACTTTGACAATTCGGTTCACATAAGCGAACAATCAATGAAACAACGAAATTGTTCAACAGAACACACAAGTCGGACACTTGGACACCAGAAAAAATTGTGGGACCTCGAGTATATTCCACAATTACCACCACCATCCAGTTAGCACAGTCATTGTACAATATTACAAAGGAACGCCAACCCGGCCTTCCTTGAAGCGAGTGCCGCAATTTGCATTCTAACATATAAATTACGCGTAATAAGTCAACGTTTTGTATCCGACACGGTGTAAAAGCAGTAACTATATAACATGAGCTTCCCAACAATTGAAACAGTTAATAAAGCAATGGATTCAATGTTTAGAGTTTAGGTTATAGCAGGGCAGAGTTTTATTTTCACCACACTGCGTTTAATATATTTTGTATTGTATAATTAATTTTTTTAGAGCTGAATATATAGCTAGAATATAGGCTGAGGTATATAAAATGTGACAACTTAATATTATGAAAACTATCGGTAATATGAAAAAATGTTACTAATAAGAAAAATTGAAGTCTTAAGGGAAATACCCTTTTATACAATTTTACGTTTTTACATGTAAAGATATCAACGATATCGTAAGATGTCGCAGTATATTTATTAATATACACAAGTTTAATGTACACTCATTGAGTCCTACTCAAGCTAAATTAAAAGGTGGATGTTCCGTCGTCCGAAGACGGAAAGACTAGAGACATCATAAATCTCCATAAAGCCCTTCGTCATTTTATTACTTGGCGAAAAATATTTTCGTTCAAGTAAACGACGGGGGGTACACGTGTTTTGCAGCCGTTCGGCCTAACGGTAAAAATTCGGTCCGCGGTCGACGGCTTGCAAAACACATGCCGTGCAACTTTGGTAAACCACCCCTTGGAGACACCCTCGGAGGGAGAGTGGATGACGTCACTCGAAGCCGGAAAAACCCAAGAAAAGCGGGCTCTCGCGGCTAAGGTGTACCCCCGCACATAAAGGTGGCACGAGAATCGCCTTAGCCCGAGGGGCCCGCCAATGGGACCGTTGTTTTCCGGCAGTTTCCGATTCGCTGATTGGTGCGCCTTTCAAGCGCCCAATCCGATTTGACAACACTCAAACGCATTCAATCTCAGCGAATCGGAAAATTTGGCGTCTCCACTTCCGTGTGCGTTCCATCAATGCGGCAATTTAACTTCCGGCGTGGACGATGCGAAGTGAATTGCGTCTCCAAGGGGTCAGTCAGCGTCACCAAGTAAAAGAAGCAACACCTCCTTCCGCGATAAGACACAACCTCGACAATACTTGTATCCACAATCATCCGTTCTCAAGTGTTTTTTCTCACATTCATTAAATAGTTTATATTTGTTACGGAACTCTCTGCGTATTTTTACATTCTCTAATATCCCGAACACCGTAAAAGGTCATCGGGTCGTACGCGCATCGTGACGACGAGTCAAAATCGGGACGGAGATTTACGACCTCCGTTGACTCGGCTCTCAACGCATCCCACAGTCTCGTCGCGAACCCGTACTCACACATTGTGAAACATTAAATGGTCCTTCGAGCCGGATTGTCAGTGACGTGAAGACTCCAAATACTATATGCAAGTGTTGTGAAATAACATCAAGTGTCAACTCAGTGAAACATAGTGTCGGAGTGTGTGACAAGCCCACATTTGGTGCCTAATCGCTTCAGTAACAGCGAGCTGTTAACTCAACGCGACGCTGTCGCATCTTTCAGTCAACGCGGTCCACAGTATCGGTCGCAGCATCCTTGAGGGATCACCTCAACATCCTTCAATCAACGTGGTCCACATTATCGGTCACACCATCATTGAAGGATCGCCTCAACATCCTTCAATCAACGCGGTCCACGTTATCGGTCGCAACATCATTGAAGGATCATCGCAACACCCTTCATGCAACGCGATCCACATTATCGGTCGCAGCATCATTGGAGAATCACCTCAACATTCTTGCACCAACGCGGTCCACATTATCGGTCGCAGCATCATTGGAGGATCATCCCAGCATCCTTCCATCAATCGAGTCGAACGGAGCAGCCAGAGGAGAACGCAGAAGCCGCCGGACCTCATTAAGGCCAAGCAGCCAAGGTCCAACCAGCGGTCCATAGCAGCGCAGCATCCTCACCAAGGAGCATCTCAAGGACAGGACTTCGCAGCAGGCATCAACCACTGGGAAATCGTCGCATCGCAAAGGTAGGCTCGTTTATTATCGCCAATTCCTTTCTTGTATCGGTAATCCCGTTCCACGATGCCGAAATCGACGGAACAATCGTCCAGCCAAACCC
This sequence comes from Eucera pruinosa, assembly GCA_028830335.1. NCBI lineage: Eukaryota > Metazoa > Arthropoda > Insecta > Hymenoptera > Apidae > Eucera > Eucera pruinosa. The sequence continues at coordinate 1,264,105 of JAMYCR010000008.1, read as the reverse complement.
AATCCACCAAGAGCGGTATCAATCTCAGTACTCTGCGACGCAAGCGCGGCAATATAATCGGGCACATCACGACGTTCGCGAGACTCGTTGATAACATGCAACATCCCGAACAACGCGATATCAGTCTCTTGCGAGCACATTTGAACTGCCTCAACGATATATGGGCACGGTTCGACGATCTCCAATGTGAAATCGAAGAGATGGACGAGTCGGAAACACCACGTCGGTACGAGATCTACAACGATTATGTGACCGTTATCGCGCGAGCAAATACACTTCTCGAGGGAGGGCGCGCGAACAGACCCCCGCGATGAAACACTACGGATTCACACGCGTCCTCCATCTCCGCCCCTATGGCGATAAAATTGCCGGAGATGCGCCTACCAACATTCGACGGAGAAATCGAGAATTGGGCGTCATATTTCGATATTTTTTCCTCGATAATCGACCAGAACGCGGATTTAACACCGGTGCAGAAACTCCAATATCTGCGATCGACCCTTTTCGGACGGGCAGCCACGTGCATTCAATCGCTGAGTACGACGGACGCGAATTACTCCGACGCGATCGATTTATTGAAGGAAAAATTCGACTGCAAACGTAGAGTACTCTTAAAACACTGCGACGCGATTCAAGCGATTCCGAAATTGCAAAAGGATTCTCCGGAAGGGTTAGGGGAGCTAGTGGATACGATCCGCCAGAATCTTCGGTCGCTGAGAAACCTTGGCGTTGACACAACGTCGTGGGACTGCATGATAGTCTCAACGATACTATCCAAAATAAGCACGGATACCGCGTGGCACTGGGAGATCTCTTTAAAAGACAAGGAGATGCCATCTTACTCGCATCTCCTCAACTTCCTGGAGAAACGTGCGAACTGCGGACCAACAACGCAGAAAAAATCATCGACACCAACCGGACATGTCGTTCGAAACCAGCCGAGGAAACCCCCAACGCAACGATACCCCACGCGCAGTCAGGCATTCGTAACCGCAAGCACCTCTCAAGATTCCCAGAATCAACGCGAATCGGTTGAAACGCCAGACAGATCCGCGAACACACCGAAGTGTCCCATTTGCCACGAGGCACACGGCATATGGCGCTGCGAACAATTCCATGCTCTATCAGTCGAGGCGCGATACAGAAGGCATCTCTGTGTTCGAATTGTTTGCGTTCGGACCACAACTCCGAAACGTGCAAAAGGGGGTCATGCCGAATCTGCAACAAGCATCACCACACACTGATACATCGGCCGAAGAAAACATCGAAGCGCGCGAACACGCCACCCGCAAAACACGTCGCATCACCGGCTTTGCAGGAAGAAGTGAGTGATTGACTACGACGACCAGAGGATCCCATAGGAACAAACCATCACGGAGCTTTCATAGTCAACACGGTCAACAATGAACTTCTCGTCACCGCTCAGATCTACGTATTAGACAAGGAGGAACGACCGATCCCTTGTCGTACATTAATCGATACGTGCGCGACAGCTAATTTTATAAGCGACGATCTCGCGAGAAGGCTGAACGTACCGCGTAACAGGTGTTCCGTTCCTATCGGGGTTCTCAACGCGTTGACAACGGTCGCGAAACACACCGTTACGGCCACCATCCGTTCTAAGGTGAGCAACTATCAACGCACATTAACATTTTTGACGATTCCAAAAATCGCACCGCTCGTCCCAGATCAACCCATTGACCGATCGGGAATACACATTCCAAAGGGCATTAAGCTGGCAGATCCAGAGTTTCACCGTCCAGCATCCGTCGACCTGCTACTCGGCTCCGGAGCAACGTTATCGCTCTTAAGCGTCGGGCAGATTAACATGTCTCCTCCAGGTGGACCAGATCTGTACCTATAGAAGACAAGAGTCGGCTGGGTGATAGGGGGAAGTCCTCCAGGTTCCAGTTCCCCACGCACCGCCTCGTGTCACACAGCCTCGACTCTTCAAGTCGATCTGGCTCGATTTTGGGAGATCGAAGAGGGTCCACGGATTCAGCATCTATCGAGTTCGGACAAGATTTGCGAGATGCATTTTCATAACCATACGACACGAAACAGCGACGGTCGGTACGTTGTAGCACTCCCGTTCAACGACAACGTGACACAGCTGGGAGAATCCAAATCACGGGCGTTAAAACGATTGAAATCTCTGGAACGGAAACTGCATCGTGACGCAACTTTACGGAAAGAATATCACGCCGTCATGAATGAATATCTCCACCTTGGCCACATGGAAAGGATTCCTGAAGATCAAGACTCATCCGGCGGATACTACCTGCCCCATCACGGGGTCACGAAGGTCACGAGTGCAACCACCAAACTTCGAGTGGTTTTCGACGGTTCCGCTACAACGAGTACCGGAATCTCACTGAACGACGCCCTCCATACAGGGCCAAAAATACAAGATGATCTGCTGTACATTTTACGCCGCTTCCGAATTCACCGTTACGTACTCACTGGTGATATAGAGAAAATGTACAGGCAGTTTCTCGTGCGCGACGAAGACCAGAAATATCAGCGGATTCTTTGGCGCGATGCTACCGGTCAGGTCAACACCTACGAGCTGAAAACGGTCACGTTCGGGTTATCTGCCGCGCCGTATTTAGCGATCCGCTGTCTCACACAACTCGCCCAAGACGAAGAACACCGGTTTCCTAACGCCACAAAAATTCTGCGTCGCGACTTTTACGTGGATGACGCGCTCACCGGAGCATCCACCATCGAGGAAGCGCGCTCATTGAGACAGGATCTGACGCAATTGCTACGATCAGCCGGCTTAAACATCAGACAGTGGGCGGCCAACCATGAGGCACTTATGATGGGATTACCGGAACAGCCAACCAATAGGAAGCACCATCTCGGCGAGTCGTCAACTATAAAAACGTTGGGGATCGTTTGGAACTCGTCGGCAGACTCCATATCCTACGAGGTCAAAACAAAACTCGCGATTACGCACGTAACAAAGCGCCTCATCTCCTCCGAAATTGCCAGGATTTATGACCCGTTAGGCCTTCTCGGCCCCGTCATCATACTAGCAAAAATCCTGCTTCAGAGAATTTGGTCCATTAAGACCGACTGGGACGAATCTTTGCCAATGGACATACACACGGAATGGTGTCAGTATTACAAACAATTGTCCCTGCTAAATAACATAACCTTCCAAAGAAAGACCGTCATTGACTCACCAGTCGAAATTGAGCTACACGGATTCTGCGATGCTAGCGAGAGAGCTTACGGAGCCTGCCTCTATGTCCGTTCGATAGACGCGAACGGGCATATAAACGTAAATCTTCTCTTCGCTAAATCAAAGGTTGCCCCGCTAAAAACGCAATCGGTACCCCGGCTCGAGCTGTGTGGAGCGCTACTCCTCACCTCGCTCATCGTTACAGCCAAGGACGCGTTGCACGTGGGAATCACCAGCACCACCTTGTGGACCGATTCTACCATCGTTCTCAACTGGTTGCGAACATCACCACACCTGCTAAAGACATTCGTCGCAAACAGGGTGTCCGAAATCCAGACAAAAACTGACATCGCAGATTGGCGACACTGTCCGACGTACGACAACCTCGCGGACCTCATTTCGCGCGGTCAAACCCCAGAAGAATTCCTCCGACCATCCATCTGGCACCACGGTCCTGAGTGGCTCGCGAAGGACAAATCTCTTTGGCCGAACTATGAGATAGTTCCATCCAACATCGTCCCGGAACCAAAGGCAGCAGCTTGTCTAACCACAACATCGTTGGACACGAGCATCCTCGAGAATTATTCGTCGTGGGGAAAGATGCAACGGATCGTCGCGCGTTGTCTTAGATGGAAAAGGACAAACCACGAAAAGGGTAGCCTGACAGTGTCCGAAATCAGGAATGCCCACGATACCATAATAAAGCTTTTGCAAAGGCTGCACTTCACAAAGGAATTGCAATGTCTGGCTACCAATAAACCAGAAGTGAGTGGAAAATTGCAACGCCTCAACCCATTCATCGACAAGGACGGGATATTGCGAGTCGGAGGACGACTGAAGCACTCCTTAATGCCATTTTCGCAACGGCACCCCATTATCCTACCAAAGGCACGCGTGACGGGCCTAATCATAGAAGCCGAGCATCGTGCTCAATTACATACCGGCGTACAAAACACGCTATACGCTGTTAGGCGCCGATACTGGCCCATTGACGGTCGAAGTCAGGTATGGAGGGCCATAAAGACCTGCTCGCGCTATCTCCGAGCTCAACCACCACCCACGAACTACATAATGGGCAACCTGCCCGAAGCAAGAGTCACCGAATCGCGGCCATTCACTAACACCGGGGTCGATTATTGCGGGCCATTCTACATTAAAGAAAGGAAGAATCGGAATCGAACGCGTGTCAAAGTTTATGTTGCGGTCTTCGTGTGCCTTGCGGTCAAGGCCATTCATTTAGAATTGGTAAGCGACCTTACTACCGAAGCGTTTATAGCCGCACTTAGACGATTCATTGCTCGACGAGGATTTTGCAAACGTATCCACTCCGACAATGGCACAAATTTCGTTGGGGCATATAACCAATTCCGAGAAATACGCGAACTCTTAAAATCGGATGACCACAACCAAAAGGTAAATACATTTCTCGCCGAGCGACACATCGAGTGGAGTTTTATCCCACCACACGCGCCACACTTCGGTGGCGCGTGGGAAGCGGCTGTAAAGGCATTCAAACACCACCTGATCCGCGTCGCAGGTACTGAGCTGTTTACCTTCGAGGATCTCAATACCTTAATCGTTGAAATAGAATCCATCCTTAACTCACGCCCTTTGACTCCTATATCCGCTGACTCAAACGATCTCCTCGTACTAACGCCAGGCCACTTCCTCATTGGCGATTCCCTCGCGAGCCTACGCGAGCGCGATTTCACCGACATTCCCTCGAACCGTATATCGAGTTGGCAGCACATCCAGAAAGTGAAGCAACACTTCTGGAACCGCTGGCATAGGGAATATCTGAACGAGCTAAACCTGCGCAGCAGATGGACCAAGGGCAGTCATCCAATCAAGGAGGGCACAATCGTCATTCTAAGGGAGGACAACATTCCCCCATGCAGTGGGCCTTAGGCCGAGTGATTAAAGTTCACCCCGGCTCCGACGGTATTGCCCGTGCTGTGACCCTTCAGACGGCTACGGGCGTACTCGATCGGATCACGAAAAAACTCGTACCCCTGCCATATCAGCCCGACGAGGAAAAGCCTGTGGACCCAGCATCCGCGGGCAGAGTTGAACCACCATAAGTTCAGCCACGTCCTTTTACCATTGACTATTTAATTATACATTACGCCTACTCGTATTTAAGGCTCTTAATTAAGCTTATTCCTTATATCCTTAATTTAACATACGTAGTCGTAAGAACATACATATCTTGATCGGTACCCTCTCAAGGGGGGGAGCATGTTCCGTCGTCCGAAGACGGAAAGACTAGAGACATCATAAATCTCCATAAAGCCCTTCGTCATTTTATTACTTGGCGAAAAATATTTTCGTTCAAGTAAACGACGGGGGGTACACGTGTTTTGCAGCCGTTCGGCCTAACGGTAAAAATTCGGTCCGCGGTCGACGGCTTGCAAAACACATGCCGTGCAACTTTGGTAAACCACCCCTTGGAGACACCCTCGGAGGGAGAGTGGATGACGTCACTCGAAGCCGGAAAAACCCAAGAAAAGCGGGCTCTCGCGGCTAAGGTGTACCCCCGCACATAAAGGTGGCACGAGAATCGCCTTAGCCCGAGGGGCCCGCCAATGGGACCGCTGTTTTCCGGCAGTTTCCGATTCGCTGATTGGTGCGCCTTTCAAGCGCCCAATCCGATTTGACAACACTCAAACGCATTCAATCTCAGCGAATCGGAAAATTTGGCGTCTCCACTTCCGTGTGCGTTCCATCAATGCGGCAATTTAACTTCCGGCGTGGACGATGCGAAGTGAATTGCGTCTGCAAGGGGTCAGTCAGCGTCACCAAGTAAAAGAAGCAACACCTCCTTCCGCGATAAGACACAACCTCGACAATACTTGTATCCACAATCATCCGTTCTCAAGTGTTTTTTCTCACATTCATTAAATAGTTTATATTTGTTACGGAACTCTCTGCGTATTTTTACATTCTCTAATATCCCGAACACCGTAAAAGGTCATCGGGTCGTACGCGCATCGTGACGACGAGTCAAAATCGGGACGGAGATTTACGACCTCCGTTGACTCGGCTCTCAACGCATCCCACAGTCTCGTCGCGAACCCGTACTCACACATTGTGAAACAGTGGACATAATTATATATGAGATATGGTATTGCAAAGAAAGTAATGTAAAGAAACGATAGCATCTTTTACGACACTTAATATTTCATTGGTTAGATTTTTTATGTGTTATAAATATCAGGAAAATTAGTCCGTAAGTAATCTTAATATCCGTAAGAGTCTTACTTAACTTGTAAGTTATTGTCCCACCATCAACATAGAGATTTTGTAGATGCTACTCTAGTGCTTAAATGTTGGTCACAGAAAGAAGCCATTATTATTGTTCAATTGTTTGTTACTAGAGTAAATGGTTTAGAGTTTTCATTGGAAATTTGTTAACTTTATCCTTAAATATGTTGTCTTTAAAGTCAGAGAAATAACATCTTATCTATATAGGTGTTATTTCTTCAAATTATTACATATGTGTATATCTAGACTGCAGAAGTTTGTGCAAATACATATTTTTGTAGAATTACATCAAATATGTGGGACCATGACGGAAATTTATTTCATGATTGAAGCATCTCAAAAATGTAGTTTTCATTTTGCGTATGTTGGATATTGCATATAGTTTTCACATTCTGCATATATCTTGCATATTCTGTACAAACCTTGGATATATATGATTCATTTAAAAATTAATTCGACTAACTGCTATACATGTTTAAAATTCCGCCATTGTGGACTATAACTGTAACGTGGCTTCTTTGACATTTGACAGTATCAAATGTCGATGCCGTTTTTGTAAGATCGGTTATTTTCGCAGGATTTGTACCATTCATGAAAATATATAATAAAATTTATTAGCTAAACAGAATTGCACGAATTTTGTCATCCCTGTAAAGTGTGTATTATTAATATTTGCGTTGCATACATATATCTTGCATATATTTTGCAAATTCGATGGATTCTATACCTGCATAAACTTCTGCAGTCTATGAGACAATACATTAAAATATCTTTATTTTATTAATTAACCATCATTGTGACCTATAAATTGCGTATTAAATTCATATATCTTTTTTCAATGAACTGGGAAGCTAGGTGGAACAGTACCTAGATTGAAACGCTTCGCCATAATGGAACTACAGCGCGATCTTCTCGGACTCGAAGGTATTGTTACCGCCCAAATATCGCCGTAATTGCCCCATGTTTGTATTTGTGATCTGTCGATTGGCTTCTTGGCTGATATCACTGTTGTGTCATCTGTGGGTTGGCGACAACGCGACAGTTAATCTAGTGACACAGCTGTGAGCGTATGTGTGTGAAGTAAAATTGAGACGTCTAAAGCTGAAATGCTCAAGAGTTTTCAATTTACACATTATACGCAAATAGCTGTTTCTGTTACAGTAGTCATCGTTATCTACCCGACACCGAGACAATGACAGCAACATCAGCCCCTTCGTTAACAGATTACATATGTATATCGTAAGAAATCGTAAGAGTCTTTGACACAAGGAAAGAGGCTTTCCCGCTGTTATCCTCAGTGTCGATGACCGGGTTGTTTAGATTTAAGTTGAAACACGTGCAAGGACCAGTTGTCACCGAAGGGTCGATGACCGCCTTGTTCAGAATATAGCTCAAAAGGCATTCGACCTCATCGGCAAGGAGGCACACCTGATCGAACTTTTTATGTTCTTTTATGTCTTTTCCGCTTTACATTGTGAAACAGTTGTTTAACTTTCGAATAATACATAAATACGCATATATATAAATTAAAGTTAAATGTGTTTGCAATTTGTTCGAATCCTACCACACCCCAGCTACCCATCCTTGACATCTCACAATATATACAAACGTAAGGTTATCGCCACGGTGCTTAGGCGATTGCACTGTCTTTGAGTCCCAGGGTTACCATGAAATCTGCTACGCCCTGAAGCAGCTTTGATGCTATCGACTGGAACAGGAGTAATAGAGAGCTAACCATGCGAACCAGTGTGGATTGCGTTGTTCGATCCTAAGACGCGATGCCACAATGCCGACGCAACTTCAGGCTCTTCTAGCACGAATCGTGATATAATTCGTTATAATTGTATTATATATTATCTTCTACCAAGTTATACTACTATTCATTACATTTCTGGGCTGTAATTCTAAGGAGCCCAGGTCGCTGATTAGGATGAAATTTGTAGGGTAGGGGGAGGAGAGTGAGTAAACCTTAAATACCAAATTTCAATGACGGGTGCTCAATAGTTTCCAAGATATGAGTTAGAGTAATACATTGAATTTTGCGTATACGTGCTCTCTTGTGCTAGTGTATGCGTAAGCCTGCATGAGCTCGTGGCAGCATATGCGTGCACCTATTTGAGCCCAAAGCTGCCGTTATAGTATAATGGTGAACTTAAAATAGGTATTTTTATGTATTTTCTAGTAAATTGTCAAAAACATACTTCCTCGCGGAGTTGATCTGATTTGAAAAAGCTAATGGCGTTAAAGGGGGTGAATTGTTGATTACACTGTGCAACACGAATTTGGGCCTCTAATAATGAATAGACAATTCTCGTAGATTTTTGTGCGCTGAATACGAATCCGCAAACCGTTTTCCTCCTACACGTACAGTTTTTGAGAAATTTGATTTTGAAAAAAAATGCAAATTTTCAACTTTGAAATGATTTTGTGGTTAGACGATAAGAGTTTTTCGGTTTCAATCAACGCAGAATTATTCTAGGAACTCTCCCAAATAAAATGATATAAGTTATTGTTACATCCAAGACATGTAAATATGTTTAAACAATGATCAAAGTGAAAATGACACCCGAAACGCAGCAATTTTCGCGGATATTCTTCAATTTATTTTCAAAACTAAAGCTGTAGGAGGGAATCCAATCACTCCACGCGATAGAGCAGACATTTTTCCTACCGAAACGACCAAAGAATACTGTTGGCCCGCTTTTGTTTCGAATACAGAATCAAAATAGTTTGGCAAAACGCGTGAGACCGGCAGTGATCCTCATCGCCGGCCAGCGCCTCTCCTGTCGCTCAACGTAACAGAACCGACAAACGCGTGCGCCGCTCTCATTTAGATACAGCATTGTACTTATTATTTATGTATTATTACCTTTTTTATCTATGAACTATTCGTTGACAAAAATACGAATTTTAAAGTATATATACCTAAAAGTGCTTTCTTCTTGCCTGACGTTTATGTGACCCTTTTGCCTCCCTTTTTAACTGCCAACAGTAATCTGCTAACATTGCAGCACTATCTTATCCATAATAGCGGTTTTCTATCACAGATATACCTATAGATACATAATATTTCAACTGCATAAATTCTCACATTGACACTTCGTATACTAAGACACAGATATATTGATACATCATTCCATTTATGAAAACGTCTGTTAATTTAAAATAAACAGGATTTCCGTATTTTCGAAAACAGTATAAGAATGATCTGTCTTCGCTAATATAATTTCTAGTTTATGTTGATTTCCATTATTGCTTCGAATTCCAACGAAAACACATCTGAAGAAACCGATGAAACATCTTCGCCAAAGGGTCACGTTCATTTCATCAATCAAGCTGATTTAAATGACTTGGTACGTGATTTAAATTTACCAAAAACAGGCGCCGAATTATTGGCTTCTAGATTGCAACAATGGAATCTTCTTGCACCAAATACACATGTTACGCATTACCGTAAAAGATGTGAAATATTTAAACCATATTTTCTTTCGCAACAAAATTTGTGCTATTGCCCTGATGCTGATACCTTATTGAAAAAATTAGGTTTCAAACATACAGCCGCAGAATGGAGACTTTTTATAGATTCCTCTAAAAAAAAGTCTAAAAGCAGTTTTATTGCACAATGGCAACACTTATCCTTCTGTACCAATTGCATACGGTATAAGAATGAGGGAAACGTACGAAATTTTTAAAATGTTATTAAATAATATAAATTATAAAGAATACAATTGGCACATATGTGGTGATTTAAAGGTCATAGGTTTATTAATGGGACTTCAAAGCGGCTATACAAAATATTGTTGTTTTATGTGCGAATGGGACAGTCGGGCAAGGTCAGACCATTACAAAGTTAAGAAATGGCCAATGAGAAGAAATTTCAATCCAGGAGAAAAAAACATAAAATATCCTAATTTAGTTGATCAAAACAATATATATTTACCGCCATTACACATCAAATTAGGAATTATGAAAAATTTTGTAAAAGCCATGGACAAAAACGGAGCCGCATTTCAGTATTTAAAGACAAAATTTCCAGATTTATCGGAGGCAAAGATAAAAGAAGGTATCTTCATAGGACCGCAAATACAAACACTAATGCAGGATACACAATTCGATTGTAAAATGGTACATGAAGAAACAGAAGTATGGAATGCATTTAAAGAAGTGTGCACACATTTTCTTGGGACACATCGATCACCGGATTACGCCCAAATAGTAGGAAAATTAATTAAAGCCTGCGAAAAATTGGGATGCAATATGTCCCTCAAAATGCATTTCCTACATTCGCATTTGGACTTCTTCCCTGAAAACCTTGGTGACGTAAGTGACGAACATGGCGAACGATTTCATCAAGATATATCTGTGATAGAAAACCGCTATTATGGAAAAGATAGTGCTGCAATGTTAGCAAATTACTGTTGGCAGTTAAAAGGGAGGCAAAAGGGTCATATAAACGTCAGGCAAGAAGAAAGCACTTTTAGATATATATACTTTAAAATTCGTATTTTTGTCAACAAATAGGTCATAGATAAAAAAAGTAATAATACATAAATAATAAGTACAATGCTGTATCTAAATGAGAGCGGCGCACGCATTTGTCGGTTCTGTTACGTTGAGCGACAGGAGAGGCGCTGGCCGGCGATGAGTATCACTGCCGATCTCACGCGTTTTGCCAAACTATTTTGATTCTGCATTCGAAACAAAAGCGGGCCAACAGTATTCTTTGGCCGTTTCCCTAGGAAAAATGTCTGCTCTATCGCGTGGTGTGATTGGATTCCCTCCTACAGCTTCAGTTTTGAAAATAAATTGAAGAATATCCGCGAAAATTGCTGCGTTTCGGGTGTCATTTTCACTTTGATCATTGTTTAAACATATTTACATGTCTTGGATGTAACAATAACTTATATCATTTTATTTAGGAGAGTTCGTAGAATAATTCTGCGTTGATTGAAACCGAAAAACTCTTATCGCTTAACCACAAAATCATTTCAAAGTTGAAAATTTGCATTTTTTTTCAAAATCAAATTTTTCAAAAACTGTACGTGTAGGAGGAAAACGGTTTGCGGATTCGTATTCAGCACACAAAAATCTACGAGAATTGTCTATTCATTATTGGAGGCCTAAAAAAAAGTTAAAATTTGTTGCACAGTGTTATGATCGATAAATCAGTTTAGATTAAATTATAATATAATATAACGAAGTTTATTGCTGGAATAGACGCTAGGTCGGGTTAGGGTTGGGGCTAATTGATTGGGGTGGGGGCGAAGGGGCTTAAGGTGCATATCAGTTTTAAACTGTAAACATCAGTTTGCAGGCACTAATATTACTAATATTGATAGATATAAAAAATGTCGAACTAGTTCAACCGTCAGATATGTTCTCTCCTGTGTTTATAGAAACAGCAGGAGTGCGAGGGCTACGAATTTATGGGAATAGTAGCCAAGTGACAACTTAGGCTCACGCATACGCTGGCACAGGCGTGCACGCATACGCAACATTCGATGTGTTATTTCAATGAATATGTTGGAAACTATTAAAGACCGGTCACTAAAATTTGGTATTTGAGGTTTGCCCCCCCCCCCCCCCCCCCTCCAAATGTCATAAAAATCAGCGATGTGGACTCCTTGGAACTTTACCACATTTCTGTATCTGATATGGATATGGATGTGGTTAGGTTATGGCTATGATCATGTTATTATGGTTAATTAAATTAAACGCATCCTTGCGTCGTTTTACCAAGCAACGCAATCTGTACCAGTCCGATGACTATGATGACGTCATTATAGTGACAGCTAATCACTTCAGCGTGGCAGATTTCACGGCAACCCTGCTGAATTCATTGGCAAGGTAACCACTTTGTATAATGGACTTCATACATGAAAAAATATTATTCTTTCGGTTTAATGAATAATTTTCATTTCCAATACCTTAGCTTGAATATAATTTGAGAAATATATAATTTTTTTTTTTTAATATTCGAAGCGTATGAAGTAAAAATAAGCCGTAAAGTCACAAAACCATTGCACTCTGAAGGCCTAACCACATGCTGCAGATATATTTTAATTTTCTAATTACTAATCCACATTAGAAGGAACAAGAAATAATGTTTATGAGATAGATAACTATACGCATTGATTCATCTTTATCGCTGACAAAAAATAAAAATACCAGCCAGTTTTTCGACGGTATCGTTTGAATTCTAAACAAACGTCACCTCTCTCCGAAATAAGATATTATGGCTTGTATTGGTCATAATACCGTATTGATATTGATGATACCTGTGCGGCATCAGCAAATGTCACATAGTCCTCGCATGCCCAATTGAAATAAAAACGTGAGGACGAGAATTAAAGTTCTTGAATCAGACTAGTTGACAGGGAGACATCACATCTGTTGTTATTTATCACACTCTAACAATTCAATAATAAAACTTCAATCCTCGAATCACTATCAATTTTCAACCGAAAGGTACAAGAATATGGCCAAGTATGCTTGTTTATAGCCAACTACGCATTGAAAATAAACAATTATCTTTGAAATCCTAACGGCACGTATTTAATTCATGTAACGTAAGTTATGAAACATATGAAATAAACAGTTACTGTGGAACTTATTACTGCTTCAATTACTTGTTTAAATCTCTTAATTGACAAAATTATCATAAATGCAATGATGATAATTACCCATAGCCATGATTTCATTAATATTATCATTTTTTATCGTTTATTAGCAATCTTTTTTTTCTAATTAGTTTCTATCAGTAACATATTATCACTTACTTATTATAGCTATATTTTTATCTCATAAAGATAATTTTGAAAAGACGCTTTTGTCATTCCTTCTCATTTTTCTTCTTTTCTCCATTCAGCTTTTGTTAATCTTTCAAGATCAAACTACCTTTGATAGCGTTTTTAATTTATATTTTCGGTACCTTTGTGACATAAATTCTCGATCTGTGTAAAAAACTTTGTACGATTCCATCATCAGTTGAATAGTGTTTCTTGTACGTTGATTGTAAAATCATCACAGTTAATTTGAAAAGTGACAAGTAAGCTCAGTGAATATGTAAACCTGTTATTTCAGATTAATATACGATTGATAAATTTTTTAGAGAATACCTTAAATGTACAATTTGCTAATTCTATAACGAGGTCGTAGGTGTTGCTTTTAGTCACTAATTAATCATTATTTTATACATTTTAATAACATTCATGTGCTATTAGTACAAAAACCCAAGGTGCCTCAATACTTATAAAAGATAGTGTCTGTAATGTAGTTTCAGGCAATATAATTTTCACTATCAGCAGTCTCTAATAGCTACCAAGATGATATGATGTTAAATGAATAAATAAATATGGAAACTAATAAATATATATCAGTAATAGAATTATAAATATGATTAGTGATCAGACCGATACCGATACTATTGTTCATATTGAAACAATTCAATACCAAAATACTCAATGGAAAATAGCGAAAATGATACCTAACCGATACTATACCGAATCAATATCCGTTTGATATCTCACGAAGGTATCGATACCAGTTCGATACTCCTTGAAGGTGTTCAATAGCTGTTTAATACTTTATAAAATTATCGATACTCATTTAATAACTTACCAAATAATTAACAGTTATCTAATATTAATTCGAAAGTACCAATAAATGGGTTCTACAAATAATACAGGGTTTCAGAATTGTACATTAAAATAATGCAAGAAGAACGTAAATGTACAGAAAGGGGAAAATTTAGTAAAATTGAGTAAAAAAAGAGAAAAATAAAATGTCGATACTTTTTTGCGGGCATCAAACACATCGATCCTTCTCCATAGTTGTTAACCAGGTAACGATACCATCGTGTAGGTATCAAACAGGTACCGATACATTCTGATACCTAGGATGAACACTGGTAATATGGAACACCTGATTTTAAACTCGACCCAAAAATAAAGGAATTTACTTTCTTAGTAAAATCAATGCAACGGGACAAAGAAGCTAATATATATTCATATTTTATTAGTTAAATGTGATACAACTCAAATGGTTTAAAATTGTAGTAAAATAACTCACAAACGTGAAATTCAGCAGTTCAAAAAAAGGGGAATATAATATGGAAGACTTAAGAAACTTGTAACGAAAACTTAATAAACTTTATTTTTGTTATGAAAAATTAATATTTATTTAAATTATTTTTGAACAGACGTCATTAATGAAGAATTATACAAAAGTAATACTCTTTAACTTACCTCCTCTTAAATATTTAACTATTTGATTCGCGTTTTAGACATTCTTGCACACCACGAAAGAGAAATATTTTTCCTTTTCAATAGTGGATGTTCGACTATCGCTTAATTGTTAGTATGATCCGTTATTGTTTATAAGTAACTCATATACACGGTTGTCGATAAAAGTTTTTATTGAATTATCGAGATTTAACAAAGTTCCATATTACGTGTTGTTCCATATTACCTATGTTTGCCCTATAAAGTAGACTCTCGCTTAACTGGTCTCTATGGAACCGAAACTCTGGCCGGATAAATGAATGGCCGGTTAACCCGGAAACATATACCAATTACTTTACTAATCATAATAAGTAATGTACATCAGTTTTGAACAACACAGGTGAATTATCTTGTCGCTTAATACATTGCATCATAGTTGCAATAATTTCCCTATTTGTCAATTGCTTTTTTCTCAGCAAATATGTGGCCGATACATTTGGAGACCGAAAGGGGGCCGGATAACATAAGATCTACTATATCTTTGATATTACTCGATACCAGATCGAAATCTATAGGTTCGTATCAATACTATTGGTACGGTATCAGTTTTAACACTAAATATGGTGAGACTACCAAGACTGGTGTTACCACAGCATTCGTCTTTCAATGTATTTCTTCGCGTTTACCAAAGGATAATTAAAAAGACCCGCCCATCGCTATCAGACGAACTGAGATTTTCACCTGTTTATGGAAACTCATCCACTCGTATAACGAGCTGTATTTATTCAGTTCTTTTTCAAGAGAGCCACTTTTCTATTCTATTTCATCCGATTCCAGGTCGAGCAACGCGAATTCTCGTTTCGACATTAGAGTCCTGTTGGAACAGTCGCCTCTTTCTATTCAGGCATCCATTGTATTGTATATACCAGTGAGTACATCCAACATTTCATTCACAAACTTTCAAATCGGGATTTCGCAAGTGATCAATTCATGAAAAATTTGTTTTCGCATGTACAATCTTTTCTAAAAAAAAAAAAAAAACAATTTGGAAAACGCTATATGAAAGATTGATACTTCTTCCATTTTCTTCCCAATGGGTCTTTTTATTTACATCATATGTGTTTTTAGGATTAATGTATTATTTAAAAAGATTTTCGACAACGAACTTTCGAGTTTCACTTACATTATTTTATACACAGCACAAAATATTATGGTGTAAACGAATTTTTTAGAAGAATTAACAAACTTTGGCAGACGATAATTCTGCGAAAAATTATCGTAGAATTACGGTTTTTGCTAAATTGGAGCCTGAAATAAAGCTCTTAACGTACTATGTCTCGATTTTAAGTTTTAGGCTCTCCTATCCGTTAAAGATGAGCCCTGCCATATTGAAACTTGCCTTTAGCGAAACACATGAGCTTCGTAAAATTTTTTCCGACGATGCGATTCACAGTAGCATGAAGCTTGAATCTTCTTTTTAATTTAAACCAATCAGGCAGCTCCGATTTTTTATCGTGAAATTACAGCCCTTTAAAATAACTTTTGCATTTTTGTCATGTACCGTCAACATTAGCGTTATATAATGTGATGCAAATTTTTGCCTTAAATTTTTTTATACAATAATTTTTTAAGCAGTATATTTCTATATTACCATGTGTAATTAAAGAATACAGAGAAAAATGAATAAAAGCTAATTTTAAATATCGATGACCAATGTATTAACTAAATATACTTATTTTCAAAGACATTGTACACCATGCACTCGTCCTACTTCAAACAATATCGTACACAACATATTCAGACTATTATATCATCAACTTAATTAAACAAAAATGGAGGAAAGGTCTAGAAAAATAAGACAAAGCAATAACTCATGTTTCATTGTGCATAGAGTTTTTCCAAAATAACAAACATGGGGATAAACCCAAACAATTGATAACCACAGTGTACGTTCATCCTTTAAAAGTCACAAATCTTGCTGAACCACTTCTAACCACTGCCCGAAACGACAGTGATACATTTCGTAGCGAACATTGATATTCATCAGGTGCAGTTTCCCAACGAGAGTGCGAGCCAAAAAAATAATATTTTGATCTAGAGAATGATATAGTAGGGAAAGTTAACCATAAATTGTGTCGCGGCGACACCGGAACCGGAGGAAATGGAGGTGGGTCGAAATTTTCGTTCTCTACAGCCCAGATATCGGTGGTGTTCTTTTTGTTTCGCCTAAAGTCGAGCCTCGGTTTACAGTTACGCTCGTGAGTTTCACTGACTCGCAAACTTTATCGGACTCCAATGATGCATCGTCCGGAAATGGCAAGGGTAGTTCCTGGCCGGAAGTATGCCACATACGTACAACCTTCGTCGTGAGTATGTGTGCCCCATTCGCGCTTTTCAGTCTATCTATGATACGGAATCCTCTATGCAGAAATAGTATGGCGTCCTCGGTAATATAGTTTCTGGCGTTCATTTTATCTTTCGTTTAAGTTCGAAAAAGGCGTTACTAACAAAGTGAAGAATATATAGATTTTTGAAAGGATTATTATTTCTTATAGTTAACGTAGGTAATCAAAATGCATAAAATTTATTTATTTTCAATTTATTATTATCATCAATTTTTTTTACTTCAGTCACAGATCTATTAAATTTGTTGAAGTAACTGTTTTCTTTTTAATATTAAAACTATTGGTGATTAAAGCATACTGATTTAAAAGGATGTTTTTATTTCTGTTGTGATGTTGACAATATTTATAACCTTTATTACATACCACTATAATTTCTTGTATTGTTCAGATAACATTGATATTATAAGCTATGGAGAACATTTTATCTTATGGTTAGTTTTACTACATTGTTGTTAACACAAACTTATAGGGGGCAGCAGCCTACTTGAAGTTTCAGATTTTAATTTTCACACGTGGAGAGCATTAAAAGGTATTACGGCTGCCTAAATTCAGGTTTACAAGATCAAACCAGCCCATAAAGTCGAGAATAAAAATTTATTTTACCAAACACCTCGAAAATTAATGGAGGTATAAAAAAATGTTAAATAGAGAAGTCACTTGTTCTTTATAGAAAATAAGACGTGAACAAAATTTGGCGCCTCTATTACCTGAATGACCCTCGCTTTTAACAATTTTTTATAATTGTTGCAGTTGCGGTTCTACCGCCACGATTTGTCTTTGCAACGTTCATTTCCTTTTAACCTTCTCTTACTTTCTTTCCACATATGACACACACTTAACAGCCAAGCCCATGCAAATTCTAACCCTTCATTTTTCTATATTCGTCCAATTTTTTTCAATTTTCGTTTCATTTCCTATCTTGTATTTTTGTCCCAAGGTTTTTACCAACCAGATCGCTACGAACCTCTTCACTTTTATGCTTCACTAACTTCTTCCGCTTTCTTCGGATTGTCTCGCATTTTAACTTTTCCCGCTCAGGTTAGTTATCTTTCTTTATTTCATGTCTTCCCTTTTCTCCTTTTCCGTTTTTTTTAAGGACAAGCGCTTTCATCCAAAAGTTCAGTCATTGTTGAGTCGTAAGTTAGTCGAGTTCGCCGTGCTGCTATATCGTAATCATTATCAAAAATAAATTGAAATGCATACATAGCGTTATCGATGCACATCCTATGCCCTCGTAACTAATTAAAATTTTCCTTTGAAAATTTATTAATTCAATATATGGTAATTATTTACGAAGAACCAAACTAACTCCGATGATCTTCAGATATGCTGTCAAGGTCAACATTCTGAGTAATTTTCCGTAATAATGCAACTGCTACACATTGTTAGCTTCACAAACATAAATAAAAATATTTTCAGTACTACGTATCGCACTTTTGAAATTCGCAATAGATTTCGAGTAGATTTGAGTTAGGTTTGACTTAGACTTCGGTTAGATTTAGGTAATAAATACAAAAAACATTACTGACATACTTATACATAACTAATAGTGAAGTTTATTCCTGTGGTAGCCCTCCTACTCCTACCACCAGAGACACGTAAGAAGAAATAGGACTTTCTTGCAAGTGTTCACCAAAATTACTTCGTCCTTGTGTATATCCTCTATAATTAGGCCCAGAAAAAGAACACACTTACCTTTCCTTACTTTCCCCTTTTCACAGCACCTTACTCCATATTACCATTAATAAACATAAGAAATATGGAATATGTACATAATATGGAACTTCATAAATCCCAATAATTAAATAGCAAATTGTACTGGCAACTGTGTAAATGAATTCCATTATAAACACTAATGGATGACACTGACAATTAAGCGTCAGTCAAATATCCATTTTTGAAAAAGAAACGTTTTTCTTTTTCGCGAAATACAACAAACACTTTTGGAAGACGCCACAAATAGTTAAATATTTTAGTCATGGCAAGTTAAAGAGTATTACTTTTGTATGATTCATCAGTATCTATGACTGTTCGAACATAATTTAAATAAATAATCATTTTTCATAACAAAAATATGATTTATTAAGTTTTCTTTACAAATTTCTTAGGTGTTCCATATTAGATACCCCCTTCTCGAAGTCTCGAATTTTACATTTGTTAGTTATTTCACTATAATTACAAATCATTTGAATGTTACCACATTTAACCAATTAAACATGATTATATTAGTTTCTTTGTCCCATCGCGTTGACTTTATTAAAAAAATATATTTCTCTATTTTTGGTAAGGTTTTAAAATCAGGTGTTTCATATTACCAACGATTACTCTAATGTTGTTTACGAGTCCACTACCAGAGGCTTTAATCTTACAATGGTATAGCTTATGTCAAACACCATAGGAACAAAGCATATTAGATATATGTGTCTGCGAAATTAAACGAACAATGATGTATTGGTATTAATATTATCTAATTTAAATCTATTCTAATCTAAATCAGAACTATCTGATACCTAATTCAAACTTGATCCAAACTTAACCTAAACCTATCCCAAATTTGTTTCAAATTTTGGAAGTGCAACATATAGTATTGGACACATTTTTGTTTGTATCAATGTAATTGAGGCAGAGCGGTGGATATATAGGGCGTTACAGTTTGTAAATGCCAGACTTTATCATTATATCATATCACTTTATTTGTCACTTTATCAGTATATTCTGTGCTACTATATGAGGAAAAAATGTTTAAACGTAAGTCATTTAATACTGTAGTAAAAAGTTACAACAAGACTATATGATATAAAAAGGACAATTACAACCTAGCAGTACCTAGATTCAATGCAAGAATGAATCAGCAATACTCACATTTAATCTATTTACGAGAACCGTGTTTAGTATCTAATGTTGTCGAAACTATCAATATTAACTTCTACTAGGATCATTAGTTACTAGTTGGACTTCATATCACCATTTTGAGATGGGATTGTTTCTTAAATCTGAGTATTAAAACTAGTATCACTAGTAATAATTGGTATTAAGAAAAGATTAGCACCAATTTGATGACTAGAGATAGTAAACACATTTTATATAAATATCCCTATAATTAAATGTTAGCTTCGTATCTCGTATTTGTCTTACAATTTTTCAATAAAACGACCTATATTTATACAGGGTGTTCGGCCACTGGGAAAAATTTCAAGGAGTGATTTCATGAGCCAAAATAAAATAAAAATGAAGAATAAGAAAATTGCATTTGGGACTTCATTTTTTACTCATAAGCAATTAAAAAATAGGCTTTTAAATGCTCGACGCACGACACAAAAGTGTTTGAGAGTTCGGAAGTAAGCTGCTAGCCGTGCGTTGCTTTTTTGTCGGTGACGATACTCCTGTCTCTTGGCCTGCTGTACAGCGATTAGCCGCTCTAAAATAGCCATGCGTCGAGTGTATGAAAGACCCCTTCCTAACTGCTTATAACTAGACTTCAGGTCTTTATGCAATTATAGAAAATTTTGACAAAATGAAAATGTCTAGAATGCGCAAAATGTATAAAAGTATAGAAAATATTCAAAGTAAAAGGCATTTTAGAATATTCGGAAGGCGAAACTAATCTGTATTTATGTTCCATTTCTGTATTTGCATTTTCGAAAATATGAATTTGTTTAAAGATCCACAATTTACTTATAAGTAAAAAACGAAGCCCGAAATGCGATTTCATTACTGTTGTTCTTCATCTGGTTTGGCTCATAAAATTACCCTCTATACTTTCTTCCAGGGCTGCCCGAACACCCCGCGTCCAGACTTCCCACGATAAGTATACATTGCTTGGGGCTAAACGCGTTTCAATATATAAATATATTTTTAGTCTTTTTAATCAGAAACTTAAAAAGCGGTAAAAATATTCGCAATGATACAAATAGGATAAGATGAATATCTGTTTGGAAAAGTAGCATGATTTTAAGGACATTTATTGATCGCAAAATTCGCGGATTATTTGGCATTTGTGACTCACCACAGGTATGACGTAGTAAAAAGTTTACGTGCCAAATTAATAACTGCGAACGAGCGACATTGAAGTTTCTCTAGTTTTCGGTTAGATTCAGCTTCAGAGTAAATATGAAAGCACAGTCGATCACCGTTTCGTAGATAGCGTAGAAAGAAGAAAATAGTCTGAAAAGGAAAGAGACATAAAGATTAGAAGACAATCAGCATCGCCTACCGACTAAGTGAGAATCAATGCATTCGCATAATCCAGCAGTCTGCGAACAGGACTCAACACGATTTCGTCCCGAAGAAAACGGTACTGAGACTACTTACGATCTGATGAAAACGACTTGATCAAAAAGCGCGGCTTCTCGTGTTCGACTGTCCAATCAGTTCCCACATTGGTAGCGGCAGTGATTTACAATCACTGCCAATTACGGAATCGATGAAAACACCTTGATTCTTTGTCTATAGGTAGTCCATTTCGGAGAAACCGGAGACCACTTTTGATAGCCGGTAAGCAGCGCACTCCTCATTTTGTTGACACGAAGAAAGCTGACAAACGATCTTCAAGGTTCTGTATCCTTGTCCGATAAAACTGTCTCTCTGGCGAATAAATGTATACGTATGCGGTGGACATAGAGATGTACCACAGTGAGGTCTCGAGATCCCACTATCATTTTCATTTTTACCTTTCTCAATTGCGTAAAATCTATAGGTTTTGCGTTTGCTTTTACATTTTGCATATTAAAATACTTTAGAAGTATTTACATTCCTTTCCAGGTAGTAGAGACGAAGATATTCTCCCGAAAATTCTACTTGTTCACTGTTTGAAGAATTCGCGTTTTCATTGGCTATCCACGATCGCGAAATCCGAGAGCTATTTTGGAGTATACGTGAAATGGTAAACTCTACGTTAAACGAGTCCTTCACGTGCCAAGTAGCAACGGTAAAAATAACGACTTCGACCATAGTTTTTTCTAACTGTTTGCATTGAGACAAACAGTAAACGGGAAAAGACTGTTTCCCCTTAAATTCCAGAAAGATCGGCGAAACGCGTAGGACGCAAGAGCATAGAGAGAGGGAAAGGTGTATCAGTTGAAGAGAGACACAATAATTGGCATAGACAGTGCCGCCAGCCGGCTAAAAAAGAATTATCGCATTCGCGTAATCACGGCCGGCAGTGTGCCAGTCAGTCCTCGAGAGTTCCTTTAGAGAGCAAGACGTAGCCAGAGCCTCTGCTTCTGTGTTGTCGAAGCCAGAGTTCGGAAAATTCTTCGTGGTAGCTAGAGTATATCTCGAACGCTCCCGACGCCCAAACTAGTGAGCATTTTCGAGGAGATTAGAGCACAATTCCTAACTTTCCCGAAACTCTCTTAAAGGCAATCGTTAAATAAATAAAAGTTGTGCATTGAGTAAGAGACGATACGTGTCATACGGCTTTCCGTCTCACGATCGTCGTCTTAGCTTGCACGACTCCTAACGAATTAAATCCTAATTCGAGTGAATTAACAATCGGATCGGAGGGGTTTCCCGATTATTTTGTCGATTTTTTCTCGATTTAGAAGCAATCGGAGACCAGCCCCCGTGGCAGGTATCAAGGTTGTCGGTGCACTCATCGTTAAAACATCCGATACGTTTTCACGTGCAGTGGTGGTGATCCTACATACTCCTGTTGTAAGTCCAACGATTATCGCCTAAGTCTCTCGGGCCGCTTACTTTGTATCGCTGATCGACGGTATAGCGGATCCAAAAAGTTACTGGAATTACAGTGCTTTTTCACGACATCATTGCGAACGTCGTGTGAGAGACGAAGCGGTGAGACTCCGAGAGTTAACCATCCCCCGGGACTAGTATTCTTGTAACCGTTGGTGATCCTACTCGCGGCACCTCCCCTTTTGAGCTTTTCAACTTCCATTAGTTGGTAAGCCGGTTCGAGGCAATCGACTGTTGCATTTGGCACAGGACATAAAATTATATCTGTACGTTTGCACACGACGGTTCCTTGCGTTACGCGGGAAACGTTGTATAATACAGTCCACTCCCCTCTACTGTGTCTTGTAGCACTAATAAGTGCCCTCACTACCTGTCACGCATATCGTGATCAGGGGAAAGAGAGGAAAGACGTACTGATAGAGCAATAACCTGAAAATAACGTAAGAAATCGGTGTTCCCACCGATTCTTTCTGTTACAGGCACACGATCGCGTCAGTTAGACGAATAATCGTTCATAATAAACGGCCGTCCAGAAATCGACGGCCAAAACAAAACAAGCGTTCGTTTATCGAACCTCATTTCCTTTCCCTCTAATCCGAGCCAAGTGTAGTAGAATCAAAAAATAAATCGCGATTTATCAAAAAATTTTATGATTTTACAAAAAATACTACAGAAAGAATGGGAGTTTGATTGGTTGATGGCCTATGGTTCCCCAATACAGTTATAAGAATACATTTTCATTATTGGTTGAGGCAGTAAGA
Source organism: Eucera pruinosa (assembly GCA_028830335.1). Classification (NCBI taxonomy): domain Eukaryota; kingdom Metazoa; phylum Arthropoda; class Insecta; order Hymenoptera; family Apidae; genus Eucera; species Eucera pruinosa. The sequence continues at coordinate 1,240,569 of JAMYCR010000008.1, read as the reverse complement.
TCTATAAATCAGATTACAGTTTCGCCACGTAACGAAACAATAAAACAAGACATACCAAGGTATTTACACATGCATACTCTCCTCCTTCCTCCGTGTCGTCTCGTGAGACATCTTGCCAGAAACCAACTGTTAGGACGGCAAGGGGACAACTTTATGATACGGTGAAATATTCGTAGAGTCATTTATAAACCGTTAGCTTTTTCTTTCTTTAGTTTAGCAGGCCGGCCTGCAGCCAATATGCGGGACATAAGGCTCACTTTAGAAATCAGCTTATTATCTATTCTTTCGCTTCAGTCCGGATATCATAAAGTCGTATTCCACAGGATCCCTTAGAATTTAAGAAATAAGTGTCGCAAGGATCTTGACCTAACGGAATTTCCCGGATGTTGCCAAACGTAGGTCAACCATAGCGACAAACCCCGTCACCCCCGCTCCAGGGATGAACCGCGATATGGGCGCACTCGAAGGGGATGATGCGGGATTGGTCACCATAGTTTTAAGAATTTTCGCAAACGCCTTTTTTAGGCCCCACCTTCTCCGTACATGACGGAGAGGGGTTTGGAGCAAGGTGCCAAGAAACCTAGGTTTGTGAGAAGAAATCAGTTTTGTAAGAATACTTGTCAAAGCAACAACATTAGAATCAGTACATCAGTTAGAAAATTCAGCAGTGTTCCTTTATTCCCAAGTCATTGGGTGGTCCTTCGAATCAGACGGCACGAAGTGCAATATTTCAAGAATCCAATCAATCAGAGATTGAGTTTTTAAACATTGGTCCTTCGAGCCGGATCCGGTGAACGAAGTGAAAGCTACAGTCAACGAGGTCAACGCTATCGGAGCCTTCAACATCATAGAGCAGTTCAGTTGCATGTGATTGAGATGAAGAAGCTGGTAGCACCTTCAGTCAGGAAGGACATCAAATCAGAGACCTGACGCCAGGACGCGTCCGATCGCATTCCGAATCGGTTTGCTTTTAATATTGCTTATAATATTTAATATTGTAAGAGCTAGAGGCACGAATGCTGCGATAATGGATTGTTGAAGAGTAGCGATGACGTTGGCCAGGACCGCCTTCGGCAACCCTGCCATAAATCAAGGAGAAGAGTCCCAACATTCGTAGCCCGCAGGACAGAGCGAGGGCTGTCGCCGGCGCCGTGCGAGACCTGGCCACCTCCACCCCCTCGTAAGGGTGACGCAAGCCAGTCCCAAGCTTGGAACCGCGCGGGGTTTTTCTGAGGAAGAGAGGGGACGGACACCCTGTTTTAAGGACGGGGAAACGGAGCGAGAGGGGATTCCCTTTTTGTACGGAGAAGCGTGGTGACGGCGAAGCGCGAAATAAAGCACTTATTTCTTCCGAAATTGTCTAAGTAATCCCGGCCCCTATCCTTACAATATTATATTTAATTAAATGTTTAAAAAATAGTCACCACCCTCACTTAAGTAATACTATTTAAAGGACAATATATGAGTGGATCCTATGTGCATTTGCACTGAATATGATTGCCTGAGCTGATTCAAACAGATATCTGTATTTCCATTTTTTGTTAAAGACATGAATTTTTTTTCGGGCAAATATGGGCAAGATTTTCTTTCAGTATATGGTTATAGGCATATCCAGGAGTACTTTCTGTATAAAACAAGCGTTAAGGCACGTTCAGCAAATTTTTTATTGCAAATGCAATGTAGTCAAAATAATTATTCTTAGCAAGATGGTGTATTTTAAGCTGTACATATGCTCGTAGATGATCAGAAGAATAATATTAATACTAGTAATCCTTTATTTAATCCCAGAAGTATAATTTTCAATCAAAAAAACTGTTTCAAAGTACACAGATTAAACAAAATACGAAGAGAATGACATTATACTTTAAGTCATCTAAATCAATTAAAATCAAAAATAAAGCCATGATTTAACAGTTTTGTAATCAGTTTTTCCTGCTATTTTTTATTGTTCCTTCTACTTTGAAGTGTTATTTAATGATATTGTAACTCATTTAGTCCATATTCGTCACTTTGAAAAATTGCGTTTTGGCGAGCTTTTTCGCGTTTTAGCCCACTGTGGGACGTAGCCAAATTTAGCAACAGCCGTTGACGATAAGCAATACATCCAAGGAATTAGCAGTCGTTGAAGTTACCTCCGAGGAGTCGTTACAGGGCAGTATCTCATCCTAACAGTAAGTCCTTCATTCATTCCTTACTTGCGTCAGTAGTCAAAAATGGAATCTGATTTGCGAGCATTAATTAGCGAACGTGGCACAATTAAGGCTGCGTCCACACGGGTTAGAAACTTTTTTAGAGATTCTGCGAGCACCACTGCGATAGGTTCGTTAAAGAAACGATTACAAGCGAACTCTCAATTATACGTTAGTTTTAATAAAGTTCAGACTAAGATAGAGATGATCGTGGTAGGAACAGACGCCGAAACTGCGCACGCGTCGGAACGGGAAATGTTTAAGACCACATACTTTGATCTCATCGACGAAGTAGAGGCACATATTGAAAAATTCAGTTTGAGTGATCGTCGCGAAACTTCCGTCAGTCTGGCCACTACCAGCAACAGCATAATTAATATTCGGCTACCAACGATGCAATTACCGTCATTCGATGGCAATTACAACGACTGGCTGAAATTGAGGGATACGTTTTTAGCATTAATTCACGAAAATGAATCCTTATCGGATGTTCAACGATTCCATTATTTAAATTCGTCACTTAAGGGAGCCGCGGCTCGCGTGATTCAATTGCCAGTCGTATCGGAAGCCAATTATAAATTAGCGTGGGAATTGTTAAAGTCACGGTATGAGAATTCAGTGAATCATAAACGACATCATGTAAATTCTATAATAGCTTTAAAATCAATTCATAAACAGTCAGAAGCAACATTACGCGAATTTATAGACGACATTACTAGTCATTGAAATGCACTCCGGTCGTTAGGGGATCAGTTGACAGTTGGGATACATTTATACTACCATTATTGTCTAGGAAATTAGATTCAGTCTCCGTTAGCGAGTACGAAAGGAAAATATCGTCTCATTCTCAAATGCCGACCTTTGTGGCATTTTCAGAATTGATTGGTGAGCGTTCGAAATACTTGGGAAATATCGCGATTAATGGTCAGGTAACGTCACAAAGGTTCGATCAGCGAACCCGAGTGTCAGGTACTCAGCGGGTAAATACAGTCACGTCACACATTGTTAACACAGACTCGTGTCCCGTCTGCAAAGGGACCCATGCAATCTGTCAGTGCGACAAATTTAAGGCATTAGATTCATCTAAGAAAACAAAGGTCATCCAGGAAGCCCAAATGTGTTATAATTGTTTGCAATCCGGACACCGTGTGAAAACATGCACGCATTCACACTGTAAAATTTGTGGTAGAAAACACCATTCGTTATTACACCGCGACGATATCCATTCCGTAAAGCCCACGAACCCGACTTGTAGTGTGACCACGGAATCAGAACCAATGGAAACACAACCTCTGGTAGCACACATAGCTAATAAATTCGCAACATATACAATATTATCAACCGCGATTGTTTACATTGATGACCCTACGGGCCAATCACATAAATGTAGGGTGTTGTTAGACTCAGGTTCGCAAGCAAATTTTATCACGTCGGCATTTTGCAAAAAGATCAGTATTCGTGCGAAGCCTATCGAATTAACGGTAACCGGGTTAGGAAAGGCAGTGAATTCCATTGAGGGAAAAACAACCATTAGAATCCGTTCCAGGCATAACAACTATCGAGTCAATATAGATTGCCTACTAATAAACACAATTACGACAAACATGCCTAATTTTTCACTAACGCGAGAGAGAATAGAGGTTCCGAACCACATAGACACTTGCCGATCCAGATTTTAATGTCTCGCAACCTATTGATATGCTGATCGGTGCAAGCTTATTTTGGTCACTTCTTTGCGTCGGTCAGCATAAATGTTCGTCAGGGATAGTTTATCAGAAAACCCATCTTGGGGGGATTATTGGCAGCACGTTTACCTGGGCCAACAACGAACCGCGCGTAACAAGTACATGCCATTTAATCAGAGAAAACGATCTTCAGTCTCAATTAGAGAGATTCTGGACGATCGAGGAGATTAGTCCATGTAAAAACAAAATATTAAACGAATGTGAGTCACACTTTCAGCAACCGACACGACGAAACACAGACGGTCGTTACGTAGTTAGTATACCTTTCAAAGATAATATTAAAGAGTTAGGTGATTCGCAACAACAAGCGGAGCGACGTTTATACGCGTTAAAAGGGAAATTACTTAGAAATCCTCAGTTAAAACAACAGTACGTAGAATTTTTGAAGGAATATGAACTATTAGGTCATATGTCACCCGTTTTAGAATCTCCGGAAACAGCGGAATTAGAATATTATCTCCTGCACCACGCCGTAACCAAGGTAGACAGCACAACAACAAACGTTTGTGTTGTATTTGATGGTTCGGCAAAAAGTTCCTCGGGATTGTCAGTAAATGACACTGAGTTAATCGGACCCACAGTTCAGAATGATTTAGTATCGATTTTAATTAGATTTAGATATCACAAATACATTATGTCGGCTGATATAGAAAAAATGTATCGTCAAGTAGTAATCGATCCGCCTCAGAGGAAATTCCAGAAGATTTTGTGGCGATTAGATCCACAATCTCCAATCAGAGAATTTGAATTGAACACGGTAACATACGGTACCGCGTCCGCTCCGTTTCTGGCTACACGGGTATTGCATGAAATCGGTTTAAGTTGTACGGAGACATCACCAATAATCAGTACAACAGTAATTAATGATTTTTATGTAGACGACTTGTTGACGGGTACTCAAACTTCAATAGAGATTAGCAAAATAAAATCAGAGATCACAGATATACTATCTCAGTCTGGGATGCATCTTCGTAAATGGGTAACAAACTGCCCAGATGTCAGTATCTCAGAAAATAACATCAATAATAATCAGGAAATTGTAACAGAGAAAGACCCAAAAACATTAGGATTATTGTGGTCACCAAAAAGCGACGAAGTAAATTTTAGAATCCAACTCAGCAATCCCAGCCGAATTGCGAAGCGTGTTATTCTATCAGAAATTGCACAACTGTTCGATCCGTTAGGTCTATTAGGTCCCCTTATTGTGACAGCAAAATTAATATTGCAACAATTATGGCAAGTTCAGGCCGGGTGGGATGAATCGATTTCTCAAGCTCTACGCAGTCAATGGTTACAATATCGAGAAGACATGCAGCAAATTCAAACACTTAAGATTCCACATTGCACAATTTCAAATACTTTAGATATCAACACGCAATTAGAATCGCACGGGTTTTCAGACGCGTCGGAAAGGGCATATGGAGCGTGCGTCTACCTGCGTTCTCGGGACACGGCAGGTCAGTGGACGACCGCGTTATTGTATGCAAAATCGAGAGTGGTACCCCTTAAATCAATCTCATTGCCGCGATTGGAACTCTGCGGGGCATCATTATTAGCAAACTTAGTAAGAAAAGTTAGAATAGCATTAAATGTAGTTTGTTTCAAGGAGTTTGTGGATAGACTCGACTATAACTCTTGCGTGGCTTCGCAGTACACCAACCAGGTGGAAAACCTTCGTGGCCAACCAAGTCTCAGAGATTCAGTCATTGACATCGATTGATACTTGGAATCATATAGCGTCAGAAGACAATCCCGCTGACATGATTTCACGAGGTATTAGGTTGTCAGTGTTAGCACAAGCCAAAAATTGGTGGTCAGGTCCTACGTGGCTAAGTAAAAATTCAGATTCATGGCCCATTTCGACAGACAGACATATAGCTCCCATTCTGGAAGAAAGAGTAGTTCATAACGTGTTGACGGTATCAACCAGTCAAGAACATAATATTTTCGAGAAATATTCCAAGTATGCGCGCTTGCTTCAGGTTATTACATACTGCCTTAGATTCGTAAAGAACACACAAATTAAAATTAATACGAGAGGATCTGCTGAAGTTCCCAATATGGGTCCGTTAACAACAGCAGAATTAGAAGATGCGCGAATGCGTTTAGAACGTCGTGTGCAAGGGGAAACATTTGAGAATGAGATCATAGAGTTAAGGTCAACGGGTTCAATTTCAAATTCAAGCCCATTACGAACGCTGAACCCATTTTTAGATGATCATGGACTAATCAAGGTGGGCCGCAGGTTACAAAACGCTCCTTTAAGTCACGACCAAAAACATCCGGTTATATTGCCATCTAAACTCCCATTTGTTGACCTCATAATTAGACATGAGCATACTAGACTATTACATGCAGGGTGTCAAGCTGTAATCGCATCGTTACATAATCGGTACTAGCCCCTATCCTGTAAAAATAATGTGAAACGAATACTACGAAAATGCATAAGGTGCTTTCGCGTGAAACCAGTAGGCGAAAGTTATCAAATGGGTTCATTACCTGCCTCTAGAGTTACTCCAGCGCGACCTTTTAATACCTGCGGTATCGATTACGCAGGCCCATTTTATACTAAGGAAAAAACTAGAAGCAAAATAACGATTAAATCATACATATGCATCTTCGTCTGTTTCGTTACAAAGGCTGTACATATAGAATTAGCTACCGACCTAAGCACCGACGCGTTTATTAATTGTCTCCGAAGATTTATTGCCCGGCGAGGACGTTGTCAGTATATTGCATCAGATAACGGCAGAAATTTCATCGGTGCACGCAATGAATTGGCGGACTTACGAACGTTAATTCGAGATCCAAATCATAATGAAAGAATAGCAAATGAATTAAGTCAAGAATGTATAGAATGGCGCTTAATTCCTCCACACTCGCCACATATTGGTGGTTTGTGGGAAGGAGCTGTCAGATCTGCAAAAACCCATCCAAAACGTGTAATCGGCGATCAGAGACTCACGTTTGAAGAATTGTACACCCTGCTGAGGCAAGTAGAATCCTTTTTGAATTCTTGCCCTTTGTCCCCATTTTCTCCAGATCCTTCAGATTTCCTTCCGCTAACACCCGGTCAATTCTTAATTGGTACTGCTCTTAACGCATTACCAACTCACGATCTTCGAGATGTCCAAACTAACCGACTCAATAGATACCAACTGATTCAGAAAATGTTCCAGCACTTCTGGCAACGGTGGCAGAAGGAATGCATAAACCAGATGCAGAAACGATGTAAGTGGCAGCAAAATTCCATAAATAAAATTGCTATTGGTACATTAGTTATCATCAAAGAGGATAATCTACCCCCTCTGCAATGAAGCCTAGGGCGGATCATGCAACTACATCCCGGCAAGGATGGCATCATAAGGGTAGCAACAGTAAAAAATCCAACTGGAACGTTCAAACGGCCTGTCACAAAACTTTACATCCTCCCTATGGATTCTAGCGCAGAGTCCACATAATCAACACCGTCTCCAAACACGCTAAAGGCAGTAGTCAACAAGACTTTGCGGATATGTAAATATTGTATATTCATATTACCCGTACGCGATTCTATATATTCTAGCATTTTAAGTATTTAATTACTAGTTCAGTATGTAATGTATTCGTGCAATAGATTATAACTAGTTCCTGCGTAGTATTAAACACATGTATCAATCTTAGGATTAGAGTCATCGATAGGTGTATTATATTAAATAAGATAGATTGTTGAACATGTATATATGTTCAATGTGGGCGGCATGTTAGGACGACAAGGGGACAACTTTATGATACGGTGAAATATTCGTAGAGTCATTTATAAACCGTCAGCTTTTTCTTTCGTTAGTTTAGCAGGCCGGCCTGCAGCCAATATGCGGGACATAAGGGTCACTTCTTTCGCTTCAGTCCGGATATCATAAAGTCGTATTCCAGAGGGTCCCTTAGAATTTCAGAAATAAGTGTCCGCAAGGATCTTGACCTGACGGAATTTCCCCGATGTTGCCAAACGTAGGTCAACCATAGCGACAAACCCCGTCACCCCCGCTCCAGGGATGAACCGCGCTATGGACGCACTGGAAGTGGATGATGCGGGATTGGTCACCATAGTTTTAAGAATTTTCGCAAATGCCTTTTTAGGCCCCACCTTCTCCGTACATGACGGAGAGGGGTTTGGAGCAAGGTGTCAAGAAACCTAGGTTTGTGAGAAGAAATCAGTTTTGTAAGAATACTTGTTAGAGCAACAGCAATGGAATCAGTACATCAGTTAGAAAATTCAGCAGTGTTTCTTTATTCTCAAGTCATTTGGTGGTCCTTCGAATCAGACGGCACGAAGTGCAATATTTCAAGAATCTAATCAATCAGAGATTGAGTTCTAAACACCAACAGTAGGTGTACAAGACAGAGTTTAACCATGTAATACTTACAATATTTTCCAAATATCTCGAAAACTAAAGCTGACCTGAAACATTGCCAAAGGATAACGATGTTCAAAATCTCATTCTTTTCAACATATTCGAAAATTATCGAAGTTGTCGAGCAAGCAGGTAGTCGAAAACTTAACCCTCAATTGCTATGGTACTGCCTAATTCACAGAAGAACAGGTCGTGGTCGTAATCTTTTGTTAAAAACTAAAAATATCTGTCCTTAGATTTAGTCGATGCAAGTGCTATTTTAGCTGGAAGCGTGTATGTATAAGTTGTTCTTGCACAATCTTCCTGGCCTGAAGCCGTTTTGATCTTAATACAGCATTTTTGTATGCTGTGACTGTACAAGGTGATCAACAATAGTGGTTCGATTCGTGGATATAAAAATATCGCTGAAAGTGACAAAATGAAATTTGGCCATCTGGTCGATTTTTCGCGAAACGCTGTAGATACCGAGGATAATATCATTATTGTGTCGTCAGTTGTTCCACTGTTGACAATGACGACTGCTGTGCTGAGACAATTGTATGAGCAACGTCTGCATAGGAAGAATTTCATGTGTATAATATCGACATTCTTTTACTAATATCGCGGAAACTATTTAATTCACGAAGTCAAAATTTTATATTTGGGGCCCACTCGTCTTTGCCTCTCACTTTTCCAAACTTTATGTTGATCAACCGCGGGTGCCATTCGGAAGCACAGCTAATTTTAATATTCATATAAGGATATTATAAAACAATAACTAAATTAACTAGTTCATAAATGGCAAAATAAATGCATTAATGTGCAAATACATTTTGTAACCACTGCATAAAATCAGAAAATGGATTGGGTAATCATTTAGAAGTTTGGCCTATCCACTGCTGTCAATAATTTTCGTATATGTTATAGAGGACAAGATTTGCATGTATACTCTGCTATGATTGTATGTATTGTATATTCACAACTCAAAGTAGTAGCGCCGATAAAATTTTGTAAATATGTATCTCGGATATTAAAGCCGACCCTAATATGTACATGTATGGCAAAAAGTTGTTGCAAATTATATACTCTATGACATATATCAAAATCATCGAAATCGGTGAGTAGGCCAAACTTCTAAATAATTGCCGTAAACTCTTAACCACACAGCTATAATTAAATAATTTTACAAGTTTCTGAATGATTTAGCATTTAACGTAATTTATATGCATATTACTATATCATATTACTATATCATATTACTATATTACTTCCTATGTGTATATCCATATGGGAAGAGAGAAGTAAATTTCAAGTATTTAGTATAAATTTCTATGCTTCACCTCAGAAGAACAATTATTTATTTTCATTGTATTTTTATTGTTGAAAAATGATTATCTAAAATCCTTCCTTCATATATTGAATAAAACGATTTTTTATATTATTTCGATTAACCTTCTTTTATTTTCGTTACTAAAATCTACTTGTTAGTTTAATTATAAATCATTTATAATTTCACTGGGAACAAACAATCGGAACGGCGTAAAATACTGTTTTAACTAGTAAATAGTAAATGAATAATTTATTTATGATCGTATATATACTTTTAAAAATAAAATACTTATCTTTACACTATTCTTCGGAGGAAGCAAATTTTAGTTTACAAATCCTATTATCTGTATCATCTCTGTTCACAATTTATTTTCGAGTTAAGAATAGTTTTAAACATGTATTTATAGAGCAAAGGTAAAGTATTTTATTTTATGTTTTAGGTTATTAAAATAAAATATTTAAATTTCTTGTTTAGATTTTCGGAATAAAATTTTTTATTTCATATTATGGATTCAAAAACTAAAATATTTCATTCTTTGAAATTTTGTTTCTTATTTGAAATACTATTTTATTTTAATGTAAGGAATTTATTATTTAACATTGAAGGGGTGCGCGGTGGTAGTAAAGTTGAAGCGTTCTTACTTTTTATAAGTTTTTATTTTTTCCTTGATGCGACGTGGGGGTAACTGCAAGACGCACTGACAGAACTATGACGCATGGAAGTCGAAACAAGACAAGACTCTCGGCTGGACTTGCAAGTCCTTAAAAAAGGTTGGTGAGAAGAAGGACAGCGTTAGAATTGAACAAGGAAAGAAAAGCTGGAAAAACGCGGGAGAAGCTAAGGAAGACGGAAGGAGGTAATAAAAGAGAAAGTGAAGAAGCGCGGGTAAAATTTCGGAGGTAGTCGGTTAAGGATCGCGCGGGCCTGGCCGCCAAATGTTGGTGGACATTGTCCAGGCTTGCGCGACCGTGAGGAAAACTGAAGACAGGAAGTGAAAGTGAAAGTTTCGGAGAGAATAGGAAAAATGTAAGAAATGGCCTTGCCGTTGCCGCCACAACATAATATTTGAAATATTTTTTTTGTAACCAGCCCTGCAATTAATAGCTATCTGAATCATAACCTTGTATTATTTTACTACACTTACTTCTTACAATATAATTCATAATTATCTTTTAAATAGTTTAAAGAAGAAGAAGAAAATATAATAATAGTATGAACTCAACATATGAAAGTGAACATCGACATATGAAAATAATAATGCAAATTGAATTTATTTGCAAACGAAAAAATCATAAGGGTTGAAAAAAATGAGTATTTAAAGAATGGTTAAAATTGATGTTTAAAATATGTAAATTTAATATAAATAATCCAACAAGAGATAAACGATATATTGAAAAGATATGATTTTTTGTTGAATTTTAAAGTGAAAATAAAATTGAAATTCTGTACATATTTTAATAGCTAAAGAAGGGTTTGCAACGACGTTGTAAATTGTAATATCGAAGGTAAATTAACATCGCTACTTTTAAAGCTACTTTGGACCTTGCACATTACACTTTTAATTGACTTTACCAATTTAAAGTAGAACTTTGAAGTTTCTTAACGAGAAAAGAAATGAACCAATGTTGATGTAAGAAATATATTTTACTGCAAAGAGCATTCAACAAATATTTACGTACGTGTTATAAAAATTACCTACTGCAACTGCTACATAAAAGCATAAAAATTAATGGTTATCTAATAGTGCGTGAAAAGAGGCGTAAATAATAAATGTAGAAGATACTTTAAAAAATACTTAAGCATATTTTCATACCTATATTTTGAATTTTAATGGTACGGGTAGTTGATGATAGTTGACTACGTATGCATTTATGGTAGTTATCTATACCGTATGTATGTATACATTATAAAATATATAAAATTACTTAAAATTCTGTAACTAAAGCTACTTCTGAATCTCCTAGATATAATCATCCCGTAAAGTGTTTATGTTTTCTACAATATATTTACGAGAAACTCTTTCTCTGAAAATTACTACATAGATATGTAGCTGCATGAAATTAAATAATACTTTGATCAAATTTTCTTTAACGATATTTTATTTAAAATGATGACAAATCAACAAAAAATTTGAACGGGATCAAAATTATATTCAAAACTAAATTTAAAGCATATACGAAGAAAAAGTTTAACATAAAGAAATTACATACAATAAAAAGTTTTCGTTTTATGGCCATAATAATAATTCTTTTAAATACGCGTTATAAACTTTGTATACAAAATTTTCTAATCCTTCAAACAGTTCGTCGCGAATACACAAGTTTACTATGCGATACAACAGCCGGCAGGGTAAATATCAATATGTCGTTATAACTAACAAGTATGGAATTTCCTCAATTCCAATTACACAAAACAATTATACTCTTGAATTATAAATAGATTGTAACTTCTGATTATTTTGATGCTAAAATGTAATACCATGATTTCGAGACCATTTTATCCTCTCCCCCCCCCCCCCCCCCACGTTATTTAACACAACATTCGTAGCTTGGAGGAACTTTCTCACAATTTATGTATAGTAACTCGCAATTTAACGTAGTATCGTCGTTGTCACACTGCTACACAAGCATACTGGGATCCGATATTACGATGGTGGCTGACATTGCTGCTTGTTTGAGATAATGCGAGCAAACGATACATTGTACCTATACTCGCTAGCAAAATTAAAAAGTCACTGAATCCTGGCCGAAAATGAACGATTTTTGAGCTGCTGTGACTTTGTGAGAAAAGATCATATAACAGTCTAGCAATGCTCATCTTAAGGATAGGGCCTCTAATTTTATTGGATATACGTGGTAGGAATTCTATCGTTTTGTCAATTTGTTTTGCTTTATGACTCAGCAGTCTTGTTCGTTGTTATTAGTAGATTTTTTGTTTCTTGATTTTCGTTTGTCGTATCTAGTACAAATATGTAGTTTTATGTGACGGAAATGCTTGTACTTGAGTTTCTTTCTAATGGCAAAATTGTTTACACATTACGGAGATTCGAATTTAACAATTTTTACCCATTTTTAAGAAACCACGTTGGGCTTCGCTAAATTTTATTTACATTGAAAAATTAATTTTGTAATGCTGGAAATTATACACAAATTCTTATTTTAAAACGTTCACTTTGAAGTTAGGGGGCCTAAAAACTAAAAAAAAACACGATCATATACCTTGAAGTTTGCGCTACAGAATAAGCCCTTTTTGAAAATGGGGTTCTGAAAATTACCATGTCAATAAGCTATTACGGAGCGATGCGCACCGTTTCAGGTAAATGAACCGCACGCTACGCTATTACAGCCGTGTACAATAGTGTCACTTATGCAGTTTCATGCAAAAACTTTCAGTCAAATAGATTTCCTGCTTTCTATTAAAAAGGCGACATCTCATAGAATTTCAATCATTATTATATAGCAACCGTGGGCATATACGGCTCTTCGTTAACTGCGGCTCCCATTAAAAATTTAAATCCGTTTTTTATTTTTATTATTAAAATTTTCAAATAATTATTTTATATCGTCTTTCTCTTAATTATATTTTCTTTTACATATATATATTTTACATAGCACTCCAAATTTGTACACCATATGTAACCACATGAATTAAATTAAATTTGAATTTGTATATTTAATACCATGTAACTATGGTACAGCTCTTTATAATATAAAGAAAACCAGAATGCGGCTTTCATTGACCTCGATAGGATGGATTCAATACATTAAAATAATAATAAAAGTTCATGTAAATATATGGTTGATATGACCTCGTTTCCAAATTACAGCTGCTTTTGTCTTCCAGTAGTACTTATGATTTCACTAACTGCTTCTTTTAACGGTCTATCAGTAACGTTTCCTATCAACAGCTCAGGTGACATTGTGTTTTGACCGTGCCAATAATTTTGTCGAATTGTAAAGTAAGTTAGTAAAGGAAACGAATGTAAAAAAATATGTTCTATGCAAAAATACGTTGTTCTGTACGGTATGGCTGCGAGATCGTTTGTGCTTCTTTCTCGAAAGCCTTCCGTGATTCTCGTCGCGTTGGGTAGTGAGACGGAATTAGTGAGGTGGTGAAGTCAACGGAATTCTTCTGGATGTTTTTGTAAAACTTAACAGTTTAATATAATTGACGACACCGTAGTACAGATTGCTTGTATGTATAGAGCGAGGTTGTTCCGCGTGTCAACGTGTCGGTTTGCTGGTTTTCGTGTATCTGTTTTCTCGTTACATTTTCGCCGTATTTATACCGTTTTCGTGAGCACGTTTTAGACGGAATAGCCAATCAGGGTTGGTTTGTAATTTGTCGGAGAAAGGGGCATTGCACGACGCTCACCCATCGTGGGTCCGCGCGGACGGCGCAGGTAGGCAAGGGGCTGTTGTTGCCTATGAGCCGCGACATACATATTATTTATTGATTAGATCAGCAAGTTTATTCATTGGCTAATTATGTTCATTCATTGATAAAATCAATATTCTTGGCTTTCTAATTTAGTTACTTCCTATATCTTATAAGTATTTTTGTACGTCGTTTATAAAAGTTCGCTGAAAAGTCGGGTTTGAATCATTAAAATCCTTATTAATGTTATTAATCTCTGGAATTCAACCGAAACAGTCAACGATTTCCTTAAATGTTCATTCATTGGTGCATCTACCCTATATGCTAATGTTCGGAATATAGAACAATGTCAGCGTTTTAGCTAGGTAAACGTTTCAGCGGTTTCACTTATAAACAGAAAACACGGAAACAGGCCAAAGTTTACAAAACCCCTCTGTAATATTATAAATATTAAAAGATACAGCTTTTCGGTGGCTTTGGGACGATATTCGCTAAGAGTTAATGCATTCATATAGCGATGCATCAAACAACGGTGCCAAAAATTGATGAGACAAGGGGAAGAAACACGTAATACTTGTTTCTCAAGATATTGAATGCGAACTTATCACGTACACTAAAGATACGACACACTAAACGTAAACTAACCATATGGGGTAGATGCCCGAATATCTGTCAATGTGCCTATAATCGACACTTTAATTATTTTATTTAATAGCAAAGTAATGTATGGAGAATCGTAAATAAACGAATTTTCATACTAAATTTGGATTACGGTTTACGTAAGAACACATAGACATTGTACATTCGTTTACTTTTAATATTTATAAATAAGTATTAGGAGGTAAATATGCTGTTGAACATTAAAGCGTGGCCAATGTAATTGTTAAGTATGGGACTTATCATCATTCAGTAAAGACGATACGCTTACTATACATCTGATATCTGTTACACAAATTGACGTGCTAATATATGGAAATATTGTTCCTATTTAAATGACAACTTTTCAAGTGACAGGAATAGGTACTATTCAACGATGAGATGTTGGTGGACTACCCACGAACTAAATAGCAGAGTGACACGGGGGTAGTCCACTTGCTCCGCTTAAACTCCTCCCGCGAGCTATTCACAGCGAGCAAATTGCATAGTAGTAGCGAAATCCGTAACATTGATTATCAAATATGTACATACATGCGTACTCAACTAATACAAAATTCAATTTCCTTAAAAACGAAGTAGCCCACAAAATTTCGTAACTCTTCATTTTCGTTTTCTATCAAGCCGTACAATCTCCAATTCTTTACCATGAATGTTCTATAACGAACGAATTTACAGCGAATGAATCTTGTAATGAACGGTTTTACCCATAAAATCAGGACTCTTACGACGAACGAATATCTTATAATGAACGCGAAAAGGTACAATTGGCCATTGTGCCGATTATCCCACTCCGCCTTCATTTTCATAGTAACGAAACAACTAATGATCAGAATCTTACAATAACAGTCCTACAAAACAGTATTAGAGCTCAATCAATTATCTATGCGATATTGTTCGAGAAATTAGTTAAAATGTAGTAAAATTCATAACTCCCCTTTTCTTTCTTTGTAATTTTGTGTACATGTATGTATGCGTGCAATACGTAAAATTGAAATGTAATAAATCAAATTTATAGTACGCATATTTGTAAGTTTACATATCGTTTTTACATACATACACATATGTATTTAGTATTAAGAACGTATGTACTATTCTTAAATACTTATGCACATATATGTATGTATATAGGTATCCTATGATGAAGGAATCCTATAACGAACAAAATTTTGAAACGAATTAACTCGTTATAGGATACTCCACTGTATTTATTTACATCTGTTGTCGATAGATGAAGTAAATACATCGCGCACCAATGACTTCCGAGAGAAAGAATTCATCTTATAATATTCCATTATTTTATACAAGAAAATGTTACGTGTCATTTAAAAAATTTCCTGTAATTGCAATTGTTAAATTAAAGTATCTCTTAAACTAATGTTTCTAGTGGGAAACATTTTTTCTATACTGCAAGTACCTACTTTTCAAATAATTTGCAATCCCATATAAATTATCTTGTGTATCCAATATTAACTAGATTCATACATAATATTTATAACATTGTGAGTACGCCAAAATTGCTGGCGTGCCCGTGAATTAAAGACTTTACCCGCAGATATCATATATCACCTGTTTTCATTGGAATAGAAGACAAAATATCTTTGCGAAATTGCTGACGAACTATGTACGGACACATGTTCGCATACATAATATACGAAATAAGTTTCAAATGCTAAGGTAAACAATTCCCTAAAACAGTGACATATATTTTGAAGAGATCGCTACGTAAAATTAAGATAGATTACATTTAATTTTAATCACGATCTAATAAATAAATTCTCCCATTTTCTTTTTACTACTTTTTCCATTGTAGCGTTTACACTTCGGCTTAAAAGAAATAACGTGACCTAGTTTTCCAAAATTTTTAAATTTAAAAGCACATTTTCTTCTTTTAGCGCGAACCGTATAATTAGCTACTTTAATTTAAATTGCGGCTAGTCTTGTTAGCCAGGCCAAAAATAGTTCTTTGAAGTGCTGACGCCTCAGTTTTTCAGAAAGACGAAGGTGTCAATTGCTGCTATTCCTGAAACCGTAGCAAAGGTGCGAACTCTCTTTAACGCTAACTTAAACGCAAAAGGAAGAAGAAGGGGTCAGACATGTTGCCACGGCTTTTTCTACAGTCAACTCTACGCTACATTTCCGTCAGATCCGAGGATAAATTAACGCGCTGAAAATTATTACCGGCCGTAGCATTTTCCATATTAATTATAACTTAAGAGCTCAGATATATATTATTAAGAGTTTACTGGATTGCCTTCGCTATAGAATATGTAGAACAGTTCGATAAGTTGAAAACTGCGAGAGCCTAAGGGAAGTTGAATTCAATAAAATTCACATTTTAGACAGAATTTATGCAGAATCTCGAAACAGAAAAGCAATTTACCGAAGAGATATTTTACCTCACCTAAAAATATAATATTACACTTTTATATCTTTAGTTATGTATTGTACCTATTTCAATAATTGTATGGTTAATAACATTTATCTATTCTTTAAATTGGTCACTATAATTTTATGAATCATGAAAACGAAGGAAAACATGAAAGGTATAGCAAAATTCTTATATTGAAATTAATAACAGATTTTACGAAATACGATCAAATTTCAAATTTTACAACATATACTTCCAACTATTATTATAAATTCACTTCATAAATATTGACTTGGATGTCTAAAATAGCAACCATTGAAATAATAATTGAAAATTTTCAAATGAATTTTGTTCATTAACTCCTAAATTGAATATTTATACTAGTAAACTGTCATCGGAAGAACTATATATTCTTAATCTGTGCATTTACATATTCACAGGCATCTGATCCAGTAACATGCCCGTTCTTCAGATGCTATGAATTGCTACATTTTATACAAATAAACTTAGGTATATTTTCGTACTTACTTAGTCTTCCTCAACTATTGTAAAATATATGTGCAAAATGACAGACTCACCTATAACAAAAAGAAATAACTTTTATTAGGATATCATAAGCAAACAAATTTACTGCTTGCAAGTATTAGTAGTTAAAGTCAGAGACTTATACTAAAATGTAAAATATCGGTATTTTCCGATTATACTTTCATAACCTTTATAGAAACCGAAATCCACTGAGATAAACGTTTCTATTTCTATTTCGTATTTTCTTATTGTTCCTTATTATGTTGCAAGTGTTATACTGGAACCAATACATGTAGTACAGAAATTACTGTAAGAGTAAGTACAACCAATCTGTACCATTTCTATAATTTGCGAACGGAAGATTGGAACAATGAAATCGAATATTGTATTATTTTTACACTCTACTGTCATATTTGTATATCAACTGTAGCATACAGTATAACATGTATCAATGTAAGAAAAAGAAAACTACATTCCACGTATAGTTTACCTTACACTAAAATGGGATAATATACTTACAATAGTGATGGAGGTGGAATAATACCGGCATTTATGTTTCTTCTCGGTATCGTAACAATATTCGTATTCCGGTAATAATCAAGTACGGTAATATATTAGTATCAATATAGTTTTTCTGGCATAATATCGAAATTATATTGGTATTCAGTCCCTGGTTACAGCCTCCACTCAAATCTTAACACATTTAAAATAATATTATTTAATGACTGTAGGTATAATATGCTAACAATTTATCCACAATTAAATGTCGATATGACATATCAACTTCTTTAAATTATAAAAGTATAATTATGTTTTAGAATGTTTCTAGAAAAAGTTGAATATAAACCTTATACATGAATAAATTTCACACGCTTTATTACGAAAAAGGAAACGAAAAACAATTCATATAGCAGAACAGATAGAACTATTATTTACCCCGTTCAAAACGTGCAGCGTTCGACCCAACAAATTGTATTCGCTTCGCGAGAAATGTAATGTAGCGAACAAAACATACACGTGTTCGTTCACATCCATATATGTATGTATATATATACGTTATTCTAGCTCACAGTCCAATTGAAAAGTATCCGTATAGCAATCAGGAATAATTGCATTTCTAGGATTCTCGACTGTATACATGGTAGTATTACATAGTGGCGGATGTGAGCGAATCTCATAACTGGCTACACGTACACACAGCATCGATTGGAGCTGGGTCGGGTATTCACTAGTTCATTTTCATAGTTTTCAGTTTTTCTACGACCTGATCGACAGATACAATGGCCACGCCTACAATATAACCATATTTTGTTAAGAAAATTTTAAATGCTTCAGATATAAAATCTGAGGAAGAATTTCAAGAAAATTACATGTATGCGGGAAAAGGTATAGAAAACCTCAGCAAAGCCACATAGTACGAAAAGATGAGATATTACTTTATAAAAGTTACTAGCAGCAGAAGTAGAGGTTATTCTAGTAAACGTGTCACTAAAGGAAGTTAAAAGAAATCCTTATCATTTGCTTGATCGTTTATTAGTCGAATGAATCATTTAGAGATTTTATTTAAAATTTTTAATTTATGCATAAAATTTGTATCTTTAAAGTCAATCATACAATTCTTGTTCTCTTTTTATATGTTAAGTGTATCTTAGTTTGTTTCCAATTTTATATGTTCTGTAATTAAAGTCTGTTAGCGACCGTCGCTAACACGGTTTATGTCACGGACGTGCGTGAAGGACTAGTTTAGAGATTTGGGATTTTTCGTTTTCAGTTCGCATGTGTTCTTAGAGTTTAATATACTTCCTGGCGAGAGAAGGTGATTTACGAGTTAAAAACTACGAGTTTCTAAAAAGTCGCTCCTCTCGTCCCTCAACAGTCGTAACCGTGCCATAAACAGGGAAATTCCGAAGGGTAGCTGGACACGTGCGTCTAACGGTTAAGATAACGAAGGTCCGCTACCTAGAAGAATTTCCCCGACGTTCTCAAACGTCTTCGCCCCCGCACGAGCACCGCAACACCCCTCTCTATGTGAGCACGCTAAAACCGCAAAGAGATGTGCCTGCGTTTAGTTATGTCCGCTGATTGGTGACTGCCAAAAATTGAGAAGGAACCAATCAGCGGATAATTTATAAAATAGGAGAGTTGGCGATCAGCAGCGAAGATCGCCAACGGTCACTTAGAGTTAGTCAGTCAAACAGTTCACTTAGAGTCAGTAAGAGTAAGAGTTAACAACACGTTCAGGTGTCAATGAGGACCCTGAACACAACTAAGAGTGAGCAACACGTTCAGATGCCAATAAGGACCCTGAACACAACTAAGTAAGAGTTAATCAGTAGAGTCAGAGTTAGTCATCATTAGAGTCAACACGTTCAGGTATCATTCAGGATCCTGAACATGACTAAGAGTTAGGCATCACTAGAGTCAACATTCACTAGAGTCAGAGTCAGCACATGTCAATTAGGACCCTGAATACAACTAAAAATAGAGTTCAGTAATAGTCAGCATTTCAGAACGTTCAGGCGTCATTCAGGACCCGGAACACATTTCATCATAAGGCATAACACAGCACAATAGGCAGTGGTGTGCAATATTCCTGAGTTTTCTTACAAAAAGTAGATAATTCACAAATTCTACAATATCCAGACAATTTGGATTCATGCAGCGCATTTTACATGAAATTTATGGTCATTTGTTTCATTTCTTTATTTACAGCTATTCTGACATTCCGTTCATTAAAAAACAAAATGGATATCCAATATTCCTACGATTTCCACTATTTTTTAAGGCGTTTGACTTTATAATGTACATGCTAGATTGATTCTTTAACAGCTTGCTACTAGTTATGTCAATTCTAAAGACGCCATCATATGAATGGGTTTCCTTTACAAGTTGCATGTTACAATTTGAAAATATTCTTCATCCTTCAAAGAGAAATTTCATATAAAAGAAAATAAAAAATTGTTAATAATTTTTAACATTACAAAACGATATTTTGCATTTAAAAAAAGTAGAATAGTTTAAATCCCCTACATTAAACTGGAAAAGAATCTCAATTTGATAAATAGTTCCTAAAATGTAAATTCGTTAGTATGGGCATCTTTCATAAAATATTTATTGAAGTAAGCAAAAATTGTAAAATTCAAATATATACATTTTTCGAAACCAACAAAAAATGACGTAGAATGTTTCACAGTAAGTAATTCAACACATTCCCTTGTTGAAAAAAGATTTGTTCATACAACATATGCACATGAAAAAGCTAAATTATCCTAATTTTCTTCAAGTTAATTTCAGTCATGGAGAAGTGTCAAGACAGATCTGCAGCACCTCAGATGGATAATTTAATGAGAAGATGACTCTGCTTTAATTTTTGCTGCGCCCTTTTACTTGTCATAGTGTATCTAATGGTAACGCTTTTTAACCCTTTCTTAGTGTCAGAAAATGGCGAAGAATGAGGGAAAACAATACAATTTATTAGACGATAACTTATTTTCTGTGTTGTAACATTTTTGTATTTTAATGACTGGATACAAAATATACGTAATTTTATCTATTCATACGTGATAAATTTTAGTAGTTATATTATATATTATACAACTTAACTTTTATAGTGCCGTATTTGGTAGCTTGCTCGAATTTTACAGGTACTAAGCTGCGAAAGGGTTAAGATTATAGATATCACTTGAGGTGCACCTTTTGGCTGTGCCGACAGCGACACTATCCGTTTCGATTTTCCATCTGACCATGACGGAAGGTGATAATATTTAGTGATTTATTATAAGGTTACCCCACAATTAAGCTTTTGCGGACGAAGCAAAGCGATATTTAACGAATTTTCGTTCAATTGCACACCCTTTGAGGACAGAACTTTTCTTGAAGTATTCTTGTTTAATTATTTGCAGCAACGACTATTGACGATATCAATTTGAACTTCCTGCTTTAAAAACTGGCATGTATTTAAAAAAATCAAGAAAAATTGGGTGGCTATTTGCGACACCCGTCCGCAAAGGTTTAAATGCTTGCAACAAATTTAAGGCAAATCTAATGGTTACAAGTCATATAATCTGAAACAACATATAAAGAATATGTGACATAATTGCAGATAAATATTGTTAAGATACCAAATGGTACTGTTTTTTGTAAATAAATAATACTACAATACATGTATTATACACATATAATGTATACAAATAGTTCATATATGGATAAATAAATTCATTGGTAATTTTATAACAATAGAGATAGTTTTTAATGATTCCTATATTAGCAATGGAAATTTGTTTATCTGCCATGTTACAACCTGGATGGTATTGTAAGAAAGACATATGGAGAAACAACACGTTGGAATATACATTTCTTTACAAATTAGGCAAATATAGAGAACTACGTACGTATATTCTCACTCAAAGACGAAGGGAGCATTCATTGTCAAAGGTAAGACAAAAGTCACTCTACAGAAATAGGTATGACTATGCACATATGGATGTTGTCGTGTGAAACCGTTACATATCCACATTTCACTTGTCGGGATATATCATACATCAGTGCAGGAAAGTGACGAAGAAAAAAAGATCTCATTCAGTCAATACATTTGACTTTCGCTATAGGTATGTACATAAGTAGGTGAGTGGAATATTTAGTCACTAACTAAGTCTTAATGTTCGCATAGACGAGATACAGAATAGGCCTATCATTCCAATACAGGCCTGACTAACATTTGGCTCTTCCCCAACTAATCTCCACTATTTGGCATCGGACATCACTCACGCCATCACTCATGGCATGACCGGTAAATGCACAGCCTTTGTTTTTACGCGAAGAAACGATACGATATTGTTTCTCCATTTTGCGCGAGTCTACCTATGTGTTTGTAACAAGGTGCAAGGAGTGGAAATTGGCTAGATGAGTAGTGGAGACATGTGGCCCAAGGCTGAAAGAAGTTAGCGGAGTTAGCCAGGCCTAATCCAATGTATTTTTCCGTCACACGGTTTTGGGGTCACGAGAAACCATTACCATTTTCATTTTTATCTTTTCGATTATGTGAAATCTATAGCTCTTACGTTTGCTTTCACATTTTTCGTATTAAAACACTTCAAAGGTGCTTACATTCCTTGTCATGTAATAAAACGGAAGATATCCTTTTGAAAATTCTGATTCCTGTAGATTTTTGATATTTCAATGCATGGAACACGAAGTCTCATAAGATGATAGGGCTATTTTGTACCCCGCGTTTGATGCTCGTAAAACAACAGTTCAAAGTCTTATAATCTACTGATTTGGCAAGGATCATCGCTTGATATCGCCTAAATTTGCTATCAAATAGGCAGAGATACAACCAAATTATTAACTGGCTAATGAAAGATGGTGCACGAATTTAGTCTTGACCGGTTTAATGCTCGTGTTATCTTCCATCATTCTTTACCTAGTAACTACTGTGTTTTCTTATTCAGCGTGTCAACATTGCTTTGGAACACGTAAAGGGGAGATATCATTATTTGTATGTACTGCATACATATGTAGATATGTACTTCGACAGCAACAACGGTTGCAAGGGACAGTGAAAGAAAGAGAAGGAGGAATCTGAAAAAGGAAAAAGTCGAATCAAATTACAATGTGTGACAACACTAATAGAATGAAACGAAACTATTTTACTTTTGGTTTCTTATAAATGGACATTTTTACTAACATATCTTTAAGTTCTTCCTGATTAAAATGAGTCCAAACATGATGTAATTTGGATTATATTTGATTAATGAATGTTAACGTTCTTTTCATTGTAGCTTAAGAATGATGCAAATTACATCATGTTTAGTTCCATTATAAGCAAGAACATCTCGTGAATATATTAATAAGATATGTTTTATAACAAATGCCAATGCAACTAATAATTTTTTACTTTATCATTAGATCCACTGTACGAAACAGTAGATTATTTTGACTCATTCACAGTTCCCAAGTAATTATTGGCTGTCGAACTTGAAATTGCCCCTGCTTGTAACAATTTCGCAAAATGTAGAATGTATTTGCACATTAATCACAAATATCATACGTTGTGCATGTCATTTGCTATTTGGAAAATGTCGCAATACAGTAATACATGAAACATGTAACTTTTCAATAACTTGCACAGACCATTTCACGTTAAATCGATCAATTTTTAACCTCGATGCCAGGGATTTTGTTTAAGCTAAAATATGTTACAATCGATGCAAAATTAGGGGACTAGGTAGGGACAGGGTAAAGTTATCATATTGTCGTTGGCAAAATTGTTTACAAAATACGAAGCTTTGGATTTCACAACATTTATCCATTTTTAGGGAACTACGCTACACTTTATAATTTGTATGTCAGAAACCACTTTCCGAGTTGAGTCGTTTTTTGTAGTTTTAAAGTAGGTAGATAATAATTAATTTTATTTACACTGAAAAACTAATTTTGTAATGTCAAAAATTATAAAGAAATTCTTATTTAGCAAAGTTCGCATTGGACGTTGGAGGTCTCAGTAAGAATTCAAAAAAAGTATGACTATATTCTTTGAAGTTTCAACTACAAAATGAGTAATTTTGGAATATTGTAAGTCAGCGACCTCGAGCAGTACGAAGGGCTGACAAGATTGTATTATTAGGAAAGCTATATAGTACATGAAATAACATATCGCTCAAAAATATAATTTATTACAGTTCTTTACGTTATGGTATGAAATGTTTTTTCTTTGAAACATAATTTCTCGTAATGCTTACGAGTAATACAGTTAAATCGAAGAGATCTATTATCGACGAATACACTTCGGCAATACAACAAATCTTATATTTGTATTAAAGGAAAAAACGGGAATAGCGTGGTAGTCAAGAAGTAAAAGCTTAATCGAAAACGGTTATCGTAGGGTAAATCTTAAGGGGGTAGACTCACAGTAAAACAGAGTGTCGAGGTTACCGGCAAAATGAGGCAAAATTATGGGTTTGCGGGGTTCGACTTTTTGCCCTCATATAAGAGAATTTTGGGTCGAAATACGGCTCATTCGAGAGAGGAAGCTTCAATGCAGTGCGCTCTGGTCGTCATTTGATCCGATTATGTTGATCCTCAATAATATGAGCGTGGTAATGTGGAGCAAAAATTTACAGTTTGACAGCCGCCGAATCTAAGCAATTATCGTATACAAAGAGAATGTTCTCAATAAAATGCGGACCAGAGCGCACTGCGTTGAAGCCTCCCCTTTCAAATGGGCTATCGTTCGACGCAAAATCTTCTCATATAAGAACGAAAAATCGAACCCCGCAAAAGCATGCTTTCCCGTGTGATTTCGCCATAGTGATGAAGATACAGAGCAAAAACATGTAAACTTTAGTTCAGCTGTTCTCCACGAGAAGGCGCCATATCGGGAGGACATAACTTCTGAACTAAACTTGATACGTATTTTGCTCTGTTTTATTGCCAATATGGCGAAGTCATCCGAGAAAGCATGCCTTTACCCGATACAACTTTTCGACCTTATATGAGAATCTTTTGAGTCGAACGATAGCGCATTCGAAAGTGGAGGCTTCAACGCAACGTGGTCAGGTATTCATTTCGTGCAGATCATTCTCTCCGTATCAAAAAAATGCTTAGATTCGGCGGCTGTCAAGCTGTCACTTTTTGCTCCGCCTCACAAAGCCCATATTACTACATATCAACATAATTTAACCATAAGACTACCTGACCACGTTGCGTTTAACCCTCCCCTTTCGAATGAGCCGTATTTCGAGCCAAAATTCTCTCATATAAGGACGAAAAGTTGTATCAGGCAAACCCACATTTTCCGCCGATTTTGTCTGTAAAGTCAACTCTCTGCCATGCCTGGGACTACCCCCCTAAGGAGGTAGTCGCAGATTTCATAGGCATCGTAGATTTCGTTACAGTCAGATCATTACCTACAAGCATGTGACTGCCTGACGAATACGAGGCGGAGCCACTTTCGATTTCTTTCACGAATGCGTAAAGTAATTCGTAACTGTTTATTGTGCGAAAGCGGGGCAAGGAGGAAATTGTCTCAAGGCAGCAGCGTTGCGATGAATCAACGGCGGTGTTGTCGCGTTGCCGCCGTGACAATTCATCGCAATGATTGCACGAGAGTGGTTTGTTGTTCGACTGTGAAGTCCACACGAAATGGTTTGGTCAGAATTTCGCGCCCCACACAAGTCAAATTTTTTTCTCTAAGATTTTCTTTTTCAATTCTTGACTACATGATAATATTGTTTTCTTCTCCAGTTTTACTATCCATTTATCATGTTAATTATAGAATTATTTAGATTCTTCGACACCTAATAAATAAACTGTAATTCAATAGTACTTATCAGTAATAAGTGGAGTTGACTTGAAGTAAAAGTGCATCGCATCACTCCATATATCTATTTGATCTAGGAAATGCGAAGTAATACCCATAAGTAGAAGAATCCGTGGCTACAGGAACGATCGCGTAAAATATGCTCCTAAATCATCTCTATATATACTTCAGAGTACCATATTATTAAAATATCGTTCACATGCTTTTAAATTATTGTTACTTATTTGCATAGTATAGTTAAGAATTGAACAAAATGTAAGAGAAAACAATTTTACTTGTGCAAGGCACGAACTTATGACCAAAATGTTTTGTACGTGTTTTACAGATTCACATCATAGTTACTCCGTCAATGTAACCATTGAAATCAATTTTCTAACTTCGAAATACAGAAATGTGAAATAGCTTCAGATAAATGATAAGGGAAGTCATCGAACTCAAAAATTCTGAAACTCGATGCACAAGTAAGTACTGTAGGACCCAGTAATACTAATCTATCTTTCGTCCGTGTTAATTTTCATTTTTAGGGAGTGAAATCAATCCCCAAAGTTTTAGCATTTCTTAGTTTTCTCAGTATAATTTTATAATGGTAAGACATACGACAAAACTTCAAAAGAATAAATTATTTAGTTTTCTTATAATCTACAACCCTACGACAATAAAAGTTATCCCTATCGTCCAATTTGTTTTAAAGAAACAAATTATTTGTATTTGTGCATAACAGTAAATTATAGAAATGATTATTATATACTAAAAAGTATCCATTTTGAGCGATCTAACGAAATATAAAATAATTTTTTTGTTTGCGTTTTTGTTAAAAACAATTAATTACCGTTATACGCATCTTGCTATGTTTTTGGTCGATTCTTCATTCTATTTGCATTTTTCACCCCAAAATATGTACTTTCTGTTTTACTTCATGGTCGAATATATATTCTATACTTAAAAATTTATATAAAAAATTGTATTACACGTGTACATAAAGTATATTGCAAAAACGCCTGTTCTCGAGTGGTTATCGCGATCATCCTCTCCCGCATATCAAATATTGCTTTACTTCTTACATATCTATTTATTTATTTAATGCAAATATTTTCTGAACATACATATACATGCTGATTATGGGTGAAGAGCTTTTTGCACGTTTGAGAGGAAGAGCCTGATCATGATGTTTCCGAATAATCAGCCGAGAACAGGCGTTGCAAGAAGTTCCATATACACGTGCAATAAATTTTTTTAAATAAATCTTTCAGAATGGAATGTATACTAGACCTTCAAATATGATAGAACAGACTTACTTTATGGTGAAAAATACAAACAGAGTGATGAGTCGAACAAAAACGTAGGTATATACGAATAACGGTAATTAATTGTTTTTAACAAATATGTAAATAAAAAAAATGATTTTATTTTACATTTCGTTAGATCGTTTAAAAAGAATACCTTTTGGTATATAATATAACCATTTCTATCATTCACCGTTATGCTATAAAAAACGAAGCATTTGTGTATTGAAAACAAATTGCACTATGAGGACACCTTTTATTGCAGTAGGGTTGTAGAACATAAAAAGCTGAACAATCTATCCCTTTATAGTTTTGTCCTATCCCTTACCATTACAAAATTATAGTCAAAAAATTTAGAAAAGGACTAAAACTTTGGCGGTTGATTTCACTCCCTAAATGTGAAAATTAACACCAACGAAAAATAGCTTTGTGTTACTGGGGTCTTACACTTCTTGTTTACCAGTTTTCGAATTTTTGCATTTGGTAACTTCCCTCGTGAACTTACAACTTTTTCTGTTTATGTATTTTCCTTCCGAATGTAGAAATATTAAAAATCACGTACGGTACTCACTGCATAAGGGACATAAAAATTTGAAGTAACGATTGCTTTTTCGCGTTAAACACCTTGGAAAAGTTAGTTTTTGATTTTTTGAACTACGGTGCACTTTTTCAGAAAATAAAAAAAAAATTGGGATAATAGTGTGTTATTACGATAAAAGTATAAATGTAGTGCTCTTACAATTTTACTACGAAATATGCATTTTTCAGATTTTTATCGGATTCTTCATTTTTTACATCGAAATTTTGTAGCAAAAAAAATCCGAAAACATTCTTCAACATATATTACCATATATAACTTTTCGAAATTTGAAATAAATGATTATACAACTACATTGTGCTCTGTCTATAAGTGTACCGTGGACGCGTTGCGTCTACAAGCATCGCCGTTCGTCCTGCTTTTCTATGCATAAACATATCGCGGTGACGTTTGCTGGGCTCAAAACAAAACGAGCGGCGAACTGTTCCAGAGGTGGACCGCGTCGGTAATACACATGCAGACAGGCTTCAATGCGTAGTAGTACAGCGAGCTGCTGCTACACTCACGTCAACTCTCATTTGGGCTTTAGGATTAGACGCCTCCTCGTGGAGAACAGCTGAACTAAAGTTCACACGTATTTTGCTCTCATCATCATTATGGCGAAATCATACAGGAAAGCATGCTTTTGCGGGGCGCAACTTCACGTCCTCATATAAGAGAATTTTTGGTCAAAATATAGCTCATTCGAAAGGGGAGGCTTCAACGCAGCGCGCTCTTGTCCTCATTTCATTGAGAACATTCTCTTTGTATAAGAAAATTGCTTCGATTCGGCGGCTATCATGCTGTAAATTTTTGCTGCATATTACAACGCTTATATTACTGAACATCAACATAATCGGATCAAATGACGACCAGAGCGCGCTGCATTGAAGCTTCCCCTTTCGAATGAGCCATATTTTGACCCAAAATTCTCTATAAGAGGACATGTAGTTGCGCCCCACAAACCAATATTTTTGGTCCATTTTGTCGGTGTCCTCAGTACTCTGTTTTACCGTGAGTCTACCCCCTTAAGGCAGGGCTCTGAAACCACTATACGGAAACCGATACACTATATGCGTGTATGTCAGGACGGAGATTATAAAAAAACAAGAAAAAAAATCCGAACGATCCACACCCCAAGGTCACTTCTCTGAATTAGATACGGAATACTTGGTGTCTCTGAATTAGGAATAATTATAGATTTTCAAAAAGACGTAACATAATACATTCAACTTCAATTTCGAGATGACGACTGCTTTATGAAAGTAGGTCCATAGTATTCATATGAGATCGATATTTTGATGGGCTCTTATCGGTGGAGTCAGAGGTGTTGTCTGCCTCACACGCGACTGCTTTGAGTTTGTAATAAAGAATACCGTCGTTTTCTTCTTTCCCGCGAAAGAAGCCACGTCTTTTAGAGGTAGATGTCAGTAGAGATGAAGAATACTCTATTTCAAACACCGAGGATCAAAACATTGCATTTTTTATTCCTTCTTGCGACTATGCTATAGCTTGACGATGAGGTAGGTAGATGTGAAATATAAAGAAAAGAAGGTTTGTCTCGAAATCGATGGTGAGAACACTGAGCAAATTCACCTAATATAAGCTAACGACGTTCAAAGATAATGAAATCTATTAATGTAAGTCTTTCAACCGGCTTACCATGTCGTGAACACAAAAATCGAAAAATAACGGTATTTATTTCGGTTTTCAGTAATATATCAGTTTCGGTATTCATCCATTTCGGTATTATATTGGTTTTGGTATAGATTTTCTGGCATAATATCGGTATAAAAATTCTAGCGGTTTTAAGTCCCTGGCTCGTTCAAATGAATAAATTGTCATTTTTCAAATATATGATTATATTGCTAAAAGTCAAAACGCATATTTTAGTAATATTAAGGAATCAATTGATCTTAGAGAATTTATTGTAGTCGATGATTTTTCAGAAAATTACGGTTTGGTTATACAAAATGAGGTACGAAATTGGCATTGAAATTATAAACAAGATACGCTTCATCCATTTGTTATAATATATACAGCAAGAATATAAGGCAATTTTATTATAATTGCAGAAAGTTTAGAATATAATGCAGCTACTATTCTTATTTTTTAAGAGCGATTAATAAAATACCTTCGTGTTGTACTTCTGGGTAATATTAAGAAAATAATTTACTCTTCTATCGGAGCAGCTGTTCAATGTCAAAATAATACAAAATTGTTCAATTCGTTATATCCGTTTAAGAATTTCGATGTTTCCACTGAATGACACTTCCTTGTACCAGCACATGGCAGAGGACAATGCTATGGAATTGGAGAAACAGTTAAACGACTGGCAATGCGTATAAGTTTACAAAGATCACTCAATAATCCAATTCTTGCACCGCTACAGTTGTTTGGTTAGGCGAAAACATGTTTTAAAAATATGTCATTTGATTATGTAAGTCAACCTGACTATACCGAAAATATTTTAGCTAACAAGTTCGCTTTGGCATAGCATCAATTGCAGTAAAACCTTTCAACGCTTTCTGCCACCGTTACGTAAAGAAATTAGAGATCTCCATTTCACGTGTATCTGAAACACACGTGTGCACGTGTAGTTATCATATCCGTGTTAAAATCCGTGTACTATTTAAGACACCGGTGTAAAGGTGGACTCTAATGTGTGAAAGACTCAGAAAAGGCAAAGAAATTAGAGGTCTCACTGGTTGCGGAACAACCTATTACAGAAAGCTAGAATATTTAAAACATAGAAAACTGAAAGAACCATTGTAGATGGCGACAAGACATGACATTACAAAGGAAAACATAAATGCAGAAAATTAAATCTGTGAGATGTGCTGAGGCTAAACAAGTCTAGATTCCGTTTCGACAGTTAGAAAATCGTGCTAAGAGGTCCTTAGAAATGTGGGACGTTTTACGCGGACGTTTATGGTCCACTGAATGCAGTTACATAGAATGAAAGAAGATATTGCATAATGTTCGTAAACGAATACATGAACTTAGCAATGGTGTGCCTGATTAGCTAGAAATGTGAACGTTTGGAAAAATTGAGAAAGTATGTGGAAACACACATTCGAAGAAGTAGAATTTGAGAATCGGTATGTTAAAATCTGACAACAGAGGTGAGTAAGGTAATCGTACCAGTATCTGGCCATGTTAAAATTTGACTCAGTACCTGGACACCCGTATGATTTACATTGGTATCTAGTTACTGAGAAAGATCTTAAGGAACTAGACTCCAATGGCGGCGCAAAACAAAAGAGAGTTGACATTACCGACAACATTAGGAGAGAAATACATGTTGCGGTAATTACGAGGCGCGATTTTACTGCTTTATATCCGAAAATTTTGAGTCGCAAGGTGGTTCATTCGAAAGGAGAGTCTTTAACGCAGCGCGATCTCGTCCTGGTTACATTCAGAACATTCTGTCCGTATTAAAAAATGTTTCGATTCGACGGCTGCCAAGCTGTATAAATAAAATAATCATGCCGAAACAGAGAATTATTAATGACGCTGAAAAGAACGGCGAGACCAATGAAGGAAAAATGATCACCACAGAGTAACTAAAGGAAATCGCAGAGAGCGATGAAGAAGACCCGGTGGAAGAGATTAAAGTGATAAATGAAAAAACATAACGAAGAAGAGACATTATACCTGAGAGACTGAAAAGCAACAGGACAGCTCCAGTTAGATACGCAATTGAAACCTTTTTAACCTACACAGAAGCTACAACTCGAAGTGACCGGTCGAAGTGGCTGGAAGCTGTTGAAAAATAACAATACATGAGAGCTTACCGACAGAGCAGGCAGAGGGAAAGAGAATTTTAAGTAGTATGTAGGTGTTCAGAATTAAAGACGATACAAGCTATAAGTCTAGGTTGGTGATGAGAAGTTGTGAACAAATGTGAAAAATCTTCTTCTATGAAAATATCTACAGCTCAGTTGTCAACAGTTGTGCGTCAAAGATAATGCTCGAACTCGTCACAGCAAAAAACTATCGCCTAGTCAAACTCTACGTGAAATTTGCCTTCTTTTATGATGAATGTTGGGAGGATATCTGCATGTATCTATCGAAAAGTTATAACACAGAACTTAACAAGGCCTGTAAGTTAAGGAAGCTTTTGTGTGGGCTTAAAGAAGCTTCTTTGAAGTAGAATCAAAAAATTTCCAAAGCTCTGCGATAGAAGAAATTGGTACAGCGGAACACAGAAAGAAACACATTTAAAAGAAACAACAGCACGCTAACGTTAGAGCAATGTGTGTGGACGGCGGCATAGTAACGACTGAGAAGCAAGAAGAAATCAACGATTCGCCGAAGAAACTCTTTCGAGAATTCAACATAAAAATTGACATCAAACCCGTTACAATGAATATTCTTCCAAGCAAAACTTATTTACACCAGAGGTTCTTAAACTTTTTTATTCGCAACCCCTTCTGCTAAATAAAATGTTGCTACATACATATGTAGGGTCATACAATAAAAAAAACAAATAAAACAGCGATTGTCTGGTAATCGAAATGATTTTCGTAATTATCTTTACATACTTATATTTCAAGAGTTGACAGATAAACAAGTAGATTGCGACTATCTATGCTTTCATCGAAAATCTAAGGCTACCAAAAAGTGCAGAATGAACATAATCTCCGTAACTATACAAGTTTGGGTATAGTATACAACCGCGAATTGAAGTCTAACTTCTTCAAAATTATTTCTAAAAATACGAATTCGCATAAAAATCCGCAGTCTAATTATACATTGAAGGGATACTCTTTGTGCAGAATTGTTAAAGTCCTCGCGATCCCCCTAACAAGGAACCACATTCAAGTGGCAATTGCTAATTTTAATGAAATTTATAGGGTAGATAGTTCTTAAAAAAATATTTGACATATATTTTCTTTTATCAGCCATGATCCATGGTAAGAGGATGAAAGCAACCCCTAAAGTTGGGAACCGAAACACATTTTTGGAAATATCTCGGGATTTAGTTGTTGTAGGACAAAAGTTTATTTTCAAAATGTGTTTTCAAATGCCAATGCCGACCAATAGGGAAATTTACAAAAAGAAATAATTTGTTTCCAAAATATATTTAAAAAACTACTTTTATTACCATGTCTCTTGTTAAAATTGAATCAATTTTTGTGTAGCTTTATGTGTGCGAAGAGTGGGTAAAAATAGGCGATACGTGTTTTTGGATTTTTTTTGTTTCTTGCCATATAACAAATTTTTAGACGGAATGGGTATAGCCGGATAAGAGGGGCAAAAGTGTCTTTAAACCAAATTAGACTTGTGACATATTATTCGGTAACATACCCAAAGAAAATGTTTCACACCAAGTTTCAACCCTTTACCTCGACCTGGTTGGTAGTAAAGGACAAAAAATGAAATATCAGATTTTGCCATATTTGTCCTACTTAATGGCAAGCAAAAATTCTGAGAAAAATCTCATATATCAAAAATATGGTGATATATGTTGGAGAATTCAATCATAAATTCAATCAATCCAACCATATTTATTAACGATAAGTACTATTAAAACAAACTTCTTTTATTTATTAGGTGTCACAAGAGCTAAATAATTCTATAATTAACAAATCATATGGATAGTAAAACCGTAGGAGAGAACAGAATTGTCATGTAGTTACGAATTAAAAAAAAATATAGGAAAAGAAAAATTAACTTGTGCGGGGCGCTAACTTACGACCAAAATAATTATTATCAGATTGCTGTTGGGACTAGTCCTGTTGAAACTAGGCCGTTTGGTTTCCGGATGTATGCCGCGTCTTTTATCAGTGTTGTGCCGACGTTTCAACCGACATTTCATGCCGTAGTATCAGACTCACAGTCAGACCTTACAACCACTCTGCCAATCTTTCCATCAAAATCATACTTCTTACTTTAATATATAGAGAAGTGAAATAGTGTCAGTTGACCGAATCTATTATTTCTGTTATTTATATCTTATTCTTCTGTATGTAGAAATATTAAAAATCACGTAATGTACTCACTGCATGAAAGGCAGATAACATTTTACAGTAAGAATTGCTTTTTCGCGCTAACTACCTCGACAAAATTGATTTTTAATTTTTTTAACTACGGCGCACCTTTCCAGAAACTCTGAAAGATATTAGAGACAACACTTATGATAATATATTGTTATCGTAAAAATATAAAAGTAGTGCTCTTACAATTTCACTAAGAAATCTGCATTTTTTAGATTTTTATAGGGGTTTTTATTTTTTACACCTAAGCTCTGTAATAAAAAAATCCGGAAATATTCTCCAACATAGATCACCATATTTTTGATATGTGAGATTTTTCTCAGAATTTTTGCTTACCTTTAAGTAGGACGAATATGGCAAAAACTGAAATTTCATTTTTTGCCCTTTACTATTCCCCAGATCAAGGTAGAGGGTGGAAACTTGGTGTGAAAGGTTTTCTTTGAATATGTTATTGAATGGTACGCCACAAGTCTAATTTGATTCAAGGGCACTTTTGGCCCCCTTATCCGGCTGTACCCTTTCCGCCTAAAAATTTGTTATATGGCAACAAACAAAAGATTCCAAAAACATGTATCGCCTATTTTTCTCTATTCTTCGCACACATATAACAACACAAAAATTGACTCAATTGTAACAAGAGAAGTGGTAATAAAAAGTAGTTCTTATATATATTTTTTAAACATATTATTTCTTTTTGTAAATTTCCCTATTGGTCGGCATCGGCATTTGAAAACTCAAATTTTAAAAAAAAATGTTTGTCTCAGGTCCACTAGATCCTGAGATATTTCCAAAAATATATTTTCGGTCCCCAACTTTAGGCGCTGTTTTCACACTCTTACCATGGATCATGGCCGATAAAAGAAAATATATGACAAATATTTTTTTAAGAACTGTCTACCGTATATATGTCATTAAAATTGGCGTTCGCCACTTGAATATACTCCCTTGCAAGTCTGTTATGCGACTCCTTGGGACTCGCGACCTACAGTTTAAGAAGCTCTGGTCTACAGGATGAAAGTAAAAGCTTGATCCCATCAGTTAGCCACACACGCAAAGACTATTTAGGCGCCGATCGTAATAACTAGATTACGGAAGTTTATGCAAATGCGTAGTTTTATAGAATTACATCAAACATGTGATACCTTGATAGAAATTTGTTTCGTGATGAAAAAGTAATAATGTGTAGCAGGACACAAGGAAAAAGGAAATAAATATAAATGTCTTTCTTTCTCAGCGGTCTTTATTTGACTACCTGGCTTCTTTTGTTCTGGAAGATTCGGCAACCTTCGGAGAAAGAAATGAAACGCGCTATATTCGGCCTGTCGCCTAACTGCGGCGATCGTTCCAAAGGTCGCATACAACTCGGCTAATCCTGACATTTTAGCTGTCTCGGCTAAACCACACAACACTGTAGCTTCTTACATTCACGCAGGTATATCCGTACTATCCAATATATACATACCTAATACCTGATAAACACATACATATCATACTAACTAATAACATAAAATAACGATCATGCCACCTTAATTATATCCCATTCTTATACTATCTATTTACATAAGACCATTTGCGGATTACCTAATTATTATACACTTATACGGCGACATATAGTCTCATATTGTCCTGTCGGTTGAAAGGTTTACCACATCCAAGACAATAAAATTTCATTTTACTATGCACTGCCATAGGAGCAATCAAATGAGACTGTTG
This sequence comes from Eucera pruinosa, assembly GCA_028830335.1. NCBI lineage: Eukaryota > Metazoa > Arthropoda > Insecta > Hymenoptera > Apidae > Eucera > Eucera pruinosa. The sequence continues at coordinate 1,205,113 of JAMYCR010000008.1, read as the reverse complement.
ACCAAACGACTTTTCACAGACGCTACTTTTGTATTTTCTAATACCATTTACTTTAAGAAAGGCTCTTTCAGTATTTGGCTGCTCTTATATATATTTGGGCATAATATACATTTGTACTTTGCAGCAGAATGAACGTTTTGATTATTGTGAAGAGCTTCTCGCGACGTGACGTGTTGGCCACACGTTTCACATACATAATCTTGCACGTGGACAATCCTGTGATGCGTTTCTAATGGTTCTGCATTTGGCAAATAAGAGGAGCACAATTTACACATGACAGCCTTACTTTCTTATGTACACATATGTGCGCAATCTGCTTTTCGAATAAAACTCTTTGCCTCAGAGTTTACAACAAATATTCTTTACTGACTTGTGCGTAGCGTTGTGGTAGCTAAGTCTGTCGGCTTGACCTTGCAAAGTCGCAAAGTTTGCACTTATCTGGACGGGCACCTGTATGAGTATTAATATGCTCTTCCAACAACATAGCAGTTACATATCGGTTTTCGCAAAGATGGCAAGCGAATGGTTTAATCTTTAAGTGACTCTTCCTAATATGACAACGAACGTTACTAATAGTGATTGTGGCAAATTCGCATGCTTTGCATTGATAGGGTTTCATTTGCAATTGTCCCCAAGTATGTATTTGACACTTATCCATTTTGAGGTAAAGACTACCACAAATATTGCTACGCACATCCCTCTTATCAACTACCGGTATGTGTTTTTGTACTTCCTTCACATTTACGACTGACATATTCACCGTGTAATAAGTTTCAATAGCTTGCTTCTGTTCGTCGCTTATCGAATCAGAAGTTCTACCAAACGACCTGTCTTTACTTTTGTTCCTTCCAAAACTACTTTGACTATCTCGCTGAGACGATGAGTCCCCGCTGAAACTACATTCTAATTCGCTTTTAGTACTTTGATCTATTGCATCACTGCAATACCTGATCCTGTAGAATCTTCCAATGGTATCTTCATTTCGAAATCAACGCGATCAGTACAAGACTCCTTAGTTTTAGTGCAGTCTGATTTGTACAACTCATTGACGCGCTCAATGACCTCGGTGTCAATTTCCGGGTTGATCTTCAATTTCGTAGACACGGCAATCGGTTCCCCAATGCAAGGAATAAGCAATACAAGGAAAAAGGAAATAAATGTAAACGTCTTTCCTTCTCAACGCTCTTTATTCGACTGCCTGCCTTCTTTTGTTCAGGAAGGTTCGGCAGCCTTCAGAGAAAGAAACGAAACAGGCTGTATTTTGGCTATCGCCTAACTGCGGCAATCGTTCCAAAGGTTGCCAACAAATGTATCAAAAAAATATTTTTTATTTTGCATATGTTACATATTGCATGGGTTTTGTATATTCCGTCTATATATTTCGAATATTTTGCATATATCTTGCATATTGTGCATAAATCTCTCATATGTAAGATTTGTTTAAAAATTAGTGCGAGGAATTACTATATATCTTCAAAATTTCGCAATTGTGAACTATAAGAACTGCAATGTGATTTTTTCAACACATTGTCAAAGTGTCGAATGTCTATGCCGTTTTTATAAGGTCGATTATTTTTGCAGAATTTGTACAATTAATGAAAATATATAATAGAATGTATTAATTAAACACAGTTGAATGAATTTTTTTCATCTTTGTAAAGTGTGTATTATTAATATTTTCCTCGCATATACTTTGCATATATCTTGCATGTATTTTGTATATATGTTGCATATTCCTTGGATGTTATACCTGCATAAACGTCCGCAGTCTAGCTATAACACGATCTAGATTCAAATTATTGGTGGGGCAACACGAAGTGCAACAACAAAATCTTTTTATGTTTCATTTCATCGTTATGAAACTACTGTCAATACATTTGTGATATCTTTTTTTTTATTAAAATGAGACCAAAAACGATATAATTTGGAATATATCTTCTCATGTAGTAAATTATAGTAATTTATATTTCACTTTGTTTCTGATAAATTACAAAAATAAGGTGTTAATTATACTTTAAGTATTTATAGTAGTAATTACTTTGAATTACTTTTACGATATTATGACACAATAATTAAAACATATTTATAACGCATTGAATAATAATATATCGTAGCAAATATGTTCCGTAATTAATGTCCTTGCAGAAACAAATTAAAAAAAACGAATATTAACACACATCATAGTCTTAATCATAATTTTTCGTCTTGATCTGTGAAACTTCATTACTATGTGTAAGTTAATTAGTTGATGAAACTTATTACGCCAACAAATTTACACAAACAATCAGATGATCCAATGAATATAACAAATGGAGTATCATTTTGAAGCTACAGTGGATTAATTGAAGTCATCAAGATTGTTAAAAGAATAAGGCATGTTGTTCAAAAAGAAGATCGGTGGAAGGACCTTACAGCAACATAATATATATATCCTCACACGGCTGGCAACAATAATAATCGTGCTTAGCGAAGGACACTGTCTAGCTGCGACAGGCAAGTAGAACAGTAGACTTTGTTGCTGACGCTTCCTGGAAGCCCTGTGAATTGACACTGGCAATCGCGCGGATTCGAATATAACTCGTTTCTGCAGCGTGTATGCTCAATTCGTCGATTGTCTCGAACGAAGCACCACAAATGGAGGTTGTAAGGATTGCATTCCCAGTGATACCGTTACGAGTATTATCGGTTTGTTAAGAAAAATTACATTTCGGTATTATGAGTAATAATTACAGGTAATACCGATAAGCAGAATTTACATCTCTAAAGGAAGATCACAGTCAGTTGTAGAACATAAGCAACAAATTCCAATCGACAGTGATGTATTTGCCATGGTAAGGAAGGCAGACTAGGTCAATCAGCAAAATGCTGTAACATTTCTTCGTTGTAGAGTTATTTATTGTAGCATATCTCATTGTGTGAATTCACAAGTTTGCTTCATGGAAGGTACAAAAAAATGTAAAAAATGGTAAATAAAGTTTTTATTCTAAAATTTTGAATACATTAACTCTCAATGAAATTGTACGAGTATTAGGAAATTATTTAAATTCATATTACAGTCACTTCTCGACTTACGACGGGGTTCGGTTCCGCAACTTCAGACGTAAGTCGAAATGGTCTAAGTCGAATTTCATACAAAAATAAATAATATAATTATAATAGACATATGTACATCAAAATTAATAGCTTCTATTTCTGATTTTTAATTGTTAACTACATATAAGTAAATAATTATATATGTATATGATATATATTTGACGAAAACTATAAAAAATTCATACATTTTTTAAATTTTTTTATGAAATTTTTTCGTCGTAAGTGCGAATGGTCGCAACTCGAGGTGGTCGTAACTCGAGAAGTTACTGTACTTATGATTTCAATTATTCCAACTAGATCATATACATTTATATAAAAGGTATAGTAAAAGCCTCGTTCATTAAATGTGAATAAAATAAAATACGCGAAGATAGATACGAATGATATAGAATTATCATTTTACATCAATTATCATACCTTCATCTTAAAATATATAGATATCCATCTACATACATACCTACATACGATATACTCAATTCTTTTTAATAACTTATTTAGAACAGAAACATTTGAATAACTTAAAAATTACATAAAATAGATACGATTATTTGCTTTTATGGTAATTTTTGTATACATGTTAATTAACAGTTCAAAATTAAAAATGGAAAAAACAACTTTTATTTTATACTTTGTACTATATTGTACTCAACGAAAAACCAACAAAATCTTTAGCCGAACAACCCGAGAAAATTCAGAACTTCTGTATTCTTCGATTTTTTTAAAAAAGTTGTACCAATATACTTTTGATATTCTTCTGATTAGAATAACACCAAATACGATATCATTTGTATCATATTGATTCATGAATAGAATATGACAACTTACTTATTTTCACATGTTAAATAAATATGATCCGAGTTATATCATGTTTAGTCTTATTGTAATCAGAAAAGCGTCATAAATATATTGGTAAAATTTCTGTAAAAAAATTATTAACCACAAAAGAGTTTTATTTTATTCAAATCATTGCATTTTCCCCGATCTTACCTACATGGCTTCCATCTTTGCTAACTGACTCGAGTGCTCAGTACCTCTCTCTTGTTTTCTTTTAGTACTTTTCTACGTTTAACGCTTCCGTGAGTAAACAGAGAATCTTAAAATAAGTATGTTACGGTGCAACTTTTCACCCCAAGTTTGTAGCTAAAATCGAATACTCACTGTACAAGATAGGTTGCTAGGAAAAGAGTTACGCTGAAGTCATTACCTGGAGTTTCAATAACATCATTATGGTCATCGGACTGGTGAAGACCGTGGCATATGATCAGTCTTTATAACTGTGTCGCCGAAGATGGATCGGCAATCAATCAGACCCGCATTTCTCCCAGATGGTATAATTTGCGTGCCTCGCAAGGAGTTCCGTACAAGGAATGCGGGCCTGACTAGCTACAGGCTCAGTTTCGGAGATGCAATTGTGAAGATAGGCTACATGAATTTGCATCATTGGCCCAAACAATAGGAAGCCAAGAAGGATAGAAGAAACGTCGAAACGTACAGAGATACCACCTCTCTTGTTTTGACGCGGAAATTCCGGTTTCTCTAGAAATCTCCGGGCTCTAGTTTTACCAGGAATATCACCGTATTCGTTGAAAACATGATTTTTGATGAAATGAAAACAAAAAAATTGTTGGATTGTGCAACTTCTAACAAAGAATATCATTATCAAAATAAGATTTAAGATGAATTATTAATTTACGATAAATATTAAGCTTCCGTCAGTTTATAATCAGAAAATTTTATTAAGTTTCTCTTTGTTTATGATAAAAGTTATGTATATTTATATTTACTTTTCGGATTTAAACTTATTTAATAATAAATAATAAAGTGGATCAAATAAATTTCCGTACAATACGATTTAAAAGCTTTGAGCGTTAATATTTAAAAAATCATAATAAGTAAATGCTACGAATTTCTATTAATTTATTTTCATCCCTATTTACTTAAGATATGTATGGAAAAGTGTTATGATTGCGTTAATAGTTACCTTGTAAATGTATAGAGGTCAAACAAGTTTCTGATACGGAAACTTATTTGACACACTGTATGTTTGAAAAAGTAATCTGTTCTTCCTTACTAATTTATATTTTCATATATGAGATTTTATTAATATGACTTTTCTTCTGTTCTCTTAACATAATTCTCCCCCTAACTTCAACCTTTGTACATCATCTATTTCTTTTTAAAGTTTTGTCCATTGCAATGCAATACGTAATAGCATTTTCAACTTCACTGTGTATTGGGATACTAAGTAAGCTGCTACTACATCCTATCGTATCTTCATTTGTGTATTAAAAGCAGTACATGTTAACTTTTTCCATGCATCGCCGAGCATATAAATCCACTCCTCTCAATCAAGGTTTTTATAAAATTGTGAAACTCCCACGCTGTTATCATCAGCATAAAATCAACACCGTAATACATTCTTCCGGTAATGTCTTTTCAGAAGCAAATGAGGTACGTGCGTCAAAATATCAAATTTGTTAGAATTGCAATTTAAATACATACATACATATGTGAATCATTCTATGTTAGGATAATCAACGTTTCGGATATTAGATGTTTGGACAATCGACATTCTACTGTACTTTACTACCAGATATTTAATATCGTGATCTAGATCAATATTTTGCCATTTATTATCATTTACACTAATAATTAGTCCGTCTTTAACTCTAGAAGATGAATATTAAACTAAAACAACACTCAGATTCTAGTTAAAATTGTACTTATCACTTATCCTACGGTTAGTATAGCTAAAATATTTATTTTTTCTAATTTAGTGTCTGATTATTTACAAATCATCAACATAGATTAAATTACCGAGTAACCACCATCTTCATTAACCAATTCTTCCACAATCCCCTACTTTTCTCAGAAGCGCCACCTAAATGTGTAAATTCAGTAAGTCCAATATTTCCTCTCAAAGCTTAACTCTTTATTACTTAATTGATGTATCAAAAACAAATTTTATTCTTGCTTACTTTCCCGCATCAGCTTAATCAACGATATAAACAAATTCTCATTCAAGTGAAACACTTCCCCCTCCTAAATACTAACACACATATACAAACACCCATTCCCCCGTTTCCCTATCTGCTGTGCAGTATCAAACTCGTTGAACAGAGCTGGCAAGCGGTGTGCAATCATGTAGATGTTTGCAATGATCACAATTTACAGTTCTCCCAAGGGAACAGTTTCCCACTGGCCAGTAATCCAGTCGGAAACACATGCGCGCGCAAATCAGTAGCAAGAGTGAAGAGCGAAGGCAAAACAAGAACGGAAGTGATTTTCATTCGCTGGATAGAAGATCTGGCTATCGATAGCCTCGTCGATAGCTAGTGATCGAACGCTTCGAGGATTACACCTGGTCGATTCAGATTCAAATGGTCGCAATAGATAATCGATAATTAATCGCTAGGATTCTAGGACGCATCGCTCTGGGCGTGAATTTCTCACAATTGCAACGGGTTCGCTACATTCGTGCCGATTGCGAGTACTTCGAATGAAATTGAACCAGTCGAACGGTTTCATGCTGTTGCGGAGATTAGCAACTTTGAAGCTGGTTGTTAGTCAAATACGTGACTTGGATTTGATACCGTTTTCACGGTGTAAGCGAGCGCGTTGGGAGCATACGTGTATATACCTGTATATTCAGTGGAACGAATGTAGAGTGGTCGCAAAATTGGTCAGACATCAAAATTTACATGTTTGCGTGTATTGTTAATTTTGTATAATCCTTCGAAGTTGAATGAGATACGGCAGGTAGCAGTTGGACTGAATATTGGGTTGGCCAAAAAGTTATGTCGTATTTTAAAGACGTATAGAAGCAAAACCTTATTAAACAATGTATTGCCTAACGTCTTCAATCATGTTGGCTATATTAAACAGTTTCACCATACCATCCTTGCATATCTTACATTTCTTTCAATTAAGAACTCACTTAAGTTCAATTTTCAAATTTTAGATTTTCAAATTTTCTTCTAATAAAAGAATTTCGTAAGGGCTTAAAATGGTTACAACCTTCTATTACTCGCCTATTCTCTTGTTCGTAGCATTTTTCTTTAGTTTATAATGTATTTTTACCTGTACGGTGGTAATATAAAATAACGTGTCGAAAATGCATCTTACTTTCTTTCATTTCAAGACTATGTTAAACATGTTTAATATAATCAATCATTTACATTTTTTTCCAAATGATAGAATGAAGTATCTACTAACAGATTTTACTTACGTTTGAAAAATTATCTACATATTTACTTATGTATGATAATTCAAGCGTAACATTTTAGAGAAATGGCAAGACTTTTTGATCACCCGAATAGTATAGTTGAACAAAACAAAGTATTCAATGCTGCTGCAGTTTTGATAGATGTTACTAATTCACCGATGGCGGTATATTTTTCCTTCCGTGCCAAAACATATTACGGACAATTGAAAACCATTATGCTTAATAGACACATAATCAGTAGCTCTTTACAATAGAATGCGTTTAAATTTTATGCAACAGATTCTTTCTGAGTTTTGTAAGGTTTTACTGAGTAATGAACAATCGTTCGAGTTAATTTTGTATTTGTCTTTGTACACCTTTACACTTTTACAGGGCGTGACGTACAACTGGGCCTACTTCAGTAACTTCGAAAGTAATGATGGTAACGAAAATTGATTTAAATGAATGTTGCATGGTTCGAGGGGAGCTACATGAGGAATTATATATTTCTTTTATTATTTGTATTTTTCGAAATTTTAAAATTGTTTTTATCTTGTTAAATAAAAATCCCTTTATTCACAGTAATATTTATAGATAACATTAAAACGAATTCAGTAGTGTGTATTACAATGGTTACTAAACGATTTTTAAACAAATTCTATCAATTAACGCAACGCAGTCCAGCTGATGATTTATATATGTAATTACTGGGGAACAGTAAATAAAAGACTGTCATTTCAGAAGATCCTCAACGATTATACATCTAAAGCATCGTTTGAATTTTGGTACATTAATTAGTTTAAACTAACTTAATGAACGTTATAATATACACTAATAAGTTTGTTTTAATGTCAGTGCTATGAAAAAATTTAACATTCATTAAAAAAACTAAGAATTACTTTGAAATCTTGAAAACTAAAAGTAATAAAGAAAATTGAATATCCAATAAATTCTCCTTATTCAAAAGTTTGCTTTTAATCAAATTTTGTGAGCATGTAGATAATAATAGTGTAAATATGCAGCAATTTTTTTGCTCATAGGAAATTTCTTTATGGAGGTGAAATCATGTCTCGAAATTTCAACATTTTTTTCATTTTTTTAATACAATTTTTCCTGAGACTTTTTTGCAATAGAGTGGTAGAGTACTAAAAGCTGAACATTTTTTGTATAAATAGTTTTGCTCTACTCTGCACTTTATTAATCGTAAGTTGTATTTGACAAAACATAAGGGAAAATGGCATTGTAACGACTGATTTCAGCTGATTTCATACCATTAGAAAGCTTGCAACGACTTCCATTTTCTTTATAGATTTGCAATGATTTGGAACAGAGCAAAAATTTTCCTACAAAAGATGTTCAGCTTTTAGTGCTGTATCACATTATTGCGAAAAAAGTCTCGGGCAAAAATGTATTAAAAAATTGAACTGAACTGAATATTTTGAATTTTTAGGGTTCAAGTTTATCCCCTCAAAGACGTTTTCTGTCGATAACAAAATTGTTTAATATGCAATTCAATATACTTTGCGTATAGACAAACTTTCACTACACTCAGACATAGGTTAGGAGAATTTCTTTATAATAAAGCGTTTGAATACTTTCGTGAGTCACCGTACATCAATTTTCGCGAAAATCATTACTTGTAGATTTATCCAAATGGTTGCAATTACGTGTCTCACCTTATCCATGTTACACTATGCACCTTTTGTTTAATTAAGTTACAATTAAGACCTTAACATCCTAAGATATAGATATATTTAAACAAGGTTTAATGTGAGGGGAAATGCCATTTACTTCGTCTATTTTAAAATTTATTTATATGAAAGGCATTTATTTTTAAAGTCACAATAGTAGTTTTTTTAACACCTTTCTATTATAAATACTTACTTATTAGTGGATATTCCACGTATTAAATATTTGTGGGGAAATGTATGTTCAAAACTGTTATTAACTGATATTAAACATGAAGTTGTTTGATAACATTTTAGAGTTTAGTATTATTTCAAATATTAAAATAATACACTACATATTATCACAGTACTAAATAGTTGAAGAAGTTTCTAGCGCACATTCGTTTGTTTTTATTTTCATTCAAGGAAGTTATAGCTTTCATAATGAGAAATTTAGGAGGATACTACTACTTCTATTGGCTAACTTACGAAGGTATTAAACCGTAACTCCAATTAGAACTTCAGTTGTGTTCACTTTAAAGTTCATACAGCTACACGATAAATCGGATTACAATGTGCTGCTCCAGGTACGAAGCCATGTTTAGAAATTTATCGACATTAATGAACGGTGCGATATAATATATTTTTTTAATCTTATAGTTTTCTATACAACTAAAGCGATAAATTAAATATGATTATCCAATTATAGTATTGTAGAAAAAATCGTCAAACTTTGCTTGAGAAAATGAAAATATTTAAGAAAGATAACTTTCTTTTAAAGAGTCAACGCTAATGGAATGACAGAACCTTTTTATTTTTGGTTTTTTGTGAATAAAAATTTCAATATTATGTTCGTTAAAATTTTTAAGATTCTACGCTGTTCTCTGGAAAAGTTCCAAGGAGTCCAAATCACCGATTTTGATGAAATTTAGGGGGGGGGGGGGGGGCACGCGGAGGAGTAAACTTCAAGTACCAAATTTCAATGACGAGTTTTCTATAGTTTCCAAGATATTAATTGAAATAACACATCGAATTTTGCGTGTACGTGCACGTTTGCGCGAGCGTATGCGTAAGCCTACGGCCGCCACTTGGCCACTGTTCCCATAAACTCGTAGCCACCGTCCTCCTGCTGTTTCTGTAAACACAGGACATAACGTACCAGACGGGTAAACTGGTAAACTATATAAAAAAAGTTCATAAATACAAGAGCGGTTGAACAATATTATGCTCCAAACTGGAACGATTTTTAGGTTAAATAATTTCTAAAATAGTTAAATAAATTTACGCGATAACCTTAAAGTGGTAGTAATTGGTACACCTACCCTATATCCCAATCATAAACCCTCAAATGCTAAAGAATGGCTCGCCATCGATCCATGGTCGCCTTTACAAACACGTAGACACTAACATATTGGTAAGTCTTTCCTGACTAAAATGACATTTAACATGATATAAGTTGCGTTATTCATAAGTTACGTGTTATCATTTATTAAATAAATATAATTCAAATTATACCATGCTTTTTATTAATTTAATCGGAAAACACTTACAAATATATTAATAAAATTTTCATTGACAAAAAGCCAAAAATAAAAATGTTTTGTCGTTGCATTAGTGCTGTTTCGCCGATACGTAACATTGTAATCTAATCCGACTATCTCGATTCTAGACTGTGGAATCCATCTTTCTAGCTCATTCGCTTTACGACTGTCGCAGCCGACAAGCTACAAATAATAATGTATCTTCTTCATACGAGGAACGAAACGGTCCCGACGTAGGGTCTCTAAACGAAAAACGACTGTATCTGGTACGTGAGTCCCTTACCCTAGTTTGTAATTGACGTATGTAGATCGAAAAAGTGCACGGTGTCACGACATTAGCTCTGAAGTTTTAAAATTAAAAGTAATTTAACTTTATAACGGCGTACTGAAATACAGTACGCCTAGGGCTCGCCAGAGTAACGCCTCGGAGGCCCGAACCGTACGCGCACCCCTGCTCCAAGCCTTCACCCCAGCGCTCGAGCAACGCCTACCCCCATTCCCCAAGCGTACTGGCCAAAGCCTCAGAGGGGTATAAAAGGCTCAGCAAACCCGAGGAAATTCGCTTCGGTTAAGGCGGTAGTTCCAGGCATGGCAGAGAGTTGACTTTACCGACAAAATGGGCCAAAAATATGGGTTTGCGCGAAACAACTTTTCATCCTTATAAAGGAGAATTTGGTGTCGAAATATGTCTCATTCGAAAGGGGAGGGTTCAGCGCGGTTCGGTCAGGTAGTCTTGTGATCAAATTATGTTGATATGTAGTAATATAAGCGTTGTAATGTGGAGCAAAAATCGACGGCTTGATAGTCGTCGTATCTAAGCATTTTTTTGGTACGGAGAGAATGATCTGCACGAAATGAATACCTGACCACGTTGCGTTGAAGCCTCCACTTTCGAATGAACTATCGTTCGAATCAAAAGCTTCTCATATAACGACGAAAAGTTGTTTCGCGTAAAGGCATGCTTTCTCGGATGACGTCGCCATATTGACGATAAAACAGAGCAAAATACGTATCAAGTTTAGTTCAGCTGTTATGCACGAGGGGCGCCTAATCATCCAGACAAAATGACAGCTGGCTGCGAGTATAGGAGTAGCTCCATGTACCACTACATTCAACCTCGCCTGTACGTGCGTCGTCGACGCTTTCTGCCTACAACAGATTGTTGCGCGGTTGTTTTCCGCCCGGCAAGCGACACCGCGATATATTTATAGAAAAGCAAATCAAGCAGCGATGCCTTTTAGACGCAACTCAGCGCAACGCGTCCACGACACTCGCATAGGCGGAGTTCAATGTAGCTGTATCATCGTTTCCTTTTACATTTTGAAAAGTAATATGTATGGGAACATATACTGGAGAATATTTTCGGAATTGTTTCCTGCAAAACTTAGGTGTAACATATGAAAATATCTAGAGTAATCTGAAAAATGCAGATTTTGTAGTGAAGTTGTAAAAGTACTACTGTTATATTTTTATGGTAACAATATATTATTATAACTATTACCCCCAATTTTTTAGATCTATTGGAAAAGTGAACCGTAGTCATAAAAATCAAAAACCAATCTTTTTGATATTTTTCAAGCGAAAAAGCAATCTTCACTTTAAATTTATATATGTTCTTTATGCAGTGACAGCATTACGTGATTTTTAATATTTCTACATTCGGAAGAACAATATACACATATACAGTAGACTCTCGACTCTCCGGCCCCTGCGGGGCGAGATCTCGGCCGGATAAACAAATGGCCAGTTAATCTGGCTGCATGCTTTATAGATTGTTATGTTTATACTAAAAAATTAATATTAAGTATATTGATAATGTTTAATATTTATACACACGTATGAACATACGGTACATATATACAATCGCACCATCTCAATATAATATAATGCTACGTAATATGTATGTAGTATTTGTTTAATTTCATCTTTCACAAAAAACTTGGTAATCTTTTCTGTTTCTTTTATTTCGTTTCTTTCGTTAATGTGATGTCACGCCACTTTCTCAAAAATGATATGTCAGTTGCTGATGAATCTTTTCCTGTTCAACATACTTCGTCGCACTTACAAGTGCAATCTTTCCTTTTGCTGACTCACTTTCTCATCTCTATCTATATTTTAAGAAGTGCGGAATACTGTACTCAGAGATTTAGTACGAATGGAAAAAAATTAATATGAGGTTACGAATTTAAACAATTACAAATACATGTGACAATAATTACGCAAGAAAGTGAATAATTACAAAATATTTCATATCAACAAAAATGTGGTCGGATAAAACGGAGGCTGGTTCAAATGGGGCTGGATAATCGGGAGTCTATTGTAAATAGAAGTTGTAAATTCAGTTAACTGAAACTATATCACATATTTATATTTTAAAGTTGGAAAGATAATTTTAATGATTGGATTGGCAGCGTGACTACGTATTCAGACTGTAAACCCATACTTAACATTTTGGTCATAAGTTCGTTATTCATTTATTCGTAACTATACAATATGCCAATAAGTGGCAATAATTTCAAAATATGTTAAAGAAATTTTAAGAATATTTTACTCTGAAATATACGCACAGATAATTTCGGAGTACGTTTTATGCGATTGTCTCTCTAGCCACGGATTCTTCTACTTACGAGTATTACTTAGCATTTTCTAGATCCTTTAAATGTATGAAATGACACCACGCACCTGTACTTCAATCCAACCATATTTATTAACGATAAGTAATATTGAAATAGATTTCTTTTATTTATTAGGTGTCAGCGAAGCTAAATGATTCTATAATTAATAAATCATATCAATAGTAAATCTATTGGTGGAAACTGATTTGTCATGCAGTTATGAATCAAACGAAAAATGTGGTAAAAGAGAGATTAATTTGTGCGCGGAGCGAACTCACGACCAAAATAATTAGTATGGGATTTACAGTCAGACCCCATAACCACTCTGCCAATCTATTCACTGAAATTGTTCTTCCTATTTCAAGATATACTTGTGGTAAATAGTGTTAGTTGACTGAATCTATTATTTTTGTTATCTATATGTTATTCTTCCTGATGTAGAACTATTAAAAATCACGTACGTTACTCACTGCATGAAAAACAAAAATTTACAGTAAGAATTGCTTTTTCGCGGGAAATACCTCGACAAAATTGATTTTTAATTTTTTTAACTACATCGCACAATTCCAAAAAGTCTGAAAGATATTGGGGACAAAAGTTATAATAATACGTTGTTATCGTAAAAATATAAAAGTAGTTCTCTTGCAACTTCACTACGAAATCTGCATTTTTCAGATTTTTTTAGGGTTTTTCATTTTGTACACCTAAAGTCTGCGATAAGAAAATCTGGAGAAATTCTTTAAACATATATCACTACATTTCCAATATTTCAGATTTTTCTCAGAATTTTTGCTTGCCATTAACTAGGACAAACATGGCAAAAACTGATATTTCATTTCGTCCCCATTACTACCCCCTCAATCGAGATAGAGGATTGAAACTTGGTGTGAAAGCTTTTCTTTGGCTAAGTTATCAAATGGTACATCAAAAGTCTAACTTGGTTCAAGGGCACTTTTGACCCCCTTATCCGGCTATACCTTTTACTTGTGTGGGGCGCGAACTTGCGACAAAAATATTTCGTGCCGATTTCATAGTCGGACCGCAAACCGGTCTCATGCTATCGTTGCGATGAATTGTCTCAGCGGCAATGCGGCAACGCTGTCTCCGATTCTTGGCAACGCTGCTGCCTTGAGACGATTTCCCCCTTGCCCCGCAGTCATGCTATAAACAGCTGCGAATTACTTTACGCATTCGTGAAAAATATCGAAAGTGGCTCCGCCTCGTATTTGTCAGGCAGCTACACGCTTGTAGGTAATGATCTTACTGTAACGAAATCTACCATGCCTACGAAATCTGTGACGTCACGTGTTGGGACTACCTTAAGGGGGTAATATCAGTTTTTGCCATGTTTGTCCTAGTTAATGGCAAGCAAAAATTCTGAGAAAAATCTGAAATATTGGAAATGTAGTGATATATGTTTAAAGAATTTCTCCAGATTTTCTTATCGCAGACTTTAGGTGTACAAAATGAAAAACCCTAAAAAAATCTGAAAAATGCAGATTTCGTAGTGAAGTTGCAAGAGAACTACTTTTATATTTTTACGATAACAACGTATTATTATAACTTTTGTCCCCAATATCTTTCAGACTTTTTGGAATTGTGCGATGTAGTTAAAAAAATTAAAAATCAATTTTGTCGAGGTATTTCCCGCGAAAAAGCAATTCTTACTGTAAAATTTTGTTTTTCATGCAGTGAGTAACGTACGTGATTTTTAATAGTTCTACATCAGGAAGAATAACATATAGATAACAAAAATAATAGATTCAGTCAACTAACACTATTTACCACAAGTATATCTTGAAATAGGAAGAACAATTTCAGTGAATAGATTGGCAGAGTGGTTATGGGGTCTGACTGTAAATCCCATACTAATTATTTTGGTCGTGAGTTCGCTCCGCGCACAAATTAATCTCTCTTTTACCACATTTTTCGTTTGATTCATAACTGCATGACAAATCAGTTTCCACCAATAGATTTACTATTGATATGATTTATTAATTATAGAATCATTTAGCTTCGCTGACACCTAATAAATAAAAGAAATCTATTTCAATATTACTTATCGTTAATAAATATGGTTGGATTGAAGTACAGGTGCGTGGTGTCATTTCATACATTTAAAGGATCTAGAAAATGCTAAGTAATACTCGTAAGTAGAAGAATCCGTGGCTAGAGAGACAATCGCATAAAACGTACTCCGAAATTATCTGTGCGTATATTTCAGAGTAAAATATTCTTAAAATTTCTTTAACATATTTTGAAATTATTGCCACTTATTGGCATATTGTATAGTTACGAATAAATGAATAACGAACTTATGACCAAAATGTTAAGTATGGGTTTACAGTCTGAATACGTAGTCACGCTGCCAATCCAATCATTAAAATTATCTTTCCAACTTTAAAATATAAATATGTGATATAGTTTCAGTTAACTGAATTTACAACTTCTATTTACAATAGACTCCCGATTATCCAGCCCCATTTGAACCAGCCTCCGTTTTATCCGACCACATTTTTGTTGATATGAAATATTTTGTAATTATTCACTTTCTTGCGTAATTATTGTCACATGTATTTGTAATTGTTTAAATTCGTAACCTCATATTAATTTTTTTCCATTCGTACTAAATCTCTGAGTACAGTATTCCGCACTTCTTAAAATATAGATAGAGATGAGAAAGTGAGTCAGCAAAAGGAAAGATTGCACTTGTAAGTGCGACGAAGTATGTTGAACAGGAAAAGATTCATCAGCAACTGACATATCATTTTTGAGAAAGTGGCGTGACATCACATTAACGAAAGAAACGAAATAAAAGAAACAGAAAAGATTACCAAGTTTTTTGTGAAAGATGAAATTAAACAAATACTACATACATATTACGTAGCATTATATTATATTGAGATGGTGCGATTGTATATATGTACCGTATGTTCATACGTGTGTATAAATATTAAACATTATCAATATACTTAATATTAATTTTTTAGTATAAACATAACAATCTATAAAGCATGCAGCCAGATTAACTGGCCATTTGTTTATCCGGCCGAGATCTCGCCCCGCAGGGGCCGGAGAGTCGAGAGTCTACTGTATATGTGTATATTGTTCTTCCGAATGTAGAAATATTAAAAATCACGTAATGCTGTCACTGCATAAAGAACATATATAAATTTAAAGTGAAGATTGCTTTTTCGCTTGAAAAATATCAAAAAGATTGGTTTTTGATTTTTATGACTACGGTTCACTTTTCCAATAGATCTAAAAAATTGGGGGTAATAGTTATAATAATATATTGTTACCATAAAAATATAACAGTAGTACTTTTACAACTTCACTACAAAATCTGCATTTTTCAGATTACTCTAGATATTTTCATATGTTACACCTAAGTTTTGCAGGAAACAATTCCGAAAATATTCTCCAGTATATGTTCCCATACATATTACTTTTCAAAATGTAAAAGGAAACGATGATACAGCTACATTGAACTCCGCCTATGCGAGTGTCGTGGACGCGTTGCGCTGAGTTGCGTCTAAAAGGCATCGCTGCTTGATTTGCTTTTCTATAAATATATCGCGGTGTCGCTTGCCGGGCGGAAAACAACCGCGCAACAATCTGTTGTAGGCAGAAAGCGTCGACGACGCACGTACAGGCGAGGTTGAATGTAGTGGTACATGGAGCTACTCCTATACTCGCAGCCAGCTGTCATTTTGTCTGGATGATTAGGCGCCCCTCGTGCATAACAGCTGAACTAAACTTGATACGTATTTTGCTCTGTTTTATCGTCAATATGGCGACGTCATCCGAGAAAGCATGCCTTTACGCGAAACAACTTTTCGTCGTTATATGAGAAGCTTTTAATTCGAACGATAGTTCATTCGAAAGAGAAACCTTCAGCGCGTGTCGGTCAGGTATTCATTTCATGCAGATCATTCTCTCCGTACCAAAAAAATGCTTAGATACGACGACTATCAAGCCGCCGATTTTTGCTCCGCATTACAACGCTTATATTACTACATATCAACATAATTTGATCACAAGACTACCTGACCGAACCGTGCTGAACCCTCCCCTTTCGAATGAGACATATTTCGACACCAAATTCTCCTTTATAAGGACGAAAAGTTGTTTCGCGCAAACCCATATTTATGGCCCATTTTGTCGGTAAAGTCAACTCTCTGCCATGCCTGGGACTACCGCCTTAAGCTCCCTTGCGTGGACTTGGGAACGGACGAATACCCAGCCAGGCTCCGGCGCGGCGTTGCTTCCTTGCGTGGACTATGCGGACCGACGGCAGCTCTCTCCTACCGCGAACCCTCCCGCTACTCGCGATAGCCCGTACACGGCTAAGGCTCTGGCGTTGCTCCCCTGCGTGGACTTCGCGGACCGCACCGCGACATCGAACGTTCTGTATGTCCGCGCCTCGTGGTTGACCCCGCGATCAACCCTCGCCGCGAACAACCGTATGAACAATTGGTGAAACATTGTAAATAACTCTTGAAAATATACTGTTTAGTTAACTCGCTAGTGAATCTTTCCCTGCGTCGACCCCGAACCCTCCGTAACGCCCCTCAAAGCGTTACAACTTTTAAAAAAGGATATACTCAGAAAGAGGTTGCAGAAGTTTAAATTATAGTAGAAGTGCTATTGATTGTATAAATAAAAAGTTTAATGAGACTTCAAGTGATGAAAACTCTAAAAAATGTGGGCATTCCCGCACCACAACAGAGATGGATGATAGACAGTTTAGAAAACTTGTTACAACAATGAGGCGAGCTATATCTAGAAAAATAAATGCGAAGTGAGAACAAAATATTTGTAATCGAACAGTTAGAAACAAGTTAAAAGATATGGATTTTTCATCGTGCAAAGCAAGACGAAACCGGTGCTACAGAAAGAACATAAAAAGAAGCTTTTGCAATAATACAAGCAACACGTGAATTGGGGTGTAGACGGTAGGAGAAAAATTGTTTTCAGTGATGATATGTGTGCCTGTAGCGGAGCCGGGGACGACTCCGGAAAACTTGTCTGGAGGGAAGTTGAAAAAAAATTTCATTAGATTGCTTAAATTTCAAGCGAAAATATCAGCCACCATACAGGGTGTGGAATTTTATGTCGTCTAAGAGTGTAGGAAAACTATTTATTTTGTAGTAGAACACGAATTTGGAAGTACATATATACACACGTATTAAAATACTTTCTGATTCTGACAAAAGTTTACTTTAGTGACTTTTCCCTAAATTAACATATTTTTCTTCTATTTTGTTCAGAAAAGGCTTTGTTTTATCATTAAAAAGAAATACAGATAGGGGAGCTTGAGAAAGTGCTTTTTTCCTGGATTTTTGACGAAAAGCAACTTTAAGAAAACTACAGAATACGTAAACTGATTGCAATAATTTTTAAGAATGTTATAGAAGATGAGATTATGAACAACTTTTATCTGAATAATAATTGCTGCCTTAGTTTTCGAAATATTTGCAAAAATTGATGATGCTACTATACATTCAACTTTCCCTGTACGTGTACCGAAGACGTGTTATGTCTGCAAGAGATCACCGGCCGTCTAGTGTATCTATCACGCATGCCAGACGAGCAAGAACTTCTACGACTGTGTTCTGGGAATAGGAGTAGGAGTGGCAAAATTATCCCGTTCTTGTCAGATACATAGATGGCGTCGTGTTATTTCAGAGAGGAAATACTGAGAAGTTTTGCTTGCCTGACATGCCTGGTTTCTATAAACATATCGCGGTGACTAGCAGGTGGTTATATATCACGGGCGGACAGAAAAATTAAATTCAACAAATTTCAACCATTCAGCTAAGTGAATGTTGACATGTGCAGCCGCTTAACCAAATACTAGCGCGAACCTAATTCAAATCTAAACTAATGACTTCTAATTAGATTAGGTTCGAGACAGAATAGTATACCGGTCGTTAAGGTCGTAAGGTGGCCGGCCACGCAGTGGATATTCAATCCGCTGAATGATTAAAATTGGTTATCCTTAATGTTCGCACCCGGAATATTACGCTGGGTGGATTGCGCGTGCCCATGATAAAGATACTTCGATAGCTATGATATTAGTGGACTGTATAAACTGTTGTTTTACGGACGCTTGATTAGTAAGGGACGGTCCCTCGATTAGTAAGGGACGGTCCCTCGATTAGTAAGGGACGGTCCCTCGATTAGTAAGGGACGGTCCCTCGATTAGTAAGGGACGGTCCCTCGATTAGTAAGGGACGGTCCCTCGATTAGTAAGGGACGGTCCCTTGATTAGTATGGGACGGTCCCTTCTATTTCAAGACTTTACTATCGTGTCCGGCGGTCGAACCACGATCCTTAGTTCCAGTAACTCTACCAAGGGGACGGTCTCTTCTTGGTGCTAGCGATCTTTACGAAGTTCACGTTTCTACTTCGTCGTCTCAAGACGCTCTCCCAAAACGCTCTCCAAAGACGCTCCAAAACGCTCTGTTCCGCGAGCGGATGGAAAGCCTCCACGCTCGGACGCATCCCTTTCCATCCCTTCGCGTTTGTCTTTTCGCTAAGGTGGGGGCGACCATTTCGGCGGAAAGACAGATTTTCCACGCGTCGGAAATTCTGTGCGGAAAAACTCCAACTTTCTCCGACAAGTGGCTGCCAAATGTTTTATGGCTCGCTATCCGTTATTGACTCTCGCGCTTGACCAGAACCTTCAAGTGATAACCATCTGGTTCCGACCTGCCAGCAAGAGATTTTGCCTTCTTGCTGGCTTCATTGTCAAAAATAGCGTAGCTTTCCGTCGCCAAGCCATAAATCTGCAGCACCACTCTATGTTTCTCGAACACTAAATCTATCTGTCCACCCGTTATATATGTTCGCCTGTCTGTCACTGCGACGTGTTTTAGAAATGCTAGACTAGAGACTAGAGATTCCCTGCAGACGCAATTCGACCACGGCACACATACAGACAAAGTTCGATGCGATAGTATATACCAACAATTCTTGCAAATATTTCGGAAACTAACGTTTTTAATTATTTTCAAATACTGTTCAGAGAAATGTTCCTCAGAATCTTGTTCTTTCTAAAATATTTCAAAATCATCAATCTCTGCATTTTGCAGTGCTTTTAAATTTTCTGCTTTTTGTCAAACCCATTAACACACTACTTTTCGAGCTCCCCTGTTCTATATCTCTGTTGAATGTTAAAATACAATCGTGTTTTATCAATAGATATCGATACAAGAATTAATGTTAGAACGGTACAGCAAAGACTCGCGGAATTTCAATTATATAGGCGCGTTTCTAGAAAGAAAGTGCTCATTTCCGAAAAAATTGCCAAGTTACGAGAGAACATTTAAACTGAATGCGTCAGCAACGGCCTAAAGTAATTTTTATTGATGAATTTAAAGTTTATCGATTTGAACCAGAAAGCAAAGAGTACGTGAGACGTCCGAAAGGAGAAGAATTTTGTACGTACTACAGAAAACCAATTAAAAAGGTGGAGGTGGCTTAGTTTCCGTGTAGGGTTCTATGCTTGCAAATGGTACAGGTCCTATTTATCAAATTACTGGAATTATAGATGGATATATGCACTTAAATATTCTGCAATATGCATAGCTTCAATTTTTAAAAAATATAAATAAAATATAATTCTATTGATCCTGAACCATTGGAATCTGAGAAATCTGATAGACACAGCTAGCATCTGAACCAGCGAGTGCGAATAGCATGTAGAGAAATTCGCCACGAGAGGTAAATTATTCTAGAAGTACTAAACACGAATCTCTTAGACAGAGCACAGTTATGTATACAACAAAACGTACTGCAATATATTATAGTTCAAAGCGTACGTAATAATTTCGAACATGTAGAGTTCATACAATAAAACAATTTTCAACAAAAAGATTTCAATTCACTTTCTGCACTTTTTTTAACATCAAGGTCATCCGAAGGTCATGGTATACCAGTTTGTTGAATACGTCTTGACATGGCCTATAATAATATAAAGTAAAAAATATACAATATCACTTAAAAAATAAAGATGACCTTGATTTCATATAATAAAAATCTTTCTTTGAAATTTCTTATATTATAATTTGTAACTGGTCAGAAACTGATTAATTCTTGTACGGAACAATTTTTTGTCAGACTGTCGGAAGTGCTCGAGAAATCGTGGCGACGGCTATGTAAAATACCCTGTGTACACGTAGAAATTAAATTTTTGGTGGAGATATGGAACTGTATAAACGCTGCTTGAGATTAGTACTGATTCGGTCATTTTACCGAATCAGCTGAAAAATTGCATCGTGTGAACGAGATGTGACAGTTTAATTGCATTTCCGATTTAGTGTTAATTAGGCTTAGGAATCGGCGTTGTACATAGAGACTTCGAGACGTTCCGCAGTATATTAGAATACAAAATATAATTGATTTATACGCGTTTCTCACCCGGGTATCCAACATTCTCGTATCGAATCTATGTATGCCACGAAGATTTTCTGAAGTCATAAAAAAGCAAGGGTTTACATGCGAAATATTATTGCGTAGCAATCGTAAGACAAAGAAATGTATGAACATTTAAACATTCCCCAAATGTACTTATGTTTATGTCCGCATAAAATGTGATACTTAAGTATAAAAATATAAAAAAAGACGTGTAATTATAGTAAATTAAGAAAAACTATTTTGTTATTTATTTATATATGATGTATCCTTGTGAGCAGTATAATTGATTTTCACTTAATTAATTACTGCATAGGTATAGAAGAAATGACATTTCATTTTGCTAACTGTACATAAGAATGTGATCGTTACTGTATGTGGTGGTCAATTTTAGTTTCCGAGATATTCGCGAAAAACCGGTTGATCATCAGTATCAATCTAACTAGGTTGGATATCAATCTAGCCCAAACCTAACCTGAACCTAATCAATTAAATTAATTACCAGTTAGAATAGTTAGGTCGAGTTAGCTTTGGGATAGATTATTATTTGGCTAGTCATGAGACTCCAAATTTTGAAGTTTATCCAGTCTACGTCTTAGTCGCTGAACACTGCGGCATGTTTATAGAAAAAGAAAATAAGTGGTAGTCCCTTCTATTATTGGAAAAGGGAAGAAAGTTGTTTAAATGTCATCGTTACAACATATTTTAATTCTATCTAAATCGGCGAGAACGTACATAGCTTTTCTAGAACTGTACAAAAATTCTGAGAAAAAAGTAGGCTAGCTCGCAAATAATAAAAATTGAAAATGTAACACATTATGTATTGTTAATCGTGTAATTGTCCGAACACTATATAATATAATATAAGACTAATTAATTACTAATATCAGTTACTAATTACTAAACACAATATTATTAATAACTATCACTAATGTACCGATTGAATCTTATCCAAAATTTAAAATTAAATTAAAAATATAAAGTACTAGACTCTGATAAGATAGGTAAACCTCATGTTTCTTTCACACATTTTAAAACATTTCACATCAAGTCAGAAAGCTTAATCGCAAACAGACAGCATTCACAGTCTCCCAGCGGAAGTCCAGCAAAACCTTTTAACTACAGACAAAATCCAAAGCAGAGTTGGTTATTCGGTGACTGGAGTGAGATCACAGGAGCAGCGGAAGCTCGTGGTGAAGTGATCCGTCAAGGGTTTCAATGCACGTGCGAGTAACATCGTTTCCCTCACTCTGTCATGAAAAATATCATAACACCAGCACGTATCAGGCATGCATTATGCACATGCTATAGCAAAATTCGCAGATGCTACGCCCAAGGATACAAAACGTATTCTCACGAGAGGAAATCCAGTCATATTGATCTATGTAACAACATTTCTCCCAAATTCACTACGTACCCCTAGGGAACCAGGACATCTTGATAAAAAATTCGATAAGGGCTTGTATCACGTATATACTTTGCGTTTATGTCTACACACTGTATCACCAATAGTGGCTTCCAAGAAAATCGCTGTTCTCTCCTTGAGAGACCGTTACGCTAGTTGGGTCTCTAGAAAGAAAACAATACCTCGTTCTCAATGAATTCTTTATGTCTGTTGTGGAAAGCTAATTGGAAAATATATTGTTAACACATTATTGCTGCTTTTTAGTTATTAGAAGTGCTTGTAAACCTGTTCAAATAAGTTTTCAAAGCCTTTGACAATGAAGCAAATTTTTATCTCTATTGAACGTTTAGCCTTAAATATTTTCACAGTCATTCTTTAGCAACTAACTATATTACGCAAGACAAGAATCAGGAAATGGATACTCTGTTTTGTTATATAATGTTGGAATCAAAATAACAAGAATATATATTTTAGCATATTTATTACAAGCAGTCTCTACAATCACTTACTGTTAGTATGTACACGTCTTTTTTTCTCTCACAATCAGTTCTAAGCAATAACAAGAAAATCTGTTACAGCGAGACACATGTCGTCCTTTTGCCGATCAATTGATAATCGCTGATTCCAACAATCTCGTGGTTTAATCGTTAATATTACAAACTTTGCCTTATTATTTTACTACTGTTAATTCATTGTATTATTATTCTGACATTTGTATAAATGTAAAATCTTTTATCTCCAAAGTATAATTTTAATAAAAAATTCAATTTAAGTATCCTACTTTGTAGTTACATCTCTTACATTAAAATGACATGAAGTAAATAATTACAATAGCTCACGTAATACAACTTGTTAGAAATAGAAAAGTTGCATTTTGTGGAGCACTGATGCGCATGCTAAATTGTTTCGCCGGGAAACGAATACAGTGTTTTCTTGATAAGTGCTCGCGACTCGGGAGCGACCGTGAGCAGATAGCTACTAGGGTCATGAAACTCGAGTCTCTTTCAAACTTTGCAATCGTTGAGAAGGACAGCGTATTAAAGACTGAATAAAAACCTTTTCATTTTTGTATCCTTTCTTAATGTAATGAAAGTAATATATTAGCGAAGTTTTTACTTAACATTCGTTTAATGGTTGTTGTGACAAATTACAAAAACGGATTGTTTCTAAATCAGTATATAGTTGGTTATTATAGTGATATGAAATATGATGTAATTAATTATAATATACAATTTATAATATTTTCAGGTGATTATTTAGAAGGGGGACGTGGAGGGCGTAAGGGAAGGTGGGTCCATCTTACCTAGGCTCGCTGATTGAATTTTTTCAAATTTTGGAAAGAACTGATCAGTGGGCAGTTGTAAATTCCAAGGCAGAGCTTAGAGACGCAATCGACACCGAAGAGTCGCACTTGAACCACTACAGAAGAAAGTCGCTTCTTAAACCACTAGACAGGACGATCGCATTCTAACCATCGCATAACAATTGAACCTTAAACTCAAACCTTCGAACGACATTAATCTAGTACATCTTACGATTAGTTGTACTCCGCTGACAATTTGTACAGTCCATTGCAAGAGAAAATTATTTCACGCAATAAAAACTTGGCGTATGAAAGTTGCGTACACCGAATGCGTGATGGATTCGCGACGCATAAAATAGTTATAACAGGAAGAAACGAGATGGATTTTTCCTTTCCTACTCGGTCGTATTTCGTTGATTGTGGGTGGACAGGAAAGAAACAGGGTGAGTCGTGGAAAGTTAACCGTGCAGATTTTAGTAAAACCTAGCCGTGCATTACTAGATCTCTACTTACCATTATTATACAGTGAATGAAATAGCATAACTGCTTTTCTATCAAACTATAAAAATTGTTAACCAATTTGCGAGAAGTTTCTCATTAAAATAAGTTCAATCCCAAACGAAGTCACTCCCTTTCTTCGGAGTGCTCTCTGATTGGTTGCTGCCAAAAATGTAAATCCAATGTGTGGCATCTTTCGAGTCACCATCCCCCCCCCCCCCCCCCACCCCCCATGCGTCCTTGGCTTACTTGGACGACGTAAAGTGACTGACGCTCTTAGCATAGCTGCAAAATTTCTTCCAGACCGAACCCTCTCTAACGTGTCCCGTTATGCTTACCTTTTGGTAGATCTTTCGGAAACACTGCCTTTACAACGTGTAGCTGACAATCGAACATGCAGAAAAAATAAAAGATGCTAAAAATGCTAAGAGACCAATGATTTTAGCCGTTGAAAGTCTGAAATTTTGAATAATAAGACCCGTGTTGTAGAATTTGCTAGAACACCTCACGTATCCCCTTGTGCGTATCGTTAAGCGACAACGTAACGCCCCAATAAGATTACGTTAATAACTTCGCACGCAATGTAATTACGGAATATACTTACATATAAATATTAAAACAATTTATGGAACAATGAAATGGTATTAAAATGTGTAACATAATACTGAAATATTGAATCAATAAATAATTTTATCTTTTTTCAAAATGTCGTTCTATGTGTGAAAGTAGTTAAAGATTTTACATACATACATGTATTTAATCGGCTTAGTTAAGACGAGTGTAGTAAAAGTCTTGTCGGCATGTATCCCATACTTTACGACAACAAATTACAGTGATTTATTTTCACAATATCTGCTTCAGTATGAATCTTTTTCAATAGACTTCAATTAATTCAATTTGTGAATATATTTTATCAATATCATTTCTTTTGTTCAATTTTGTTAAAGAATTCTATTTATTGATCTATTAATGTAGTCTTACTTATAAAATTTATTAGCTTTGTTTCACTTATAATAAATAACTTCTCTTAATACTATTAATGTATTTACGACAAATTATTATAACTTTTTGCTTTTTTTTATTCAAAATGCTTTAGAATACACTAATCCGAGGATTACCGAGCAACTACTATCTCGCCGATATTCCTGTCGTTCTTCCAGACCAAAGATTATTAAACTTGCTTGGAAAGACTTTCGGATTACTGAAAAGACTTAAGATCACTGCAAGAAACTTTGATAAGAGTCCAAGTACTCTTCGATAACTCAAAGCATGATTAATGGAAACAAGGCGTGATGAGGACGAACTGCATACTATTAACGACATGATTAATATATAGCAACAAGCTGTCTGAAACATAACGCGGGGTAGAAACGCGACACTTCGTCGTCAAATTTATGTCATGTAAAATGAAAAGAGAAAGGGAGACGGGAAGATAGAAAGGTCGCATAATCGCCCAATGGCGGGCCGACAACAGAACGGGTATAATATAATTTCGTTTCGATCCGGAAAACGGAGACCTTACTTTGCGCGTCAGTTACATCCGGTGCGGCAACAGCACGCGAATAATGGCGAACGCGCCACAAGGCAATTTTGATTAACGAGCTCACACTCTACGTTCTCTCCAAATTCTCTTTCTTATCTGAATAATTGTGCCTAAATTGACCATGTCTAAGAGTTTCTGATAATTAATCTACGTGAAATAACACTAGAATAACCAAAATGTTCAAAGTGTCCTGTTCATAATTTCTCATTACAATGATGTAGTTTAATTTGTAACGCGCTTTTAAGAAAAGGAGTAGCATGGCACAGCCGTTACATACTTTCGTCTCTTCCTTTTTCCAACATCATATCGGCCATATACCACGAGACTGAAATATTAAACGATTATAGTTGATTAAGAGTTAGTATTCCAATATATTTATTAATATGAGTTAATATAGGTCAATAGATATTATACGTTTTATAATAAATTATATACAGCAGGGGTCTATTATACAATGCGGGGCACCTAAAACAGGCCACCTGAATAACTTACTTGCTTTTAACATCAGGGAAAAAAGTGTCAGGCAAAAGATGATTGATTTCGAAGGGCGTGTAATGTGATTGTTAGCGTCCGTCGCTAACACGGTTTATGACACGGACGTGCCGAAGAGGCTATTTTTGAGCTTAGGATTTCTGTAGTTATTAACAAGCAATTTCCAGTCAATTATATCCAGGCGAGAGAAGGTTTGGGTCTACAACCCTAGAGTTTTAGAAATTCACTTCTCTCGTCCTCAATAGCCGTGGCCGTGCCATAAACAGGGAAATTCCGACGGGTAGTTGGACATGTGCGTGTAACCGTTAAAAGACCGAAGGTCCGCTACCTAGAAGAATTTCCCCAGCGTTGTTGAGCGTCTTCGCCCACGCGAGCATCGCGGCACCCCTCTCCAAGTGAGAGCGCTAAGTGCGCAGAGAGGAGTGCCCGCGTTTAGTCAGGTTCGCTGATTGGTGACTGCCAAATATGAGAAGGAATCAATCAGCGGAGAATATAGAAAATAGGAGAGTTGGCGAGCAACAGCCAAGATCATCAACTCCACTCGCAATGTAGAGGTCAGTTAGTCAAGAGCTTCAGGCGTCGCTTAGGACCCTGAACACAATTAGCCAGCAACACATTCAGTGTCACTCAGGACACTGAATACAGATATAGAACATTCAGAATCCAACAGTTAGAGAGTACACACAGCAAAGTCAGTATAGTAAGAGCTTCAAGTGTCAATCAGGACACTCACAACCAGGAGCTTCAGGTGCCATTTAGGAACCTGAACACTAAGATGTTCAGTGTCGATCAGGACACAACTACAGAATTAACCAGCAATCAGGCTGACGACCAGATTTAGTAGGCAGCATTCAGGCTGGCGAATACATTAGTTCCCGGAAATCAGTTTCGGGTGGTCCTTCGAGCGAGTATTAGTCGGTACGTAATGTGCAATACACAAGGACGCGGTAATCAGTGATCGCGTCCCTAACAGTGATGTCAATAATTTTTTTTATAGATAATGTCGTAGAGGAGATATAAAAACCAAACTTGCTATTTTCAAATGGATTCGTATCGTTTTTTTATTTACATTCTGATAGAATTTTTTGAAAATGCAATGGTTTATAAATGAAAATCATTCAAGGTTGTACTGGTCACCTGTAATAGGAACTAGTTGTTTGAAAGCATTGCTTAATAATAATTACATGTGTTCTCTGATTGTTGATATTGTACCGATGTCACTCTTGTAATCGTTCAAGCGCATCACTGAATGTAACTAAACATTGAACTATATATATCATTACTTACTAATTACTTTGAATTTATCAATTGATCAAAGTACCTATATATATTATAAAATGCGTTATACTAAAGCGGAAAGAATCGAAATGATTTTCATTGATTGTGAATGTCACCAAATTATGAAAGGATCAGTGCGTTTATATGTGTAACAATTTTCCGTGCACTTTGTTTTTTCAAGCATAATAAAAACTTTTCAATAAACTGGAAGGGTGGGTGTCCTGCTCATTGTGAACAGAATGCTGCTGCAGTGCTAATCAGAATATTTAGGAATCGTTGGGCCAGTCGGTCAGGAAATAATAGCTGGCTTACGTGATTCCTAGATTTAACACTTACGGATTTTATTTTTGGGGAATGTTCAAGCAAAAAGTGTACAATGATATGCCAAAAATCGAAGAAAAAGTTATGGAATGCGTAGGATGAGCTTGCATATTCGCCATGTAGTGTTTTCCGTAACGGCACGCGTTAGAAAATGCATTGATGCACAGCATCACCATTTTGAACATTTATTACAGTAGTAAGTACGCAAATACAGTGCAGTCTCGACTATGCGAGTTAATATGATGTGAGGTTAACTGCGATAACTGAAAATTTGGATAATACGAAAGAATTGATGTATTCGTAAATCGTACAATGAAATTATGAGACATTTTAATAATGTAATGTTGCATATAGATTTAAGTTTCACATAATTATGCAACTGAGTGAAAGTTTATTAAGCTTTTGAAAGAAATGAAGTAATAGATTTTTGTGTAGGTGCATATGTTCTCTTCTTTGCTGTTTCGTTCTTCAGACGTGTTAAGAAGGATATAAGATACAAGTGTAGGGATTATTTCAACTCAAACCCCACGTGGATGGTCTCAAGGTACGGGGAGGTAGAAAATGTCTCTTAACAATAAATAAATGTTTATTAATAATAAGATAAAATAACGCACAAAATACTCTCACCGCTCGCAACATCTCTCTCTTGGAAACTCGCTCTCAACTCTCGCACGCACGCTTTCCACGCATTCTCAACTCTCGCACGCACGCTTTCCACGCATTCTCTACTCTCACACGCATTCATTGTCTCTTATTCTGTCTCTCTGTTTCTCTTACTCATGTTAGACATTCCTAGGATCCAGTCATTCACCCAAAATCTTCCATAGCCATGCACCCACCGTTCACACACCGTACTCCAAACACTCGGCCCCAAACACTCTTCAGTCAGGCGCCAGTTCATAGACATTCACGCGACATTCTGCCTGCCACATAAATATAGAACAAGGATATAATATCCGTTCAACATAAGATAGCGCTGTTTTAATAGTAGCTGGACTATCACTATGTGATCTATTTTACAATTTCTATGCATGCTTCATATTCCACCACCTCATTTTCTTCCTTTTGTTGATTCACAATATTTATGCTCATACTACCGGCAGCGTTGCCATTTGAAATCTTACCTCGAGTAGAGTAGGAGAAATTGAAATGTAGAATTAGAAATACGTTATTTTACTTTTCTGATAAAGTACAAGTTACAAATATGTTGTAATATCCATACAAACTAATACTTGTTACAATACAGTTAAAAACCTATTAATTTATAATAAAATATAATGTGATCTGATTAATAAAGGTAATGCTCCAAGTTTTACAATGTTTCGTTTGTGCCGAAAGTGTTGGCGATTTGTCGAAGACAGAAGGAGCACAATGTGGCGATTTTTGGCAACTTCACGTCCTATAAATGGCGACACCAGTTATAGTCAACCTAGTCGCCGAGGTGGGGACAAAGGCAGTGCTTCCGCTGACTCTTCCAAGCTACCGACATTGGCGGCACGCGATTTTATTAGACCGAGCAGCTTGAGGGCAAGATAGTCACCTCCATCGATACGATGGGCCGTAGTATCGTGTCCCCTTGCTTCAAGGGCTCCATCAATGAAACGCGTGCATTTTTTCACCAAAAAGGCAACTTTTTCATCGATCGAATTCGTAATCGCGACCGGAAATACCCGTCAATCATACGCGGTGAGCAATTAACAGTCTTCGATCAACCATCGATCAGTCAACTTCGTGATCATTCTACGTCTTTAGCGAATTCGTCATTTATCGTTCATTATACGGAATGATTAGTTCGCAAGTCGTTTTATTTCTAACAGTATTCGGTTCGAGTAGTTTTCGAACAATCGATCTTCAAATGTCTTTCGAAAGAGACAACTTTTGGTTCCGCATACAAAATCATCGTTCAACAATCGAATCGGTCGGTTCAAGTAGTCGTCTTTCTAAGTCCGCAAATCCGCTCCATCTGTCGAGCAAATATTGTTCAACATTCGAAACAATGAATTTGGACAAACATTCTGTTCGCGAAAATTCTTTCACTGTTTTGAGCGGAGAACAGCCATTCAATTGTTAGAATAATCAACTCGTACATTCATTTAGTGCTTTGTGTCAACGTTCATAGGGCAACTTATTGCAGGTAGCCAATATTAATTTGGCACCCAACACTGCTCACTGACCGTAATTTAATACAGTGCAACACACGCAGAAATACGTATCTAGTTATATTTGAGCTAGATCTAAAGTTGATCGTATTCAAATATGAATAATCCTATGTGTCCTGTAAAGTCTAGAAGTTTCGAAGGGAAACTTACTATAATAAGCGATGTGCTTATAGAACGATTTATTTTGCCTTAACGGATACCTTAAAAGTAAATATATGTACTTACGTATTATATGTGACCAAACGTGAGGTAGCTAGATAAGTTCCTATGATACATTGTGATACAGTTGATGAACGTTTCTTTATTTTACTCATATTCAGCTGATATATCTTTCTCTATATTTCTAATTACTGACTTTCTAAATATTGATTTTTCACTATTCTTAGGTTCGTTGGCATTGCTTTCTATTACCCACGTCAGAGAGAGTATGAAATGTTGAGTGCGGATAAAATAGAAAAAGGACCATGTTTCTATACCCGGGCAGTAATAAAAGCTTAATTGTTTCGAATCTAATTTTTAATGTAATTAGAAACAAAAATTAGTATCATGAAGTATAAGTATTTAGTAATATGAATTAAAATATCTTTTATACAAAATTGAAAATCAATCGTCATAAGTGTATTAACTTCTAACACGTAACATAGCCACAACATATTTTGAAGAACTTTTATGCTTTTGCTAATAAATCTCGTCACTGTATTAAGAATTTTATTTGTTATTTATATGTTACGATAATGCATTAGCGCAATAACATGTACAGTTCAATGTGGAAAAAAAGTTTAAACTTGCAGGAAAATAAAGATTTTTATTAGAAAATTATAATTTTGCATATTATTTTCAGGTAGTAGAACTACTTAACTGAAACAAAAATTATTGGATTTAATGATGCTCTTTTATATTAAATCATAAAAACCTTTGCTGCTATTCCCTAAGCGTCCAGATACTGGGACATTTACTTGGGTATGACCAGAAGCTTTTTTGTTTATAGTGTTACATGTATCTTTGCGTGTGCTCTATGGTATTAAAGTTTCGGTCAGTGAATAGTATAGTAGTATTAATCACCTTGTGTATAAGCAGAATCGTCGTAATATTCTCACAATCAGAACCGACGATGATCTGAAACGACGGGCGGTGTCTAGTACTAGCAGAACCATAAGCTTGTTTGGACACATGAGCACGAATGAGATATGCGCGACTGAATGCATGTTTGCTGCATGTGTTTTTATATTTTTTATATTAATTATACCTCAAACATACTGCCAGTTTCTCCTTTGAATGTATAACCTCCTTGAACAATGTATTTTGTTTCGTAATGGGATTTTCGATTCTTCCTAAAGGCACATTGAAATTATGCATAGACATTCTGAAGTATTGGAGGAATTTGTCCTCATCATCCTTTAATTCAATATATAATATCCAATAATCTCTATTAACTTTTCTTTCTTGTAATATTTTATGCACAGCAAAACGATGTTTCTTTACTTTAGTTTCATCCTCTTCATCTAATAATAATACTATGCAGCATAAATCTTTTAAGGGTGTTGGAGCCACGAACTCCTTCCTTCCTGAGTGAGCGTCGTGGCTCAGGAATATTGCACACCACTGCCTGTAGTTCTGTGATGTGCCTGTGATATGGTGTGTTCAGGGTCCTAAATAACACCTGAACGTTCTAATTATGCTGACTATTAGATTCTGAGTGTATTCAGTATCCTGAGTGACACTGAACGTGTGGCTAACTCTTACTGTACAGGCTGTACCAAAATTATGTGTAAAGACCATCACAGCTAGATTCTGCACCTTTGGATCGGTGGAGATCTGTTTGAAAAATAACGTGCAAAATTGTCCTTGACCGGTTTTCTCAAGGTCAAATTTTTCTATTATTGTATCGTAATCTACTCATCCAGAGGATAAAATGTCTCAAAGAAACCATGGGTCGGAAATGATTCGTTCTCCTGGAAAATGATTATATATATCCAATTATTCTTAAACTCGCTATATATGTAATATGTTTATATTTTGCAATGGAATAGGCTCTGCTATTGCACTTACTTAATTTCTTCGTCGAACATTTCTTCCACGGGTGCACAAGACAGCACCATCCTGCCGTATTATATGTAAAAGACGGGCTTGTGCACCGGCCTCTATGTGACCGCCTTTGTTATTTAGACATTCTCGCAATCGAACTTCTATATTCTTTTGGATTTTTTCACCAATATTCGGAACTTCTCGTAGGTGATTGAATGCTCGTTCTATTCGACTTTTGAATTATTCAATGGATCTGAATTGTTGGCCGGGACGGTAGACTACATCTTTTACAGCTCCCCAAGAGACAAAATCCAATGGGGTGAAATCTGGTGACCTCGGAGGCCACACATGAGGAGCAGGCCGCCGTCGAATCCATCGTGTTCCAAACATTTCACTTAAAAAATGGCGAACTGATAAAGAGTAATGAGGCGAAGCACCGTCATGCATAAAATATATAGAACGACGTCTACGGTATGGTATTGTGGTGGCTCTCCTGCACCCACCACTAGAGGGACATACGAAATAGGCTTTCTCGAAAGTACTCGCTCCAACTACCTCGTCCATATATATGCCGCCATTAACCTTCCTTCCAATATCCCAAGTCTAAGACAGGGCCTGCTAGGTAGCCTTACTGATGAGTCCACTAGCAGGCCCAGGACGAAACGCAACACCCTTCCTTTTCCTATTCTATTCCCTCTCTACAGCTCCACAGTATGATTTCGCGTAGTTTACGCAAGAGCTTGGTTCGTAATAACCGAAGATATGCCACGCTTGTCAATCGTGAGGGTAAATAAATGGGTCCAATTATTTCATTCCCCATTATTCCAGCCCACACATTAAGTGCGAAGCATCCCTGATTATATCGCTGTATTATTGCATGCGGATTTCTATAAGCCCAAATTCTAGCGTTCTGAGAATTTAAAATATTGCTGCTAGAAAAACTACATTCATCCGTAAGCAGAACACGTTTTAAAAAATGTGGCTCACGTTGCAATTTGCTGAAGATCCAGCGGCAAAAGTATTTTCGACCGTAATGATCATGTGGATACAGAGCTTGAACTTGCTGAATTTTGTAAGGGCGTAAGCCTTCCCTCTGAATAATTCTTCGCACTGTCGAATGACCGATTTCCACTTGGTGAGCAATCCTCCGTAAGCCCATTGAAGGAAAAGCTCGAGCGAGAGCGATAACCCGTTCCTCATTCCTCCAATGAACACGTGGTCGGCCTGCTCCTCGATGTATGGAAATATGCCATAGAAGTAATTCCTGATCATCAAATGTTTGATCTAGTCGCTGGAAATCACGTTGTCTCGGAACTTCTTCTGCACGTAGTGGTCTCCCATTATTTCTTACCGTATTGCGGTATATTTCCTGTGCTAATGCATAGTTCCTTACCGCTTCATCAATAGCACGTAACATGCATCGAACATTCTTATAAGGCACCATGATTAAATCACCAGATTCACCTTTAGATTAACTGTTCACAACTCCTAAATCTATATGCGATAGTAAACTGTTGGTTTTTCAAGTAAAGAAGGTTTAGCAGCCATGTCCCTCTCTTTGTTTAGACAAAAGAGAGTAAGAGCGATAGCGTCTATGGCAACGAGATGAATTAGTTGTTTACTTTTCTATTCTCTACTTAACTCGTTATGGCGAGTTTAAGAATAATTGGATATATGTAATCATTTTCCAGAAGAACGAGTCATTTCCGACTCATGGTTACTTTGAGATATTTTATCCTCTCGATGAGTAGATTATGATATAAGAATAAAAAACTTTACCTTGAGAACACCGGTCAAGGACAATTTTGTATGTTATTTTTCAAACAGATCTCCATCGATCCAAAGGTGCAGAATCTAGCTATGATGGTCTTTACACATAATTTTGGTACACCCTGTACTGTGACTCTGAAGTTGTGTTCAGAGTCCTAAGTGACGTCTGAAGCACTTGACTGACTGATTTCTACGTGCGGAGTGTCGTTGGCGATCTTTGCTGTTGATCGCCAACTCTCCTATTTTCTAAATTGTCCGCTGATTGGTTCCTTCTCATTTTTGGCAGTCACCAATCAGTGGACCTAACTAAACGCAAACACATCTCTTTGCGCCCTTAGCGCGTTCACTTGGAGAGAGATGTCGCGGTGCTCGTGTGGGGGCGAAGACGTTTGACAACGTTGGAGAAATTCCTCTAGGTAGCGAATCTTCTGTCTTTTAACCGTTACACGCACGTGTCCAACAACCCTTTGGAATTTCCCTGTTTATGGTACGGCCACGGCTATTGAGGGATGAGAGAAGTGACTTTCTAAAAACTCGTAGTTTTTAATTGATAAATCACCTTCTCTCGCCAGGAAGTATATTGAACTCTAAGAACATATGCGAACTGAAAACTAAAAATCCCAAATCTCTAAAATAGCCTTTCACGCACGTCCGTGATATAAACCGTATTAGCGACGGACGCTAACAAAGGATAAGTGTGAAAACATATTCAACGTCTCACGTCTCGGCGTTACGTATTCACTCGATCACTTTATTTCTAACAGTCTTTCCGTTTCTCACTATTACGAAATATCAAAATCTTTTGAGTCTTCAATTACTAATATTACTTTACGAACTAAGCTAGCATAGAGGCCAAACATGTGTTTTTAATGGCATAGTCGCTCAACCCATATTGTATTATTCACGTATTGTGCGGCAAATAGTAGAACGAAAGTTTATAACCGCTAAATAGGTCGGGTAAAATTATTCTTTGTGAGGTTACCTTCATAAGAACGTATTTCACTCCAGGAGATATGAAACATCGAATCACAGCTATCTGTCAAAGTATCAACAGAGAAATTTTATCACAGACGAGATATAAAAGTAGATATATCACCTTATGGAATTTCGTATCCTGTGTACTGAAATACTTTAGAAGTGTTTGTATTCCTTTTCAGATAATAAAAAGGATTCTTCCAAAAATTCTGATGTTTTTAGATGTCGGTTTTTCAGATTGTGTGATACGTAGTTCCATAAGATGATAGGCGTATTCTGTACCTTCTCTGTGACGAGAAACTGAATTCCGGTATATTTTGAAGTATCGGTATCATAGAAGTATTTTTTCCATATCATTGCGATGTAACTGTTATTCGGTAAATTGACTTGAATACCAGTATAGGACGATCCACATCGATGGTTTTATACATATTTTACCAATATTTGCCGTTCATTCTGATAAAAATACCGAAATATATATGTACCGATATTACTAGAACAGATATAAAACTCGAGAGACTGAATCTATAAGAAATTAAACTAAAAATATAACTCATTGGATGATAAACTAAACGACGATCTTCCTAGTGAGCATCACACCGGACACGTAGTCAACATCGCGGACGATATACATGTATTTATTCAATCATATTCCCTGTCTCTACTGTTGTTAAGATGATAATAAACAATAAGTATGTTATACTTCAGTTCATTATCTAGCAGTCCACGACGAAACATGATACCACAGGGATTTCAGATTAATTTATTTACATAATTCGTAAAACAATGTTCTTTGTATCTTTTAAAGTTTAATTAATGATACCTTCTTCTTTCCTATAGAACATTTACAGGCAGTATGTAAGCATTATATCAAAATACGTCTATACCAGTAGAACGTTTTTTTGATGACTTCATCCCGGTATTCGAAACATTTGATTTCTGTAAAGATGAAATTACTATCTAAAAATACCAGTATTTTATCGGTACTTGTAATACAAATGCTCCGTCTTAGATAGTGCAATCAACAAGAAAAGTTAATTGCTGGTTGAGTATTTGGAAACCCTAGGACTCGCAGTGCTAAACAGCAGCTCTTTATTGAATGCATGAGGAGAGTTTACATATACTGGAACGAATGGTACAAGCGTGGTTGATTACGTTTGGATCAATAATGTGCCTGTCGATTAGATGGCTAATTTTTCTGTTCTGAACCTAGGCACCTCTCATCATCTCCCTATTTGAGTCAACCTTAGTCACCTATTCCTGATGGAGTTCGATTGTTGACCTTCGAATTGGACGGTGACCAGTTTTGCCAAGGCTTAAGTAGGCAAGCGAGTTGCCATTCGACTACCACACAAACTTCTCGAAAGGCTAATAATCTTCTGTGAGGAGGTGCACTCGCTAAATAGTGAGATTGCTTGGATTACTAGATTCGTGATCCTGGCCTGCATTTGGAAATGCATACGGGGAATGTGTGACAGGACAATAATGGGAAGCTCTAGTTTGACGGAGAGTATCGTTTTCTATGAAAAAATGGGAGGAGACCGTGTGGGAATTCGAATGCTGAAAGTCTGAGACTTGAATACATACAGGCAAGGAAAGATTATGTTGCCTTTACAAAAAGTAAGAAGAAGAAGTATACGAATTTATGACCAACTTAGCAAGCATCCGAATATTTTGGAGTACGGTCAAGAGGTTTAAAGGTCCTAAAACTTGAGAATGTCCAATTTCCCATGAGGCAATTGAGAAGCTTTACAGTTCCCTCTTCCCTCCGCAATAGACTGGATTGTAGTCATCTCGTTTTGGACAGAGCAGTTAAATAAGCTTAATAGGCTGTGCGATTCTGCCGGAATTCCAAACTGCACTAATCAGTTATAAAGTTGTGCAACGTGGTATTTAACACGAGAACGATCCCGGCGACTTGGTGCAACTCCAAAATTACCTTAATCTATGAGGAAGGAGATCCTTGTAACCTACTATGACTATTGCGGGACTACTCCAACAAATTCACCACCTAAGATCTTTACGTTCCTCCTGGCTTCCAGACTTATCGATTTTTATGTAAAAGATCTCCGAGTCCATCTTTTTTTTGCTATTGATTTTGCGTCATTTGTAACAGTGGCAGTACTTGTTAAACCCACCGTATTTCTCTAGCTGCTCAAAGACTGCGTTCTAAATATTTACTCCCATCGTAGCTTTTTATTAATTAGAAAATCCTGATTTATCGTCTATGGGAAAATTGATGTTTGGCTTAAATCGGTAATATTTGTGCCAACACAGCGAATCATCCAAACAAAGCGAAAAGTATCGATAATTTTCACGTAATGATTCCAATTTTTTTCTGTATATTTATTAATTTGTTCAATACATGCGGAAATGTTGCGTCATAAAAGCAACTCTGTTTAAGAACTTTTTATTGCCTTTTTGTTTCCACAGCCTACAGTTTTTCCAGTGACACATTCTTTTATTAGCCCATCATTCAAAAAGTTTTTTTTGTACGAGCGATCTCCAGTGGAATCGAATATTAAGTTACAGGGTTTTATTGTTGATATGTGAAGGTACAAGTAAGAGAATTAATACTCTGTGTTTCATTTTCAATGAATACTTTCAATTTCTGTATTAATCCTTTTCAACATTATACGGAGTATGACTAATACACTTTCGCATTATACGTGTAATACCGTCACGAAATGTCAACTTTATTTATGATTGAAAGCTTCTTGTTACGAATTAGATATAGATGTTATCCATCAGACTCAATACTATAAAAAAGGAAATCTGTCCGCTATTCTATCTAGAAATTGATCTACATTAGGAATGTTTCCTTTTCCCATGACGAAGACATCAACGGAATTATAAGCAATAGTGAAATAATAATGTATAATGTAGGCAGTAAGTATATAAGAAAGGGGGGGGGGGTAATGGAGGGCCTCCGCAGAATTCCCTTCATGAGGTCTACACGAAGTTGCCTGGACTTTTCAAGAAAACACGGCCGCACCAATCAGGTGGCAATATTTTAGTAAGACGATTAGTCAGAGAGCAGAATTCACTGAGAGTCAGAGGCAAAGTACAGAGTGAAGAGACATAATACAGAATATTTATTTATTAAACGGGTCAAAGAATCTTATTTAACATCCACCTCACACAAATCCAATATCGTAGACAAGAATCAGAAATTTTTCCCACTCTCCTGTCCTACAATAGCAATAGAAATTATTGCTTCCATTTGCAACTGAAAAGTAGAACACTTGTAACGTTCTCAAGGCATGTAATCTTAAAACACAAACGACGTAAAAGAGTGTGTTTTAATGCAAACCACCCTGTGCGTGACTGTGGCTATTCTGAGAAATATAACTTGAACGGGCGAAAGTGAAGTCTCTGGCCAAGCGGGCACGCCTAGAAAAGTTGTCATGACAGTGCTGTACTACTTTGTGATCCTAAGTCTCCGTTCAAGAGGGAAACATGGATAACACGTCCAACTTCATAAGGAGTTTACACACACTGTTTCGTTGTACATAAATATTGTTCGGACCTACTTTTATCCGAGAGAAACTAAAAAATCCATTGATAATAACAGTTTCATAAGTATTCATTTAAAGATGTAAAAGCTTAAATTATTACTGGTAGCTGACTCATCGAATATTCGTCTTCGATTGAATGAGTAACACTCGAAGTAATTGTTTTATTACTGTCCTGCTTCAAATCGAGGACATATGGTTAGCAGGTACGTTAGTTCACCAAAAAGCAGCTTATTGTCATAAATGTACTGTTAATCGACGATCGAAACCTACCACCGATGAAAATCTAAACAAATTCTTATCCTTTGAATCAAAGAACCGGTGGACCATATTCTACAAAACAGACACTAATATAAAGATCGAGCATCTACCATCTACATTTAAGGCAGATCAATCGCGACATATTGGAACTTATAAAAACACGAATACACACAGCGGCGAAGAAGTTTTCCAAAAAACACAACTTGTGAATTGATGTACTTCTTTCGGTATTTTATTAAGTTTTTAAATACGCTTAGGTATCTTTTATCTCAATGTGCTAATTATTAATCCGTTCTTAATTTCAATGGGGCTTGAGTGATTAAGTTCACGATAACTATACTGTTTTTTATCATTGTTGCGAATCGTGTAGCAAGCCTTATAATTTCGCGAAATTCAAATCGATAATGTTACAGTGTTTAGGAAGTAACAGACAGTATCACTTTTGTGTGATGCAGTCTGCTCAAGAAAGGCTTCAGCTTATTACCTTCCATTAGATTAAGAAGTTAATCGATTAACTGACTAACAACGAGGAGACTAACAAAGAAGTTTCAACGTCTTCTCCATTTTCCGCTTTCTTATTTTAAATTCCACTTGAGATTTCAATTTTTACTTGGTCAAGCTATAGTGTATGAGGCAAATGTTACGTCCTTAGACGGACGCAGCTTAGAAATCCAGTGAGTGTAGAGTAGTTCGCTTAGTAAAAGGTGAATGAGCAGCACGTGGTGCACAGTTACCAGGTGCCTATGGCTAGAATAGGCTATTTGCGTGTATCGGCGTAGGGAACGTGGCTATCTTTAGATATTTCTACTCCATAATTTAGTTTCTTGTAACTTGAAAAATAAGTTTCCACCGACATTTTTGTATCTGAGTTATTCTCATTATCTTGATACGCAGAATCGACCCACCAAGTATTTCTTATATATTGTGAAATCCCCTGTATGTCTTCGGCACGGTTTATTTCAATACAATTTCTAGTACAAGCCTTTATTAGACGCACTGTAAGACTGTTAAATATATGTATATCAGCATATTTTAACATAAACACGTTAGAAAAATCGCTAAAGTTACAGATTATAGGCATCCTCATCGATTTTGACGCAATTTAAATGTGTTATAAAGAATGTTATTTTAAACAACCTTTTGTTTCTTCAACAATAACCGGCCGATTTTAATTTCAGGGATATTTGCAAAATATTACTGCTACCATTACACTGAATTCTGATTACACGTGCATGTTCACAATAACACGCACTGTTCCGTCGCGCGAATGCAGAATAAATCGAGACATCGTAAATCTCGTAAGCCCTTCGTCATTTTTGCAACCCACCGAAAATTATTTTCGTTCGAGTAAACGACGGAGGGCATACGTATTTTGCAGCTGCTGGGTCTGACAGTAAACGTTCGGACCGTTGCTAGAAGCCTGCAAAACACATGCCGCACAGTCAACGCGGCAAGCACCCCCTTGGAGACACCCACGAAGGGACAGTGGCTAACGTCACGCGAAGCCGGAAAAGCCCAAGCAGCGCGGGCTCTTCGGCTGAGGTGCCTCCACTCATATAAAGGTGGCGCGAGAATCGCCCCGGCCCGAGAGACCCGCCAATTGGGACCGTTCGTTTTCCGGCATTTTCCGACTCGCTGATTAGTGCGCCGCGCAAGCGACGAATCAGATCCAAGAATGCGATTTCACGGTCGATCTTGGCGAATCGGAAAATTCGACGTCTCCGCTTCCGCGTGCATTCGGTCGACGCGGCAAATTCACTTCCGGGGCGTACGAAGCGAAGTGAATTTGCATCTCCAAGGAGCAGTCGTTCTTCATCCTTCGGAACAAAGAGTCGTGCTTCATCGTTTGGAAGCACAAGGTGACGGTTCATCGTTCGGAATAACAAGTTCGGTCTTCATCGTTCGGAAACTAACAGTCGAAGTACAACACTCGTACCAACGGTTCAATCATTCGGAACCAAGGTCAATGTCCAACATTCGGAACAAGGGGTTCACCGGTCGGAACCCTCGATTGCCTCACCCACGTTCGAAAGGGTGAGACATACCGTAGTCGAAACAGTTAGCCAAGATTAATTTGGCGGCCAATAGTTTACAACGCGGACAATGACATTGTTTCTATATTTGATGCGAGTCTACCTGTGTATGTGTAACAAAGTGCAAGGAGTGGGAATTGGTTGAATGAATGGTGCGGACATGTAACCTGCGACTGAAAGAAGTTAACCAGGTCTGTTTTAAATGATAACAGATATATCAACTAGTCTGAATTTAGTCAGAAGTATGTGGCGACATTTACGTTGCGTCAGCCGTCTCGTTGAACTGTACATTTCCGAGAAGGCGCGGAGAAACAAAATTGAAGTGAAAATGCGGTTTTCTCTTTTTGGATTTTGAGAAAAGCGAATCTCGGGGAAATGAGCTTCATTCTGTTTCGTCCAAACGTCGAGAGAAGAAACTTCCAGAAGTCTTATCGATAATTATTCTTTTGATTTCATCATTTTAAATATTGTATATATTGTTTTGAAAGTGTAATTAATTTCTATCGGAGTTTATTGTGATTTACCGTGTGACTGTAGGAATTTATCTTGAAATTGTTATTTATCAATCCTCTGATTTGAATTTTCGGATTGATGGAATTGTTAAAGTCTGAATAAAATCAAGAAACAGACCAAAGTTTAGTTTCCTTCTAGTCGGCTACGTAGGAAGCCGACTAACCGACTCCTTTGATTCCTACAAGTATTTGTAGTCAATGCCATCTGTTGCAAGGAAACCAAATGACTTCCGAATGAAGGCAATATAACGGGTGAATTTAAGGTACAAAATGAACCGATTTCACCCATTATAAATTTCTACTGGTGTGGCCGGCTGTCTGACGACTAACACAATACTAGTCTAACCCGAACTTAACCAGTTAAATCAGTTACCAGTTAAAATAGTTAGATTAAGTTAAGTTCGGGCTACATTATTATTTGAACTACCGTTAGCTGGCTGGCCATGCAAGTCAAAATTCATAATAATTAGAATCGATTAATTTGTACTTTAAGTTCGTCCGTTATACCTACTGGTTTTCAGCTCTTATGGTGTATTTCTAAAAGCAATAGATAAGCGATGGTTTCATGCTGATACATACATATTTATGAATAGTTTTGTAAAGTTGTTGAAAACTTCGACTGGTCACTAGTTACATATGAAAGAAAAAGTTGTTCGGAAGCTTGATTTCTGCACTATATTTAAAAATAATCGAAATTGACGAGAACACACTTTTTTTACTAGTTCATCAGGTACTGTTTCTGAAGGGGATCATACCATATCCGAACACAGTCTTGTTTAGCGCACTCCATGACCAGACTAAAACACCTTACTCTATTTAGAAATATAATATCGCGTTGTGTTGTTATCGCGTACATAATTTTTACATTTAAATCAGGGATTCACACCGGTATGTAAAATACTAACATTATATCTATATTTTTCAATTATATCTTCACTACTCTTATACAAACCGAAATACCGATATAACGTCATACTGTCATACAAAAAGATTGGCATGTTTACCTATATTTATCGATAACTTTATCAGTTTTCTTCATTTCAATTCCCAAAATATTTTAAAGTAAGGATTCAGAGCTACTATACCGTAAGCGATGCACTATATGCGGCAACTGCTTTGATTTTGTAACAAAAAATACTGTCCATTTCTTTTTTCCGGTAAATGAAGCTGCATATTTTAGAGAAAGATGTCTTGCAGAGATGAAGAATACAATGTTACAATCGTCCGAACATTATGTGTTGCGGTATCAATCGGTATTGTCTGTAATTCAAAGACCGAGAATCAAACCATTGTATTCGTTATTCTTCCTTGCGGCAATGTTACGGCTCGAGAATAAAGCAGGCGTGGAATATAAAGGACCGAGTGAATTCATCTAAAATAAGCAATCATGCAACGTGCGAAGGTGTTGAAATTTATTAATGTAAATCTTTTAATCAGCTTACAATGTCATCAAAAGAAAAACTTTCTAAACCATTTTTCAAACAGTTAATCCCATACCACACGATAACTACATTATGTATGTACAATGTGATTATGTACAAACGAAAAGGTCTGGAAGATCTCATTTATACAATGTACTCTCTCTGGCTACTTGCAGGCTAAGACTGCCATAAATGATACGAAAGCGAAATAGCACTAATCTAAGAATTGATTTCATTGATCATTAAAAATTGGTTATCACTAATAAACTTCTATACAAGATGTTTTTGTAGTAATGGTATGTACAATCAGGAAGGAAGTATTTCTATGTGACAAAATAATTCGAAAATGTACAATCATGTGTTTTTACAAAAAGGTTGGTTTTGAGAAAA
The DNA here is from genome assembly GCA_028830335.1 of Eucera pruinosa. Taxonomy (NCBI): domain Eukaryota; kingdom Metazoa; phylum Arthropoda; class Insecta; order Hymenoptera; family Apidae; genus Eucera; species Eucera pruinosa. Next base: position 1,161,671 of record JAMYCR010000008.1, on the reverse strand, counting down.
TTGGATTAAAAGATCTATGGGTTACATATTCACTTGAATCACTAACACCAGGCTTAATGTTTGCACTAATAATACTAAGTAATAATGTCACGATAAATATTAATCCTACAACTATTAATGCTCTTATCGATTTGCATTTATATTACTGCACGAATTTTTTAAAGACAAGGACAATTAAAGCGGCAAAACACTGTATCAATTCATGACTCCCTGATTTATACAGTAAGCATTTCCAAGTCACAAGGTCGTAATTTTTAGTAATTTCCAATTTTAATAGTTTCGATTCATTCTTCTTTCTCCTTTTCATCAACATTATTGTTCAAGTCGTTCGTATCGGCAGTATATTTGTTGATAACATGAAATTATACCATTTAATTCATTCAACTCGGGATTGTACTAATCTGCAGTGTAACATTGACAGAAATGGTTTATGGTGCGCACATAGTTACACGAATTTCCATATTGATAAGTGCCGCGTCGTTAGATTCGCTCGACATAGCGAAACGATTCTATTTCCATACTTATTGCAAATGCTGCTGTTAATCTCGTACTGTCTTTCTCGTCCTTCTATTTTGGACCACATATCCAATCAGTTCTAAATAAAGCGGCTTATAAGCTGAGATACATATTGAGAAATTGTATGAGTTTGCCCAATTTCCACGCTATTACTCACCTGTACTACACGCTTGTCTTTCCAATACTTAATTATGGTCAATTATATGTTCTCTCGTAACTCAAAAACGAATATGTCTTCTCGAAAGCATACCAACACAGAATGTTTCGTTTCATAGATTCTAAAATGTATCAACCAGTGGCATAAGCCGACTATAATTATACACTGGACCTATATAACTTTAAAGTGGTCGACTCACGGTAAAACAGAGTGTCGAGGTTACCGGCAAAATGAGCCAAAAATATGGGTTTGCGGGGTTCGACTTTTCGTTCTCACATAAGAGAATTTTGGGTCGAAATACGACTCATTCAAAAGAGGAAGCTTCAATGTACTGTGCTCTGGTCGTCATTTGATCCGATTATGTTGATACTCAATAATATGAGCGTGGTAATGTGGAGCAAAAATTTACAGCTTGACAGCCGCCGAATCTAAGCAATTTTCGTATACAAAGAGAATGTTGTCAATGAAATGAGGACCAGAGAGCACTGCGTTGAAGCCTCCCCTTTCAAATAGGCTATCGTTCGAAGCAAAATCTTCTCATTTAAGAACGAAAAGTCGAACCCCGCAAAAGCATGTTTTCCCGTGTGATTTCGCCATATTGATGATGATACAGAGCAAAACACGTGTCAAGTTTAGTTCAGCTGTGCTCTACGAGGAAACGCCTAATCGGAAAAACCAAATAAGAGCGCGAGTGAACAGCAGCTTACTGTACTACTGCGCAATTGAAGCCTGCCTGTATGTGTGTCGTCGACGCTTTTCCCCTCTGCAATAGTTCGCCACTCGTTTTGTTTTGAGCCCGGCAAGCGGCACCGTGATATGTTTATGCATAGAAAAGCAAAACGAACGGCGCTGTCTTGTAGATGCAACGCGTCCCACGCACACTTATAGACAGAGTACAATGAAGTTGTACAATCATTTTCTTTACATTTTGAAAAGTGATATATGGTAATATATGTTGAAGAATGTTGTCTATTTTTTGCTGCAAAACTTAAGTGTCAAAAATGAAAAATTCGATAAAAATCTGAAAAATGCATGTTTCGTAGTAAAGTTGTAAGAGTACTACTTTTATACTTTTATCGTAATAACACACTATTATCCCCAATTTTTTTTTGATTTTCTGAAAAAGTGCACCGTGGTTCAAAAAATAAAAAACCAACTTTTTCATGGTGTTTAACGTGAAAAAGCGACCGTTACTTCAAATTTTTATATGCCCCTTATGCAGTGAGTACCGCACGTGATTTTTAATATTTCTACATTCAGAAGGAAAATACATAAACAGAAAAAGTTGTAGATTCACGAGGGAAGTTACCAAACTAAAAAATTCTGTGATTCGGTAAACAAGTAGTGTAGGTCCCCAGTAACACAAAGTTGTTTTTCGTTGGTGTTAATTTTCACTTTTAGGAAGTGAAATCAACCCCGAAAGTTTGATTTTTTTTTTACTTTTTTGACTATAATTTTGTAATAAGTGATAGGACAAAACTTTAATGGGATAGATTGTTCAATGTTTTATGTTTTACAACCTCACTGCAATAAAAGGTATCCTCATAGTGCAATTTGTTTTAAATACACAAATTCTTCGTTTTTTATTGCATAACGGTAAATGATAGAAATGGTTATATTATATACCGAGAAGTATTCATTTTGAACGATCTAACGGAATATAAAATAAAATCATTTTTTTGTTTACTTCGTTGTTAAAAACAATTGATTACCGTTATTCGTATATGCCTAGGTTTTTGTTCGACTCACCACTCTGTTTGTATTTTATTACCATAAAGTAGGTGTGTTCTGCCATATTTGAAGGTCTAGTGTATATTTAATTCTGAAAGCTTTATTTAAAAAAATTTATTGCACATGTATATGGAACTTATTGCAACACCTGTTCTCGGGTGATTAGTCGGAACCATCACGATTAGGCTCTCCCTCTCAAACGGGCAAAAAGCTCTTCACCCATACTGAACATGTATATGTAACATGTTCAGAAAATATTTTCATTAACGAAATAAATAAATATCTAAGAAACAAAGCAATATTTGATATGTGGGAGAGGGTGATCGTGATAATCACTCGAGAACAGGCGTTTTTGCAATATGTTTCATGTACACGTGTAATACAATTTTGTATATAAATTTTTAAGTATAAAATATATATATTTGTAGGAGACAGATTGTCGAGTGTATGTTTATGAACTGGCGCCTGAGTGAAGTGCGTCTGGGACCGAGAGTTTGGGACTTTGGCGTGTGAACGGAGGGTGCGTGGCTTCGTAAGAATTTCGGTGTACGTGACTGACTGAGTTTTCCGAATGTCTGAGATGAGTGAAAGAGACAGAGAGATAGAAGAAGAGAGAATGAATGCATGTAAGGAGATGGAATGCGTGAAAAGTAAAAGGAAGGCAGTTACAAAAGCGAGTCGATAACGAGAGGACATGTGAGCAGAGAGCGAGTCAGACTGTGAGAGTATTAAGAGACACTAGAGTTAAATTATAATATACAGTAATAAAGACTATTCATGGTTTTAATCATTAAAACCCTATTGTGTAATTTGTTGCGACCCAACATTCCTACATATTCGACCATGAAGTATAATGGAAAATACAAATTTTGGCGTGAAAAATGCAAATAGAATGAAGAATCGACCAAAAACATATCAAGATGCGTATAAAGGCAATTAATTGTTTTTAACAAAAACGCAAACAAAAAAATCATTTTATTATATATTTCATTAAATCACTCAAAATAGAAACTTTTTAGTATATAATAATCATTTCCCTAATTTACCGTTATGCACAAATACAAATAATTTGTTTCTTTAAAATAAATTGGACGATAGGGATAACTTTTATTGCTGCAGGGTTGTAGATTATAAGAAAACTGAATAATTTATTCTTTTTAAGTTTTGTCCTATCTCTTACCATTATAAAGTTATACTGAGAAAACTAAGAAATGCTAAAACTTTGGGGATTGATTTCACCCTCTAAAAATGAAAATTAACACCGACGAAAGATAGATTAGTATTACTGGGTCCTACAGTACTTACTTGTGCATCGAGTTTCAGAATTTTTGAGTTCGATGACTTTCCTTATCGTTTATCTGAAGCTATTTTACATGACTATATTTCGAAGTTAGAAAATTGATTTCAATGATTACATTGGCAGAGTGACAATGGTGTCAAACTGTAAAACACGTACTAAATATTTTGGTCATAAGTTCGTGCCTTGCACAAGCGCAACTTTTTTCTCTTACATTTTTTTCAACCCTTAACTATACAATATGCAAATAAGTAACAATAATTTAAGAACATGTGAAAGATATTTTAAAAATATATTACTCTGAAGTATACACAGAAATAATTTAGGAGCATATTTTCCACGATCGTTTCTGTAGCCACGAATTCTTCTACTTATGGGTATTGCTTCGCATTTCCTTGATCAAATAAATATATGGAATGATGCAATGTACTTTTACTTCAAGTCAACTCCATTTATTACTGATAAGTACTATCGAATTAAAGTTTATTTATTTATTAGGTGTCGAAGAATCTAAATAATTCTTTAATTAACGAGGTAAATGAATAGTAAAACTGCAGAAGGAAACAATATTATCATGTAGTCAGGAATTGAAAAAAAATCTTAGAGAAAAAAATTTAACTTGTGTGGGGCGAGAACTGGCAACCAAACCATTTCGTGTGGACTTCACAGTCGAACCATAAACCGCTCTCGTGCAATCATTGCGATGAATTGTCACGGCGGCAACGCGGTAACACCGCCGTTGATTCTTGGCTACGCTGCTGCCTTGAGACGATTTTCCCCCTTGCCCCGCTTTCGCGTAATAAACAGCTGCGAATTACTCTACGCTTTCGTGAGGAAAACGATAGTGGCTCCGCCTCATATTCGTCGGGCAGCCACATGCTTGTAGGAAATGACCTTACTGTAACGAAATCTACCATGCCTACGAAATCTGTGACGTCACGCGAGGGGACTACCGCCTTAAGATACTTTCTTTACATAATACAAAATTTAACAAAAACAATGCTGCAATAATAAGGGGGACGATATGATCACGTGTTACAGATAACGCAGACACTTGCTTTACCGAATCAATTTCAGAAAGTGGCAGGAATAATTTTGCTTCATTAAATCAGACAGGAAACGCATAGATACGCGTATTTTGGTATACTAACAAAGCCCCTCGGGATGACAGTATACGATCGATAAGATTCTACAAGCTTTTATTACGTTTAGAATTTCATATTACCGATAACAGTCCAATTTTATTGACTAAAAATCTGATTATTGGAGAAGAACACAGCTTTGTTCCAAATTATTTTACTCTTATCAACTTCGCACATTTAAGTAACCACATCCCACACGAACTCGATGATGGACAGAAGATAAATGTAATATACAGTGGCTCACAAAAGTATTCATGCGCTACATTATACAGAAATGCCCCTAACCTGTAAGTCGGATTTGAATGGAAGTATGCATGCAAATAAACTATAATAAGCTGCATATGAAACATTTTTTTTGTCAACAAGAAATGTTCTTCAGTGGATAAAATCAGGTCTCGATGATTCAACTATTTTTCGTTTTTTTAGTACAATTTTTTGGTATTTTTTCACAGTAGAGTGATAGAGCACTAAAAACTGAACATTTTTGTACAAAAATTTTTGCCCTATCGCGTATCAGTGCTATATTGCAACTTATAAAGGAAATGCAAGTCTTTACAGGCTCTCTAATTGTATGAAATATGCTAAGATCAGCCTTTACGGTGCCATTTTCTCTCCGATTTTCAAGTGCAATTTCGTAATGGTGCATAATCGCGCAAAACTTCTTATGTAAAAAATGTTTAGCTTTTACAACGCTATTATTCTGTTGCACAAAGGTCGCAGAAAAAATTGCGTTAAAAAAATAAAAAAACATTGAAACCTGTGAAACATGATTTCACCTTCTTAAAGGAATTTCCAATGGACGAAAAAATTGTTCTATGTATACATTATTGGGATCTACATGCACACAAACTTTCATTAAAATCAGACTTACAGGTTACGAGAATTTCCTTATGATAGAGTGTAGGAATACTTTCGTGAGCAACTAATTCCTGAAAGGCTTTAGACTCCGTTAGTTGCAAAACCATAATAAATGAGCTAGCATCCTACAGAATAAGTGGATGTGTATACTTTCTTAGCTTTCGATCTATCTGAAAGGCAAGGTACAAGACGTTAAGTATATACATATGAATACATGCTTCAGAAAGTTCAAGATCTCATCCGGCATATGGCAGGGTTTTCACCTTCTCTTATTAGCCCTCACCGTACGATGTCCGGCTCTTTTTGAACCTAGAGCTAGCGGCCGCAACCTGTATTTTGACTATCCGATATTTAAGTCTGTCCATTGTTTATTTATATTAAAGCTATAACGAAGTAATTGTAGCGAATCGAACAATGCATTTCTGAACAGTATTCAGTGTGACTTTGAAAAACAAAATCCATTCCATTTGCTTAAGAATATAGTATATATCCTGTGTTATACATATTATAATACTAGTTTTCTTATACTTGTTATATGTCTGTTTTAATTATTATTTGTGTTATACTTTTTATGTTTGTTACTGTGGTTTCATTTGATATATATATATATATATATATATATATATATATATATATATATATATATATTTAAGGCATTTCTACTTCTTTAAAACAATAATAAAATAATAATCATATTAATAACAATGACAACAATAACGGAATCATAATTCAATATACTTGTGCAAGTAAGCTCAAGTTATGGGTCCGTTTAGGCCCAGTTATGGGTTTGCGCGTGATCGCTTAAACCGCCGCGCCGGTACTGCGAGGGTTTAACATATCGTGAGGTATGCTAAAACGAATTAATTGGTTCGAGCAGATTCTTCGTTACTGCATCTCTTCGTTGTAACCTGTATTAAAATATATTTACATGCTTAAGGTCAGTACATCTCAAATCTAGAATCTGCGGTAACCATGTAATCAAAGATATAGAAAACATAAGAATATATACAGTCGATTATATTTCCTCACGTTTATCATACTCGTTTGGTATAATTTGTTGTACCATCGTTTGTTACAGAATATCCCACTATGTTTATTAGTAGTATTGCAGCTCTGTTTGAACGTTGATATTTCGTACTATACGTAAATGATCACAAATTATTTTCTAAAATTGAATCTCCTCTAGCCTCAATGAATCTAAAAGAAGCAGAATCTTAGGAATCTTATTAATTGATGCAAAGCTAATCATCTTTTTAAATATATTCAAACGGCATACATTTCTATCGTAAAAGGACACTCCTATTACACCATTGCATAATGGAGAATCTATTATCTTAACTGATATCACCACCCTCTGTGATTTTAAAATTTTTATTTCTATTTTATCATTTGTAGAGCACTAACAAAACCCTTGTATTTATCATAGAAATATTACTAAACATCCTACTAGGTTTTAGGACCTGTACTACACTCTTGTACTTTCACGCTTTGAATACTGCTCGCTTATTTTAAATCCTTATTGCCAATTGTAAATCTACGTTGATTTTAAATTTAGAAAGAAACCAGCCCAAGTTTTTACGTTTTGTCTTCTACGAAATTAGGAAGCCTATTTTGAAAATCTACTATGATCATAATCCCTTCATAATAGTGCTAGTATTTTTTGCTCTAAAACAATGCATCTACTTTGTATTCTTAACTTATATAAGATTTATTTGTAGGTATTAGCTTCTATAAATCCCACGTGGACAAAGGACACGAGAAGGGAAAGATAGTCTTTTGCGGTTAACAATATTAAAAAGAAATAAAATTTATACGAAACTCCTATTACTCGCCTAGACTCTAGCTTGGAAGAATTCTCTTCCGACTGCTTCACGCGCGTTTTCCTTACACCCTATATATTTTCAAGCAGTCATTCTCTTTCACTCCATCTCTCTGTACCTCTCGCTCATTTTAGACATTTTTAGTGTATAGTTAGTCACATCTACCCAATATTTTGGGTAGCTACACACTCCTACTTTCATTTACAAGATGAGTGCAATTGCACATTGTAGCAGTATTGATGCACTCCTAAAAAGAGTGCAGTATGAGATGATAAGCAATGCAAAATTGTCCACTACAGTGTCTTCCTATTTTCAGTAGGGGTAAAATTATAACCCGGCCCAGCCACTAGACACACCTTGTATATTATAGAGGAAGAGGTTCAAATATGAGTCATTTATAAAATAATCTATAATAAAAATGAAAGCTATTGCTTCTTTTTAGAAAATTGTTCGTTTTATTGAAAGTGGGTAGGAAAAGGTCTGAATGATGACAATAAAGTACTCTTAGCAAATTAATTCTTACTTCAACAGGTAATTGTTAAAGCAATGAAACAAACATACATATCTGTGAAAACCTTTATGATCGCGAAATTCGTAAAAATGACGCTCTTTGCAATAGAACACATTAATACAACAAACGATGGTTACTATTTCTTCTGTACAGCTTTATTTGTTCTTTATTCGTAGTTCTGCACCGTTCTTGACACAGGGCAGCACTTAATAAGTCCTACACATCAATTTGCTCACGTTTAGACCTTAGCCCATATTTGGACCACTTCCTGTAGTATATTTTATCCTTATTATTTTTACGTCATTATCTCACATTTATCCTAACATAGTAATACATTTATTGCTTTCTACATAGGATTACAAGGGATTTCAATTTCGTTAGTTTACATTACGTTTTGCTACACAGCTCCCCACTTAATATAATATTTGGCTGATCTGTCGCTCTATGAACGCTGATCTGGGGGGTTTTATTATTTTGGACTTAGAAAATATCACGTAAAGAACGCGAAAAAGGCATTTTTAACACTCTCACGACAGGTGCTTTCAGCGCCATCTATTCGACACATATGTTTTGTCCTTTGTGTACTAATATCCCTAGCATAAAAAAAGGAAGAGGGGGAAGCCATGTGGTGTCGTTTATGCTATGTTAGTGCTGGATCACGAGAAATCGAAATTGGTTCCAATGGTGCTTGCACCCCAAGATTTGAAATATTCTCAAACAAGTATATATTCTCAATTAGTTATACACAGAAGGTATTTAAATTATGTAGTTAAAACATATAAGTGCTCGATACCGTATATATCAATACAAAATGAAAAAAATACTATATTCATTATATACCGATACGAAGAGAAATAAATACGAAATAAATATAATATAAATAAAGAATACACACTGAATAAATGAGATTATGAATACCATAAATACAATAAGTTTTTAAAATATATATACACAAGAAATAGTAATGAAGGAACATAATATTATTTATTCAATAATATATTCTTTATTAACATCGCATTCCTTTACTGTTTATTTCACTTCCTATTGATACTTGCGGTATTGAGTACTCATTTGATTTATTTATATAATTTAAATACCTTCTGTGAATAACAAGTTGGAACTATATATTTTTTGAGAATATTTCAAATCTTGGGGTGCAAGCGTCATTGGAACCCATTCCGATTTCTCGTGACACGATCCTAGCAGTGTCTCTATCCCTTACTTTGCCACAGTCTATTTCTTTCTTTCGATTCTGACCAATCATGTCTCGCGGCAATAGTTTTCGTGCTACAGTACCCTCCATGGCATCTATAGATGCCATCCCGTCCTGGCAGTGGTAATAGGAGGACATAGCGGAAATAAAAGTTATACTTGTTTAAAAGTAGTCAATTTTTCGGGTTATACCACTCGCCATATTGGCTCCTGCCACGGCTCGACCAATGGAATCAGCCCATTTTGCTTCTAGTAATGTCATAGGTATGTTGCTTTTTCCGATGTTGGTACTCGTGTAGTTTAACTTCAAAGGTGAGTTGGCTAGAGTTTGAGATAGATTGGGGCGGGGCTGAGCATTATTTTAGTAGCAGTGGTCTCACTAGATCACTACATCACTAGAAGCGCAATGCACTGTTCCTATTGGTAAAGCCGTGCTTGCAGCCAACATGGCGGCTGCTTTAGTCCCGTAAATTGACTACTTTTAAACAGGTATAAGTTTTAATTCCGCTATGTCCTTCCCTTAAAAATCATTTTTTCGCGTTTTTTACGTGATATTTTCTAAGTTCACAATAACCCCCTTCCCCTTTTCGGCGTGCCTACAGCGAAAGATTACCTACCATTTGATATTGTCGCGTTGCGAGCCCACCTTTATGACTGTTAAGGCCTACCATAGACCTTAGTTTTTGTATAGATTTTAGTTTTCTGTAACTTTTATATTTGTATAGATTTAGTTTTTTTTCAAGTAGCAATAAGACCTTCGTCCCGTCGCGGCTTATAACCGTCCCTTCGGAATTCCGGAAAGCCTTCCGTAGCAGCCGTAAACCCATGAAGCCATAAAGACCCGCGATTTTCGCTTAAGTTTCTCGCCCATTGTTCACAGTTAGCTTCCAGGTATTAGCATTTCTCAATTTCTGGCCCGTTATTTCTAGCAGGCTCTGTCAAGGTTAACGCGCTTTCTGACATTATTACCTGCCACGATCAAGGGTCGCAAATGCGCCGAATTTGTTTTTAAATATTCGTCAGTGCAAGGGTCTAAGGAGGGCGGAAACTTTCCACTCCCTTCCACAATCTTGGACCCTTCTTACAACCAATAGGATCATTCACACCTGTCATGACGACTATGCCGAGGGGGCGTCGAACGTGATTTTCACAAGAATCGAGTAGTTGACAATTAGACAACAAGCTCATTAGATCTAGAAAAAGTTAGTTACCATATAGACACTCGCTCGATTAGTAACAGTGTACTTGTACAAGCGTAGGCAGGGTGATTATATACATTGCTTTAATTGTTTTCCCAATTCCTCGGGTGGTCCTTCGAATAAGATTGTTTCATTGTCGACACATTTGTGCGAAACCCTTGAGGTGATCACGAGCACATAACTATGACCTTCAGAATGAACCGCCGAAGCTTAACCATAGAATTACCTTTAACAGCAGTAACAGTCCAAGAAACCGTCATATATCGAAATTTGTTTTTTCTATATCTCCGTGCCAGATGTTTAGAAGTTGTTCGTCAAATCTGTTTCATGAATGTTTCTTCGGAACCTAGGATTTCCGTGATTTATTACACGCCACGGTCAATAGTATACGCACGGATTCCGGACAATGAACATTCGAGGGTAGAACGGTATTTTCGGGTGACCACCGGGATTTCCCAAATTTCAGTAATTTTGGTACAACCCCGTACTACTCCTTCTTGTATGGGCTGGCATTTCCCATCTCGCAACTTTTCTAACAAATCAGCGTTTTCTTGTGATAGTAACCGCCCAATCGAATTTGTATAAATAGCGACGCTCACTAGCAAAAAGTGATGCTAATATAAATTTCGAACTGCCAAGCAAAATAAAGAATATTCTGTATATTTCGAGTCGCTACATTGACCATCCACTACGTTCCAATACAGTCCACTTAAATTCCTAAATAAATCGCACAAAGTTAATTCGGCGTGCGACGTACGAGTTTAGCTAACCGAACATCGTCGCTGGAAAACGCGTCACGACATTTGGTCCTTCGAGCCGGATCACAACGGAAATAAGGAAATTTGGTGCAGTGTAGTGACTACCAAGGAGTGATTCGATTGTGATAAGTGTATCCTCCTTGGATATCATCCACAGTTGTTAGAAGTGCGGAGCCTGTAGTGCAATAGAAACTCCAACGATCACACATTTGGTTCTTAGGTTCTCATAGGAGAATACGTCGCCGGTGAAGTTGAATTATCTTCAAGTAGCCGAATCGGACACCTCAACTGAGGAAGCAACCAGATTGGGCCGCCTCAAGCGGGGAAGCAGCCGTCGGACGGTGGATAAATCAAGGCATCGCAGCAGCACCAAGGCTTCACAGCAACATTATCATTTAGAAGCTCAGACACCTGTAGGGTGAGTCTAGGAATCACCGTTCTATTTACACATTGTCCCTTATTGTAACCAGTCTCGATCTCGATTTTATTCATTGTTTAATTATCACAATATGACGAACGTGCCTAGGACAACTCAAATGAAAGGCCTTAGGAGACAATGAGCTACAATTAAAGGGCAGCTTACGCGAATAGAAACATATCTGAATGAGGGCGATCAGTTTGACGTTCATGAATTACAAATTCGCAAAGAAAAGGTGACAGAGTTAGGTAGAAGCTTTGGAAACATTCAGTCAGCAATAGAGTTAGAGGACGAGATTTTCGAAAAGAGAACAGTTTGAGCGAAACTATTTTAAAATAAGTGGCGTCATAAATCATCGCATTGAGAGATTGCAAACCCCTAACACATTCGCAACCCCAGGTAGATTCACAGACTCGCCAAATACCGTAACGGAAAGGCAACAAAGCACTCTTTTACCGAAAATAGAGATATAAAACCATACGACGGTAACCCCATTGAATGGCACAGTTTCCACGACACTTTTAAAACATTCGTCCACGATAATCTAGACTTGCCTGCTGTACAAAAGTTCCAGTTATTATAAAATGCACTTCGTGGAGAAATCGTGTCGGTAATTTTCTCGTTAAATGCTTCAGAACCTAATTACCGGTTGGCTTGGGATTTGTTACAAAAGCGATGCAACAGACCACGACAAATCGTTAAATCACATTTGAAAACTCTATTTGAAGTGCCATAAGTGACTCGCGATGCACCCTCCAGCCTGAGATCATTGGCGGAACAGGCTCAAATGCATGTGAACGCACTCGCCACCCTAGGTCAGCTCGTAGCACAATGGGACGCAGTACTAGTCTATTTGGTAGGAAAAAAGCTAGACAATAATACGCGACGCGGATGGGTATGCACTTTGGAAAATGATAAGATGCCGACATTCGAAAAATTAGTTAATTTTGTAAACAAGCAAGCGCGTGGTGATGAAATTGAAACGGAAGTTTTTAACGCGATTAGGCGGGTTTCGTATCAAGATCGTCCGCTACGAAATAAGGTGAATGCAAAGGGGCACACTCACATAGCAACGACAAATACCAATAAGTGTGTCATGTGGAAGGATAGTCACGAAATTTATTATTGTAAACACTTTTTGCAAGCCTCAATTCGGGATAGATCAGAGGTAATGAAACGAAACAAATTATGTCTCAACTGCTTTCGAACCGGTCATTTAGTCGGCACGTGACAAGCTAACGGGTGTAGGAAATGCAATCAGAAACATAACACATTACTACATTTTAACAACGAACACCGTCTTAATACGAACACTAACAATACCCAAATAGGAGCACAAGCAACAAACTCGGGCGCCAATGCGACTGCGTTAACAGTCACATGCGATTCTGAGATATTGCTTGGGACAGCACAAATTAAAATAATGGACAAGTTCAAGGAACATGATTGTCGCGTTTTATTAGACGGAGGATCTCAAACGCATTTTATAATCACTGAGTTAGCTGATAAATTGCAATTACGTAAACACAACGTAAATTTAACTTTCTCAGGTTTAGGTCAACAGGCGACAAGGGCACAATATATTGTGAAAACAGTAGTCAAAGCGCGGAACAGTACCTTTTCCACTCCGATATCATTGATTACTGTACCCTCGATTACCCGGTTACTACCATTCCGACAAGTAGACAGAACCACGATCCAAGTACCACAAAATGTCGCGTTAGCAGATCAGGAATTCCATAAGCCCGGGAGGATAGACGCGTTATTAAGCAACACGTTGTTCTTTAGCCTATTAAGCAGTGGACAAATTAAATTGAACAATAGCATGATAATCTTGCAAAAAACTAGACTAGGATGAATAGTTACCGGCGAAACAGATTTACAACCCACGTATAAGACCACGTTAGTAAAATCGTTCCATATTGCGTCAACTCTGGATAAAACATTAAACAAATTTTGGGAGGTAGAAGATTCGCGGATAAATCGTATCTGTCAGAAGAAGAAAGAGTCGCGGGAATTTCGTTTAAACAGGGCACAGTACGAGATGCAGACGGGCGATATTGCGTAAGAGTACCATTTAACGAACGTAAACAACTGTTAGGGAGTTCGCGAGAAATAGCGCTAAAAAGATTTTATGCATTAGAACGGAAATTATATTCCAATAAAGAACTTCTAACCGGATATCGTGAATTTTTACGAAAATACGAGCAATTAGGGCATATGACACAGGTCAACGAAGACGATTCCACTGGAGGTTTCTACCTGCCGCATCACGCGGTAATAAAAGAGTCCAGCGAGACTACAAAGATACGCGTGGTATTCGACGCCTCTGCAAAAACCTCAACAGGAATAGCGCTAAATGACGCTTTGTTAAATGGGCCTATCTTACAGGATACCCTGTACAAATTAGTACTTAGATTTCGTTCGCATTCCTATGTTTTAACGGCGGATATAGGGAAGATGTTCCGGCAGATTAGGGTACATACAAATGATAGGAAGTATCAAAGGATTTTGTAGCGCGATTCGTGAGATAAACCAATCAGAACATACGAATTAAATACCGTATCGTACGGAACCAGCTCGGCTTCATTTTTAGCCGTGCGTTGTCTCCAATAATTAGTGATCGATGAACAGGATAATTTTCCCATCGCGGCAGCAGTATTCAAAACAGATTTTTATGTGGACAATTTTCTCATCGAAACACCCACGCGCGAACAAGCACTACTAATACGCAAGGAGACAATAGCATTAGCAAGGTTAGGCGGGTTTCACTTGAGACAGTGGACGTCAAACGACAAGAGTTTGATCGACGACTTAGAATTAATCAATTAAGAGTACACTCTTTCCTTAGATATAGACGATACTAGGAAGGCGTTAGGTATAGTTTGAAAACCAAGGATGGACGAAATACGTTACCGTATAAAACTGACCAAAGGCAATACTCGACCTACGAATATATACGATACTGTCACAGATCGTGCAACTATTTGATCCGTTAGGACTATTAGGACCGGTAATAGTTCGCGCCAAAATCATAATGCAACTATTGTGGAAAGCGGACCTGGGTTGGGATGAGTCAGTTCCCCAATCCATTCTTACAATGTGAGTAGAATTTACTCAAGAGCTACCACACTTGAATAAATTCTCGACCCCGCGGAAAACCATTATCGACAATCCATTGGAAATACAGTTGCATGGATTTTGTGACGCCAGTGAAGCGGCTTATGGCGCGTGCATTTACTTGAGGTCAGTTAATAAACAAGGGGACTGTAAGGTTAGCCTATTGTGCGCGAAATCAAGAGTTGCCCTAGTAAAAACCATTTCATTGCCTCGCTTAGAGTTGTACGCCGCTAAGCTATTAGCGAATTTGGTAAATAAAACCATTAACGCGATGACCCACCTCGAAATTAAAGGGATTGTGTTATGGGTAGACTCAACCATGGCATTAAATTGGATTAGGACTCCACCACACTTGTTGAAAACATTCGTCGCTTATCGAGTAAACGAAATTCAAGAACAGACAGATATTCAAAATTGGCGTCATATTTTTAGTGTCGAAAATCCCGCGGATTTCATATCCAGATGACAAACACATCTTCTTCTTCTTAATAACCAAATGTGGTTAAAGGAGCCGCAGTGGCTTTCACACGCCAAACAAGTCTGGCCAATTATTACGTTACCACCTGCAATAGAGATACCAGAAACGCGTAGCTTCAATGTTTTAGTAGCAAGAATTCATACAACAGATTTCGTTAATAGCTTCTCAACAATAAATAAACTCAACCGGGTACTTGCATACATATTACGTTTTTATAATAATTGTAAGAGCAGAAACAGAGTAGCGGGCGAATTAACTATTTTGACGATTTCTGACGCACACGTACGTATAGTGAAATTAATACAAGGACAAGGGTGTACGCAGGAATTAAGGGAATTAAATGAAGGCAGGGAAATAAGTAAAAAGTGTAAACTACCCAATTTAACGCCTCATTGATGAGAAGGGTTTAATTCGAGTCGGCGGCCGATTAAAATACGCATCCATAAAGTACTGATACAAACATCCAATATTATTACCACGTAACAATCGTGTTACAGAATTAATAGTTAGGCATGAGCATTTAAAACAGTGGCACGCGGATATACAAGCCGTCAGACAAAGATATTGGCCAATAGATCGCAAAAATCTCACGCGCAGGTTAATTCACAACTGTATAAATTGCTTTAAAGCCAATCCCAAGCTATCCGAGTATATTATGGGAAATTTACCGAGAGACAGTGTAATACAAACACGGCCATTCGAAACCACAGGAATCTATTATTGCAGACCATTTTTTTCTAAAGGAACGGAAGCACAGAAATGTAAGGAAAATCAAGGGATATGTAGTAGTATTTGTATTACACTTTTTATATTTTTATATACACTTAGAATTAGTAACTGATCTAACCACGGAGGCATATATAGCTGCAATCAAACGATTTTTCGCGAGAAGGGGAAGATCACGAACCTTATATTCCGATAACGGGAGCAATTTTATAGGCGCGAATAATGAAATAATCGAATTGACGGCGTTCGTAAACTTTGAAGAACACAAAGGAAAATTAAAGCGGTACTTAACCGATAAAGGTGTCAACTGGTCCATCCCTCCACCCCGTTCGCCCCATTTCGGGGGCCTATGGGAAGCCGCGGTGAAGACATTTAAAACACATTTAAAGGGTACTATCGGAGAAGTCCTGTTCACATACGGACAATTGAACAGCTTCATAATCGAGATCGAGGTTATCCTAAATTCCCGACCACTAACACCCCTATCCTCTGATCCCAGTGATTATATCGCCCAAACACCCTCGAACTTCCTAATTGGTGGTTCATTACAAACCTTACCGGAACATGAGTGGACAGATGTACAAACCAACAGGTTGGCATTGTGGCAGCATACCCAAAAAGTAAAACAACACTTTTGGAATAGATGGCATCGAGAGTATCTGCACGAGCTATATACAAGATGCAAATGACATATTGGTGACAGCACAGGTATCAAGGAAGTAATGCTGGTCCTGGTACGAGAAGACAATCTACCACCGTTGCAGTGGAGATTAGGCAGAGTATTGGAAGTGCATCCAAGAGCAGACAACATTATCCGTGTAGTAACTATAAAGACATCGCTAGGAGTGTGCAAACGGAGTGTAAAAAGACTTGCGCCACTACCAATAGACTGTGTGTAAAGAATAGACAGTACATGATAGTGTGGAGGTGTGAAGAGGGGATAGAATGGGAAAAAGGAAGGGTGTTCCGTTTTCTCCTAGGCCTGCTAGTGGAATCATCAGTAAGATTACCTAGCAGGCCCTACCTTAGACACTGGGATATTGGAAGGAAGGTTAAAGGCGGTATATATATGAACGAGGTAGTTGGAACGAGTGCTTCCGAGAAAGTCCTACTTCGTATGTCCCTCTAGTAGTGGGTGCAGGAGAGCCGCCACAATAGGATATAAGATCGCCATAAGGATTAATTCAGATTAAGAGTAATTTAGATTAAAGTTACTTTACCCTTACGCTAAGTTAATTAGTTTATCACATTGTACGTTTGGAGTTGAGACAACAATATAATAGGGTGAATTTCGTAGAATTTATACATACATCATAATGTATTATAGTATTAAGTATTTAGTTTTGCCTACCGTGTAATTGTTCGTGGACTCTAGACGTTTAGGTCTTTTGAACGTGACCGTTCAAGGGGGTCGGTATGTCGCGTTGAGATCCGTCCTTTATGACCTTCAGAATGAACCGCCAAACCTTAACCATAGAATTACCTTTAACAGCAGTAACAGCCCAAGAAACCGTCATATACCGAAATTTGTTTTTTCTATACCTCCGTGCCTGATGTTTAGAAGTTGCTCGTCAAATCTGTTTCATGAATGTTTCTTCGGAACCTAGGATTTCCATGATTCATTACACGCCACTGTCAATAGTATACGCACGGATTTCGGACGATGAACATTCGTGGGTAGAACGGTATTTTCGGGTGACCATCGGAATTTCCAAAATTTCAGTAATTTTGGTACAACCCCGTACTACCCCTTCTTGTATGGGCTGGCATTTCCCATCTCGTAAATTTTCTAACGAATCAGCATTTTCTTATGATAGTACCCGCCCGAATTTGTATAAATAGCGATGCCCATAAATTTGGAACTGGCAAGCAAAATAAAGAATATTCTGTATATTTCAAGTCGCTACATTGACCATCCACCACGATCCAATACAGTCCATTAAGATTCCTAAATAAATCACACAAAGTTAATTCGGCGTGCGACGTACGAGTTTAGCTAACCGAACATCGTTGGTGGAAAACGCGTCACGACAGATATATCTATACTCACTATTACTTAATATTACTTCAACTGAATATCTATTTATCTTTGTTAATAAGTAACCCTACCAACACATAACTTTCGTCAATTCTCAACCATAGGAAAAATGCATAATTTTTTCCTATTCTAATCTTGTCTAACTCCTCGAGTCACGTTTCTCCCTGCCCTCCCATCGCCAATATCTTCGTCACATTTTTTGCTAGCTTCCTTGCTCTTCCAAATTCCACCCACGCACCTCCCACACATGCCTCCTTTTCTGTCTCGCACATCCTGCATGCCCTCTGCTTGTCTTCCATCCAGTAGTTCCTCTTCTTATTTCCTTTCCTATCCTAAATCTTGCTAATCTCGTTTTTTCCTTTTCCGACCATACATTTATCATAATGCATAAAATTCTATGTCACGATTCAAAACCGCAACGGAATGCATCGATATATTCAATTTATCGCGGGTGATGGGTGACGAGCAAGTATCGTTCCAGTTGAAAAGTTGCATAGTGAAAGTTTGTCAGATGCTACGAAGTAAGTACACGGAAGCGTTAACTCGATCTATTATCCCTCGAACCTGTGGAAACAATTTGCCAGCGATCGCGGGATAGAAATGAGATTTCCACGAAGCAGAAGATCGACTAGTTCGGAGGTGAAACCACGAAACTTTCGACGCATTCATTGAGTTCCTTACGCTTGCGTTTTCGCAGCAATTCGTTTAATTCGCGTTGCTTCGTGATGATTGTTTTTGGTATAGTTTTTCTTTAGCTAATTTACCTTTGCATCTTAACGTGAAATATTGCCGTACAAGGAACTACAGAAAAAGTAGCAGAACAAACTTCATTATTTAACTATTAGTACGTATAAGCTATATTGCTTCAACAGATTTCAAGGAGCATTTCAGTGACGTCTTCTATGAATTACAGAGAGATGACCTTGTGGGAAGCATGACAGTGCGACTGTTAACTAACGCCCCAAACGAATTTGGTGGGAAACTTTTAGGAATGATGCGTCTAAACATTTTGATCGGTACGCGAAAAAATTTCCTCTGTATTTATTAACATTGTTTAAATGAAATTAGAAAATCGACAATAAAGTGTTAAGAGACGTTTTTGTGTACATATACTGACGTACTGGAAAATACAATAATATAAGAAAACATACAACTTGAAAATTACAAAATAGTATTTTCTCCATGTAAGAAACGTCATCACATTTTTCAAAATTACAAGGAAGGTTCGCGAACCCGAAAATTCAGAAAATTCTGAATCTCGGTACACAAGTAATGTAGATCCCCACTAACACCAGACAATCTTTTGTTTGTGCTAATTTCCACTTTAAAGGGGTGAAATTAACCCCCAAACCTTTGGCATTTTTTAGTTTTTTCAGTATAATTTTGTATTGGTAAGAGATAGGACAAAATTTTCAATGGACAAGTTGTTTAGTTTTTTATGCTCTACAACTCTACTGCAATAAAAGTTATCATCGTCGTGCAATTTGTTCGAGTAAACAATTTTTTTTGTTTATTTGCCTAACGGTAAGTGATAGAAATGGTTGTTACATACCAAAAAGTTTCATTTTGGGAACTACCACGATCACCCTCAACACATATCAAGTATTGCTTTATTTCTCACATATTTATTTATTTATTTAATGTATATTATTTCGACATATACATATACATGTATATTTCTTAAAATTATATTTTCTTAAACCGATTTGCACAACTCATGCAATCGCTTGAGTAGTTCTGAATAATCATTCGAGAAGAGGCGTTCTTGCAAAATGTTTCATATACATGTCCAACAAATATTTTTAAATAAACTTTTAAGTGTGGAATATATACTTGACCTCGAGATATGATAGAAAATACCTACTTTATGGTGAAAAATAAAAATACAATGAAGAATCGAATAAACACGTATGTTTTTCACGGGATACGCGGCGCGCTGCGACTATGCGGATGCGTCGAGAGCCGATGTCAGAGGTCGTAAATCTCTGACCGATTTTTTAACCGACAACTAACCGTGTATGTCCCTACGACTGTTTACTGAGGTAGGGATATTAGGTGGTGAAATAATACTTGAGTTGGGTTTAACACATAGACTCTTTTAATGAATTAACACTTATGTCTATTGGTTGTAGAGTGTGATTCATGACCTGTCGGAAATATGATGTTTTCCGTGACTCAAAGAGATTACGATGTTTCTCTTGATTTGATCGCTTTTGGACTTGATTTTTTGACTGACTTCCTTGTGCATCCTCAGCCTTAAGGAAAATTTAAGGCCCGCCTTCCCCTGGTTTCTCGAAATTAAGAATCCAATCGGGGGTGGCGACACTAACCACGACACTAGTGTTAGTGGAGGTGGAAGATGCGTTGGTGGGGTTTAAACTTTGATGGAATTTCCGCCAGGCTTGGGTCCCGACCTGACCTGATTGACCGTCCTCGGGTCTGAGTTTAAGACCCTTTGGAAATTCACTTTTATGACACATGCAATTAGCCGTTGAAGACGAAGAAAGTCGAAAGCAGATGTGCACTGCAGATTAAGAAATAAATTAATTCTCAAAAACGGCTCTGGAGACTTGCGTGTTATAAACGTGCTAGCAATTTGTGCTTCGGGTATTGTCCCTTGTACAAGGTGCTAGCACTATGTAGAACTGAATGTTTTCGCGTTGAATAGGCGATCCTACTAAAATACTCTTAATATGCTAACGGTAGGAAATATGTACAAAATATTTTTAAATTACGGTTGCTTATAGTTCTTTACAAATTAGATTAAGTGTTCTGTAGGTATGCTATGGAACAACGTAGCTATATGCGTATAACGGTAATTCATTGTTTCTAACAAATATGCAAACCAAAAAATTTTTTTTTGTGTTTCCTTAGACCGTACAAAATGAAAACTTTTTGATTTATAACAATCATTTCTATCATTTACCGTTGTGCAAGTAAACAAAAAATTGTTTATTTAAACAAATTGCACGAAGGATATCTATTATTGTAGTAGAGTTATAGAGCATAAGAAACTGAACAACCCGACTATTGAAAGTTTTGTCCTATCTCTTAACATTACAAAGTTATACTAAAAAAAATAAAAAATGCTAAAACTTTAGGGGTTGATTTTACCTCCTTAAAGTGGAAATTAGCACAAACAAAAAATAGTCGGGTGTTAGTGGGAACCTACACTACTTATGTACCGAGTTTCAGAATTTTCTGAATTTTCGGGTTCGCGAACCTTCCCTGTCAGATGAAACGTTGGCACTCTAAAAACGAATTTTGTACTATATTCTTTAGTTGCAGAAACCATTTTATTCACTGTATTCGTCTTCTGAATGTATGTTGCAAAAATTTCAATTCATATGTTAGCGTCTGCCATTGAAGGATTTACGATTGGGAGTTAGGCTGCATGTGGCCAGAGAAAGTGCCCTCGGTGCGTGAGATCTTTCAAACATCGTCCCCCGATTTCTGGCGACCTAGAGCCGCATGGCAATCAGGCGCTTAAGGATTAATTGTTTGGAAAGTCAGAAACCAGGCGATGACAGATGACCACGTAGGGTCCTTCAGCCATCGACCGTTGAAAATAAGTTATAGAGTTTAGAGAGAGATAGCAAGCAGCCCGACGTTGCATTGCTAAAAAGTATACGGTTTCTGTTCTTGACGATCTGGCCACGGAGTGGGGAAGGCAAGAGTATCTTCTGGTAAGACGATAGTGATGAACATCGCGACAGTTACCCCAGAACCTCGAAAGGGAACGAAGTAGATCCATAAAAATTCTAACATATAAATGATTTTAACAGGTATTCAGTACTCTATAAAATACACACATTTTCTTATTTCTTCTCTTATTACTCATTTGTAATTATTTATTTATTTATTTATTTCTACGGCCAAAAACCCATTTCATATAAATAAAGATAATATAAAGAGTGTACAGTGAGCGAGCACAAATCATTTAACGTAAGAAAAATCGATAGAGTTCGGACTTAAATACATTAATATTCCAAGGAAAAAAGTTAGTATTTTGACAAATATTGTTAGCAGATGTGCATAATCGGCAAAATGGATCAATTTGTCTTAGATTGGAACAGTAGAAGAAAGGGTGAAACAGTAACGGATTTTTAGTGAATTTAGAAGGGGCATTAACGTTAATACAAGATGTAACCAGTGGATTATTCACAAGGCCATGAATAACCTTATAAGGGAAACATATATCTGCTATAGTTCTTCTAGTATCTAAAAAATTATTATTAAGATTAATATTTTTGTGAAATAGTTGTATTAGATTGGTCAAAAAGTTCTTTTGTTTTTTTATAACGCGTGTTTACATTGTATGATAAATGAGTAAATATGCGAACAATTCTAAAATTACGAAAAGATCTACAAGCAAAATCATTTCACACCATTTTCTGGGAAGAAAAATAAAAAGAATTGGTTGTATTTATTCTGGTTAACATAAGCTTGGAATGGAAGAGAATGAGATGCGTTTTTGATGTAATGCATTACATTGCTACTACAGAAATAAAAATGCAGTATACGCCAGAAAACGATAATGTGAATAATAGAATATGCTAATATTAAATGATTTCCTTCGTATTAGGTCCTTATAAAATTCTTTAATATGTATAGAAGAGAATTCGTGAACCTGAAACCAAAAGAATCGTCTAAGCGTGTTTTAAAGAAATGAAAAGAATTATGTAATGTGGCAAAAAGTTGTGGCAAACAAGTTGACAATACATTGTTTATTAAAGTTGTGTTCTTATCTGTCTGTAATATACGAAGAGACTTTTTGATCAACCCAACATATCCATTTGTTGTTCTTAAAACATGTAGTTATTCGACCTCTTCATTAGATATTATCAAACCTAATTGTATAATCAAGAATTCAGTATAAATAGATTCTTCCAAGGTTTACAAACAATCAATTTCTATTTCCATTTAAACAATGTTTAAAATGTGTAAAAGATTTTCGCTGTTACGAGACATAAGATTAAATAAGTTATTAATGTTTGCAGTTAAGCCAGGTTTATGATACGCTCAGGCAACCGCTATTTTTGAGTGAGGACTTGTTTACAACTTGTACGTGATTTTCTACGTCCTGGCGAAGAGGCAATTAAACAATTCACTTAGAATTTTTGGCTGCGCCTTCGCTCTCAATAGCATAAAGACGTGACATAAACCCGGAATCTCCGAAAGGTACATCTGTTTGTAACGGTTCCTTGCCCGGCGAGTCATACCTCGAGGAGATTCCTCATCGTGGCCTCACACTCACTCCGTACCGCTGGCACTACCCCCCACCTTCCTTGGCAAGGGCGTGCTAAGGGCACATAGGAAAGGGTGGGCGGTAGGAATTAGACATACTGATTGGCCCTCGAAACTTAACAAATTCCCCCTATTAGCACATCGTCCAGATTCCCGCCAGGAGGAGACTCTCAGGACGAACTCCACCGAATAGAACGAAACAAACCTTCTTCCACGAAGTAACTGAAAACACCACGCGCGCGGTCACCGAACCCTAAGAGTTTTTCCTATACAGGGTGTTCCTTCGAAAGAACCTATTTATTTTGTCGGCACTCCACATGCAAATTCAAACAAACCCGCAACGATACGCAAATCGACCACGGGATCAAACATAAATAGTATTTAC
Source organism: Eucera pruinosa (assembly GCA_028830335.1). Lineage (NCBI taxonomy): Eukaryota > Metazoa > Arthropoda > Insecta > Hymenoptera > Apidae > Eucera > Eucera pruinosa. The sequence goes on along the minus strand of JAMYCR010000008.1, from coordinate 1,138,058 downwards.
GAATTGTATTTTTTATTCTATCATTGTATTCGATGAAAAAGATATAGCAGAAAGAATCAATAGAATGGAATATTAGAAAACAATAAAGTGACAACTTGTAAAGCGAAATTGTCGAAGAAATTTAGGATGGAATCAGAGAATTCAGTGTCTATAGGGTGATATTAAACCCTCGATGAAAAGGGATTCGTAGACCAGCTAGTAGTCCTTGGACGCAGACTAGTTATGAAACCGAACCGTCGGCCTAAGCCTTCATGATTGCCTCTCGTTGAAAAGGATCATGATGGTTCTTTTGTTTAATTTTCTACTCCATGTGTTATCGCTGTTGGAGAAGTCCGAGCACACCCCTTATATCGACGCAGACACTCCCTTCGATCGTATATAATCGTTGAACAATTCACGCACCGTTGTATTATTCTACTATGAAGTTCGACCAATTATCAGAAGTTATTACATCAGAGGAAGTTTGATCAAGGCAAACAAATACTTTTGAGAAGCCAAGGTTATTGATGTAACAAAATGATCAGTTTATGTGTAACAGTAAAGCGTTCCGGCTACCATAGACAACAATATAATACACAAATAAATAAACTAAAAATTACAAATTATTTTTAATCGTGTTACATTTTTAAGTTCTAATACAAGTGATTTCAGTTATGAAAGATTTAATATATTATTTTTTATGTAATCACAAAATATCATTTGTAAATTATTAGATAAAATGCACATAAAACATTACGGTCTTGACGAACTTTTTGCAAATATACATAGATATACAAGGCCACTGTACGTCCTTGTTTGTCCCAAACTAGTGATGGCCATACATTTAAATTGTATAAATATTTAGTATCGATATGTGCTGATATTCAAAGTATCGGTACATATGATCTTAAGAATAAAGTACATCGGTATTATCAGTATTGATATTTGTAACTATATTAGACGTAATAAAATCCACAAATGAAAATAAATCATCTATTTTAATTAAATATTTTAAATACGCATGGACATAATTTCGTAATATTAAAATCAATCATAAAATATAAAATATTTTAGTAGAAATGCCAGTCTTCGATTGATAAAGCTTTCTAAAAAAACAATTTTTGCAAATATTTTTTGTTTTAACGATTCCTACAGTGAACGTACCGAAATTTCGATACATATCAGTTAAGTGTCGATACTACAATAAATCGCCACATTAAATATCGATACAAAATATCGATATTTGGATTAGAAAGTATCGTTATTCTAAGTATCGATACTATATCACCCATCACTACCCCAGATTATTTTCGATTTTACCCTATGTCCGGGTGTTCAAGTGTAATTTGGCCAAAGAACTACGTTGTCCTTGTTTTTGTCGAAATTAATTCAAATTGAGGCAAAATTTTCATTCTAGAGACCACAAAATCTTGATGTCTTTTTTCTGTTTAGTAAATTTTTATGCATAAATTCCACAAATCATAATTTTGACCATAAGAATGTATAGGACCAAAAATTATACTTATGCAAAATTACAAGTTTAGCTAATTATTATGGCCGCCGTAATAATCTGTGTGCTAATGATGTCATTAGACCAAAATCAGATGCACACTAAAGCGAAAATACGTACATGGTATCATTGCCAGTCGCCTAATGGCGGCGGTCGAATATTTAAGCCGTTCATTTGCCAAATCGATTAACTCCACAAAACAAAAGGTAGGGAAATTGATAAAATAAAATCACAGACTTTCTTAATATTCCTTTTAAAATTCCAATTGAAATAAACGCTGTAGAATGTATTATTACAAGTGCAGCTTTTATCTAACGACATATAAAATGTATAAAATAATATATGCTTGGCATATGCATTATTATTTTTATAAATTGTTTATTATTCCATGACCAACAACATTTTTCTCATTAAGCAAATTTATTTTAATTATAAAAAGTAAAATTTCAATCAAGTGCTTTAGCACTAAAATTTTAAAAAATTCAGGAAGTGGAATTAACCACTTTGGCCTATGAACGGTTCATTTAATATGGCTCAACCCAAATCGCATTGAGGTTTGCTTTTTAACATGCTCATCTAGATACTGTTTTAATATGCAAAATTGTATCTGAAATATTAAATCATTAAATACTGGATGACGATTCAAGTGCCAAAATCGATTGCTCCACCTAATTTTAGTTTTCCAAATTGTATTGCAGAAAAATGTTGAACAATCATTTCTCTTCAATAATGGATGTACAGGGTGTAAAAAAGATAAATGTCGCGACTATGCTAGATCGATTCCACACCCTCGATTTGATGAAAAACAATGTAAGCAAGGTGTCGCAAAAGTGACCTTAAATGGTTTTTTCAAGGTCAAAAACTTTTTTCTGTTTCGTGTTTTACTTATCCAGACCAACTAAGATGATTCAATTTTATGGACAACAAGTAATAGAAGACGAAGAAATTAGATAAGTAAAAATTTGTGTGTATCACAGAGCCAGTATGAAAGCTATAAGGATTGATAGATATTAACCAGTAAATAATAACAGCACTGACTTTGTAACATGTCTTACTTCAAAATCTGAATAAAATCAGTTCAATATTCAGTGAAAGTTCATCATCATTTTCCAAGAGAACGGTTGAGTTTTGATCCATGGTTCGTTTCGCAACTTAGTTGCTCTCGATGAGTAAAACACGAAACAGGAAGTAAATTTTTCACCTTGAAAAAATCGTTTAAGATCAATTTTGCGACACCTTGCTTACATTGTTTTTCGTCAAATTCAGGGTGTAGAATCAATCTAGCATAGTCGTGACATTTATTTTTTTACACCCTGTACATGGTAATTGCTGCAGTTAAAACCTACATGTTCTTCCGCTGGTGTAATTAGATTGCACAATTCATGTTGTACATCTTCTATTGCATAAGAAATATACCTATGCCAAATTTTATTTCTCTACATTTTTATTTATATATATACGAAGGTTCGTTTTTTTAATTTTTACTTACTAATGTTCGAAGATTTTACTGTTTTACATGAATTGTAATTTGAAATTTTGAATTCGACTGCATCCCGCTCAAATAATTGTCACTTCTAGCTCTTCTAATTGGATGAACTATGAAAGAAATCATTATGACGACGGAAATAATTGGTAAAAATCATAATTTTTAATAAGTTTGACCTTTGCATGTTTTGCAAAAACTTTCAGCTGAAATAATAAAATATAGTAAATGTACTATCAATATGTGATTTCCATGTCCAATACAATCGACAACTAATACGCCAGTTCAATTAAATATGTACTCATTGAAAGTAGAATAACACGACGAAAAAGAAGTCGTATACCAACTTTCAAGATGGTCGTTTTAAAAAGGAGGCATCAATCTTCAAATTTATAGTATTCTTAACTGTGTGAAAATTTTGTCAAACATTTGGGAGCAATTTGAATGTTTTCAATTCTTTTATGAAGACCATCTTCACTTTCTTAAGTTCTTCCTAGTACAAAGGATTTTCAAGGGAATTAAAGAATTAGGAACATGAAAGTAGGGGGTTCAATATTTAAAATGACCCCATGATGGTTACTGTATGGCTACTTTTCAAGTTCAAAGATTGATAGCGTTTCGGTGCCAATACTGATGTTTATGACTGTATGCGATTCAAACTAGGTAATGCTTCCGTTAAAATAAAAAAAAATACAATATCATAAAATGAAAATATTAGATTATGTCAACCAAAGTAGGTGCGTTCATGAAAGTGGTATAACATAATATTTAGTTACGACTGATCAGATCTGGTTAATACAATTTTTTTCGTTTCAGTTCAGAAGGGTAGTAAAATCGTAAAATGTATTTCAGTGAAACCTCTATCATTACATCAAACGGGGCCAAAAATGCGTGTAAAAATCAAGGTTTATGCAATGAACGATGTAACTATCTGTCCCTATTACATATATGGTAAACTAATTTATTCGAAAATGAAAATCCGTACGAAAACATGTCACTATGCATTTTCAATTTATGTTTTCACATAGATTCACTCCCTTGCAGCTTATACCACTAGTTCGGTAACACTGTGCATGTAGAATTCGCTACTATCCACTGTTTAGCGTATCCGCGGAAAGGCTTGGAACCGAATCCCCGAGGATACGGAGGTTTCACTGTACTTTACAACTTCAGTTTGTCGCTGCCTTTGAAATGGGAAAGTGCAGTAGTTGAAGAAAAGTGAAGAAATTTTTAAAATAAAACCAATTGCTTGCATTATTGTCAAGAGAATTATAGATTTAGTAAATAATGGGTTAACAAGTCGTCAGATTGCTCGAAAATGTTTTGTTTCTGCAATAACAGTACAACGTGTAGAACAGAAACATTGTCCAAATGTAATATTTTTGTAAATGAAATGACTAAGGAAGTTAACGCCAAGAAACGAAAAGAGAATCTTTTGTTACATCACTACTGATAAGGCCAAATGAGCAAATATAATTGCAAAACGATTAAAAAGTGATTTACATATATAAATTAGTTGTTGGATAGTTCAAAGGAGGCTTGAAAGGCGCAATTTAATATTAACGAGAAAAAGAAAAGAACCAATGTTATCCAAGAAATGTATCCAACCACGTTTGGTATATGCTAAAAAGTATCGAATGTGAACAGCTTCTGAATAGGAACGTGTTATATGATCTGACGAAACTAAAGTTTGGAGTTTAAAGATCTGACGAATTAGTTCCGATGGGTGTTCCTGGTGTTAGATTTGAGAAGGAGAAATAGCACAACCACGACACGTTAAACAAACAGTCAAATACGGCAGCGGAAGTATTATGCTTTAAGGATACATGACCACATTTAGTGTTGATCCATTGCACGGAACCGAAGAAATAATGGATCAGCATGCAAAAAGTGTTCACAGTTGGCTAAAAGCAAATAACTTTTCTATGTTGGAATGGTCGGCATGATGTTGTGATCTTAATTCTGTTGTGTACTTATGGACATTTTCACAACAGAGAGCGCAAGAACAATATGAAACAGCATTATTATCGATTTTTGAACTCCAAAAAAGAATTACAGAACAGCGAAGCAAAATTGATCCTTTTCGCCAAAGGCTTGTGCGCAGTATACTGACATGAGACATATGAGTAGATTATGGGCGAAGTATTAGCATGTTATTAAAAATTAAAGCTTTTATTGTTGAAAACATTCTACAAAATTGTAGCAATTAATATTTATTGTTATAGGGAAACAAAAACGTAACTTTAAAAAATCATTCAGGACAACTTACAGTGTGCACAATATATCTGATTATCTGTTTATGTATATATGTATATATTCATGTTAATAATAATAAAAAATGATATACATCAAATCTTAGGTTATTAGTATATTAGTACCCATCACTGTAAATGTGAAAAAGCTACTACCTGGCCGTGATTAATCAAAGACGAAAGAGAAGGACAGAGTCTCGCTGATAGAGGCAAACAATAAGTCGAAATGGATTCCAACAATGTTCGCACCTTGAGAGATAATATACGTTCTGTGCGGGTAACTATAAAAGACCAAATTTATCATTATAATATTTAAGTTGCTGTAGGAATATATTTTTTGGCACTTTTGTAGCGGATATGATAGTCACTTGCATGTAGCATAATTGTTTTTAATACAAAATTAATAAAAAGTCTTGACAAAATTCATATAATTTCTTTGAAATCTCAACAAATGGTCTACGTGGTTGTTTAAGAAATAAATATAAGTATTTTAATTATTTTTATTATTTTAACTTTGGTTAAAAAATTATAATTTTTTTAAATTCTACTAAAGAAGAGCTATTTTAGTAGTTCATATATAAGACTATAATAATGAATAAAGAAATAGTTACTGTTCCCTGAAAGAATTTAATTTCTTTTAACATATCGAAACGATGTAGTTTTAAAACATAAAATGCAGTCTGAAGATATGCTGTTCTAAGATTTCAACCTTCTTCAGAGGTTTCAACTTTATTTAATAAGTTACATAGTATTTATTATTTAATATTCAATGTTTAGTTGGTATTTCTTTCGCTTCTTATCAGTATACATATGTATGAAGTATTAAGTACACATTTATTTATTATATTCATAACTGTATGAATTATCTTTGAAGTATCTTTGAAATATTTTAAACCTTACAATATCATTGAAACCGATGCGGGCTTGGCAGTGTGCAGCCCTGAAACAGCAGGTGCCATATCACTCAACTTCCCGTTTTTTAATATATACGCACTGTGTGGTAGTTAAAATTTCGTCAGCGACAATCCCCTCTTCAATCGTCAACGAGGGAAGTGTTAATTTAACTGTAAGTACAGAGTTAAAACGGTCTCTAGCGGAAGGAATACAGATGTGATTATAGACCTTTTTTATTCGACAGATCTAATTTTAAAAAGAAAACAAAAAATATGTATTTTCATTATTGACAGAAGTGATAACATCACCGAATAGGGTCATATAGGGTCACATGACGAAACAAAAGAAGAAGACACACTGAAACGCACAGGGATGCGTTCCCTTTATTCCTGTACATAGTAAATATGCATACGTAAAAAATATTCAAACACAATTTTCTCGAAAACACGATTCGATATAAACAAATTATGTTTTATATTTTTTATTTACCTTTCGATGGACAACTAGGGTAGATTTACTGTCAGTATCCCTATAACCGACACTTTAATTATTTTATTTAATAGCAAAGTAATGTATGAAAAATCGTAAATAAAGAAATTTTCATATTAAATTTGGACTCCGGTTTACGTAACAACGCATAGACATTGTATATTCGTTTACACTTCATATTTAAAAACGAAATATTAGGAGGCAAATGTGCTGTTGAACATTAAAACGTGACCAATGAAATTATAAAGTATAGGACGTGTCATAATTCAGTAAGGTGATGCGTTTACATATATCTGATATCTGTTACATAAATTGACGTGCTAATATATGGAAAAATTGTTTCCATTTAAATGACAACTTTTCAAGTGACAGGAATAGGTACCTAGACTTTGTCGTACATTTTCAATTGCGTAGTAATTAATCCATTATATTCAACATGTAAAAAAATGTTCATAAATAAAACAGATGTTGAACAATGTTATACTTCAAACTGGAACGATTTTTAGGTTAAATACGTTTTAAAATAGTTAACTAAAATTACGCGGTAACCTTAAAGTGGCAGCGTCTAATTAATTGGTACATCTACCCTATCTCTTTTCCGATTCTACGACTGTTAAGGAAACAATCTGTATAGAATAATATACACAAAATACGCATTACTCATTAAAATTTAACGAGAAAGGTATTACCATTTATTTCAAAGTGCAGTTGATCGTAATTTCTGCTTTCTGCGTTGCATCACTTCCTGCAAAAGTATACATATTAATAAACTCTTCAGAAATGCTCACCCAATATGCTCTCTTGTCAGATAAAAATCTTTTGCGCAACTCATGGGAGATGATCCTAAATCGCTGCGAATCTACTTTAGCAACTTTCAACTGGCTAGCCGGAGGAGAATATGCTCTTCTCGTGCATACAAGATTACAAAAACGACTAGGAGTTATCATAGTCGCGATACGGTGGGTTCATTCATGGACCAGAAAACTCACAGTACTGGTCGTCTCTTACAAATTTTCTTTTGGAACGAACTAGGATCCAAAAAAAAGATGGAAGAAACGTTGCCGCTGGAAAGTTGAACGTGAAATGGATGATAAAGAGGTTTTCATGTGGGTATTAAAAAGGAAAAAAGAAGAGTAGAAAGAGAGGTAAAAGCGAAGAGAGCGTAAACTCCGAACAAGGATGAGAAAGAGGTGTTGAGAAAAAAGGCCAGCCAAGAAAGTTGGGAGGATCCAATCATAGGAGGATATTGTGGGATCATAACTCTGCCTGCTGTCAGTAGCGGGATGTTGTAGTCCTGAAGGATTCCCTCTCCTACCCCGTTCTCATTTGAAACCCCTTCGGCGACCCACGTTTCACTGCTGACTCAGCGACCTGTGATAGGAATTGTTTCGCAGCCCGGCGTCGCTCCATCGCGACTCTGCCGCTTCCAAACCAGGCTCTGCTGTCTTCATTCGTTTCAATTCGAATTTCTGCACAGTTGTTTGCATTCGTTCAGAAATCTTTAAAAAAAGAGTTGGAATCTTATACTGCCCTAGTTGTTTCAAAAGCCTTACAGAATCAGGTCCCGTTAACAGTTTTTACGTTTTAGTTACAAAATATATGTAATAAGGTGATGTGTGCATTATTATTAGTACTAATAGCACCAGTGTTCGATACTCTCGAAGTATTTGTAACTGATTTTTGTTTCAGTACTTTTAGGTATTCAGCACCGTTGATCTTCTTTTAAAAGCATGAACTTAAAATGTTATCTCAAAATCGACATTTTGTAAATTAAAATTTTGCTCTGCGACATATACTGAAAGCTTCGCGTTAGTGGGACTCAGTTTATCTCAGTCACGGGTGGTTCCGCTTGGAAAGAGTAGAACAACTGAAGCAAGTAGCCGCGGCTTCCCTTAAAGATTCCCATCGCGGTTGTATTGATAAAGCATCTTTATATTTTGTAAATAAAAATCTTATAATATATTGGTAGGACTTCTTCTGAACCTTTATTAGTTTATAACAAAGTATTACGCTTATGTATAATTTTGGTTTCAGTAGCGATCTCTCCGACAGTCGCGAAACGAAAGGGGCCGGGTGCCGGTCGGCCGGAAGCGAGTGTCCATACCAGGCAATGTAATGTCGCGTTTTTAACTAGTGTTTAGGAAGTTCACACTCGCGATAGTCAACCATAGACGGTAGCCCACACGGATTGGGGAACAATCTTTTACACTATCACTTTTCCTATTAAAATGCCACCAAATATGATATAATTTGCATCATAGGTACATACCTTTTACAAGACACAGCGTTCTCTCAGTCAAAGTACCAATGCCGCCGCCGTTTTGGGACTCTTATAGAGGGGGGACATCAATTTCTGTATTTCAGCAGCGGCAGCAGTCGTAGGAAAGAACAGTGATTGAAAAAGATAGAGGAATTGAGAATCGTAGCATCTGGATTACAATATGATATTTTGCTTATCGGCGAGACAGCGTGAAATGCAGTGGTGGAATATTTTTATTTTTATTCTTTTCTACATACAAATTATATGTACACTCTTTGGCCTCATTTTAATCAGAAATACCTCACGAATATGTTACTAAAATGTTCATTCACAAAAAACCAAAATGGTTTGTTGTCATATTCGTGTAGTTTCATTAATATAGAGAATTCTAATTTAATTTAGCTGCCTCGATGCTCAATCCATTTCCCTTTTCTATTCGCTGTCCTCCTCTGTGGCCGTCGTTGTTAGCAAACTAGAAGAAATGACATCCCTCTTCCATAAGAATTCGAAAGCGACCCCGATGTTGGGACTTTAAACGAGAGAACTCTGTACATTGTAGTTAAAAAATAACTGGCGGAACAGTATAAAGGCAAGAGGGATTCTTACATGTGTGGCTCGGTGTTACTCTTTCTCTTATTATGTCACGTGACCCTGTGTGATCTGATTTGTGAATATTATCGCTTCGGCCAATAGCGAAAACGTATGTGACCTATCATTATAATTATATAAAAAAGGTAGCTCTGACAAATCAAACCTATATTTCTCATGCTAGTCTTCTTTTCAGTTCTGTACAGTACACAAACACAGCTCTCTGCGTGCTCTTGATCAAGGCGACTCCTATGTCCTTGTTAGTTAAGAGGTCGTAGTCATGTTTGTGCATATATCAGAATAACACGGATCGCCCTACATTTTTTGACATAAAAATGATTTTATAATTGGTTGTTGATAACCTTTCCGTGTTAACACATTCACATAATGGCACACAATGTGATATCAATAATTCTTTATAGATGAAGACGTAGAGAAAAAAGACCGAACCTGTTTTTTCCTAAATGGGATGATATTGTTTTCTATTTACATTCTGAGAGAACCTTTTAAGACTAATGCAGTGATCTATAAACGAAGATCATCCAAACCGCAGCACGGCGCGGCGGTCTTACGCTTGCGTACACACTGCTAGGGACGCGTACATATAGACAATATTTAATACGATAGTAGCAGCAGCTTTCTACAAATATCTCAGAAACTAAGGTCGATCACTACATGCATACCTGCAAAGGAAAAAGTTGCACAAAAAGTCGTTCTTAATTACATGTTTCAATCCCATTTAAATCGACGAAGTAGTAGCTTTTCTAGAATTTTATTGAATTAGCATTGTACTAAAGTATTACAACGCTAACACAGAAAATAATTTAAATCTGAAGGTACTAACATGACTTAAATTTATTTCAAAAGAAGAACTCTGTCTTTTCCATAGAATTGTTCCTCCCTTTTGGTCTCTAAACAATAAGGAGCCACGTAGTATATCTACAGTCACGAACACAAGCGGTAATAATATGTTGAAAGAGCCGTTACCGCTCGCTTTTCTTGTTCCAAGCAAGAAAACCGGCAAGTAGCAGGGATGACATTGTATCGTGTTACAATGTTATGTAACGGAGGATAACACCATCGATATTAATTGACAGTAACAAAGAGCTATGTCTATAACAATAGTTCCACAATAATGACCAACCTGATCGAATTTTCTGTATATTGGTCATCTGTTAGCATACAGGCACAGACGACGTACAGAATAGACCTATGTATCATCCAACAAGGTCCGGAGACTACGCAGCCCTCGTTACCATTTCCATTTCTATCTTTTCGATTGTGTAAAATCTATAGTTTTTGTGCCTGCTTTTACATTTTGCATATTAAAGTACTTCAGAAGTTTTTACATTCCTTTTCAGGTAATAAAAAGGAAGATATTTTTCCGAAAATTCCAATTTTTTAAATGTCGGTATTTCAGATCATGTGTCATGAGGCACAGACCAGGAACAGAATAGACTTATCATCCAATATATTTTCCTGCCACATGATTCGGTGTCTCGAGGCCTCCTTACTATTTTCATTTTTAAAAAGTTGTAAAAAATGCAATGAGAACTAGTTCAGTAGCCCTTTACGTTTATCGTACAAGAAGAATGGGTAATTGATCACGATCAATGGACAACCATTTCACTAATAAAAGGAAAAAATGTATGACTCTTGTACTGTTATCTACCACAATTCTAAAAAGTAGAATATATGGAAAAATCCAGCATATGTATCAAGTATAGAATCTGTTAATTAAGATTGTAATTTTGGAATTGTAGTTTGATAAGTAATCAAAAAGTTACTGTGAAATATAGTTAAATAAATCTAGACTTAAAAATCACTCACTTTGTACTAATATATTTCTAACAGGACTGCACAGTAAAAAATAATTTCAGCGGAAAATCATGCTGTAATCATTCATAAATGGAATACGCTACACAGGATTTGAGAATGTGGAAAAAAAATTTTGGGTTTTGGTCAGGTTTTCGGGCAAACATACCACTGTGCGGCGTATGGAGGAGCCTGGTCGATAGGACAAAAATCTATGTCACTACGCCGTATGACACCCAGCCGATGGGCAAAAAGTCCAGGGTAGATGTACCAATTACTGCCAGTTTAAAGTTATCGCGTAACTTTATTTAACTATTTTAGAACGTATTTAACATAGAGATTGTTCCAGTTTGGAGTACATTTATTGTCCAACATCGAGGTTATTTATAAACATTTTTTTATATGTTCAATGTAATAAATTCATTACTGATTACTTGAAAATGTACAACAAAGTCCAGGGTCCTTATTACTGTTACTTGAAAACTTTTCATTTAAATAGAAACAATTTTTACATACATATATTAACACGTCAGTTTGTGTAACAAATATAAGATATATAGTGAACGTATCGCCTTACTGAATCATGACACGTTCCATACTTTATAATTATATTAGTCACGTTTTAATGTTCAATATTTATTTATAAATATTAAGTGTAAATGAATACACAATGTCTATGTGTTGTTACGTAAACCGAAGTCCAAGTTTAGTATGAAAGTTTGTTTACTTACGATTCTTTATACATTACTTTGCTATTAAATAAAACAATTAAAGTGGCAGTTGTAGGAACTGTGACAGTACGTGGGTCATTTACCCTATATGAATATGATATGATATAATATAATGAAAAAGTTATTGACAAAATTTTATTTCCATACGTTAACGGATTTCGATAGTTTTCAATTTCGGCTTGCGTGGCCGACCATCAAAAGATATTGATCTGTCTTAACCTAACGTAATCTATCTCAATATACTGATTACGCTTGGTGATATTAATATCCTTACCGCTGTTTGGCAGACGGCCACGCAAGCCAAAATCCAAAATCATTGAAATTGTGTAACGTTTACTATTCGTGTGATAAGAGGAATCGGTTTAGTATGATCTGTATATCCACTTGTTATTTTTTATGACGATTTCGCAAAATGTAGTGGAACGGCTCTTAAAATTGTTCCTTATGCCATATTTTAGGTTTCGCATTCTATATGTGTAATATAGAAACTGCATATTTACCATTGAAATTATACAAACATTCTTTATAAAATATTTAGATAATGATAAATGATAAACATGTACGTCAATACGATACAAATTTCTGTATAGATCTAATCCGTTTATTTGTTTTTTTGTATTAAAATATAAAATTGCGTAAACTTTCACAGACTAATAGTCACCAAATGAGAATTCAAAAACATAGTTATAAAACAATTACTATAATCACACTGTAATTTTTTCATCATCGTATTAAAATTGTCTTTTCATTCTCTTAAGCTGCTTAAATTTATTCCTGCGTAGGAGCTATAGTTCAAAAGCAACGACAAAACTTGAATTCACTCTGGTTTTTTATATTTTACGAACCTTCTTTCCTAAAAGAAAGGGAAAGCAGGCAGCTTGTCGTAGCTGGCAACTGCTGTGGCACAGGAAATGTTAAAAACTCCACCTCGACCATTAATTGAGGCGAACACTTGCAAACAACAAAACCGCCAGTTCCTTGAACAATAAAACGTGAAATATACTTGTTACGTTATAACGGCTAACGACGTAATTTCATGGGAACCCATGAATATCGCAACTAGAGCATAACGACGAAAGGAGAAAGAAGGAAGAAGAAGATTTTATTCGGGCAAATTAATATTCTGTTCCTTGTAAACGAATTAATTTACATCAGATAGAAGTTTATTAATTTGCTGCAAGATTGCTTCAATGAATTGTTAATTACATTAAAACTTTTGGAAATTTGGAAATAATTACGCCAGCTGCATTATGGATCTTAATGTAAGTGAATGAGAAAGTCAGTTTTTCAAGGAAGCTATTTTCTGTTTGATATTATTGATTTGGTAAGGTGGAACTCCGAATATAACTATCTTAATTATTTTTATTATTGATAAAACAATAAATATTTTTTCTATCGTAAATTACACGATTTCGAAAGATTTTCAAGCTAATGAAATTTGATTTTTTTCTAGGACTCCTTTTTAATAGAAATAAATTTTAATAAGTTCACTGGTAATGAAAATAGTTTAGGTGATCACGTTAAGTGGTCTTCCCAGTATATGCCCTGGCAATTCAATATTTTATACATGTATCAGTTTCAAAGTACTATAATAATTTGCAGAAACCCATAGAACCCGGTTAAGACATTTAAATACAAAAAAGAAATATGTGAAGTTTCATGAAAAGACATCGGAAAAAAATATTATAAAATAATCACACATTTATAAGTTTATACGTGTAAAAGTTATATACAATTAGTGGTATTTTACAGGCAAATATTTATTGTAACTTACTTGACATGAACAAACGCAACATATGAAATAGAAAAACTATACAAACTCATATCTTGTTCACGTGAATCAAACTAATTTAATATAGTATTCTAGGGATTATTTTAATTAAATCCCACGTGGATGGTTTCAAGGTACGGGGAGGTAGAAAAGTCTCTTTAAACGATAAATAATAGTTTATTAAATAATAAAATAACCATGACACAGTCTTTCTCACTCACACAACTCTCTCACTACTCGCAACGTCCTATCTCTCTGAACTCTCTTTCTGGACTCTCGCACCCACGCATTCTCTACCCTTGCACGCATTCATTCTCTCTTATTCATATTGTTCATTCAATCTTAACTAAACATACCGTTGGCTCAGCAATCGCTCTAGTCCAAAACCATTCACACGACATTCTGTCTCCTACAGTATTTTCTCTCAAAATGTGGAAAGTGTGGCTTACATTAAAGCTGATTAATTTACTTCTATTACTGCGAGGTTGCCCCTTGGAACCAGTAAAGCGAATAAGGTAATATGGCAACTCATTAACATGTTGGCGAGATTTTCCTAATTAAAATGATGCGAAACATGATATCGTTTGAGTCATATTTTATTATTTTAATAGTAAATTATAATTACTATTAAATTACGACACATAAAAGTTACCCCAAACATTACACAAGTTTTAATAAATGTCCTCCTAAGGATTCCACGATCTTAGATAAGTTGATCAATCAATGGGAGTCTTGAGAATTATCGAATGCTTAAAAAGATCAGTACTGATTACAAAATAATATTCAATACTCATTTATCTTAGATAACTGTGAAGTATTTAAATTTCTTTTAAAACATCAAATACGGTCTATTTAACGCCAAATTGATTATTTGTGTACGCGATGTTTGCGATTTTGCTTAGATTGAAATATGTTGTAGTCTATGCGAAATTGGGGAGGGAGTAAGTCATTATTCTGCCGGTAACAAAATTGCTTTAAAAATACAGGCCTTCGAAGAGTACAAATTTTTACGGTATCTACGAAAGCTACTTTCACAAAAGTATTTTTATCTCTGAAATTATTAAAGTTACGAAGTCTCTTTTTTTATTTTAATCTTGAAAGTTTGATCTATTCAGATAGATTCTTTTATGTCGAAAAAGTTTGGTTTCAATATTCCAGGTTATAAACAAATTTTTATTTTGCGAATTTGGGTTGAAGGTCATAATTCTAAAAATTCAAAAAAACACTATTGTATTGCTACAAGTTTTCTCTATAAAATAAGCCTCTCTCTATTGTAGGAACAGGGTGCGGGACCGTAATCAGAGAGACGCACACACTGTAGGAATATATGTATTTTGTACTTTTGAACACAAAAATGTCGCTAAATCGCAATATCGCCGTATCGCTATCACTTCAAAAAGGTGTCCGTTGCCATGACTTTCACGATTTTATACCTTTGTCGTCCACGTTCGCTCTCTCTTTCTCTCATTCGCTCTTTCTCTCTCACTCACGCGTACTTTCTTTATTTTCTCGCATCGATACTTCGCATTCGCGCTATCGCACTCACACCTGTGTAACGATAATAGCTCGGAAGGCCATGGCCTTCTGAGTTCGTTGCTCCCGTTAAGTTTGCTTATTTCGCGGTGTTTTTTGGAGATGCACTCGAACCTATGACCGACACGCTCCGGCCGTTACCCTACTACACTATTATGATACGGATTTTAATACCGACTCAGTGATTTGTTGCACGCAGCAGTGCACCCGAGTAGAGGTAGATGGATTACGCATTCTGCTATGACGATCGATTGATTTCATTGCTGCTACCCTTTATTCTTTTACAGAAGTATGCAAACAAAGTAGACAGGTCTTACAGCCACTTTAATGATGCAGTCTATTCCTACAGAAGAATACCATTTACCCACTCTTAGTCAATATCTCATATCTCATAATCGAAATTGTACCAGCTTGACTAATTATGTCCAAAGATATTATTGTTCGGCGGAAACCACGAAAAGGCAGTGGGCTTTCTCCATCAACATAGAATATGGATTTGCTGGGAGAAAAAAGAATGGATTGAATTATTTGGAATATCGGGGTTAAGGATTGAAAATGAGAAAGCGGTTTAAACTATTGTATTATACTAAAAGTAGTATCATCTTCATCAGGGGAACAGGTTTTGCATAAAATCGTTTTCTGTGATACTGGTGTAAAGCTATGGGAGCTCCTTGTATCAATGATAGGAAATGCTACTACAAAATGAACTTGGAAGCTAATGTAAAAGCATATTCTACTAGATGTACGTAAAAGCTTTGGTGCAATCAACCATAAATAGATAGACTATGGTTTATTTCCAGCAATAATATATTTAATAAATCAGATAATCGCTATTATTTTCGATAACTTTTACAAATCATTCTGATTGCAGCCACATCTCTTTACTATAGGAATTCATAATTTCTTCTTAAAAACGTGCATTATACTAGTGAAATAATAGCATTACCCATTTAAATAAATCTCGCAACGTTAAAATTTGATTATTGAGTGGTCTTGTTAGCTGGTATGTATTGCAAGTTTTTTCACATCTCCAATTCCACCACGTGGTCCTTTACCGTGGGTCGTTGCAATAGAGTACCATGCAGCAATATCACCGAAATCCATTAAGTATATCTTAAAAAAGCTATAAAGACGTTCTTTAAATTTTTTGGACCAACGCGCATTCCAAGTCAAGGTATATTAAACTTTGTACAATTTCGATTATGAGGAGAGGGTTATAGGAGAGGCTAAAAATGACTAAATACCATTTTTCTGCAAGTATAAATGACATCGTTAAGATGGCTGTAAAACCTGCCGATTCGGTTTGAAAACTTTTGTAAAACAATAAAGGGTAGCAGCAGTGCAATCAGTCGATCGTTATAGCAAAGCGCCCGGTCCATTTGCCGCAACTGGGGCACATCACTGTTTGTAACAAATCATTGTGACGTTATTAGATACCACATCATAATAAGGAAGGGCTTATTTTATAGAGAATACTTCGGACAAATACAATAGCACTTTTCGGATTTTTAAAAGTTATGACCCTTAATCGAAACTCGTAAAATAAGAATTTGTTTATAATTTACGATACTAACAATAACAACAAACTTTTCCAACTTCAAGAAACTATCTGAATGGGTCATACCTTCACGATTGAAGTAAAAGGAAAACGAAGTTCATATCTTTAATTGTTTCGAAGATAAAAATAATTCTGTTAAGGTTGCTTTTGTAAAAATCGCTGAAATTTACAAACCTCGAAGGCTTGTGTTTTTTAAACAATTTCGTTACCAGCGAAATAATGACTTTACCCCCCCCCCCCTATTTTACTTTGAACAAAATCCCTGACATCGAAGTTAAAAAATCATCGATTTGGCATGGAGTAACCCATTCACTTAAGGGCCTAGGGCATTCACGTGACTTTTCGATACCGTCAAAATTAAGAGAAAGGTAGAGATTACGGCATATTACGGGACGCGACTTTTCGTCTTCATTTAAGGAGATTTTGAGTCAAAAGATAACTCATTCGTGGTTTAATCAGATTACGTTAATATTTAACAATATGAACATTATAAATTGAAGTCAAATTTGACAGCTTGACAGCAGTCGAATCTAAGCATTTTTATAATGCGGAGAGAATGTTCTGAATGAAATCGAGACCAGAGCCCACTGTGTTGAACCCTTCCCTTTCGAATGTGCCATCTTTCGACCAAAAATCTTCTTATATAAGGACAAAGAGTCGTGTCCCCTCAATTTTGTCGGTAACGTCAAATCTCTATCGTATCTATCTATAATAGAAAATGTTCCATCTTCTTTTTATACCCAATTTACACGGTGGGAATTTTTAAACTCACTTAGAAATTTTAAAATAATAAGAAATATCTTGTGTCTCAAAGACGTACAGGCCGGAACACACTATTGTCACATCACACGAAATCACATGATTTCAGTTGACAATCGTAAAGTGGAAGAAAGAGAAAGCAACATAAATTATGTTTCTCATCTCTTACTTTCACTTTACGATTGTCAACTGAAATCATGTTTCACGTCACGTAACAATAGTGTATCCCTGCCTTAATTGACATCGTATGTACATGAGCACCTCTGTATTACTTGAAATAGGTCGACTAGGTTTGGTGTTGAGAAATTAGGGTTACTTTGAGATCATCGACAATCATTTCACTGACTGTTTTCGTTGACGCGACTTCACCAATATTGAGCTTCACCAATGGCACGTATTCACCGACATTATGAAATCGCAAAAAAAAAAATTTTCATCGACACTCATCTTACGGACACTGGTTTTCGTCGACGGTGTGTATTCATCAACACATTGAAATCATCATTAATGTCAACAGTTACATACTTCGTCGACGTTCGTCCATGCATTTTTCCTGATGATATTATTTTACTGACACTCATTTTGGGTAGTAGTAGGTACTGTGTTTCAGTATACTCTATAATCTGGGACAAATTAGTGGTATTAAGAAGTTTTATGCAATACCCTTGACAAGCCAACATTTTAAAAACATGGCAGAACTGATTCCATCAAATTGAGGAAACCCAAAAATTTAGATATATGGTTTCGTGTGCAGGAATAACAAAAATAGAGAAAATTTGTATTAGTGGGTGATGAAAAAAGGAGTCAAAAAAGAAACGGCTGCGGATGTCGAACTACGGCAAACACAGTATTTATTTGTGAAAAACATGTAATCTGTTACTAGCATCCTAGAAAGCATAATCATGCTTCAGGAACATCATAAATAGGAGTTTCCGAATGTTCAATAGAATTAAAAATTTTTTTTTGATGGGTAACGAGAGACCATCCATCATTGTCAGAGATGTAACTCCGAACACAGAAACTTTTATTCAGCCTTATTTTCTTACTAATTAATCTTTGAAACTACATGGTTTTTACGTAAGAAGAAAATATAAGCCTTTAAAACCGGAAAGCATTATCGATCTCAATTTACCTTCTAAGTTAAGTGAAATTTTGGATGGTAAGTGTTTCGTTCATATTTTCACGAAGAAATCAAAAAGTATTATATTATGCACAACAGATAATAACATAAGGGTTTCAGCAATTTTAAGCTGAACCAAGGTATTGGATCATGGACGGAACATTTAAAATGGTTCAGTTATATACTATACATACCCATAAAGACGATACCAACACTCTTTTGGTTTCTGCATTGTTCTTATCAAACATTCAGAAGATATAAATTGTTAATAGAAAAGCTTAGTCATTTAGTTGATACAATAGGAGTTTTTCTGAATCCGAAATTTATGCTCACAGATTTTTATACTGTTAACCCAGGTAAAACCTATGCTGAAATTGCAAATTCTAACAGTAGTCAATTCAAAACTAATACGAATCAATTAGATAATGAAAACTTTCCTCCAAATAAACTTGAAAAAATGATGATCCAACTAATGTCAAGTACAAACACCGTTATCAATTTTTTGAGTACACTGCTATCGAAAATACAATCATGGAGAATAAATTATATAAAATAATTGTCTGGAATGCAAACGGTCTGGTAGGTAAAAGGCAGGAATTAATAATATTTCTACCGCCTAATAAAATTGATATAATGTTGATATCAGAATCTCACTTCATAACAAAAAGTTATTTAGAAATTCCTAATTATGTAATTTATGACAATCAGCAGCCTCACTGTACAGTCCATGGTGGAACAGCACTAATTATTATAAAACACGATCAAACATCATGAAATTCCGAAATTTGATCAGCACTATGTACAAGCTACTAGTATAGTAGTAGAAGATTGGCATGGAAATCTGACAATCTCCGCAGGATACAGCCCATCAAAACACAATATTACCAAAGAACAATGTACTGAGTTTTTTCAAACACTAGGCACCCGATTCATTGCAGGTGAGGACTGTAATGCCAAGTACCCCTGGTGGGGACCTCGTTTGCCGACACTGAAACAAAAGGGTCGCCAACGTCATCTTTCAATGCAGCAGAATAATGGGTATCCACTATCCACAGGAGAACCTACATACTGGCCCACAGACCCAAATAAAAACCCTGACCAAATTGATTTTTGCGTCATTGAAGGAATAGCCAAAGAATACTTGCATGTCAAATCAAGTCTTGATCCTTCCTCTGATCACTTGCCGATAATAGTTACAGTAGACTCAAATATAATAGAGAAACAGAAACATCCTGTGCTACACTTTAGGAGAACTAATTGGTCTGTATTTAAAGCAAGGCTCGATGAAGCAGTTAAGTGTAATGTGTCGCTAAAAACACCGGAGGAATTAGAGTTGGCTATTGAAGAATTTACGGTCAACATACAACACTATTCAATTAATTATCTATGGAGCAATGGCAGTTAGCGAACCGTGGATTTCGACAGTTTTGCCCTTGTCGTAGATAAAATGATTGAAAATCAAAGCAGTTCAAGTATTGCTAAAATTAAAACACAAAAGAAGTCACGTAATTTTAATATTAAAGCCGTAATTGAAAAATTAACCTCCCACCTTGACTAATGTTCAGCTAAAGATGACAGAACGTCCACCAGATTTAGGTCAACGATTATGTAAATCAAAGCAAAATAATTGCGTTAATAGAAACAGGTTTAAAAGTACAGATCAAAATTCTGATAAATCTAATACAGAGTTTTGTTACTACCACTCAATATATGGAGACAAGGCAAGGTCCTACAAGCCGCCTTGCATTTGAAGCTCGAGCAATCATAATCAAAAAACTAAAAACCCTGTCTTCCATTCAAGCATTATAAGATGAGACAAGTAACATAGCAAATTATCTGACAAAGCATGTAAGAATTTCAAGTATATTCTAAGTTCCTAATAGATACAAGGTTATACCTGTTAGCCATGCCTACCGAATTCGTAAGCAATCTTGTACTTAGAAAGCACAAGCTGTATGTAGCAAATAATACCATTATTCTCACATATGGACAAAAAATAGTTAAACCGGATCTTGAACTTAAACCATTAATTTGGTAGATCTTTTGTATAATATTAGTTCCCTACCTAAATTGGAGTTGATCTATTAGCATATTTTGGATTGTTGGTTGATACCAAACGTCAACTTCTTGAAGAGAGGTCAACAAAAATGCCTTTAATTCGTTGTAAACTTCGTTTCGTTTTTTGAAATTGCTACTCTTAGTGAAGTCAATTTTTCCAAAATTATTGATGAATTCTCTGAAGGTGCAGACAGTGTCGCTGCCGACGGGCCATAAAAGTACCTCAGGCTTTCGCCTACACTCCACCCCTCTCCCGCAGGGCAGCACTACCGCCAGTTCCACCACGACTGATGAAAAAGGGGGCAGCAAAACTTAAAGCAGCATTAAACTTTCATCAGATCATACACCATTATTTGAAGACCAGTCTTAACTCTTATTTATGGCTGTAAGGACTTTTATTCTTGGGCTTTAGAAATTGTACAGGATACAGATTCCTCTCGACCGGGATTAGCTCAATCCCTGAAGGTACAGGTATTTCTGAACCTGAAAAATATAGTAAAACAAAAGTAAAACTCCTTTATTCGCCCTACCGACCTTTCTGTATCAAAAAAGCAAAAAAGAAGTATGCAGCAGTTAAAAAAGTGTTTTGGAATATCTATGAAGCCTTAGATAGATAAGACGTTCTAGTAATCTATGGATGAGCTCGATTCACTTCGTTAAAAAGAAATCTGGTGCATGGCGACTGTGTGGCGACTATCGGCCACTAAACATTCATCATCATCATTTACACTATTAAGTTTTTTTAAATATTTTACATAGCAAAGTCATTTTCTCAACGCTAAACTTGGAACGCGCATACAAGCTGATTTCAATGGCAGAACAGGATATCAAAGAAACAGCTATCACTCTTTTCAACTTATTCGAGAGCTTGGTGATGCAATTTGGACTCCACGAGACTCCTGAGAAATATGTAGACAAATTTTTTTAAGGACATAGCTTTGTACAAGTTTATATCGATGATATTTTCATCGTCTTTACCTCTCCCGAAGAATATGGGAACCACTTAGGCACGGTCTTGGGCGCCGTAGGGACCATGACTTGGCGATCAACGTCCTAAAATGCATTCTCGACCTTCCAGAAATCACATTTTTAGGACATCGTATCATTAGCAAGGACATTTCGCCACGACTAGAAAACATACGGGTGATACAAAATTTTCCTCAGTCCAAAAATGTTTCGCAGCTTCTTAGATTTCTTGGATTGATACATTAGTAGCAGAACCTACTTCATACAGCAGCCACTCAGTCGCTTCTCTTCAAATGTATGACATCGTCGAAGAAAAATGACAGATATCCTATTTCTATGTGTTTCTTTGCAGAAGCAATTAAAGCTTTTAATCTTGATCTCAAGTTACGCCTTATAATAGGTGCATCAGATAGTGCTTTGAGGACCGTAGTGGAGCAAAAATGCACTGATAGTCTTTGGGAATCTTTAGTTGTTTTTCCAAGAAATTTTCCAAAACTCAACTTTGATATAGTACATACGATACAGAAGTTACGGTCGTTTATCAAAGTGTAAAGCATTTCAGGCACCTACTGAAGGTTTTCAATTTTGCAATATACGTAGACCATAAATTTAATGTATGCATTCTTTTAACGCCCTGAAAAAGCCTTACCTAGGTAACTGCGATAATTGGATTATATTTGATAACATTTTACACAAATCATTTATGTTCCAGGATCTGACAATACAGTCGCAAATGCTCTCTAGCGTACTTATGAAATTAGTATACCTTCGGAAACTAGCTACGCTCATTTAGCTAAGGAAGAACAAACGGACGAGGAACTGCAGGCGTCGCTCGAATCGAAGACATCGTCATGTAAAATCACAAAACATTTGGAGAATCGAATCAAACACTGTTGTATTGTAAGACATTAACACCACGTAAATCTGGCATACGTTTCAGCATTACTGCGTTGTCATGTTTTCGATATGTTTGATCTAATATCTTGCCACGATGGTAGGGCTACCTCAAAAGTAATTAAACAGAGATACTTCTAGCCGAACATGATTAGAAACATTGTCAAATGGGTCTGCACTTGCATCAATTATCAAAACTTGAAAACCAATTGTCATAAATGGCTTTCCACACACCCGACGCACGGCAGTCCTCTACCGATCAGCTGTTGTAGAGCAGGTCAGCGGACGAGGATATCATCACAGAAGAGTATGGGACACAGTGTTTCTTTGTTTCATTCTGTAAACGTTCAGTGGTAAGTTGTTAGCTGTTAGCCGTGCGTTGTTCTTTTGGCGCCGACAATACTCTCATCTCTTAATCTGCTGTACAATGGTCAGCCACTGTAAGATATCCGTGCGCCAAGTCTACATATGAAAGTTCGTTTCTTAACTGCTTATAACTAGAAAACGAAACCTCCAATACGTTATTGGATAAAATTTCGTTATTCTTGGGTTTTGTCTTGTTTTGACACGTAAAACCACCCCCTGCAGCTTCTTCCAGAGTTAGTCAAGCAACCTATTTAAAGGAAAAATTAAAAACAAAAATTTCATTGTGTTTGGATGAAAGCACGGAGAATACAGACATTATTCAACTATTAGCCTTCGTACGACTGATAGATCAAGATTTTTTGATTATGGAAGTACCTTTAGGATTAGTTTCATTACAATCTATCACAAAGGCAAAAAATATTTATACCGCATTGTTTAAACAGATAAATAAATATGGTGAATTTGGCAAATGTACTGTTATTGTTACATATGGAGCAATTAGAGCAGAACAGATTTACTTGTCCAACTTTTCACTGTATTACCCACCAACAAGCATTATATGAAAAAAGTTCGATTCTTAAATTCTACTATGAAGATTGTGACAAAAATTATTAATTCGAATAGAGGGACAAATAAGGACTCTTTGTATTGAAAATTCCGAATCCTTTTAAAAGAAATGGACAATGTATATAGAGGTCTGTTATTGCGTAACGACATACTTATGTATATTAACTGAGTGTTGCAAAAAAATGTAGAACGTGTTTTTGCTCCGCAGAACGAACTTGAAGAATTTTTAAAAAAGTCAAGTTAAAATTAAAAGAATTGATGTAGACATGGAAGAAAAATTGAGCGATGTCAAATTTTTAAGCGATAGGGCCATCTTAACAGATGTGACGCACCACTTTAACAGTTTTTTAGAATTACAAACACAAAATCAAATAGCATCGAACTGAATTGGTCACATCAATGGCTTCCAAAATGAAATCAAATTGTTTATTATAGAATTTGGAAAAAAGGAATTACACCACTTTTCACTGTATCAAAAAACTGTAAAATAGTACATATTCTAATAGAGATTTCCTTCAATATACATCAGCATTAATGGAACTTCAAAAAGAATTTGAATCACGATTTGAGGATTTTGGTTAATTGGGAAACGATTTGGTCATGTTCAATAACGCTATCAGGTACAAAATTGAATAACAGGAAATTTCGTACCGATTAGAATTAGGCGACATGCAAGCAGAACCATTTTACGTTCTAGAAACAAGTATGGCATCGATTTCTTAAAGTTATCAGTGCCAGAAGAATACTCCGAAAGAGTGGATTTAGCTTTGAGAATTTTTCCAATTTTTTGATCAATTTACAAATCTTTTGATCACCTTACAAAAAAGAATTTTTTCTATTTCAAATGAAATGAAATATAAATGCTGCTCATCATTAAGTGGCGATTCACTTGTCGCCCGATTAATGATAGCAATGGACAATATTTCAGGTGATATTCCTTCAATTGTTAAAAATATGACGTGGTCGCGATGGTCACATTGAATATGCTAGAATATATTCTTTTCTTTTGTTAAAATAAAATGTTTAATGAAACTATGGTAAATTCATAGTTAAAAAATTCAGAGACCCGAAGTCTGTATTGCCAATGTAGATGGAAGTGTTTCAGTATGTGAAATAAAGCATTTAAAGCGCTAAGGTTTAGTGAAATTGCCAGTCGAATGTTTTTTTTTTAAATTCTAATTTTAATCAGAAAAGTATCACCACTATATTAGTGAACTTTTTCCTCACAAAAAACCAAAAGATAAAAAAGTTTTGTCGATTCATTAACGTTCACTCGCCAAGACGGATCTTAAAGAAAAACGGCAGCTGCTCACTCCGCTCGCCGCGTGGCCTCCCCCCATTGGAACAAATGAGCTCCTACTAACGTGGATTTTCAGAGGGCCTCTAACCGAGGAAAGACTATAATACAGCAACGGTGGAGAATATGTTCCCCAGCCCTGCCCTAGAGGATAAAAACCATTGCACTTTGGTTTCCCTGAATGTCAGCTTTTGAGAGGGTATAGTACAATTACCTTCTTAATCAAATCAATCTCTCTCTCCCTGTATATGTTCTTATTCAAGTCTTACTTAACTGGTTGCCAATTAAAAACTAGAATAAACGGTGAAATTTCGGATTACTACTCGGTCCGAGCTTGGGTTCCACGGGGTAGCGTTCTGGAGCTGTTTCTTTGTCTGCTCTCAGATTTGCAAGAACTTCCAATACCTTAACAAAAACCTCCGCGATAAACGTGCACTATACATCAGATAAAGAGAAATTTCTAGGTGTACAACAAAAGTAAGTATTGAATGCCATTAAATGACCTTGAACGACCTCGAAAGATCAAAGTGTTATAGGTCAATGCATTCGCCTTGGAAATGACTACAAACTCATCTAGAAAAAATATACAGTTTCACTTAAAAAAATCAAGGTCGCCTCCAAATCTCGGAGGCACATCCACCTAGAGAGAATTTGTGACCATCATAAGATGTTCCCCATGAAACAGGATAAGTTTCATTTAGAACATTTTTAGATATAACCTATAGTTTAGGAGATAATTAAGTGCAAATCTTCAAATGGGTCACCCTTATATATACAGGGTGGTCCACGCAACGTGTGCACCCTTATAACTTCCAAAATATGCGTTGCACGAAAGAATGTTATATACAAAAGTTACATGGTTTAAAAGGGTGCACTATGTAGTGCGTTAATTTTTTTATAAGTGGAGGCATTTCGAAAATTTGCAGGTCAACTCTGTTTTTTTAAACAGAATACTATATTTTTTATACCAAAATATGGTAGAGTATCGAATTGTAAGTAAAAAAGTATTGACCGTTATTAGCCCTAAACCTAATAGCTAACGAGTAATTTCACTTTATTACTTAAAATTTTCTTCACGTAATATCAAGTTGGAGATTCAACCTTATATCACAGATTTCCGCAGGACAGTGAGAAGTCGACCACCAACGTCAATGGAGCGTTAATGTGTGGTGTGGAATACTGGGCAACCAATTTTCCATTTGGGCCATATTTTATTATATATCACAGGGTGACCCATTTGAAGATTATATATATATATATATATATATATATTTGTATATACATAATTTTGAAATGTTACATACCATACATTAGTGTTCCGCTAGTTATCAATGTCGTCTAATGTCTATTTAGCCTCTGATCTTTCGTAACTTTACTAGTACGCATCTCCTCGATTTACAAATAAACACGTAGGCTACGATTGGCTGATCGGTGAACTGAATTCCGGCTTGTGACTAACACTCAACACTTGACTGATCACTTGATTATTGACTATTGACTCTCGAAGCTAAAGGGGAGGGCGATCCTATCGTAGCCATCCGACCACATGAAGGTTAGCTGATAGCATTGTATGCTAAAATTTGTGTACCAACAAGGAATGTGCAACGTTGTTTGCATAAATTGACCGAGTAGCCGATTAAGTGGCTAAATTGCGGCGTTCGATGTCGTTACGTCCACAAAAAGGAGAACATCCGTAAAGGCGGATATAACAATGATATGGCGGCTCTTTTCGCAAGCCACGAAAGTCCAGAGGCTTTGTTCCTATTACTGCAACAAAACCTTAATCTGCTACAGATTTGATTAGACAAATGGCACATCTAGATTAATGAATTCAAATCACGTAATTTTCATCAGCAAATAATGATTGTGTTTAACAGTATGTATAAATGATATACAAATTCCACCAACATCATTTGTACACTATCCGGGGCTTTATCTACACAGTATACTTAACTAGAGCGATCACATACTGAAAATGAAAAACCAGGTCAAAATGAGGTTCAAAAACATTTATTAGCTGATTAGTAGGGGATCAAAGCTGTTCCTGGAAAACAAAGTCTATCTATACAAAACTATAGTTAAACATATACGGGCACATGGGATAGAGCTATGAACCTGTGCTAGCAGCACTAATCCCGACATCCTTCAAAGAATGCAATTTAAGATTTTTCGACTTGTAACTAATGCTCCGTAGGACGTATCTAAAGAAACAATTCATGAAGATCTGGGTATTACATTTACAAAGAATGTTATCGAGGTGCGCAGTATAAAACATCACGGTAGACTATAAACGTCTAGCAACCCCCTTACTCTACTACTAATTTAACCATGTGAAGCCAAAGGACTAAGCAGGCTATGACCAATAGACCTCTAAGGTAGATGAAAGTCAATAGGATTTCTCAATGGTGGGCTCCTCACCACGTTCTCGCCTGAGAATTCTTTTTAGATTCCCATACAAGCTCATTCGCTTGTAGAATGTAATTGTTCTAATTGCTGATTTAATAAATTACAAAAAAATACATTGCTGATTTGCAACACACAATTAAACGTCATAAACTTTTTTGATGTTGGATTCGGGACTTCTGCAATTAGTTAAATAGTACATTTTGCCAAAACAGGTAACAAAAAATTTGTTAATTACTTATGACTAAAAAATGAAGCCTTAAACGCGATTTCGCTATTCTCGAATGTCGCATTATTTTATCTCATAGAACCATCCCTCATAAATTCTCCCATGGTTGTCCAAACACATTCCATAACGGTTGTGCAATTTTAGTTCCGGGGATATACAAGAAAGTATTTTTAATATCTAATTTAATCTAAATCGACTGTAGCAACTAACGCGAGCGTATACCGAGGACTATAATCTTGATCAATATTGTAATCAAATATATGTGTGTGTTATACATATGTATGTGTGGCGGCCATCCTGTACCTGCCACCAGAGGGGCAAACTAAATAGGATTTATTTACAAGTGCTCACTCCAACTACTTCGTTCATATATGTATATACCGCCTTTAACCTGCCTTTCAATATCCTAACGTCTAAGACAGGGCCTGCTATGTAGCCTTACTGATGAGTCCAATAGCAGCCCTAGGACGAAACGCACACCCTTCCTTTTTCCTATCTGTCCCTTTCAAGAACAGCGCCACTTCATATGTATAGATCTCATTATATGTGTGTAACATTAATGTTACATAAAATAACTGCCATTTGACATTATTTTCAAAAAATATATACACACATACGTATTTTTAACAGTATTATATGGTTTTATGCGGTTTTATCCAGCAGCAGGTTTAGGTTACACTGACAATGAGATCGGGAATGGCTCAGGTTAAATATTAACACTATGTCGTCCGGTGGCACCACATTGGTGCCTTTCGAAAATTATTGGACAAGTGCCGGTGACACCACGTTGGTGCCCCGCGCAAAGCTATCGAACAACTGCCGGTGACACCACGTTGGTATCTTATGGGAAGCTATCGCACAGACACCAGTATCGCTTGTATTCTGTCCAAGTATCAATAAGTTACAGGTTGCAATACGATCATATTAGCAAGTTTTGTGTTTTTACAAGAAATTGTGCCTTTTGATAATGGCAAACGAAGGAGAAGATACGCTTCTACAAGATGAATGCGCGGACAATTTATCTGATGTTCCAATTGAATTTGAGGATTTTGAAGAAACAGAAGACAAATTTCTGAAATCGATAAACGTAAACGAAGACGGTGCCATGTGTGCTTTAGAAATAAAATAAGAAAGACAACAAATCTAATGTGTAAGTCTTGTGGAGTTGTTTTACACCACGGAGATTGTTTTGCTTCCTACCATTTAAAAGAGAAATACTAAGTATTAAGGAAAATAATGTATAAATAAAATATATATATAATATAAAAAATTTTGCATTTATTTACATATATCCTCGAAATTTTGTGAAAATGGAGGGACAGGGTTGAGAACTATTGAGATTAATAGAACTTCACAATTTATGATCTACCGAAAATCTCGAAAAACCCTCGGCGACAGGCGAAAAGATCTGAACCAGTCCTGCCGGTGCCAAACAAAAGAATCCGGATTACGCGTGCGCACGGCACAGTGTGAAAAATACTTTCGCGTATATCTCAGAAACAAAAACCGAAAATTGCTTAGAACATTAACCTTAATAATATATATCATGTTTATTGAAATCAATAAATTGGATAATTACCCACTTTCATTTTGAGTTTTTTTCTCGAGAAGTCTTTCCAAATGACAACATACACAATATATGTAACTTCCCAAAGACATTATTTCCGAAAAACAAAACGTGGAACATGAAAAAATTATCGTATTGAAAAACATGTAAAAAGTCGAAAGACGGGAAATGCTGAGATTTGATTTCGTGAGTTTCATAATATATGAGTGTCAGAAAAGTAAGAAGAGTTTGCAGCGAAATCCTGTTCGAGCGTTTCAGTATACGATAAGGGAAAGTTTTTGAGATTTTCTCGGTTCATCTCCTGAACAGAAACTTTATTTCCTGGGATAAGACGGAGGCGGAGATGCAGAGTTGTTACTCCAGAGGCGTACCCTCACGAACTCAGCTAGTACACCAGCATCTATAAATCTTTTCGGGTTATTACTTAATGCACTTACATTTCGAAGCACGATAAATCAGTGTTTACCACTTTCCCACCAATTCGTAACGCTATTTTGCCCTAAGTGTATGTTAACAATGTGTCGACACATATTACCATTCTTATTAACCTTATAGTATTCAAAAGAGCCGCTTTATTTTTTATTGCAAAACGTTACTGACTTCTTGAAACGAATACCTTGAAGTATAAGTTTAATAGCTTTCCTTCTTTTTCGAGGATAATATTCTTTTTTCATTGTTTTATTCCTGTTCTTATGTTTGATTGAACTTTTACAATAGATTCTACATTTTAGTTCTACAATGTCAATTTTTTATATTTACATAAAAATATTATTAAGTGGTAGGGAACTTAATGTAACTAGATCTAATTAGCTAATAATTAAATGTCAAAATGAATTCAATGATGAAGAAAAAACTTTATGTAGCTACTGCATTATTTCATCTCGGTAGAATGAAAAGTTTTTGAATTATCTATGGAATATTACTGTAACAATCTATGTATTAAACAACATTTTAGTCATTCTTTTCATTCTTCATCCTTTTCATTGTAAAGGTTGCTTACAAATTTCAGCTAATACAGTAATCGAGTAAGAGCATTCGAGAGTAGAGCAAAATAATAAAAAATATTTATGAAATGTATAGAAAAATTAATGTGATAATTAATAAATTAGTATGAACAAAAATGGTCTCCCGAAGAAAAAATAATCTACATTTTTTTCAATATAAGAAGAGTCATCTTTTATGAAAGTAACGTTCTAAGATATGTGTAAGTTAATTGTATTTTCACACATTTATCAACTTATGCAATTAAAATGTAAATTATAAAACTAAGACGTATTGTCCACAATCGTCTGGTTTAACACTATCTAATTAGTATTTACATTGTTACAGAATCACCTGAATGTAGGAAGGTTTAACCCTTTGGATACGGCAGATTTTTGTACACACTGCGCGTGACGTACGGCGACAGGTGCTGTAAATTTTTCGTCAACATGCATCTTTTAAAAAGTATATGAAGTTTGTCAACACATCTTGGGTCTGGATTCAGGAGTTTTGCAATAATTATGATAAGATTTGCTGAGCGTCCATTGCATCTAACTATTAGTTTCCATAAGTGTGAAACGAGCGCCTATGGGCATGTTTGTAATGAACAATGTGAGATAAGCGTCTATAGACGCCATCAGTACTCAAAGAGTTAAAATATATGGAGTTCGATTAGATTATTGAAGAATATTTTGTATTCTAGCAACGAAATTTCTAAAACAGAAATTATCGAAAAACCTATAAAACATCGAGAAAATGTAGTTGAAACTAACCAAGTGTTCGGGCCAATTTTGTAGGAAGTTTATGGCAAGGTTTAGAAGTACCGCTATTTTTGAGGATTCGTTAATTTAGTTTTTCTGCCATCTGGACGACACTCGCCAGATGGTACGATTCCCGGATTTTTACTCTTTTGTTATAGCATTTGTATAGCCTTTAGTTTCATTCGCATATTTTTCGTTAGCCTCAATAGCTATTACCCTGTCGTAAACCTTCACGGCCAGAGCAGTCTTCGAGAACCATCGGTCACCCAACGGTTTCCGCGGCCTATGCAAGGGGCAAGGAAACCGTCTCAGGTGTCGACCAGATGTGTCGCCCACCCCCGTCAAATCCTAACGTTTCGCCCCCCTTGGAGAAATCCGCGACCCCTTCCTCAGGGAAACACGCCGCGAGCGTAAGGGAAGGTGTGTCGTTCCAAACTAGGCCCGCTGATTGGAACTGCCCAAAAATTGGAAGGAACCAATCAGTGGGAAATTGCAAACTCCAAGAATGGGGCTGAGACAGTCTCGTTAGTCGTCTAGAAGAGTTACACAGAAACAGTCGTCTAGAAGAGTTACACAGAAACAGTCGTCTAAAATAGTTACACAAAAATAGTCGCCTAGAATAGTCACACGAAAGAAGTCACACAACATAGACCACAGAAACACATACATTATTAGTTAATTGTAACCACTGCTCGTACTTTGAACACACATTAAAATACAGTCCACTTTTCTATCTAAGTCGCGAGCTCCGAACCGATTGAGAAACGGAACGCGACCCAACATTTTGGTCCTTCGAGCCGGATACAGCGATCCGGATAACATTCGTCTATCAAAGTGAATAGTGGTTACTCAATTATCAGTTGAAAGTGACATTAAGTGAACACAAGTGTAACCAAATAGCAAGTGAAGCTGGATATCATACACTCACACAAATCAAAGTGTCATTCGGTGCATACAAGTGAAACCAGCTTCCCAATAATCAAGGCAGGTGAAGAAGCATTGGACTCCACACGTCATCTTTCGTGAAACATTTTTGGATTCCACGACGCTGCCGTTTGGACACAGCTTCCAACGGAACAGTGGCATCAGTTCATATTCAAGTACCATCGGATTCCACGACGCTGCCGTTTGGACACAGCTTCCAACGGAACAGTGGCATCAGTTTATATTCAAGTATCATTGGATTCCACGACGCTGCCGTTTGGACACAGTTTCCAACGGAACAGTGGCATCAGTTTATATTCAAGTATCATCGGATTCCACGACGCTGCCGTTTGGACGCAGCTTCCAACGGAACAGTGGCATCGCTTCACATTCATCATCATTGGATTCCACGAAGCTGCCGGTTGGACACAGCTTCCAACGGAACAGTGGCATCATTCAGCATCCAATATTGTTGGATTCCACGACGCTGCCGTTTGGATACAGTATCCGACGGAATAGTGGTATCATCGCGTAGGCAATATCGTTGGATTCCACTCGGTGGCATCACTCGGTGAGTACAACGAGTCACCTTCCTGTCTATTTTCCTACGTAATTCTCGTATCTCCTTTGCGTAATTTCGACCACAATGGACGTTTCTCACGAATCTGATTTGTTGAAAGATTTGAAAGAGCAACGTAGTAACATAGTAAACCAACTGACGCAAATCATGACCTTTGTTACCGGAACCTTAGAAATTAGCTACAATGATTTGATAACGCAAAGGAATAATATTATTCAGTTAGACAAGGATTACGATAAAATCCATTTTTTAATCCTTAGAGAAGATTTAGACAACGATTACGACGAAGATCTTGAGAGATTCGAAAACCAATATTTTGATGCCATGAGTTACGTACTTGAAAGAATCACATGCATACAAAAATTACGGTCAGGTACTTCAACGAGAGCTATAAATTCAACAAACACAATAACATATGGGACACCATTGGCTCCCTTTTCTGTAAGTCAATTTTTGCAAAAATTCGCAAATGACGAAGGTCATAAATTCCCTCTAGCGGCGCAGGTGATTGAGAGAGATCTGTATAATGACGATCTCCGCACCGAAGCAACCAATCATGCACCAATTCGCAGTTCGAATAAAGAATTGATTAGTTTAGCTGATTCTGGTAGATTTGGTCTAAAACAAAGTATCTCTAATGACAGTAGTTTGATAGATAACGCACAATCAGAGGATATACTTTGTCTAGGTATCCATGAGATTATAAAACGAACAATTCATGTTAGGAATAGTCAATGTTCGATTGAAGCTCCAGTGATCACACTTTCAGAGATTACAGGCTTATTATCGTCTAACTACATTCATGGATCGAATCTTCAAATTCCACGAAACATAATTTTTGCCAACATAGAATTCCACGAACCAGACAAATTAGATGTGTCCTTAGGAAACATATTTTCATATAGCTTGCTAAACATTAGTCAGACTAGATTAGAAAACGACTCCATAGTATTGCAGAATCCGCGAGTAGACTGGCTAGTCACGGGTGAACCTCGTTCGAAAAACAATTTAATATCGCACAATTGGGAAATGAGTTACACCGTAGTTCCTAGAAATAAACATATTAATCAATCTTGCAAAATAGAAGAGATTTCTAGCAAAACATACCGTTCACTGAAAGAAAGGTCTCGTGAAACGCAACTCGTAGAGCAGGTAGATAGAAATTTTGTATGGTGCGATATCGTTCGTTCTTCCCTTAATGAAGAAAAACAACACTTAGTTGCATTAAGAGAGTCAGTTCTCAATATTTGTTTGCTAAAGCGTAAGTTACACGTTAATCTTAGCTTGCTATCTCAATACAAAGAGCTAGGCAAAAAATATCATTTTTTGGAGCATACGTACGAAATAGCTAAATATTTGTTATCGGGTACCGAAGGTTCCTACCTGCCGCACCACACGGCAATAAAACAGGCGAGCAACACGACCACATTACGCGTCGTCTTCGATGCCTCGACCAAGGGTTCCACTGGTGCAATACTAATTGAGACCCTATTACTCGGCCCAACTACGCCGAAGTTATTGTTATTATCGCAATTAGAGTCATGCGCAGCAAACATTTTGATGAAATTGTTGAAAGATATTTGCAACAGATTAGATAAAGTTTTATACAAAAAACTTAGAATTTGGTCCAACTTGAATGTGGTACAATACTCGATCAAACACCTACCACATTTAGGGAATGCATTGATAGTACACATAGGCAAAATAGTAATAGACGAACCTTGCTCTTATGAGCAATTTTGTAAAACTGTGGTTGAAATTACTGCAACTTTCAATTGTCGTCCTTTAATCCTGTTGTCCTTGAAATCCAATAACCTCATGACCTCAACGCTTAGTCACTTCCCTATAGGAGGCTCGTTGTCAGACCTCCCAGAGTATGATTACTCGTATTCGTCGGCTGATAGACCATCACTTTGGCAATACAGCCAAACGGTAAACCAGCGTCTTTTGTACAATGGGCAAAAGAAATACCTGCAGGAACTAGCCACTCGAAGCAAATGGCACCTGGGCGACCCGCTGCGTACCAAGGAAGGGACACTTGTCTTACTAGGAGAGGACCACATTCCACCCCTTCGTTGGAAATTGGGTAAAATCATGGGCGTACACCGTGGGATGGATCATATAGTTCACGTGGCTATAGTGACAGCCGCGCGAAGAATGCAGAGTTACGCACATAGCCCTATCACCGGCCGAGAACCCTCGCGAATTAAAGACAATTGCAAAACACATTTCGGTTATTAGCTTATATAGTTGTATAAACTCCGTGGCATGTAAAGATTAATCACATTCCGTTTATAGTAGACTATCTAGACTTATGTCATAGCGTCTTAGTATTTGAATTCTCCCTACTGCTATTCGAGCAGCATGTGTGTTGTGTGTGTATCGATCCGCAATAAGTTATCACATTTGTAGCATAGATCAACGAATACCCCTTTGTATTGTATATTGTATTAGTATTTGACAATGTAAATCGCGAAAAATCAACTAGACTATTGTCTTGAACGCAGCCGTTCAAAGGGGGCGGCATGTTCGGGCCAATTTTGTAGGAAGTTTATGGCAAGGTTTAGAAGTACCGCTATTTTTGAGGATTCGTTAATTTAGTTTTTCTGCCATCTGGACGACACTCGCCAGATGGTACGATTCCCGGATTTTTACTCTTTTGTTATAGCATTTGTATAGCCTTTAGTTTCATTCGCATATTTTTCGTTAGCCTCAATAGCTATTACCCTGTCGTAAACCTTCACGGCCTGAGCAGTCTTTGAGAACCATCGGTCACCCAACGGTTTCCGCGGCCTATGCAAGGGGCAAGGAAACCGTCTCAGGTGTCGACCAGATGTGTCGCCCACCCCCGTCAAATCCTAACGTTTCGCCCCCCTTGGAGAAATCCGCGACCCCTTCCTCAGGGAAACACGCCGCGAGCGTAAGGGAAGGTGTGTCGTTCCAAACTAGGCCCGCTGATTGGAACTGCCCAAAAATTGGAAGGAACCAATCAGTGGGAAATTGCAAACTCCAAGAATGGGGCTGAGACAGTCTCGTTAGTCGTCTAGAAGAGTTACACAGAAACAGTCGTCTAGAAGAGTTACACAGAAACAGTCGTCTAAAATAGTTACACAAAAATAGTCGCCTAGAATAGTCACACGAAAGAAGTCACACAACATAGACCACAGAAACACATACATTATTAGTTAATTGTAACCACTGCTCGTACTTTGAACACACATTAAAATACAGTCCACTTTTCTATCTAAGTCGCGAGCTCCGAACCGATTGAGAAACGGAACGCGACCCAACACCAAGGTTATGCTATTCATTAAGTGATTCAGTTTTGGTACAAATAATATATTAGTGTATGTGGCATATATACTAATCAATAATAGTGGTACTTCTCAAGGAAACACATACCTTTTCTGTTCAATTTAATACCATTATATGCAAGCTCCAATTGCATTTTACTAACACAAATTGGGAATATTAGATTACAATTGGTTAGAAATAAAGATCGAAACCAATATTAAGAAGGAAAGCATGAATTAGTATAAACCTAGTTAGAGTATGTTGTGTGATTGTAATATAAACAATTTTTAGAATATCAGAATACAAAAATATGGAAAGAGATTCTATACTATTTTAATTATGATAACAAAAAAAAATAAAAGTTAAAAAAATTTGGTAGAGAATTATGTCCTGTACTATAACTACTTCTAAAAAATAAATGCCATACAGTATCACGTAAAATAATGCTAAAATCCTTACACAGCCCAGATCACAAATGTTTCTGTATTTGGACTATGCAATTTATCTAACGAAAATATATATTTCTTAAAAACTTAAAAACTATTGAATAGGGTATTTCTAAATTTAAAATCCAATTGTAGCAATTTAAACTCGAACACAGGTAGAAAAGATCACTAAGAAACTATATTATTCTCACTTACTTCCAAGACAGCATCTCGAAGTGAGAATTTCCGATTTCAATGAAACTTACGGAAAAAGTAGTCTCAGAAAAATATTCGACACGTACTTTTTTATCGGCTAGTATTCATGTTTAAGGGGCATAGACAGCCTTCGAATGTGGAGATCGAAAATATATATCGAAAAATTTTATCTTATAGAAAGGAATCCAACTGTACGAGCAAGTTTCAGAAAACTCCATGCATTTCAATAATGAACTAAAAATATAATTTTTTTTGTTAACTTCTCGGGTTAAATGTTAGCCTGTTTATTTGTATGTTTGACGAATGAAAAGTGTATACTTAAACGTGAAGTGTTGGATTATCATTTTATTCTAACGCAAAAATAAACTTTGTGTTGAGAGACACTGGGTCTGTAATAAAGGAAAACCTTAACTCTATTACCAGAGTCATGGGCCTCTGGCCCATGTGTCTAAGGGCCTGTGTGACAGACACGTTGCAGACCCAGGCTGTTATTTTCTTTCTGAATTGGGCGCCACATTTTCTACGTGCTTGAGAAAAGCCCTCACTTTTAGTTCGATCTTCGTAACGTTAAGACGTCCTTTCTCGTTACTAAATAAAATCATATCATATAGAATAAACCGTATTTTAATTAATTTAACCCCATATCCCAATGGGTTATGGGCCCTGTTATCGTTTATTTTTCGGTCTAGTATCTAAATAAAAAAGTGACATTATTGAGTGATTAAGTTATAAGTGATTTAGTAATAAAAATTTGGTGATAAATATTTAGAGATAATACTTAGTGGCTATAAGTTAAAAGTTAAATAGTGATTAAGTGTCATTTTATTGAACTGTGTATCCAGTAACATTTTATTTAATTTAGTTAAATAATTTTTGAGTAAAAATGGAAAATTTAAAAACAAAAAGGAACATTGTACCTTTTAACGGTGAGCGATACAGCGTCTGGAAGCTCAGAGTGCGCGGTTTAATGAGCGAATTAGACGTAATACATGTGATCGACATGGAAGCTCCAGAGATGCTAACCGTTGACTGGATTAAAGCCGAAAAGGTTGCGTAAAATGTAATCATAGAACATTTGTCGGATCCTTTTCTCGGATTTGCGAAAACAGGGAGTACGGCAAAGGACATTTTTAAAGACTTGGATACAATATACGAAAGAAAAAGTGTAGCTATCCAGCTAGCATTAAGAAAGAAATTATTATCGCTTAAATTGCAAGGCGATACCCCATTAGTGAAACATTTTACTGTTTTCGACGATCTTATCACCGAATTGTCGGCGGCAGGAGCAATATTGGGAGAGACAGATAAAGTGTCCCACTTGCTCTTGACACTTCCAAGTTCTTATGACGGAATTATAACCGCGATAGAAACATTGTCGGAAAACAATTTAACAATCGCTTTTGTGAAAACTCGCTTATTAGATCACGAAGTGAAATTGAAAATAGAAAGTGCGAGTACTAGCTCGAAAGTGCTTCAGGTGCATAATAATAGGGAAAACTTTAAAACAAATACCAAAATTTCAAATCAATGGAAAAATACAAATTTTAAAACTAATAAACATCAATTATTTAAACCCGGAAAGAAAGGATTCACATTGAAGTGTCACCATTGCGGTAGGAAAGGACACAAGATAAAAGACTGTTACTGTAATAAGAGAAGCCTTCACCACAATCAAGAGAGGAGGACCATCCAAACGGTGCAGATGCAGCAGGAACCACCAGAAACACAGGGCACATCCGGATTTGCGTTTATGACTGGGGATTGCCAATTAGAGGCCACGAATAGCCTGACATTCTTATTGGACTCAGGAGCCTCCGACCACATAATTAAATGTGACAATTTCTTCTCTATTTACCAGGAGCTACAACCACCATTACAAATTTCAATTGCGAAAAATGGCGCATATATATACGCCACGAAAAGAGGGAACATTGAGGTGATCAGCAACATCGGCATCAAAGGAGTTTTAGAAGATGTCTTGTATTGTGAAGACGTCCCATACAACCTCTTATCCGTAAGAAGAATGCAGCAGGCGGGGATGAGCATCACTTTTGATGAAAATGGTGTGACAATAGCCAAAAACGGTAAAACCGTTATGACCGGTAAGCCTTTGAATAATTTAATTGCTGTCGATTTTAAATTTAATACAAAAAGGGTGAGCAATTTGCAAATAAATAACGCCGTAAGTAATGATTATGAATTATGGCATAAACGCTTGGGCCATATGGGAAGATCTAAATTTTTAGAATTAAAGAACAAACAAATGGTCGATGATGTAGAGTTAATTCATAAAATTATACCGAATGATAACCTATGCGAAGCTTGTATAAACGGTAAACAAGCACGGTTACCATTTAATAACGCAAAATATAAAAATCATATAAAAAGGCCATTATTTATTGTTCACTCTGATGTTTGTGGACCTATCACTCCGTCTACAGTTGATAATAAAAATTATTATGTATCATTTATTGATGACTTCACTCATTATTCTACAACATATTTGATTACATACAAATCAGATGTATTTCCAGTTTTTAAAGATTTTATTGCAAAAAGTGAAGCGCATTTTAATTTAAAGGTTGTAAATTTATATTGCGATAACGGTAGAGAATATTTATCAAACGAGATGAAAGACTATTGCGTGCAAAAAGGTATTAGTTACCATTTAACTGTTCCACGAACCCCTCAATTGAACGGTGTTTCTGAAAGAATGGTTAGAACAATAACAGAGAAAGCACGCACAATGATAAGTGGTGCTGGTTTAAATAAAGTATTTTGGGGAGAGGCAGTGCTCACTGCCACATTTTTAATTAACTTAACTCCAACTAAAGCTTTAAAGGAAAATAAAACACCATTCGAATTGTGGCATGGTAAAAAGCCCAAATTGAGATATTTAAAAATATTCGGTTCTACAGTTTACGTTCATAGTAAAATTAGAAAGACTAAATTCGATGAAAAATCATGGAAAGGTATTTTAGTTGGTTATGAACCGAATGGTTACAAAGTGTGGGATGTGGAACATGGTAAATTCGTCATAGTTAGAGATGTGATTGTTGACGAAACAAATTACTTAAAAACTCGTCCAATAATGAGGTTTGAAGGGGATAGTGAAAACCCTGAAAGTAAAACTGATGCATCTGACATAAAGTCAAAATCAGTAGAAATAAATGAGAAATCTCATAAATCTGATAACGATAAATCAGATATACCAGAGTCGAGTACAAAAGTAAATGCAGAAGTAGAATTAGGTAATGACCCTAATAAATCTGTAATTGAAACAGATATGCACAATGAGTCTGATTCTCGAAATGATAAAGCGAAAGAACAAGAAAAACATGAGCTTAGAAGGAGTGATAGGATTAAGAAACGCCCTCTTATTTCATATAATGAAGATGATACACAATTTGATCTTCTTGTGTGTGCACAATTGTTTGTGGATGAGATTCCAAATTCATTTGAGGAAATAAAATCAAGGCATGATAAAATTCGGTGGGAACAGGCAGTTAATGATGAACTAAATTCACTTTTAATTAATAAAACTTGGACCTTATTTGAAACACCGAAAAATATGAATATAGTTGATTGTAAATGGGTATTTACTATTAAGAATAATGAATATGGAAACCCATGGAAATACAAGGCACGTCTTGTTGCACGTGGTTTTAGTCAAAAATATTTGATTGACTATAATGAAACTTTCGCACCAGTTGCAAGAATTTCAAGCTTTAGATTTATAGTAGCTCTAGCAAATCAATTTAATTTATTGCTTCATCATATGGATGTAAAGACCGCATTTTTGAACGGTACTTTAAAGGAACAGATTTATATGAAAGTTCCTGAAGGAGTTAAATGTAAAAGCAATCAAGTTTGTAAACTGAATAAAGCTATATACGGTTTGAAACAATCAGCAAGGTGCTGGTTTGAAGAATTCGAAAGGAATCTTGTAACTAAGGGTTTTCGAAGTTCATCAGTCGATCGTTGTATATATATTTTAGATAAAGGAAATATATCTGAAAATATATATGTTGTACTTTATGTGGACGATCTTGTGATTGCTACTGGTAATAAAGAAACACTGAATAATTTTAAAAGTTACTTAATGAATAGATTTAGTATGACCGATTTGAATGAAATTAGTTTCTTTTTAGGAATAAAGGTTGATAGAAATAATACAAAAATAACCTTAGATCAAAGTACATACATAAAAACAGTCTTAGAAAAATTTAATATGCATGAAAGTAAAGCTGTTAGTACACCTCTCCCAAGTAAACTGGATTATGTAGCTTTAAATTCAGATGAAAGGTATGAAGCACCATGTAGGAATCTAATTGGTTGCTTAATGTACATAATGATATGTACAAGACCTGACTTAAGTGTTGCTGTAAACATTTTAAGCAGGTATACTAATAAAAACAATAAGGAGCTTTGGCAAAATTTAAAAAGGGTGTTAAGATACCTCAAAGGATCAAGTAACATTAAATTGACTTATGTAAGAGGAAATTACAATAATACAATAACTGGTTATGTTGACGCTGATTGGGGCGGCCATGACGAAAACGACAGAAAAAGAACAACGGGGTACTTGTTTCAATTATTTGAATCATGTACAATATGTTGGTCGACAAAAAGACAATCATCGGTAGCTGCTTCATCAACTGAAGCAGAATACATGGCACTATTTGAAGCTGTAAGAGAAGGAATTTGGTTAAGATCTTTAGCAATCAGCATCAATATAAACATTTCAAAGCCGATAATCATATATGAAGACAATAACGGCTGCATAAGTATAGCGAATAATCCAGGCAATCACAAAAGATCGAAGCATATCGACATTAAATATCATTTTTCTAGAGAACAGATAGAGAAAAATGTTGTTAAACTTAAATTTGTTTGTACAGAACGCCAGGTAGCAGACATCTTTCCAAAGCCATTGCCAGCAGCTAAATTTCTGGAGTTTAGAACCAGGATGGGACTAGAATAATTTTATTAATAATTTAAATTGCATTTGTTTTATACATATACAGTTAGGCGTTTGAAATGGTCTGATCAGGTTTTCTGGGTTTCCCTGATTCTTCGCAACAAATGTTGGGCCATATGTATTTCCCAGGCAAGACAAGGAAGGACAGTTTTATTTTTAATAAATAATTTAGTTATGCTTAGTGTTGTGGTTTACATATACATAATTTTATAACGTATATATATTAGATTAGGTTCAACACAGCCGATTTACTTTTGAGGGGGCGTGTTGGATTATCATTTTATTCTAACGCAAAAATAAACTTTGTGTTGAGAGACACTGGGTCTGTAATAAAGGAAAACCTTAACTCTATTACCAGAGTCATGGGCCTCTGGCCCATGTGTCTAAGGGCCTGTGTGACAGACACGTTGCAGACCCAGGCTGTTATTTTCTTTCTGAATTGGGCGCCACATTTTCTACGTGCTTGAGAAAAGCCCTCACTTTTAGTTCGATCTTCGTAACGTTAAGACGTCCTTTCTCGTTACTAAATAAAATCATATCATATAGAATAAACCGTATTTTAATTAATTTAACCCCATATCCCAATATGAAATAATGATAAAATTAAGTTTCTATTTTTATATTGTAAAATAAGTTATTGTAGCATAAATATTCTCGTACTGGTGCAAGAGAGCGTCCTTAAGTTCATATAATGAAACAGGTGACAATATACAATAATATTTTGGGTAAATACGTTACGATCTACCTTGGTAGTTGGTCTTCCTAT
Organism: Eucera pruinosa; assembly: GCA_028830335.1. Lineage (NCBI taxonomy): Eukaryota > Metazoa > Arthropoda > Insecta > Hymenoptera > Apidae > Eucera > Eucera pruinosa. The sequence continues at coordinate 1,096,041 of JAMYCR010000008.1, read as the reverse complement.
GGTCGAAATTGCCCAGGTAAAAGAATACAATCCTCGATGACCTCAACTGTAACAGGCATAGGAGGTGTACAACCCTTTTCAAAAGTATTAGGCCATTGGTGAAGACTTAAATAAATACTTAAGAAAAATCATTAGTAAATTACTGAGTAGTATGAATCCAACGGCAGTGTTGCCGCGTTACTGCTGTGATAATTCATCGCAATGATTGCACGACAGCGGTTTATGTTTCGACTGTGAAGTCCACATGAAGAGGTTTGGTCGCAAGTTCGCGCCCCACGCAAGTTACATTTTTTTTTATAAGATTTCTTTTCAATTCTTGACTACATGATAATATTGTTTCCTTCTGCAGTTTTACTATTCATTTACCTTGTTAATTAGAGAATTATTTAGATTCTTCGACACCTAATAAATGAATAAACTTTAATTCAATAGTACTTAAAAGTAATAAATGGAGTTGATTTGAAGTAAACATGCATTGCGTCATTCCATATATTTATTTGATCTAGGAAATGCGAAGTAATACTCATAAGAAGAAGAATCAGTGGCTACAGAAACGATCGCGTAAAATATGCTCCTAAATTATTTCTGTGTATACTTCAGAGTAACATATTCTTAAAATATCTTTCACATGTTTTTAAATTATTGTTACTTATTTGCATATTGTATAGTTAAGGATTGAAAAAAATGTAAGAGAAAAAATTGAGCTTGTGGAAGGCACGAACTTATGACCAAAATGTTTAGTACGTGTTTTACAGTTTGACACCGTAGTCACTCTGCCAATGTAACCATTGAAATCAATATTCTAACTTCGAAATATAGACATGTGAAATAGCTTCAGATAAACGATAAGGAAAGTCATCGAACTCAAAAATTCTGAAACTCGATGCCCAAGTAAGTACTGTAGGACCCAGTAATACTAATCTATCTTTCGTCGGTGTTAATTTTCATTTTTAGAGGGTGAAATCAATCCCCAAAGTTTTAGCATTTCTTAGTTTTCTCAGTATAATTTTATAATGGTAAGAGATAGGACAAAACTTAAAAAGAATAAATTATTCAGTTTTCTTATGATCTTCAACCCTACGGCAATAAAAGTTATCCCTATTGTCCAATTTGTTTTAAAGAAACAAATTATTTGTATTTGTGCATAACGGTAAATTATAGAAATGATTATTATATACTAAAAAGTTTCTATTTTGAGCGATTTAACAAAATATAAAATAAAATAATTTTTTTGTTTGCGTCTTTGTTAAAAACAATTAATTACCGTTATACGCATCTTGATATGTTTTTGGTCGATTCTTCATTCTATTTGCATTTTTCACGCCAAAATATGTATTTTCTATTATACTTCATGGTCGAATATATATTCTATACTTAAAAATTTATATAAAAAATTGTATTACACGTGTACATGAAATATATTGCAAAAACGCCTATTCTCAAGTGATTATCGCGATCACCCTCTCCCACATATCAAATATTGCTTTATTTCTTACATATTTCTTTAGCTAGTTAATGCAAACATTTTCTGAACATACATATACAGGTTCAGTATGGGTGAAGAGCTTTCTGCCCGTTTGAGAGGGAGATCCTGATCGTGATGGTTCCGGATAATCACCCGAGAACAGGCGTTGCAAAAAGTTCCATATACACGTGCAATACATTTTTTTAAATAAAGCTTTCAAAATGAAATATATACTAGACCTTCAAATATGATAGAACACACCTACTTTATGCTGAAAAATACAAACACAGTGATGAGTCGAACAAAAACGTAGGCATATACGAATAACGGTAATTAATTGTTTTTGACAACGACGTAAACAAAAAAGTGATTTTATTTTATACTCCTTTAGATCGTTCAAAATGAATACTTTTTGTTATATAATATAACCATTTCTATCATTTACCGTTATGCAATAAAAAACGGAGAATTTGTGTATTTAAAACAAATTGCTCTATGAGCATACCTTTTATTGCAGTGGGGTTGTAGAACATAAAAAACTGAACCATATACCCCTTTAAAGTTTTGTCCTATCCGTTAACATTACGAAATTATACTCAAAAATATAAAAAAAAGAACTAAAACTTTGGGGGTTGATTTCACTCCCTAAAAGTGAAAATTAACACCAACGAAAAATAGTTTTGTGTTACTGGGGACCTATACTACTTGTTTACCGAGTTTCAGAATTTGTGAGTTTGGTAACTTCCTTCGTGTATCTACAACTTTTTCTGTTTATGTATTTTCCTTCTGAATGTAGAAATATTAAAAATCACGTGCGCTACCGCACTGCATAACGGGCATATAAAAATTTGAAGTAACGGTCCTTTTTTCGCGTTAAGCACCTTGAAAAAGTTGGTTTTTGATTCTTTGAACCACGGTGCACTTCTTCAGAAAATCAAAAAAAAATTGGCGACAATAGTGTGTTATTACGATAAAAGGATAAAAATAGTGCTCTTACAACTTCACTACGAAATATGCATTTTTCAGATTTTTATAGGATTTTTCATTTTTTACACCAAAGTTTTGCAGCAAAAAAATTCGAAAACATTCTTCAACATATATTACCATATATCACTTTTCAAAATGTAAAAAAAATGATTGTACAACTACATTGTACTTTGTCTATAAGTGTACGGGGGACGCGTTGTGTCAGCAAGCCAGCGCCGTTCGTTTCGCTTTTCTCTGCATAAACATATCGCGGTGCCGTTTGCTGGGCTCAAAACAAAACGTGGTGCGAGCTATTGCAGTGGCGAAAAGCGTGACGACACACGTATTGTTCCGCACGGAACAGAATTATTTAAAGCATCGAAAACGTGACCATTGCCACGGTTCGTACTCTCCAACCTTTTTTTTTTTTTTTTTTTTTTTCCCCGCTGGAAACGCTTGGCGGGTAATTTCAGTCGTTAACACCGGAATTCCCCGCCAAGCGGCTAAGTGGGTCACCTCCCGTAAGGGACAGCCAACTCTCCTAATGATCCTTAAGTGGTGAAGGAGGGGTTTTTCCAAGCACCGCCGTATCAAAGACCTACATACGTGACCCTTCGCAGTGGTTTCTCGCTTCAACACCTGCGGCTTATGGGCAATAGCCTCGGTTCCGCAAAGCCAGCCTCTAGGCTCAGTCGGCTGATAGTTACAATCATTCTCCAACTTTTTTCAAAAAAGGGGTAATTTAGGAAGGAATATTTTTTATGGACCATCAATCAGCATAGAGGAAAGGAAAAGGGGCACAACTCGTAGCCTGCGTCGCACGTGCAAGGCAGGCCCGGCTTACCCTAACTCCATCGCGACCCTCGGCAGGGGGCCCAAGAAGACGCGGGCCAGAGTAAGTCGCTAGGAAGCTACAAATAGCAAAATACCCCACCACCTACGACGACAACCCGTCAGACTGGGGGACTAATCCAGTGATTGTACATTAACAAATATCCCTGATTGGTCTCCCAGTCGAAGCCACCAGAAAAAGGACCATCCCTCCGATTTTTCCTCGCCGAATCCATGCAAGGAAAAAGTTAGTTAACACGTACAATTCAGGGGAGAAACAGTATCCTCTCTCAAGAATCATAACCACCTCCGGCATTACAGACGTGACACTTAACACGAAACCGTATTTATTAAATATTTAGATCATCACAACAAATTCGTAGTTAAACAAAACTTATTTTCCCTATCTCCTGAAAAGGTCGTAGGGACATACGCGGACAACGGTGTCGATAAAAATCGAAGCGGGGATTTACGACCCCCGCCATACTCGGCTCTCCAGGCATCCGTACGTATCATCGCGGCCGCGTATAACGCAAGAAACACGTATAGACAGGCTTCAATGTGTAGTAGTACAGCGAGCTGCTGCTACACTCGCGCCAACTCTATGTGGGTCTTTCCGATTAGGCGCCTGCTCGCGGAGAACAGCTGAACTAAAGTTTACACGTTTTTGCTTTGTATCATCATCAATATGGCGAAATCACATGGGAAAGCCTGCTTTTGCGGGGTTCGACTTTTCGTTCATATATGAGAAAATTCTGCGTCGAACGATAGCTCATTTGAAAGGGGAGGCTTCAATGCAGTGCGCTCTGGTCCTCATTTCATTGAGAACATTCTCTTTGTATACGAAAATTGCTTAGATTCGGCGACTGTCTAGCTGTAAATTTTTGCTCCACATTCCCGCGCTCATATTATTGAGCATCAACATAACCGGATCAAATGACGACCAGAGCGCACTGCATTGAAGCTTCCTCTTTCGAATGAGCCGTATTTCGACCCAAAATTTTCTTATATGAGGACGAAAGTCGAACCCCGCAAACCCATATTTTTGGCTCATTTTACCGGACAAGTCAACTCTCTGACATGCCTGGCCGCCATTGGGGACTACCGCCTTAAGCTAATAATAAGATCTTTCATACTTCATCTTATAAACTTCAAGGGTTGTATTGCGCCCCTAAGTATGGAAATAGGCTATATAGAAACCTTGTGAGTGAAATATCTTTTCACAACTTTTTCTATGATTATATACGAAGAATTTAACTTACATTATAGATCATGACGTAAAACCAGCGAAGTGGTCAGGATATTGGACAGAAATTTAGTAGAAAAGGCTTTGTTTAGAAGATCTATTCTTTAATCGTTGAACGATAATATTAAACTGTAATATGTCGCAAGTTCAATTTGATTTGGAAGTTCGTTTTCTACACTTATTTGAGTATACTTTTTAGTATAAACAGCGGTACGAATTTACTAGATGATCTAATATTTCTATTGTATTTTGTTTACAATTTTTTAATATTATTATGGAAAATGGAAATGAATCGGTTTTCACGCAGGATTATGATGAATATTATGGATTGTGTTTAATAACGTATTTAAACACTGATACAAGTATGCAGAAACTCCGAGCGTAGAGGGCGCTCGTAATGGAGAAACCGGAAAAACGGAAGAGAAACCACAGTCGACAAAAGTAGAATTCGAATCAGGGAGAAAACAAAGACAATAAAGAGATACTAGTCCCTTTTTTTCTTAATAATAGGGACTTTTTGCAGTCAATAGTTTCAACTAATATATATAACCACGAATTTTGTTTAGATCACTGTAAATTATTAAAATTTTCATTATATTTCTACCACATACTAAATATGAAAATATTAAATTCACTACTCCCATACGAATATTAATCATTTACTACGATTTTTTATTTTGGAAATGAAAAATTAGCATTACTGCAAGGTCTACGGTTTTAAGTAATAACGGTTATATGTTTAAATATTCAACAAATAAATGCATCGCCGTACTATTGAAGTACCACATATTAAAATTATGAGAGAAATTTCGAGTTTTATAAAAATATATTATATTGTATATAACTTAAATCATAAGGGAATGTAGGATTTTGGGAAATTCTAAATATTATACATTATACTCTGTATACTGGATATATTTTAGAAATTTCTAGGTATTCATCCTTGCATAAACCACAATCCGCATATGCCACATTCAGGAAACGGGCATGTCACCGCTACCTCACTCTACTTTATTTATCAAAATTAATTCCAACTATAATATTTAATGGAAAAATAAAACTATAAATTAATAAGAAAAATTGACATAAAACTGAATCCTAAATTGAAATAAGTGAGATTTTTTAAAACTTGCAAAATGAATGTTGTAAACCAGATTTATTTACATTTCTAAAAACCGATTGTTTCTTACACACTCATCTTTTATTGACAAAAAATAATTTTCTGGTACAGTTGCCACTTTCGTGTAAAATTAATAATATGGTATTGGGATCTTTGCATCTTGTTCCAGTTACGTTAATTTATTTCGGTCTTCCACAATAGCATTAGTATGTACTTTGGATAGGAAATATAAAAAGTGATTCTAACTTCAATATATTCCAGAAGAAAAAGTATAAGCATATTATTATGATTATACATACTATAATGTAATCATTTTAAAATAGTTAATAACTAATGCATAAACATTAAGGATTAAGAAAATAATAATTTATGACAAGTTTCAATAAAATATAGTTGAAAAGGTCTTAAGTGGATCATAAATCAAAAGCACAATTCAACCCGAAGACGTTAAACTTACTGCCGTAGCTCGATGAAAATTATACATATACTATATATTAATGTTATAATAGGGGTCATAAAATCTAGCAGGTACATAGATGGTTCACGTAGAACTAGCAAATAGAAGAATAGAATGCTCATGCACGTACCTTTCAATCAATTTTTTTATATTTTGAGTTTCATTTTAATATTTTAACTAGAAGAAAAATATTAGGTGGGTGTGAAAATTATAATAGGTTTTCAATGGATCAAGCAAAAAACTGCATGTCTTGGTTTTCTGAGCAGAAACCGGCTACCTTCTGTGTTGCAGAGATGCGGTTACTACCAAAACAATACACAAATGATATTAAAAACAATGGTTTGCATTTGACTAAATAAACTGGTTTTAGTCAGATAGTACAATTTATTTATTATTATTTACAATTAAACATGTCAAAATTACTGTTCGAATCCAATATGTTTAACAAAATAACGCAACATAACGTTTATGTAATCTAAACATTGAGAAATATTACTTAGGTGTGTTTATCATAGATTTTTACTATACATTGAGTACGCATTTTCACATTGGAACTACATATACAGTAAGAGTTAAGAATACGTATACACCTGACAGTAATGAAACTGAGAGAAATTATAGGATAATTAACGTCTTATTTATAGAAAAAGTTCTATTTATAGAAAATGCATTATAGTATAATTGTGGTACAATTTACAGGAAATAAATTGTACTATAATATCACTTTTGTACATTGGATATTTTGTTTTGGCTTTCACCGTGTTTTAGATATTTTGTATACTCCCGCATTTCATCCAGTTTGCAATAAGAATCAAAAGTGACTATACACCTCCCAAAAATAAAATTATAGTGTAATTGTAGTATTGATTATAGTATAAATGAAGTGACAGTGTAATTATAGTATTATTTATAGTAAATAAATAAATATTGTATAACAGTTGTACAATTACAGTATTACTTACGATAAATATATTATAATATGATTACGATATAATTTGCAATGAACAAGTTATAGTATAATTTCATTTTTGTAAAATGTATACTTACTTTTGACTCTTGCTGTAACTAAGAGCTATACATTTGAAACAATAATTTCATTTATCGTTCTAATTATTAATCAAATAGTTGAAAACTATCAGCAATACTCATTATTAGTACTATTATTTCTGTATAAAATTTATTCCAGATTTGATGCAATCATATATTGCAGTTATTTTTACAATAATACCGAATTTTCTATTTTTAAATTTTATAAAATAAAGATAGAATAATTAATTACACTATTTAATCTATGTTTGATATCAGAAATTTATTAAAATCTATTTCATTAAATATAGTTAATATATACAGTTAAGGCGGTAGTCCCCTCGCGTGACGTCACAGATTTCGTAGGCATGGTAGATTTCGTTACAGTAAGATCATTTCCTACAAGCATGTGGCTGCCTGACGAACACGAGGCGGAGCCACTATCGTTTTCCTTCACGGAAGCGTAGAGTAATTCACAGCTGTTTATTGTGCGTCATCGGAGCAAGGGGAGAAATCATCAAGAGGCAGCAGCGTTGCCAAAAATCATAGACAGGGTTGCCACATTGCCGCCGTGACAATTCAACGCAACGATAGCATGAAAGTGCTTTGCGGTCCGACAATGAAATCCGTATGAAATATTTTGGTCGCCAGTTCGCGCCCCGCACAAGTTAAATAGTATAGCCGGATAAGATGGTCATAACTGCCCTTGAACCAAATTAGACTTTTGATGTATCGTTTGATAACTTAGCCAAAGAAAAGCTTTCGCACCAAGTTTCAATCCTCTATCTCGATCTGGGGTGTAGTAATGGGGAAGAAATGAAATATCAGTTTTTGCCATATATATCCCATTTAATGGCAAGCAAAAATTCTGAGAAAAATCTGACATATTAGAAATATGATGATATATATTAGAGAATTTTTTCGGATTTTTTTATTGCAAAGTTTAGGTGTACAAAATGGAAAACCCTAAAAGAATCTGAAAAATGCAGATTTCGTAGTGAAGTTGTAAGAACACTACTTTTCTATTTTTACGATAACAACATATTATTATATCTATTGTCCCCAATATCTTTCAGATTTTCTGGAATTGTGCGTTGTAGTGAAAAAATTAAAAATCAATTTTGCCGAGGTATTTCGCGCGAAAATGCATTCCTTACTTTAAATTCTTATGTTTTCCATGCAGTGAATACCGTACGTGATTTTTAATAGTTCTACATCTGGAAGAATAATATATAGATAACAAAAGTAATAGATTCAGTTAACTAGCACTGTTTCCCCGAAATATATCCTAAAATAGAAAGAATGATTTTACTGAATACATTGGCAGAGTGGTTATAGGTTCTGTCTGTGAATCTTATACTGGTTATTTTGGTCGTGAGTTCGCGCCGCGCACAAATTAATCTTTCTTCTCTACATTTTTTTTTAATTCATAACTACATGACAATTCAGTTTGCTTCGATAGATTTACTATTCATATGATTGGTTAATTATAGAATCATTTAGCTTCTCTGACACCTAATAAATAAAAGAAATCTATTTCAATAGTACTTATCGTTAATAAATATGGTTGGATTGAAGTACAGGTGTATGGTGTCATCACAGACGAGGTACAGAATAGACCACTCATCTTATGGGACTTCGTGTCACATGCTCTGAAATACCGACCACGAAAAAAATCCGAGTGTTTCGTACGCCCTCTGTGTTTTAATGCGGTGAGTGTTGGAAATATCTGTGGAAATGTCGCTGACGACGATAAAGTCAACAGACTCAAATAGATCATTCTCTTTCGCGTCACGAAGAAATCTGTTTGACCACTATACACAGTGTCCCATTTAAATAAATCTATTAAAAAATGTTGTAAACCGCGAATGATGCCAAAAACTGTTTCAGACGAAATGTTGAATAGTTTCAAAGGGTACACAATTTAATAACAGTGATTTTTTCCAAGTAGATGCGAACAAAAAAAAATTGTGGAGATTATATGCACACTCTGTGCGTATAAAACAAATATAACTGTGATTTATCTTCTTGCATTTTGTAATACTTCACAGTAATGTTATCAATGCATAGATAAAATTCTTCTTGTAAAAGATAAGCAAAAATCTGAGCTCACTTAATTAATTTTAATTTCTTTGCACGGCTGGAATGTATTTTTATAATGTAGCTACCAACTTACAAAATTAATTACGTTACTGTAATGCCATAATTATATGCTCGGAACCATTATTGCAAAAGAAACCATGAAATTAAAATATAAATAGTTTCAAATGTAATTCTTATAACTCTTATTTATTATGCTTGTAAGACCATTGTGTTAGAAACATAAAAATATCACTTGAAAATTTGTTTAAGACTCATCTACCAGAATATATTATCTAAGTTATGCCTCAATGCAAGGCTCGTTCTTCAACATCTAGGAAAAAGTAAGCAGAGGTATAATTATTCCACGAAGTACTTACGCAGTTTTGATAAACGAGGTTTTTTGTGATCTTTGTAATCACCGGGACTGTGAACAATCATAAAAATTACAATATACTTTCGTGAAATATAAATAACATATGTACACAATATATAATAAATTCACTACAAATTTTTATACGTTTATAGGAACTCTAAATGTTTGAAAGATTGGAGAATACGTGTAATATGCAAAAATATATAAAATATTCAAAGCGCAGTACATTTTATAATATTTAAAAGATGAAGGAAATTCTATTTAGGCTACACCTGGGTATATATATATATTAGGATTGCCTATTCGATTGTTATGAAATTGACATATGTTGTAAAATTCAACATTTTGAGAAACTTTTCCCGATTTATGCCACGATCGACATTAAAGAGTAGATCAACGAGTTAGGGAAATTTTTCAATAATATTATTATTTGCTTAACATACATATGGTAGTAAATATATAAAATGCAACACATAGTTAACATTTCTAAACAATAGTATGCGGCTCCACAGTGAGGTAGGCGGTATATTCTAATAATCGGAAGCTTATGTGTTAATAAATAGTAGTGGTTCTAACTTAGAAGTTTAAAAATATTAGCAAAAATATATTAGTACAATTGCATTGTATTCTGCCTATACGTACAATAGCATCGTGCCACAAACGGAGTGCCGCTTAGCGACGAGATGAAGAATAAGCAATCCAAATCCACCGGCGAGCGAAGCGGCTATCATGTCGGCTGTCTGTGTACGCATTGTGTACATATACATATAAACAGCATGCACTGTAATTGTACTAATATGTTTTTGTTAATATCTTGGAACCTATACAACAACCTTGTTACTACCATTGTAATTGGTATTTATGTATAAAAAAGGGGGTCTCACCGATTTCGATGATTTTTTAATATGTTGTAGAAATCAACATTTTAAACAACTTTTCCCTATACACATAACCGCCGCTAGGTCTTACTTTTCGAGATTTCTTTCGAAGAATGATCGGTACTACTACATTGAATTCTGTTTACAAGATCGCGTTCGTGGCAGCGCATGCGCAAACATTTGATCGGTGATCGTCCACTGTTTCTTTAAGGCGGTAGTCCCCAATGGCGGCCGGGCATGTCAGAGAGTTGACTTTACCGACAAAATGAGCCAAAAATATGGGTTTGCGGGGTTCGACTTTTCGTCCTCATATAAGAGAATTTTGGGTCGAAATACGGCTCATTCGAAAGAGGAAGCTTCAATGCAGTGAGCTCTGGTCGTCATTTGATCCGATTATGTTGATGCTCAATAGTATGAGCGTGGAAATGTGGAGCAAATATTTACAGCTTGACAGCCGCCGAATCTAAGCAATTTTCGTATACAAAGAGAATGTTCTCAATGAAATGAGGACCAGAGCGCACTGCGTTGAAGCCTCCCCTTTCAAATGAACTATCGTTCGACGCAAAATCTTCTTATATAAGAACGAAAAGTCGAACCCCGCAAAAGCATGCTTTCCCGTGTGATTTCGCCATATTGATGATGATACAGAGCAAAAACGTGTAAACTTTAGTTCGGCTGTTCTCCGCGAGGAGGCACCTAATCGGAAAGACCCAATGAGAGTTGGCGCGAGTGTAGCAGCAGCTCGCTGTACTACTACTCATTGAAGCCTGTCTACATGTGTGTCGTCACGCTTTTCGCCACTGCAATAGCTTGCACCTCGTTTTGTTTTGAGCCCGGCAAGCGGCACCGCGATATGTTTATGCACAGAAAAACGAAACGAACGGCGCTGTCTTGTGGACGCAACGCGTTCCCCGCACACTTATAGACAGAGTACAATGTAGTTGTACAATCATTTTTTTTACATTTTGAAATGTGATATATGATAATATATGTTGACGAATGTTTTCGAATTTTTTTGCTGCAAAACTTAGGTGTAAAAAATGAAAAATCTTATAAAAATTTGAAAAATGCATATTTCGTAATAAGTTGTAAGAGCACTACTTTTAAACTTTTATCGTAATAACACACTATTATCCCCAATTTTTTTTTGATTTTCTGAAAAAGTGCACCGTGGTTCAAAAAATCAAAAACCAACTTTTTCAAGGTGTTTAACGCGAAAAAAGGACAGTTACTTCAAATTTTTATATGCCCGTTATGCAGTGAGTAGCGCACGTGATTTTTAATATTTCTACATTCGGAAGGAAAATACATAAACAGAAAAAGTTGCAGCTACACGAAGGAAGTTACCAAACTCAAAAATTCTGAAACTCGGTAAACAAATAGTGTAGGTCCCCAGTAACACAAAGCTATTTTTCGTAAATGTTAATTTTCACTTTTAGGGAGTGAAATCAACCCCCAAAGTTCTAGTTTTTTTTTATATTTTTGACTATAATTGTGTAATGATAACGGATAGGACAAAACTTTAAAAGGGTATATAGTTCAGTTTTTTATGCTCTACAGCCCCACTGCGATAAAAGGTATGCTCATAGTGCAATATGTTTTAAATACTCAAATTCTCCGTTTTTTATTGCATAACGGTAAATGATAGAAATGGTTATATTATATAACAAAAAGTATTCATTTTGAACGATGTAACGGAGTATAAAATAAAATCATTTTTTTTGTTTACGTCGTTGTTAAAAACAATTAATTACTGTTATTCGTATATGCCTACGTTTTTGTTCGACTCATCACTGTGTTTGTACTTTTCAGCATAAAGTAGGTGTGTTCTATCATATTTGAAGGTCTAGTATATATTTCATTTTGAAAGATTTACTTAAAAAAATTTATTGCTCGTGTATATGTAACTTTTTGCAACGCCTGTTCTCGGGTGTTTATTCGGAACCATCACGATCAGGATCTCCCTCTCAAACGAGCAGAAAGCTCTTCACCCATACTGAACATGTATATGTATGTTCAGAAAATGTTTGCATTAACTAGCTAAAGAAATATGTAAGAAATAAAGCAATATTTAATATGTGGGAGAGGCTGATCGCGATAATCACTCGAGAATAGGCGTTTTTGCAATATATTTCATGTACACGTGGAATACAAGTATTTATATAAATTTTTAAGTATAGAATACATATTCGACCATGAAGTATAATAGAAAATACATATTTTGGCGTGAAAAATGCAAATAGAATGAAGAATCGACCAAAAACATATCAAGATGCGTATAACGGTAATTAATTGTTTTTAACAACGACGCAAACAAACAAATTATTTCATTTTATATTTCGTTAAATCGCTCAAAATAGAAACTTTTTAGTATATAATAATCATTTCTATAATTTACCGTTATGCACAAATACAAATAATTTGTTTCTTTAAAACAAATTGGACGATAGGGATAACTTTTATTGCTGCAGGGTTGTAGATTATAAGAAAACTGAATAATTTATTCTTTTGAAGTTTTGTCCTATCTCTTACCATTATAAAGTTATACTGAGAAAACTAAGAAATGCTAAAACTTTGGGGATTGATTTCATTTCCTAAAAATGAAAATTAACACCGACGAAAGATAGATTAGTATTACTGGGTCCTACAGTACTTACTTGTGCATCGAGTTTCAGAATTTTTAAGTTCGATGACTTTCCTTATCGTTTATCTGAAGCTATTTCACATGACTATATTTCGAAGTTAAAAAATTGATTTCAATGGTTACATTGGCAGAGTGACTATGGTGTCAAACTGTAAAACACGTACTAAATATTTTGGTCATAAGTTCGTGCCTTGCACAAGCGCAATTTTTTTCTCTTACATTTTTTTCAATCCTTAACTATACAATATGCAAATACGTAACAATAATTTAAAAACATGTGAAAGATATTTTAAAAATATGTTACTCTGAAGTATACAAAGAAATAATTTAGGAGTATATTTTACACAATCGTTTCTGGAGCCACGAATTCTTCTACTTATGAGTATTGCTTCGCATTTCCTTGATCAAATAAATATATGGAATGATGCAATGTACTTTTACTTCAAGTCAACTCCATTTATTACTGATAAGTACTATCGAATTAAAGTTTATTTATTTATTAGGTGTCGAAGAATCTAAATAATTCTTTAATTAACGAGGTAAATGAATAGTAAAACTGCAGAAGGAAACAATATTATCATGTAGTCAAGAATTGAAAAAAAATCTTAGAGAAAAAAATTTAACTTGTGTGGGGCGAGAACTGGCAACCAAACCATTTCGTGTGGACTTCACAGTCGAACCATAAACCGCTCTCGTGCAATCATTGCGATGAATTGTCACGGCGGCAACGCGGCAACACCGCCGTTGATTCATGGCAACGCTGCTGCCTTGAGACGATTTCCCCCCTTGCCACACTTTCGCGTAATAAACAGCTGCGAATTACTCTACGCTTTCGTGAAGGAAAACGATAGTGGCTCCGCCTCGTATTCGTCGGGCAGCCACATGCTTGTAGGAAATGACCTTACTGTAACGAAATCTACCATGCCTACGAAATCTGTGACGTCACGCGAGGGGACTACCGCCTTAAACGCATTGAGGCGGCTCGCCACGAACGCGGAAAATGAGAGTGCTTCCAAACTCGATTCGGGTAGCCAGTCGCCTCACGGCGACCGGAATAATAATCCGATCCGAACCTTACTCAAATCGAACACCTCTATCTAGTAACTAATTTAATGAAGTTTAGGTTCGGGTCGAAGCATTCATTCCGGCCGCCGTGAGGTGGCCAGCCACACATTCATTTCTGTTTGAATGATCTTTATTGATATTATCCGAAGTTGTAAACATTTCAGTCATTATTTCGAAAAAGTTTTTTACACATTGTATAATGTTCGTTGCTGGCCGCTACGCTGTTATAAATATTAACGGTAGACAGTTGCCGATCAAACGCTTACGCATACGCTCCCACGGACGCGTGCGTATAGGCAGAATTCAATATAGTAGTACCGATCTCTTTTGAGACTTTCGGAAACGAAGGCCGAGCGACGGTTATATGTATAGGAAAAAGTTGTTCAAAATGTTGATTTTTATAACATACTCGAAAATCATCGAAATTGATGAGACCCCCCCTTTTGTAAATAATTACCTTGTAATTATTCAGGCATATCTTTCGATTAATATCATCCCCACCCCCTCCTCTTTGTCCCAATAACTAAACTTTTACCCAGTCTATAACTATGTATGTAATATAAGTGGTAGGAGTGAGAAGGGATGTCTCAAAATTACGCGAGCCTTTATTAACGCGATACATCAATGTTCAGAACCCCGCGTATTTCGAGGGACAACTGTACATTGTATATTGTGTCGTTCAACTTCTGGTTCGCAACTTAGTGATTATCCATGATCCATGAGTGATGCGGGTGCCCGATGCATACACATACAATGTTTTCTCGCCAAGACTTTGCGGTCGGGCCCAAGTCCGCTGAGGACACGAAACTTAAACCTCGTCTAATCTCTGTCATCAGAGAGGACAACGAGCGAAAGACAAAGTGAGAATGAGAATCCGAGCATTCGAAGAAGTTTAAATGCCCATGTATCGCTGCGCTAATGCAATGCAAACTTAAGTTTTTTATTTTTTTATCTTTCCTTACGGTAATTTATTTATCATATTAATGCAATTTTTTTGTATTAAAATGAAACCAAACACGATATAATTCGGACCACTTTTATTTACCATTTATGGAATAATTACGCTGTTTTGTAGCTTCTGACATATTGCAGAAATGAATTGTTTCTAGAAGAGTACGTAATTTAGTAACATAATGGCATTGGATATGATGTACTTCCTTAAAGTATACAATATATAAGTTTTTCAAGGGCAGCTGATATGTGCAATACATGGACTACGCACTTCACTCTCTGTAGCTTTCTTTTACTCTATACAATACATCTGTTTCAGCGATTTACTTCTTTTCCATATCCTACTTCTCTTATCTCCTCTATTAATAAATACTTCTACATTTGAATATGTAAATGTAATCCTTACTATATTGTATTTGGTCTTATTTTAACCAGAAAAGTTTCACGAATATGTTAAAAGAAAATTTATTAAGAAAAAAATAAAAGAGAAAAAAATGTTTATCTTGGATTAACGTACCCATACATTGAATGGGGATTTAAATCGCTCGGCTCTGATCAAAAGCGAGCCGAACTTACTTCACTGATCGTGAATCGCGGTTCCAAGAGAGGTATTCCTCACGGCCTTCTCTGGTGTAGGGTAGAACACGAGCAATTTGGCAACGCTGTCATCAGTCCTACGACGACTGATCGAACTGATGATTTTTATGTTTGCGGTGCTGTGATACGTACAATGTATGTTTCGGCTTTTGTGCAGCGATGGATGTTGGGCCCCCCCCCCCCCCCGTGCCTATTAGGGGTTAGGGCTGAACTCGACGTATTTATCCGCGGAATCGCTCGAGTTCTTGGCGAGAAAATATTGTAACAACTGTACGATATATGTATATATACATATCGAATTATATACATACATATTAAACAAATCTTATATGCTGAATACAAGCTCTCTTTGGAATTCCGATACGAACCTTTTCAGCTGCATGAAAGCATTCGCCCTAATAAATCGCCATAGTGCCTAATTTAAAGCACAGCATATTACTTGTAAAGAAGAATCGACGTTACATTGTTGCAGTCTAGGTCATTCACATTTGTTATTACATCACAGAGTCCTAAACGTAGCTGTGATCAATAGTAACCGTTCATCCAACATGAACGAATAATGGTAAAAAAATTATTACATGAAAACAAAAGTTTCAATTCCCATAATATTTATTTCGCTTTACGAAAACGATATTAAGGGACTATTACATATTTATATAACTTGTACTTGTTTTACTGGTAAACAGTATTGAAGGAATTCAAAAGTTTAACTGGAAAATTATTTGTATGTTATAGTTACTCATTTATTAGGAGTCCCAATTTTGAAACCACTTTAATATAGTTACTATACGCGGGATGCGATTTTCGGCTCTCATTCATTTATGCTAAACTTCGGCAGTTTTTTTGTGCTATGTAAAGGTTTATTTACAGCTCGTTCACACAATACGGTGTTTGACCAACTCGGTTATTTTACCACATCCACATTAACCGAAAACGGTGTCCACACACTTCCATGTCTCCACAGAAAATTTAATTTTCATGCGTATATATACTTACTAAATTGGTTGCCATGCTGACTCATTCTCAGTTTTATCTTTAGATAAATGTAATGACTATATGTACTACCTTTAAATTACGTTCTTTAATGTACTTAGCTCGAACTTTACTATATACATAATGAATATGAGGTCATTGTCGAGTATAATTGCACTTTATAGTATACATGATACAGGTGCCGTTCCGATACATGATAATAGTAACCATAAAAAATAACCGATTTAGTGATTTTATCGTGTAGACACATACAAAATATAAATAGTATTTCGAAAGGTGATAAAAATTTGATTCAGCAAATAATTGATTTGCATGAATGCAATAGTTTGTACATACTTCAGTAAATTGGTTAATTCGGTAAACTAACTAACGAAATGAAACCGCATCGTATCATCGAACTATTGTATCCATGTATACGGCGGCCGAGTATACACGGTAGTTTATCGCCACTCTGTACATTGAAATGCTACTGACTATCGCTTGATTTAATTGTCCTTTTCGCCGTTTCAATGGCTCTGTGGTCTTTCCTACTGCTGAATCGATAACGTCGCAAGTGACACGGAAAAGTTAATGGGGCTCAAGAGCCCCAAAACCGTGTGACAAACAAAAGCATTGGATGAGTGGTCTATCCTGTTCTTAGTCAATGGTGTCATTTCATACATTTATTTGATCTAGCAAATACTAAGTAATACTCGTAAGTAGATGAATCCGTGGCTAGAGAGATAATCACGTAAAATGTGCTCCGAAATTATTGCTGCGTATACTTCAGAGTAAAATATTCTTAAAATTACTTTAACATGTTTTGCAATTATTGCCACTTATTGGCATATTGTATAGTTACGAATAAATGAATAACGAACTTATGACGAAAATGTTAAGTATGGGTTTACAGTCTGACTCGTAGTCATTCTGCCAATCCAATCATTAAAATTACCTTTCCAACTTCAAAATATAAATATATGAAATAGTTTCAATTAACTGAATTTACAACTTCTATTTACATCCGGCCACATTTTTGTTGCTATGAAATATTCTGTAATTATTCACTTTCTTGCGTAATTATTGTCACATGTATTTGTAATTGTTTAAATACGCAACCTCATATTAATTTTTTTTTCATTCGTACTAAATCTCTGAGTACAGTATTCCGCACTTCTTAGAATATAGATAGAGATGAGAAAGTGAGTCACGCAAAAGGAAAGATTGCACTTGTAAGTGCGACGAAGTATGTTGAACAGGAAGAAGATTCATCGGCAACTGACATATCATTTTTGAGAAAGTGGCGTGACATCACATTAACGAACAAAACGAAATAAAAGAAACAGAAAAGATTACCAACTTTTTTGTGAAAAATGACATTAAACAAATATTACATATGTACATACATATTATGTAGCATTATATTATATTGAGATGGTATGATTGCATATATGGACCGTATGTACATACGTGTGTATAAATATTAAACATTATCAATATATTTAATATTAATTTTTTAGTATAAACATAACAATCTATAGAACATGCTGCCAGATTAACTGGTCATTTGTTTATCCGGCCGAGGTCTGGTCCTGCAGAGGCCGGATAATTGAGAGTCAGCTCTATATATTGTTCTTCTGAATATAGAAATATTAAAAATCACGTAACGCAGTCACTGCACAAAGAACATATAAAAATGTAAAGTGAAGATTGCTTTTTCGCGCTAAATATCTCAAAAAGATTGGTTTTTGATTTTTATAACTACGGTTTATTTTTCCACAAAACCAAAAAAAATTGGGGATAATAGCTATAATAATATGTTGTTACCATAAAAATATAAATGTAGTACTTTTACAGCTTCACAACGAAATCTGCATTTTTCAGATTAGTGTAGAGTTTTTCATATGTTATACCTAAGTTTTGCAGCAAAAAAATCCGAAAACTTTCTCCAACATGTTACCATACATATTACTTTTCAAAATGTAAAAAAATGATGGTACGACTACAGTGAATTCTGCCTATACGTGTGTCGTGGACGCACTGCGTTGCGTTGCGTCTAAAAGGCATCGCTGCTTGTTTTGCTTTTCCGTAAACAAATCGCGATGCCGCTTGCCAAGCGCAAAGCAAAACCGCTTGCCAAGCGCAAAGAAAGCGTCGGCGATACACGTATAGGCAGAGTTGAATGTAGTGGTACATCGAACTACTCCTCCAGTCCCAGCCAATTTTCATTTGGTCTTTATGATTAGGCGCCCCTCGTGCATAACAGCTGAACTAAACTTGATACGTATTTTGCTCTGTTTTATCGTCAATATGGCGAATTCATCCGAACACGCATGCCTTTACGCGATACAACTTTTCGTCCTTAAATGAGAATCTTTTGAGTTGCACGATAGCTCATTCGAAAGGGGAGACTTCAACGCCACGTGGTCATGTATTCATTTCATGTAGATCATTCTCTCCGTATCAAAAAATGCTTAGATTCGACGGCTGTCAAGCTGTTACTCTTTGCTCCGCTTTACAACGCTCATATTACTACATATCAACATAACTTGACCACAAGACTACCTGACCACGTTGCGTTGAAGCCTCCTCTTTCGAATGAGCCCTATTTCGAGCCAAAATTCTCGCATATAACGACGAAAAGTTGTATCAGGCAAACCCATATTTTTGGCCCATTTTGTCGGAAGTCAACTCTCTGACATGCCTGGCCGCCATTGGGGACTACCGCCTTAAAGCAGAGCCTGCCGTCAGACTGACCGTAGAATGAGTGCATGGGCCTGCTCTACCAGCAGATTCATCTCACAGATACCGCAGGCCTGACGTCACAGCCCGACAGCAGAAATGTAGCAGGCCTGACGGTAGACGTATGCGTATACGGCAGACACGCCGGCGCTGATATTTCTGTTTCTGGCCGTGTGGCGGCGCTGCAATTCATGCTTTACTTCATCTAGCGGCGCTACTATCGAAAAAAACGATCAAGTAAATATGTCTGCTTTTTATGAATTTTCACATCGCGAAGAAAATCATAATGATGAGGTGTCATCGGATGGACACAGTGATGCAAGTGTCAGTGACAATGAGCCTGAATTGCAAGATTCTGAAGAAGATGTATTTTCTGCAGAGGAAAATGATAGTGATGATGAGCGGGATGAAATTATTTCTGGCCTTTGATGGAAAGGTTGCTCCCAACAATGGTGAGCCGCAACACAATAATAATGCATCAAAAATCCGGAATTGGAAAGAAACAATTCTATGAAATCAAAAAGAAAGATGTTGTAAAAGTGCATTTTTTCAGGCACTTCTACATAACGCGCTATCTACTGGAGTGGGCTGTAACCCACACGTCTTCCTATTGTTTCTTTTGTTTCTAACGCTCTTCCTGTTTTCGGCTCTCCAGCGATCGTGACACATGTGTTATATATCAAGCTTGTCCAATATATTCCTTGTAATCTCAACCGTTTCATTATTTAATCATATACCCATAACAGATTATGTGTCCAGACAATGCGCGGTTGAGTATATATTCTAAGTGAAAAGTGTTGTTGTCCTTAGAAGGAAAACTTGTGATTCTTTTTTTTAGATTAACCCAGTCCACGTGCAACAGTGGAAATAACCCAACATGGAATCCGAAGTAACCAGGATTACGAAACTAAAAAAATGCCGAAAACTGGGCACAGTGGAAGTTCCAAATGTCTGTTTTGTTACGAGATAAAGATGCTTTGCAAGTGGCAAATGGTGATCTTGAAAAACCTGTACTTCCTACGGAGAATATTACAGGATTGCAAAAGAATGAGTTAGCGAATTGGATTAAGGCAGATAATATTGCATAGAAAATAATAGCAACTATTGTGGCCAATTCACAGTTGATTCACATCATGAACTGTGCCAGTGCAAAAGGTATGTGGCAAGCCTTACATAATTTATATGAGCAGAAATCTGAAACCTCTGTCCAGATGCTTCAGAAAAGGTGGTATAGCATGTCGATGGATCCAAAAGAGAAAATAGCATTATACATAGCTAGGCTAAAGGATATCGCACACCATTTGCAAGCCTTGGGCGAACCAGTGGGAGTGTCAATGATTATGACCAAAATTCTCTTGACATTGCCCATGTCCTATAATCATTTCACCACTGCCTGGGAATCAACTTCTCAGGCTCAGCGTATGCTGGAAAATCTGGTGGAAAGACTACTTGCAGAAGAGAGTAGGTGTTCGACTCAGGACAAGGAGCTTAGCGGCTGTGAAGATTACTAATAAAGCGAAGCCAAAATGGAAGAAGGATAGTAACTCCACAAGGACTGGTGAGAACTCCAAACAGTGTTTCAGGTGCAAGAAGTTTGGCCACTTGGCACGTGATTGCTATGCATACCAGCAGCAGAATGAAAGCTGCGACAAGAAACACAAGGGACAAGCCTTAGTCACAGAGGCATCTTGGTGTTTGGATAACGCCAAGGATAACGTCTGGTATCTGGATTCTGGAGCCACTAACCATATAACGAATCGAGAGGAATGATTCATCAATCTCAGACCCTTCGATGAGCCTCATCCTGTTAGCATAGGGAGGAAGGATGCTTTTGTACATGCCCTGGGTAGAGGTGACATAAACATTCTAGCCTACAACGGAAGCAGATGGGTCAAGAAACACCTTTCTCAAGTCCTTTATGTCCCTAAACTCAGACACAACTTGTTTTCTGCTGGATCAGCGTTGGATAAGAGTCTGCTACAAATATCGACTGCTCCAGGATGTCGTTTTGAAAACAACGGGGCTGTTGTTGCAGTGGGAGTCCGCAAGCACAAGCTTTGTGAGATGCGTTTCAGAGTGCTCGATCCTTTCAATGCCAGTGTGGAAGCGAATGTTGCAACGACAAGTAGCCATCGATCATGGCATGAAAAACTGGGTCATCAAAATGTTACCTATGTGAAGAGATATCTGAAAGCTGAAGAAATTCCATTCGACGATCAGAAGTTTTTTTGTGAGGGATGTGCTTTTGGTAAGGTGCATCGTTTGCCTTTTCCAAGGGATAAAGTAAATAGTTATAGGTCTCAAACCCCTGATGAGGTAATACATGCGGACCTATGTGGACCTTTTCAAGAAAACTGTATCAATGGGTCAAGATATTTCCTATTATTTAAGGACGACTGTTCACGTTATAGAACCATCTATTTTTTAAGAAATAAGAAGTCTGCGTACCGACAATGGCTTGGAGTTTGTGAACAAGGAGGTTGCGGAAATGCTGAAAAGTCGAGGCATACAGCACTAAAGAACTGTGGCCTTCGCACCAGAGCAAAACGGTTCGTTTGAAAGAGACAATCGGACGATCGTTGAATCCATGACAGCCATGCTACATGCAAGGAGCTTACCCTTGAAACTGTAGGCTGAGGGTGTGAACACCTCAGTTTATCTTCTAAATCGCACTGGCGTGAGCTCTCAATACTGTAAGACACCGTATCAATTGTGGTTTGGACGAAGAGCAAATTTGCAAAAGGTGGTTGTCTTTGGAGCAACTGCATTCGTGCATGTGCTAAAGGAAAAAAGAGGAAAACTGGATAGCAAGGCAATTAAGGGCATCTTCGTAGGATATGATGAAAATGTTGAGGGTTATCGAATCTGGTTCCCCTAAGACGATTGGGTGGATGTATGAAGGAATGTTCCGTTTCGAGAGGATGACCATCATGCAGCTTCTTCTGAAGAGGTTGGTCAGTGTGTCGACTCTCAGCACCTCGATCTTCGGGAGAATGCCACCAAGCCACACGATCATCGACAACAAGAGTCGCGGGTTGGTACAGAAGAAGAGACTTCTGAAGACTCAAACTGTGAGGAGACGTTGGATCAAAGCGGTATCCGAGACTCAGAAGGTGATACCCTCGTAACGGATGCTGAAGAAGCACTGACGGAAGAACGTGTTGAAGGAGCACCGACGGAAGAACGTGTTGAGGAAGCACCCGTGGAAAATCGTGCTGGAAGACGAGTGCTGCGAAATAGAGATACGATTAATAGACCTAGTAGGTACGAGAATGGAATTGATCCCGATGCGATCTTTATGGTGGAAGTGGAAGAACCCCAGAGCTACCAAGAGACGATTGCTTGCGCACATGCAGAGGAATGGAAGCACGCCATGGATAGTGAAATCAAATCCTTAAAAGAAAATAATACTTGGGCTGTTGTTAACAAAGCAGGCACAAAACCAATAGAGAATCGTTGGATCTTCAAGGTAAAGAGAAAACCCGACGGAACCATTGAGAGGTTCAAGGAAAGACTCGTGGCAAAAGGCTATTCCCAAAAGCATAGGATTGACTATCACGAAACATTCAGTCTTGTGGTAAAGTTTGAATCCATAATAATAATTCTGGCGTTGGCAGCATCAAGATGGATGATTCTGAGACAACTGGACATCAAGACGGCGTTTCTCAACGGAAAATTGCAGGAAACAATTTTCATGCAACAACCAGAGAGCTACAGTGATGGAACTAGCAATGTCTGCAAATTGAGCAAGAGTCTCTATGGTTTGAAGCAAGCATCTAGATGTTGGCGTGAGCGATTTACTGGGTTTCTTAGACATTTCGGTCTGAAAGCCACAAAGTCAGATCCCTGTGTTTTCATAAACCCTGAGAACACACTCATTTTGGCCATCTATATAGATGATGGGCTAGTGGCAGCGTCTAATCGTGATATAGCACATTTGTTGCTGGCGCAATTAAAAAAGGGTTTTGACGTAACTACGAGTAACTTAAATTGTTTCTTAGGTTTGCATATAGAGCAGAGCATTGACGATTCCATTTTTTGCACCAATCTGGGTATGCGAGGCGAGTGCTGGAGCGCTTTAATATGGCACACGCAAACCCCCCGGCTGTTCCGATGGATAAGCATCAGGAATTAAGCATTGCGGCTCATGGAAAGAGCGAATCTGAGGGGGTTCAAGCTCCGTACAGAGAGGCTGTTGGATCACACATGTACTTGGCCATATGCACGAGACCTGACATCGCTTTCGCACTGAGTATCGTGAGTCAATACCTTGAATCACTCGACAAAATCCACTGGAACGCTGTCAAAAGGATCTTGAAGTACCTAAAGGGAACATGCAACTATGGTCTGTTCTTTAAGGCGGAAATAACACTTAATTTGTTGGCTTATAGTGACGCCGATTTCGCGGGAGATCTTAATACCTTGAGATGTACTTCAGGCTGTGTTCTTGAGCTGGATAACAGCGCTGTGTCTTGATGTTCCCAGAAGCAAAAAGCGGTTGCTTTATCCACCACAGAATCGGAATTTATAGCGGCGGCACAGGCAATCAAGGAGCTGATTTGAATACATCGTTTAATTATCGAAATCACAAGAGAAAGACTGAGTAAACCTAAGCTGCCGATGGACAATCAAAGTGCAATTAAGCTCTTGAAAAATCAGGAGTTTTACAAACGATAGAAGCACATCGATGTGAAATATCATTTTGCGCGCAAAAAATTCCAGGAAGAAATGTTTGATTTAGAATACATTTCCACTAAAGACCAACAAGCAGACATATTTACTATGCCTTTGTTAAGAGAATCTTTCTCTCACATTCGCGAGTAAGTAAGTGTTAAACCTAAGAAGTAACTACGTTCCTATAAAGCTATTTAAGTATGAGACTCATTATATATTTATATATTGTACAAAGTAGTATATGCACGAAGAGAGGAGGAAGTCCATGAAAAAAAGTGGGAGTGTTGTAAAAGTGAATTTTTTCATGCACTTCTAAATAATGCGCTATCTACTCGAGTGGGTTGTAACCCACACGTCTTCCTATTGTTTCTTTTGTTTTTAACGCTCTTCCTGTTTTCGGCTCTCCAGCGATCTAGACACATGTTTTATATACCAAGACTTGTCCAATATATTCCTTGTAATCTCAACCGTTTCATTATTTAATCATATACCGATAACAAAAGATATTTCTGGAAATTTTGGCTGAAGCATTATCTAATAATAATATAGAACAACGAGCTAGTGATTTTGAAAACGGACATAGTTTTGCAAAAGCACATTACCTTGGACTTCTATCATTTAATCTTGTATAATCCGAATTTCATTTACTGTTACGATATGAACAAACGTATAATTATATTTAATACGTGGCAAACTTTCGCAATTTTGATGGTCGGATTGAATATACCTGTTATAATAGTCATTCTAAATTGTAAAATGTGTTGTAGTCTATGCGAAATTAGGGGGGAGGAGGGTTTAAGTCATCATTTTGCCAATAATAAAATTGTTGAACAATTGCAGGTGATTGAAGTCTGCAAGTTTCAGCGACTTTTACGAAATGTACCTCCATAAAACTATTTCTATTTCCGAAATTGTTAAAGGTACGAACTTCATTTTGTCCGTTTCAATCGGGTAGGTACGGCCTATTCAGATATCTTTTTTTTAAGTTGAAATTTGTTTTTAGTACTGCAAATTATAAAGAAACTTCTGTGTTGCGAATTGAGATATAAGGCCACAGTTTTGAAAATCCCGAAAAAATTGGTTCATATTAATCATACCGCTATTGCTTCGAAGTGTTACAGGATGCCGTTTTTTGCCAGCGCGAATGAAGCACTGGACGGCGACGAGGATGGACTAGACGCGGAGGCTGCAACTTACATAGTTACAGCTATTATTTACACCAAAGATAGCACGGTATGGTATTTTTCCTTTCTATAATTTTTACGGTACTCTTATTTTTACCACTGTATTTTTACCTTCTTAGAAATGTAATTCTTTAACATAAGTTTACTAAGTATTATATTACTGTAACATGTACCTACTTTTTGCTTATAGTAACTTGAGATGGATGCATTGCGAGGGGACAAAGGCTCACACAAAGTATCACTGCTACAAAAATTCAGGTACGAATTGCTTTTCGTTTCTCTGCACGGTTACCCTTATCGTCACAGTGAACTACAGCTCGCTAATTTCTTGATTTACTTCTTTCTTTCTCAGGTTCGGGATCTTTGTAACTCGGGAGGATAGAAGCAGCAGCTGGACGTGCAAATAAACGGCCTGGAAGGAAAAGACATGCGCTTTGTAGCACAATTCGACAGGATGTGAAAACACACTCGGAGAAAGAGCAGAAGAAGAAGAGGTAGAAACGTAGGAAGAATTCAAAACAAAGATTTGTAGCGACTAGCTCGCACAACGAAAGTAACGTTGGCGTGCAAACGGCTAGCATGGTTTATGACAAGCAAACCCACGAAGCTATTTTTGAGAAAGCCGTTTTCGTATTTTTAACCAGGTATATTTTTCTCCTTCGACGATTTGCAGTCGGCCTCAATAGCAAATTGCAAATGTCATAAACCATGAGTTTCCGAAGGGCTGCCAGACAAGGCCAAATGACCCACGGCGGGTGACGATGAGTGACCTGGGCCCGGAGGAAATTCCGCTGTATTGTCAAACTCCTGTCGGTAAGAAAAACTCTCCCACCAAAATGCACCGCCTTCCCGAAGAAATGCGCTGAGGGCACAAGGAATAGGTGGTGGAAAAAATAGCGTTCTTTCGAACAAGCGCGAGAAAAATCAATCTTCTCCTGGATACCGAGCGGCACATTTCCAATCCGCCACTTCCGCACATATTTAATAAAGCATACTTTGAAAAAACGAATACACAGCGATCCTTATTGAACCAGACACGCAACCCCACATACTAAAGATTTAAAGAATTAAAACAAATTGTAATGTATATTTAAATTGTAAATTGTAATGTGCACTACAAAATATACATTTACAATTGTAAACATATTTCAATAAATATGAATATTTATTCCAATTCAAAAAGTTTTATTTTCCTACAACCTATCAAAGCAATAGTAAGAGACCTTTGAAGTCCGCCATTTTTAAATCAGTTCAAGAGCAGGCCTGCCGCTGTTCTGCAAAAGTAGGCCTGCTGCCAGATCCATACTCGAATGCGGACGTAGATGTATATCGATCTGCCGCCAGTCCTTCCGCGTTCCTGCAATCAACCTGATAGCCTTCTGATTTAAGTTGGCTAATAGGGTTGTAAAATTTAGGAATGGATAACTGCCTGGCATTTAGCTGTGATGTACAACAGTTATCGAAATCAACATCGGCTATAACGACACAGTTTCCGCCAAGCAAATCGGATTAACATCAGCCTCGACGAATGACATACACATTCACTTCGCGGTTTATTATTTTCATATGTTTGCTACCCATGGCATTTAAATAATTTGGAAAATTGACAACTGATTCGCAACGCACCCGTTGTTTCTAAAAATATGTCTCTATTTTACTAACAAACATGGCGTTTGACAGATATTCTCATTCAACATCCTAAAGGTACTTTAGGATAACCCTAGTGCTTATAAGAATAGTAGCGGAAATGTTACGCTGACTTTTTGACGAACCTTTTTACAATGATTTAGAAGTAGGCGGTTAAGAGTTTACGAGATACTTGTCTTAAAATTACGGTCCACTTTATACAGCAACATTTACCACAAGCAGTAGTAGGTGTAAGCTCGCGCCTTCCTCTCCACAGCATAAAACAAACAACAATATAGAAACGACCAAGTTATAGTAGCAAAATGAAATACTTGTTTTTAAATATAAAATTCATTATATAAGAAGAGGAGGTCGCTGAAAACGGAAACGCTAAGTCTATGAGTTCTGCTATTCATCAAGAGGTTGACATCGACGGTAGATTCTACAAATCAAATGTTAAGTATCATCTGGAACGGTCTCAGAGCATTTTAGGAGTAAGGATTTCCTCGGGTGATAAAACATTTGGGCAGCGTAGAAATTCCTTTGCAGAAAAAGGGCTAAACGATATCGAAAATTCAGGATACAGTCGAAATAACCAATAGTTTTTCAGAAATATTTGTCGAACTCCACCCTCGTAAACTATTCTGCAAATAGGAAAGGAACTCTATCCTTAATTAGAAAAGAACGATTTCTCGTTACATTTAAACGTTGTTGAACAGTCACATACGAAAGTATTCGAATGACATTGTAGGAGATAATTTACTGAACAAAAATGGTATAATAAATGTTGTGGATTGGATTTCCATGAGAAATAGAATATTAAGATGTGAGACAGTATGTACAGTTAATGAGTGCGTATGGCTATATGATCACATGGGAGTCGATGAGTTTAAATATTATGGTTTCTAGCATTATTACGTGTAATATGGATAAGTACCAATCAGAGATACATGAGATACCATTATATGTTTGTAGCCAGCAATGGCAGTAACTGCAATCTATTCTATGAATTATCTCTGTTTATTCTCACAGCCGAAGAATCACATTCCACATAACAGTGGACTAAAGAATGATACTTTAAATAAAAGCTTCGTTCATTCTCAAATAATTGTGGCAGTCATTAGGTGCAAATCGCAAGCGGTGGTGCTGGGTCCATTCGGACCCCAACGTAAACTTACATAAGATTATGTATAATTGATTATTATTACAAAATATAATACGAATAATAAGAAGAATAATGAATGAAACAAATATATGTATATATATACAAACATTGTTTATTACTATTCTGTATAACGTGTGCAAAATATTTGTGATTTCGTATGTACACTGCATATATGGTTTTGACAATTATTACACTTAACTCTATAGGGAGGTCACGGTGAATACTGTAAATAAATGCATCTTCTGAGTCGTGTTCGCTTCGTTATCGCTCTAACATAAACAAATGGCACTGCGTGTCAAGTATCGAAGAAGCGAGCGTATTACGTCTAGAGTGGGATCCGAACGTACCCGAGCGTAGCCGTCCGAGTGTTAACTATTCTTTATATCATGCACTTCGTTTTCTCTTCCTCTCAAAACACTTTCCCTCGGGTAATAATAAGCATACAATTGCTAAAACGTCGTCTATCAAAGTCATTGTTACTCAGAAAACTAAGGCAAAAGCAGAGCATGTGGATGTTCTATGGACATTCCGGCCGGCCTACGCGGGTCTATGCGATTTAGGCGTGCCTGTCAGGTCGAACGAAGAGCGTGTAGTCGCATTAAGTGTAAGTATATAGACCACATACGACCACGTGTCGATGTCGGTACGATGTTTGATATTAATAATTTGGGAAGTCTAGTATTTGTAATGCAATATACAAGTGTATATACCTAATTATAATACTAAAGTAGTTGCCGTAATCGATACAAATTTTTCAATGAATTTATTATTCCTATTTTACTGTTACTTATTCAGCTTAGCCAACCTAAGATACTACTGCTTCTGTATTTTTAACTTTAACGTAATTATTCATTTTATTTTATGTATTTTTTTGAATTCAATAAATACTTTGTGGCGGCCCTCCTGTGCCTACCACTAGAAGGATATACGAGAAATAGGGCTTTCTCGAAAGCACTCACTCCAACTACCTAGTCCATATATATACTGCCTTTAACCTTCCTTCCAATGTCCCAACGTCTAAGGCAGGGCCTGCTAGGTAGCTTTACTAATGAGTCTACTAGCAGGCCCAGGACGAAACGCACACCCTTCCTTTTTCCTATCCCATCCCCTCTCCACAGCACCACAAATTGGTGACCCTGGCGTGATCGGAAACTGCAGTGCAGTGTTGGTTAGATCGCGTGTGGTGAATTTGATCTAATTCCCCGTTAAAAAAAGTTGAACTTTCCGAGCTTAAGCGTAGAGTAAGACAGTTAAGTGTAGATTTCATTATATAGCGGTGAAGGACAATAAATGTTTAGGGTATCGTAAAAATGGCAACCGGACACCAGTAGTGTCTCAACGTTACCAGTGACGACCGGGGGGATACCTGCGGCAGTGGATCGTGTGTTGTCGGTTCGTATATTGAAATTCTGTGCAGGGGACCCAGAAATATGGTTCTGCATTGTAGAACGAAGCTTCGAAGCATCAGGGATCACCACCGAAGCCACAGAATTCGGATATATCTTGGGAGCCCTGCGCCCGCAGTATGTCGCGGAGGTCCGTGATATCATCATAAACCCTCCAGCAACCGGTCAATACCAAAAATTGAAGGCGGAATTGGTACGGAGGCTGAGATACAGCCAGAAGCAAAAGACTCGACGTCTCCTTGAGTCGAAGGAGAATTGGGGACACGAAACCATCCCAATTTCTGAGGCACTTGCGCGCGCTGGCAGGAAGCACGGTATCGGAAGGCGTCCTATGAACCCTATGGGCGGGAAGAATACCGACCAACATGCAGGTGATCTTGGTCACACAGGAGGATGTTGAGCTTGACAAGGTGGAAGAGCTGGCGGATGCCATAGCGGAAACCGTGGGCCCCCGCGTTCAAGTGGCCAAGACGTCGGCCCCCGTGGCGGCAGCGGCAGCACCACCCACCGTAGCACCGGACTGAGAAGCCCTCTTCAACTTGAGGATGACCCATCTCTTCCTGTCGTTACACCAGGAGATCGTCTCAATTCGGCATGAGATCATCGGCGAGCGGGGAGCAACGAGATCATCGTAGTTCGATCGAGGTTACGGCGCTCGATCCCGAGCGCGATCCCCTGCCCGTCAACATCAGCTCGGAACGTTCTAACTCACGGCAACGGGAGAAGTGGCAAGACCAATGTTACTATCATTAGCATTGGGGTGTGAATGCATATCGCTGTGGGCGGCCTTGTACATGGACCTCTCCAGCGGGAAACGAGCCGATACCGCGCCATCTTTTCGTCTCCGATTTAGACAGTAGAACGCAATTTTTGGTCGACACAGGAGCCGACCTTTGTGTTTACCCGCGGTTGTTGACTCGCGGTCCCCGTAGCAAATCGCGGTATACTCTTTTTGCGGCAAACGGGTCAGAAATAGCAACGTACGAATCGATTACCCTAACGTTGGATTTAGATTTACGGCGGACGTTTACGTGGCGATTTATTGTGGCGGATGTGTCGAAACCCATCATTGGTGTGGACTTCTTATCTCACTGTGAACGACTAGTGGATATTTGAAATCATCGTTTAATGGACGGTGTTACGTCACTGTCGGTGTCCGGGCAGCTGGCAGGTAAAAGTGCGCGTTCGATCCCGAGTGTAAAAACAGTTACCAGTGGTTCGATTTACGTGGAACTCCTGCAGACATTCCCGGAAATAAGGAAACCGAGAGGAGTACCAGAATCGACCAAGCATTCGACAATGCATTATATCCGCACGACACCGGGTCAGTGGGTTACCTGCAGATCACGGCGATTGGCACTTGGCTGTCTCAAGGCAGCGAAGAAGGAGGTCGAGACGATGCTCAAGCTCCGGGTCGCTAGGCCATCGGAGAACAGCTTGTCATCTCCGTTACACGCGGTGCCGAAAAAGGAACAGGGTGAGTGGAGACCGTGCGGGGATTATCGTGCGGTCAATGCACGTACCCTGCCGGATAGGTACCCCGTAAAGCATATTGAGAACTTTGCTCAATCGCCCTTCGGAAAAACAGTGTTTCCTGCGATAGACCTAGGGAGGGCATATAATCAGATCCCGGTGGTTCCCGAAGACGTATGCAAAACGGCAATTATAACCCCGTTCGGGATGTTCGAAATCCCGTGTATGCCTTTCGGGTTGCGCAACGCGGCACAGAAGTATCAGCGCTATATGGACGAAGTGCTTCGTGGTCTCAACTTCGCGTACGCGTACATAGACGATATTATAGTAGCGTTCAAATCGAAACAGGAACATCTCGAACATTTAAAATCTTTATTTACTAGGCTTAAGTCATATGGTATAGTAATAAATCCCGGGAAGTGCGTATTCGCTAAACCCGAAGTGCATTTCTTGTCGAATAAGGGTACGCGAGCATTAGACAGTAAGGTGCGCGCTATTTATAGATTATTTTATTACTTTATAGACAGTTCATACCCAGAAGAGCTGCGCAGGTACAAGCGCCGTCAAATAACTTATTGCGAGATAACCTCAAGGGTCGTGCACCGGCGAATTGGTCACCTGAAGCTATGCTGGCATTTCAAGAATCAAAGTGGACCCTGGCCCAGGCCCCCTTATTGGCGCACCCTTTGGCGGGCACTTCACTTGCGTCGGACTTCTGTGTGGGGGCGGTTCTACAGCAACGGACGGATGACGATTGGGAGCCGTTAGGGTTCTTTTAAAAAAAAACTTACCACGGCCGAGTCTAATTACAGAGCGTACGACCGGGAGCTATTGACCATATACTTGGCCATGAAGCATTTTAAATACATGGTGAAAGGTCGAGATTTCGCAATCTTCACAGATCATAAGCCGATCATATTCGCCTTCCAGTAAAAACCAGAAAAATGCTCGCCAAGACAAATCCGCTACCTGGATTTCATAGGGCAGTTCTTCATCGACATCAGGCACATTGCCGGCAAGAACAATGTGGTAGCCGACGGACTATCCCGGATCGAGGAAGTGAAGGAAAGATTCAACTTCGAAGATCTGACGAAATTCCAAGTAACGGACGAGGAGCTTGAAACGTATTTGCGCGAAGAAAGAAGCACAGAAGAACAGGTTGATATTTTGCGACGTATCGACAGGGTCGGTGAGACCGTTTCTGACGAAGCCTTTCCGTCGGGTTGCGTTTAACACGATTCACAGGCTGTCGCACTCGGGGATCAGGGCAACAGCAAAACTGGCAACGAAACGTTACGTATGGCCAGCAATGAAAGCAGACTGCAGATGTTAGGCGCGGGTGTGTATACCATGTCAAGTTTCGAAAATTTCCAGACACGTACAGTCGCCATTGGGGAAATTCTTACCCTTGGAAAGATACGAGCAGGTGCACCACATCAACACTCATCGACATCGTGGTATTACCGATGTCGGAGGGCTATAGAAATTGCCTCGCCTGCGTCAACAGATTTACTGGATGGCCCGAAGCCTTCCCACTAAAGGATCAGGAGGCAGCTACCGTGACACGGGCGTTTTACGACGGGTGGATTGCTCGGTTTGTGGTCCCGTAGCGAGTGACCACGGACTAAGGGAGGTAGTTCGAGACTCACCTATTCAAGCACCTGGCCCGACTAACTGGTACGACACACTGGAGGACGACAGCTTATCACCCAGCGGCGCATGATATGGTGGAGCGTTTTCATCGGCAGTTGAAGACCGCCATTCGTTGTCATCAGAATAATCAATGGATGAGAGTTCTTCCCATCATCTTGCTGGGCACTCGCGCAGCCTGGAGGGAAGTTTTAAAGTCTACAGCAGCAGAGTTGGTGAACGGCGAGACGTTTCGGTAGCCGGGACAATTCTTATCGCCGCGATCTGGGGAAACCGAAGATAACGGAGCCGACTTCGTCAAAAAGCTGAGGCGATACTTCCGGGGAGTTACACCAACTCCAGGCACCCAGCATTGTGAAAAACGGATTTTTGTATTCAAGGACTTTGAGAAAACCAGTGAAGTTTTGGTGCGGAACGATACGGTCCGAAACATGTTGCAGCCACTGTACCACAGACCGTTTATGGTCATCGCCCGTGGTCCGAAAAACTTTGTGATTGAGGTCAAGGGGAAAGAAGTGACGGTGACTATTGATAGAGTGAAACCGGCCAAACAGCGCAGGAGACGCAGCCGGCAGTGTCAAATCCGCAGCAAGGGTTCGAACCACGCGATCAGGAAGGCGTGATAGATTTCCTGACCGGTTACAGATGGCGAAGCTAAGATATTTCTGAAAGACCACGAATAGTTTATTTGTATGAAGTGCATAACCCGTAAAGCAGTGAACAAATCGGGAAGTGCCCATAACGTAGACGATAAGTTGTATCATGTGTTAGTGTACGCTATGTATGGTATGAACTTGGGTTCTTATGTGCGTCAGTGGTATAAATGGTTGTATGAGCTTCTTATAGAATAAGGTATGAGTGAATTTTTGCAATCGACGATGATATACAACAGTATGATTGTTTCGCGATTTATCAATTACTGGCAGGAGGTGATGTGGTGGTTATGGTACCGTCACTACGCCTTTGCCACAAGATAGAAGTGTATGTGTGTGTTTTCGGCCCTTTCATCTCATTCCATTTCATTGCTTCCTTTCCACTACACTTTTGGTTTTTCTCAAGTCTCGTACAGGCCTGGTCGCTGGAACGTACATTTGGTGACCAGGCCCGTACGAGGTGTAGCTATTGTCTCTCCGATTTCTCTTCCTGGTTTCCCCAAATCTTTGCCTGGACCTGGTGACCAGTTGCGAGCCAGACCCGGTCCAGCTTCTTCACTTTCACTTTCCCTTTTATTACATTCTTCCGCCCGTCTGGTTTCTGTCGCGTCTCTGATTTTCCTCTCGCGAGGGTAGAGCTTTTCTCTCTCGTTCTTCTCTCTCTTTTCTACCTCTTTCATTTCCCCTTCCTTGTACTCTTTAAGGACTCAAATTGGAGATCGAAAGAGGAGCCAAAAAAGTTAGTTGATTTTCTGCAAGTCGGCTGGTCAATCAGTCAGACTCAGACGGCTGAACGTGGTCGACGTGCTGCCGCTTAAGCTTGGGGTGGAAAAATGTAAATGTCGACTTGGCGAAAGAATCATTGTTAGTATAAACAATTAAGGAGCTTGTAGTAGTGATCTCCACACATACTCCCTCAACTTATTTTGTTTTTGGCAATAGCTGCTCCCACAAAGATTTAAACTACTTGTTAAAGAAACAAATTTTCTCGTTTCTTGAAAAACTTAACGACAGACTAGCCCTTCTAATAGAACGTAATGAGGTGGAGTCGGAAAAGCATGAGACTGATAGTATGCTTATTCCATCGCATGAATACGGAACGCCGCCAAAAAAGGCCGTAAACCTTTAGAAACCCTTCGTCATTTTGCAACTCGGCGAAAAATGTTTTCGTTCGAGTAAACGACAAAGGGCACACGTGTTTTGCAGCCGCTGAGCCTAACGGTAAACGTTCCGACCGTGACCAACAGCCTATAAAACACGTGTCGCGCAGTCGTGGCAATCATCCCCGTGGAGACATCCTCGAAAGGAGAGTTGTTGACGCCAGGCGGGTCGGAAAAGCCGAGCAAGTACGGACACTTGCGGTCGAGGTGTTACCATTCACATAAAGGTGGCACGACAAGCGCCTCTGTCCAAGAGGCCCGCCAATTGGGACCGTTATTTTCTGGCCTTTTCTGATTCGCTGATTGATGCGTCGCGTAGGCGGCCAATCAGACCCATGAACACGATATCGCGATCGATGTTGGCGAATCGGAAAATTCTGCGTCTCCATTTCCGCGTGCCTTCGGTCAACGCGGTAAACTCAATTCCAGCGCGTACGAAGCGGGGTGAGTTTGCGTCTCCAATGGGTAGTCAGCCACAAACACTCGAAGTGAACAGTCAGCGAACGGTCATCGAAAACCTCTCGAAACGAATAGTCGGCGATCATTACTCAACACGAACGATTTCATCGGTCGATCCACGCAATCAGTATCAAATACACGAACGAACAATCACCAAGTTTTTCGGCCTCTATCAGTCGGTGAGCCAAACAGACAAATAACTCCAATCGAGAAACGGTCGTCTCGAATATCGCGAATGCGGGACTGAACTAGTTGGCCAATGTTAATTCGGCAGCCAACGATCGAACATGCTCTTCTTCTTATTGTATCGTTAGAATAACTTTTCAGGGATACTACTATGCATATTATTATAATATACTATTTATGATTAACCTTCAAATAAGTACCTATTTGCGATAACACTATATTTCATTGTTGCTTTCACTGTAAAAAACGAAGAAAATACGTTTCTCCACAACAATATATTTAACAATCAGAACTATCATTTTTTGTACATGGCGTTTACAATTCTTATACTTCGAATATTTTCATAGCAAGTACCATTCTTAGAGTAAAAGCATTAATAAGGTATAGTATTGTCAAAAAATAGCAGACCA
Source organism: Eucera pruinosa (assembly GCA_028830335.1). Lineage (NCBI taxonomy): Eukaryota > Metazoa > Arthropoda > Insecta > Hymenoptera > Apidae > Eucera > Eucera pruinosa. Next base: position 1,060,580 of record JAMYCR010000008.1, on the reverse strand, counting down.
TATGTGTAGTAGGAAAAAGTTATAGAAATGAAAGAAGTAGTATTTTTTAAAAATTGCTCTAACAGCACTCAAAACTGCGACAAATGAGGAGAGCGCATTAAAAATCTGATGCCTTCACAATCCCACAAAGTCAGGTACTACTAAATATCACTATACTTCGAAAGATAAAGAGGAATGGAATTTTACCATTAAATACTTCGAAATTATAATTATCTATCTGTAAAATAGATAATAAATCTGTCTATCAAAATCATGTACAGTAGCGTTAATAATTCAAACTATTATAGTGCAAAAATGCATAAAAAAATCAACGTAGTATGATAGCTGTAATATTTCCAATCTTTACTTTTCGATCCCTACATGTTCTACAACCCAACTGCAATGAAAGGTATCCTCATAGTGCAATTTGTTTTAAATGCACAAATTCTCCGTTTTTTATTGCATAACGGTAAATGATAGAAATGGTTATATTATATACCAAAAAGTATTCATTTTGAACAATCTAACGAAATATAAAATAAAATCATTTTTTTTGTTTACGTCGTTGTTAAAAACAATTAATTAGCGTTATTCGTATATGCCTACGTTTTTGTTCGACTCATCACTCTGTTTGTATTTTTCACCATAAAGTATGTGTGTTCTATCATATCTGGGGGTTTAATATATATTTCATTCTGAAAGATTTATTTAAAAAAATTTATTGCACGTGTATATGGAACTTTTTGCAACGCCTGTTCTCGGGTGATTAGTCGGAACCATCACGACCAGGATCTCCCTCTCAAACGGGCAGGAAGCTCTTCAGCTATAATCAACATGTATATGTATGTTCAGAAAATGTTTGCATTAACTAGCTAAAGAAATATGTAAGAAATAAAGCAATATTTGATATGTGGGAGAGGGTGATCGCGATAATCACTCGAGAATAGGCGTTTTTGCAATATATTTCATGTACACGTGTAATACAATTTTTTATATAAATTTTTAAGTATAGAATATATATTCAACAATGAAGTATAATAGAAAATACATATTTTGGCGTGGAAAATGCAAATAGAATGAAGAATAGACCAAAAACATATCAAGATGCGTATAACGGTAATTAATTGTTTTTAACAAAGACGCAAACAAAAAAATTATTTTATTTTATATTTTGTTAAATCGCTCAAAATACAAACTTTTTAGTATATAATAATCATTTCTATAATTCACCGTTATGCACAAATACAAATAATTTGTTTCTTTAAAACAAATTGGACAAAAGGGATAACTTTTATTGCCAGGGGGTTGTAGATTATAAGAAAACTGAATAATTTATTCTTTTGAAGTTTTGTCCTATCTCTTACCATTATAAATTTATACTGAGAAAACTATGAAATGCTAAAACTTTGGAGATTGATTTCACCCTCTAAAAATGAAAATTAACACCGACGAAAGATAGATTAGTATTACTGGGTCCTACAGTACTTACTTGTGCATCAAGTTTCAGAATTTTTGAGTTCGATGACTTTCCTTATCGTTTATCTGAAGCTATTTCACATGACTATATTTCAAAGTTAGAAAATTGATTTCAATGATTACATTGGCAGAGTGACTATGGTGTCAAACTGTAAAACACGTACTAAATATTTTGGTCATAAGTTCGTGCCTTGCACAAGCGCAACTTTTTTCTCTTATATTTTTTTCAATCCTTAACTGTACAATGTGCAAATAAGTAACAATAATTTAAAAACATGTGAAAGATATTTTAAAAACATGTTACTCTGAAGTATACACAGAAATAATTTAGGAGCATATTTTACACGATCGTTTCTATAGCCATGAATTCTTCTACTTATGGGTATTACTTCGCATTTCCTAGATCAAATATATATATGAAATGACACAATGCATGTTTACTTCAAGTCAACTCCATTTATTACTGATAAGTACAATTGAATTAAAGTTTATTTATTTATTAGGTGTCGAAGAATCTCAATAATTCTCTAATTAACAAGGTAAATGAATAGTAAAACTGCAGAAGGAAACAATATTATCATGTAGTCAAGAATTGATAAAAAAAACTTAGAGAAAAAAATTTAACTTGTGTGGGGCGAGAACTTGCAACCAAACCATTTCGTGTGGACTTCACAATTGCACCATAAACCGCTCTCGTGCAATCATTGCGATGAATTGTCACGGCGGCAACGCGGCAACACCGCCGTTGATTCATGGCAACGCTGCTGCCTTGGGACGATTTCCCCCCTTGCCCTGCTAGCAATAAACAGCGGCGAATTACTTTACGCATTCGTGAAGGAAAACGATAGTGTCTCCGCCTCGTATTCGTCAGGCAATCACATGCTTGTAGGTAATGATCTCACTCTAACGAAATCTACCATGCCTACAAAATCTGTGACGTCACGCGACGCCTTAAGGCGGTAGTCCCCAATGGCGACAAGGCATGTCAGAGAGTTGACTTTACCGACAATAGGGGCCAAAAATATGGGTTTGCCTGATACAACTTTTCGTCCTTATATGAAAGAATTTTGGCTCGAAATAGGGCTCATTCGAAAGGGGAGGCTTCAACGCAACGTGGTCAGGTAGTTTTGTGGTCAAATTATGTTGATATGTAGTAATATGAGCGTTGTAAAGCGGAGCAAAAAGTGACAGCTTGACAGCCGTCGAATCTAAGCATTTTTCTGATACGGAGAGAATGATCTGCATGAAATGAATACCTGACCACGTTGCGTTGAAGTCACCCCTTTCGAATGAGCTATCGTTCGACTCACAAGCTTCTCATATGAGGACGAAAAGTTGTATCGCGTAAAGGTATGCTTTCTCGGATGACTTCGCCATATTGACGATAAAACAGAGCAAAATACGTAACAAGTTTAGTTCAGCTGTTTTGCACGAGGGGCGCCTAGTGATAAAGACGAAATGAGAGATGGTTACGAGTGCAGCAGTAGCTCGATGTACCACTACATTTAACTCTGCCTATACGTGTGTCGCCGACGCTTTCCCCATGTGAAAGATTACCGCACGTTTTGCTTTGCGCTCGGCAAGCGGCATTGCGATAGGTTTATGGAAAAGCAAAAGAAGCAGCGATGGCTTTTAGACGCAACGCAACGCAACGCGTCCACGACGCACGCATAGGCAGAATTCAATGTAGTCGTACCATCATTTTTTTTACTTTTTGAAAAGTAATATGTATGGTAACATGTTGGAGAATGTTTTCGAAATTTTTTACTGCAAAACTTAGGTATATCATATGAAAAACTCTACAACTAATCTGAAAAACGCAGATTTCGTTGTGAAGCTGTAAAAGTACTATTTTTATATTTTTATGATAACATCATATTATTATAGCTATTATCCCCAATTTTTTTTAGATTTTCTGGAAAAGTGAACCGTAGTTATAAAAATCAAGAACCAAACTTTTTGAGATATTTCACGCGTAAAAGCAATCTTCACTTTAAATTTTTATGTTCTTTATGCAGTGACTGCGTTACGTGATTTTTAATATTTCTACATTCGGAAGAACAATATATGTATATAGCAGACTCTCGATGATCCGGCCCCTGCAGGATCAGACCTCGGCCAGATAAAAAAATGACCAGTTAATCTTGCAGCATGTTTTATAAATTGTTATGTTTATACCAAAAAATTAATATTAAATACATTTATAATGTTTAATATTTATACACACGTATGTACATACGGTACATATATTCAATCACACCATCTCAATATAATATAATGCCTCATAATATGTGTGTAATATTTGTTTAATGTCACTTTTCACAAAAAAGTTGGTAATATTTTCTGTTTCTTTTATTTCGTTTCGTTCGTTAATGCGATGTCACGCCACTTTCTCAAAAATGATATATCAATTGCTGATGGATCTTGTTCCTGTTCAATATACTTCATCGCAGTTACAAGTGCAATCTTTCCTTTTGCGTGACTCACTTTCTCATCTTTATCTATACTCTAAGAAGTGTGAAATACTGTACTCAGAGATTTAGGATGAAGGGTATAAAAATTAATATGATGATGAGTATTTAAACAATGACAAATACAGGGGACAATAATTACGCAAGAAAGTGAATAATTACAGAATATTTCATATCAACAAAAATGTGGCCGAATAAAACGGGGTTGGATAATCGGGAGTCTATTGTAAATAAAAGTTGTAAATTCAGTTAACTGAAACTATTTTACATATTTTATTTTGAAGTTTGAAAGATAATTTTAATGATTGGATAGGAAGAGTGGCTACGGATTCAGACTGTAAACCCATACTTAACATTTTGGTCATAAGTTCGTTATTCATTTATTCGTAACTATACAATATGCCAATAAGTGGCAATAATTTCAAAATATGTTAAAGAAATTTTAAGAATATTTTACTCTGAAGTATACGCAGAGATAATTTTGGAGCACGTTTGATGCGATTATCTCTCTAGCCACGGATTCTTCTACTTACGCGTATTACATAGTATTTCCTAGATCCATTAAATGTATGAAATGATACCACGCACCTGTATTTCAATCCAACATATTTATTAACGATAAGTACTATTGAAACAGATTTCTTTTATTTATGAGGTGTCAGAGAATCTAAATGATTCTACAATTAACAAATCATATCAATAATAACCCTATGGAAGGAACTGAAGTGTCATGTAGTTATGAATTAAAAAAAAATATATATAGGGAAAGAAAGATTAATTTGTGCACGGCGCGAGCTCACGACCAAAATAATTAGTTGGGATTCATAGTCAGACACCAAAACCACTCTGCCAATCTATTCACTGAAATAGTTTTACCTATTTTAAGATATACTGTCCTGAAATAGTGTCAGTTGACTGAATTTATTATTTTTGTTATCTATATATTATACTTCCAGATGTAGAACTATTAAAATTCACGTACGGTACTCACTGCATGAAAAACATAAGGATTTAAAGTAAGAATTGCTTTTTCGCGCGAAATACCTCGACAAAATTGATTTTTAATTTTTTTAACAACAGCGCACAATTCCAAAAAATCTGAAAGATATTGGGGACAATAGCTATAATAATACGTTGTTATCGTAAAAATATAAAAGTAGTGCTCTTACAACTTCACTACGAAATCTACATTTTTCAGATTTTTTTAGGGTTTTTCATTTTGTACACCTAAACACTGCAATGAGAAATCGGGAAAAATTCTCTAACATATATCACTATGTTTTTAATATGTCAGATTTTTCTCAAAATTTTTGCTTGTCATTAAGTAGGACAAATATGGCAAATACTGATATTTCATTTCTTCCATATCACTACTCCCCAGATCGAGATAAAGGATTAAAACTTGGTGTGCAAACTTTTCTTTGGCTAAGTTATCAAATGGTACCTCAAAAGTCTAATTTGGTTCAAGGGCACTTTTGACCCCCTTATTCGGCTATAGCTTTTAACTTGTGCTGGGCGCGAACTTGCGACGAAAATATTTCGTACGGATTTCATAGTCAGACCACCAACCGCTCTCATGCTATTGTTGTGATGAATTGTCACGGCGGCAATACGGCAACGCTGTCTCCGATTCTTGGCAACGCTGCTGCCTTGAGACGATTTCTCCCCTTGCCCCGCTGACGTACAATAACCAGTTGTGAATTACTTTAGGCTTTCGTGACGGAAAACGACAGTGGCTCCGCCTCGTATTCGTCAGGCAGCCACATGCTTGTAAGGAATGACCCTACTCTAACGAAATCTACCATGCCTACGAAATCTGCGACGTCACGTGTTGGAACTACCTCCTTAAGAAAATTCTCTAATATGGTTTCGCCAGTGACGTTCGAGTGACGTCGGTGGAAATCATTGGAAACGCCACTCTAAGATGGTGCTGATGAATGTAGGTTTTGTTCCGCGAGCCGATTAATGGTACGAACGGCCACCTTGATTGTCAGCGACTGGGGAACACGTGCGTCTCTTATCCAATTGTTAAAAAGGTCTGATCACTTCAAAGATTCTGGGGTAAGTGCCGTGCTGTTCCATACAACTCTCTTACCGGAGGACATACCAACCTTCCTCACTCCGTGATAAGATTCTCCTGAACGAGGAGACTATGCTCCTGATCAATGAAATACCAGGCCGCTCAGTATTGCACACATAGTTTCTCTTTCTATATGCCGAATATTACTTCCAACAGTCGATAGCTGAAGGACCCAATGTGGTTCGGTTGGTTACTGACTGTTCAGTCCACCCTCCAAATAATCAACCTCCTAACACCTGACAGCTGCGTGGCTTTAAATCGCCAGGCATCATGATCCCATGTCTGGACGATTTGATGCACCCAAAGCACTTTCTCTGGCCATACGCAGCCTAACGAGAACTCTCTATCATAGACCGTACAGCAGTAGAATAACGTCGGACCAATTGCTTTCGACGACCCTCCTTCACCTGAACCTGACCTGCTTCACCCTCTCGAAAAGCGTCTGAAAACGCAGATGCATTAACTTCTTATTAATCGCCATGTTTGCTTAGAACAAAATTCTTCTTTCAATATCATTCACAATCAACAGAATGAGCCAATGGCATTACCCAATATTTCAGGTGCCGCCGTGATGACTGCCCAGCACTTCATGCTTGCCCAGAATAAGCTATCGCTAAACACTACTCAACAAATGTAGCGTAAAATGTCTAGTCTCAATTACAACCAGGCATAACTTCCACAACTCTGTATTTGACAATCGAACACAGTGTTGTCACGCATCAAAACTTACGCATCTATGATACGTTTTCTCAAAATGATACGATAGGGATGACACGAGTTTGAACCTAGGGAGGTTTGAATTAATACTTGCAATAATAGTATAGATGTATTTCTTCGTTTTCTTAACTCAAGGAAAAGAATATTTATTAAAGCAAAAACTATGGAACTGTTAAACATTTTCAATGCAAACTTTAATAACTATTACGATTTTTTTTTCATTATGTATGTGAAATTATAATATATGCTCAACTATCCTAACTCAGCACACCTACACACACACAGGCACAATTCCTCTATTATAGGTATACGTATATACATATATGTATATGTATGCTTGTGTTCCTCCGTGTGTCCTTTCCTTTCTTCGCGTCGTAACGTTTCGGCCAATGATGAAAATACGTGTAACCTGTCTTTACAATTTTATCGCAGAAATTGAGCTGCTAGCCAATCAGGAGTGCATTTTTTCAGTTGTTAATTTATTAGTAACATATAGCAGGGTTACTACGATTGACATATGCCGTGCCGCCTGACCGTTCGCTCATGGTACACTTGTCGCTATGAGGTGTAAGTCGATACCTTAATTTTCGACAAAAAAGTCTAAGGAGTTTATAGGTGAAGTTAGTGGTTCGGTCGGGGACTATTTGCCGTGGGGTCTCAAAGTTAACTGCTTTCGAATAATACTTGTCAGGTCCTGGGGCCACTTAATAGCCTCAAAGGGACAAGCTAAACATATTTTATGAAGACGTCCATTATAATCGTGATACGTACATAACCGTCCTTTGATTCTTCGAAAGGATCGACACAATCTATATGGACGGTATCGAACGGAATCGGTGTTTTCCTGATGGGAAGCAATAATCCCCGTTTCGGACCAGAACACCGTTCCGCAACCGTGCATGCATTGTATTACAAAATGCTCGATATATTATTTTTTAAAAAACATCGCATGCGCAGGAACCAATATTTCTGTGCAATAAGGTCGTAGGTATTGAAGGATAAAATGCCTTCGATTATTGCACAGGAGTTGTGCCGTCTAAAAGGGTTCTTTTCGAAGGACCACTCAATATTGACGGATTGGGACCGTGAGTTTGTCTTCGATACGTGGTAATGAGTGTGTGGGCATGTGTGTGTGTGAGTCGCTGCTGGTGTGATTGTTATGCGTTTTACGACTGAAGCCACGCTCGGTCTTCAATTGACGGGAGCCTACTTGCTCCGGGTCGGAACTTGTAACACGCTGTTGTTGCGTCTTTGTTGATCTTTGCGATTGGTCTTTGCTCCTTTCGTACTCTTGTGCCACTAACGTTGGTGATCTTCGCTAGCGATCGCCAACGTTCCTATGTCATAATTGCTCGCTAATTGGCTCCTTCTCCTTTTTGGCAGTTACTAATCAGCGAGCCTATTCAAATCGCAGACACGCCTCTTTGCGCCCTCAGTGCGCTCGCTTGAAGAGGTGTGTCGCGGTGTTCCCGTGGGTGAGACATTTTGGCAACATTGGGGAAATTCTTCCAGGTGGCGAACACCCTCCGTATCTTCACCGTTACACGCACGTGTCCAATTACCCTTCAGAATTTATTATGTTTATGGCACGGACACGGCTATTAAGGGACGAGAGAAGCGAATTTCTAATGCTCGTGCCTTCTACGTCGTAAATGACCTTCTCTCGCCGGGAACATGTGGATTGTAACGTAAAAATCCCAAATCTCTAAAAATAGCCCAGCGTACACGTCCGCGCCATAAACTGTGTTAGCGACGTTCGCTAACAGTAGGTTTTGTCACAGCCGATGTGAAAAATTTTCGTCATAATAGAAGTGAAGTATCCTTATCCTAGTACCGTTCGGTACATAGCTATAGTATACCGTGCGTCGATTATCCTTATGGGTCATTCCACGGTCAGCGCGCGGTACGTCTACCTGACTTGGGGCGCACCGTTGCCTTTAACAAATTATTTTGACGTTATTAGATAGCCGCATCAAAGTAGAGGGAAGCATATTGTATAAAGAAAGTTTCAAGGTGTGGACCCGTGGAGAGGGGATAGGATACGAGAAAGAAAGGGTGTTGCGTTTCGTCCGACGTTGGGATATTGGAAGGAAGGTTAAAGGCGGTATATATATGGACGAGGTAGTTGGAGTGAGTGCTTTCGAGAAAGTCCTATTTCGTATATCCTTCTAGTCGTAGGTGCAGGAGAGCCGTCACATCACACACACCCCCCCCCCCCCCCCCCCCCCCCTGCCAGTGATGAACGATATGTTGATTTCAGCGGTTAATAATCCTTTCGATGGTCGAAGTTGATGCGTCGTGAGGCCGTGTCTGCGACGCTGGATGTTGGAGCCGTGATACATAAGTGCCTTTATAGCTGCTTTTTTATGCTGCGAGTACGCGTTGCTCTGAAGCCATGAATTGAGGCGAGTGCGTGAGAGGCCGCGAAAGCAGTCGTGTACATCTGCTGTCCTAGCATGGCCACGTTGAGGAAAGGACCCGGAGCTGCGCCTAAGACATCCCAGTGATCGGCGTTGTAGACCCCGATGTGAATGCTGCGATCTGCTGGGACCGGCGGCGTGGTCGTAGTACTCGAATGCTGGGCCACCCTAGAAGAGGGGTCACGAGACCCGGCTATGTAGAGGGGCTGTATCCAAGTCCGTTGGATTGCTGTTGCGTAGTGGTAGCTTCTGCTGGCCTAGGTAGTTGACGACGTGTATCCTCTGTGCTGACTGGTTCGTTGTTCCCCCGTGGAAGGCTGCTGTTGTTGTGTTCCTTGTCGCGGTCATCAATTGTGGACCCGTGGAGAGGGGATAGGGTAGGAAAAAGGAAGGGTGTTGCGTTTCGTCCGACGTTGGGATATTGGAAGGAAGGTTAAAGGCGGTATATATATGGACGAGGTAGTTGGAGCGACTGCTTTCGAGAAAGTCGTATTTCGTATGTCCCTCTAGTGGTAGGTGCAGGAGAGCCGCCACAAAGGAATACGATAGTATTTTTTTCAAATTTTTAAAATCGTGACCTTGAACCTCAATATGCAACACAAAAGTTTGTTTATAGTTTGCAATATTAAAAACAAACTTCTTCAACTGAAAAAAAATTATCCGAATAGGCCGTATTTTTACGATTAAAACGGAAAAAATGAAGTTCCTATCTTTAATAGTTTCGGAGGTCAAAATACTTTTATGAAGGCACTTTTCGTAAAAATCGCGAAAATTTGCAAACTTCAATGGCCTGCAATTTTTAAACAATTTTATTATTGGCAAAATGATGATTCAAACCCTCCATAATTTCGCATAGGCTACAGCATATTTCAATTTGAACAAAATCCCAGACATCAAGGGAAAAAAGTGATCGACTTGGCGTGGATGACCCTTATGTATTTTCCGACATAAAATACTATCTCTTATGCTGTAATCGCTGGATCAGAGTCGTTCGCCGAACCCGGTCTATCAAAATTCGTGTTTCCTCGTCGTTCTTTGAACTGCTTCCAGCTAGAAATCTTTGCAACTTACGTTAACGCGATAACCTTTGGGAGGACTTCTGATCAAACGGTCGCTCACAAAAATTTGCATCTTGCTAATGCAACAAGACACAGGAGTGTCACCCGACAATTAATCAGAGGAATTGCTCCTTGTATTTATATATTCATAATTCAATTGTATATATATTCAAACCCACACCGTACATTGTCAGCTGTATATATTGAAACACACATTCATTATGTAATTTAAGCTCATCTCGCATCAACACACACATTTGTATGTACAATCATCACATTTTTCATCACACACATACACTATTTGAACGAAGTCGTTCAAGGCGGGCGGAATGTTAAGAATACATACAATCAAGCAATATCCCCCACCGTCCCGTTTGCATTTCTATAGTTAAGGAACACTTAGTTTTTACAACCATAGAGAAAAAGGCCCTGACACATTAACTAATAATAAAACCCTGACCATTAGTACAAATTGGACATACCATAAAGAACAAATTAAGACATTTTTAATACGCAAAGAACGGCTTAATTTCACAACACCCTAACGGTACTCCTCACTCCTACTGACGATACCTGACTTGACGTTTCCGACTTACCCTACAAGGCGTGACCACAAGATAGCAGATTTAACCCCCAACAATTTCATTGGACGAAAATATTTCCCACCATCAACATGCACACGAAACGGTACACACCCTCATCTCCACATTAGTATAAGACACCCTCGATTGTACAAATGAGTGAGTATCATCACAGTATCAGGACAAGTGTTATTACAACTCAAACAATCAGCAGGAAAATAAAGGGACACACAGTCCGATAAAACAAGCCAAGTCTTGTTAATTATTTAAACCTACTCAGTACGCCAGTGCACCCAAGTTATAAACAATATCTAGTCTTACCAACCAGATATCCAAAAAAACATCTTCTTTGGTCCATCGACCTACATCACACATTTACAACTTCTACTCAGAAAATCAATGAAGATGTTCGACTCGCTTTGACTGCGTTGTGAGGGTGAACTTCCGGAAACGACATACCCTCGATTTGACTGAAATTCTGAACAGAGTTTCGAGACAGAATTATATTTGCAGATATAAAACTTAACCAATCTTCCTGTAATTGATAGATTAAGTTAGGTTAGGACATAATTACGTCCCGCCCGCTGTTAGGCGTGCAGCCACTTAACCAATTTCAACAATTTTGAATTCCAAATTGCGTGGTTATCGCATACCTTTTAACAGTACTCGCGCAGTAAGTATTGGTTCAACCAATTAGAACTGTTTGCAGACAATACGATGCGTTATCCATGTTGGGAGCAAGTCGGATTGGAAATTTAATTTAGTAGTATTGAAAGTTTGCGAATATCTCGAAAACGACGACAAGCCATCGAAAATCCTTTCTATACGCAAATAGAACCGCTGTACAAAGTTTCGGCCAAATCGGGGATGTCCCGTTTTCGGAAATTTATCCCAATCTGTTACTAGCTTGACCTTGATTCCGAGAAGCTGCGAGCGGAAATATTTTAAGGTGTTTACGATAGCTAACGTTCCAAGTTCGTACGTACAAATGATATCGCGACTCCTCCGGCGTCGTACGACGACTAAAATATGCGACCACACGGAAATTTCCTTCAACCTTTTGGAGTAGTATTGCACCTTAACCTATCGTACTCACATCATTGTGTAATTCAGTCTCGCTCTTATGTAAGCTACTCTAAAAGCAAATTCCGCTACAACTGTGCGAAAATAGCTCACCAAACCAATAAATTGTCTAACTTGTTTGATATTGGGTGAAATCGGAGAATCAATTAACACCCCTAATATTTCCTTGCTGAACCTTATGTTTTACAGTAGAGAAAATTCGCGAGTTTATGGTAAAAACCACAGAATTAAAATGCCTGATTTTGATATATCAAATAAGACTGTCTGAAAAAAGCTAACACAGGCATCAAATTAACATTGATTTCATTCTTGTTTTATCTAGGGACTTGAAACTGGTATCACTTAGGTACAGGTATTATGCCAGAAAACCTATACCGAAACAGATATAATACTGAAATGGATGAATACAGAAACCGAAATTGTACCGTAAAGGATGAATACTGAAACTGACATATTACTGAAAACCGAAATAAATAGCAGTATTTTTTCGGTTTTCTTTTGGTGACGTGGTGTGTTGATTGGAAGATTTTTCACTAAACATTTTTATAATCCTCATAGAATTCCGACTATTATAATATAAAAGTACCAATATATTAATATACATTTATCAATAATTTTTACGGTTTCATATACCAATATTTCGTAATTACTTATTTAATGTATTTGTAGCGGCTGGCCGTGCACGCGAAAGCAACATTTGGCGTGCAAACGGCTAGCATGGTTTGTGACTCGCGCACCTGGAAAGCTATTTTTGAGGAAACCTTTTAGTTTCTTACGGCGCATGTGTTTTCATTAAACTTTCCAGAACTGTCTCAATAGCGAATTGCGAGCGTCATAAGCCAAGAATTTCCAGAAGGGACACGGCGCAAGGCCCGGCGGCAGCCCGCGACCGGACGAGGTAGAATAACGGTCCCTGAAGGAAATTCCGCTGCGCTGCCAAAATTCACGAAGACATTCGTACACCCCCACCGAAACACATTGCCCTTCCAGAAAAAACGCGTGGAAGGCGCAATGAAGAGGCGGTAACAAAAAATGGAAGTGACCAATCAAGGTAACACAGAAGTTACCCGGGCGAGCAAATGACGAGTCGATGTCAGTCTCGAGAAAACCGTCGCCTACGATACGACTCGCAAAAAGATAACGAATAAAGACCCATACATATACCCACCGACATCTGTGGTTATTATTATTCGCGTGAATACGCAGACAGGTAACCTATCCCTTCATAATCATTATTTCCTTTTTATTTTTACATTTAAAATATTTTTAATTACTTTTTTTATGATATTTCTAAGACACCTTTAATTATATCAACTAAAATAGTACCTGTAGGCAGCAATCTGGAAGAGGTGTAGAATATATTTACGATAATACAAATTAATTGACTTTATAAGAAATTATAAAGGGTGTAGCCGGATAAGATGGTCAAAAGTGCCCCCAAGCCAAATTAAATTTCTGATACATCAATAGGTAGAGGACATGGAAAAACCCCTCTGTGCAAAGTTTCAACTCCCTATCCCCACCATTGGGGAAGTTATGGGGTGTGTTGTGATTACAGTTTTTGCTTGATTTCTGTTGTACTCTTTCATCAAAAATTCTGAAAAAATTTGAAATTATTCCAACTACAGGAATACATATCTGTGAATTTTTTCAGAATTTTTTATTTCAAAACCGAATTTTGAAAAATGAAAAAAGTTTTGAAATGTTGATTTCCTATAGAAGTCCTAAAATGACTACGTTTATATTTTTACAGTTTTAGCACCTCCTTATTGTAGTTAACATAGAATTTTTTCAGATTTTTCCTAGAGGGGGCACGCAGTCAAAAAGATGAAAAACCGATAATTTTTAATATTACAGGCAGTGTCAGTCTTTTGACTGGGTTGATATTATTGTAGTTTTACTAGTCTGTTATGATAGTTAATTTAAATTTTTTTTAGATTTTTTGGAAAGGTACTTCGTATTGAAAAAAATTGAGAAGTGGAAATTTTTAATATTACTGGCAGTGTGTCTTTTGACTGGGCTGATATTATTTTAGATATTATCGCAACTATATGAGAGCAATATCCAATTGTGGGGTTGCCATTTGCACATTCGCGGGAATATCGTTTGATTCCGGCATAGCCTATTGCATTAGGTGTGTACTCAATATAACACTTATAAGTCTTTCTGTTGATGTGTCGCGACTGCACTTGCAGATACGGACGTGGTACTTATACGGGTATGGACAAAGTCAAAAATACCGATATTCAATTTTTTTCAATACGGAGTACCTTTCCAAAAATTTCTAAAAAAATTTTAAATTAACAATCATAAAGGACTGGTACAACTACAATAATATCAGCCCAGTGAAAAGACTGACACTGCCAGTAATATTAAAAATTACCGCATCTCAATTTTTTCGATACGAAGTACCTTTCCAAAAAATCTAAAAAAATTTTAAATTAACAATCATAAAGGACTGGTAAAACTACAGTAATATTAGCCCAGTCAAAAGACACACTGCCAGTAATATTAAAAATTACCGCTTCTCAATTTTTTTCAATACGAAGTACTTTTCCAAAAAATCTAAAAAAATTTTAAATTAACTATCATAACAGACTAGTAAAACTACAATATCAACCCAGTCAAAAGACTGACACTGCCTGTAATATTAAAAATTATCGATTTTTCATCTTTTTGACTGCGTGCCCCCTCTAGGAAAAATCTGAAAAAATTCTATGTTAATTACAATAAGGAGGTTCTAAAACTGTAAAAATATAAACGCAGTCATTTTAGGATTTCTATAGGAAATCAACATTTCAGAAATTTTTTCATTTTTCAAAATTCGGTTTTGGAATAAAAAATTCTGAAAAAATTCACAGATATGTATTCCAGTAGTTGGAATATTTTCAAATTTTTTCATAATTTTTTATGAAAAAGTACAACAGAAATCAAGCAAAAACTGTAATCACAACACACCCCATAACTACCCCAATGGTGGGGATAGGGAGTTGAAACTTTGCGCAGAGGGGTTTTTCCATGTCCTCTACCTATTGATGTATCAGAAATTTAATTTGGTTTGGGGGCACTTTTGACCATCTTATCCGGCTACACCCTTTGCTTCGTGTGCAACAGCCTTATGAACATCTTGAGAAGAAATATTTATATTTTAAGTTAAACACGAAGGTATCATATAAATAATCTTTTAAAAAGTAGTGTTATTAATTAGACTGAAAGACCATCCATGAATTGCTATTAGATTTACGCATTCATCTAAAACATCCTGCTGAATACGTTTATCTAAATTACTTGAAATGACCGATTGTCCTACATATTCCTTCACTTTTTCGCTTTTGATTGCAAAGCATAATTGATGTAACTTCGGTAGGATGATTCTTAGATAAGTGATATATCAAATTAGTGCCGTGTGTTCTTTAAAAGTATGCAAATGAGCCGGAAATTATGGATAGTATGAACGGATAATACTTATTATAATTTCATGTCCACGCTGATTAATTAAACATATTGAGTTATGAATTGTGCTTAAAATACGCACTAATGACATATGTTGACCTCTGACCCATTCCTTCCATGTATATTAACACAAATGACTAATAAACTACTACTATGCTAATAATGTATTATAACAAAATAATTACATATTACAAAATTAAATAAATACAGTTTCTATACAAACTTCATTATTTCTTCACTATTATACACATAAACAACTGTAAGAACACATAAATGCCGAATTTTATATATAAAATACATTTTTAAGGTTTTGGCCATGAATCCGATGAATTTCCCATAGATATCTCTCGGCCGAAATAGTCAATTGTTTCTAAAAACAATGCACATTTTTGCATAATTAATGTCAAACCCACCACCGACAGGGCTTCTAGAACACTTTCTAAGTTTTTCCAGCCCTTCTTCGATCGTTTGGAAAATCATCAATATGTTATCTAGGTACACGAAGGCTATAGTATCTTTTAGGTTGCGAAGATCTTTCTTTATTGCCCACTGAAAGACAGCCGAGGCGTTACACAACCCAAATGGCATCCTGAAATACTCGTAGTGGCCGTCGGTGCTGGTGAACGTGGTATTTTCAATAGAATCAACGACTGCCAGGATGCCTAATGTAAAATTTGATGAAATATTTACCCCTTCCTAACCGATTTAATTGGTCGTCTATCGAGGGTAACAGATAGCAACCCGTAATAGTAATTTTATTCACAAACAATAGTCAACATACATCCGATCTTAGCCATCCTTCTTTTAAACTGATATAATTGAATTAGCGAACTAGAAGGTGCTTTCTTGAGTTTCATTCACACAATAGCACGTATATACTTTCTCTCCTTCTATATTGTTAGAGATTCTAATTGTGAGGGTAGCAGCTAGGCAAGGTTTATGACATGGCCAAAAAGGAAACTTCCTGACCATACCATCTGCGTACCATCGCTACGATGGTACGTGAGCATTCCAATGCCGTCGAAACAAATAGCATTTTTTCTGAGACCATCAGCAGGGTCATGTCATAAACCTTGACGAACCGAAGGGTGACACGGTTCAAACCTAACGGTTCAATCAGTTACGAAGAAGAAGGACATTCCAACTCCGGAAAAACCCAGAGTTGCTAGCTCGCTGGCCATCTACCCCTCACGACGGCTCTGCCCTCCCTCCAGAAAGGTACCACGCTAGGAGCGCAATGGAAGGGAGGGCAGGTAAATATATAAGGAAGTGTTCGGAGAAACAGGGTCAGAGTTTTAGACAGTAATTGATAGATCATAGTCTAATTTGTACAGAAGGAGCAGAATAATAGAACATAGAGTTCACTCACAGAGTCACACATACCTAATGTCACTTAATCATTCTGTCATTTACACACCACTACACACCCACATTATTATTATTAAATAAACCATCAACCTACAGTCAGTGTAAAGTTATTTCCGTCCCAAGTCGGCTAACTTGGGTGGTCCTTCAAAACACATGTAGACGGCACCTAGTGCAATAACTAGGACGAGATAATCGGCCCTAACACATATTATACAGCGGACAAGGACGGTAATTTGTTACGTGGTCTTAGTAATGGGACTTGTAGCGCTTCGAATCGCTTTGAATGGATACTGTGTATCAAGCGATAAATTCGAATCACTTCAAACATGCTCCGAAGTCTAAAACTTTTGAACGTCTTAATCGTTTTGGAACTCTTAAAAGTTTTGATCGTTTTAAATGTTTACATCGTCTTAGAAACTTATAATTCGTAACATATTTTGCAAGCTATGTTAATAACTCCAACTTTTCAGATTTTCTTTAATGTTTTATGTTAATAATATTATTTGCATAAAAGTAATAAAAGTGCTTTTAAGATACTGAATTTCCATTAAGATTTCAAAACTTATCAAAACTTTCAAGACTTCTACAACTATTAAGACTTTCAAGATTTTCAAATTGAAATATTGTTGATACTGTGGGATCCGGTTATTATGATCATGGATAATCTTATCAATCAGCTGTTATTATCATAATCAGTCAGACCTCAAACAGTTTAAATAAAATTAGTTAAATTAACTTCGGTCATCGGTATCGGTTGATATCAATTATGATAATTACAAAATGATAAGAATTTTTAACAAATTCGTACTAAATGGATCTTCACTGCAAAACTTACATTTAATTCAGGCATACCCTCTACCTTTTATATGAGTACATAGCAAGAATTTGTGATAGTATGGAAGAAAAGTTAGAGAGAAGAGCTTATGACAATTCGTATGTTACTCACGAATTGAGTCATGCAGCCGACAGATCTGAATAGCAAAGATAGTATAATCATTAAACTGTGTATGAATATCATAATTATTTGTAGTAAATTGAGTTTAGTAATGGACATCTTTTATGTCCTGTGTAATGTTATCAGTCGGTTATTCTTATCAAAAATTGGAAGCACCAAAGTGATCATAATAAGCGAATTCCACTGTATCTTGAAATACGGAAGTATCTACAAAACTATTGTACTAGCGTTATTTAACTTGTAATGAACCATAATTTTCGACTCAATTTCCAGAGGAATAAAAAAACATCAACTTGTGGAAGTTTCCCCGTATATATTCAATCGTTGCAATTACGGTTAATATATGACAAAAGTTTAGAATAAACCATTTAACTTACTCATTTGCATATTAATTCTATAGTTTCGTATCAATTTTGCGATCGCTTCGATGGTAGCAAATGTAACATACAGTTTTAGGTTTCAATGTCATGTTGCTCATACAGAATATCTAAGATGAATGTATTTCGGAATATTCCAAAGTAGCGATGCATTTGTTAAGGGCTAAGATCGGTTAGAACTAATGCAATAATTCAGCATCTTGGCAGAAGCATGTGAAACGTGATCTAGTGCAGTATATAGGGTATACCACGCAACATCAGTATCTTAAATATCTCGCTTATTTTTTGTAATAAGAGGATGCCAAAGGGAGACATTATTTTATTCGAGGAAAGAAATACTGTGAAAAACAAGATATTTTCCTGAAGGTCATTATCGTTTTTTTTAACATGAAATTACATATTTTTGTCATCGCAATATGATGACCAAGGTCAAGCCGAATATAACAATCTACAATACTATGACATTCACGTGATCTTGAGTATGAAAACTTCCTAAACACTACAAAAGAAGTAATTAGTAAAGTAATTACAACACGAAAATTTATAATGGAAAATTGATTTTAACAAATGCTCAAAATGACGCCTATTGACTTCAATATACTTCTGCAAGCGAATAATGATCGATTCTCTGGTTCTCTCAATAAGTTACTCGTTGGTATTAACACATACATTTTTAGTAAGTTCTTTCATATATTGAAATATATGATTATCCATATCTGGTGTTGTCGGAATATCGTTGTAGACTATTGGTTTAAATGGACCTCATAAAAAAGGTTTGAAGGTGTACGAATTAAAAAATGTACAGGCTATCGAATAGTTCTACTACAACCGCTCCAAAGATGTGGGAATTTTTTATCTAATGCATGATGTCATTTTGAAACCACATTTGACGTCCTTGAAATATGAGCACGTCTTCTAACAATCCGGGTAACTCATTAGTTAACAAATTTCCATATTTCTGGTCATTCAAAGTGCCATCGATGAGAAGAGCCTACTGACTTGTCGAAGTCATCTCGGAGTTTCAGTATTTCAGTAATGCATATTGTATGTATTAAGTTCTTCATGATTAGTGAAAGTATGTACGTCAATAAAGAGAACGTTGTAAAAAAATCTTTATTTCTTCGTATTTATTCTAGTGACCATTTATAAAAAGTAACACGATTCTCAAAGGCGTTGCCATGAATATGTTCTGATACTCGAGGTTCTACTGTATTTTCTTGTTAGACATCTTTTTCAAGATATCCATATGGGTTGCTGCCGAACGGGTGGTACCATTGCGCTGGGGGTGATTTTACGCTCAAAAGTACGTCGCAAATAAAGAATAATATTTTTCTGTTTGAAGCTTCGTTTTCGAGAAAATCAAGTTTGAAGTAATTATTAATATTATAATACTATAATATTATAATATTCTTTCAAGTAAGCACGCATTGTACTATTTCCCAGTGAATTATGTATGGCAAATTTTCTTCCTTTACACTTTCATATCCATTGCCCCTTGTGATATTTATATTTGTTGAATAATGTGATGTGTTTAAATAGATCGCACTTTATTTTTCGATTCTATTAAACAGGGCTCGGATTTGAGGGAAAGGAACTGAGGTTCAATGAACGAACGCTTGTTTTATTTTTGGCCGTCGGTTTCTTGACGGCCGTTTATTGAAAAGAAACTGTTTTCTTGAAACTGCTGCGCTCGTTTGCCTGTAACAGAAAGAATCGGTGTAAACACCGAATTCCTTACGTTATTATCAGGTTATTGCTCTATCCGTGCGTCTTTCCTCTTCTTCCCTGATCACGATATGCGCGACAGGTAGTGAGGGCACTTATTCGTGCTGTAAGACACAGTAGAGGGGAGTGGACTGTATTATGCGACGTTTCCTGCGCAACGCAAGGAACCGTCATGTGCAAACGAACAGATTGAATTTTATATCCTGTATCGGCTGCAACAGTCGATTGCCTCGAACCGGCTTCTCGCTAATGGAGGTTGTAAGGCTCCAAAAGTGAGGTGCCGTGTGGAGGAGAACCAGCGGTCACTAGAATACTAGTCCCGGGAGAAGGTTGAAACTCGGAGTCTCACCGCTTCGTCTCTCACACGACGTTCCCTTTGACGTCGTGAAAAGGTACTGGAATTGCAGTAACCTTTTAGGTGCGCTATTACCGTCGATATTCGACACAAGGTACCGCTGCCCGAGAGATAGAAGATTATGACCTGTCACTCACTGCCATACGCGCCTAAAGCGATCGATGGATCTAAACCAGGAGTAGGCAGGATCACCGCCACTGTACATAAAAACGTATCGGACGTTTACCGGCGAGTCCACCGACAACCTTGATCCCTGCCACGGGGGCTGGTCTCCGATTGCTTCTAAATCGAGGAACAATCGACAAAAGAATCGGGGTAATGCCACCGATCCGATTGCTATTCGCTCGAATTAGGTTTTAGTATTTGTTTGTTGCGTGCCTATGAGGCGACGATCGTGCGACGGAAAGCCGTTTCGCTACGATCGTCTCTTTCTCAGCGCACGTCTTTTATAATCTTATTATGTCTTCAGAGAGGTTTCGAGAGCGAAGAATTAACCTTTGCTCTCGAAATCTATCAGCTTTGGGCTTCGGGAGCTGGTGAGATATTCTCTATTAGCAACCACGAATAACTTTCCAAAAGCTGAGTTCGGCAGCACAGAAACAAGGGCTCTGGCTGTGACCGACTCTCTCGAGGAATTCTGACTGACTTCTAGCACACACTCCGGCCGTAATTACGCGAGTGCGATAATTATTTTTCAGCCGGCTGGCGGCGCTGTCTATTACACCATGATGTCTCTTTTCAACTGAGCCATCTTTCCCTCTCTCTATGCTCTCGCGTCCGACGCGGTTCCACCGATCTTTCTCGACTTTAAGGGGAAACAATGTTTTCCGTTTACTGTTTGTCTCCATTGTAACCGGTTGTAAAAAACTATGGTCAAAGTAGCTATAATTATCTTTGTTATTTGGCACGTGGCGGTCTCGTTTAACCTCGAGATTACCCTTTCACGTATACTCCAAAATAACACGGGAATTTCGCGATCGTGGAAAGCCAACGAAAACGCGAGTTCTTCAAACATATGTAAATAATAGTAATAATAATAAACGCATTGTCTATACACCGATACGAGATCTGCATGCGTACTTGACAAAAATTTTATACTCGATCTTCTCAAAAAAAGTTTTAAACGGAAAAATATTATTCCTTATTTTCGACTCATTTTTATGCATAGAATCACTCCTTGTCCGAAACCACCCACCCGCAAAACACCCTGTATATTAGAAATGTTAGAGGAAAAGTTAGGGAAGCTTAGGTTAGGAAAGGTTAGAGGATATGTTAGCAGCGATTAGCATTCTACGTGAAAAATAACGGGCTATTTGAAGATGGTAATATATTTCAACGTCCTCAGAACTACACTATTCAGATCAGTAAATGATGAGCTGACACTCTTTGACCAAGTAACAAGAAAATAATTAGTCGTAGACTTTCACATAGATTTTGAAAGACAACTGGTCTATTATGTTCTAACAATGAAAAGTAAATTTCATGGTTTAATACAAATGGATCTGCGACGAATGGCATATTAGCTTACTGTATGAAATCCTTGGAAAGAAGAATTTGCTGGCAAATATAGGCTAAAAGTATTTTTACAAAGGAACAAAAATGTCTTATCTATATGAAAGCCAACCGAAACATATACAAGAGCTCATGGCTTTACTACAGAAAAAAGGGCAAGTTTTATAATAATCTTGAGAAAATGTATAATAAAAAGTCTTTCACAGTTTCACGAATGTTTAACGTTGATGAAAGCGGACTCTCCATAATTCAGAAGAAGATATCAAAAAATTATTTCTCGCCGAGAGGAAAAGTAAATCTCAGTTGTGACAACTAAAAGAAGCTGATAACTAACATCATTTATATGAACCCAGTAGAAATATTTACATATTTCTCTTAAGATCATTTTTCCTCGCAAAAATATGTCATAAGCTCTAATGAGGGATACTTCGTTCTGGATCGGGATGGAACCAAACCTACCTCTTTACAAAATAATTCGCACACTTTATCGGGTATTTGAAACCAACCGAAACATGTCCTGTGCTCTTGATACACGATGGACATTATAGTTACACGAAAATTTTGAAATTCATCGATTGGCTATACAGCATTAAGTGATCATCCTTTTATTATCGCCTTACTGTACACACAACATTTAGGCAGCAGACAGAACTTTCATCGGTCCATTAAAGATTTAATATAACGAAGAAATTTGGGTGTTTCTTCGAGCACAAAACAGACCTTTGACATATTATGACATTGTTAAGCTATTTGGGAAAGCGTAGGAATATCAAATGTCTGAAGGTGTGTTCCCACTGAGTCGACATGTGTCGAACGACTCTGCCGATCGGCAATGCCAAATAAATGTGGACGATATACCAGCTTGGGCTTGCATAGCTAGAAAAACCGAACGGCGAAGTTGGATACCGATCGGCATCCCGAGCGGCTTGCCGATTAGCTCAGTATACGTTTTCCTTGTACCATGTCGAAACAGTAAAATGTTTAGTGCTGATGAAGTTATGATCGCTGCTGCAGCATTTATAGTAATTGCTAAAAAAAAAGAAAACAAATAAAAAGCAAAGGTTTTGGGTATGTCCGAGCTCACGTCGTAAAAACATTTATGGTGCAAGTGATTTTTATAAACGATTTGCTTCTGGATGTAAGCAATGCACTGAATCTCAAATATAGATGCAATGGAGGATTCAGAAACTTTTTTAAAATATCAAGTACGGAATTCGAACATTTATTAAATGTGATCGTCTCCAAAATTTCTTAAAGGGATACAAATTGCAGTAAAGCAATTCCTGTAAAAGATCGTCTTGCTTTACTATTAAGATTTTTAGCAACTAGGGATTCGTATCACTTCAGTATGTATTTGTTCAATATTTCGAAGCAAGTAATTTCTAAAACAGTTCCGGAAGTCTGCCAAGCCCTCATTGATGCACTGCAATGTTATATAAGTGTAGGTATCGTTGAATCTCATTAATTAAATTAATAAATATATAATCATATTTATAATCGTATCAGCTAACATGGAATACCTAAAAGTTTAGGGCGACGACTGTGTGTCGACTGCCTATAGGGGACCATAAGCTATGAACTTCTTGTGTAACGAAATTATAATTTTCAAAAAAATCAGCTAAAGTTCCCCATCAGCTAACGACTGTTTTGTGAACTGCAGAACCATGCTTCGCATCTTAGCAATATGGTCGTGTGTTTTCAAAGCAATCAATTTATCATGTAAACTGTCTAAAAATTCATTTCATGAGGAAGTTACTCGAAGTAACACGGATCTGTCCGCGTGCGTCCATAACTTAAATGTTATCTATGTTATATAATTATTTTCCAAAAATGTTACAATACGAAGAACTAAAATCGTTCGGCAACATGTGTCGTGCCGTCCGGCAAATGTCGACTCACAATCAGTGGGACACAGCTTAATAAGAGAAATAGTAGCCCACGGGTTCAAGGTAGGTGATAAGTACATATATTTACAATAGGTATACATTTAGAGACCGATGCCAGAATTGCAAAATTACCAATTTTTGCCGCTACCGATACTCTTGAAAAAAATTCTTTTACCGGTGCTTCTTTCAGAAATATTGGTAGTAAATAGATAATAAACAACAGTTTGTTGGTTTTTGGTAGAGTACAATATACTAAAAAATATAAGATAAAAGTATTCTTCACTCATATGTTGTTAAAATAAAAACTAATTTACCCAAGAAATGTCAATTTTCAATTTCAAACTGTTACCTATCATTTATACAAAATATACTATAAAAAGCCGATTGTTGTAGTCCGCCTTCGTTACTATGGCAAATATACTGCTAAAAATTGTAACTTGTTACTTATGGCACAGACTAATTCTGTTTTTTCTGAGAAATGTAATTTTCGTTTATCAGTGTTACCGACAATTTCTACTGATAATACCAAAACGTAAATTTCCTTTACAAACCAATAATACCGGTAATGCAATCCATAGATGCAAATTACGTCGTCGTTGCACAGGAAGAACTTGAAAACGAACCTTCAAATATCCAACCTACTAAATGAACCTGTATCTCACGTGCACTATTTCAGAAGAGGATCATCTTCAATCAGCACTGGGATTTCTCGTGTTGTCCCTTTCAATATTTTTCCTTTATCAAGCGCAAAAGGCGAACTTCCAATAGGAGTTGGAAACGGGTGAAGTCTCCAATGATTTCAAATTTCTCTTGTAGGAACAAACTTGAAATAGCACAGAGTAAAAAGATTAAAACAAATAAAATAGTAGACGAAAACGGAGCAAAAGGAAAAGGTAAAAACAAAAGTAAAACAACAAGAAAGAGAAGAAACAAAAATGTCTCAGCAAATGCTTAAACTCAAACACTAGTTATGACCATGTCTCTGATTCATCGGATGAAATAGGACCGACATTGGAGGTTACAGGAAAGCTTACTAACAGGGGGAGTGCACAGCCGTGGAAATCGCTTTTGAATCGACAGTCACTTTAGGATGTAGTACATACCTAGTATTAAAAGAACCTAAGAGGTTTCTGCACAATGGGCCTTCGTTTTTTAGATATTATGATATAAAGTTTTTATGCACGTGGTAATTCCTTTGTATTCTAAATATTACCACGAAGTATTGTGGGTTATTTTGGGTAAGTGGATATGGTAGAGTCCTAGAAAATAGCTCTAGTGCTAGATTTAAATTCTGTATGTCGTACTATATTCTTTATCCTGCAATAAGATTTTTATAAGGTAAAAATGTATTTTATTTATTTTTCGATTAATATTACTTGTATTTGACATTGATTTTAAGATTAAACTGTACTATATTTGCAGTACACACACAAAATTACTCATAAACGTGACGAGTAATGTTATTTCAAGTTTATTCAGATTTTCAATAGTTTAAACTTAAAATCAATGTCAAATACAAGTAATATCAATCGAAAAATAAATAGAATATATTTTTACCTTATAAAAATCTTACTGAAGGAAAAAAATATAGCACGACACACGGGGATTTGAACCCTGCACTACAACTACAGCGATCTTCTAGGGCTCTGCCACATCCACTTACTCACAATAACTCATAATACTTCGTGGTAACATTCACAATACAGAGGACTTACCACGTGCATAAAAACTTTAAATCAAAATATCTAAAAAACGAAAGCCCATTCTGCAGAAACCTCCTAGGTTTTTCTAATACTAAGTATATACTACATCTTAAAGTGACTGTCGTTTCAAAAGCGATTTCCACGGCCGTGCACTCCCCTTCTAAGAAAAATGTTGTGTGTCTCCTTCAGAATGTGAATTACAGCAAAGACAAAAGAGGAGTATAGTAGATGCAGTGCTTCACAGGTGAAATATGGGTACACCGCGAATATGTTGGTTATGATTTTAAATGTTACACCTGTGACTACTATAAGCAAATTTTTAGACTCAAAATTGATATTTACCTAAGATGATTGATTTTATGCTGTGATTTATGTACTTGATTAGATCGTAAAAGAAAATAATTTTATTAACTACCTGTTTTCTTTAATTTTATAGAGTGAAGGTAAATTGAAATATACCACTATTGCAAATTATATGCATCGTAACAAAATCGATACTTCCTGTTGTTTCTCAATTAGACCAAAATTTCAGATACTTTTCGTTTTACATTACTGATGAGAGTTTGGAATATAAAGATTTATTAGTTTTCCTATGATATGTAGTTTCCCATGTTTCCATACTATGAGAGTCTTACCCTCCCATTTTAATTTTTTATTCATTTTAAACAAGCTGGTACATATTCCAAATATGCTGTAATTCCTCTACCTGATTCTTAGGGTGGTCATTATCTAGGTACTATTGAACCAAAAATTTCACATAAAAAATGCAATCCAAGAGCAAGGGTATCAAATGTTTCCGTTGCAACGATTTTGGCCACATATCCGCCAAGTGTCCTAAGAATGGAAAGAAGAATGACTGCAACGTCACATGTGCTGGGAGAGTCCACCAGAAACCGGAGAAGATCGTGAGCGTCGGTGGAAAACAGCTGATCACCTTGATCGACACAGGGAGTGACTTAAGTTTGAGTAAATCTGAATGTTTTATAAAGATAGGCACACCTAAATTAGAGAATAGCACGATACAATGTCGCGGTATAGGACGTAATAACGTTTCGATATTCGGACAGACGCGTGTAAATATTGAAGTAGACGGGAACTCATTTAACGTACTTTTCCACGTAGTAGCTGATAATTTGATACGGCAGGATTTGTTGATTCGTTCAGATTTTCTAAAAACTGTAGATGTTCACATAAAGCAAGGGAGCGTTACGATTTCACAAATAAATAATGTTGATGTTCCAGATGTTTTTCAAATACATGATGTCACTGATAAACACGCGTTAGATTTATCTCATGTTAAACAAGCTGAGCATAAAATTGGACTAGAGAAAATAGTATCAGATTATTAACCGCTAAAATCCAAAGACATAAGCGTTAAGATGCGTCTTATCTTAACGGGCGAGGCACCGGTTTGCCAAAGACCCAGACGATTGTCACCGTCGGAAAAGCCTGACGTTGATATGCAAATTAAAGTATGGCTGGAAGAGGAGATAATTAGACCGTCGACATCCGATTTCGCTAGTCCGATAATGCTGGTTAAAAAGAAGGACGGATCCACTCGTGTATTCATAGACTATCGTAAATTAAATGAAAAAATAATAAAACACAGATACCCATTGCCGCTTATTGAGGATCATTTGGAACGGTTACAGAATGCAAAAGTTTTTAGCACGATCGACTTAAAAAACGGATTCTTTCATACGTTGAACGAGGAAGATAGCATTAAATACACCGCTTTTGTTGTGCCCGATAGCCACTATGAATTCTTACGCGTTCCATTTGGTCTCTGTAATTCTCTATCGGTGTTTCAAAGATTTATTAATCACATTTTTAGAGACTTGGTCGCGGCAGGAACGTTATTAGTGTACACAGACGATCTAATTGTTCCTTCAATCAGCTACGCTGAAGGACTGCAAAATTTAAAGGTAGTGTTACGACTAGCGAGCGAACATGGTCTGAATATAAATTAGAAGAAGTGTTCATTTTGACGGGATAGTGTAGATTATCTAGGATACGTTGTTGAAGATGGTCATATTCGAATGTCGATTAAGAAAGTTGCAGCAGTTCAGGAATTTCCGAGGCCCACTTGCGTAATGAGCGTTCAAAGCTTTCTTGAGCTTACAGGGTATTTCAGAAAATTTATATATCGATATGCCCAGATCGTGAAACCGTTAACTAGTTTATTGCGAGCGTATAGCAAATTTCGGTTTGGAATAGAGGAACAACGTGCTTTTAATCAATTGAAGTTAGCCTTGATGAATGAACTTGTGTGAAGATTGTATAATTCGAAAGCCGCGATCGAATTGCACACAGAGACTTCTGTTATTGGTTATAAGACTATTTTATTACAAAATAATAGTGAGAAAGACGTTTTTCAGCCCGTATATTCTGCAAGCGGTACGACCACGCCGGCAGAGTCTAAGTACTACAGTTATGAGTTAGAAGTTTTGGCTATTGTAAAAGCACTAAAGAAATTTATAGTTTATCTTTTAGGTATTAAATTTAAAATAATAACGGATTGTAAGGCTTTTACATGTACGACGAAGAAAAAAGATTTAAGTGTTAGGATAGCACGATGGTCTCTGTTGCTCGAAGACTTTTCTTATACAGTCGAGCATCATTCCGGTAGTAAAATGCATCACGTGGATACATGGAGTAGATATCCACTGCCTTCTGTTCTATTAATACATGAAGATTCCGATGGCGTATTAGTGAAACTTAGGTTAGCTCAGAAAGAAGTCAGTGAGATAACAGAGATTATGGAGACGATGAAACAGCGAGACAACAAAGAATATGTATTAAAGAATGACTTATTGAATAGACAGAAAGATGATGAAGTGCTTATTGTAGTTCCTAAATTAATGCAAGGAAGTATAATTCGACAGGCACACGAGCGAGGGCATTTCTCTGTCGATAAAACTAAAACGATTATTCTACGTGATTATTGGTTTACCAAAATGAACAGCAAAGTCGAGGCGGTAGTACGTAATTGCATTCATTGTATATTAGCCGAAAGGAAGCAGGGTGAGCAAGAAGGGTACCTACATCCTATTGATAAAGGTGATTTACCATTCGATGTTTTCCATGCTGAGCATATAAGGCCACTTCCTTCTACCTCTAAACGTTAGTGCCACATATTTTTGATCGTAGACGTATTTAGTAAGTTTGTATGATTGTATCCAGTAAGATCGACTGATACACAAGAAGTTTTAGATTGATTACAAAAACAATCAAATATATTTGGAAATCTGCGTAAGATTATTTCTGATAGAGGTTCCGCGTTCACCGCGCATACATTTAATGAATATTGCGACAATGAAGGCATCCAACACGTAACCATTACTACAAGTATGCCCAGAAGTAACGGTTAAGTCGAGAGAATGAACCGTATTTTAATACCAATTCTTTCAAAATTAGCAGTTCCGAAGCCAGAAAGCTGGTATAAGTATGTTGACATTACGCAAAAATATATTAACAGTACTTTTAGTCGAAGCACGAGATTCTCACCATTCAGTGTTTTATTCGGTACTCGTATGAGATCAAAAGATGACCCCCAGTTGAAAGAACTTATAGAAAAAGAAAGTATAGCTATTTTTCAAAAACAGTGCGATCATTTACGTGGAAAAGCTAGGGAATCACTTTTTAAGGTGCAGGCAGAAAATAAAAAGACTTTTAACAAATAAACAAAGGAACCAAATCGTTACAAGGCGGGTACGTTGGTTGCTATTAAGCGCACGCAGTACGGCCCTGGACAGAAACTTCATGAGAAATTCTTAGGTCCGTATCGCGTATCTAAAATACTTAGAAACGATAGATATTTAGTTGAAAATGTTGGCGAACATGTCGGGCCGTAGAGTACTTCCACGGTCTCCGAATACATGAAGCCGTGGCCTAGTGGTGGTAGTGTATTGTCTGATAGTGAGAGTGAGTGAACATTTGACTGTGATGTTCGATTGTAGGAAGGCCGAGAATGGATGCCTTTTACTCGAGTGTGTGTGTGACACGTATGTTTCGCGGAATCTAGAAGGCGGTTATGTCCGCATCGCCACGAAGCAATCGTCGAATGTTTTGACGCTATAACGACGCCGTCGAGGCCGCGACCCCCCACTACCGCGGCACGCCAGACCACCAGCGCGCTAATCAGCACGACGGCCGCGAGGTGTCCAACCACGACTCGCGATTCCCGCAAGGGAAATACGGCCCCACCGAGATATAAGCCGCGGCCGCCCGAGCGTAGCCAGCAGATCCGGGCTCTCCAGTACGTTCTTTAGTACGCTAGGGAGATCGCCAACATTTCTACTCCTACACGGAGCTGCTCTCTTCCTCCAACGGGTGGCACTCGAGGTAGCTCGCGTTCGAGCTCCTCCCTAGCCGTAAACCCGTTTATCCGCTGACCGCAAGATCGGAGGTTCGCCTGTCGATCGGTTTCCTGAACCCGCCCAAGGGCTGTCGGTTTCGCCGGCGTCCTTGGGGCTAACGGCTCCCCGCCTGGCGCCGGGGTGGTTCGCGCTCGAGCCCTCCGACAGCCGTAAAGGACCTCCCGCCTCCGTATCCACCGGCATCCCGACTACCTGGCCGCGAGCGCCTTCACCGCGAAGAAACCGCGCCGAAACACTCCGTCGCGGAGCGCGCACCGCCGACCGGGGACCCGCCAACGGGGGTGCCTCCACCGCGGAGGACTGTGCCCGCCCGGTACCGACTAGCCGTAAGACCCCGTTAAATTTAAGCCGCCGTTAGCAAATAAGACCGCGTTAGATTTAAGTCGCGTTTAGTCATAAGAAATAGCAAAGAATAAGACACGCCGCACATCGCCACGACCCTGGCGACCGACTGAGTCGGCAAAATAAAGAACGAAACGTTACAACGCAACGCCAAAACAAAGCGTGTTCAGTTCTCGTTCGACCACGCTTCCGAAAAGACCTGCTTGCGTTCTTTGTACTAATCCCTTTTTTTTAATAAACTCTTTTTTATATACGTATATAAAAAACCTACACTTTTGATTAGTTATGTATACTTTTTAAATTACACTGTGCAACACGAATTTGGGCCTCTAATAATGAATAGACAATTCTCGTAGATTTTTGTGCGCTGAATACGAATCCGCAAACCGTTTTCCTCCTACACGTACAGTTTTTGAGAAATTTGATTTTGAAAAAAAATGCAAATTTTCAACTTTGAAATGATTTTGTGGTTAAACGATAAGAGTTTTTCGGTTTCAATCAACGCAGAATTATTCTAGGAACTCTCCCAAATAAAATGATATAAGTTATTGTTACATCCAAGACATGTAAATATGTTTAAACAATGATCAAAGTGAAAATGACACCCGAAACGCAGCAATTTTCGCGGATATTCTTCAATTTATTTTCAAAACTAAAGCTGTAGGAGGGAATCCAATCACTCCACGCGATAGAGCAGACATTTTTCCTACGGGAACGACCAAAGAATACTGTTGGCCCGCTTTTGTTTCGAATACAGAATCAAAATAGTTTGGCAAAACGCGTGAGACCGGCAGTGATCCTCATCGCCGACCAGCGCCTCTCCTGTCGCTCAACGTAACAGAACCGACAAACGCGTGCGCCGCTCTCATTTAGATACAGCATTGTACTTATTATTTATGTATTATTACCTTTTTTATCTATGAACTATTCGTTGACAAAAATACGAATTTTAAAGTATATATACCTAAAAGTGCTTTCTTCTTGCCTGACGTTTATGTGACCCTTTTGCCTCCCTTTTTAACTGCCAACAGTAATCTGCTAACATTGCAGCACTATCTTATCCATAATAGCGGTTTTCTATCACAGATATACCTATAGATACATAATATTTCAACTGCATAAATTCTCACATTGACACTTCGTATACTAAGACACAGATATATTGATACATCATTCCATTTATGAAAACGTCTGTTAATTTAAAATAAACAGGATTTCCGTATTTTCGAAAACAGTATAAGAATGATCTGTCTTCGCTAATATAATTTCTAGTTTATGTAGCAGCGTCAAACACTTTAGCTATCTTCAGTACATTAAAAAATAACAGACTGTGTACACCTAGCACGACCAGCATGTGCATTTCCCATAAATATATTCTCAATAAGAATCAAACACAAAAGTCTAATGTTTTACGTGTAACTGTCGAAGGATTTATGATAGGGTCAAGAGCTGACAACGGTAAATGCAGGGATACATATGGCGCGCACTCTTCTGCTTTCGAGTGTTTCTTGACAATCCTGTAAACCTTTTGAAACCAAAGCAGCCCACCCTTAAAAAATATAGTATGGCCAGATTCTGTACAATTTCCTGCGATTTTCTTCAGTTTCGTTTAAGCAGTCAAGCAGTAGTGTGCCAAAGTAAATTTCTAAAATCATCCAAGACTTGTAAATTTCGTGTATAAACAATTCCTATATATATTTCACTTATGGTTTAGCGTGTGTGCATTTTATTGATAAGAGTTTTAGTTATATTTAGCGGCAATTTAAATTTAATAATATTTTCTTTATTTATAAACAGTTTTAATATAGTGCAATTAGTGTAAGTGACAATGTCCCGTGTATGTGTAAATAGTCCAGATAAGTTCTGCTATATATGTGGTGAAATAATTTTAAAAAACTTACAAAAAAAGATTACGGAACCGATTAAAGAAGCGTATGAAAAATACTTCAACTGTAAACTTGGAGATCAAGATAAGGAATGGGCACCTCACGTGGTCTGCAATAAATGCACTAAAAACTTGAGGAAGTGGAGAAAAACTGGAAAGAAAACAATACCGTTTGATGTACCAATGATTTGGAGGGAGCCAATAGATCATGCAACAGATTGCTATTATTGTTTGACAAATACGAGTGGACACACTAACAAAACAAAAAAAGGAATTTTGTATCCGAGTGTCTCTTCGGCTATACGCCCGGTACGTACAGATGATGAAGCAGCTTCACGTGTTCCAGACACGTTGATTTCCATTATTGCTTCGAATTCCAACGAAAACACATCTGAAAAAACCGATGAAACATCTTCGTCAAAGGGTCACGTTCATTTCATCAATCAAGCTGATTTAAATGACTTGGTACGTGATTTAAATTTACCAAAAACAGGCGCCGAATTATTGGCTTCTAGATTGCAACAATGGAATCTTCTTGCACCAAATACACATGTTACGCATTACCGTAAAAGATGTGAAATATTTAAACCATATTTTCTTTCGCAACAAAATTTGTGCTATTGCCCTGATGCTGATACCTTATTGAAAAAATTAGGTTTTAAACATACAGCCGCAGAATGGAGACTTTTTATAGATTCCTCTAAAAAAAGTCTAAAAGCAGTTTTATTGCACAATGGCAACACTTATCCTTCTGTACCAATTGCATACGGTATAAGAATGAGGGAAACGTACGAAATTTTTAAAATGTTATTAAATAATATAAATTATAAAGAATACAATTGGCACATATGTGGTGATTTAAAGGTCATAGGTTTATTAATGGGACTTCAAAGCGGCTATACAAAATATTGTTGTTTTATGTGCGAATGGGACAGTCGGGCAAGGTCAGACCATTACAAAGTTAAGAAATGGCCAATGAGAAGAAATTTCAATCCAGGAGAAAAAACATAAAATATCCTAATTTAGTTGATCAAAACAATATATATTTACCGCCATTACACATCAAATTAGGAATTATGAAAAATTTTGTAAAAGCCATGGACAAAAACGGAGCCGCATTTCAGTATTTAAAGACAAAATTTCCAGATTTATCGGAGGCAAAGATAAAAGAAGGTATCTTCATAGGACCGCAAATACGAACACTAATGCAGGATACACAATTCGATTGTAAAATGGTACATGAAGAAACAGAAGTATGGAATGCATTTAAAGAAGTGTGCACACATTTTCTTGGGACACATCGATCACCGGATTACGCCCAAATAGTAGGAAAATTAATTAAAGCCTGCGAAAAATTGGGGTGCAATATGTCCCTCAAAATGCATTTCCTACATTCGCATTTGGACTTCTTCCCTGAAAACCTTGGTGACGTAAGTGACAAACATGGCGAACGATTTCATCAAGATATATCTGTGATAGAAAACCGCTATTATGGAAAAGATAGTGCTGCAATGTTAGCAGATTACTGTTGGCAGTTAAAAAGGGAGGCAAAAGGGTCATATAAACGTCAGGCAAGAAGAAAGCACTTCTAGGTATATATACTTTAAAATTCGTATTTTTGTCAACAAATAGGTCATAGATAAAAAAAGTAATAATACATAAATAATAAGTACAATGCTGTATCAAAATGAGAGCGGCGCACGCATTTGTCGGTTCTGTTACGTTGAGCGACAGGAGAGGCGCTGGCCGGCGATGAGTATCACTGCCGGTCTCACGCCGTTCTTTGGCCGTTTCCGTAGGAAAAATGTCTGCTCTATCGCGTGGTGTGCTTGGATTCCCTCCTACAGCTTTAGTTTTGAAAATAAATTGAAGAATATCCGCGAAAATTGCTGCGTTTCGGGTGTCATTTTCACTTTGATCATTGTTTAAACATATTCACATGTCTTGGATGTAACAATAACTTATATCATTTTATTTGGGAGAGTTCCTAGAATAATTCTGCGTTGATTGAAACCGAAAAACTCTTATCGCTTAACCACAAAATCATTTCAAAGTTGAAAATTTGCATTTTTCTTCAAAATCAAATTTCTCAAAAACTGTACGTGTAGGAGGAAAACGGTTTGCGGATTCGTATTCAGCACACAAAAATCTACGAGAATTGTCTATTCATTATTAGAGGCCTAAAAAAAAGTTAAAATTTGTTGCACAGTGTTATCAAAGATAGTTTTCTATAATTTTGTCCAAGTAAAATTGTAGCCCATTATACATATATACATATACGAGCTTCCGTAGTTGAAATGGGGAGAGTGGTATCGATACCCCGCACACGTTTCGACAGTTAGTCGAATGTAAGCGAGGAATAGAGAGCGTGCCTAAGGGAGCGATTGCGATGTCTGATTTCTGTTGTGTGTAGGAGAGAAATGAGTTGTCCAGTTATGTGGTATTTGTGAAGTATTGGGAGAGCCTCGTGAGGAGCGCGGAGTTAATTAATACCAACGAAAATTGTGTATTATTTTGATTTATACTGGATATATTTGTTGTAATATTTGTGTTTAATTTACTAAGGTATTGTGCTTATTACAATAAATGGTTTTATTTCACACATGCAACACATGTTGTCTACCAGTATATACAAGGTCAGTCTCGTAACATGACGACATCAAATAACTCATAAAATATTTGTTGTACGAAGAAATGTTTCAGATAGAACTTGCATGGCTTCTAGGGGGACATATAGTATTCTAATCAGTTTTATGTTACTTTGCTTTTTCCTCAAGATATAAAGGTCACCTTTAATTTTTTAAATAGAATAGTTAATATTTCTTCCCGAATTCGGATAAAACGTTGAATTCTACATAAAAAAGTATTACACCAAATGGGGTCTAAAATACATAGTTACTGAGATATTAGCAAAAATAAATTATATTGTATTAGAAAAGATCGTTGATCAACGTGACTCTTAGCACAACATACTAAAACAACTTTGTTTACGAGCGGCCGATCAGTATTGGTAAACACAGTACTAGATGTAAAGTCGTACATACGAAAGGTGTTACATTCGTGATGTTCAGTAATAGTGAGAATTACGATATGATAATTGTTTATGGTGCATGTGATGAAAATGCTGTGAGAGCTAAAATTATGTATGAAGCTAAATATCATAATCGAAATCAGCCGTCGCATTCTACTTTATTGAGACTACGTAAAATGCCCAAGGAAACAGGCAGCTCTATGGTACAAAAACGCATACATCCTAAAATTACAAATGATGAAGAGCGGTGTACTTCTATCCTAGCAGCCGTTGCCCATAATCCACACACCAGCACAACGGCAAACTGCACGTGGTGCAGGTATTAGTGAACATAGTGTAATACGTACTCTGCATTCTAGATCATTTCACCCGTATCGCCTATCAGTACATCAGGAGTTACATGGACGAGACTTTGAAAAACGTGTACAATTTTGTGAGTGGTTTTTGCGACAAATACAGAATATAAATGGCACATTTGTACATAATGTTTTATTCACTGATGAGGCAACATTCACAAATTGCGGCGAAGTAAATTTAAAGAGTACGCACTATTGGGCGACTAAGAATCCTTGTTGGCTTCGTGAGATAGATCATCAACACTGGTGGAGTGTAAATGTTTGGTGCGGCATAATTGATCATCAGATCATTAGACCTTATTTCATTACTAGATCGTTAACAGGTCAAACATACTCCACTTTTCTCTCCGAAACATTGCCAGATTTACTAGAATATGTACCGTCTTCAATACGTTTAAGAATGTGGTATTAGCATGACGGCTGCCCTGTATATTATGCTCAGTAGTCACGGCAAGTATTGAACAGAACGTTTCCTAACTGTTGGATCAGGCGTGGTACTAATATCATTGATTGTCCAGGTCGCTCGCCAGATTTAACGCCGCTTGACTATTTCCTTTGGGGAGCAATAAAAATGAAGTTCATCGCGAGCCACCAACGACAGTGGAAGACATGCAACAACGTATTAGTCGCGCATGTTCTGCAATAACAGCAGAAACTCTTGAAAATGTTTTTCGCTCTCTGATAATCAGATTACGTACTTGTATTGATTGTAACGGGCAGCAGTTCGGACATCGCTTAAAATAAAACTTATTTTGCTAATATCTCAGTAACTATGTATTTTAGACCCTATTTGGTGTAATACTTTCTTATGTAGAATTCAACACTTTATCCGAATTCGGGAAGAAATATTAACTATTCCATTTAGAAAATTGAAGGTGACCTTCATATCGTGAGGAAAAAGCAACTTCTATCTGAAACATTTTTTCGTACAGCAAATATTTTATGAATTATTTGGTGTCGTCATGTTACGAGACTCACCCTGTATATATACAGGGTGTCCCGTAACTGGTGGTACACGCGAGTAGGGGGTGATTCTACGTGAAAAATTGAATCGAAAATTTACAATAAAATTTTTTCATATGACGCTTTAGAAAAACATAAGTTTGAAAAGGGTATAGCCGATTAAGGGGGTCAAATGTGCCCTTCAGCCGATTTTGATCGTGCATGGATCATTCGATAGGTTATCAAAAATAAACAGCTCACCTAAATTTTTAACCCAAAATCTCACTCAGGGGGGTAGTTACGGGGAAAATTCGATTTTTCAGTTTTTGGCCAGTTTTTCTCACATACTAACAGCAAAAATTCTGAAAAATATCTGGTGTATTGCTAATAATGTTGTACATGTTATGGAATTTTTTCAGATTGTTTCCTTTTAAATCAGAGGCGTGAAAATTACAAAATGCAAAAAAAATGACAAAAAGTGCAGATTTCTCATTAATGCAAAGACCGACTACTTTTATAAAATTATGATAACAACATACTATCATAACTATTATCCTCAATTTTTTTCAGATTTTTTGCTCAGCTGCGCCATAGTCAAAAAAATCAATAACCGTGTTTCGCAGGGATTATCGTGCGAAATAACCGCTTATAATTGACATTTTAATATTTCTTGTATACAGTGAGCAGATTAAGTGTTCTTTAGTATTTCCTCATTCATACGAATGGTACATAAATAAAAATAAGTAAGTTAATCAGATAAATTAAAAAAATGTCACATCTATATACCATAAAATTGAAGAGAATACCATGAGTGACGGTGGCGAGGTGGTAAGAGGCGGGGTTGTGGAACCGCTAGGATACTCTTTTGTCACATGTTCAAATCCCGCTGGACTTCACTTTTCCTTTACAATTTTTTTCCCTCTTTTTCTCAATTATAACTACATACGAATCAAGAATATTTATACAAAAAATGTTTAAATCATTTTAATATTATTTTAACTTCAAATAACAAAAAACAATTTTTATTTCATTAGCCACTTATCCTCTTAATTATGGAATTTGAACAATGGTAAGTAGTATTCCTGAAGGGAAAAAATGTTTTTCAGTTTTAAAACTATTATTTTATGAATTTTCCATTTTTAATATACGGTACCTAGTGAGAACATGCAATGTTTTCTGTTAACAATCAAGATTAGCGTCAAATAGAAGAGTGAGCTCCAATTCGTTTATTAATAACATGATTGGGATTCAGATTATGATGCGCATGTTAGAAATTCGCGGAGAAGGTCGTTTTAAGGAAGTTCTTGGGTAAGTACCGTGAGGTCAATCACGGTACTTTATCACTTTACAGGATACGTGAAAGCGGAAGCGAAGAAACAATAAGAAACATTTAAGACACCAACTTATGTGCAAACCACACAACGTTTAAAAGGTAAAAGATTTAATATTGAACTTGTATTTGAATTTTGAAAACAATATAAAATCAAATTATGCGTTCATTACGTATAGAAGATGATAAGAAATACCATAATTAAGAGGATAAGTGGCTAATGAAATAAAAATTGTTTTTTGTTATTTTAAGTTAAAATAATATTAAAATGATTTAAACATTTTTTGTATAAATATTCTTGATTCGTATGTAGTTATAATTGAGAAAAAGAGGAAAAAAAATTGTAAAGGAAAAGTGAAGTCGAGCGGGATTTGAACCTGTGACAAAAGAGTATCCTAGCGGTTCCACAACCCCGCCTCTTACCACCTCACCACCGTCACTCATGGTATTCTCTTCAATTTTATGGTATATAGATGTGACATTTTTTTAATTTATCTGATTAACTTACTTATTTTTATTTATGTACCATTCGTATGAATGAGGAAATACTAAAGAACACTTAATCTGCTCACTGTATACAAGAAATATTAAAATGTCAATTATAAGCGGTTATTTCGCACGATAATCCCTGCGAAACACGGTTATTGATTTTTTTGACTATGGCGCAGCTGAGCAAAAAATCTGAAAAAAATTGAGGATAATAGTTATGATAGTATGTTGTTATCATAATTTTATAAAAGTAGTCGGTCTTTGCATTAATGAGAAATCTGCACTTTTTGTCATTTTTTTTGCATTTTGTAATTTTCGCGCCTCTGATTTAAAAGGAAACAATCTGAAAAAATTCCATAATATGTACCACATTATTAGCAATACACCAGATATTTTTCAGAATTTTTGCTGTTAGTATGTGAGAAAAACTGGCCAAAAACTGAAAAATCGAATTTTCCCCGTAACTACCCCCCTGAGTGAGATTTTGGGTTAAAAATTTAGGTGAGCTGTTTATTTTTGATAACCTATCGAATGATCCATGCACGATCAAAATCGGCTGAAGGGCACATTTGACCCCCTTAATCGGCTACACCCTTTGTCGAGTACGCGTGCTCTTGGACCAGCTTCAGCTCGACGGATTTCATTGTAGATCACCCAATGGATCGATGAATACATTTCCAGAATTCGTCTAATTTATGAACTGTTCACGTTGCAAACATAACTGTGCTCTCCTTATTAAATTGCATCGAACGTTTTCTAATGTGTCGTTGTGCAATTTTAATTGTTCAAACGCTATAATAATTTTTTGTTTTAATTATTGAATGCTCGTCATGTCATCACTGTACACAATTGACTTAACATGACCCTGATGCTGATGATAACTGAAGCTGGTCCAAGTGCACTCGTACTCGACAAATTTTCAAACTTATTTTTTTCAGAAATAAAGTGTCTCATGAAAAAATTTTATTCTGAATTTTCGATTCAATTTTTCACGTAGAATCAGCCCCTACTCGCTTGTACCACCAGTTTCGGGACACTGTGTGTGTATATATATAGAACAACGTGTTCCCAAATAACATCTACAAGCGGGCGAAAGGCGATCCATTATGGAAAAATAGGAGAAATAAGAAGAATAACATTTTTTAGATTTCGGCTTAGTTTTCGAAATAATCATGCTCGAAAATTCGCTCTGTGTTATACACACTGAGGGCTGAGATAAAATTCGCTCTGCGACGCGACGTATAGTGTCTACCGTGTTTGTAAACAATGTTTGCAGGATATGTACGAGTTACTGGATTCAAGAAAATTAAGAAGAGATTTTGTTAACGTCATCATTTAATATTAATTACAGAATTGCTGAAATTGATTGCCTCGCTCTCGTATGAAAAGCTGTGCTCGTCTAATTACAGATGCATGGACTCTAGGTAAGGTGTTATCATTTTTCAAACTTTCAAATGCACGATTAACACTCTGTATCAATTGATCCCGACCCTGAATGACTGCATCATAAACTTTTTCCTTTATATGACCCCACAAATATAAATCAAGGGGTGTAAAGTCAGGCGATCTTGGAGACCGCGCAATTGTTCCTTCACGACCAATCCAACACTGATAATTTTCATCCAAAACGTCTCTTACTCTTCGCGTGAAGTGTGGCGGAGCATCATCGTGTAGAAAAATTATTCGTTATCAAATAGCATAAGGCACTTCATCTAATAATGTTGATAATTCTCCGCGTAGAAAATATAAATAAGATTCTCCTATTAAAGTATGCGGCAAGAAATGTGGGCCAATTATGTAATTGCCGAGTACACCAGCCCAGACATTAACACCGAATCTCTCTTGCAAATGTGTTTCATACGTTGCATATGGATTTCTACTTGCCCACAAGTGTGCATTACGAATGTTTAACACACCATCTCTAGTTAATTGTGCTTCATCTGAACACAAAATGTATGATATAATTTGTGGATTATTCTCATGTGGTTGAATTGTCCAATGAGAAAAAGCCATTCATTGTGTGAAATCACGTTCTGCCAATGCTTCCACCCAAGTCAAATGGTACGGATACATTCTGTTATCGTGTAATATCCAATGAATTGTAGTGACACCTCCGTCACACCGCGAATATAACACTCGCAAACTGGGTCTGGGATTGTTATAAATGTCTTCCAGAATACGATTTCCGACAAAACTTTGCTGACGAATACGGCCACAGTCTCATCGCTATAGTTGAAAAGAACCATTTTCCAAAAGACTTCTTTCTACTCTTTGTATTGTTCCCCGATCGGCAACATTACGATTCGGATATCGCTCTCTGTAATAACGAATGGTAGCAGATAAATTTCCGTTACAGATTTCCAAAGCTCGGATGATATCAACGTATTCTCGATTCGTGTAAGTCATCGTGGTAAATTGATGAAAACTGAGTGTCTACAACGAACCGACGATTTGAGAAGCCTATCAAAAGTCATAGTTTGTAAACATTGCTTACAAACACGGTGGACACTATACGTTGCAGGTCGAATCGTATCTCAGCCGTCAGTGCGTGTAACACAGAGCGAATTTACAATCTTGATTATTTCGAAAACTACGTCTAAATAAAAAAAAATTATTGTTTTCATTTCTCTTATTCTTACATAAGGAATCACTTGCCATCCGCTTGTACATGTTATTCGGGAACACACTATAGTTAAATAATTTAAGTTAAATAATTAATTTAACAGGTTAACGTAGGGATAAGGTTTGGGTGGAGAGCATGAGGCCGGGGCGGGTTGACCCCCAGTACCAGGACAAGCCTATGACCACCTGAGGACAGACGGTGAGACCCCTAGGCTGGGACAAAAATCCTGATGGAACTGATGTTCCCCACATCGGTTTAGGCGCTAGGACGTATACGGGTATACCCATTGCAGCCCGGTGAGCGTGGGACGTGCCTTGCCAGGAAGGGGAATTTCGGTGAAGTTGGGGGCCCAATCTGGTCAACACCACTCGCCTCAACTTCTCGTGGGGCTCTCCGTGACTCCGGACTGACTTCGGTCGGGCTGGAGTTCGAAAGAGCGAGTGGCAGTGGGGAGGGGATCTCCAGGGGCCGAGTCGCAGTCATGCGGTCGGTACGGGTAAGGAACCCAGAGTGTCCCAGCACCTACACAGTAAACCAGTGGTCATGTTTTACTGAAACGTGGGGCTTGCCTTAACTGGCCGGCCCACGAGAATGACAACCGCTATAAAAAATCCCTAACCCCAAGTTGCAGTACGCGGCGAAGAGGGTGCGTCTGGAGTAAGCGCCAGACGTGGCTGGTGGGTGCGCCAGACGTGGCTGGTGGGTGCACCAGTCGCTAGCGA
This sequence comes from Eucera pruinosa, assembly GCA_028830335.1. Taxonomy (NCBI): domain Eukaryota; kingdom Metazoa; phylum Arthropoda; class Insecta; order Hymenoptera; family Apidae; genus Eucera; species Eucera pruinosa. The sequence continues at coordinate 1,019,282 of JAMYCR010000008.1, read as the reverse complement.
CCAACCACGGGGTACCTGGCGACCCCCGGGTGTATCAGCCTTCCCCGGGTAAGGCGGCTCTGCCCGGGGAGACCTTCTGTCCGACCTTCTCGTGGAAACATTATGGATTCTTATACACTAAACAAAACCGATGAAGGAAGGTGCGAGGAAAATGAGAACGCTGGAACATCCAGTGTCAGTGCGGTGAGGGCTCGTGGCTTTAGCACACGATCCCATTCGAGGGCGAATAGCGGGGACCGGGACAGGTCTCCCGTTGTCGACCTCACCACACCGGGGCCCAGTTCAGAGGGCAGCCCCGCAATGGGACTCCGAACAAGGACCGGGAGGAGACATGCCCCCGCTCCAATTTGTTCGGACGAGGACGACGAGTCGGACGTTTCTTGCGTCTCCGTGTCGTCCAGGCCCGGCAGCCGCTCCTCCTCGAAAAAGAGGGGTAGGCCCCCGACTGCGGGGGAGTATGTCGAACTTGCTGAGGCCAAGCGCTAATACGTGGAGGCCCATGAGGCCGAAATGGAGGTTAGAGAGGTCGAGTCCATCTTCGACGCCTCGGTGCCTCCCCGGAAGCCGGGAACGGGCTCGATCCCGCTTCCGGACGAGGTGCAGTTGGCCCAAAACTACCGTCACAGGCCAACTGCAGACGTCGTGGTCCAGATCCTTGAATCCATGGACGAGGTGCTGAAGCTGGCCGGAGTGTCAAAGGGCCTGAAGGGCAACTACGTGAGGGTCCTACGGCTGGCTGTCCAAAACACCAGGACGGGAATATCGGAGCTGGGCAGCCGATTGGCCTCCGACGCCACGCGTAATTTGGAGGCCGAGAATAACACTCTCCGCGGGCAAATGGCGGAACTCAGTGCCGAAGTGGCTAGGCTTCGCGAGGCTGTAGAAGTCCGACCACAACGTCCGCGGATGCGGCCGCGGCAGCTGCTGGCCGTGCGGATTACGGCCGCGCGGGATATGCCTGCGCCCGCGGATGAGGATGTGAATAAGGTGGCTGCTGGAGAGAGCAGCCCGGTCCGCCGACCTCCGATGATAATCTCGAAGGAGGAACCGGTGGGCAAGAACCTCCTGCAGAGGATCAGCTCCCTCATTCATGCCAAGTTGGTGTCTTTTAGGAGGAAGTAAGGTCACAGGGAGGAGCCGCGTCCGGCGGAAGCTCCCGAGAAAAAGGCCTCAAGGCCTAATAAAAGGCAGAGGAGACGACAAAAGGAGGCGGCTGCCGCCGCTGCTGCAGCGTCTACCCTGAAGGCGCCGCCGCCGCCCAGCAGGGAGGCGCAGCAGCCTGCAAAATCACAGACAGCGAAGGCAACTCCCCTGCAGAACCAGGGGAAGAAAGAAGAATGGGCGAAAGTGATGAGGCGGAAGGAGCGGCGGAATGACGCCGTTGCGAAAGCCGCCGCTACGCACAATCCACCTGTCAAACCCGCCCCTAAAAACAAGGTGGGACAGGACAAAGGGAAGAAGGGCCCTGCCGGCTCGGCAAAGAAGCTGTTGGGCCGCCCCCACACACAGTGACCGTCACGGTAACGGTCCCCGCTAAGGAGAAAGTCACATAAGTGGAGGTGATGTCGACGGCCAAGTCCAAGGTAGACTTGGCAACAGTCGGCATCGCCGCCATAAAGATAAGGAGGGCGGTCACCGGGGCCCTGGTCCTTGAGATACCACGACCGGAGGGTGGCGATAAGGCCGATCGGCTTGCCGTCAAAATGACGGAGGCCTTACAGGGCACTGGGGTGAAGGTCACCAAGCCCACCAAATGTGCGGAGTTACGCAATCGGGGCCTGGACGACTCTGTCACCTCAAAGGATGTAGCTGCTGCAATCGCCGCTGCTGGAGGGTGCCGGGTGGAGGAAGATCAGACCGGTGAAATCCGGTCATCCTTCACCTCATTAGGTACCCTTTGGGTGAGATGCCCAGCGGCGGCCGCCAGGAAACTGGCAGTTGCCGGTAAGGTGGCGGTGGGGTGGACTCAGGCCAGAGTAGAGCCACTCCAAGCCCGGCCACTCCAGTGTTACCGCTGTCTCAAGATAGGACACACAAGACAGCGGTGCACGAACGAGGCGGACCGTTCGGATCGCTGCTACATATGCGGCGACCTGGGCCACAGAGCGAACGCCTGTAAGGCCGCCTTCCCGAAGTGCGCAGTGTGCGCGGACCAGGGGAGGCTGGCAGGACACCGCTTCGGGAGCCGGACGTGCAAAGCCGGTACCGGAAAGAAGACCGGTAAATGAGATAAAAGGCGGGGACACCGGCAGCAGCCCCGCCCCGCCCGGCGACGAAGGCACTCCGGCGACGATGAAGGAGGCACAAGTGGCTAAGGAGACACCCGCGGTCGCGCCAGAAAAAAGCGCGGCCGTAGAGTGTATGGACATGACGGCATAAAATTCACCGCTATAATACAGGCCAACCTTAACCGCTGGGCCAGGGCGCAAGACATACTCATGCAGGCCATGGCCGAGCGGGCTGCCGGGTTGGCCATCGTGGCAGAGCCTCACCGAGTCCCAGACCACCCCCACTGTCTGGGAGACTCGGTGGGCTCCGTCGCCGTCTTGTCGAGAGGGAGGCCGGGATCCGCGTTGTGCACGCTCACAGAGCACGGTTGGGGCTACCTGGCCGTAGAGTGGGAGGGATTGGCGGTGGTGGCCATATACGAGTCTCCCAGCTGGCATCTTGCGTCATTTGAGGAGTACCTGAACGGGGTTGGGAGATGTATCTCCCGCTGCCTACCCCGTTCGGTACTCGTCCTGGGGGATTTTAACTCCAAAGCTCCAGCTTGGAGGTCCCCCAGGACCGCCGCGAGAGGTTGGGAGGTGCTCGATTGGGCGGCTAGACTGGAGCTCAGTCTGTTAAATACGGGTTCCGTCTACACGTGCGTGCGGCAGAACGGGGGGTCCATTGTAGACCTCTCATGGGCTAAACCCCCCGCCGCGCGCCGTGTCACGTGGTGGAGGGTAACGGAGGAGATCGAGACACTTTCGGACCACAAGTACGTGGCCCTTGGTCTCTCCGCTGCCCCGCAGATGGCACCCCGTAGACGCCAAGGAATGCCGCCACCGCGGCAGGCGCTCGAGCGCCTGGACGAGCACGCCATGATGGCCGCAGTCATAGCTGTTTCATGGCTACAGCCTCCCGCAGAGCCCATCGACGGGGAGGTGGAGGCCCGATGGTCCCGGGAGCAATGACGTCAGTCTGTGACGTCGCAATGCCCTGGGCCAGGGTCCACCCGAGGAAGGCGCTGGATTGGTGGTCGCGCGAAATCGCGAAGTTAGACACGGAGCGCAACCGCGTGCGACGTCAATATACCCGCTCCCGTCGACAGCATAGGGAGCCGGAGAGAAGGGCTGCGGTGCTGTATGGCACTACGAAGAGAAAGTAGTTGCCCTGCAGCGGGCCATCAAGGAGGCGAAAGTCCATGCCAGGAGGGTTCTCCTCGGCACTCTGGACCGCGATCCGTGGGGGCGCCCTTACCGTATGGTAATGGGATGTCTTCGCCTCTGGCCGCCAACGGTCACGGAGAGCCTAGACCCCCATCTACTTGGGCGGGTGGTGGACACTCTATTTCCCCCTGGTGGGGAGGTGTCCCGCCCCCGTCCCGAATCGGAGGACCGTAGTATCGAGTGGTCCTCCGATCTGGGGGTCACGGAAGGGGAGATTGCCGTGGTTATCCAGAACCTCCGGAGCAAGCCAAAAGCCCTGGGGCCGGATGCGATACCCGGCAAGGCGTGGTCAAAAGCCCTGGTCGTCCTCGGGGAGCGGCTGAGAGCGATGCTCTCAGCCTGTCTGAGGTCGGGGGTGTGCCCCTACGTCTAGAAGCTAGGACGTCTGGTCCTCCTAGCGAAGGATGGAAGGCCCGTAGACAGTCCATCCGCGTACCAGCCGATATGTTTGCTCGACGAGGCGGGAAAGATGCTTAAGCGTATGATCGCCGAGCGCCTCGTCGAGCACCTCTCCGGCATTGGCCCCGATCTGGCAGACTGCCAGTTCGGCTTCCGAAATGGGCGAGCCACCACTGATTCCGTGGCTCGCCTTAGGTCCATCTTGGATGCGGCAGTCGCCCGGGGTGAGGTGTGCGTTGCGATATCGCTCGATATCTTCAACGCATTTAACACCCTGCCCCTGACCGCCATCATGGACTCAGTCGTTCGTCATTGGGTGCCTCCATACCTGAGGGCGGTCATCGGGGAGTGCTTGCGGGACTGGCGGATAGAATTCCCAGACCGGTGCGGGATGGAGCATAGGGACGTGGACCGCGGGGTTCTGAAGGGGTCAGTGTTAGGACGCCTGCTATGGAACCTCGGTTTTGACACGGTCCTGCGGGCCCCCCTCCCCGACGGCGCACACGTCATCTGTTATGCAGATGACACGTTGATTGTGGCCGTCGGGAGAACCCACCGGAGAACCATCCAGAGGATGGAGGTGGCAGCAGCAGCCGTCGCGTGGAGGATCCACGACCTGGGCCTCCGGATTGCGACGGAAAAGACCGAGGCTATTGTCTTCAAGCAGCCTCGGTCTCGGCGGCCGGAGAGGTCGTGGGTCCGGGTAGGTGGCGCCTATGTCGAGGTGGGCTCCCGAATGAAATATTTGGGGCTCACTCTCGACAGCCACTGGCGCTTCGAGGCCCATTTTGGCCGCCTCGTCCCCCGAGTGGAAAGGGCGGCGGCCGCGCTTGGCCGCCTTTTGCCCAATCTCGGAGGACCTAGGGACAGACTTCGCCGCTTTTACATGAGAGTGGTGAGGTCGATGACCCTCTACGGGACCCCAATCTGGGCCCCGGACGTGATGACCTGCCGACACAACAAACAACAGTTGCGACGGCTCGAGCGACGGATGGCCATCCGCTTCGTGAGGGGGTATCGCATCACGTCCTACATGGCGGCGATGTCCCTGTCGGGTGAATTGCCCTTCGAACTGTAGGCGGCTGTACGTGCGTGTGTCTATGCGCGCGTACAGGCCATATGCTGTGTTCGAGAGGTACCGCCGGGGCCCGAAGCGGTCCGAAGGTTCGAGCGCTGGTCCCAGAGATGCGTGCTATTTAGGTGGCGTGAGGAGCTACAAGCCCACGCCGCCGAGCGCGTCCCGTGGGCCCTTCTACCACATTTCGATGGGTGACGGGAGAGGTCTGGCAGGCCCACCTACCGAATGACGCAGGTATTCACCGGACACGGATGCTTCGATGTCTACCTGTGTCGCATAGGGCGGGAGAAGACGACTGGCTGCCACCATTGCAGCCTGGACGAGGAAGACCCGGTGCAGCACACGCTGGAGGTGTGCCCCACCTTTTCAGCACTGCGCCAGATTCTCCAGCTGCAGATAGGATTGGACCTATCGCTGCTAGCAGTAGTTGGGGCTGTGCTGGACAGCGGTAGGAATTAGAGGGCGGTTGCCTCATTCTGCGAGCAAGTCATGCTGCAGAAGGAGGCCGTCGAGCGGGGTCGGGAGTTGTCCGACCACGCGCGAAGAGCCCGGAGGAGACTTGGCCGTACAGCAATTGGCCCGCCCCCCGGAGATTTGAGGGAAGCCGACCGCCCCTAGTTACAACTGGGGTGGCCGGCGGTCCGGTTGAGTTTGGCGGAGTTGGGGCGGCGGAAGAAGCGGGTACGTGTAAATTGGACCCGCAAAGCCGCCCCGGTGGCCGTGGCGTTCTGGGCGGGGGCCCAGGGCGCCTCGATTATACGGCCACGAGATGGAGCGGCGCAGGGCACGCCCTCCTTGCACTGCGGATCAAGGAAAAAGGGGGGATTATTAAAATCGAACCCCCCCTCGGGACGCGCCGGCCCTTAGTCAATCAGGGACGGCATGGTATGAGGGAGTCGCGATGCAGTTCTTTGAGAGATCTCGTGACTCCCCCTTAATTCATGAGGAGGCACTGCGTCCGCAGGTCGTCGCTGTAGTTTTAGTGGGTAAGAGCCTTACACTACCCTTGCCGTTCCCCCGGACGGCGAGTAGCAGATTTCCACAGCATAAACAAAAAAAGGGATAAGGTTCGGGTCAGATTCTTATTCCGGCCGCCTAACGACCACGCAAGCCGGAATTCATAATCACTGAAATACGTACTATCGCATCTCTATCGAAGACCAAACTTCTATTTACCCCAACACTCTCCAACTCTATCAATAGTCATACACAGCCGCTGCATCGAAAACATATTACTCACTATCCGTACTCATTCCTTACTCACTCCATACTTACACCCCCTGCACAGAGTTCAGAAAATATCCTCATCCTTACCCCCACCCCGCCACAATAGTATTCATAAAAACTCAGGAAACTCCCTCAGAAGGATTCTTCTCTCCATAACACTCCGTGCGTCTAGTTCTTAATTTATATTGTACGCGATATTATTAAAATTATTTTATTTTCGTAAGTGTTGTGAATTTATCTCGTGACACATACGTAGCCAAGGATGCGCACGAATAGGCAAAATTCAATGCAGTAGTAGCAATACTTTTTTACAAATATCTCGGAAACTAAATTCGACCGCCAATTTTTTCAAAGCAAAAAGTTACTCAGAATATCGCTCTATATAACATACTCCAAGGTCATCAAAATCGGTGAGGAAGATCCGTTTCGACAGCTTGAGCACATTATGGTATAATTTATTTACTGCAAATTGTACCACAGTTATACTATAATACATCTTCTATAAGTAATACTATAATTAAATTACTATTACACAATACTTATTTATTTGTTATAAGTAATATTATGATCAGGGTTTAATTGCCGCATAAATTCACCCAATTTCATGTTTGTGTAGTGTATACAATGTATACTGCGCCCGCGACAAGAAGGCACAGCGTGTTTACACCCCCACTCTTGCTGCAGTCCACTGATTCGCCTATGAACATAGGTAGTGATGGCTATTGGCCGAAGACGCTGTATGAATGTAAACACGGTGTGCCTTCTTGTCGCAGATGAGTTTGTAAGTATTATACGTGTTCAGTCTCACCGAACAAAGAAGGACAATGTGTATTGTAATGTGAAAGTAAACTCACAGAACCCACGGATATACCAGTTCAGTCCTACTCTTTCTTTTCCAATAATTCTAACAAAACATCAATAAAACAATAATATTCTAAAAATCTGTTCTAAACGTTTTTACAATCATGTTTACTAGATCCGTATGATCGATGAGTTTATTAGTCGCAATATCTCCAGGCCATATAATGAGCTTGGGCATTTCGGTACCTTCAACGATGGTCAATGTTCCACCGTGCCGTCGCCCGAATCATAAAATACACATAATAGCCCTAAACCTGTCATCGGCTGTATTCATAAGGCGTGAGTCGACCTACGATTCTTTCCAAAGCATGCACCGCCGATGCAGGTAATTTTTCTATACACTACCCCACCATCAAAAAACTGTCCTTAAATACCACGCACCTCTCCATCAGAAAACAGTCGAAAAAGGATAATCAACGAGCCATCATCCACTACGAGTTATATATCTAACGTTATTGTGAACAAATAAGTTATTTCTTTGTTAATAAAACAATTGTTAAAAATTGCACACATCACAGCCACATATATCTCTTAACCCGCTGTAATACATTAGGTTGGTTACAGTAGTACCGTCAAAGAGTTGCTTAATAAAGAAAAGTAAGATTTGGTCGGTACAATACGTCCGCGGTAAGTTGGCCGCCGGGGACCGGGACAAGCGCCCAACGGAATTTAGTTTTTGTTCGCAGTGTGATTCGTGCCCGCCTTCACTGCGAATGTTTCGGCTAATAATACCAATACGTTTGACTTTTATTTATACGTAAATGTGTCACAGACGTTGGCCCTCTAACGAATCGGATCCGCATTTTCGTCAGTACGTCCCTCTTGCCTCTGTGCCAACCCGGCGGCCGACTTACCGCGGACGTATGGTACTATGCGTCCGCCACAAGAAGGCACAGCGTGTTTACATCCCTACTCGAGATACAGTCCACTGGCTCGCCTACTATGCCAGGCGTTGCTCGTTATTGGCCAAAAACGATGACAAAGATCGACAGCGGGCCATATTATGAGCAAGTGAAATAGACTTCATAAGTCGGCGTAGTCACTGGCGTAGGCATCCAATAAAAATTTCATTCATTAACGAATAGAATAATTTTCCTATTTTTTATACAGGGTGAGGTACTTAAAACCGGCCACCTGAATATCTGGGCTGCTATTGGTGATAGGAAAAAATGCATCAGGCTAAAATTATTCGGTATCGACGGGCTGATCATCCGATGTTACTAGTTTTTTGATAGGTGGAGGCGTCAAGGAGATATGAAGGTCATCTCTGTTTTTTTAAATGGAACGGTAGGTTTTTTTACATACATTCTGATAGAGTATTTCAAGGCGAATACAATGACCTATTGGGAGGTCATTCGTGGCCTGGGTTAAGCCAATTGTGATGGAAAATAGTTTACTTTGGGGAAATGGTCAGACACTTCCTTGCCGTCTCTGGTTGTTGATATTACTTCATCTCTGCCTCGTAATCTCTTGTTATGGGCCGTTGAATGGAAATAAACATTCAATCACGCTGTACACTTCATCTGTACGTAGTATGATTAGTCGTTTATGAGGATCTGTGCCGAGCGAAGTGTATCTCTAGTTTCCGAAATGCGTTATTCAATGGCGGAGAAAGTAGATATGGTTTTTGTTTATGGGGAACGTCGTCAAATTGTAAGAGATGCAGTCCGTTTGTATGCTGAACGGTTTCCCGAACGTGTTACACCTTTACGATCTGTATTTGCGAATGTTATGAAATGTTTTCAAGAAACTGGAAGTATAGCTAACAAAATACGAAGAAGATCCAAGACAGCAACTGATGATCGATATACAGTGAACATTTTAGCAGCTGTAACACAAAATCCCCATGCTAGTACAAGGCAGCTAGCACGTGAAAGTGGCATCAGTCAACGAAGTGTTTTGCGAATATTACATTTACATAAATTCCACGCTTTTCATGTTTCACTTCACCAAGAATTACATGGGAATGATTTTCAAAACCGTGTAAATTTCTGTGAATGGGGTCTGCAGAAATTACAGAGTGATGAGTCGTTTTTGACTAAAGTTTTGTTTACGGACGAAGCCACATTTACAAACTGTGGCCAAGTTAATCGTCATAATATGCATTATTGGTCAATAAAAAATTGACGGTGGCTGCAAGAAGTGGATAAACAAAGACCTTGGTCTGTAAACGTTTGGTGCGGAATTCTTAACAGTGAAATAATTGGTCCTTATTTTATCGATGGCACATTAAACACATCGAAATATAAATACATTTTAACTGAAATTTTGCCACTCCTGCTGGAAAATATTCCGCTTCACATACGGCAAACTATGTGGTTCCAACAAGATGGATGACCTGCTCATTCTGCACGGATAATTACTCAATTCCTCAACGCGACATTCGGAGATCGTTGGATTGGCCGTGCAGGAAATCGTAAGTGGCCCGCACGTTCTTCAGATTTAACACCTCTAGATTTCTATTTGTGGGGAAAATTAAAGCAGAAAGTGTATAATGAAATACCAACAACCAAGGAAGATATGAAAGAGCGTATAAGAAGAACTTGTGCAGCGATAAACCCAACAGAAATTCAACATGCCATATTATCCGTCGAGCAACGCTTCAGAGCATACATCAATGTTCAAGGTCACCATTTAGAACATTTGTATTAGTCGGATATTACTGTTAGATAAATAAATCAACGGTGCTTGACCTCAAGGTAAATTACTTTCCTCAAAGTATATTATTTTCCATCACAATTGGCTTAACCTAAACCACGAATGACCTCCCAATAGGGCATTGTATTCGCCTTGAAATACTCTATCAGAATGTATGTAAAAAAAACCTACCGTTCCATTTAAAAAAACAGAGATGACCTTCATATCTCCTTGACGCCTCCACCTATCAAAAAACTAGTAACATCGGATGATCAGCCACTCGATACCAAATAATTTTAGCCTGATGCATTTTTTCATGTCACCAATACCAGCCAAGTTATTCAGGTGGCCGGTTTTAAGTGCCTCACCCTGTATATTACCACTGGTTCGGAGTTAACAAAAAGTTGTTAACAATTAATATTCTAAAATTTATTTGTAGTTGAAAGAATTAATTTATATATTGTTTTACTGAGAATAGGATGATTCCGTTTAAGCTCATTTGGATATCTACGCCAGTAACTACGCCGATCTGTGAAGTCATCATTCTATTTCACTCGCTCATAATGTGGCCCGCTGTCGATCTTTGTCATCGTGTTTGGCCAATAAGGAGCAACGCCTGGCATAGTGGACGAGCCAGTGGACTGTATCACGAGTAGGGCTGTAAACACGCTGTCGTCTTGTGGCAGACGCATAGTACTTACTTTTGAGTCTCATTATGCGTTTGTCCGCGTAGTTGCTTATTCCTTTACCTTACGTTGTTTGATTAAAACGTACAGAAGGTACGGACAAATACAATAAATCTTGCATAAATAAAATAATTTCGCATAAAACAAACGTTACTCGCTTTTGTATAATAGGAAACAGCTTTAGATGCTGAAACATGCAAATGAAATCAAATATACACATATAAGGCGATCACCGGCGATACGACGAGCGCTGGTAGACGAGCCTCGGCGGCCCTTCAGGCGTGCGGCCGTCGCATTCGGCAAAGGCCAACCTGTCGTTCGATTGTTTCGGGGAATAGGAATATTCCACACAATCGTGGAGAATAACGAAGAGGAAGGGGAAGGTTCCTTGACGCGTAAAAAAACACGCGATTCGCATTTGGTGCGAGATTGGCGAGCGGTGTGCATCTAAATAAACTCTTTTTTCACAACTATTCGAATCACGTTTCCTGCTCGTTACAAATCTAATAACAACGTGGAGTTGTTTGAGTACAACGATAAATATTTAGGTAATTATTTAGAAAAGGAGAAAGTAAAACAGCATTAAAGTTTTAGTAAACAATTTTTTTGTGTGTAACATTACTTAAACGTGAGAGATAAAAATAAAATCAAGACGGCGAAACCTTGAGTCAATCTTGGTTGCATTGTCTATTTGAATACGTTAGAAAGTTAAAGGTTAAATTAGATAGCATTTAACTACAAATATTTAATACATCATTTGCTGTTTAATGCAAAAGGGATACCGAATAAATAAAGGCAAATTTGAAAGGTATTCCGGTCAAATATTACGTGCAAGCAACCGAACTTTCAAATAACATATGGATTCAGAGAGAAGGAATTCTACATGTGAGTAAGAGAGAGATAGCTTGCTCTGAAGAGTTTAAATAAGCTATGTGAAACGGCTGCAAGTGAGTTCAAATCAAAGTTCAAAAGAGTTCAAACGAATAAGAGTTGGTTAAGAATTCGACTCCCAGTGAGAACTGGTATTCGAGTGTACTCGATTGCTCGATTTGAACATCCTTCTTGAAAGTTTTTCCTGTAAGAACTGCGTTACAAACGGGTCGTAAGCAAGATTGCCACCTCAGTATAATGTAAAATCCCAAGAGTCATAAATTGTCATTCGGAGACTGTAATTAAAACCCGGAGACCCAAATAGTAAAAAAACTCATATTAGTAAAATTTCGTATATGAAAATAGATATTATTGACTAAAAATGGAATACTTTTTCAAGAATGCATTTATTACCAAATAAGTTTAATTACATACAAAATAAATATAAATATACAGAATTTAGAATGTTGTGTTCATTTTAAATTGATGATGTCATAAAAAGTTTTTTCAGTTTTACCATAAACAAAGAGAGACTTAATAAACTTTTTTTTTATTGAAAACGAATAGAAGCTTAATATTTCTCATAAACTAGTAATTCATCTTAAATCCTATTTTTAAAGCGATACTTTTTGTTAGAAATTGTACAATGGAACAATCATTATTTTTCTTGTTTAATTGAAAATCACTTTTTTACGGAGCAGGAGGTATTCCTAGCAAAATTGGATTTCATAAATTTGTATGAAAAACCAGACTCTCTAGGTCGAAACTGCAGAAGTGGCAACTCTGGTCGTAAGTGATCGTCCGGTCGTAAAAAGAGAAGAGAGAACCAATCACGAAAAATAGCTTCATATGAGTCAAAACGCTACATTTTTTATTGTAGTTAATCTGATGACTCGTTTTTTCGAGTAAACTCGAGAGTTTGATCCAGTTTGTGCGAAGAATTCCATAAACTCGGTAAAAAAAACTGAATTCAGAAAGCAGAGATACTCCCACTTCTGATTTGGGTGAAGGCCTCCTAAGAATACTTTAAAAAGTCGAGAAAACTCAATGAAGTTTCATGAATCATCGATATCTTAGTCGCTTCCCATTATCCTCTGGAAAAGAGAAGAAATAACCGCTAAATTGACTGTAATAGTTGATTGCGGTTACGCCTTAGCAAATTTGTTCAAAGAACACTCGAGCATCACATTCAGAGAAAATCTGACAGAGCTACGCCCACCGATTGAGAAAGTACCTAGGAATGTTTCTCAGTAGAAATTCGACAAATCTTCGATCGCCAATGACTCCAGAGAGCACCCAGATTTAGTTCTTGGACGAAATCTGATTTATTCAGAGAGCACTCAAGAGTCTGATTTCCGTGGAGATCTGAACTTTACTCCCAAAAGAACATATTCAAGTGATAAACGCCAATTTTAATAAAATTTATAGGGTAGATAGCTCTCAAAAAAATATTTCACACGTATTTTTTTATCGGTCATAATCCACGGTAAGAGGGTGAAAACAGCCCCCAAAGTTCGGGGAAAAAAAACGTTGAAATTTAGAAAAAAAGTGATTTTAAGAAAGGTTCACCCTTACAATTACGTGTGTTCCCCAAAACAGCGCAATTTTGTCCTGACAAATTTTCTCATAGGACTATATATAACGAAGATATTCAAGTATTCCCATTCAAAGCATGTATACCATAATTACATTACTGAATCGATGAAATCATTCTTTTCAGCAAAAGAAACATGGGCTGTTAAATCTACTATTTTCTGTTCCTTCTATACAATTAAAATTAAAAAATGTATATTGCCGGCCCTTCAACCGCTGTCCATTGTTGGAAAATATTTCCAACTATGAATCTGAGAGGGTGTAATTATAATTATTAGAGTATTAGGGCCTCAAGGACCTAGATGGTCTAATTAAATATTTATGTGCTATAGAACCTCTGTTATATGAATTAGTTGGAGCAATAAAGCGTTCATATGAGAGAATTATTCATATAATAGAAAAACGTGTCCAATATATAATTTAATTTAATAATCAAGTCAAAATTAAATTGTTGGAAACCCAATTCGAAGTGCGCGGGTTGAACACTCTCGACTGTTCGAGATGCATGCGGCCATGCTTCCGTTCTCCGTGCCGATCGCTGCATTGTGCGTTAATCATCGTTTTGCGACTATCTTTCCTCAGACTAACATTATAGTAGTTCTGGACATGTGTTATATCCCATAACTAACTTAATGATTTATTACAATCATTAAACATAGTGAAACATAAATAAAATGAATACAAACTATATAAAATCAAGAAGGAATAATATTTTTAATCTTTCTTTGTTTTTTAATCTAACATAAGAAATCAAACTTATGGATCCTAAATTCGTTTGACAGCCAAACACACAATTCCTTTAATAAAACTAAGTTTACAGTATTACATTCCTTTTGAGCCTCAAACCATTTTATTTGCATTTGCTTAACATAATTTTTAATATCACGTTTCCGCATTCTTATATTAATGATAGTTGATTTTACAACACCATACTTTTATGCTACATTTGTTACAGACTCCTTATTTTCGATTTTTTTTAATTATTTCACGTGATACTCCAATTGGCAAAACTACGTATTTCTGTCTTGGCGATATTACAATATAACGTTAATAGATTTTGTCCTAAAAAGGCAAGTAATTATCACTCATCGTATACAGTACTGTAGTAGGGACACCGTTCAAATAGTGGAACGTTCAAATAGTGAAGTATTCATATGATGAAGATCACACAATGGGTGTTTATACAAGGTGTTGACGCTATTACTAGCCAGCGATTTTTTTGAAAACTATTATGATTAGAAAAAATAAGAAAGGAAAAAGTTTTATAGTTTTTTATGGTCAATAGGGCAATGTACACCAATCTTGCATATTTACGTTATTTTGCGAGAAATGAAGGTGACCTTCCATTTTTTAAATGGAATGCCGTATATTTTTTTATGTCATATAAAAGTATATGTCAAGACGAGTTTATTCATGTACTATATGATGACCTTCGAGGTCATACAAGTTCGGGAATAAAAGAAGTTGGAATATTTCATAACATTGTATTTACAAATGTTTCTTCCTGTTATGACTAGAGGCTCGTACAACGTAACTGAGTATCTTGTTGTCAGTTAGTATCAGAGTGTTCACATCTGTTTCTATTTCTATTGAGCAATGCCACTTCTACGTCGTAAACTATTTAGTGATGTTCCATGTGAAATAATGTCTCGCTATTTGGTTCAAGAAAAAGTAGATGTAGTACGCATTTATTACGAATGCAATGGCAATAAAAGACGCAGCAGAGTTAGGTATCAAGAAGAATATCCGAATAGAGTACATCCACATGAAAATACATTTGTTTTGGTTGCGAAACGTTTAAAGGAAACAGGATCTTTGCAAAATAAGTGTAATTATCGGAAATCTCTTATTTCTAATGATAAAAAGCTGGATGTTCTTTTACACTTTGAAGAAAATCCGAAAACTTCAATAAGAAAAGTAGCTTCTGCAAATAGTATTTCAGTGGGATCCGTTCATAAAACTTTAAAAGCACATAAGTACAAGCCTTTTAAATACTGTACAGTACAAGGATTACGAGAAAGTGATTTTCAGCGACGGATAGAATTTTGTAATTGGTTTCTTATAAATAATAGAGACGACAATAATTTTCATAAAAAAATTCTTAGGACTGACGAATCAAGTTTCGACAATAATATGATGGACAACATGCATAATGCACACATAATATGGTGTACTGAAAACTCAAGAATAAGAAGAGAAACTAACTTCCAAATATAATTTCGTATAAATGTGTGGTGCGGCATAATTGATAATGTGTTACTAGGACCATATTTTTATAGTGATACATTAAATGGAAATAAATACTTAGAATTTCTGAATACGCAATTTGAAAACTATTGGGAAGAACTGCCATTGTCCGTTACACGAGATATGTATTCTCAACATGATGGAGCACCAACACATAATTGCAAAATTGTCAAAAATTATCTAAACAATAAGTTTGGAAGTAAATGGATAGGCACATACGGACCTTTAAAATGGCCCCTAAGATTACCAGATCAGACACCTTTAGATTTCTTTTTATGGGGAACTCTTAAAAATATTGTTTACGATACAGCTCCCATAGATATAAACGATCTAAAAACTAAAATACAACAGACATGTGCATCGATACCTCATACAACAATAGCGGCAGCAACGTAGAAGTGAAGTGTGTATTCGTGGACAAGGAAATCATATTGAACATCTTTTGTAATCTTACTAATACAGAGTTCTAATAAACACAGTGTTAAGAAATATTCAAACTCCTTTTATTCCCGATCTTCTATGACCTCGAAAGTCATCATATAGTACATGAATGAACTCGTCTTGACACATACTTTTATATGACATAAAAAAATATATGGCATTCCATTTAAAAAATGGAAGGTCACCTTCATTTCTCGCAAAATAATGTAAATTTGCGAAATTGATGTACATTGTCCTATTGACGATAAAAACTATAGAATTTCTTCCTTTCTCATTTTTTCTAATCACAATAGTTTTCGAAAAAATCGCTGGCTAGTAATAGCGTGAACACCCTGTATAATGGAGTTTCTACTGTAAGATAATATGTGAACCGTCCGTAGGCCAAGGTGATGAACTCCACTTCTTGAATTTTTTTAAAATTTTGGTGCCAAAGCATTGGATTGAAGCTTAACGTTTTATTGTTAAAATAAATTTGCTTAACCATTGGGCTTATAATTACGAAATGAGAAAAATATTATTGGTCATTGAATAACAAACATTTTATAAAAATAATAATGCATATTCCAAGAATATATTATTCAATGCATTTTATATGTCGTTAGATAATAGCTGCATCTGTAATAACACATTCCACAGTGTTCATTTCAATGTCAATCTTAAAGGAAATGTTTAAAAAGACTGAGCTTTTATTTGATCAATTTCCATACTTTTGTCTTCCCATGTGCGCTCAAGTTAGCCGGTGATTCGAAATCGAAGCAAACTTTGCGATTTGCTGACACTCGTACTGACACTCGTACTAGATCCGTAGAAAACCCATAGCTCGCAAGTTTATAGACAGCTTTGTGTAAAACCATATTAGAAGCAAACGAATGTTATGTTAAAAATCTGCCAGGAAAACACGATACCGGTTTTGCTAACCTTGCTTTAGCGACGCTTGTCCATAACTTTGTATGTTCACTCGAAACAATCGTCTCGTCACGGAGGCACTACGCTCATATGAAGCATCGAAGCGGTAGGACGTTATCATGAGCTCCGCAAATTCTAAAAAAATTAGCAAAGAATATTCTACAACTACCCCATTAATGCAGCAAAATAGTGATGGTCAATCACCCTCAATAATGCTCCAGACCCAGACAGAAAGGGCTTTATTAGCTTAAAATTCCTATATCTGGACACAGACAGGAACTGCCTATACAAACACAAATCTAGACAAACACATAAAGGTGCTAAAGGATAAAGGGAGTAGTAACCGTAACCCAAATATATAACGCGATTGTAAGAATACAATACTTCCCTATCCAGTGAAAATACGCAAAACTCATACTTGTTGCAAAATCGGGCAAACCACTTAACGAATTGACATTCTATAGACCGATTGTACTCCTTGTACTTTTTATACTATTTGAGAACCTACTACTAAACTAGATAACACCCTTTTTAAAAGAGAATAATATCATAACATAACAGCAGTCCAGCTTCAAGGAAGAACACTCCACGATTCAACAAATTCACCGTGTAATAAACATAGTTGGGAAAAGCTTAGATAAACGTAAGATATACTCATCAGCGTTTGTGGACATAAGCCAAGCTTTTGATAAAATATGGCACACGAGACTGCTGTACAAAATAAAACTTGCTTTTTCGGATAACTTTTATTTATTATTGAAATCTTATTCAAATGAAAAATACTTCTACGTAAGCACAAATGAAAGAGAATCAGAACACTGTTCTACAGAAGCAGGAGTCCCATAAGGAAGTGCACTAATGTAAGTCCGGTTTTGTGCCAGTTATTCACACCTGACCTTCCTTGTGGTGTAAACGGTACTATAGCTACATACGCTGACGACATAGCTTCTTGGCTTCGCACAAAAACCCTATTAATGCAACAAACCTATTACAAGCAGCTTTGGACGAAATAGCAACTTGGGCGAAAAAGTGGAAAATGAAAATAAATTCCAACAAACCTACGCATGTAACCTGCACGACCAGACATGTTACGATTCCAGAAGTGAAATTAAATAATGCCACACGAAACACAAAGAATCACGTGAAATACTTAGGCATGTATGTAGATAAAAGATTCACATGGAAACATCACGTAACAACAAAAAGAAAACGAGCGGTCCTAAAAATGAAAAAGTTCTATTGGATCCTTGAATGGAACTCTCTATTAACTTTACAAAATAAACTTCATCTGTACAAGGTTGCTATTATCCCGATTTGGTCATATGGGATTCAACTGTGGAGTTGTGCTACAAAATCAAACATCAATATTATACAGAAAATACAAAATATGGCCCCTACAATAACAGCATCAGTCTCATGGTATATTAGCAATGAAGCGTTACATAACGATCTCCGAGTGAAACATGTACGCGAACAAGTATAATAATTTGCTACATTCCATAAACAGAAGCTAGTGTAAGCATTTAAAATTGTTGTAAAAGGTATTAAGGAATACGCTTTTCCATTTTCATTCCATTACTTATATAATGAACGTAAATTTACTTTTGATTAATTATAAGTATTAATAATTAAGTTATAGCATAAGAGTAAAGGAATGTACTTGATTCAGAAAGAGAAAGATAGAGCCGGAAAGGGAAAGGAACACGCATGTACTCATTACCCATCTAATTAACGAATCACGGACCCTTACGCACCAACCTCGCAGCTTAATTCGTTGAGCGCAACAGCAATGCAACGTACACAATTTCGAACTAGGCCCACTCTAGTCTCCTCCGAGAATGGAAAGTTGCGACACTCTTCGACGTACAATCGCGAGGTGCGTGTCAAGCGGTCCGTGGGGTGTTTCAGACAGAGTTTGTTCGCGCTTGTGAATAACCTTAGCAAGTTAGGGAAAAAGACTCAATCTTCACGTATAAAAATCATATTGTGAGAAAAGTCGAAATAAATAGGCGCCGAGACAGGTCATGTGTTTTATGTCGGCGCGCTCCCCCTTTTTAAGGGAAGTTCTGCCCGAGTAGCAGGTTAAGAAAAGGCCACACTGGCATGGGCGTCCTCACGACTAGAGTTTTGGGCAACACTCTTGCTTTAGCAGTCGACGTGACGCATTGTATCGAGTAGAATACAGATTCACTATTTTAAAACGCTCACTTATCATCATTTATTTACCGCTTGTCATTCTAATCCTGATTTTCCTTGCAATATTTATTAATATTTTGTATTATTCTAAATTTAATTTGGTTCTATTGTTATTGAACGCATCCATATAGTTTCTTTATTTAATCAGTTTAATATAGTTAGCTTAAATCAACTCAGTGCAGTATAGTAAAGGGGTGCGCGTGTGTTTCTTCCTCTTTCCACAGGCTTTGGCAACATCGCAGAAAGTCGAGGCTTGAGCGAAAATTATATATATGTATATACATTCAATTTTGGAAATAGATCAAAGAACATATCATTTGGGTAAGTCCTTTTCCTTTACTCTTCCAGCGTATTTTAAAATGTATAAACATTATTGGCAAATAATTTCCAGTAGTTACTAATTAACTGTGAGATTTCCCTCACTGGAAATTATTCTATTTGATTGTGCTTACAATCTGCATTGTTTTCCGAGACCATAACATCTAAATTGTAATTAACTATATTAGCATTCTGTAATATATTCAACCAGCAACATTTTCTTTTGGTATAATATATTTTAGTCAGCTACAATTTTCCTCTTTTTTTTTATTCGCCCTATTTAACTAACTTCCTTTTTATTAATTATTAAACGCTTTGGTGAAGGGGCCCGTACGGGACTAGAGTATCCACGAACCCGAAAACATTTTAACACTGTTCTTGTACGTCAGTACGTTGACGTAGGCGCGTCTCATTAATACATTTTGCTCGACCACACTCACACTACCATTTACACAGTCCCACATTTATACACACTCAAATAGAGCAGACACTCGCACCACACGTGCAGGTACGTCCAACGTAACAATAGTAATGATAATAGTGCTTAGATTCAAATACTTCCATGGGCCACCGTATGTAGATAGATTGAAAAACAACGAGATGTCGCATCGCGGTTTTCATATTATCCAGATTTGTTCGAACAGCATCGACATAGGGTACATTGTCGCGTGAGAGATGATGTAGCTTCGTATCGATCTTGGTGGCGGTACGTGTGTCCCCAAAGAATTGATATTTGGATGTCGGAAACGAACCATCGCTACAAGAAGTGGGACAAAAAAATACCGAAACCAGAGTATCTTCTGAGTATCCAATATGTCTGTCGTCGACTTCGATTTTTCTCTCAGATGTGGGCCATGAAGGTTATTACACTGCTGATGTTCTATAACCGACTCCGGTATGTACCTGCTGTCTCTGCTGAAGAGAAGCGATTATTACATCTTATCGCTTCTCTCAGGAAATTTTCACGAATACCCTGTTGACTTGACAATCTTTGCAGCATTTTTTACTCGGTCAGATATTATTAGATTGTGCAATATAAAACATCAGATTTTACACGGAAAGGTGATAATGTACTTTTAAGTTAAAATAAATATTTTATTCGTCAAAATAGACACCACCTAATAGTACGACCTTTCACCAATACGATTTTAAAAATATCTCCTTCCAAGAATATATAATGCTTTCGCCGATCTTTAATTATTAATAGTTGAAATTAAATACAATTTTCATATTCGCTATTGTCTTATTTTAAGTTATACAATATCACTCCACAATTTTTCTCAAGGGTAGTCGAACAGCCTGAAAATATTGTAAAATACGTATACACTGTGTGAAATACAAATCCCTTCTTAGAATTGTTATTTATGACAATTGTTTATATTAGTCGTTAACAACGCTATAAAACTCAAGGTTGAGTTGAGTTGAAATTTTCTATATAATTTGACATACTTTACGTACTTTCTATCTGTAAATAATTTCATTGTGGAACAATGTACTTCATCGATAAAAGAGGATATGTGTATGTGTGTGAGTATGTATGTTTGTTATTATTGTGAATGGGACTTAAGGTATGAAAGAGCATGAGTGAAAGGCCATCTATGGTGTGTATGATCGATGATCGAGGGGCGAGTGGAAGAATGAGAGACGCGTGACTGCGACGGATATTGCATACATGTTTATATTTTATATTTCATAATAAATATTATTAAAGGCAAATGTGTCGTTTGTGTATAAAATCGCCTGACTCCCACATATGTTACTAACTGTTTGATTTCGTATAATAGAATATATGTGCCAATAACTGTTATTTAATTTATTTTACTCAATAAACAAATAATTTATAAGAAATCGTGTACGAAAAATTGAATATGTGGACTTTAATTTATGTAACAACAAGGAGGCAGTGCATATTTGTGTGTACCTAATGTTCAACCTTTCCATTTCTAACGCCGGCTGTAGTCGGTACCTACTCATGTAATGATTAATTGGTACTATCTGAACAGCGTCTACAATGATCGTCGTGATTGTACACATATGTTTAATCACATGTCAAATATGTCTCACATAAGTCATCATATATACAGTGTGAGTCATTTAAGACTGGTAGTCAAAATATTTGCGAAGCTGTTGATTCCATAAAAAAGGGCATCAGACAGAATTTAAATGGTTTCGAAGGAGTCATTATATCGCGTAATTAGTATTTTTGTGAATGCATTTATAGAAGACATACGAAAACCAAATTTGTGTTTTTAAATGGAACTACATATTTTTTATTGTACCATCATTTGCATTTCTCCTTCATGCACTTTTTACATTCCTAATATGTGTTTTCTTCGACACAAAATAAGTGTTCCATATTTCCGCCTACTCTACTTCCTGTATCCAATAAATCGTCTGATTATTTATGCGTATTGATTAGCATAATAAGTTTCGTCAATTCATATGCTTGCAGCAACAGTAACGAAGTATCACATATCAAGGCGAAGCCGCATACTTTGTACTCGAGAATGCCAATTCTAAATTGAACGATCACAATTGATATGCCAGTCGAATGTTCCCAATTGCATTTGTTTATATTAGTAGAAGCAAGCATTTTTATTTTTAGCTGCACTACTAATATCATACGCCACCTTTCTCGATATGTACTCTCATCGTTGCTTCAGTATAAATAGTTGCATCGGGTAGATTTTGCCGCGACACTCACCTCGGCGCTTTCCTATAGTAATTATAGCCTGAATGAAGTTACACACTAAGTTTAAAGTGGCAGTTATTGACACATAAGTGTACCACGTGTAACTGTTTCATACGTTTATTTCAGAAGTTGAAAACAGTTATAATATCAGTTTCGATTCTTAAAACAATTATGAAAAATCTTTATATTGAATAAGTATTATAAAGAACCGAATTTCTTAGTACATCAATTTCAGTTTTGGTTCCTGAAAAACGTTAGAATCGATATATTATGCATACAAATATACTTAAACTAATTTACAATTGCAATATTTAATATAGGGGTTTGTTCAATTATGATCTAGTGTTTAAATATGGACTACTTGAAGTGTAAAACTCATTAAGCTGCCCTGTATTAGGATAGTACAAAATTACGATAGATAAACAAATGAAGTTATACAGAAGAAATAGCAACCATCATTTGTTATATTATCTTTTGAAGTAAGAATTAATTCGCTAAGAGTAATTATATATTGCTGACATTAAGAACGTTTTTACTTACTTTATCTTTTATTTTTTTAATTTTTCTATATTTTAAAATATTTTGTGAGTAACCCATATTTGGTTAACACTTTCAAAAATGAAAATTTTCACTTTTACTTTAAATTTTTAATTTGTAGCAAATATTACTTCTGTTCAACGTATTTCAATTATACATCAGAAAGCTAACATGTTATAGGTATACATTAATATCTAAAGGTTCAAGTGTCTTCAACAGGTTCGACAATAAACGATAAAATAACGGTGGCAGCCAATATTTGGTCCACCTCCTCTAATTTCAGTTACGAAAAGGTCGATACAAGCATTCCAAAAGCATCTCAGAATCGATATAGAGTCCAAAAAATAACAGTTATGGAACAAATATAATATCGGTCCCGACACATCTGAAGAACAAGAACCCAAACCGATATACTATCAATTATTTCGATTTTTCATTACAATTATTTATAATAAAAATTCTTTATAACTCTTTCAGACAGAACCTTTATATAACAGTTTGAAACAATTATTTTCAGAACCTTTTGTAGCCCCAATTTATTTAGGCCTATCTATGATTTTTTAATAAAAATATTAATACTTAAAAAAACTGTACGTAATCATACGATACAGATAACTTTTTGTTAATGTTAGAACCTTTTCACATTGTCCGGTTTTCGCTGCCCGGTTTTGATCATCTAGTTGAAAATAAATATTGCAATCTGTAAGAGCTAGAGGCACGAGTGTTGGGACAATAGATTGTCGAAGAGTAGCGATGGCGTTGGCCAGGGCCGCCTTCAGCAACCCTGCCATAAAGCAAGGAGAAGAGTCCCAACACTCGTAGCCTGCGTGACACTCGAGGGCTGTCGCTGAGGCCGCGCGAGACCTGGCCACTTCCATTCCCCTCGCAAGGGTGACGTAAGTCAGTCCCAAGCTTGGGACAGCGTGGGGCTTTTTCCCAAGAAGAGAGGGAACGGACGCCCTGTTTTTAAGGACGGGGAAACAGAGCGAGGGCAGACATTCCTTTTGCTGTACGGAGAGAAGCGCTGACGGCGAAGCGCGCGGTAATAAAGTATTTGTTTTCCCGAACTGTCTAAGTAATTGCGGTCCCTATCCTTACAAATCCTTGTTCTTCTAATTCAAAACAACGACAGCAGGTATATAACATTTCACATATTCTCGAAAACCGGACGGTGAAATCCGGATAATATAAAAAGGTTCTTGTTATTACAGAAACAAAAACAGTAGCAAAAACCAGGAGTCCTATCTATTATAACCAAAATGAAAAAAAAATTGTAGGAGAGCAATTATTTTCTTGCCTAAAATATTTTTGGTTCCAAGCAACGATTATAAGTTACAGAAATCTTTTTCATTGCCAATAATCATTTTGGATGAGAGAAATTTATTTCGGTTACTCATTCATCAGTTATTGACGACAGAAATTCCATTTCGGTAACTTTTAACAGTTATTAATGTAAAAAACTTATTTCAGTTGTGCATACTAGTTATTGATATAAAAAAACTCTATTTCGATTATTCTTGACATGTAGTTATCAAGGAGGAAAATTCATTTTGGCAGCGCGTAACAATTATCCATAAAAGAAATTCTATTTCGATCACACCTAATAATTATCGACGACGAAAATCTTATTGTGGTTGCATACGACTATGAAAATTTTAGACTTTGTAATCTATGTTTTACCACTGCGGTTAGTACGTACTACCTTCAATTCAAATTGCTCACAACCAAATATCAAATTCAAATGAAAGATTTTGCAGTATTCTGATAATAATGAATTCCAAAAAGCTGCGTGTTTGAAGAAAAATGATATTTATAAGCTTTCTTTAAATTAAAATCATGAAATTCAATTCAATTTAAGTAAAAATACGTTTTATAGAGATAACTTGCCCTGTATATGTAAGAAACGCTGTTTTATTGTGGATTCGAAAAATTATTGTGGTCCAGAATACAAAACAATACAATGTTACACTATTATAGGCGACAGAAATACAATTTCTTTTGTGAATAATGATCAAGAGCAATTGAAATAAATTTGTCTAGCTGATAATTATTAAGATCGGCCGAAATAGAATTTCTTTCGTTCATGACTGTTACGAGTAATCAAAATAAATATTCCTCGTTGTGACCAGAACAGAATATCCACCAGTTCGCTTCAAACCATCGATGAGCACGGTCGTGTTGATAAACAGTCCGGAGCAAGTTCTACGTATATATTCTGTGTATCCTACGTATACTGTGTACTCTACCTCTAGAACCTTTTATTGACCACTATTTAATAGAAATCGGAGTTTAACAGTGTCTAGTGAATATTCAAGGGATTTTCCCTTCAGCTTACCAAACTGCAAGCCCCTCCACAATACTCTATTGACTACAGTAGAGTACTTGATAACCTAGTATCCAACGACATGCAACCATTAGGAAACAATATCCCACCGAAAGGACAAGAAATCAGCTACGCTAAGGCCACGAAAAATCAAAGTTTCCCCAAGGAGGACCAGGCGATAGTTATAGATGCTCTTGAGGGACATCCAATAAGCGAATATGTTAAAGAAATAGCAAAACTGACTAATCCGATTAATATAAGATTTATATCAAGAGTCTCTAATAATAGAATTTGTATATACTTGTCTACCAAAGAAATTGCTGCTGAATTAGCCGATAAATCTATATTTATAGGAAATGCCAAACTTATAGCAAGGCCATTGATCTCTAGAGCCAAACGTGTAATCTTATCAAATGTATGCCCAGTTATCCCTCACGAGAAACTAGAAGAAATTTTCAAGGATCTACAAGTCAGACTTGAATCAAATTTCTCGTACATCAAAGCCGGTATAAATAATCCCGGGTTTATTCATATAGTAAGCTTCCATCGTCAAGTATTCGTCCACCCCGAAGATTTTAATAAATTATCAGAAAATATCCAAATTAATTTCGAGGGAACTAACTACTGGGTGTTTATATCATCGGACTCTCCCGCCTGTTTTATATGTAAAAAGGAAGGACACTTCGCTAAATTATGTCCACTTAACACTACCACAACCACTAATGCAAATACATCCGTACCAAAAACCTCAGAAGCACTGAATACGACTACAATCACTGGTACAAAAAGCAAACGTAATATCAGAGTTTTAACTAATACTCCTGTTGAATTACTATCACAGGACCTGGAAGACCCTTGCTACTCCCATGTAACAGATCTTGAAGCAAGAAACAAGAGACCACTTTCAACCTCAACCGAATCAACTGCAAACTATGATATGGATTTTTCTGACTCTGAAGGTAGTGTGGACTCCCTCTTCCTTCCAGAATCCAATTGAGAAAGAAACATTAAAGATAAAACTTCACATAGAAAAAATGCCAAAAAACCGAAAACATCCACTCAGTTGACAATCAAAGAAAATATAGATGAGTTTCTCGCTCCGATAGAAACTCAAATGATAACAGAGCAAGATAATTACCCAATATCTTATTCCCAATTCAAAAACTTCATTGGTCAAGTAATTTCTAACCCACTAGCAGCGGAAATCGCCTACGTCTGTACGGATAATCCAAAAAACCTTTAAAAAATGGTGCGAAGATTATATCCCCTTCTCAGTCACAGAAGCATTAAGAATCAATTCTCTAGAATAATTAAAAAAATAGAACAAAAAATAGAAGAAGCCTCAACCAACGATAAATTGAAAACAATCAAACCTTACCCTGTTAAAGCAAATATTCCAACAAATCTTTCCAAACTAGATACCGATGAGTAAACAAATAATTCAATGAAACGTTAACGGGTTTTACAGCAGATATGTCAACATTAAAAGAATTATCTCTGATAAATCCTCTGATTTAATGTGTCTACAAGAAACCCATTTTAAACAGGATCATTGTGCTGAGCTTAGGGGATACAGCCAGGTATGGAAAAATAGACAAAATCCCTTAAACGCAAGTGGAGGAGTAACCATATACATAAAGAACTCCATCCCCTACAGAGAAATTCAACTAAACACGAAAATAGAATCGGTCGCGTCAATATGTTACCTACCAACAAAAATATGTGTATGCAACATATATCTCCCCAGCTATTCATTTTCACTGGACGAAATTGAAAAAATCATTAAACAACTTCCCAAGCCATACTTAATTGTAGGTGACTTTAAGAGCCAAAATACGATGTGGGGGTGCAAAAGTACAGACACAAGAGGCAAAGCCTTTGAACAAGCAATTTGCAAGCATGATACGATACTAATAAATAATGATAGAAATACTCATTTTATACAAGCTACAGGCGAGGAAAATACTATCGATCTATCTCTTGCCTCACCCCAAATTGCAGACAATTTCATATGAGAAGTGGCTGATGAAATCTATGACAGTGATCACTACCCTATAGTAATTTCTATTCCCTTCATATACTGCATCAAAAGTGAACAACCTCCCAAGTGGAACTACAAAAAAGCCAACTGGGACAGGTTTAAACAAGGAATACAGGAAAACATCAAAAATCGAGAAACCATGTATCGAAAATAAAGAAAAAATCGATGACCTGTTACATAATTTTGTCGAAATAATACACCAAAGTGCTGACAAATCTATTCCTGTAATGAAAGTCAAACACAAAAATTAAGTTCCATGGTGGAACCCGAAATGTGAAGAAGCCCCCCAGGGCCAGTAAGCATGCTTTCAATGTCTACAAGAGGCACAAAACCTATATAAGCAAAACAAATTATAATAAGGCGAAAACTATCTGTAGGAGAGTATTCAGAGAAAGCTGTTGCACCCGATGCACCGCAGACCTTCGGGTTGACTTCGTGGGGTTGTAAGGCTCGTTACGCGTTTCGCGAGGATGTTCTTGAGCGCTGGCTGTTGTGAACTTAATCACTCCAGCCTCGTTGAAATTTGTGGAAAAGGTGACGTGCACAGTGGTGTAGAGGTCGGTGTTGCACGTGGTGTGTTTGGTAGGTGTTCTGTCTGATGTGGTGGTAGGTGTTGCACTTGGAAGATTTTACCAGAATCCTCGTCTGTGGTGTGTGTTTGTGTTTATATCAGTTTCGGTGTTTTCTGATTGGTTGAATCTATGGTGTGAGTGGTGGTTCATGATTTTTCTAATTGGTTGGTTATTTTTGAGGAGTGTGTTGGTGAGTGTCTTTTCGGGGGTAGTGTCGAGTAGGAGCGGGAGGCCTTAGAATATTTCGATGATCAGTACGACCATCGCCTAACGGTAACTTTATGGTCGGTTTTTCCGCGACTGACACATCTGATGTCCGGGTGGTCGCGGCTTGATGACCCTTGCAATAAACCAAAATTTCTAGAAATTTTGGTCTTATGGCTCGGTAACAGAATTATGAATATAAACTTTACTGTTGCCTTCGCCCGTGAAGCAACAAAAGCCAAAGGAAGTCATAGATTGAATTTACATCTCAAATGGATCAGCACACCCCCTTACTAGAAATATATAACAGGTTAAGGCGGATTAATAGGAAAAAATCTCCAAATGTGATAACTACCCTAACCAATATCAACGGTGACATTATTCATCAACCTGCTGACATTTGCTGCTAATTCTTGCGATTCCAACTATGATCGAGAATTCTTAAAAAATAAAAAGAGTCTACCGGGAATCAACCCTGAACCCAGCGAAATAGATGAACACGACAACCCAAAAAGCGAAAGTATGAATGGCGAAATCACTATTAAGGAAATCATCGACACTATAAACCAATGTAAAAATTCCTCTCCAGGGCGAGACAGAATCCTGAACCTAATTCTAAAAAATCTACCTCTTCTTGGTTTACAATATTTTCACAAACTCATAAACACAATTTCGACAGGAAGAGTTTTCCCGAAGCAATGGATTGAAGCAATAGTCATACGTTTACCTAAACCGGGGAAAGACAGGAACTCGTCCCAGGCTCAAAGCCCATCTGGAAATCATTAATATCCTAACCTCCGAGCAAAGCGGATTTAGACAAGGAAGATCATCCACTGATCACTTAATTAAGCTTGAGTCCCATATCCTCGATGTACTTGCAAAATCCTGCACTCAATCATTGTCAGTTTAGATATTGAAAAAGCGTATGAAATGATCTGGAAGGAACAAGTCAGAAATATTTTGGTCCAAAATAACATAAGGGGCAGAGTTACTAAGTTCATACACAATTTCCTGAAAAACAGATACATTCGAGTAAGAGTAAATAGCAAGGCCCCCCCCCCCCCCCCCCGTAGAGACCAAAAACGGTATACCTCAGGGATCGGTGCTCAGCGTGACTCTGTTTTTGTTAGCGATCAATGACATCGTAAAAAACATCGAAGCATCCGTCAAGTTTGGACTATTTGCGGACGACTTTTCAATTTTCTGTAGCGGGCAAAATACGCTAATTACCCAATCACTGCTACAAACCAGTCTCGAGAAGCTATATAAATGGTCAACTAAAACAGGGTTCAAATTTTCCTACAACAAATCGGAATTCATGATATAAAAAAAAAAGAAAAGAATTCGCTCAGATCAAACTCCATATAAATCACAAACCCATAAACGAAGTCAAAGAAATTAAAATATTAGGTGTAACATTCGATCGAAAAATGACATGGACCTCTCACATCACCAAACTCAAAGCTGACTGTACAAAAAGATTAAATATCATTAAAATAATAGCGGCAAAAAATTGGGGGGCCGACGGTAAAGTTCTTATAAACACCTACAAATCGCTAGTGTTGCCCTAATTAGATTACTGCTCAATAATATACGGAGCAAGTAACAAGTACGAAATGTTAAATACAATCCATAACCAAGGTATGAGGATAGCATTGGGAGCATTCCATACGAGCCCATCGTCTAGCTTACTGGCAGAAGCGAATTTAATGCTCCTCGAATACCGTAGAATGAAATTGGCCAGCAACTACATATGTAAAATAACAGCCTCTTCCAACAATCCGAGACAAAACGACTTATTAAACCTCAAATCGAAAGCAATATACAACCATGTAAGGAAAAACCACTGCCCGTTGATAATCAGGCTGGAGAAGTATTTTAATGACACAAACCTACAGTTTCCTCCCATCAGGAAAACACCTATCCAACTTCCTCCTCAAACAATCAATGCACTAAATAGAAACCAGAGATCGGAATACCATGCAAGGAGTACGATACATACCTACACCGAAGAAAAAAACAAACAATCAATTAATGGTATTCTCATCTATAACAACTTACGAACAAGGTACATCTTTCCGCAACATTTCTCTAAGAAATCCTCCACTATTCTATCTATCATACTCACTATCGAAAATCTTGTCCCTAATTCAGACTCTCATATCCAAATAACCATACAGTATCCCAATTTACTTGACGACATAAGTAACCCTTACAACTCTAAGTCTCTAATCAATTATCTCCAACACGTTCTACAAAAAAACCGATACCTAACTATCTGTGAGGAAAAGCTCTCCCTTAAAAGACTGGCGGAAATGCCTTACGAGAGAGAAATAAACGTCGAATTGCATAAAGCAGCAACACTCGTCGAAGACGCTATAAAATTAATATCAAGTAACATTCTAACCAAATGGGACCAAGCATGGAAGAGCTCTTTTGAAACCAAACTCCATTCAGTACAAGACAACGTTTCCCCAAAAAACCCGGCCCTCTCTTTATCTAGACAGGAAAAAGTTGTCCTAACCAGATTAAGGATCGGTGCTATTTCAATATCGAATCAAACCAACTTAACCTTGCATTGTTAGAGCGACAGAGGTATCGATGAAATAAATATTTTTGTGACATAAAAATTAATTTTTCTTCGATTTACTTTTTATTATACACGCGAGTAATCATGTGCAATAAATCACTTTTTTATTTCTGTTGAAATAGAGCTCTTCTAACAGTTGAAAAGTCTAATTTTTTGAAATTATACTCTTACGATATTAATTCGAAGTTTACGTAAACTACGAAGCTACAGTACTTTTTATGGCTATAGACGCTTAGCCGAACCCTACCTACAGTAACTCGTTAAAAAAAAGTATAAGGTAGGTATTACAAAATCCTATATGTATTTTTCCATCGTGCAACTAGTATCAGTCTCTTTTTATCTAAAATTGGATTTTTGCAATAGTTGTTAACATTACATCGTTTAATTTTTAAGTTCACGTGATCACAAATCCATGGAGTGAGTGAAATCTCCCTCAATTATGTATAAATTCCTCAAATAAATTATAGCATTATAGAAAATAAATCCAAAGCATGCTTCTGATTGTAAAATGGTTCGAAAATGATGAACTATTTCTTACATTTCAGTCGGTTCTGTTTAACAATTTAAAATTATTTATAAAATTTCTTTATTGGCATAAAAAAGGAATAAGGAGCTACCGGAAAATTAAAAAAAAGTGGTCGTCCGTCTAGCTTTTGAATGAGAAGTATGGATGAGAATATTCTAACATTCATTTAAAATCTAAAGCAATACCTTCAGGACTTAATAAGAAAGTAATGTACAGTTACTCACTTTAATATTCGGACACTATAATACTTTTAAATATAATGCTTTATATCTTCCTGAATTATTAAAATATTTATTCACTAGTTTTTTACCATGTTAACTTATTTATTATAGACAACAGAAACATAACAAATTATTTTGTAATTGTAACATGTCATTACGTAATGAAGGATAAACAAAACGATGTCTATTTTACGCGTTACAAAATTATTCGGACACAATAAGCGATTAATTCTAAGAAGCGATCTAATCCGATGTTTACGTCTAAAATGTAAACATAACAGTAGCGTTACTGTCCTCCGTTAGTCTAATTCAGTCTAAGTCAGGAAATTGAGCAAAACATCAAATACTCAAAATGCCACGAAGAGGAAAAAACACAAGTTTCGATAAACGGCAACTCGTGATATTTAATTACGAAAAAGGCAAAAGCTATCGTCAAATAGCAAATTTATTGGACATGAAGAAAAGTACTGTAGCAGATATTGTTACACGGTACAAAAAAGAAGATCGCATTGAATTGAAACCTCAAAAAGGACGTCCACGCCTTCTCGATTCCAGAAATAGGAGGATAAGTATAAGGAAAATTAAGGAAAATCCACAATTAAGTGCACCGCAATTAACGTCGGAATTATACCAGGAAACTGGAAAAAATGCAAACCCACAGACTGTTCGACGGGCACTTAAAGAAAGTGGTTACAATGGACGAATTGCACGAAGGAAGCCGTATGTGAATAAAATAAACAGGAGAAAGCGATTAAACTTCGCAAAAGAATATCTTTCAAAGGAAGAAGAATGGTGGCTGGACGTAATTTCTGCTGATGAGAGTAAATACAACGTTTTTGGTTCAGATGGAACGGGTATAGTGTGCAGAAGAATCAACGAAGAATGGAAACCAAAAAATCTAAGACCAACCGTAAAGCACGGAGCAGGAAGTGTGATAGTGTGGGACTGCATATCAAGCGTTGGAGTTGGCCAATTAGTGTTTATTGACGAAATCCTAGATAAAAATAAATATTTAGAGATTCCGAAGAAAAACTTATTAAAAAGTGCTGAGAAAATGGGAATCCGCAATCGTTTTAAGTTTTATCAAGACAATGACCCTAAGCACAAATCGCGAATTGTGCAGGAGTACTTATTATATAATTGTCCAAAAGTGCTGCATCCACCTCCCCAGTCTCCAGACCTTAACCCCATCGAGAATTTGTGGGATGAATTAGAGTGAAAAATACGGAATACCCCAATACACTCAAAAACAGAATTAAAAATTCGACTGCAAGAAGAATGGAACAATATTAATAGTGAATATTTAGAAAAAATCATTTCAAACATGCCGAAGTGTTTAAGACAAGTTATTCATCATAAGGGATATCCAACAAAATACTGAATTTTTGTTTAATCTTAGGTAAAATGTATGTACATAATGTAAATTTTTGTAGTGCCCGAATATTTTTGTAACGCGTAAAATAGACATCGTTTTGTTTATCCTCCACTACGTAATGACATGTTGCAATTACAAAATAATTTTTTATGTTTCTGTTGTCTATAATAAATAAGTTAACATGGTAAAAAACTAGTGAATAAATATTTTAATAATTCAGGAAGATATAAAGCATTATATTTAAAAGTATTATAGTGTCCGAATATTAAAGTGAGTAACTGTATATTTCAAAATGGTGTATTTTTAAAGAAAAAGTTTAAAAAATCAGTATAATAGTTCATACTTTTGTTAACGTTATGGAGAAACTAATTATTCAATTAAACATTCTGTAAATGCAACTGAAGATAACTTTATTGGGACATTTTTTCAAAATTTAACATAAATAGAATGACAATTAACTGAATTATCGCAGCATCCATTTATAAAGTATCATTTTGAGAAAAACGTGTTAAAGCTTTAAAACAAATCAGTTATGTAATAATATTTACATATTCTTATCTTACCAGAGAATATCTATTTCAGGAATCTAAGATAAACTTTCTGAAGCAATATTATTATGATTATCATCTTTCTTTATATTACGTTTCTTATACAACTCAATATGTACTATGCATTGCTGTTTTCCGTTTTTGCTTATCAGAAAAATACGAAGCGTCTTCTAAACCGATTTACGGATGCCTATGGTTTACTTTAAATTCGAAGAACCTTCATTACAATATAAACAAACACAACACGCGATAAAAGCTGTTCGGGCATGAAAAATGTGTGATGTTAGAATCATCATGGTTTTACTTTAAAGATCGTCGCTCACTTATCAGCGCAACACAAACATGACATCAGATCGACATCGATACTTTCACACCTATTTCTCAAGTATCAGAAATAGTGGATCATTCTATTTTAATTTTATTATATGAGATTTATATTTTATTTCTAATGCATGATCATTATGTAAACAGCATGTTGTTGTCGCTTAATCAGCGAAATATTCGCTTTATTAACGAGGCGATGGGGAAAAATGTCGGTGTTGTGCTGCTGTCGTTAGGTGAACGCACTTTTTTTCTATTAAAATATACCTAATCTTGTAGATTTGTCGATGACAGTTTGATGATGTTAATGCGTTGTGCACGATTAAAAGTCTTTCGTTTGAAATGTCTTCGATTGATGTTTGATTATTTTGTAACGTTTATACTGCTTCTCAGTGTATAAAAGCTACTTGAATCATTTACAATGCTTCTTCACCACTTCTTCCAAATTTATAACAAAATTTTATGCATTTTTTCTAATAACTCATATAGAAAATAGTGTTGAATGCAGAATATGTATCTACAAAACCGTAATAACTCGAATAATAAGAGAGTTAGTATGTCGAATCTTAGGAGGTTCATGACAAAGTATCTTGTGTTGCACCACCTTGTGTTTTACGAATGATGTACTTGAACATTTATCTGGCCTTATATTACATGTTTCGTATAACGGATGTTAAAAAACATGAGACTTTCACAGGCTGGATTCTACATAATAAGATAAATAAGGCTTATTTTTCAACTTATAAGTAATTTAATTTTTGATAAAATATACAGCGGAGACGCTTATAGAGGGACAACTCGTTGAGGTTACTGACCTAACAGGAGTACTTTGAAAATAGACCAACGTATCCTAATGTCCTTGCCAAGTAGGCCGAGCGGCAGTTATACGTATGAAAAAAAATTCTTCAAAATTTTGATTTCTACAACGTATTAAAAAATCATCGAAATCGATGAGAACCTGCTTTTTTAAATAACTATCTAATACAATATGATCTAATATAATACTCACAAACGGATAATCATACAATTTGCTATTCAACAAAAGCTTATCTCATAGAAGATATGGGAAATATTGCGAGTTTCGGCATTGCAACATAATTTTATAACATTTCATTGAAGATTCAATGAATCGTTATGTTACGTTTGTGTGCCCACTCGCTAAAATTATCTTTCAATTCCCAAATTACAAGGTAAAGCGTCGGCGTACCGAAACGACATATTGGTAAGGGGGATGTGTAAATACTTGTGTTCGTCAGTGCATCTCGTCCCCACCTTCGCTACGTAACGTCTTGGCCAATAATCTCAATACGTGTGAATTATCTTTATAATTATCTCGAAGACGGTGGGCCTCTAACCAATCAAACCCGCATCCTTTTTGCCGCCCAACTTACCAGCAGCGTTTAGTACATATACTACCAGTCCTTGGACTATTCTCTCTCCATCCGCATGCGAATGTCTTTCGTTCAAGGTGTGTAGGGGGGGAGGGGGGCGAAAATTAGGCAGGAAGACGAACTTTCCGACGCCTGGAAAAATATGCACGGAGTCTCTGTTTGCGAGAAAAAAAATGACTTTTTTCGATGAGTGACTGCCAAATGGCTTACAACGCCGTGCGCTATTATGAGCATCGTATATCGCGCATGGTCAGAACCTTCAGGTACCACCATCCGGTTTTAACGGACCAGCAAGTGTTTTCTTCTTGCTCGATTCTTTGTCAAACATAGCGTGAATCTCCGTCGCCAAGTCATAAACATGCAACACCACTCGATATTTTCCTAAACACTATCTATTCAATGAGAAAATTTGATCCAGCTATTAATGACAGATCTTTATTGATTTCCAAAAGGATCACAATGAGCACCGTTTCCATATACATATACATAACAACTATACAACTACAATAACTATACCTTATGCTTAACTTTCTGTACTTGCATAACTTATTAGTGGTCTTATAGTTCTGAAAACTATACTCAACGACAAACACGCAACCGTATCACCACCCACCAAATTCCAAAACATACAGACCTCCTAACCACATAGTTACTTACCACTCATATACTGCATACCATCATTCATTCCTCTATTTCGGTCCCTTTCACTCCTACTTTGGTCATTTCTTTGGCGTAGGTAAGTACATTTTCCTAGCCTCTTACACTTTCTTTTCTCTCTCCGTTGCCACCTTCCGCCACTCCTGCCATTTTCCCAGTCCCTCTCTCCTCCACTCCCATTCTCCCCATGCCCAGATCTTATCTTCCTTCTCGTTCCATTTACACCATTTTACATTTATCATTAGTTTTCCATACCCTATCCTTACACTCTTCCCCTGTCTCCTCTTTTCTTCTGCCATTTCCTGTGTCTTCCACTGTATTCTCCTTTTGTTGAAAGTCAAATCGTTCTCTGTTCTTTCCTTTTCCCCCTTTGGTTTGCTTTTATTTTTCATGATTTTAATCTTTTGCTCTAAACTTTCTATCCTCGCCCCAATTACGTCTCCACTTTTACTTATTTATGTGATTTTTTCTATTTCCGCATTGACCGTTTATTTCTCTAAAATTCTATTTACTGCC
The DNA here is from genome assembly GCA_028830335.1 of Eucera pruinosa. Lineage (NCBI taxonomy): Eukaryota > Metazoa > Arthropoda > Insecta > Hymenoptera > Apidae > Eucera > Eucera pruinosa. The sequence goes on along the minus strand of JAMYCR010000008.1, from coordinate 983,875 downwards.
TTCTCCACACTCTCTCCCCTCCTCCTAAAGCCTTTTATTATTATATTCTTTCTTCTCTCATCCCTTTTTCTCCGCTCTGTCCACCTTTCTACTAATCCCATTCGTTTCATTATTTCTACCTTTACGTCTGGTTTCACCATCATTTCCTCCTCTTTTTCTCTTCGTTTTTCATCCACTTTGTCCATTCTTCTTTCCATCTTCACTATTCTTTTGTTCAATTCTCTCATCTGCTCCTCCTTCTTCTCTTCGTTTTTCGTTAGTTCTTCTTGAAACTTCTCTATATCTGTGCACATTTTTCTCCCCAGAGTTTCAATTTCTTTCCTAAATTTCTCTGTTTCGCTTTTCATCGTCGTCTCCACTGATTGGAACTGCTTCATTATCATCTCCTTTAGAGCTTCTATTTCTGATGCTTCTCCTCTTCCTTCTCCCCTTCCTGAAGTCTTTATTATTGTATCATTCTTTTCATCGACCTCCCTTTCTTTTTCTTCTATATCTTGGTCTGTCTCCTTTTCTTTTGCTCTCTTACACCATTTATCAAAACTACCTCTTATATCTCTTTTCTCTTCGTCCCTGGCTGTCACTGGCTCTTTTGATTTCTTAGTTCTTCCCTTCGCTTCTGCTTTCTCTTTTCCTTTCCCCGTTTCCTCCTGTCTTTCTTTTCTTTCCTCCCTTCTTCCTGTCATTCCCACCTTACCTACCATCGCCTACCTTCTTCCCTCTGCCATCCATCATTCACCCGCCTGAACGATGCTGCTTTAGAGTTTGCTGACCATTGTGCCGTCCTTTTTCCTCCTACTTCTACTTTCCCCACCTGGTGTCACCTCTGTCGCTCCGCATTTTTACGCTCTATCCCCTTTCTAAGATTTTTTTCTCAGACTTAACCTCTTCGCCTTTTACTTTTTCACTTTTACCTTTTCCTTAAAACTCTTCGACTTCCCTTCCTCTCCATTTCTTCTCTCCCTTTTCTTTCGTTTGCCCCTCTTCCTGCACCCGCTCCAGACTCTCTTTCTCCATAAGTTTCTTCAGAGTCTTCAAAAATATCTCACATCGCTTCTTGTGCAGCTTACTCACCATTAGCCGCAAACGGAACCCGATGTAGCTATTAATGTACTGTACACGTTTCTCTGAAATAATATATACAGGAGAAAGTAGGAATATGAGATAGGTTAGAAATATAAGGTATCACGATTTTGATCTATACAGAGTATTGTCATTTTCAATAATGATTGAAAATTACGAATTAAGAAGATAATAATGGCCTTCTACAACAGTTGTTGCTTTTTATTAGAGTTCCTTTGTTTAATGGACATTTTTAGTTTGCACCGTAGCACAAGTTTTCGTGTGTTCATATTAAAGTGAAATTTATTTGAGTTTATTTTATGATTGTCAATCAAACAAAGACAGTATGGTATTTTATAATAATCGTAGTTTGGGAATATCAGTGAGAATTTAAATTATATTGTTTTTTTGACGCTAATATAATGTCAAAAGTGAAATGTTGGGTTAGTAGTAATATGAGACACTTGATTGATAGTTACAATATAATAGTTTTGATTATAACTGTTTACTTTTGGATATGTGTTGAATCATATTGAGTTACGAAAGAATGAACAAAACCGCATATGACATTGTTTCACTGTAATGATTGGGCAAGTGTACAGGACGAAATTTATGCGTACAATTATGATAGAATTAAATAAATTATGATTCTATTGTGATAATTTGCACACGCATACGTATATATATATATATATATATATATATATATATATATATATATCATTAAAATTTCTTTATTGATACTTTAACGCAGGTTCATGATTCATGTTTCTCAAAACGTATACTATCTCGCATTACTACCAGAATTTCTACTTGTCCGATGTACTCTTAATTTGATAGAAGGAGAAAATTAAATAATTCTATAAGGTGTACAATATTTATATTTATACATCACATTTCACATGAAACTCCCTAAAGTTATTCGTCTGATTTCCTCGTTCACAACTATTCTGAGACTTCCTAGGTCAAAAAATAACATGGGTATCTCACATTCCTTCCTTCTCCTCTACTTATTGCTAGTACCGCTAAATATTTCAGGTATTTTACATACTGATCAACATAGGAAAATTATTCGAATTAATAATAATCAATATCTGTCAATTAATAGCCACCTTACAAACTCCTTGAATACCGTTTAACCCTACCAGATTATTTATGTTTTTCTTACATTAACAATGTTCTAAATAACAATTTACAAATACGAGAAAAAAGTATACAAAAGCATCTACTTTTTCTTTCATTCTCGGCTGAAAATATATGAAATAACGTAATTAAACCTAATATTAATTTCTAAATATGAAATTCGTAGCCACTACTTCCTATCTTATGATAAATATGTGAATGAATGCCTGAATGAGAACACACAGAGTTCACACATATAAATTAATTTAATATCAATAGTATAATGAGTATTACTATAATATAAATGCAATACCACTCTATAATCACACTATGCTGTTATAATATACGCTAAATGTGCTACTCATTCAACTTCATATCACTTTAATACAGGCTGTCCTACATTTTCTCGTGCATACTTTAGCAATGTATCGTACAGGTAGAAATACGGGGTTATACGAAGTTATATAAGTTATAACAAAAATATGAAGTGTAATGTAAACGCTGTAAATACAGTTATCCCCGTTTTAGCGTCCGCAATCAAGACCGAATCCGGACGCTTCTGTAGGGAGAAAACTTCTAGGGATTCAGGTAAGGGAAAGAGAAGGAATGGGTGTGAGCGAAAAAGTGATACAGTTTTACCTCGAAACAAGCAACTCGCTGGGGAGCGATCAGTTGCTTATTTCTGGCCAGGCATATTATTCGGCTTGCCTTTATTCTCAAACGAGACGAGACAGAATTGCGTAGAACAAGCGAGAAGCTCGAGATAGCGGCAAACTATAAAATGGTCAACCGAGACGGGACTCTAATTCTGGTACTACGTTGCTCGCCAATACTAGAGTGAGAAAACATTCTATTCTTCTTCTACTAAACGACGTCGATGCTCATTCAACCGTGAAAGTTTATGGCTTTTCGGTTTCACGGACGTCCTACTCGTTCTCGGATCCCTTTACACTGCGGCTGATTTTAAATAAAAAAGGGAGGATAGCGAGCTGCTTGCTTCGAGCCAGCCAACAGTTGCTTATTATGGATCAAGAATGCATTCGGTACACGTGTGAATTCAGACTCGATCATTAAATGTCTTAGCCTATATCGTTCTTTTTGTTAATAAACTAGATGGTTCAAAGCTCACTTTGGGATCATATTTCCATGTGGTGGGGATAGCAACGGACACTAAAGCAGAGACCACTTCATCTCTGAATTTCGAAGTGTCGCCTACTTTTATCGATGTGAGCTACTTTGATTGCATTTATTGTAGATTTTATTTCGTTGCGGTTTTGTCCAATTTCTTCACATAGAATGTTGATACTTGTAATTAATTAATTTCATGTAGTCCTTGTATTTTAGACTATGTACCCCATAAGTGAAAATATAAAGGTGTGAATTCGGATGACCTCGGAGGCTAGAAAACTGGTTCCTCTAAGCCATCCTTGGAAGTAATGTTTACTAAGCCAATTTTGTACACAACAGGCATAATTTGCTGGACATGCATCTAACTGTAAACAGCCATTTTGTCAGAATAATAAAGATAATCTTCTAACAATGTTAGGAGATCGTTTTTTTAAAAATCTCAAAAAAATCTGTCCAGTTAGCTAACTATGTAGCGCGGAAGTGAGGACTAATTAAAAAAATCATCATACATGCTCAACAAACCGTTACATTTAAATTGATGCTCAAATTATCTGCATTGTATAACGCATGCGTTCTCATTTGTGAATTAAATATACTTTCACATTCAAATATACCCATTTTAATCTACAATACCTTTCATTAGAAAATATTACCTTTACTTATCACATTTATGTACTATTCACAAAATTACACCCTTTTAATGAAATCACTTGGTAATAAGTTATGTATATAAGCATTATATTATAAATACTTGTTGGTAACTTTTGACGTTCTGCAAATAGGGTCCCGACATATTTGCAGCTCATAAAAAACCCAACGAATCCTTGAGGTAGGGAATTTTTTTAAATAATTTACAATTTTTGCAGGTAGTTACGCATTCTGTAAAGATGAAATTACATTTCCTTAAGTCATTTGATGAAAAATGCCCGTTTTACATACTTCCTGATGAAAGCCAGTGAACACTGTATAGAGAGATATATGAGTGCATACGTTTATTGGAAAACATTTTCTGATATTTTCTAATATAATATAATTATATTTTATATACATTACATATACATTAATTTTATATACATTACCATGTATATAAATTTTTTTTATTATTTTCTATTATTATATATACGTTATTTTTCAAAGTAAGATGAAATAGTGTACGGTTTGTCTTCGTACAAAGTCAGTAGTACAAAAACAGTAAATATCTTATACTTACAGATAATATATATAACCATTAAGTATTTCGTCTTATGCTGTATTGATCCGATTGTAACAGTAATAGCACAGACGAGATACAGAATAAACCTATCATCTCATGGGACTTCGTGTCACATAGTCTGAAAACCGATAACCTACGAAATCACTTCTTGTTACCTGAAAGAGAATATAAATACTTTTAAAGTATTTTGATATCCAAAATGTAGAAGCAATCGCAAAGCTATAGCTTGTATGCAATAGAAAATGTGAAATGAAAGTGGTGAATACGGTTGCGTAACATCAGAACCATGTGATAGAAAAATACATTGGATGATAGGTGTATTCTGTACCACGTCTATGGTAATAGCATTACGGTTAGATTGCGGAACTTTATGCAATTTCATATTTTCATTAGCAAAATAAAGGAACAGAATATAAATGAAGAGTTGCTTTACTTTCAAAATAAGATAGCTTGTAGTTTACTCCAAATATTATATATACATTCTTGCATATTATACGCTTTATCTGGTTTTTGGCGTATTTAAATTTCCCATAAGTGCATAGAAATCAGCAGTCTAATTATAATCTTTTCCACGTTCCTTATTTTTTGTTATTACTTCTGAATAAAGCATTTATGGACTTTTCCTTATATGACTTTTTAATCTTATTTTTACTTGTAGAACACTGTACCGAAATATGTATATATAGAAAAATGTAGGATACCCTCAATGTTAGATATTTAAACATTTTTATATATAAAATAATAAAAAGTTCACTATTCCAGAACAATAATGTCTCTAGTCACACCCACATCGATAAACAATGTTTAAGGCTTGCTTTCATTATGGTAAAAGAGATCCATGTTCGCGTGTAGCGGTTCGTTGAATGGTTTTTATGCAATTAAAGCATTCTCCGCGTAATTAATTTTGTCGACAGTAAAATCCTACGGTGTGTTCATTGTGCAACGAAAACTATGCCGTATATCACGTATGTATAGTCCCAGTGACCGCGCGAGTGTCTCTCTTGCGCGTGCAACCATTTTAAGTGTCTTAATTACGCACGTTTCTAAGGTTCACAGAGAAACCTAGGAAGTAGGGGATTCTGCGCGCATTGTAGAGCTAAAAGCAGTCACGTAGATAAAGAACCGTATTTGTAGATCAGGCACAATTGCAAGGTAATCTTATTTCATTATGAGTGACTCCAACCTGCTCCAACATTAATTGCCTTTGTCAACCGGCGTATTTCTGTATAGTGAGACCAAGCCTGACACACTGCTGCAGTTTTTTGTGGTTCGTTTCATCTGGAAAGGGTGAGTATCGTGCCTGGTAGTGATACGCTACCTTACTAACTCCAACCTAACCGGAACTAGGGTAAAGTATGTACACGCATATGCTGCCACTAATTCACACAGGCTCACGCATATGCTGGCACGGGCATGCATGCACAGGTAAAATTCAATGCATTGTTCTAATTATTATCTTTGAAACTATTAAAGAACCGTCATTGAAATTTGGTATTTAAGGCTTATTCGCAACCCCCCCCCCCCCCCCCTCTCCCGCCTAATTTTATTTTAGTCAACAATTTGGGCTCCTTAGAAATTTATCCAACGTATGCTCATATATTTTGATACGAAGTGACTGCAATCACGTTGCGATCATCGTCTGCCATTGACCATCTCTGGCTGGATATGAATCAGCGTTATCACGTTTACCTTCATAGATACCCAATGACAAATATGGTACCGCATGGTGTTCACCGTATTTTGTTATTATTTATGTACCCATTGTCTATTTCTCATATTTATATTTACTAAGTAATTGCTTATAATCAAGTTTTTAATTACTTTGAAAATAATCATAAAATGTGAACTGACATGCGTGAATTCAGCAAGAACAGAATTGTAATAATAATGACAGTATTTTTCTGGATTTTTAAAATCGTGACTTTGAACCTCAATTTGCAACATAAAAGTTTGTTTATAATTTGCAGTATTAAAAACAAACTTCTTCAACTTAAAAAAAATTATCCGACTAGGCTGTACCTTTACGATTAAAACGAAAAAAAATGAAGTTCATATCTTTAATATTTTCGGAGATAAAAATACTTTTATGAAGATACTTTTCGCAAAACGCACTGCAAACTTCAATGATCTGCAATTTTTAAACAATTTCATTACTGGCAAAATGATGTCTTAAACCGGCCATAATTTCGCACAGACTACAACATATTTCCATTTGAACAAAATCCCAGACATCGAGGGAAAAAAGTGATCGATTTAACGTGGAATGACCCATTCACCATTCGATGAACGCAGTGTAATTGCACAAATTAAGTTTAGCAATCAGTCTATGGCATTCACTGATAGTCGATACGAATTAATGGATGGCGTATGATTATATCTTTATATGCAAACCGACAAAATTAGGAGAAGAATAAAGGTTACAGAGCGCGACTTTACATACTTACATAAAATGATTTTGAGCCGAAACATGGCTCATCTGATAGGGGAGGATCGTTCTGGTTCTGGTTTGCTTCACCACTGCGAAATATTGGATTAAATCGAAAGTTCGTGCCGCATTACGTTTACATTGTACTTCAAAATGTTTTCTTAAATATCCAATGATTAAATCTAAATATTCTTTAATTTAGCTATTCAAGATCAGCTTAAGAAAGGCCATTGGCGTAGCAATATGCCTTTATAATAATTATAACGCTAACTATGAAAATATATGTTAGAGTTTTGGAAATTCTACTGTGTCCTCTTTGGTGATGCTGGGGTAAGTGCCGTGGGGTTCATCACAGTCGTCTTACTAGAAGGCACCCTTGCCTTCGCCACTCCGTGGCCAGATCCTCCGGAACAGAAACCCTATTCTTTTTAGCAACGCAACGTCGGGCTGCTTGCTATCTCACGTACGCTATCTCTCTCTAAACTCTATAACTTATTTCCAACGGTCAAAGGCTCGGGGATCCTACGTGGGCACCAGTCATCGCCAGGTTTCCGAATTAACAAACACGCAACCCTTAAGCGCTTGCTAGCCATACGGCTCTAGGTTGCCAGGCATCAGGGGACGATGTCTGGAAGATCTCATGCGCTAAGGGCACTTTCCCTGGCCACACTCGGTCTAAGTCCCAATCGTAAATCTTGCAACGGCAGACCCTTGGCCGCCTGTAAGATACGTGGACTCTATCATATAAATATAGTCACGTAAAAACTTCAACAAAGAATTGATGGAGATTTCTTCTTGAAATATTTTAAAATTCAATTCTATAGAAAAAAAATCTGAAAATATTTCAGATGTATATGTCACTGGATAAAGGATTCCCGACTTTTTTTACAACTTTTTATGCGATAGATCAAAGAAGATGAAGCTTAAACTGTAACACTGTGCAACAAATTTTAACTTTTTTTTAGGCCTCTAATAATGAATAGACAATTCTCGTAGATTTTTGTGTGCTGAATACGAATCCGCAAACCGTTTTCCTCCTACACGTACAGTTTTTGAGAAATTTGATTTTGAAAAAAAATGCAAATTTTCAACTTTGAAATGATTTTGTGGTTAAGCGATAAGAGTTTTTCGGTTTCAATCAACGCAGAATTATTCTAGGAACTCTCCCAAATAAAATGATATAAGTTATTGTTACATCCAAGACATGTAAATATGTTTAAACAATGATCAAAGTGAAAATGACACCCGAAACGCAGCAATTTTCGCGGATATTCTTCAATTTATTTTCAAAACTAAAGCTGTAGGAAGGAATCCAATCACACCACGCGATAGAGCAGACATTTTTCCTACGGAAACGGCCAAAGAATACCGTTGGCCCGCTTTTGTTTCGAATACAGAATCAAAATAGTTTGGCAAAACGCGTGAGACCGGCAGTGATACTCATCGCCGGCCAGCGCCTCTCCTGTCGCTCAACGTAACAGAACCGACAAATGCGTGCGCCGCTCTCATTTAGATACAGCATTGTACTTATTATTTATGTATTATTACTTTTTTTATCTATGACCTATTTGTTGACAAAAATACGAATTTTAAAGTATATATACCTAAAAGTGCTTTCTTCTTGCCTGACGTTTATGTGACCCTTTTTAACTGCCAACAGTAATCTGCTAACATTGCAGCACTATCTTATCCATAATAGCGGTTTTCTATCACAGATACACCTATAGATACATAATATTTCAACTGCATAAATTCTCACATTGACACTTCGTATACTAAGACACAGATATATTGATACATCATTCCATTTATGAAAACGTCTGTTAATTTAAAATAAACAGGATTTCCGTATTTTCGAAAACAGTATAAGAATGATCTGTCTTCGCTAATATAATTTCTAGTTTATGTAGCAGCGTCAAACACTTTAGCTATCTTCAGTACATTAAAAAATAACAGACTGTGTACACCTAGCACGACCAGCATGTGCATTTCCCATAAATATATTCTCAATAAGAATCAAACACAAAAGTCCTATATATATATATAGGTAATAATACATAAATAATAAGTACAATGCTGTATCTAAATGAGAGCGGCGCACGCGTTTGTCGGTTCTGTTACGTTGAGCGACAGGAGAGGCGCTGGCCGGCGATGAGGATCACTGCCGGTCTCACGCGTTTTGCCAAACTATTTTGATTCTGTATTCGAAACAAAAGCGGGCCAACAGTATTCTTTGGTCGTTTCCGTAGGAAAAATGTCTGCTCTATCGCGTGGAGTGATTGGATTCCCTCCTACAGCTTTAGTTTTGAAAATAAATTGAAGAATAACCGCGAAAATTGCTGCGTTTCGGGTGTCATTTTCACTTTGATCATTGTTTAAACATATTTACATGTCTTGGATGTAACAATAACTTATATCATTTTATTTGAGAGAGTTCCTAGAATAATTCTGCGTTGATTGAAACCGAAAAACTCTTATCGCTTAACCACAAAATCATTTCAAAGTTGAAAATTTGCATTTTTTTTCAAAATCAAATTTCTCAAAAACTGTACGTGTAGGAGGAAAACGGTTTGCGGATTCGTATTCAGCGCACAAAAATCTACGAGAATTGTCTATTCATTATTAGAGGCCCAAATTCGTGTTGCACAGTGTAATCAACGTTTCCATCTATACCTACCCTAATAATAAGAATAGGGGGGATTCCGGATGGAGGGCGGTACTGAGCGCACGCGAATGAAGTAAGAGGTAACAAAATTCAGAGAAAATTGAGGAACAAGGGTCAGTTTAAAGGAGATTAGTGAAGTGAAGGTGAGACGAATAAGCGGAGACAACGGACCGAAATAATTGTGAAAACGGGAAAGAGAGGAGACCTCAAAAGACCGGCAAAACTCTGGAAGGGCAAAGAGGTTAGAAAGTTTAAAGGAATGGCCACCAGAGCGTCAGCACAGAAGCAGAGACCAAAGGATTCGGAAGAAAGTCGCACGATGGAGAAGTTCGTGAGGACGTCCGCCCGGACACCTAGCGGAGATGGAACGTGTGAGCAGATAAAGAGGGCGGACTTCGGATCGGAGATGGAAGAGATGCTACAGAAGATGTTTGAGAAATACATCGGTGAATTGGACACTTGGAGAAGAGAGATAAGAGAGGAGAGGAGAGCGTGGAGGGAAGAACTAAACCAATGGAGGGAGGAGAAGGATAGGGAGAGGAAGGTATGGGAGGAGGAGAGAAGAGGGGAGAGAGAGCTGTGGGAGGAGGAAAATAGGATACTGAGAGACAGAGTGAGAGAGCTAGAGAAGAGGGAGGAAAGAAGGGAAAGAGAAAAGAGAAAGCATAATATTGTAATAAAAGGAGTTAAATGGAGGGGAGACGACATTAAGCAGGAAGCAAAGGACTTCATACAGAACGAGATGAAAGTGGAGTTAAATGTGAAAAAGGCCGTAAGGATGAAGCTGAAAGGGGAAGAAGAAATGGTAGTAGCAGAGATCGGAAGCTGGGAAGAAAAACGTATGATGATGAGTAAAAAGAAAATATTAAAACGAGGTATTTATATAGATGATGACCTAACAAAAGAAGAAAGAGTCATCCAGAAGAAATTGAGGGAGAGAGCGAGTGAAGAGAGGAAGAAAGGCAACCAAACGAAAGTGAGCTATAGAAAAATTAAAATCGGCGATAAGTGGTTTTACTGGAATGACAACAAAGGGACAATAATAGAGGAAGGCGGTACACGGAATATATGAGAAAGAAAGCGTAAGGACGAGAAGAGAGAGGGGAGCGAAGGAGGAGGAGTGAATGCGTGTTTTTGGAATGTGAAGGGCCTAATAAATAAGAGTGAAGATGTGTGGGATTATATGGAAAAGTTTGATATTCTGGGGCTTATGGAAACGTGGGTGGAGGAGAAACAATGGAAGAAGTTGAAAGAAAAATTGCCGAACAAATTTAAATGGATATTTATCCCGGCAAAAAAGGAGAAAAAGAAAGGAAGGGCGAAAGGGGGCATAATAATGGCAGTCAACAAGAAAATAGATTGTTCAGAGATCAAGGCGTGCAGTGAAAGGGTGGCGAAAACAAAACTGAGACTAAATGGGAAGACGTGGAGTATATTCACAATCTACAGCCAGAACATAAAGGAGATATTCAATCAAATTGAGTCAGAAGTGCAGCAGGAGGGGGAGGGGGGAAGATTACTACTAGGAGGGGACTTTAACGCCAGAACAGGCGAGGAAGGGGGCCCGATAAGGGATGGGTGGGATGCAGAGGAAGGGGTAAGAAAATCTAAAGACAAGGTGGTCAACGGAGAAGGGCGTACCCTGCTGAACAAGCTGGCCGAAAAAGGTTGGACAATACTAAACGGGAGCAATGGATCAGAAGGAGGATGGACGTACATATCAAAGACAGGAGAATCCGTAATCGACTACGCAGTGGCTAACACGGAGGCGGAAGTGGAAATTCGGATGGTAAAGGAGGGGGAAAGGGAGGACTCGGACCACCTTCCAATAGAAGTTAAAATAGAGGGACCAAATCTGAATACAGAAGCAGAGCAGAGGAGAGAAGACGAAGTGAGGACGCTGATAAGGAATGTGTGGTCGGAGGAAGGGGTAAATTACTACCATACGAATTGTGAGGGGTGGCATAGCCAAAAGGAAGAAATAAACGAACTTTGGAAAGAAATCAAAGAAAAAGTTGAAAGCTCCACGCTCAAAAAGGAGATAAAAATCCAAAAATGGAAGCTGGGCAAGAGAGAGTGGTTCAGCAAGGAATGGGAAACAAGAAAGAGGGAAGTCAGAAAGATGATAAGATGGTACAAAAAAGGTAAAATAGGAAGAGAAGAATACTTGAAGAAAAAGAGGGACTTTAAAGAATGGTGTAAGACGGAAAGAGAGAAATATGAAGCAGAAGAGGAGCGGAAACGAAATGCCATTAGGACGGAAACCGAAGCCTGGAGATATATAAACAGGTTTAGGCAGAAAAGAGAAGTTAGAGATGAAGGAATTTCAATAGAGGAATGGAACGGACACTTCATGGAATTACTGAACGGAAAGAAGGAAAGAATCACGTTTAATCCGGAGAAAGGAGGAGGGGGGGAACTGGAACAGAGGAAAGAGCAAAGGGATGACATAACTAGGGAAATGCTAATAAAAAAGCTAAGACAATTAAAAAGGGCAAAGGCACCGGGGGAAGATGGAATCGACAACGAAACTTGGAGGTTAATGCCAGCTGAGATAGGAGAGGAATTTATAAGACTAATAAATAAAGTTTGGGGAGGGGAGGGAGTACCGGAAGAATGGAGGACTGGGGTAATTTGCCCTATACACAAGAGAGGGGACAGGTCAGAAGTGAAGAATTACCGGGGAGTAACATTGCTGAGCACCGCCTACAAAATCTACGCAAGTATCTTAAATGATATGTTAGTGAAAGAGTTAGATGGGAAATTGGGGGAAGAACAGTTGGGATTCAGGAAGGGGAGGAGTACAATTGATGCGATCTATATACTCAACCATATCGTAAACAGGGAGCTAACAAAAAGGAGGGGGAAAGTATTCGTATTTTTTGCAGACCTAAAAGCGGCATTTGACAGACTGGACAGAATGGAACTACATAGGATGTTGGAGGTGAAAGGAATAGACGTACACCTGAGGGAAAGAATAATGGAAATATATAAGGAAACCAGAAATGTCGTAAGTAGCGCGGTAAGAGGGACCGGGACATTCTGGACTGAAAAGGGGGTAAGGCAGGGGTGCCCGCTAAGCCCTACCCTCTTCAACCTGTACATTTCGGACTTGAACGAAGAAATTAATAAAGTGAAGGAGGGAGGAATTGTAATAGGGATGTTAGCGAGCGTCGCTAACACGGTTTATGTCACGGACGTGCGTGAAGGGCTATTTTAGAGATTTGGGATTTTTCGGTTCTTTTCGCATGTGTTCTTAGAGTTCAATACACTTCCTGGCGAGAGAAGCTGATTTATGAGTAAAAAACTACGAGAGTTTAGAAAGTCGCTTCTCTCGTCCCTCAATAGCCGTGACCGTGCCATAAACACGGAAATTCCGAAGGGTAGCCGGAAACGTAATTGTAACGGTCAAGGTACCGAAGGTCCGCCACCCGGAAGAATTTCCCCGACTGTCAAACGTCTTCGCCCCCACCCGAGCACCGCGACACCCCTCTCCAAGTGAGCGCGCTAAGGGCGCAAAGAGGAGTGTCCGCGTTTTTAGTTAGGTCCGCTGATTGGTGACTGCCAAAAATGAGAAGGAACCAATCAGCGGACAATTCAGGAATTAGGAAAGTTGGCGGCCCACAGCGAAGATCGCCAACAGTCAGTAACGGTCAGAGAGGAGAGTAGCGAGTCACGAGCACAGTCATAGAGAACATACAGAACATACAGAACTATCTAGCAGAGTCATACACTAAGGAAAATTCGCTACAGATCACACGGAGATCCACACACACACACTTCAACCTACACTAGCAGAGACAATAAAATAGATTGTCTTTATTAAATCAACCACGTGTCACCACTCATTACAAGTATCACGGTCCCAAGCCGTTCCATCTTGGGTGGTCCTTCGAGCAGAAGTCACAGGCGGCACTTCGTGCATATACCACGGGAGTTACGCCCCGTAACATTGGTCCTTCGAGCCGGATGCAGTATCGTGGACTGGGATCGGATTGGAGCAGCAACCGATTCAGCCGCAGTTCAGCAGACCAGCACAGAAGACAGCAGAGAGAGTTCAGTGACACGTGGCAGGACAGAAATCGAGGTGCAAGTGTATTGTGATACAAAAATCTGTGAACTGAAAAAAGACACTAGTGTGAAACATAGTGGCCATCTCCACGAAGAACAATCTGGAGATATCTGTGCCAAGGATCGACGCCACGGTTGACGTCAGCATCCACCAACAGAAAACAACGGGCAGCCCACAGCAAGCCCACCGCAGTCCATAGCAGCCGCCGCAGCTAATCGACAGTCACGGGTCCAGCACGCACAGTCAAGCAGTGTCAGCAGAATACGTCCGTTCCTGTCACGTAAGCTCAAATTCCCTTCCTTATTTGTGTAATAGCGTAAAATGGAAGTCGAACTTAGAAAATTGATTGCCGACCGCGGCACAATAAAGGCCGCGTTGACTCGCTTGAGCAACTATTTTAACGAATCCGCGAACACAGTGGCTGTAAGGGCGTTGCAGAAACGATTAGAGGCAAATTCAGGGTTGTATAATAGTTACAACGCTATTCAGTGTCAAATCGAGCGTGCGACTGAGGGAACAGACTCAGAAGCATTTCACGCAGCAGATAGAGATACGTTTGAAGAAACGTATTTCAATTTAATGGCAGAAATAGAAGCACATATAGAACGCGCACAGGGGGCAGGTAGAGCAGTAAATCAGGTAGCAGGTCAAATACCGTCTCCTGTCGCCACCGATTCCCCTGTCTCGGTAAAATTGCCGACAATACAGCTGCCGTCATTTGACGGCAACTACAGCGGGTGGATTAGATTTAGAGATACATTTACCAGCCTAGTCCACGAAAGCGAGTTGTCACATGTTCAGAAATTCCACTATCTGAATTCTGCGTTGAAGGGCCCAGCCGCGCGAGTAATTCAATCTTTGGGAGTTTCCGACGCGAACTACCACTTTGCGTGGGACGCGTTAAAGACGCGCTATGAAAATTCCGCAGCAATCAGAAAATATCACGTAACTGCGATTTTAGACATGCCCGTTATCCAGAAACAGTCCCCTACCGCGCTTCGAGAATTAGTAGACGACGCTCGCAACCATCTCGCAGCGTTACGATCGTTGAACGAACCGGTTGATTCTTGGGATAGTTTAATGGTTCCAATTTTAAGTAGGAAATTAGATGTAGTGTCATTAAAGGAATGGGAAAAGGGGGCTACTGGGTCAGATAGGATTACGTTCAAGAAATTTGCCACATTTTTAGAGGAACGGTCCTCTTACTTAGAAAACATAACGCCACCAGCTCAGGTAGCCGCAGCAAGGGCTGAGAACCCAGCAGGACTTGCAGGTAGTCGCAAACCGTTTCGAGCAACAACCCACGTGGCAAGTGCAGCAGGTACCTGTCCAGCGTGCGGTTCCGGACACTCGTTATTCAGATGCGACAAATTCAAAGGGCTGTCCATTGAGGACAAAACTCAAATAGTACAAACATCCCATAGCTGCTACAATTGTTTGCAACCAGGCCATCGCGTGCAGGCCTGTACGCGCAAACACTGTGACTTATGCGGTAAAAAGCACGACATTCTTTTGCATCGCGTGTCACCTCCGCGTTTAAATACGACTGCCACGGAAGAACCACGACCATCGGGATCCAATACGACCATATCCTGCGTCGCGAACGCAGGTAGAAATACCTTCGAGCAGAGCGTATTATCCACGGCAGTCGTTTACGTAGAAAATAGAGAAGGACAACGGATACAGTGCCGCGCATTATTAGATTCAGGTTCACAATCAAATTTCATTACGCACAAGCTCTCTAAACAATTAGGAATTAGATCAGAACCCACAGAAATCCAGGTATCAGGATTAGGGGGACAGGCAAATGCAATCCGTGGTAGGGTTTTCGTAAAAATAGGTTCCAGAGTGAACAACTTTAGCGCTCCCTTGTCGTGCTTGACCATCGATAACATAACACAGAACATGCCGAACATAGTGCTAAATCGAGACACAACTTACGTACCACCGCACATAGTATTAGCAGACCCCGACTTTAACAAATCCCGATCGATCGACATGCTAATAGGCGCCGGCTTGTTTTGGCACCTGTTGTGTGTCGGTCAACACAGAGCAAGTAGCAACTTACTCTGGCAGAAAACGCAGCTAGGATGGGTTCTAGGGGGATCAACTAATTGGCCCATGAATCATAAGACTCAACGGTGCCACCTTATCACCAACCAAGCGCTGCATGATCAGATGGAGCGATTTTGGAAGGTAGAAGAAGTTAACGCAGGACAGAGTGTAGAGACAGACGAATGCGAAGCATTCTTTAAAGACACGGTACATCAAAACGATAAAGGCAGATACATAGTGCACATACCGTTCAATGAACAAGTACACAAATTAGGAACGTCAAAACAGCAGGCAGAGAATAGGTTCAAGTCACTCGAACGGAAACTACTCAAACAGCCGCAACTACGCGAACAATACGTAGCTTTTATGACTGAGTACGAGGCATTAGGGCACATGTCGCGGATCTCAAACCTGACAATAGAGGGGGCAGCTGCAGCCTTTTATCTTCCTCACCACGCCGTTACCAAACAGGATAGTACGACAACGAAACTTCGTGTCGTATTTGACGGTTCGGCAAAATCAAGCACGGGCATCTCATTAAACGATGCTCAGAACGTCGGCCCGACAGTGCAAAGCGAATTAACAACAATCCTCTTGCGATTTAGGACGCACAGATATGTGTTATCAGCAGATGTAGAGAAAATGTATAGACAAGTTTTAATAGAGCCATCTCAGCGACGTTTTCAAAGAATTTTGTGGCGTTCAAATCCATCTCTCCCAATAGAAACATTCGAGCTGAATACTGTGACTTACGGCACAGCATCAGCCCCCTTTCTAGCCACGCGCGTGTTAAAGGAAATCGGATTAAGAAGTCTATCAGAATGTCCGTCCGTTAGTCGAATAATCATCAACGACTTCTACGTTGATGATTTGCTAACGGGCCTGGATACAATCGCAGAATTAAGGGAAACACAGGATAGATTGTCCAACATTTTACAAAGAGCAGGATTAGAATTAAGAAAATGGGCTACAAATTGCCCAGAGTTTCAGCATCACAATCAAAAGGTAGAAGATAAGAAGTTGAGCGCGGATCACGAATCGAAAATCCTCGGCTTGCATTGGTCGTCGGTAAAGGACGAGTTATATTTTAGAATCACTCCCTCAGATAAAAAACGAATAACTAAGAGGTCGATCCTATCGGAAATTTCTCAAATTTTCGATCCGCTAGGCTTGATTGGTCCAGTCATTACTCGAGCGAAGCTTATAATGCAACAGCTGTGGCAAACAAAAACAGGGTGGGATGAGTCACTATCTCAGGAGTTGTGCACTCAATGGACAGATTATAGAGAACAATTGTCACACCTGACTGAAGTGAAAATCCCTCGGCTCGCACTCGAAACAGCAGGTAGAATTGAGTTGCATGGGTTTGCGGACGCGTCCGAACGGGCGTACGGCGCGTGCGTCTACCTGCGATCATGCACGGGTTCAGGTCATTGGGCGGTTAACCTTTTATGTTCAAAGTCTCGAGTCGCACCGTTGAAAACGATATCGCTACCCAGATTAGAGCTATCAGGTGCCTTATTACTCGCTCAACTCACGAGCAAGGTAAAAACCGCACTTCGCGTTCCAATCAGTGCAGAACAATATTGGTGCGACTCTACGATCGCACTTGCGTGGATCCGCGGCAATTCAAGCAGGTGGAAAACCTTCGTCGCGAATAGAGTGACACAAATCCAGACACTAACAGAATCAGGCACCTGGTCGCACGTACGATCTGAGGACAATCCCGCGGATTTGATATCCCGCGGCAGCAACCCAAAGTTATTGACTAACAATGCTTTATGGTGGCTGGGTCCTTCATGGCTAGCCACGGAATCAAACAACTGGCCGCAATCTGTAGAAGAGACAGTCGCAATTCCGGACGAAAGGGCAAGTTCAGTAGTAGCAGCAACGGCAATCTCCGACACAAATGAACTATTTATCCGGTATTCAAATTACACGCGTCTATTGAGAATAACAGCTTATTGCCTACGTTTCACAAATAATATTCGGACAAAAATGGGAGGGGTTTTAAGCGATCCTAAACTCCAAACTACAACGTTAACAGCCACAGAACTACAGGTAGCTCAGGAACATCTAATTCAATTAGCACAGAGAGAACGATTTCACGAGGAAGTAGAAGCATTGAGAAAGGGTCATGAGGTGTCAAAACAGAGCTCATTAGTATCACTATCGCCATTCCTGGATAATTTAGGACTCATTAGGGTAGGCGGCAGGCTAAATAACGCGATCATTACATACAGTAAGAAGCACCCTATCGTGTTGCCTGCAAAACACACGCTAACCGATTTAATTATTAGAAACGAGCACATCAGGTTGCTTCATGCAGGATGCCAGCATGTAGTCGCATCGCTCCGTGAACGTTTTTGGCCAATACACTGTTGCCAAAATGTAAAAAGAATTCTGAGAACCTGCGTGAGGTGCTTCAGAGTCAAACCGCGAGGAGTGGAATGCCCGATGGGTCAGCTACCTGCGGCCCGGGTGACACCTGCCCGTCCATTCTTGACCTGCGGTGTCGATTACGCAGGTTCATTCATAACGAAGGATCGCACCCGTAGTAAAGTAGCAGTAAAATCGTACGCCTGCATTTTTGTATGCTTTGCCACAAAGGCAACGCATATCGAGCTAGCCACTGACCTTAGCACCGACGCATTCATAAAATGCCTCAATCGCTTCACTGCACGTCGAGGCCTCTGTCAGAGCATTATTTCCGACAACGGAACGAACTTCGTAGGAGCAAAAAATAGACTCACGGAACTAGAAAAACTGCTAAAATGTGAACGGCACAACTCACAGATTGCCAATTTTCTAAGCGAACATAAAATTCAGTGGCACTTCAATCCTCCCCAAGCCCCACACTTTGGTGGTCTTTGGGAAAGTGCCGTCCGTCTAACCAAATATCACTTGAACAGAGTTATAGGAGAACAACGACTTACATATGAAGAGCTGTATACGCTATTAACACAAATAGAATCCTGTCTAAATTCACGTCCTCTTAGCCCGAGTTCCTCCGATCCACACGATTTCAATCCTTTAACCCCCGGACATTTCTTAATTGGCACTGCTCCCTGCACCTTGCCCGACGAGGATATAACAGATGTTAAATTGAATAGGCTGAACCGCTACCAACTTGTACAGCAGATGTTCCAGCACTTTTGGCAGCGCTGGCAGAAGGAGTATCTTCATCATCTCCAGCATCGGCATAAATGGAAGACCTCTCCCAATCAGCAATTAAGGAAGGGCAGCCTCGTCATACTAAGGGAAGATAATCTACCCCCTCTACGGTGGGCTCTGGGCAGAATTTCAGACCTGCACCAGGGCACGGATGGGATAGTGCGAGTGGTCACAGTCAGAACCGCTACCGGTTCATACAAGAGACCAGCAGTCAAGGTTTGCATCTTACCGATGCAAAATCAGGAGGATTAAAATAAACCTTTTAGCGCAATGTAAATACACGTATAGAGCTGTAAACAACACACATAAGGAAAGATATTCAGAATTCAGTTAGTTAGATCACTCGAGTAAAAACAGCATTAGTTTAGCACATCAGTACAGTTTTTAGTTCGATTTGATTCGGTTAATTAGACATAGTTAGTTTTAAACATGCAATGCATGTTCAAGGTGGGCGGCATGTTAGCGAGCGTCGCTAACACGGTTTATGTCACGGACGTGCGTGAAGGGCTATTTTAGAGATTTGGGATTTTTCGGTTCTTTTCGCATGTGTTCTTAGAGTTCAATACACTTCCTGGCGAGAGAAGCTGATTTATGAGTAAAAAACTACGAGAGTTTAGAAAGTCGCTTCTCTCGTCCCTCAATAGCCGTGACCGTGCCATAAACACGGAAATTCCGAAGGGTAGCCGGAAACGTAATTGTAACGGTCAAGGTACCGAAGGTCCGCCACCCGGAAGAATTTCCCCGACTGTCAAACGTCTTCGCCCCCACCCGAGCACCGCGACACCCCTCTCCAAGTGAGCGCGCTAAGGGCGCAAAGAGGAGTGTCCGCGTTTTTAGTTAGGTCCGCTGATTGGTGACTGCCAAAAATGAGAAGGAACCAATCAGCGGACAATTCAGGAATTAGGAAAGTTGGCGGCCCACAGCGAAGATCGCCAACAGTCAGTAACGGTCAGAGAGGAGAGTAGCGAGTCACGAGCACAGTCATAGAGAACATACAGAACATACAGAACTATCTAGCAGAGTCATACACTAAGGAAAATTCGCTACAGATCACACGGAGATCCACACACACACACTTCAACCTACACTAGCAGAGACAATAAAATAGATTGTCTTTATTAAATCAACCACGTGTCACCACTCATTACAAGTATCACGGTCCCAAGCCGTTCCATCTTGGGTGGTCCTTCGAGCAGAAGTCACAGGCGGCACTTCGTGCATATACCACGGGAGTTACGCCCCGTAACAAGGGAGACACAAGATATGGACCCAGATATATGCAGACGACGTGATATTAGTAGCATCGGGACAGAGGGAGTTACAGACAATGATAAACAGATTTGCTAGATACGTAAAGAGGAAGAAGTTAGAATTAAGTCGTGAAAAGTCGAAGATTGTGGTATTCGAGAGGGGAGGCGGTAGGAGAGCAAGAAGGAAGTGGGTTCTTGAAGACAACGAAATAGAAGAAGTTACAGAAATAAACTATCTGGGATACATCTTCCAGAAGAATGGAGGCACGGAACGGCATGTGAAGGAAAGGGTAAGGAGGGCAATGCTTACTATGATAAACACGTGGAGTATCGGGGAGAGACTATGGAATG
The DNA here is from genome assembly GCA_028830335.1 of Eucera pruinosa. Classification (NCBI taxonomy): domain Eukaryota; kingdom Metazoa; phylum Arthropoda; class Insecta; order Hymenoptera; family Apidae; genus Eucera; species Eucera pruinosa. Next base: position 963,361 of record JAMYCR010000008.1, on the reverse strand, counting down.
GAGACTTTGGTAGGAGAATAAAGATGTTCGACGCTTTAGTGACAAGCGTCGCACTATATGGGTCGGAAATCTGGGGATGGAAGAGGGAGGAGAGATTAGACACAGTAAACAGAAAATACTTGAAATGGATCATGGGACTGGACCCCAACACGCCCAATTATATTCTGATGGAAGAGTCCAAATGCGAAGAAATGTTCAGTATGGCACTGAAAAGAGCATTAAACTACGAAGAACATTCGAGGAGATCGAATAAAAGGATTGTGATGGAATGCATTAGAGAAATAGAATCGGAAAGGAAGGGAGATATAAAGAACAAATGGAGGGAGCACAGAAAAATGGCGATGGAAAGATACGAGCTGGGGAAGGATGAGGTGGTCAAGATCAGAGAAGAATCAGACAACGACATAGGTAAAGTAATAAGCAGAATTATGGAAAGGATAAGAAGCAAGGAGAAGGAGGAAAGGATAAAGAAGATACGAGGCTCGAAATACAATGTAGAATATGAAAAAGTACGGATAGAAAGACGACCGGAATACCTCAAGACAAAAAGAAAGAAGAGAGACATACGTCTGATCGCAAGATTCAGATGTGGCAATGAGTTGAGGGGGAGACAATACTGGAGAGAGGAGGGGGAGAGGACATGCAGGATATGCAAAGAAGGCGAAGAGGATATACAGCACGTTTTAAGAGAGTGCCACACAACCAAGGGGGACACAAGGGCAGATGAGTTCTTGGATGAGAGGGGGACAGGTTTACCGATAATGTATAAAATAGTGGACGAGAGAGCAAGGAAAGAAAGGGAAGCAGAGAAGTGCAATAGCAGCGGTGCTAGGGACCAAAACAGGGAGCTAGAGACTTTACAGGAGAGATGTAGATATCAATAGGTTAAAGATGTGATAGTATCTTAAGCGTAACTCGAGGACTAAAGGACACGCAGGAGGAACAGAAGAAGAAGCACCAAATAAAGCCAAAGGAAAAGGCAATATTAGAAACGAGCAGAAGATGGATTTTACTTTTGAATTTCTACAAGAAGATCGCAAGATTTATAAGGGTACCAAAGAGGATAAGATCAGATTATAAGACTATAAGATTAGACGACAGAGCATAGGATAAATTAGTTCCATAAGATGTAGACATTAATAACTAGTTAATAGAATTAGAAATAAGAAAGAAAGATGTAAAAGTTACACATTGTAAACCGGAAGACATCCTAAGCCGCCTAGGTAAGGATTATAATAAAAAAAAAAAAAAAAAAAAAAATAAGAATAGGGGGTTGAAACTTATCTGAAAAGGTATCATTTAAAAGATCTGTTTGTTAATATGTCGCAAATTGAATTTTATTTAGTGATACTCTTGCTATGCTTATTCGACAATACCTTTTCAAAATCAAATTCATCACGCACTTTCCGTTCAACCCAATATTTACAGAAAAAAGCCTAATTTGAGCATAGACAACTGAAATCTTCGCGTTGAAGCGCATGAGGTGCTTAGTTTAATTAGTATTACCAAAATTAGTCGGCAGAGATGATTAATAACGCGCAACGTTCGAATTTCTTGAACCCCTATAGGTGCCGATAGTAATGAAAGAATTAATAATGACTAAAATGTACTTACATTCGATTTCGTGATTTTTCGTGAATCTCTGTAGTACTATGCGTGTTTACGTTTTTAACCCCTTCGCTACCGCGGGTCCAGCGGCCAAACCGCTTTTACTGTACAACACACCATAACGTGTAGTAATTATAACGAGTGTAGATTTCATGCCCAAATAGCCTCCAGTGTTTCAAGTATGTTTTTTACGCCTTAAAGATTCGTTTCTATAACACATACTTCTTTAACAGGAAGTATTTGTACTTAAATCAAGACATTTTGTCTTTGTTAATTAATCTTGCACTTACAAGACACGTAGATAGATGGACAGGCAAACGTACAGTTGCAACTTATTTATATGGTCAAAAAATATATTTTTCCTATGTTACTATTCTAAATTGTTACTTTGACCAGCACTGTCACAAATATATGAGTTTAATTACCAATTGTATCAAGTAGTCGTGATTTCGATTTCCGCAAGTCACGGCAGCGCTCATAACTCATTCATTCAATTCCTATAAGCCTTATATTTTACAGTTGTCTGCAATTATTTCACTTGCGTTAAGGTAATTCTTAGTTGATGTTTTGAAACGAGGAGGATGGCAAGAGAAACAGGCAATTCGCGTTACCGCTCACAACTTGATGACCACTGGAACGACGCACAATCGTCGATCGCCAGATCGGTCATCGTGCAGCAAGGCACGTTTACATATGATGGCTCAGCACTTGTGCAACAAGGCACAGTCACGGATTAAGTACGTGAGTCCGTGCAGCTAGGCACATCAAAAGCGTGCAAACGCCAATTGCGCAGTAAACCACCTTTAAGCAACTCAAAGCAAGAATTACGTGCAGCAAGGTACCACCAAATATATTCAAACGCACTTTTTGTGCATTTAGGCACCGTCAACACGGAGGTCTCATTCGGGCGGTTGATGAGTGCGGACGTGTGACAAAGCGATTCGCAGACGTCGCATCTAAAAGCGGTTATCTGAGCATGCGTGTGCGAATCCGTGTACATGGGGGCACTCCTGCTCCCGCGTATCCATTTTGATTCAATTGTAAAGTAATTCGGGTGCAATTTGGGAGGTATTTATTGCGGAACCGCGAATCGTGCGGAGACTTAACAGCCTCCGAGAGAGGTAGTTCGAGCATCAAGCTGAGCAAGCAGTGCGCAGACGCGACACAGACCGTGAAAAATCTGAAAAATTCAGGAGAGTGCAAGGAAATTGCTGCCGGGGTAGTTCCGGGCGTCGGTGCGGCAGGACGCCACTTGTTGGACAACAACAGGGTGTGTCCGCATGTGATTCACAACCAGCTGAATGGTCATGCCGCAGATGCGGAAGGAAAATCTGGCAGACAGATAGGGAAGAAAAGTACCGTGGAAGTGCCCGAGAGAACCACGGAATCGAATAGATTAGACAGTGTAGGAAAAAGAATAGCGGCACTCCCGGTCGTGATCGCGAGTGAATCCACGACCGGCTACTGAGCGCGCATCGGCGTTGTGTGCGACAGGGCACAGGAGGACTTGACAGCTGTCATGATGAAAAACTCAACAACGGTGAAGGACACCGCAAAAACGAAAAAATGCAATTGTGACTGTAAGCGAAAACACAGAAAGCGTGGTCACCGAAAGTGTGAACTCCACGGTGAGCGATACGCGTGAAGAACGTGTGAGCTCTCCGAAGTTTCAACTGTCACGAAGGAAGGGGTGGCGACGCAGGGAAACGGCTGTGGCGACATTCCGTGAGTGGTCCACGAGTGGAGGGGACGGGGATTCAGATAATTCCGTCATCTCCACGGCTTCCTGCACCCCTTCAAGGAAAAGGCCCAACTCCGGGAAAGACGCTGGAAAACCGAAGAGGGTGGCAAGCGGCCAGCAACTCATGAAGATAACGGCCGCGATGTAGGACTGAGTATTGAGCCCAGAGGAAAGATATTCCAAGAGGACCAAGAATCTCCTACCATACAAGCAGGAACTGGCGTTGGACATGCAGCGGGAGACGACGGGAGCACTCAGTAGTCAGATTGTCGAGCAGTTGAGAAATATGAAGTGGATCTTCACCGCCTCAAAGAACTCAAAGGGAAACTTCGTCCACGAGCTCACGCTAGCGTCAAGGGAGATAAAAGTAACTGCCTTAAAGCTTACTAAAAGAACCAATGTTGCAAGTGACATAACGTGACTGGACAGTGAGAACCGCAAATTGAGAGAGGAGCTTCATGATCCTAGGAGGGAAACAAGCGAATTAAAGGATTCCTCAACGCGTAGCAACAAAGCACCAAGGCGGCTACGCGTTCTTCGGCGCCTAGCGGCCAGGGTGAAAACGGAGAGAGCGCTGCGACGCTAAACGGGAACGAATCGCCTGCGCACAAGCGAGCTAGTTCAGCTTAGCCAATACAAGTAGGGACGGCAACCCATCGCTATCATTATGTCGCAGCTGCAGGCACTGGCCGAGGGGCAACGGCAAGGAGGGTATGGTGGCTCTCGTCGAACGGAATATTTTTAAACTCCGGGAAGAGCTCTTGGAGTGACTAACGGGGGGAAAGGCGGTCACTGACGGCAAAAAACGGCAGCAGCAGCCCCAATAACGGCAACAGCAACGGAAGTAACAGCAGAGGCAGCAATAGCAGCAGCAGAAACAGCAACAACAGCAGTAGAATCAGGAGTCCCACGGACAGGGCGGCAACGGCGCAAGGCGCCGCGACAAAGGAAACGTCCGAGGAGCAGGACGCCAACAACGGCCTCGAGAAACAGTCTTCAGTCGAATGGGCCAAGGCCGTCGGTAGGAAGGAGAAGGAGAACGAGAAGAAGATGAAGGAACCTATGGCAGCTGCAGTGCAAAAGGCGCCGGCAGGTAAGAAGGCTGGCACGAAAGGGGCCCCGCGGCTAGGGCGGCTACCGAAAACCGTGGCGGTCACTCTCTCTATTGTAACCGGGAGCGAGGCCTCCATCAGAACAGCGATCGAATGCGTCCGAGAGAAAATTAATCTCAACGAGCTAGGAATGGACAGCGTGCGGCGCAGGTGTTCCGTAACAGGCGGACTCGTTCTAGAGATCGCGGGCGAAAACGATAAAGAAAAAGCGAAGTACGACTAGCAAAATGGCCGATGCTCTTCAGGGAAGCGGGGTACGAGTCGCCTGTCACAGCAAACAGGGGGAAATCCGCGAGCGGAGGCTCGACGGATTAGTGAAATCGGGGGACGTTGTCGCTGCTCTGGCAACACTAGGAGGCTGCACAACCGCCGAAGTGCAGGTGGGAAAGACTTGCCGCACTCCGGCTGGACTCGGCTCGGCCTGGACTCGATCCCCGCTGGCGGTGACCCGCCTGTGTCGAGGTCTTCTAAACGCGCCCGCTGCAATGTTACCATTTCCTGGAGATCGGGCATACGGGACAGCGATGCTAAAACGTAACGGACAGGAGCGGGCACTGCTACAGGTGTGGCGACACCTTACACCGTGCTGTCCGGTGCACGGCAAACCCGCGGTGTTCTCTGTGCTCGGGCCTGGGCAGGCCAACGCGCCACAGGCTGGGCAGCAAGTCCCGCGCCCCACCTCCGGCAAAATGGAAGATCGTGAAATTTACCGCGAATGCGAACAAAAGCGCTCAGGCGCTAGCTGCTACCAGTACCCCAGCTCGGCAACCAGGTGCCACGCCCGCAGCGGCCCAGAAGGGCAATCGCGCGGAGCGAAATCTTCCTGCACCAGAGGTAGGCCTGGAGGAGGCTATGGCAGTTAAGTAGAGTTCACTGCCAAACTAATCCAGGTTAACTTGAACCACACGCGACAGGCGCAGGAATTGCTCCGAGGAGGAAATTGCAGGAGAGGGCTTCATCGCGGCACACTAAAGGCGATCATGCTAGTGGGTGTACACAGGGTGTCTCAGTAACTCTGTTACATGGCGATATCTGCGTTGCCGTTAATAATACTGATAAATGCTTCCGGAACAATTTACGTTGTTCGAAAGGGCACATATAATGGTGGAAATAATTTTTTCTGAAGATCATATTTTTCGAGATTTCAAGGTCATCGGTGTTTTCTGAAATGGGATTATATACTTTTATTATTATATCATAATAACTGAGGTTAAGACAAATCCAATGACCTATAAGACCATAACCATCCCGTGATCTTAAGTACGAAAAATTAAAAAAATTGTGGTATAACGCAAATAATGAAATGACTACCACAGAGAAATTATTAACGAAACATTTATTGGAGTATATGTTCAAGATAGTTTTCATTAATCTACAAGCATTTGTTAATGCAATTTTAAGGAAAGCGTCGCACGTCTGTGAGCATTTGAGGTGTTACAGCAGCCCAAGCTTGCCAAATCCTTTCTTTCATTTCATCACGACAGTCAACTAAAATCATGCGATTTCACGTGTCATGAAAACAATTGACAATCGTAGAAGGAGAGAAACAGATGGCAAAAGTGATTTAAGTTGTTATCTCTTTCTATCACTGTACGGTTTTAAACTAAAGCAATGCGATTTCATATAAGGCTATAACAGTATCACCTTTGTCGCACCTGCGTCGCTCTGTGACCTCCATGATTCAGTATCAACAGCACATTTATTCATACAAGATGCAAACACATTTATGTTTTTGTTACGTTCACCTCACTGGTTGTCACGATTTTTAGGTGACGCTTTGAAAAGTGGGACGTGTTGTTTAACAAGACAGTGCTCCACCACGTAGTCCTCGTTTTACTCGAAATGCACTGAATGCCCCTGCCAAAATCGTATTAACAAATGTATAGAAATTAGTAGAAATCATTTTGAACATTTATTACAATTAATTTTGCGATACTAATTTCTTTATGATAGTATCATTATTAGCAAAATTCGCACAAATCTTTCAATTTCTCGAACTTAAGACCTCGTGAAAATCATGGTATTATAGGCCAATGTATTTGTCTCAACCTCAGCTGCTGTGATATATAATAAAAATATATTATTCAGATTGTATTTTGAATTTGTAATTTTCTGCTGCGATTTTCACCGCTTGGCGTAGGCTCAGGTCAGGCCATAACAGCCATGGGTAAAAACAGTATACCAACTGTTTTTCGCCTTTTCTAGACAGTCTTGCGACAACCCTGTGTGTGTAACGGTTCTCACCGAAGGGTTTCACCTCCGTATTTTGTAACTCACTTTTTATTAATAAACGTTTCTTTTCTGCAAACGATTGGGTCAATATAATTTAAAGATCCTCAATATATATAATCCTATTTAAGAAAACACCGACGACCTTGAAATCTCGAAAAATATGATCTTCAGAAAATATGATTTCCGCGATTATGTGTGCCATTTCGAACGACGTAATTTGTTCCCAAAACATTTTTGAGTATCATTAACGGTAACAGAGATATCGTCTTGTATCAGAGTTACTGAGACATCCTGTATATTCCACTCAGCGGCGGTATCGAGGCGTTCGAGAGGTGCCTGGAGGGGCTTCGTGGATGCGTAAGCAGATGCCTGCCACTCCAGGTGATAGTACTTGGAGACTTCAACGCACATGCGACCGCGAGGGGGTCTCTCGGACGTATACCCGGAGCCGGCTGGTTTTAGATTGGGCAACGGAGCTCCGGCTCGTATTTAATGGTGGATCTGACGTAGGCCAGCCATCCCGCCACGCGTTGTGTGGCAGGCTGGCAAGTAGGAAAGGACGTCGAGTCATTGTCCGACCGTCTCTACATCTGTATGGATGTCGCTGTTACTCGCTACCGGTCCGCAACCCACGCGCCCAGGGGAGTTAGAGTACTTAGAGGAGCTGGGGGCTACCCACCAGTGACATGGGCGCTGAAGCGACTTGATCCGGTTCGGGGAAACCATGAAGGTGATTTGCGACATCGTCATGCCCCGCACCAGATCGCTTCCACGGTGGGCGACGTACTAGTGAAACATAGCGGCACTCCGGTCTGCATGCGTTCGCGACAAGCGACGATACGTGCGCGCCCGTCGGAGAAGGTCGCGCGACGAGGCGTTAGAGGCCGTCGCCTATGACGTTTCGGCAATCACGGAGAGCGTTGCAAAATGTCATCGCTGAGGCCAATGTCTCCGCATGGGGGGAACTCCTCGCGACAATTAATCGGGATCCGTGTGGCCGGCCGTATCAAATAGTTCTCGGGAAGTTGCGGTCGCCCCCCCCCCCCCCCCCACCTTCACGGATCACCGAGGTAATAGTACCCGCACTTCTCGGCTCTGTGATGACGCGCTCTTTCCGTCGTCTCCGAAGGGAAGAGTGCGCGGGGTAGAGTCCGGGCGGGGAGGCCTGTGGTGGCGTTAACGGTTTCTATAGATATAGTCAATGTGTTCCACTGCCTCCCGTGGGAAGCCATAAGGGAGGCATTTGTGAGACATCAAGTGCCACCCTATCTGAGGTCAGTGATCGGGTCCTACCTGTAGGATAGGTAAGTGGGGCTCCCGGGCCGTGACGGGGAGGTGCGGGTAAGGCTGGTTCATTGCGGCGTCCCCGAGGGCTCGGTGCTTGGGCCGATCCTGTGGGATATCGCATATGACGCGGTTCTCAGGGTCGCCCCCCTCCCCCCCTCGGGTAAGCACCATGTGCTACGCCTTGCGAAATGCGGTATGGCAGGCGTCCTAGAGTGAATAAGTAGGCTGGAGCTGACGGCAGCTCCCGAAAGAACCGAAACAATATGGTTTCATTTGTTCCGGCATGGCGGACGCTGCGGCGATATTGGCTCAGGGCGCGGGGAACTAGAGTCGAAGTGGGCGACCGGATGCGCTACTTGGGGCTCATTCTCGACTCCCATTGGATCTTCGAGGCACATTTCGAGTGTCTCGCCCCCCGGGCAGAATGAATTGCGGCAAAACTCTGCCGCATCCTCCCAAACCTTGGGGGTTCCGAAGAGAAGGTCCGCCAAATCTACACGGGCGTCGTGCGATCCGTTGCGTTGTATGGAGCCTCGGTCTGGGCGCGAGCTCTGATCGACAGCCGGAACAGCCGTTTGCTGCTGCGAGAAGAAGTGGCACGGAAGACCTTCGGGGCAGTTGACATATAGATTAGCACATGTGCTCACCGGACATGGGTGTTTTGGTGTGTACCTGCATAGGATTGGGAGGGAGCGGATGCCCGGCTGCCATCACTGGACAGGCAGGACACAGCTCAACACAATCTCGAAGAGTGTCCTGCGCACAGTGTGATATTTCAGCGATCTTGGCGGAAAAAGTCGATTTTCGCTAGTTATTTATTTCTTGATAAACACCTAGTATTTCTTTTGTACATAAACCATTTTATCAAATAGGAGTGTTATTTGTGTTTTCTCTTCATATTTGTAAGTAAACCGCCTTCCAAAGCTATTCTCATTACTATTCTCATTATTTCATTAATTAAGCGTTCATAACCTCAGTTTTAAAAATTAATTTACTCAACAGGAGTTATACATGCCAGTCCTGTTGTTTGGTACTTCGATTGTTTTATAAACATCATTTGTTTTCTAAGGTACATTTCGATTTAATTATTTTCTCAACAAGTTTTGATCAGCATTCAGTATTATTTTTTCACATTTTGGTTTTTGAGATTTCAAATTGACTTTCTTCATATTATACCACATTATACCGAATTACTTTTATACTAAAATTGAAGTATATTTTAAGAGCTTTAAATATTGTACAAAAAGAATTTGCACAAATTTGCACATCATTGTTTTTTTATAACTTTTAGGATGTGTGTGCAAATTTCTCGGCGATCCATTTTTGCGAAATGAGTTGAGAATTCAAAGAGTGCAAAGTTTGATGCTATAATGGAATATATTTTAGAACAAGAACTAAATTTTCGTTTATTGTCAGATGAACTCATATATAGCATTAAAATAACAATTCGATCTACTTGTCAAAAAATTGATCAAAAGTGGATCAAGGCAGGAAGAAACCTTGAAACGTTCTCAACTAATAATTCACTATGGCTTGAAGAAAATATAAAGTTTATGGATGCTGTAGTTGCAGCTTTACTTAATACTTCAGAAAGTATTCCGCATCGGCCTGGTAGGCCCCAAAAAAAGTTTGCAGCCTTAGGTCCAAGAGCTAAAAGGCAAAAGATCAGAAATCTCGTGCAATTAATTAGTGGATAAGAATTGACGATGGCGGCTGAAATGACACTCCGAAGAAAAGGAAAAAAGAATTCTGCTACAATTGTGAGAGAACTTTCTAGTGGTTCTCCTCAAGAAGAAACTTCGATAAAAAAAGTACGCACGTCTTTTACCCAGCAACCAGCACTGTTATCCGGTAATGAAGCTCTCGCACTCATTGTTGATGCTAATCTATCATCACACCAGTATAATCTTATTCGAAATCAGGTTAAAAATATTAATGACAAATTGCACCCACCTTATTGTAGAATCAAAGCTGCTAAACAGTTATGGTATCCTCCGGGAATCACAATTACCGAAATTTCCGCTGAAGTAAAATTACAATCTTTAATTGATCATACCTTTTTTCGTTTATGTAAACTTCTGCAAGAAGTGCTTGAAAGTTTAAGTTTGACCGAAAACAATACTTTACATTTTGTTATAAAATGGGGATGCGATGGTTCTCAGCAACATAGATATCGCCAAAAATTTTCAAACCAGAATTATTCAGACGAAAGTGCAAGATGCTACTTGTGTGGAGCAAAACCACGGGAAATGAACAATCCCGAATTAAGTGCAACAAAACTCGCGAATTAAAAATTCTTTCCTTTTGGAATTTCTCCTTTACACTCTTATATTCGATTTATGGAATGTATACTTCACATTTCATATCGATTGGAAATTAAAACTCGGCAAGCTCGAGCGAGCGAAGGAAATAAGATCAAAGTAGCAGAAAAAAAGAAGATTGTACAGGAGAAATTCCAAAAGGAATTAGGTTTATTGGTAGACATGCCGAAGCAACAAGCAGGCAACAGCAATAACCGAAACACTGCACGTCAATTTTTCCGCAATGCAGATATATCTGCTGCAATAACCGGGGTCAATATAGATTTGATTAAACATTTCCATGTTATATTAGAGTGTATAAATTGTGGATTCCCTATAAATGTACATAAGTTTGATCAGTACACAAAACAAGCGCAAGAATTGTATCTTAAAGAGTACAGTTGGTATCTAATGCCTGTGAGCGTGCATGAAATTCTCTTCCATAGAAGTGATATTATAGCTTCTTGTATTTTACCAATTGGACAATTATCCGAGGAGGCCCAAGAGGCTAGAAACAAAGACAACAGGCAATACTGAGAATTATTTACACGAAAAACGTCAAGAATAGATACTAATACAGACTTGATGAATAGGCTTCTTATAACCTCCGACCCCCTCATTGCCAGTTTCCGTGCTTCCCCAAAAACCAAAAAAGGAAAAATAACACCTGAAGTTTTAATGTTATTAGAAGAACCTTGTCATGAAAGCAATCAATCGAAGCAGTTTAGCAGCACTGATTCTGATTCTTCCGAGTAAAATATGTTTATAAATAAAATACATAACATAAAATTGCTTCCTTAAAGTGTTTTGTAATACATTATTTATAACCATAATTATTTTTTTCGTTTTTTAACCATAAATATTACGTTTTTTTGTAACAAAAAAATAAAAAACAATAACCCAAACATAGACACCACATGTATTTATTTAATAACCCAGAATGTCAATGTATGTCTATATCTTTTTACCTTTCATAATAAAATATTGTCAAATAAACGAAAAATAACCTTTTATTATGTATTTCATTTGCAACAATTGCATATTTCTCTTGCAAATAAGTATTGTCGTGCTAGCATAATTAATTCCTCCTAGAAAGCTAAAATATCACACTGTGCGACGTGGACGTGTGAACGCTGTGTCTTGCGTAACGCGATTGGAGCGGATCTCTCGTCAGCGTCGATCATCGCCGTGTAGGACGCACGGGTCGGACGCGCTGTCGCTGGCATAATCGCGAAGCGCAGCCTTTGGAGCTGGGACCGCAACCTCCATCCAGCTCTATGCCCGGCAGGCCGGGCCTCTCGATTGGCCTGCCACGCTCTGCAGGCCGGGCGTAAGAATACGCCTGCACTAGCCCCTGCTTGGGGTAAAAGCTCACTAAAAGGGAGCTGCGAGGAATCGTAGGGAACGTGTCGTAGGGACAATAGGCAGGGTCCCCTGCACTACGATTCCCAGGAGGGGCGCCGCCTAGCGCACGTGGCCGTGCGACGGCGTAAATCGCGTGGTGTTAAGGGAGAAGATCCTATCTTGCTCCAGGAAGAAGCCTTACAAGGCCACGAATGGGAGTACCGGTTGGGTACTCCAGCGTTTACGGTACTCTGCCACATTCGATGAGTGCGGCCACCGTTGGGGTTTCAGTGGGTAAAAATCCGGCGCTGCCACTGGACCCCTTCCCTAGGTGTTCACGGCGTCTTCTAGAAGAGTCACCCAACGAAAAAAAGGCATCCTAACAGCAACTTTTCGCCCGCTATTAGGCACAAGAAAAACCCACAGAAGCGAAAAGTGTCCAGAAATAACTATAATTTATATTTAGTAATTATTGCTGACTGCCATTACGTTATTGTAACTTATTTACTGCTTTTCGGTGCAGGCGTGGTATGTGAGAAGCGTTTCGTAGCCAACGACTGTTGTTACCCGTGGCATATGAGCAGTGCCTCGTGGCAAGCAACTATAATCGCCCGTACTGGCGAATGGGTTAAGGATTGCTGTGTATTATGATTGCTTACTGTGGACTCCAACTGTTGCATCTATTTACAGGAGTCTTAAGAAGTCGTGTAGTTTGGAGGAAATGTTTTTTATAACAATTTTTAAGTTTATCGTGATGTTGCTGTAAAATTTGTTAACGATACCTTTATTGCACCGGGCGACTTCATCTTTGATGAGGCGATAAATGTAGCATCTGGTATCTAATTTTTGAATCAATGCTATTACATTCGCAAGTTAAAGATCATTTTCTGTTAAAAAATGAACGAGTTCAGATAATTGAAAAAAGGGAGAATAAATTTTATTAATAGATATACACAATGAAAATATTCTAACTACTTTATGTATATTAAGTTGTAATAACAATAAGTGCCCGAAATACCAAGTTACATAATTGAAAGTAGAAGGTAGATACTGTTGAAGTAAGTATCTATAAATCGAGAAATGCGAATGTGTTTCTGTGAAGAAATAGAACTACAAAGTACCAACATTATGAATATGCAATTTCCTCTGGTAACTGATGTAGTAAGAAGCTTTTCACGATTCAGGCAATCCAAACTTCCCCGCAACGTTTTTTTCTCCAGCGGCAGAGGATATCGTACATACATTTCACCCCCGGTTATCTAGCCCCGCTTGAACCGGCTTCCGATTTAACTGGCCATATATTTGTTGAGATAAAAACAACTGACCAAGAAAAAAATGATTAAAACTGCTGTTATGTACGGATCCTTCGTAGCACCAAAACACGCAGTGTTAGTCTTGTATACCTTCCGGATAGGGTTAACTCATGACATGTACGAGTAGCCGTTGCTAGCTGACGAATATCTGTATCTCTATTACCAAAAATTACTGAAATTTTAAATACATAAGCGGTCAGATTCCAAGACTCGAGGATTCAGTCAGGGTTCAATGAGGGAGCAATGACCCGTGGAAACGCGGAGGAAACGCCGAGAAGCGTCAAGAACGTTCGAGAACCGCGAGCTTGCGTCGGAGCGTTTTCGGGCTCGGCGTAGCAACGGCGTTATTGACAAGGTTAGCAACGGATTTGTATAAGTAACGCGGTTTTGGAGCAGTTCGCTCGCATTCGCTGGACCTGTGGGAGAGGACGAGGTATGACCATCGGCCGCCCACAGGCCGGGAGAGTACGAAGCAATGCTATCGGACGCCCAGCAGCTTAGGAGAGGACAGGGGTCGCACCTGGACGCCTCTGAAACCGGGAGAGAACGGCTGAGAAAGCCGGCCGCCCTGAGATTGGGAGAGGACGGCTGAGAAAGCCGGCCGCCCACAGAGGAAAGAACAGGTCAACCCCCTGGCCACCTGAGAGCGGTATCACCGTGTTTCCCTCATTCACGTCGGAGAGGACGGCTGAGAAAGCCGGCCGCCGATCGTGCATGGGGAAATGAGGGATACCGTGTAGCGATAGGCATCCCCGAGGGAGAGTACGGTTGGAATAAACCGGACGCCCAACGGAGAAGACGCTTAGTTTTTATAATTGCAAAACGACAAATCGTCGCTAGCTTTGTCGGTGCTGATACCATTGTTCAAAATTGTAAACCTAAACACTATGTCGAATAAACGTATCATGTTTTCCCAGATCCATATCTTCCAAATCCTTTGCCGAACCATCCCAAAATATCCCCTACAATGTATATTTAGAGTTAAAATATTGTTGAGATGTTTGTAAAATGTTTTACGATACATACTATTTACATATATTATACAGTTAGGATAAAAAAAATCGTTAATGTAAGAAAAAAAAAATGATCTTAGGCGAGATTCGAACTGACACCAAAAAAGTACGCAGCGGTTCCACAACTAAAACTGCGCCCTAGACCACTCCGCCACTGAACCTGGAAATTCTTTACCTGTTCCACATGATCTCGGACACGGTAAAAAATCAATTAATTGAATTAATTCAATTTCTTTCCATTGTACACCATTTGGACGAATGCAGAAATGTTTGGAAACATTTAATATACATACTGAATAAAGAGGATACAAATATTCAATGTAAAAACTAGTTTTTCGTGCAAAATACGTCGACAGAATCGGTTTTTCATTTTTCCGAGTATGTTGCTGATTTCAAAAAAATATGAAACTTTTTGAGGATAATAGTTATGTTATAATGTTGTTACGGTCAAAATATAAAAGTGGTGCTCTTCCTAGTTCACTATGAAATCTGCATTTTTCTGATTTTTTTGGGGTTTTTCATCTTTCGTACCCAAGCTTTACATAAAAAAAATACGAAAAAATTCTCGAACATGTGGCACAATATACTTAATATGCCAGATTTTTTTTAGAATTTTTACTCGCCACTAAGTGGGAGAAATATGCCAAAAACTGATATTTCGTTTTTTCGCCATTACTACCCCCCAGATCGAGCTAGAGGGTTGAAACTTTGTGTGAAGGGTTTTTTTTGGATACCCTATCGAATGGTGCATCACAAGTCTAATTTGGTTTAAGGGCACTTTTGACCCCCTTATCCGGCTGTGCCCTTTACCCTTAAATGTATCGTGGTATAGAGTTCTGGCGGGGACGAGTCACGCGGACTGGTTCCCGATGAAATTGTGAATTTTTACAAGGAAGGCGGTCGTTTTCCCTAATTGGCTAATAATTTGGTAGGAATCGTCAACAAAGTGACCGCCTCCAAACCATCGGTAACCCTCCGATACCGAAGGCGCCTTCGAGTGACGTCTGGCAGATTCCGCGTGCCCCAATCGTAGCAGGTATTAATTTTATGAAGTGCCTTGACCGTACTAAGACATGAAATAAAATTGAGACTGGAAAATGCTTAAGACGAAGATAAAGAACTAAATTACTCATCGCAAAAACGCGGTAGAAGGAAAACGATGGTCGATGGTTTCATAAACTTCTTGTTGCTACAGGTCAGTTTAGAGTTTCTTAGAATACTGAAATCTTTTAACAACGATGGAACTCTGAACTGGATTATGGTGTACGCTAATGAAGGTAAAATGCGTTATGTTAAAGTTTCTTCCACTGACTGGCGGGTAACGGTGTTTTTTCTTATTGTACATGGGTCGCGCTGTAGTTATGTTGTTACAATGTAACAACGTCAATGTCATATGTATGTAAAAATAAGAGTATACTTATCCATGTTTACCAGTATTTTTTCGGTTTCTATGTTTCATTTCTTAGGAATTTTAAGGTAATTGACACTAAACCCGATGTGTGGAGCCATAATGATTGAGAAAGTCATACCGAAACCTATGTACTATGGTAAATGACCCAACTACTGCCACCTATCCAACTACTACCACTGTAAACTATTTTGCCCAAGATACTAACGAAAGCCTAAAATGTCATACATGAAATAATCTAACACTGAATTTTAAGTGGATTGAATGTAATAAAATAAAGCAATACTTAACATTCTTTATTATTTTTTGTATATAAAATGATACAAAAATGTTTGTCCATTAAAAAAGCGAGAACGGCGGTTGTTCTACTATTAAAGGGAAAGTTAAGATACTAAGAAAAAGGTTTCTATTGTAATAGTTGCGTTATAAATATAAGGAAAGATAATTTTTTTAAGTTCTACAAGCTTCGTAGAATGTAATAACAATCGTAGTTTAACGATTTATTTAATTATTTTTATTTAATATTCAAGTGACAGTAACAGGTGCAAATAATTTACGCATGTTACAATTACTGCCGTGGCAGTAGTTGGCCGTGGAAACGGAATCGATTACTGTTCTTGCCACCAATGGATACTATAAACAAGAAGTATACATAACCCTAATTCGGTTAGTTTAATTCGAGATTTCCAATAAATGTTTATGCTGAGATAATTTATGTAAGTAAGTGTCTATCTATGAAAGTACAGCAAAATAGCTTATTAATTAATGAAACTTGAATTGGTGAGACTTATATTATTCTGTAAGCAATGAGTGCGTCAAAAAGAATTAACTATTCTCAAGAGGATATTAAAAATGCTTTAGATGCAATTAAACTTGGAATGTCAGTAAGGGCACCCAGTCTAAAATTTAAAATTCCAAGATCTACGTTAACTGCAAAAAATATGAAAAATACCCATATAAAAAACCGGGTCCACCAACTGTATTGTCACAGTATGAAGAAAGTGTTTTAGTAAATTGGATTTTAGAAAGGAGTAAGATAGCAGTTCCTGTTACAAATATCAATTATTAAATATCATAAAGCAACTAGTATCTGATCGAATAAATCCATTCAAAAATAATAAACCTGGATTTCATTGGTACAAAAGTTTTATGAGACAGTCACCTCAGAGAAAGGGTTATAGAAAATTTGTCATTTAGCCGTGCACAGATGACTGAAAGTGCTATTAGAGTATGGTTCTGTGAAATAAACAAATATTTAAGAAAAAATAATTTAAGTAATATTGATCCAGCGAGAGTTTTCAATGCTGATGAAACGGCATTATTATCAATAGAATCAGACTAGCTAAATCTAAAATAATAAAGGAGAAAATTTAAGATTAAAAGAAGATGAAGATGGGGAAAAAAGAAGCTGCAGCTATTATTCGGGCCCCGCCGAATTCCAGCGTGTCGCGTCCTGCAGCGCGACCTGTTGACTAGCAACCGACGATCGTTTCGTCGTTGCTAAGGAGCCCCGCGATTCGCCAACTATGATCAAGCGATGGGTTAACAGCCCCGCGATTCGCCGAGCAATAATCAGGCGATGAGTAAATGCGGTGCTAGGAAACGAGTAATAAACCAAAAATCTCCAACAGACGCGACACGCTGGAGGCAGAATAGCAGGAGGCAAATACTCCGACGAATTCGTAACATACAGTCCACTCTTTACGCCGAGTCGCGAATTCTAAACCATTGACGGGCTAGACTGCGACCCAACAACTATTAAGAAAAATAAAATTAAATCAAAAGGAAAAGTGCAAAATGAAAACAAATAGGGTTCCTATAACTGATACTTTAATTTATTTTATTTAATAGCAAAGATATGTATGAAGAATCGTTAATAAAGAAATTGTTGTACTAAATTTGAAAGATAAGAAAATGTTCATAAATAAAAAAGATGCTGAACAATATTATGCTTCAAATGCGAACAATTTTTAGGTTGGATGATTTCTAAACTAGTTAAATGTTTTTAAACTGTTTCTACATGTATATCTGTGCAATGTTCTATGTATAAACAACTCTAAAGTATTGCCAAATAGATAATGTTCATTAATGCTGGAATTCGATTTTTAGTCAGTGGACAGTAATTGGATCTTTTACCCTGACAGATGACATTTGGTCAGGTGACAGTAGATAAGGTGCCCGTAATTGAATTAGGGATAGCAGTATTAGCTCGGGCGTTTTCGTTAAATTATTGAATTTATAAATAAAAATAGGGGTTTTAAGAGCCTTATTATTTTTTTTCTTATAGTAGAGACACTGTATCGTATCAGATAAGAAAAAAAGCATGTGATCTTGATCAATAAATAATGAAAATAGTGCAATGAAGTCATAGTTGATCATTCAGGTGACAGTAGTTGGGTCATTTACCCTATTCCTCCACGAAAAGAAGGCTCAGTGTGTTTACATTCCCACTCTTGCTACAGTCCGCTGACTCGCCTACGAATACAGGCACTGATCGTTATTGGCCGAAAACGGCGAAGAAGACCAACGGCGATCACTGCTTGTATTCGCAGATGAGCCAGCGGTCTGTAAGAAGTGTGAGAATGTAAACACGCTGTGCCTTCTTTCTGTGAAAGAATAGTACTATGTAATTCCTCGAAGTACACAATTAGAATCGTTTCGATTTAATCAACGCGATGACTTCGAATCAGAGTTGGGCATATTTTATTCGAATAACGAATAAATCTGTCAAATTTATTCATACATAACGAATAACAAATTTATTCAAGAAAAAATTGTTCGTTATTTACGACTAACGATTTTATTCGAAGAAAAACTATTCGTTATTTACGAATAACGATTTTATACGAACGAAGCTTATTCGAACATGACTTTATTCGTTATACGGAATTCAATGATGAGTAAATGTAGCCGTATACCAAATTGATTCTTTCAAAGTTTCACAAGAAACGGCTTCACGCCCCCTTATCTGCAACTAGAAGACCGATCATGTAAACATTTTCTTTACGTTTCCTAACTCGTCTCGTTGGACTGACTGTAGCAGCGAGATGGTCGATGTTTATGGAAAGACTGAAATATAATCATGAGAAATAAACACTTCGCGATGAAGTTACCACTCCTCTCCATTGACTTTTCAGTGTTAGAAAACATTGTTTTGGAAAAATCAGTCTGTATCGAACTATTAGAAGAGAAAAGTTGTGTACATATTGGTAAGAGCTTCTGTTACCAGTAATCAGTAATTTTCAGTTTTAAAACCTGTTTCTAATCTGCTACTTCTCTTATCTCTCCTGCCTTTCCTGTTTTTCTTTTCTAGTCTAATTTACCTTTTCCCATCTCACCGTTCTAATTTCTACCATGTGCGACGCTGAGAAAATAGAAAACTGTCCTTCAACTTCCACTGAAAATATGTTTTCTTCCTCAATTACTAACCCTAGTGATATTTCTATTGCCGATGTCGATGATAGTAATTCTTCGACCAATACTTCGGTTCTCGATGGTACATTCTTTTCTATCGTTTCGGGAAAAAGCGCGTCAAAAATTTGTTGTTGCTGTTTGTGCAAAGTGTAAACCAAAGCATGTGGAAGTGGGAGGACAAATGAATTCAATTTCGAACTTTCGTCCGCATGTCAAAAGGCGTCATGGAAATGCCATATTGATGTTGAATACTCACCCGAGTATCTTATTAAGAAAATATTTACTGTTGATAACGAGATATCACCTACCGCAATGTCCCTTCACAAATACCGTCAGTCATCCTATGCATCATTCTTAGACCTGTGGGGGCTTTCCTGCACCTACCACTAGAGAGACATACGAAATAGGACCTTCTCGAAGGCACTCGCTCCAACTACCTCGTCCATATGTATACCGCCTTTAACCTTCCTTCCAATATCCCAACGTCTAAGGCAGGGTCTGCTAGGTAGCCTTATTGATGAGTCCACTAGCAGGCCCAGGACGAAACGCAATACCCTTCCTTTTTCCTATCCTATCCCCTCTCCACAACCCCACAGACCCATAGACTCTTACCTATTTCCACGCTATCCCTTCTCTGGCTCCCGTACAAATACTCCAACCTTATATATATTTCCTGAGCAGTCCACAAAATCAGTCTAGTTAGCAACTACATCCAAGTGAAAAACCGTCTGAACGACACTCTGTCCAACATCAACGAAACCATTGTAAAATATCGAATAAACTTCTTCGCGGCTAATAGTTGTACTCGATTCCTTTACCCAGGATCCAACATAAAAACTGGAGTCAGAAGTGGGATTTTCCGAAGTTCATCGATCTCGTCGTACTCCTGGATTGAAGAAACAACCAGCACGAGCTCTGGACGTCAACCTCCATTGTTAATGGAATCATCGAACATACAAGCCCAGAAGAGAAACACATTCAAGCATCTCACCGTGATAAGTGTTATTCAGAATTACTTTCACAACTTAAATTAGATCCTTATCCTCAAACTTAATCCTTTATACTCGTACTTCCATTCTTCTAACTATGGCAACTGCACAAAGCACAAATGTTCAAGATACACAGTCAACCACAGAGCTATCAATTGAATTTTTATGCAAATTATTACCCGCTTCGTTTGATGTGCGATAGATACCAGCTTCGCAGTTTTGTAAAACAAGCCGACGCTGTCTTTGAATTAGCCAAACCCTGACAGAATATACCACTACTCTTATATGTAAACAGTAAAATCACGGGAAAGGCTCACGAACAAATAGACATACATTGCAATTTAACTACATGGGAGGAAATATCAGAATTGTTAATAACATTGTACCAAGACCAAAAGACCTTAGATTATTTATTAGAGGAATTAAGTAACGCAAAACAAGAACCGCGCGAAAACGTTTCCCAGTTTTATCAACGATTGGAAGGTATAAACTCAAAAGTTTTAGGCGCGATTCACAACGCGGAACGCAATCAGGAAGCCTTATGCGGACGATTGTTAATGATTAACGACATCACCCTAAACAGATTCATTCACCATACTCATCGTAAGATTTCACAGCTGCTAAGGTATAGAGAATTTAAAAACATGAATAGCGCATTTACCGCCGCCATTGCCGAAAAAAAAGCTTTACAACTAAGCCATAGAGAAAACTCAGTAAAATGTAGAATTTGCGGTCGAACAAATCACAGCACTAGTAACTGTTATAGAAATTCTTCCAACACTCCCGCACGCAATCATTTTCAATCCATTAATTTTAACCAAGCTCCTAATACTCAAAATCCTCAGTCGAAACAGTGTCGTTATTGTAAGAAATTGGGCCACGTTATAGAGGAATGCAGAAAACAACAAATGAATAATGTAAATCGACCTAGAGAGAATTTTAATACTTTGAATCATGCTAAACCATTCCAACAACAAATCGCGAATCAACCACGTCACGATGTCAGATACGTACAATCGCAGGAACAGGATTTTTACACAAGCTTTCAGTACCCCAACCCTCCGATTTCCATAGAACAAGCAACAATAGAATTTAACAGCCTCAAAATGTAACAGTTTTTGAATCATTACTACCCTCAAACGATTTAACTTACGTACTCTTCGAATCGAAGGACTCCAATTCCGATGATGGAGTTCTAAAATTTCTAATCGACACGGGCGCTTCAGTTTCCTTGATAAAGTCAAGTAGTGTAACGATTTCCACAATCACTACAAATGCACCAGTAATACTAAATGGAGCTTCCCCGAACGCACCAATCGCAACATGCGGTGAAACCGAAATAAAACTCGGGAGACTCCACGTCCGTTCTATATCCAAGTCGAAACATACGCTGTCACAACACCGCAAACAAAAATCATCAGTCCGAACAGTCGTTGTAGGACTAATGATAGCGTTGCCTTTCTCGTATTCTAGCCTACACCAGAGAAGGCCGTGAGGACTACCTCGCTTGGAACCACGATTAACGATCAGTGAAGCGAGTTCGGCTCGCCTTTGATCAGAGCCGAGCGGTTTAAATCCCCATACAATGTATGGATACGTCTATGCAAAATTAAAAAACTTTTTTTATTATTTTTCTCTGAATAAATTTTCTTTTAACATATTCGCCAAACTTTTCTCATTAAAATGAGACCAAATACGATATAGTTCGCATTACATTTACCTATTAAAATGTGAAAGTATTGTATTAATAGAAGAGATAAGAGAAGTAGGATATGGAAGAGAAGTAAAACGCTGGAATAGATGTATTGCATAGAGTAAAAGAAAGCTACAGGCAGTGAAGTGCGTAGTCCATGTATTACACATATCAGCTGCCTTTGAAAAAACTTATAAATTGTATACTTTAAGTAAGTACATCATATCCAATGCCATAATGTTATTAAATTATGTACTTTGCTAAAAACAATCCATTTCTGCAATTTGTCAGAAACTACAATACAGCGTAATTATTCCATAAATGTTAAGTAAAAGTGGTACAAATTATATCGTGTTTGGTTTCATGTTAATAAAAAAATTGCATTAATATGATAAATAAATTACCTTAAAGAAAGATAAAAAAATAAAAAACTTAAGTTTGCATTGCATTAGCGCGGGGATACATGGGCATTTAAACTTCTTCGAATGCTCGGTTCTCATTCTCATTTTGTCCTTCGCTCGTTGTCCCCTTTGACGACAGAGATTCGACGAGGTTTGAGTTTCGTATCCTCAGCGGACTTGGGCCCGGTCGCAAACTCTTGGCGAGAAAACATTGTATGTGTATATATTGGGCACCCATATCACTCATGGATCATGTATGATCCATACGGTCCGAACCAGCCATTAAACAAAACAATATACAAAGTACAGTTGCCCCCCCCCCCCCCCCCGAAATACGCGGGGGTTCGGAACATTTATGTATTGCGTTAATGAAGGCTCGCGTAACTTTGAGACTTCCCTTCACACTCCTACCATTATATTATATATGTACATAGTTATAGACTGGGTAAAAGTTTAGTTATTGGGACAAAGAGGAGACGGTGGGGATGATATTAATCGAAAGATATGCGTGAATAATTACAAAGTAATTATTTAGGAAAGGGGAGGTCTCACCGATTTCGATGATTTTTGAATATATTATAAAAATCAACATTTTGAACAACTTTTTCCTATACATATAACTGCCGCTCGACCTCCGTTTCCGAAATTTGTCTCAAAAGAGATCGGTATTAGCCATCGAATTTTGTCTATACGTACATATGTACGTGTCCGTGGGAGCGTATGTGCAAGCGTTTGATCGGCAACTGTCTACCGTTTCTATACATAAGAGTGTAGCGGCCAGCGACGAATACTATACAATGTGTAAAAAATGTTTTTGAAATAATGACTGAAATGTTAACAACTTCGGATAATATCAATAAAGATCATTAAAACAGAAATGAATGCTTCGGCCCGAACCTAAACTTTATTATGTTAATTTCATAAAAATCGAATAAGCAATCCTAATATAAATATATACCCAGGTGTAGCCTAAATAGAATTTCCATCATCTTTTAAATATTATAGAATGTACTGCGCTTTGAATATTTTATATATTTTTGCATATTATGCGTATTCTCCATTATTTCAAACATTTAAAGTTCCCATAAATGCATAAAAATTTGTACTGAATTTATTATATATTGTGTACATATGTTACTCATATTTCACGGAAGTATATTGTAATTTTTGTGATTCTTCACAGTCGCGGTGACTACAAAGATCACAAAGAACCGCGTTTTTAAAAACTGCGTAAGCACTTCGAGGAATAATTATACCTCTGCTTACTTTTTCCTAGATGTTGAAGAACAAGCCTTGCATTGAGGCACAACTCAGATAATATATTCTCGTAGATGAGTCTTAAACAAATTTTTAAATTATATTTTTATGTTTCTAATACAGTGGCCTTACAAGCAAAATAAATAAGAGTTATAAGAATTACATTTGAAACTTTTTATATTTTAATTTCATGGTTTTATATTTTTTATTACATGCTTCTAGAAAATCAGAAGTTTGAGCTTTTATCTGCAATAATGGTTCCGTGCATATAATTATGACATTACAGTAACGTAATTAATTTTGTAAGTTGATAACGACATTATAAAAATACACTCCAACTGTGCAAAGAAATTAAAATTAATTCAGTGGGCTCGGATTTCTGCTTATCTTTTACAAAAAAAATTTTATCTATGCATTCATAACATTACTGTAAAATATTACAAAATGTAAGAAGATAAATCATAGTTATATTTGTTTTATACTCACAGAGTGTGCATATAATCTCCACAATTTTTTTTGTTCGCATCTACTTGGAAGAAATCACTGTTATTAAATTGTGTACTCTTTGAAACCATTCGATATTTGTCTGAAACAGTTTTTGGCATCATTCGCGATTTACAAAATCTTTAAATAGATTTATTTGAATGGGACACCGTGTATTGTGGTCAAACAGATTTTTTCGTGACGCGGAAAGAGAACGATCTACTTGAGTCTGTTAACTTTATCGTCGTCAGCGACATTTTTACAGGTATCTCTTACACTCAACGCATTAAAACGCAGAGGGCGTATGAAACACTCGAATTTTTTTCGAGGTCGGTATTTCAGAGCTGGAGACACGAAGTCCCATAAGATGATAGGTCTATCCTGTACCTCGTCTGTGAAAGTACATAAAACCGAAGTTGATAAGCAGATTGAACAAATGCTAAATCAAGGCATCATCAAACCATCGACGAGTCCCTGGTCCAGCCCCCTCTGGGTTGTCCCAAAGAAGTTAGACGCTTCCGGAGAGCGCAAATGGCGCATGATAATAGACTATAGAAAACTTAACGAAAAGACGATAGGTGACGTATACCCGCTCCCAAACATCGTGGACATCTTCGATCAATTAGGTGACGCGCAGTATTTTACTACCCTCGATCTTGCGAGCGGATTCCATCAAATCCCTAAGAATCCTACTCATGCCCCAAAACCGCCTTCACTAGACCAAACGGACACTATGGTTTCACTCGCATGCCATTCGAATTAAAAAATGTCATCATTTCAGAGAATGATGAACTACGTTTTGACCGGTCTAACTAATAAGCAATGCTTTGTTTACCTAAACGATATCATCGTATACGGTTCCACTTTAGACGACCACAATAACAAATTAATTAACATATTTTCTAGATTACGCGAAAATATTAAAATTACAGCCGGATAAATGTGGCTACTCTGACAAAGGAGTGCAGCCTAATCCAAAGAAAATAAATTGTATCCAACGTGTTAAGGTTTGCAGTTAAGCCAGGTTTATGACACGCTCAGGCAACCGGTATTTTTGAGTGAGGACTTCTTTACAACTTGTACGTGACTTCCTACGTCCTGGCGAAAGGGCAATTAAACAATTCACTTAGAATTTTTGGCTGTGCCTTCGCCCTCAATAGCATAAAGACGTGACATAAACCCGGAATTTCCGAAGGGTACATCTGTTTGTAACAGTTCCTTAACCGGCGAGTCTACCTGGAGGAGATTCCGCATCGTGGCCTCACACTCAGCACCGCTGGCACTACCCCCCACCCTCCTTGGCAAGGGCGTGCTAAGGGCACATAGGAAAGGGTGGGCGGTAGAAATTAGACATAGTGATTGGCCATTGAAACTTAACAAATTCCCCCCATCAACACATCGTCCAAATTCCCACCAGGAGGAGACTCTCTGGACGAACTCCACCACCAGAAAGAAACAAACTGTCAACGAAGTTCTTTCATCACCGAACCCTCTTATTGTCCCTATACAGGGTGGTCCTTCGAACGAACATATTTATTTTGTCGGCATTCCACGTGCAAACTCAACCAAACCCGCAACGATATCCAAATCGACCACGAGATTGAACACAACGTGCTACGAAACCCAAGAACCAAAAGGAAATTAAAATGTTCTTATGCCTAGTAGGCTACTATCGGATGTTTATAAAAGACTTTTCCACATTAGCGAAACCTCTGACGCATTTGCTAAAAAAGGATACTACCATTGCTCGGACAGAAGAACAAGAACAGGCATTTCTTAGTTTAAAGAAAAAAATAACCGATAAACCCATTCTTATATACCCAGATTTTTCTAAACAATTCATTTTAACTACAGTTGCCTCCAACGTAGGCATTGGCAGAGTATTATCACAAATCAACGATAAAAATGCAGATTTACCGGTCGCATATTATTCTCGTATCCTCAACAACGCAGAACGAAACTACTCCAGAATCAAAAAGGAACTCTTAGCAATAGTCAATTCCGTCGAACATTTTAGGCCCTATTTATATGGTCGAGAATTCCTAATATATACCGATCATAGACCATTAGAATGGCTATTCAACTGCCAAAATCCATCGTAGCGTTTAGTTAGATGGCGATTACGACTCGAAGAATACCAATACAAGATTAAGTATAAACCAGGTAGAATAAATTCGAACGCATACGGACCGTCTAGATTTCCAGCTGAATCAGAGGTACAGGCCAAATTAACAATAAAACGTGTTAGGTCCTACGAAGAATTCATAAAATTCCATAACGAAAACCGAGAAGTATTCGCGTACGAAGAAACAAACTCACCTTTGAAAAAATTAGTCAATCCTATTCTTATATCCTGGTCTAAAGATCTGAACGAAAGATATCAATACTATAAATATGTCTCAAACAAATTCATTATTGACAGTATAACTCCCGTCAAGAACGGCGTCTGGAAATTAGAAAACCGTGACCAACTTATCTATCTCAAGTTCCGTTCGAACCGTCGCAGCGAACAGACGTGCATCCCTTCGCTCCGAGTGTTTACTTTAGCAGGTCCGAACGTGTTGAGTCCCAGTCTAGACAACGCTAGTGTGTGTGAGTGCGTAAACGCTATCCGTGCGGGTGACCGGTGCATTGTGTGCTAGTCAAACCTTGTACCAGGCAAAAATGTTTCCTACAGGGAACGGCCCTGGATTAAGCAACTTTCAAAAACTTCCAACACATTGTGAAACAGTGCAATGCGGTGCATTAAAAAATGAGCAATCCTCCCAACTATATAACTTCCAATCACCATACGACCCAAAAATGACGAACAACAATTCTATAACGCCAATTCAAGACTCCACTACAGTATTTGTCCATCCTCAAAATCCTCAACCATATCAACATATGCAGCAACAACATTACCAACAATTCCAGCAACATCTCACACAGCACAATTCTGATCCGGCAGAAATGTATCTGTCGAGTGACGAAGAATCCATGGCAGTAAACACTGCCGCTAACAACTCATGGCAAGTGGTGAAAACCACCAAAAGGAAAAGAACGCAAAAGGACAAGGTATCCGAAGCACCAAGTATAACTGTAAGCAACAGATATGACAAATTAGTTCCAAACAGCGCCGTAGATACGAGCCCAAACACGGACGTGGCGAGGGTCCCCAAACCTCCTCCTATATTTGTATATGGGGTAGTGAATTATACAGAGATGGTTTGCAAATTAAAAGAAGTGGCGAAGCAAGAAAAATTTACCACCAAAAGTATGGCCAACAACAACATCATAATGAACTGTGTTGATCCGGACACATACAGAGACCTTGTAAGGTATATGAAAGAAAAGAAGATAGTCTACTATACCTACCAACTCAAAGAGGAGAGATCGTATAGAGTAGTTATTAAATACCTACACTACTCTATGGACACAACAGACATTGTTGAAGAGCTATCAGCCTCGGGTAACAAAGTCAGGAATGTTATGAATGCACGGCAGAAACAAACAAAAGAACCGTTGAACCTGTTCTTTGTTGACCTAGAACCAGCTCCAAACAACCTGGAGGTCTACAAAATCCAGAAATTATTAAATTGCGTAATAACCATTGAGCCTCCCAGAAAAGCAAGGAACATTGTCCAATGCTCTCGGTGTCAGCTGTATGGCCATACCAAGTCCTACTGTAACAGACCTTTCGTTTGTGTCAAATGTGGGGGCTCACACAACACTACGGATTGCAAAAAAAGTAACGATACTCCAGCCACGTGTGCATTATGCGGAGGTTCCCATCCAGTCAATTACAAAGGCTGCGAATATTATCATCTCTTGTACAAAAATACTCGACCGAACTACACTCCAAATCCTATCAGTAATCCGAGACCAATGATAAACCCCACCTCTGTACCCCAGCAATCATCAAATAAACCGACAACACCACACACCTACGCAAACATCACAAAAGGCATTAACAATATCCAACCTACACAACGAGATAATAATGACGAAAGCTACAGCAAAATATTAAACAAATTCCTTGAAGAATTCAAACTAATGTTCAACCAACTTATCCATCAAAACAGTATGGTCTTGAACATGCTGACAACGCTTATTGGGAAAACACATGCCTAAGCTTCTTCGAATCGCTCTATGGAATGCCAATGGCATCGCCCAATACAAGGAAGAACTAAAAATCTTCCTCAACATGCACCTCATAGACATTCTGCTAGTTAGCGAAACTCATTTTACCAAGAAATCATATTTCAAGATCCCTCAATATAAATTGTATCACACAAACCACCCAGACAACACCGCTCATGCAGGGTCTGCAATATTAATCAAGCATACCATCGACCACTTCGAACTACCTGGATACGCCAAGGACTGTCTGCAAGCCACATCTGTCATAGTTAAAACCTTTCCGTACGACATTACACTCTCAGCAGTTTATTGCCCACCCAAATATAATTTAAAGAAGGAAAACTTCGAGGACTTCTTTAACACGCTTGGACCCAAATTTATCGCTGGCGGCGACTATAATAGTAAACACACTGTATGGGGTTCCCGCTTGTCTACCACCAAGGGTAAAGAATTAGTTAAGCTTATAGAACAAAAGAACTACTCATGCCTCTCCTCTGGAACTCCAACTTACTGGCCTGCTGATCCGCACAAGGTACCTGATCTACTAGACTTTTTTATTACTAATGGCATCTCCCAGTGTTATATGGATGTTGAGGCATGTCACGACCTGTCCTCCGACCACACACCCATAATAGCCTCAATTAGCACCATAATAATAAATAGTAAATGTACCCCGAAACTACATACCTGCAAAACTAATTGGGACACATTCAGACTCATCACTGACGAAAGAATCAATCTGAAAGTAAGGCTAAAGAATTCTGACGAACTAGAGGAAGCCACTAACGACTTCATTTCAACACTCCAGATAGCAGCTAAAGAAGCTACTCCCTACTCTAATTTGTGTAAACCTCCCCAAAACATTCCATTGGAAATAAAAAAATTAATAATAGAAAAAAGAAGAGCCAGGGCGAAATGGCACCGTTATCACTCACCCGTGGACAAGAAAACCTATAATCGAACCAGCAACATCCTTAAATGCAAGTTGAAAGAATTACGAGACAACTCATTCCACGACTACATATGTAACTTCAGCCGAAATGACAATTCCATATGGCGGGCAGCTAAGACAGCCCTGAATCCGATACAACCGAACCCTCCACTTCGTAAGCAAACAAATCCTCCAGGACCGTGGACGAAAAGCAATAAAGACAAGGCAGATCTCTTTGCGGAGCATCTTGCTGATGTATTCACTCCCAACAACCTCGATCCAGATGTGGAGATAGAGGACCATTTAGCCGATAACAACGCGAATGATTCAGGCACCATCAGACTCACCTCTCCGGGCGAAGTCAAAGAAGAAATTTCTCATCTACACAACAAGAAATCACCTGAGTCAGATCTTATCACACCAAAAATACTCAAGGAACTACCAAGAAAAGGAATAGTTATGTTAACGTACATTTTTAATGCCGTCTTCAGACTTAATCACTGGCCCAAATCACTAAAAGCTGCAGAAATTATTCTAAACCTTAAGCCCGGAAAAGACCCTAACGATGTCTCCTCTTACAGACCTATAAGTCTCCTGCCAGTCATATCCAAAGTGTTGGAAAAACTGCTACTCCGCAGAATTATGCCACTCTTAAACACAATGCCGGACCACCAATTCGGTTTCCGCCAACATCACTCTACAATCCAACAATGCCATAGACTTGTGAACACAATAAACATATCCCTAGATGAAAAAAAAATATTGCACAGCCGTACTCCTTGATGTAAAACAAGCCTTCGATAGGGTATGGCATGATGGGCTCCTGTACAAAATAAAGTCTCTCCTCCCAATATTCTTCAATCTGTTTACCTCATATCTGAAAGATCGTAAATTTAAAACAAGAGTAAACGGTGTAACATTGGAGGCCCGTGCAATAAGGGCAGGTGTGCCGCAGGGTAGCGTTCTGGATACAATTCTGTATCTAATATATACCTCTGACTTGCCGACCACACCCAATATCACAATTGGAACATCAACTCATCTTCAAGACTATCTGAACATATTCCAGGACTGGATCACCAAATGGAAAGTCAAAATTAATGAGACCAAATCCACTCATATAACATTCACCCTGAGAAAAGACCAATGTCCTCCAGTCACCATCAACAACGTAAGAATCCCGGAACGTTCATCTGTACGGTACTTGGGTCTCCATCTAGACAGCAGACTTAACTGGAGGAACCACGTAATAAAAAAAAGGAAACAGATTGACCAAAATTCAAATCCATGTATTGGCTACTCGGTAGACGATCAAAACTATCGCTCTCCAACAAAATACTCATTTACAAGGCAATAATAAAGCCAATATGGACCTATGGCATCGAGCTGTGGGGTTGTACCAGCAAATTCAGCATTGCTATTATTCAAAGATCACAATCCATAATGCTCCGCACTATGGCAAACGTACCATGGTACGTCTGCAACAAAACTCTCCATAATGATTTTAACATCCCTCTTGTGGCCGAAACCATAAAAGAACGAAGCATCAAACACTTTGCAAAATTGAACAACCACAAAAATCCCCTAGTCAAACCACTACTAAAGACACAGGACAAAAGAAGATTAAAAAAGAAATGGCCAACCGACCTCAAATGAGGTTCAGGAGGTCTTTTCAGTGGAGAAGGCCTCATCATGTCAAGTAAGGGACTCTACATATGCGTCCTACGCCATCATATCGGCTCATAGAATCCCGTAATTCTGATCGCTGATTAAAATAAATAAAAAAAAAAAAAAAATTATCTATCTATTGTTCCCTATCCGCACCCATTTCGATAAGATAGAAGCTAAGGATCTGTTTGAAAGCTTGATAAACGCGAGATATCATATTAAGGAAGAAAAATTTATTTTAGTTCCCCCTGATAAAAAGCACAATATAAATTCAACCTTATTATCTAAACTGTTAAAATTTATATTTTCCAAAAACGAGATTAATATATATAATCACGATAAAATAAATCCTCAAACTAGTGAAGAAATAAAAAAAATATTGATGGAAAATCACAATAGTAAACTCTCGGTACATTATGGATTCAATAAAACGTATTCGAAAGTTAAAGATCGCTATTATTGGGAAACGATGAAAAAAGATATTAGGAACTATGTTAGTAGCTGCACATCTTGTCAAATCAATAAGACAAACTTCAAACAATCAAAACAGCCTATGGAAATCACCACTACATCGGAACGACCGTTTGAGAGATTAGCTTTTGATATTGTCGGACGATTGCCTCTGACAGAATCGGGAAACAAATTCATCTTAACGATGCAAGACTAACTCACGAAATACACCTTCGCGGAGGCAATACCTAACCACGAAGCACTACCAATCGCAAAAACATTAACTAAAACAATAACATGTTTCGAAATCCCAAAAACTGTACTTTCCGATCAAGGTCCTGATTTTATGTCCCAATTAATCAAAGACGTAACAAAACTATTCAAGACAAAACATTTATCGACAACACCGTATCATCCTCAAACCAATGGAGCTCTCGAACGATCTCATCGATCTGTCAAGGACTATCTGAAACATTATATAAAGCC
This sequence comes from Eucera pruinosa, assembly GCA_028830335.1. NCBI lineage: Eukaryota > Metazoa > Arthropoda > Insecta > Hymenoptera > Apidae > Eucera > Eucera pruinosa. The sequence goes on along the minus strand of JAMYCR010000008.1, from coordinate 932,109 downwards.
AGACCAAACAGAGTGGGACGAATACCTTCCATTTGCCATGTTTAGTTATTATACTTCTCAACATAAAGCAACTAACTTTACACCTTACGAACTATTGTTCGGTGCAAAAGCATATCTACCTTCTTCTATAACTCAAGAACCAAAATTTCGCTATACTTATGATGACTACATCCAATTCTTACAACACAAGCTAAATACATCTTTCAAAATCGCACGGGAAAATACAATTAACGCAAAAAGCAAAAGCAAACAATATTACGATAAACAGGCTAAACCGCGAGAATTTAAAACAAACGATTTAGTATACATTTACAATAAACAAAGAAAACCTATCTTATCGAAAAAGTTAAGCTCTAATTTCAAGGGGCCATACAAAATAACAAACATGTTTTCGAATAACACAGTTGAAATCCAGATAGGCGTCAAGAAAAAACGATATCACGCTAACTTATTGAAACACTCTGTTTCAGATGCAACCTCTTAATATCCTAATCACCCTATACCTATTCTTACCCTATGCTATATCCGGCTCATATACCAACATTCTTCATAACGCGACTAGTGGTTTATTCAATAGCAATCTGGAAGAGGTGAAATTAAGCAAGGCAAAGTTAACTCTACTAAGCTATACAAATTTTACACATCTGAATGATGCGTTTGAAAAAGCAAATTACTATTTTTTGAAATCAAAAAATCTCTGTACCATAGCATTCAAGGAATCAATGAAACACAATCACGCAAGTTTTTATTGTGAACAGACCTTAAAAGTCATAAAAGACCAATTATCCGACATAACTTCGAAAAATGAAGTAGTACACCACATGTCGGGCGAAAAGATTCAATTACGGAAACGTCGCGGACTCGTCAACGGGGTATATTATGCCCTTAATTGGTTTTTTGGCATTTCTGATGCCGACGACGTACAATATTACACCGATAGCATTAACGCTCTAGCAAACGATAATAAACAAACACAAGGTCTTCTGAAGTCTCAAATTCAAGTGATCTCAAGCACCATAAAAAACTTTAACAATTCTCTAATTTCCTTAAAATTTAACGAAAACCGTTTAAATAAAAATATTGAATTAATAAATAAATTATCAGCGAATACAAACGAATATTTGGACGAAGTAAAATTGCAATCTATTATTACACAACATGTTCCGTCGCGCGAAGGACGGAACAGTTCGGGAGATCATAAACCTCGGAAGCCCTTCGTCATTTTACAGCTCAGCGAAAATATATTTTCGTTCGAGCGAACGACGAGGGGCACACGTGTTTAGTAGCCGCTGGGTCTAACGGTAAACGTTCGGACCGAAGCCAGCGGCCTGCAAAACACAAGCCGCACGGTCAACGCGGTAACCACCCCCTCTTGGAGACACCCTCGAAAGGTCGCTTTTCACGTTCGGAAACACGCGACCAACCCAGTCGTGCTTCATCGTTTGGAAGCACGCGGTCGACGAGTTTAGCTTCATCGTTCGGAAGCGAAAGTCAGTCAACGAAGACCACGCAAAGCGTACAGTCAAAAAAAACATTTCGCTAAAGAATTAGCGAGTCCGCCGTTCGGGGCATCGCGTCACACGTTACCCAGTCCAGCAGTCGGGACATCTCACGCAATCGAATCAGTTGGCCAATATTAATTTGGCGGCCAGCGGTTAATGTCGTGAACATAACATACAATGACACTATCCTTATTTACCACTAGATTGTCGAATGAGTATGATAGATATATCAATTCGATAAATCTAGGTAGGCATGGTATATTATCACTCCAAGTTATTACTCCAAAAATTCTATTTGAAAAACTAATAAAATACACAGGACATCACGAGTTGCCTATTCCATTAAACGACACACTCATCCATCTATATTACAAAATTCTAAAATTGAAAGTAACATCGAATAATAACATAGTAATTTTTGCCATAAAGATTCCTTTAGTTGACAAAACCACATGCAATTTATACGAGTTAATCGCTCTTCCAATGCAACACAATAAGAGCAGCATATTCTCCTACATCGAACCTAGACAACCCTTTCTATTGATATCCCAGTCCAACACCCACTCCACATTTCTTAAGGATCTAACGAGTTGTGATCAGTACCTGGATCAACACTTCATCTGCCACGAAACGCATATCAACCAGAGGACAGGCCGACCCAATTGTGAAACACAACTCTTATTCCCACAAATCAAACACATTCCCGAGGATTGCAGAACAAAATCCTTCCGGGCGGACGTAGAAACCTGGAAATACATAAAAAAACAACCAATGGATATATGTTTTCCAGAAACCCATCACTATGACGCTCATATGCGAAGATCGTCCAATCAGCATGGAAGATATCGTAGTCCAGCAAACCGGGATTTTACAATTGAAGCCATCATGAAATCAAGAAGAATGTACCCGTACTAGATAAGCTTACGCATTCATGTAAATTGAAATCTCTTACCATCGACTTTAATCTTAGCGGGGGAGGTGTTGGATACTCACCCGATTATCTTATTAAGAAAATATGTGCTGTTGATAACCAGATATCACCTAGCGCAGTGTCCCTTCACAAATACCATCAGTCATCCTACGACCCTTAGTCACAATACGCATCATCCTTAGACCCATAGACTCTTACCTATTTCCACGCTATCCCTTCTCCGCCTCCCTTACAAATACTCCAACCTTATATATATTTCCTGAGCAGCCCACAAAATCGGTCTAGTTAGCAACTACATCCAAGTGAAAAACCGTCTCGACGACACTCTGTCCAACATCAACGAAACCATTGTAAAATCTCGAATAAACTTCTTCGCGGCCAATAGTTGTACTCGATTCCCTTACCCGGGATCCAACATTGAAAGAATGTATGCAGCATGTAAGTCAAAAAAGCATGGGGACAGCTGAAGTCATTTCAAATGCTAGTCTGCATTGAAGATTTGGTAAACGTCACCAAAGGAAGTCGCAAGAAACTTTTAATGCCCGTATTACTAACTACATTCTTCATTCAATGACACCGTTGCAGACAATTGAGGACCCATCTTTTCTAAAAATATTTGATTACCTTAAAATTGCAGGAATGTTTGTTCAAATCTATTTTCAAATCGGTTCAGTCAAATTGATCGATGTCAAGTTGACGGACAGTGAATGAGAAACGGTTGCATATTGCATACGAGCCATTTCGTGTCAAAAAATTTAACTCTTGTGTCATTTTTTATCATTATTTTGTTTAAATGTACACCATTTGTTGATAACATCGAGGAACTAAATTATGTAATATTTTAGCTGTGACATTAGCAATTATTCTCAACCAGATACTTCCGCTATAGAATTATCGAAATTATTTTAAATGAACACCAAATGAAAGAATTACTTTTAAAAGTAATTGAATTGTGATAATTAAAGTGACCACGCGTTAGCTGATTTAGGTAGATTTTTCAAAATGTAACATTACATACAGTATGTATCTGAACACTTACCATGAAATACTTTATTAATTATAATAAATATATTATACAATACTTACAGAAATATTATGAACATTGTAAATAGGTATAACTGTCTAGATTATACAGGTAAAATTTCAAGTGAATCGAAATATGTATACAATAGTTATGAACTATTTCTTCCAAACATAAACTTTGCGAAGCCACAAAAGTATTTGAACACACAGAAATAAGTTATAAGAATTTGAGAAACAAAGTTTTTCAGACACTGATTGTAAACATTCAATGTTGTTAAGTGTTCTACGTGCGTCAGTCATAGTCGAGCATTCATGGTGAAATATTCTATTGAATATGTGTCCCAAAACATCTGAAATTCTTGAAAGTGAGAGAAAATTAATTGTGAAGTGACGTAATGAAGGAAAGACGTATGGTGAAATAAGTAAATTATTAAATATAAATAGATCTACAATATATCATATTGTTAAACGATCGAAATCTGAAGGAACTGTAAAAAACAAGGACCGTTCAGGCCGTCCAAGAAAACTAACGGAAAGAGAAGAAAGAGCTTTGATCAATGTTAGCGTCCGTCGGTAACACGGTTTATGACACGGACGTGCTGAAGAGGCTATTTTTAAGCTTAGGATTTCTGTAGTTATTAGCATGCAATTTATAGTTAATTATATCCTGGCAAGAGAAGGTTTGGGCCTACAACCCTAGAGTTTTAGAAATTCACTTCTCTCGTCCTCAATAGCCGTGGCCGTGCCATAAACAGGGAAATTCCGAAGGGTAGTTGGACACGTGCGTGTAACGGTTAAAAGACCGAAGGTCCGTTACCTAGAAGAATTTCCTCAGCCTTGTCGAGCGTCTTCGCCCACCCGAGCATCGCGGCACCCCTCTCCAAGCGAGCGCGCTAAGGGCGCAAAGAGGAGTGTCCGCGTTTTGTCAGGTCCGCTGATTGGTGACTGCCAAAAATGAGAAGGAACCAATCAGCGGACAATATAGAAAATAGGAGAGTTGGCGATCAACATCGAAGATCGCCAACGACAGTCTCATTCAGCCACTCAAAGAGTAATAGTCACTTAGTCAAGAGCTTCAGGCGTCGTTTAGGACCCTGAACTCATACGCGAGCAGGTAGAAAAACACTTGCAATTTAATAGTCAGTCAAGTGCTTCAGGCATCACTTACGACCCTGAACACTATAGTTAGTGAGTCAGTAAATTAGAATTCGAGTGTTAATCAGGACACTCACAATCCAAGTGCTTCAGGTGTCATTTAGGACCCTGAACGCCAAGACGTTCAGTGTCGATCAGGACACTGAACACAACCATAGAATTAACCAGCAATCAGGCTGGCGAATAGCTTAGTTCCCGGAAAGCAATACACGGGTGGTCCTTCGAGCAAGTATTAGGCGGCACGTATTGTGCAATATTCAAGGACGCGGTAATTTAGTGATCGCGTCCCTAACAATCAATGAAATAAAAAAAAAAATCCAAAGATTTCTGCTTCACAACTTGCAACCATAGTTAAAGATTATTTCAAGAAACTTTGTAAATCCAGAATTATGTAGAAGAGTAATACGTGAAAATGATTATCATGCCAGGGTTTACAGAAAGAAACCGTACATTAGTGATGTTAATAAGAAAAAGAGATTAAAATTCGCCAAGGAATTTATCAGTAAAGATAATGCATTCTGGAATAAAGTAATCTTTTCAGATGAATCGAAATTTAACGATTTTGGATCAGACGGACGCAGTTTTGTTTGGAGACAAGCAAATACCGAAGTGGAAGTGAAAAACTTGCGTGCTACGGTAAAACATGGGACTGGTTCAATTATGATTTGGGGGTGTATAGCAGCAGGCGATACTGGGAATTTGGTCTTCATAGAGGGAATAATGGATAAATACAAATGTCTGAACATTTTACAACAAAATTTAAAAGAAAGTGCAAGAAAATTGGGTATATACGAAGATTTTTACTTTCAACAGGATAATGATCATAATCACACCGCAAGAATCGTTAAGGAATGGATCATATACAATACCCCCCACATGTTGGTCACACCACGCAAAGCCCCGGTATTAACCCAATTGAACATCTATGGGCAATAATAGGAAAAGAATCAGAAAAATGTAATACATCATCCATGGCAAGTTTAAAAGAAAAAATTCTCGAAGTGTGGAATTCTATATCACCGAGTGTTACAGAAAAGCTGGTGAAGAGTATGCATAATCGCTTACAACACGTTATTCGTGCTAAAGGTGGACCTACTAAATATTAAAGCTTTAAAAGTTACTTGTTCAAATACTTTTGTGGCATCAGCAAAGTTAATGTTGGTAAGAAATAATTCATAACTATTGTACACATGTTTCGATTCATTTGAAACTTGACCTGTATAATCTAGAGAGACATACCTATTTACATTGTTAATAATATTTCTGTAAGTATTGTATAATATATTTATCATAATTAATAATGTATTTCATGGTAAGTGTTTAAATACTTTCGTGAGTCACTGTATCTCGGAAATCATTCGAGATAAGAATGTAATATTTTACACAAATTTATTTACTCGATGCTATTAATTAATGCTGAAATATATTTATTTACATTATACATATAAATGTATATATTATAGATTGTGGATGATGGCATTAGTATGATGAATAGAAGAACTTTGGGTCGGCACATAGAAGATCTATATCAAAATAATGTTGCCGAAATCAAAAGTCAATTAGAATACATTTGGTATGTTTGCACAACACCTAATGTATGGCTAGCGAAAAGGAGAAATTTTCTTGGCGTTACCTATCATTGCATTGATCCAGATAGCCTCGTGAGAAAATCAGTTGCCTTAGTGTAGAAAATTTGGAGGTAAAGATTTTGCAACTCTATAGTAACACACATTACGTTAGAAACAATAACTATTACAAATCATGTACGAACACTTAAGTACGCATAGCTATGACCGTATCGCAGAATTATTGTCTCAGATACATATACAGTGTAATCTCCAGTATCCAAAATTACTTGCAACAGTAATGGACAACGCTCCTAATTTTGCAAAAGCCTTCAGAATTTTCAGTATTGAAAAGATTAACGAAAGCGATACAAATGATAGTAGCAGCAGCAACGATGAATTAGAGGAAATGAATACAGATTTCGATACCGTTGATGTTGATATATTACCAAGCATATACGTTGCTTTGCCTATATCTTAACGGTGTGTCACGACCTAAGTCTGCGGAAATAATTCAAAACATTTTAGGCTATACTTCAGCTAGACCAGGGGACACAAGGTGGAATTCCTTGTACGATTCCCTATCACAAATATTAAAATCAAAAGGAAAAACTATCAATTACATAAAGCTGTAAATATAAAAAAATAGATTTACTGAAGACGATTATCCTCTACATACATGAATGTATTACTATTACAAAACCTGTAACACAGACTCTTGACATCCTCCAGGGAGAAAGAATGTTTTCTATGGAATGGTCATGCCATCCTTGTTTTTATTACAGAAAAAACTACAATCTCTAAGCGAAATGAAATGGAAATATTGTGAACCTATAATTCAGTGTTTACAAAACAGCCTAGCAAGTAGATTTACTACTTATTTCAATGTTAAATCTCCGGAATCGGAAGAAGCAATTATCGCCGCCCTATCGCATTCGTTTTTTAAAAACAAATGGCTAGTGTGTGTACCTTCTGAGAAACATGAGCAGTTAATATCGGTATTTAAAGAATGCATATTATCACCAATGGAAACCGGAGTACCTAGTGCAGTAGTAACAGAGAGTGACGAAAGTACGCAATTCAATACCTTTTTCGATTTCAGTCCTTATTCCACGTCAACTGACCAACATTTACAAACGAATGATAACGTAGAACTTCTCGTACTACAATATTTTACAGATAATAGAAATGATTACACATCTCTCAACGCATATTTCGTAATTAAAAATATATTTCTGAAATATACCACTCCTTTGCCATCTTCTGCTCCAGTAGAGCGTTTGTTTTCATGTGCAACGATAACAAACTCGCCTAAAGCAAACAGATTAACTGACAAAATGTTCGAACAAAAAATTGTACTGAAAGCAAGTTTATTAAATAAACCAAAAATAGTGAAAGAAGGACTCCTGACTCTTTTTCTTTACATTATTTCAGTAAAAATTTCGAATAAAATTTTATTCGAAATGTTATACGAATAAAATTTTATTCGAAGAATTTATTCGAAATGATATTCGAAGAATTTTAAAATATACAAATAAAGTTTCATTTGAGGAATTTATTCGAAATGTTATTCGAACAAAATTTTATTCGAAGAATGTCCAATTGTAGTTCGAATGAGCCACGCAGTAGCCAAGGTTGTCAATTGTCACATCTTCGAGATCGGCAACCCGTCCTGGAAACTCGAGCAGGAAAATTCATTAGTCTCTGTTAAAAGATGGTGCATTTTCCCGAAATTATTTATCGGTCGCGAAACACGAGTTCGGCTGGTGTGCGTGTCTAATTATAGTTTTAGCTCGTATACATGTCGAACAATGACCACGACGACGACTTTGATTGTTTTCGGTCTTGTCATGAGTCATCATTGTGTACACGCGGAGTCGGTTGAGCCTCCTCCGATTTGAAAATACTATTCGAGAACGCGCTGGACGCGAGAGCATTAGAGAGGGAGAAGAAGAGATAGACAGACAAGGATAGTAAATCAACGCTATTTAAGCCATAAGTCACCGTGGACAGCAGAGCGGACCCCCCTTTTAAGTGGCAGTCGCACAGAGTAGCTCGCTGTGCGCGCATCGTTGAATTCGACTGCTCCCCTTCAGTGAGAATAGAGTGGCAACGCTTGAGCTCCCGAAGTGTCGAATTCCAAATCCTTACCTTTCCTTGCGATCTGCTCTTCCATCGGCTTGATCACAGTACGAAGTTACCGTACGAGATCGCCAACAGCAGTACGCATTTTGCGGTAGTGGTCTCTACGATAACTGCAATTAAACTCAGCGGATTCTTTAATTCGCTTCGAGTTCTAGTCGAGTTGCTATTCGACATCGGGGCACCGGAGATCACTCTCTGTGGGTTACCGATTGACTGTGCACTCCTCACTCCACGCCAACGTGAGAAAGGTTCTTTATTAGAAAACGGACTCCGTTGGAAGTGTGCTGTGACCACGTCTCGTTTGAAGAACGTTGAGTTACACGCCCGCGCAAGTTCTTCGGCCTCCACGTTTTGGTAGTGCCTAAGAGATCGAGAGTTTACAAGGGGTATTCGAACACGTTTAGTGCTTCGTGCCACACTTCTGATTCTCTTCACTTCGCATTTCGCGTCGTATGAAGAACGGACAGTTGAGATAGGCTGCCGTCATCGGCCCTCCGGGACTAGTTATTCCTAATAGCCGTGATTCTCCCCGCTCACGGAGTGAACCTTTTGGAGATTGACGACCCCCACTAGCGGTGACCCGTTCGAGGCAAGCGACTGTTTAAGCAGTAGCAGCCAGGAGTAAGTTACTCTCCAATCGGCTCCGTTCTCGTTGGAAGAACGGTGATAATACAGTCCACGCCTCTACGTGCAATCTGCAGAGAGATTCTGTTCCCCGCCCAGCACGATCTGAGTTGCACGGCGTGTGCGAACAGAACTCGCGTTAGAACGCTTACGGTTACGTAGTTGTTTTTATAACTGCACCGTCGTTCTTTTGTTTCAGGCCACCGAAACCTCCCCGTAACCGGAGGCCAAGATCCCCGCAATAGCGGAGAGTTTCTTTTTTTTATTTTTTGTTTTTTCTCAAAAAATATATTTGAGTTTTTTTGTTTCTTTTTATTTTTATAAATAAAAGGCCGACGAGAAACCGTCAGCCAACAAATAAAAACTCCCTCACGATTATTTAATTTCTCTCCCTTAATATCCAAACCTACGTTAAGGAGCAGCTGAGTTCTCTAACACACTGCCCTAATTAACAGTCTCATTTTGATGACCGTGTAGTGAATTTCTACCAGCAAAGCAAAATTATTGTGAATTTATTATTTTTTATTATAGTTTATTGATAACGTTTTTATATTAGTGTAATTATTAATTTATTTAATATTAGATTATTAAGTATTTGATAATATTAGCTTCACCTTCCATTATTTCATTAGTATTAGTGTGAGTGTTAGTGTTAATTAGGCAAAATATAATTAACATCTACTCAATAAAAGAAAATATGATATATAGAAATATATTAGAGTCCAAGTGTCTTACAGGCAGCCAAGAGCTGCTGGCGACGCATATTTTGCCGTTGGGGGATTTACGATTGGGACTTAGGCTGCGGGCGGCCAGGAAAAGTGCCCTTAGAGCGCGAGATCTTCCAGACATTGTCCCCCGATGTCTGGCGACCTAGAGCTGTATGGCTAACGGGCGCTTTAGGGTCAATTGTTTGTAAAATCAGAGACCAGGCGATGACTGGTGACCACATTGGGTCCCCGAGCCATTGACAATTGGAAATGAATTATAGAGTTTAGAGAGAGATAGCATTCGTGAGATAGCAAGCAACCCGACGTTGCGTTGCTATATAGAATAAGGTTTTTGTTCTTGAGGATCTGGCCACGGAGTGGGGAAGGCAAGGGTACCTTTTGGTAAGAGGAATGTGAGGAACCCCACGGCACTTACCCCAGAATCTTCGAAGAATCTTCAAATCTATAACAAATCTTCAAATCTATAACAAATCATCAAACCTATAACAAATATTTCCACCACAATCCGTTGTTGAAAGAATCAACATGCACAATGAGTGGGTTCGGACATAAAGTCAGTGTAAGTCGTAAGTATTTTTAAATATAATTCTCTTGCGTCAGTTCTTAAGTGTTACACATATAGCTTTGGGGAAACTATGGTACTAATTTATTAACATACTTATCTTCTACACACTCTGATGAATTCACGTTCGTAACTTTACAAAATAAAAGCAGAAAATTAAGAGGACTGAGTTTAACCAGTTTTAATAATGCCAAGTAACAAAATCAAAAAGTACTAGATGAATATGTTGATTTAGTCACGATTTACGGCCAATCGTTCAACTTAATCCACGATACTGCATTTCAAAAATTGATTCACATAATACTTTCAATATCAAGTGCAAGTATTTCTATGCAGGAGACACGTAATGCTGTAACGATGAAAGTTTACTTATTTTGGGAGAATATCAGTAAACAATTAAAGGCGAAGCTAATGTCACTAAAAATTAATGTTGCGACCTGTATGACGCGTTCATTCATCGGTATAAACGTCCAATACATGGATGAAATGCGAATCATTTTAAACACATTAGCAGTAAAAGAAATGTGTATACATTATATTACAATGAATTTAAAAGAAATATTGAAAAATGTGCTTCAAACAAAGATTTTTTAGTTCATTTATCGGTATCTAAATTTCTTGCTTTTGTATTTTATATTTTGTGTTACAAATAATCCAGATTTTTCTTTCATTATTTGGTCCTATTGGTTAAAAACTTTAACGAAATTATTATTAGAAAATGTAGAAAAATTGTGATTTTTACACTATAATTTAAAGTAAAATATCTATACGATACATGTATACGATTACTTTGTTACCTTTGAATTTATATGCCCGTATATTGGTACTGATATGCACTTTCAGGATCTCGATACATGTCATACGTAGCCGGATCGTTTCGGGATCTCGATACGCTCGTACGTAGCAAAATAGAATTCCAATAATCCGGCGTCCAATAATCCAGCACGCCTGATAATCCAGCACACATAGCTCTGATTATGACCGTGCCTTCCAAATGTCATTTGGCAACTATCGCGAACCATATTTCACACGGACAAAGTAATCGTTGCCGCATGTATTAAGCAGTGGTATTGTTACGTCCAGCGACCGCCTGGGGTCTAGCAACACTGAAGGTCGCTTGGCCGCTTGAGTTCGTTTTCGAGGGCGCCGTCAGATGGCCACTCAACTTATGAGCTTCTCGCAAGTACTTGATCTCAGGTTCGGTTCATATATATATATAACCCCAATTCTTACAATATCTCCCGTCTGGGGCAGGGGCCACCAGCAGTAGTCCTACTGATGAGTCTGGCTGGTGGTCCTGAGACGAAACGCAACCTTTCCTTTTCCACTCTCTCTCTCCCTCCATGCTCCACACAACTCCGCAGCTAAAGTCCGGCTTTAAAGGCATATGGCGCCCAATGGAGTAGGAGCAAGAACCCTTATTATTACTCCAATCTTTTCCTTATCGTTAGATGCATAAACTTTAAAAATAATCTTTAAGCCGGTTATGGGACAGCAACTATCAGAACCATGCTCCGAAACCATTAAAATTTCTGCTTCTTTGTTTTCTTGGTTGCAATAGGAGCAGGAATAATAACTATATTATTCGACTTAATGGAGACATTTTTCTTAACGCATAATTGTGCTTTTGTTAGTAACTTTCATTACTGTACTAAATATAGTCGTTTTTTAAATTATTTTCTTCGTGTTTACCGCATTACAAGCAGTCTGACATACTTGATAACCACTACCCATTCTCAAGTATGTCGGATTATCAGAATTCTGCTGTGCTTACATATGTGTACACACGCTGTGAAAACGGGGATCGGCATTCCATTGAGATACGCCCAATGAACGCGTAGGGAGCCTAGCTCGCCTATTACTGATGTAACGAATAACTGTCATGGCTCAACACCGCGTCACATGTCTAGCGTGATGTCACAGGTCACTTTCTGAAGTCCAGATGGGAACGCTACTCACACGCCAACGTGTCCCAGGCCTACGCTAGAGGACATCTAACCAACATTTGACTTTTCATCGCAATGGAAATATTGGCATGTAGACATTCCACCATATAATGGGCATACCACCGGGAAAGGGGAATCCAACCGAGGTACCAGTAAGTCAACTGGTGGGACATGTGGCGAGCCTGACATATGTTAACTCTGGCATTACCAGTCTAGGGACCTGCCTCTTACTTCACCGGTGGGACGACATGGAAATCAGCCGAAAGGGCCTTTCAACCAGTGCTCCCTCCTAGAGAGCTTACGTGTTTGTACAATCGGATACTTTCAGGGTCCCGAACGGTCTGTGTATTATGTGATACTTTTCGAATCTCGACACGATAAGGCGTAATTTTACTCAAGCAATACTAAGCATCATTTTCTTTATTATTATTATTTTAATCAGCAATCAGAATTTGAAAATTCTATGAGCCGATTTGATGGCGTAGGACCCATACGCAGAGTCCGTTACTTGTTATGATGAGGTCTTCTCCACTGAAAAGATTTCCGGAACTACATTTGAGGTCGGTTACTATGTAACTTGTAGCATCAACTAGGCACAAGGGTAAACTAATCATGCAATGTATTATTGTGATTCGAATTCCTGGGTCTCTAGAGCCCTATTACCATTTCCATTCTTATCTTTTCGATTATTTAAAATGTATAACTTTCGCATTTGCTTTATATATTAAAATACTTCAGAAGTGTTTGCATTCTTTGTCAGATAATAAAGCGGAAGATATTATTTCGAAAACTCTGATTTCTTTGGTTATTGGTATTTCAGAACATGGGAGACGAAATCTCATAAGGTGATTTGTCTACTCATATATCTCGCCTGTGCCTGTAGTATGTCACATATCACACAAGGTTTTCTGTTTGAACCTAAATTGTGTCGTATCTAGACAAAACAAACTATTGTGTAGCACGCTACATTATTTTGTGCTAGAGGTCTCTTGGTGTCACTTTATTTGAAAAATTTCATATTGCATACGTCATGGACACTTGTCATACGTAGCTTAAATGTTGTCTCAATGAAATTGTATCTTTACAAAACCCATCCAATTCTTCCAGAGTTTTGCCAATCCGATCCGCGACCCAGAAGTATCATGCTTTCGGAAACATGTACACCACTGTTTATTCAGCACCTTAAACCCGAAAAATGCAAAACTATGAATAGAAGAAAGATTCCATTGAATAGAAGAAGATTACACTGACAGTGTTCATCTGTAAAATGTAATGAACAACATACCATCGTCACTTTCTGAATCGGACATTTGGATATCTCTTAAAACGCTTAACAAAATTTGTTACTATTTCTGCGTCCGAAACTATTTCTATTCTTTAAGAAATCATTTCTGGTAAGAAAAGAGTGAAACAAAATTTGGAAAGTTTGTTAAGGAATGTATAAATTAGTGGTATGCGGTGCGTGCAATATGTTAAGTAAGTGCCATGAAAGGGACACGTATTAAACGAGACATTCTAATTATCTCAAGAATGACAAATTTTCCGTTCATGAAATTTCAATTCTATATTATGACATTAATCATACCTAATGTTATGTACCGCACACCGTGATTCTAAACGAATCTCTCGGGTTGCAAAGCCGATTACGCGACGCGATGATGTTGGAGAGCGTTGCACGGCAAATTAATGATGTTGTTCGGGAAACATCGAGTGGTGTTGCAGATTTATGGCTTAGCGACGGGAAGCTACGCTATTTTTGACAATGAAGCCAGCAGGAAGGCAAAATCCCTTGCTGACAGGCCGGAACCAGATGGTGACCACTTGAAGGTTCTGATCGAGCGCGAGAGTCAATGGCGGATAGCGAACCATAAAACATTTGGCAGCCACTCGTCGGAGAAAGTTGGAGTGCAATGAAAAATCCGTCTTCCCGCCGAAATGGTCGCCCCCACCTTAGCGAAAAGACAAACGCGAACGGATGGAGAGGGAAGCGTCCGAGTGTGGAGGCTTTCCATCTGCTCGCGGAAAAGGACAGCGTTTTTAGAGCGTCTTTGGAGAGCATCTTGAGACGACAAAGTAGAAACGTGAACTTCGTAAAGATTGCTACCATCAAGAAGGGACTGTCCCCTTGGTAGAGTTACTGGAACTAAGGATCGTGGTTCGACCGCCGGACACGATAGTAAAGTCTTGAAATAGAAGGGACCGTCCCTTAATAATCAAGCGTCCCAACAACAGCTTATACAATCCACTAATATCAAATAGTTATCGAATCGCATCTTTCTCACGTGCACGCGCAATTCATCGATCGTAATATTCCGGGCGCGAACAGATGTACAACTAGTTTGAAGTTGAAGCTGATATATTTACAGTACTTGCAATGTCTTTGTACTATAAATGGTGGTTTTGACAAGTAGTGTGACCGATGGACGATTCGGTTGATCGGTATTGGAATTGAATGTATAGTTTGAAGAGTTCTGATACTCCGCAGGTTTGATGGCCAGCTTGTTGGGTCGAATCGATCCTTTGGAAGTTCTTTCTGAACTTAGCGTGAAGTTGCTTGAAGAATGTTTTATGTATATGGATATATGCTATATACTAACAAGAAATACGCGTGACTCTAATTTTATACTATTCGGAAAACCAAGGCGGAAGGTGATTGGTTGAAGGAATTTGAAAAGGGAAATTTTGAGGATTTCCATGATTGGCTGGTCAAAAAATTGGAACCAGCCCCCCAAAAGTGTAGGAGTGGGAAGGCGCGATAGTGCGCAAGTAGAAGGGGTGCTCGCGGAGTACACCGAGAAGGGGAAGCGAGGACCTAATGTTGGGCAGGTAGTTTGGAATTGAGGTGCACGATGACTCATTGTCCAGAAAAGCAAGTAAATGACTTTACAGCTATGTTATGACAGACACAGAACAGGACCTTAATGAGGTGCTTACAGTTCGACTCGTCGATAGCCTGTATTGTCCTTGGATTTGAAAGGAAGCAATATTGGAGCTTATAACAATAAGCTAATCCAATTATTAAGGATGGGATAATCCTGTTAGGTTTCCGAATGCAAATGTCTCTATGGTGTGAAACGTCCATCTTGAGGACGGAACACATAATATGATGCTAGTGGCTGTTGATACATAATTGTGATAGACACATATGTATATTTTTTCGTACTTCAAAGTAAAATTTTTCTTATTTTCTCTAAACATTTTGGGAATTCTTACTGCTCTTAATTAATTTCTCCATTATTATACTCGTTAAGAAATTTCATAAAAAATAAAAACATATTATTAAGTTACATTCTAATAATAACATAATAATCAAATAAGACAAATTTTTTAATGTTGCTGTTATATTTATGAATGGGACACATAGGAAAGTTATGGATGGGACATCCGCTCTACCTACGAACAATCACTATGACGACCATATGTGTATATAGGTGACTTGATCTATATAGTGTATTCACACCTAACCACACTTTTTGCTTGCTATCACTGTTGTTTACCACACAATAATAGTGATTTAAGGAAAAGAGATCCAGAAGATTATAACTATAATGCTGAAAAACAACATTTAATACCTATATTATCTTATTCTATTATACTGTCCCATACATAAATGGCTGCGTCGCATCCCATGCGACCAATTTATGAAAGGGAGAAACGCCTTTTTTTTAAAAAGTAAAAACTAAAGCCAATAAATATTGAGAAGAACTTATTGGTACCATGCATTTTTATAGGAAAAGAACTCAACTTCCAAATGCTCCAAACTAAAATTAGATAGACTGTTTAATTTGTCTGCTATGTCGTATTAAATAGAAGTGTCCCATTCATGGCGCTTCTCCCTTATATGACTCGAGTATGGGTCGGAAAAGGTTGAGCTCATGGGGGTATTTGTGAGATATGAATACTAGGAAAACCCGACGAATTTAGATAACTCAACACATTCGGCAACCCTGACAATTCAGGTCGCGTCTGATGAAGTTGATCATTTCATAAAATCACAAATATAAGTAAAAATAAACTACATTCATAGTATACATATATGTGTATAATAAGTATACATTAAATTAATAGTAAATACTTTTGGTTATTACCGTATGTTTTTTACAATTTTATATTGTAATGGTGAATTTTAAAATTGGTATAATTACTGAAGAAAATTCTAGGCATGATTTTTAAAATGTAGCAAGTTCTTTTATATTTTCAATATAAAATACATGTTCATCTGAATTACTGCATAAATTCTTAGTAATATTAAAAACTGTCAAGATTAATATTTCCACGAATTTATCTCAATGATATTTGTTAGCTAAATCGCTGTACGAAGTAACATCACGATCTAAATAGCAAAAATGGAATTTGGGCCTCGTAAGATAAACTATTATTATTAGCATAAACAGTTAACAGATTTCTTAGTTAATAGATGCACCCTGAGTTTTATCGCAACTTGAAATATTTGAAGCAATACTATACAAATAGTACAAATACAATGTTGAACGTTTAAATTAGGTACCAGTTAATGATTTGTCTTAAGCTCTCAGCTCAATATTTAATAAGTCACCGCTGTAGCTAGATGCAGTCATCAGCAATATAATTTTTTTTAATTTTCGTAGATCTTCATCAATCCGTGACAATGACAGTATTAAGGTTGGCAGCGATGAATACCGAGAATTAAACTGTGGATATTTATGCACCATAAATATGCAAATATGCATGGAAAGTATGCTAATATGTACAAAAATATACTAATATGCAAGACAAATATATAACGTTACCAATATTAATTTTCTAATTAAAGTAATACATTGTAATTCGAATTACAATAAATGACAAGTTTTTTCCCCAAATTGGATGGTGTTAATTGACAACATATATCTGTAAAACTTACTTTATTTGCGGAACATGATCGCTGCGTATTTATATTTACTCCAGCATATTTCTCGCATATCTATTGGATCTTGTATATATTAGTTGATTAAAATATTTGAAACTTTTGTCAATTTCGTTAATTCTGTATTTTAATCCTAATTTTTCATCATAAGCATGACTACATTGGGATTTACAGTGGGTGACTGGACCTCGCAAGCTGTACAGTTATTTATCGTTCCACATTCACTATGTTATACAAAATTTTGAAATTTGTCATTATATATTAAATTAACTACATGTACTGTTTGAAAAAGTAACATGATTGCAAGAGCATTCACACATCGGTATTGTGACGAGGCCTTGATTCATCCTTGTGACAAGGTGTCGACTCATCCTTTGGCAACCAACAAACAACTACCCGAACTCCGGACTCCACCCCCACATTAGTGCTTAAGCGATTATAAAAGGCCCCATCCAATACTAGTGTTTCAGTTTTGGAAATATCTTTGAAACCAGCCAATTAGACTAAACGTACGAATAAAAATCAGTCTCAAGACCCACTCCGTCTTCACCACTCATTAACGTATACTGCGAAACGTGACTATTTGCAACCCTTGGATTTCCTGTAATCTATCCATTCGACTTGATCGAGATGCATGAGACCTCGTATTCAATCGGCGAAATAACTCGCACCTTTACAATTTTCGTGAAACACAATGGCTGTGGTTATAAAATTAGTGGTATCACAACAGTCGAGGTACAGGATAGACCGATCATCTTATGAGACTTCGTGTCACATGCTCTGAAATAGTGATAGCCTAAAAATTCAGACTTTTCGGAAGAATATCTTTCGTTTTATTATCTGACAAAGAATGTAAACACTTCTAAAGTATTTTAATGTACAAAATGCAAGAGCAAACGCAAAGATATACATTTAAGACAATCGAAAAGGTAAAAATGAAAATGGTAAGGGGACTCATGGGCCCCCAATTCGGGTGACAGAGTAAAGCATTGGAGGAGTGGTCTACTCTGTTCTTAGTCAATGGTAGCAGCACAGACGAGGTACAGCATAGACTAATCATCCAATGTATTTTTGTCATACGGTCCGAGGACTATGTAGTTCCAGTTAACATTTTCATTTTTACCTTTTCGATTGCGTAAAATCTATAGTTTTGCGTTTCCTTCTACATTTTACATATTAAAATATTTTAGAAGTGTTTAAATTCATCCTCAGACAATGAAGAGGAAGATATTCTTCCGAAAATTCTAACTTTTTTATATGTCGATATTTTATACCATGCGACACGAAGTTCCGTAAAATGATAGGTCTACAGGCATAAGAGAATAGACGTTGTCTCGCGGTACGAATGGTATTCGTAATATTTCGGTGTGATACTACCGACATTCTTTACTCCGGAACTCCGAAACCCTAGAGCAGGAACGGACAATGTCGTCTTTGTTGTCGTATTTATTGCGCTCAACACACCGGAACTCCACTTGGCATTTCGCAGAGTCGTAAATTCCGCCACGTGATGCGCAACGTTGTTGCTGGACACTGACTATTGGGAACTTAAACGCGATAGTTTTTATGAGAAATGAGTCGATTGATTGATTGCTGATTCAAGTCCGTATATATTCTATCAATTCAGTGTGTAATGTACTGTGTTGGTGACGGTCGTCAACAGTATTCTTGGATTTAGTTTATATGCTTTTAACATATTTACAGTAAACGACCATCCGTTTTCAGATGGTGAAAAGAGTAAAAGTAGTTCGACTTCTCAATTCAGCTCGCTCATATACGAGCCCAGTTAGAAAGGACGGATTGTTAGCCATGCTTTTACCAACTACTGAGAATGGATGCGATATATTGAAAGCTATTAGCACACACGCTACGTACTTCGATTGAAGCTCTATATTTTGTTAGCTGCTTCTAACTAGTAGATAAATCTGGTTTGAAAAATCTTCCGGAATATAAAGACTTCTTTATTTCAAAGATCCATGAACGTTGGGGATTGGATACATTGACATGAGAACCCTTTCTGAAATCGAACGTAGTATTTTCACTTCTTTATACATTCCATACTTCTGACTTACAATAAATGTAGAAATCTTAGTAATGAGATTGACATGAATAAGGTATTTATAAAATGAAAAAAAAGAATTATGAAAAAAATATAGGACAATGTTAAAGCTCCGATGGTATGGTTTATGACACGGTCAGGTCAATAGCTATTTTAGCTGAATTTTAACGCTTCGACCATCTGCGTGCCATCACTCAGGTGGTACGTGACTCGTAGCAATGTAGCAGATTAAAGGTATGTATTTTAGTTTCTTAGCTTTGCCTACCATACCTCGATAGCAACGACCCTGTCATAAACCAGGGAGTTCCGAATGTGTCGATCGAAGACGAAGGGTCACCTAACGGTATCCGCAGCCAGCACAAGCCCGCGGAAACCTCGTCAGGGTTGACCAAAACTCTCGTCCACCCGCGTAGGGGAAGACCTCTGTTCCCTTCCAGAAACATAGCGCGCTAAGGGCGAAATGGAAGGGAGGACACGAGGTCTTAAAAACTCGCGCAATTAGAATTTCTAACCAGATTCTCGCTTCTTGTCAGACTGTCATTGTAAATACTAGAGTCCACTACATTGTCGTTGGAAATATACAAGTTTTGTTGAAGTACCAGTGCAGTTGTACAAATTAATTATCGTCGGTTCCCAAGTCCGAAACTTGGGTGGTCCTTCGGAATCAATTAGTCGGCACACCACGTGCAAACGCCAACAAGGCCCGAAAGATCGCTGGATCAACCGCGGGCGTAAACAGACAATCTTTAGGTTCGTCTCACGTTCAACGACTGGCGGGCAAAAGTTAGTACCAGCACAAAAATCAATAAATAAGGGCACAACACCATTTAAATTAATTCAGAAACAGATACAAGACGGAATTTAACATAATTCGTGTTTGAAAAGTTAAATGCTTCGCACATGACATTAAATATAGTGCAGCCTGAAGAGTATACACCTAATAACTTAAATAGAATGGAGTGACCTTTTTTGGAACCTGTAACGACTGGTCTAGAATCGCTTAAAGATGGTACAGACACTATAATTGAAGAAGAATATTGAACATTTTCTTAATACTACTTGATATATATTACAGTTTACCCAATATATTGGGGCTACTACTAACTCATGTCATTTCTTAACTTCACAAAGACATGATACAAAACGACATTAATTATTACTGGACTTGATACTTCTACCAGAGTCAGCCTCAAATGCGCAAACTATAAATACAGTAGACTCCAGGTTATTCAGTCTCGCTTTAATTGACCACATTTTTGTTGAGATAAAAACAATTGAGCAAACGAAAAGTTACTGAAACTGCGATGAAGTATATTAAGCAGCAAGATAATTCACCTATAATTGATGTATTATTTTCTGAAAAAAGTGGCGTGTATTATTTAATACAATAATATTATATAAATTATATCTACTTTGTATAATGTATATGTATAAACAATTACTTTTTTCATTAACAACCGATGAATGATAGGTACTTAATTGATATACAGGGTGGTCCACGCAACGTGTGCACCGTTATAACTTCCAAAATATGCGTTGCACGAAAGAATGTTATATACAAAAGTTACATGGTTTAAAAGGATACACTATGTAGTGCGTCAATTTTTTTTATAGGTGGAGGCATTTCGGAGATTTGAAGGTCAACTTTGTATTTTTAAACAGAATACTATATTTTTTATACCAAATATGGTAGTGTATCGAACTGTAAGTAAAAAAGTATTGACCGTTATTAGCCCTAAACCTAATAGTTAACGAGTAATTTCACTTTATTACTTGAAAATTTTCTTCACGTAATATCAAGTTGGGGATTCAACCTTATATCACAGATTTCCGCAGGACAGCAATGTTTACGTGACAGTGTTTATCGATACAACAACATCTATCACGATTCGCAGTTTTCTACATATTCGTAATCCAGTATTGATGTTACCTTCGGTGTTTGTGTGTAATTACCAGGCAGATAAAAGTAAAAATGAAATTCTGTAAAACGGTAAAAATCGGACAATGTGAAAAGACACTAACGCGTTTACAGTAATTTAAATTATTTATCCCGTTATCGACTTAAAAGAGAGAGAAATGAAATTATATGAAATGCAATAAGTATTTCGCATGTAAGGACGATTCAAATCAATAATTAAATATAAATGGTACATTGTATACTAGCGTAATATTATTAAATCTCTAACATAAACACCTTCTTCTACTAGCATAATAAAATCATAGAGCGGCGAAGATATTAGAAATAAGACAGCTGGAGTCACTGGATAAAGCATCTCCGATTTTTCTTAGAACATTTTATGCAATAGATCAAAGAGAATGGAGCTTAAACTGTAAATCACGTTTCCACCTGTAACTACCCTAATAATAGAAATAGCAAGTTGAAACTTACTTGAAAAGGTTTTATTTGGAAGACCTATTTATTAACATATCATAAATTGAATTTCATTTAGTGATACCCTTATTATACTTATTCGACTATACTTTTCAATATAAAATTCGGCACGAACTTCCTGTTCAGTCCAATATAATTTCCCGAAAGTTATTAAACCCCCCCCCCCCCCCCCCCCCTCCCCCATTATCCAATATTAACGTCACTGAAAATGTTTAACATGAATTAGAAGTTCGAATAAAAAAAAAACATTGTAGCACCCCCTCACGGTTCCCCTGTTACCCCGAGCGCCCACCAGAGTAGCGCCCCGGTGCCGACAACCTCGACACCCCCGCCACGCTAGTGCCCCTACCCTCGCGTACTACCCCTACTACGTACCCTGCCCAAAACCAAGGCCCCGAACGGGTATAAAAAGGGCCAGCGCAGACAACTAAGTCAGAGTACGGAAACCGACCACCAGCTCTAGGACGCTCCCTCGAGTGGACATCCAGTGACTGGCACTACTCTTTTCCCACTGCAGACCGCGAGCGCTCTGAAACGGCTCCCTGGAGTGGACCTAACACGGACCTGATGCTACCAACCTCCCATCTACCACCCTCACTCCTCCCCGCAGTCAGTCGGCCCGGACCCCGCGACTTCGCGACAGAGCACGCAGCTCCTTGTACCATAGTGTAAATACCTAGACTAAAGACCAAGTGTAGAATAAACGTTATACTCCATCTTCAAATGTCCACGTAGTCTATCCGCACCGCCCGAATATTCCCTACGAACACACGATAACGCAACAGCCCGTCGGTACCAAACCCCTCGAGCTAGAACCCGCGTTATAACACACAATTACAAATAAAAACGGTTGTCGAACCGAAAACGATATATTAGCTACCCTCCACTTTATTGCGAGCGTTGCTATTTTTGTACCCGAGAGCTGGCATCAGTTAATTGCAGTACAAGTAAACCGCGCGAGGGCAAGACACCCCTAAATATTAAGAATGTGTATTTACCGTCATCACCGGTAACACATGCGCTGTAGCTTCGACCTAAGGTTCCGTTAAGGATCGGAGCAGCTAAAATATTTAGGATTTAAACAAATTTCCCACTCCAGCCTGGTAATACGAACGCCCAGCTCAAGAACACAGCCACTCCTACAACCTGAACTTCCACGAATCACATTGTACACCGAGCGTACTTACTTAAACTGACTACACACCACCGACCAAGAAAAACACCAAACAAATCGAACCACTAACATAGACTTTCCCTGTAAAACGCGTATCGGCGACGCACTTCAAATATATAGTTAACAGCATCAACAGTTTGCTATTTTCTTTCTTTATATAAACTATCCACACAAGGTTAATTCGGCGTGTAATGTTGCGTGTATGGCAAGGCGAGCGAATACGAGCATACGCGCACAATAATGGTCTCGAAAAATCGTAACTGGAAGAATAGAGTAAAATCGATCCTGATTTTACGGAATAATTAGTAGAATCAATGCGTAAGAGGTTACATGCCGTAGACTGTAATCGAGACCACCCTACCAAGTATTAATTAATTGAAACAGGGTTTGTTCGGGCCCGGTTTGTACTAGATTTATGGCAGGGTTTAGAAGTACAGCTATTTTTGAGGATTCCTTAATTTAGTTTTCTGCCTCTGGACGACACTCGCCAGATGGTACGTTTTTACGATTTTTACGCCTTTGTCATAGCATTTGTACAGCCTTTAGTTTCTTCCACGTATTTTCCCGTTCGTCTCAATAGCTGTTACCCTGCTGTAAACCTTTACGGCCTGAGCAGTCAGCAAGAACATTGGGTCACCCAACGGTTTCCGCGGCCGACGCAAGGGTCAGGAAACCGTATCTGGTGTTGATGAGATGTGTCGCCCACCACCGCCGAATTCAAGCGTTTCGCCCCCCTGGAAAATTCCGCGACCCCTTCCTCAAGGAAGCATGCCGAGCGCGTAAAGGAAGGTGTGTTCTTCTTACATAGGCTCGCTGATTGGATCTTTCTAAAAATTGGAAAGAACCAATCAGTGGGCAATTGCAAATCCCAAGGGGGAACTCAGAGAATCTCGCGAGCTTGACACTCATACAAGAACCACCGACTAGGAGAGACACACCTAGCGATCCGTAGATAATAGTCAATTTTAATCGCTATTTGTAATCCGACGAAGTTTAAAAATACAGTCCACTTTCTCGCTAAGTCGCTTGTTCTAAATCATTTACGGGATAGACCGCGACCCAACAGTGTTTAAAACAAGATTTTAATCATGTACGATTTCAACTGTAAGTTGTTTCCTACACTGTATTATAGTAATTTCGGTTTTTTTGTATTCAACAATATTCATTACTTTCGACATTACTCCACCATACATGTAAATATATTTCCAATATATCTTCGCTATACTTTTTTTTCAAATTATCCTCAAATTTTTTTTGTGAAACATCCTGTCATGCGTGGTGTACAATTTTGTCTATGACCCACTGCAATTTTTACCTTTCAACTATTTCTTGCTTCTTCTCCGTATTCGGCACAGACGGAAGCAGAATCAGGTGAACGCCATTATAAATATTAATAAACGGTTCTTAACCCCTTGCCTTATAATAACGAGTCACACTCGTGCTATATATTGTGCTCTAGACCCAATAACAGTGCACCGTATTTGCAATAATCTTTGATTTTAACCGCAACAATAATTTCAGTTCGTAAGGTTAACGATTATCAAGTACGAGTTACATATAACAGTTCAGCGCTGTGCATGCAATAGAATGTTATGATAATAAATAGTTAATGCTACAAAGTATGATCCTTAAAAAATCCGTAGGTCAAGGGGTTAAAGAGAATTTGTTTATTTGAATTTCGACAATATATCTTGTGATAAATCTTTAAAATAGAAAAGCTTGAGACTAGGTCTTAAAGATAAATGTGATATTCTCAATCGAATGAAAATGGTTGAATCAGCATTTGCATGCAACGTTGCCATCCGAAATCAAACCTTGGACAGGGTGGGAGAAATTGATAAGTGGAGGTAGAAATAATGGGTGTCGCATCCCTAAAGAACCTTTGGGTTACCATATACCTAATCCTAAATGAATACGGTACAATATAGATTATAGAAGTTTAAATCACGTCATGAGATACGTTCATTAAATATCGGAGGTGAGAAACTTTTCGCGAATAAAAATAGCGCTAAAACATTCAAAAAAATTCTACGCGTTGTTATACGCAATCAAAATTATTCGGGCGATTGTACATATATGTATAATCTCGATAAGACGGGTTCATGCAGGAAATCGCTAGTCCGGAAATCGTTGACTTTTAGTGTAGAAAATGACGCGCCTGACTCTAAAATTTCTAGGGATCACGTGATCGTTATAGTTCGTTTAAATACGTCAAGATCGTATGATTTTTTATTGCTTATAATTGAAAAATTTGCAAATCCCTAGCGTTTTAAGCATGTTGTTAATCTTTTAGTCACTTACAAAGCACATAAGAACGGATAGATGAACACCGAACTTTTTAAGACTTGGTACCTTTCGGAATTTATTCCTAATGTACAAAGATATCGGGAAGAAATAGAAAGAAGACAAAAGATATTACTCCTGCTAGATAACATATCTTCTCATTCTGCAAAAGAGTTAGATGCACTATCAAATGAAATGTTTCACATTATGTTTCTTCTGCCAAATGTAACTTCGCTAATGCAACCCATGGATTAAGATATAATCGAGAAATTGAAACGATTGTATAGAAAAACTTAGATTAAAAGAATATCATTTGAAAGCACAGAAAATTTAAATGTGATGTAGTTTGCAAAAGATTTAACACTAAAACATTATTGCTATATGATAAATGAAGCATAGATCTTATTGACAACAAAAAATCTTCGGAAAGCTTGGAGAAAACTCCTTCACCGATAAGGAAATGGAACAAGAAATCGAACGAGGAAATAGCGATGTGGAAGAAATGTTAGTCATTCATTAACTTGCAAGATGTATTCCAAATTATTTGGAATACGAAAAAGAAGATACTGCAGGATGGCTTCTGAATGATGAGTGTTTCATCTTATCCTCATTCAAAACACATCCGATTCATTCGCACACATACTATTGCACACAAACCCATACCCATCCATTTGTTCCTTCTCCATGGAAACACATATACGTTCGAATGACCCAAGACACCACGGCAGATTAGCAGTCTGATACGTGCAGTCGGTCAGCACACCGCGGGTATTCTCAAGCACTTTTATTACAAAACATTTTATTCGAGGTAAACTTTTACAGTCGCGGAAGAATCATACCCCGCGGTCGCTCGCAAGTCGCTACTGTGTTACTATCACGCTAGTCGCTGTTACAATCCCCTGGCGAGCGCTAAGGCATGAGTTTTATATGTTTGAATCAGGATGTGGCATTCCATACCCCAATTACCATATTAGGACATTCTCCACGACGTTGAAAAAGGTGGTAGGAAAGGCCCAATGGTTTTGAGTCTAGGTGCCACATGCACCCTTATCTTGGAGGGCGCCAAGATGTCGCGACATCCTGTAGCTGCAGGTGCTGCAAGGGTTGCTCAAATGACGTGGGAGTCCTAACAACGTTCATAGTTGATAAGTTCTTTTATAATTTAAGACCTTTACTTGTGTAAACATAAGATTGTTTCTAAAAGATATTACTATAGCGATAACGAAGTGTCTTCTTTTCGAGATCCAAGAATTTAACTATTTAATACTTGTAAAAGGATATTAAAGAATCATACAATGGGAATGAGCACGATCAACAAATTCAGAACGGCGGTGAAATTATATGTGAAGTTACGGGACGCAACATAACTACCAATGGATTACGGAAAGAAAAAGAAAAATAGGAAGGGGAAGCAGGAGATGAAGAAGAAGTAGTAAAAGATGCAAAAGGAACAGAATTTAGTAATAACAGCAACAACAAACTACATAATTCCTATCGACATCGATGCATTAGCAGTTTTAAAGATAGCTTTGAAATGGTTCCAAGCACAGTAGCATACAATATAACTGATTTTTACAATGCCTTAATAAGATAACGAAACTTGCAAGCATAAAGATTTAGCATTAATTATTATCATAAATATTAATTATATTTTTTTTACTGTCTTTCTTAATAAATTCTTTTTCGTATAATAATAATAATAATAATAATAATATAATAAGTTTTTTTTATATAATCACAAGTTCTTTATCAGTACGATGTTTATCAGTCTTAAATTTTTGGAATTAGTTTTAAGAATTAAGCACTTCATACTTTGGAATTAAATATGTGTCCTACCCTTTATATATTATATGTGTATATTTTCAAGTGGTTTGGAGTAAATTATGTAAAAGCAAGTATACAGTTACTCATAAAATTGAGCGTACACTTATGTTGGTAAATAATACAGGCAGAAAAATACATACAAACATTTTTGGGATCAGGTAATATTCTCTGACGAAACCAAAAAAAAGTAAATACTTCAATATTTTGAAAAAAAACCTTAAAGAATCTGCACAAAAACTAAGAATACCAAAAGTGTGTTATTTTCAACAAAATAATGACTCGAGACATTCATCTTATATTGTCCAACTATGGCTAGTATATAACATACCAAAAATGTTAGAAACATTTCCCCAATCACCCAATCTTAAGCTCATAGCGAATATTTGGGGAGAATTAAAATTAAGATGAAGAAATTGTACTTTCTCAAATATTGAAGGATTTAAAGTGAAATTAAGGGAAGAATTGGAGAATATTCCGTCTTCTTTTATAAAAAAATTGATTCATTCCAACACCACGTTGTCTTCTAGTGGTTATTGAAGGGTACGCCACAAAGTATACATTTTTTTAAATATTTGTAAATAGTTAAATGAATAAAAGCTGTACGTTCAATTTTATGCCACGAAAATAAGTATACTTTTAAGTTTTTTGTTAAAAATAATCAAATAATTCATTTTATTTAAAAAATTATTTATGAAATATCTACTAAGATATATAAATAAAATATATATTGCGTTTTTAAGTTTGAATATATATCAGGTTGTATTTCTTTTCCCGTCTGTTTTCCTTACCAACGTATGTAGGTGTATGCTCACTTCCGTGAGTAACTGCATTAGTGACCTACCTACTTATTCGCATTCATATAACTGAGATTACGCTCGGCCACAGATTGGATAATAGGGACTCACCCAGGAGTTCGTATTGTTATGGAATGACACATCGCCGCCAACGACTCACCCTTCGGAGTCATCGTAGACTTCCAAAGGGCACCGATAACCAGAAGGAACACCGCCGTCATCCTCTATGCATCATACGAACCTCGAGCGTCACTCTTTGCCTCCCAAATACATAAAAACCCCGGACATCTTGTCAAAACAGTTCAGTAACCATTAGTCTGTGACACGGTGCTCTGTACGTGATCCTGAACCTGAGAATAATAAAACTCGAACAGAAGCAACTACGAGTAGTTCTTCATCCCGTTCCCTCTGCCGCGGCTTAACAGTATATCAGACGTTGAACTTCAAATCGTTCGTATAGTAAAACCAGAAAGTAAGTTCTGTTTACAAATACTACCGTTAAAACGCTGCAATCTCAATTCTACACATGAGTGCCAATGTTTCTTCGTTTATTCGAAAAGCCACAGATGCTATTTCGGAACAATCGGATCCTGTTTACGAAAGGTTGTGCATGTTTAAAGCTGCATCCCCACCGCGTCGGCATTTGCCAATCGGCACTGATCGGCATTGTCGAACAATTTTGCCAATTGGTTTTGCTATTTGCCACATTGTCATTATATACGCACCTGATAATCGACCGCTCGGTCATAAAGCCGCTCGGCAATTTCAAACACTTGTGGACGTGTGCATCGTCTTAAACCAATCGCTTGAGAAACCGAGCGGCACATCAATTATCGATCGGCATGAAGTCGATAAACGTGAAAAGAAACCGTGCCGAAATCAGCAGTGGGGATTAAGGATGCGTGTTCATCAACACAATTAGTTGCCTTGAAAACTGTTTGTGGAGAATAACCTTCGCGAAAATGGAAACTGAATGGATAAATGAAAAAATTCTGAAATTAATAGAAATGTATCGTGATCGTTCTAATTTATGGGACTATTGAAATAAAAATTACAGAGGCAACGATAAAAGACACGATACATTAATGGAAATAGCAGCTTTTTTTGCTGAGCCAAACGAAGAAATTGAAAGAAAGTTAAAGAATGTTATTAGTCAATTCTCAAGGGAAATGAAAATAGGAAAGGAAAGTCTAAAATCGGGTGCTGGCATCAAGAGTATTTAAAAAAATAAATGGTTCGTTTTTAAAAGCCTTCTGTTTTAGAAAGATAGAAATACACCAAGAAAGACAGTTAATATGGAAAATAAAGTAAGTAATAAAAATACATGGTTTACATTTCATTAGAACACTAATGAGAATAGTATAAATTAAGATGTTTCATATTGCGAAAGTGCAGTTCTTTTTGTTGAAAAATATTCTTTAAACTCCACTCTTACTTCTTCAGCATCCGCCGAACTTCTGCGTGCTATTGTCGAATTTGTCAAAGATGTTTCTCTCATCTGTTTGCCCCTCAAGCAGCAGGAATAAAGTCTCCAGTATTTGAACATTCACTATCGAATGTTCCTGAAGGATTATAAATATCTTTTTATGCACTTCTTCTCAAAAAGTTGTGTTAATAAATAGTTGCTAATACTATTTTGGCTACTGTATCGGGTTTTAACAACATTGGTCTTCAAAACACTCTAAATATGGAAAATATTATAGCAAAAACATTTTCAGAAATTTTTCATCTTCTTCTTAAACGATAATTAAAAATTCTGTTTGTCGAATATTTTTCCTGACTACCTGAATACGGTTTCATGATATTTCTTGTGAGTGGAAAAGCATGATCTCCTAGGACAGTGACGGCGAACCTTTTTGAGAAGTGGGTCAAACTTTGTTCATTATTTATTTTAGTACTAGCTGGTGGGTCACTATGTCAGTGGCGTCACTTGGAAATGGTGAGGGGAGGATGGTTAAAAATTACTTTTTTCTTTGGTTCTCACATTTAAAATCCTCTAAAATGTTTACATTTCCTTTTTGTTTTACAACGTCTACCTTTGCAAGTGAAGATCAAAAAATTTGATTGTCTGTTCTCTCTTTTATGATATAAAAAATAAGATTATTAAAATCATCGCGTGGGTTATTTAAAAAGCGTGCGTGGGTCAGTGTCTGGCCCGCGGGTCATAGGTTCGCCATTACTGTCCTAGGAAAACAAACCGACTTTCGCGTGTTCTTTCTGAGAGAACAGAGTCGGTAGAGAGTTTCATTTTTAAATTTG
The DNA here is from genome assembly GCA_028830335.1 of Eucera pruinosa. NCBI lineage: Eukaryota > Metazoa > Arthropoda > Insecta > Hymenoptera > Apidae > Eucera > Eucera pruinosa. The sequence continues at coordinate 902,258 of JAMYCR010000008.1, read as the reverse complement.
AAATTAGTTTGTTAAATGAAGAATTTTTAAATACTATTCCATCAGAAATTCGTCCTTGATATCTCACATCGCTATAAATAAAATTATAATTTACATCAACTACTGCGAAAAGCACTATACTGAAAAATCCCTCATAATTAAGAACTTTGTTCCGCTCCCACGTAATTAGGAAAATTCCATATTGTGTTATAATGTTTCGTTATAAGTTTCCATCCTTTTTCATTCCGAGGCATCCAGTAAAATAAATTATCAGGCATCAAATTATTTGCACGTTAATAGTAGTTCATTGTCAGAAGAGGAAAATATTTTTGTGGTCGTTGTTCTTTCTATTGAACAAGAACGGCCTTCGGAAAACGAAGATGGTGAAAAACAATTTTTATCAACCAAAAACGTACAAACCGAAAACAGAAAAACTAATGACAAAGTTGGAGAAGCGTATGCGATAATGGAGGAAATGTATATAAATAAAGATGTGAAGGACGAATATACCCTATTTGGTGAACAGATTGCTATAAAATTAAGAAAAGTCTCTACCGCTAATGCGAGAACAATGGTACAACATATAATCAACACGACATTGTTCACACAATAAAATGGGGAAATATAACAGCCCACCTGTTTTTAATAATGCATATTAAACATCTTTTGATGAACATATACATCCACAATGATACTCATATAATTACACAACCTCAACTTAACATACACTTACTCTTTCGACTATATCTCCTCCATCTACTGAACCATGCACATTTTACTCTCAACCAATGACATCAACGGTATCAGTCACTTCTGCGTCACCTAAATATAATTTTGAGTCATAACACCCAGCACATCATTTTGTTCTCTATCTCCTATATCCAGTTCATCCCCGCTTTACTATCACCAACACCCACAAATAGAAATAAATCATCCTACTACATAAAAAATGATACATTGGTTTAAATTTTAAATAAATTCTAAATAACAACGAAACCTATGCGTAATTGTTTAATAATTTAATTAATATGTTCCAATAATACTAACTTTTACATAACATTGTAATACATCAATGAGAGCTTCACATACCTCTGGGATAGTTCAGGAAATTACTTGTTCCGAAATTTTGAATAGATACATAATGGAATGATACGAACTCCCTGTTGCTAAAAATCTTAGTGTTAAACGAAGACGCTCTTTTATATGGACTGCTTTTCTAAAGTTTGTATCAGTTTTAGCAATCTCTGGTCGAATTTAGTGCTCGACATGCGGAAAAACTTTCTGAACCCACCGTTGCATCTGTTCGCGAGATTGATTACGTTGACATAATCTAAAATTAAATTTTTAATCCAATTGCTTGTACTATGTATTTCTCTGCTACATAAACGTGGACGCATCAAAAATCTTCTTTTTCTATTCGATTTGTTTCCTTTTGCAATAACTATAAATGCAGCTGCAGCAGTTATTATCTTATTGTCACTTAACATTTTGCACTAATGAGGTAGGTGTTCACTACTGCTGATATCAATGAAAAAATGCAGATGTACCACAAATATTGACAAAGCCGATTGGCAAAATTGTTCGGCAATGTCGATCAATGCTCATTGACAGATACCGATGCAAAAAGGCTGCAGCTGAATATGTTCAGGAACATCTGCGACCCGTCGCATGTGAAATACGCTCTGTTATCCGTTTCTTGAATGCAAGGAATGTGAAACCGGCAGGTATTTATCGTCAGCTTTATCAGATGCATGGAAAACATGCAATGAGTGATTCAACAGTAAGAAGATGGATTTAATGAAGGTAGATGACGATTAGCGAAGCGCCCGACCATGCGCGCAGTCGAAAAAGAAGTTCGTAATAACATTCATAATTTTGTCACTTTCCAATCATTTCCCACAAATTCCACAGACATTTCTCTATGAAATTGTGTCACATCGCTTGAAATTTCGGAAATTATGCTCATACTGAGCATCCAAGGAGCACGCAGTGAAAGCTTAGCTTTTATCTCAGGCGGTTTTTTTGTATGTCGCGGGGATACAAAAATTGGTACCCCGTTATGACAAACGTTTGAATAATGGTGAAAACTATGTAGGAAAGTAGTTTAACACGTTGACACCGGCGTTGTGACTTACGTTTTTCGTCATTTGCGTCATTCATTAATAGTACTTTGTTTTGCTTTTAAGAATAATTAGTTATTCAAATGAAATTAAATAAATCTTAGTTTATTTCAATAAATTTACTTTAAATTCTCGAAATTATCAATTAGTAAATTAATTTTCAACCATATGGCAATTTTTTCTATTTACTAAACTAATTTAATGACCATATATAACGATACATGTCGTCCGATGGGACATCCATGTGTGAACCAGCGATGGTACACGCCGGCGTCAACGTGTTAAGATATGTAGAACGTAATAGAAATAAAATGTTTTGGAAATAAAGTTCTGCTTTTTTTTGATAATCAATCGTAACTTACTTTCTGAATACGTTTCGTATTTAGAGCGGACTGTACGTTACATTATTTACTTTACCAAAAGGATCGATAGCATTTACTATGAATGTACACAGCAAATGTAATTTATTTTGACTTAATACTTTCAGTGCGTCCTCGAAATGTGTATCAAGAACTCCTAATTACCGAAAAATGAGTGATCTGCGTACTACATATATATATACCTACATTTATAATTCATCGAACACTTAATAGAATAAAGAAAGATTGATGTTACAATGAAAGAATGATGCTGCTATTCACTAATTATTTACTTCGGGAAGAACGTTAAATGATACTATATTTGTAAGATACAACTGGAAGTTTAAATCAACAAACATTTTGTTAAAAATTAACAAGTGTTCGGCGATTTATGGACAGGAGTGTGTATTGCATACAACACATTAGTGCGCCTGGGCGAAATGTTTGTAGCCGAATTTTAGGTCTTACATGGAGTGTTACTCATGTCATTTTGTGAATAACCGACTATGAAATCATAGTAAATTAACATTCGGATCTCGAACCGAATTCGCCGGCCCCCCCCCCCCCCCCCCCCTCTCCCGTGCAATTTGATGTGTCGAGTTAACCGAAAATATTGGATTATTCGAGATCATTGAGTTATTTAAAAGAGTGTAGCTGATCGACTGTATCAGGCTACACAAGCACATACACACGCGCATGCGAAATATCCCCCTACAATTAAGTTATGTTTTTAATGAAAAAATAATCAAGCTCAGGATAAAATATTTCGAAATCTATTTTTTGGAACCTGTCACTCGCCAATTCCCTCTTAAGTTTTTCGTTAAAATAGACTTAAGCGGCTAGGGTAGTCATGTTACTGTCTGTTTTGTCAGCAATCATGTTACTGACAAAATTAGGGAAAAAACACAGGTTACGGCACATTACGGGAAGCGACTTTTTGTCCTTATATAAGAAAATTATGGGTCAACAAATAGCTCCTTCAAAAGGAAAAGGTTCATCACGGCGCGCTCTGGACGTGGTTTAATCAGATTGTGTTGATATTTAGTAATATGAGTGCCATAAAGTGGATCAAAAATTGACAGCCTTCAAATCTAAGTATTTTTACAATACGAAGAGAATGTTCTGAATGAAATCGGGACCATAATCTATCCCCTTAACATCAGCAAAAATTTTACTTCCGCTGAAGCTCCGCCAGTCTTCTATTAGTTCCCAGAATTAAACAAATTTCTTGGTGGTCGATAATTTTCGTCAAATGATGAACTTATAGCTACAGTAGACATCTATTTTGACGACTTTCAAGAAACAGATTTTAGAGGTGACATAAAATCATTACAGCATCGTTAAATGGAGTGTATTGAAGTAGAGGGAAATTATATCGAGAAATAAAAGCAATTTGAAACTCAAAATAGTATGTTTACTATTTTACGTTTAGTACGTTTAGTACGTTAGTACGTTTACTAACTCAAGTTAGTACTGGAAGAATTTCCCCAATGTTGCCAAAATGTCCTACCCACGCGAACACCGCGACACCCCTCTTCAAGTGAGCGCGCTAAGGGCGCAAAGAGGTGTGTCTGCGATTTGGATAGGCTCGCTGATTGATAACTGCCGAAAAGGAGGAGCCAATCAGCGAGCAATTAAGAAATAGGAACATTGGCGATTGCCAGCGAAGATCGCCAACGTCAGTCGCACAAAGTCAGTCGAGTAAGAACACTAAGAAGAGTAAACGAATCAAACGATCATCAAGAAGCATCGCCAGAACGTTACAAGTTCAAACTCGGAGCAAATAGGCTCCCGCCCATTGAAGACCGAGCGTGGTCTCAATCAAAGAACGCGTAACGAACAAACCAATAGCGACTCAGATACACAATCTCACACGTTATCACCATGTACACCGACAAACCACAGTCCCAATCCGTCATCATTGGGTGGTCCTTCGAGAGGAATGATTTTTAGACGGCACTACTCCGGTACAATATTCTAGGGTTTTACAACCCTTAACAAATTGGTTAAAAACTATATATGTAACTAACCTTAAATAAAGTCATTAAATGTTTGTTAGCGTCCGTCGCTAACACGGTTTATGACACGGACGTGCCGAAGAGGCTATTTTTGAGCTTAGGATTTCTGGAGTTATTAGCATGTAATTTCCAGTCAATTATATCCTGGTGAGAGAAAGTTTGGGTCTACAATCCTAGAGTTTTAGAAATTCACTTCTCTCGTCCTCAATAACTGTGGTCGTGCCATAAACAGGGAAATTCCGAAGGGTAGTTGGACACGTGCGTGTAACGGTTAAAAGACCGAAGGTCCGCTACCTAGAAGAATTTCCCCCAGCGTTGTTGAGCGTCTTCGCCCACACGAACACCGCGGTAGCCCTCTCCAAGTGAGCGCGCTAAGGGCGCAAAGAGGAGTGTCCGCGTTTAGTCAGGTCCGCTGATTCGTGAGTACCAAAAATGAGAAGGAACCAATTAGCGGACAATTTAGAAAATAGGAGAGTTGGCGAGCAAAGCGAAGATCGCCAACTCCACTCGCAATGTAGAAGTCAGTGAGTCAAGAGCTTGAGGTGTCACCAGTAGGACCCTGAACTCACAAAGTAACAGTTAGACAGAACACACTCAGAATCCAACAGTTAGAGAGTACACACAGCAAAGTCAGTAAGAGCTTCAAGTGTCAACCAGGACACTCACAATCTAAGATTCTTCAGGTGTCACTTAGGACCCCGAACACTACGATGCTCAGTGTCGATCAGGACACTGAATACAACTAAGGAATTAACCAGCACTCAGGCTGGCGAATACAATAGTTCCCGGAGAATTAGTTTCGGGTGGTCCTTCGTGCAAGTGTTAGTCGACACGTAATGTGCAATATCCAAGGACGCGGTAGTCAGTTATCGCGTCCCTAACAATGTTAATAGTAACGAAAGTTACGATGGAATCTGTCGTAACAGTCGAATGAGGACCATTCCTTCGTCACGCGTTTCGGCAATTATGAGCTCTACATACAATTAGTAACACCTACTTACATGTATGGTAATCAAATTTAATCTGATTACTCCGTCTCTATGATGGACTAAACAGCGTCATATTTCTTTGGGCACCTAACACTCATCACGACATTAAATAATCCTTCATAATACTTAATAATTTTTATTTAAACCAAATGATAAAACAAACTATTGACACAGACGAGGTACAGAATAGACTTACCATCCAATTCACTTTTTTGTCACACGTTATTGGAACTAGATAATCCCATTTACCACTTTCAGTTTTACATTTTTGATTGCATACAGTCTTTAGTTTTGCATTTGCTTCTATACTGAGCATATAAAAATTCTTTACGAGTATTTACATTCCCTTTCAGGAAATAAAAAGGAAGATATTCTTCTGAAAACTTTGATTTTATTAGATTATCGGTATTTTAAACCATATGACACGAAGTCTCATAAGATGATAAATCTATTCTTTATCTCATCTGTGCTATTGAAGATACCAACGGTAAGCAGTCGATCAAGAAAATTTCGTTCCATGCTCGCCAAAACATGGCTGCAAAGTGATTTTCTTAATTTTCTGGACAAGAGGGCACAGCGCATTCCAATTCTATTAAAACCAGAGAGCTTTCGCACCCTCTTCGGCTTTCACACTCTCGTGTTTTTTAACTTCTGCAGGATCCTTCGTACATTTTCTCGCAATTCTTTTGTGATTTGTTCAAGACTTCCTAAAGGTCCTTTAACACACATATAAGCGTGCATGCGTACGCATACACATTCAAGGTTCTCAGTGATGCCTGAGAAGAACTTCAGAAAGTGATTCTACAAGTCAAAATAAGACGAAAATTATGTTTTATGCGATATATAATTAAATTCACATATAATCAGTTAAAAAATGGATTTTTACGCACGACAAATCTCTGCCGGCCGACCACTATAAGGCCGTCTACACACGCGAAATGTATTTGCGATGCATACATTAAGCGGCTTACACATACTGAAAGATATTGTGATGCATACATCAATATCAAGGTTTCATGAAACGGTATCAGCTTCAAGCGAGACTACACACGCTGGAACATATTTCGATGCATGTTTCGAACTCCAGGTTCCAGGAAACCGCCAGTTTTGGATATTTTTAACTAATCTTATGTACTTTATGTTAATTTTGTTACAGCAGGAACATCAATCGAAGACAATGTGATCTATTTATTATGAATGGCTCAGTCAAGAAGGATTCACCTAATTAGAGGATCGAACATTCGATTTACTTAAATCCTTAGAGTTTTCTAATTTTATGGCCTTGCATGAAATTTAAGAACATACTTGCATCGTATCGACACATCCACGAAAAATGGACCCTTTTTGGGACCACCGACAATTTCAAATTGGCTTGTGCAAAATAAACATACGAATTGTTTAGAAGACGCTTTGGTATTATCTACGTCAACATACAATAAAATATATATATTCCTATTTACAAATCTAGATGTGATCTTTAAAAACATTTTTAGTGTCATCACATGGTAAAATGAATATCAGTGTGATTTATATTTCCTAATACTATACAACTGTCGTCGGAAACATTTTCCCATATTTTTCATATTTTTAAAGATATTTGACTATTCTCAGATTAACTAAACACACTGTGACAACGTTCAATTCTTGAAACTGAACATTTGGTGTCGACACCACGCAGCACAGGTTGAAACTGGCATCAGTTTCTGGATCATCAACCAGAACGGGATATTGATTATTTCATCGATGATGCCGTAACCGGTCTACAGGCGCTGCAACACGTTGCAATACAAGTATCCGCTTCAAAGTTTCATGATGCATGTTGCATGTTGCAGCATGTGTAGGCCGCATAAGACAGGTCAAGAGATCACAACATAGCCATTGAAAAAAAAATGCGGTACACACCTAACGATTTACTTTGGAATAGTTACATAAAATATCGCAAAATATCCTGTAATACATTAGAAGACACCGTTGTATAGGCATTAAATCTAGCTATTTTAAGAAATTCACAAAGGCGTATCAAAATCCGCCCTATGAGACTTTCGAGTAGAGAAATTAATCTTTTTTCCTATGTACAACTCAGTTCATATAAAACGGGTAAATGTAGGTAATATGGAACCGCAAGTAATATGGATGTTACTGCGTAACAAAGGACTTGAATTTGGAAGGTAGTTAAGTATCGCGTTGCCATCTGTGGCGTAAAACCATATAGCCATAAAATTTCAACCGTAACAATTCTATACATAGCTTGGCTATCCCCAGAAATTATAAACTGAAAATTAGCAAGAATAACCTTATGAAGCCATTGACCATTTTCGTATTATGACCGTTTTAGCGACAATTGCCCTTTTTATCCTTGAATTAGCATTCTAACTCAGTCTCCTTAATTTTAGCATGAATTGGTAGAGTCAAAGAGCTTCATCAGATTATTACCTGTTACGATCAAGGGATTGGGAATTCCCCGTACCCGTTGCGCGTAGGTACTCGCATTACCTGAGGGTGTCCCCTGGCTCTCGAGACGGGTACGTAGCCAACGCCTTCCTAAAAAGGCGCAACCAATCAAACCTAAAGAACAAATTCTCCCACCGAGTTCAAAATTCGAGGAATACCCAATCAGACGAAGTCAGCCCCCATACTACACTTCCACTGAGGTGTTTTAAGGGGAGGTTTCTTCCCAAAGACAGGATTCTTGCAAACACATTAAATCAAAAAACATTAATTTTACGTGCCGTTCGAAAGGTCCCGTCAAACTGTAAAACCTTAACATAAGCATCGCAGTGCGAACATATACAAAGGTATTATCATACATGTCGACCGTGCATTCACTATCCAGCCCGTAAATATTCACTCGTCGTTAAGTCTGCGTGTGAAGTGAGCATTTCCTGCGAGTTTCTTTCACCGCAACAGTTAATTTGCTCACACGTAAACAATGGAACTTTGCAAAATCTCAATAATTATATAGCGAATTTAACCTACAATCGTGTATATGAGTTCCTGATAAACAATAACGGATCATACTGACAATTAAGTGTCCGTCAGACATCCATTATTGAGAAGGAAACATTTTACTCGTTCGCGGTGTGCAAGAAATTTCTGAAAAACGAGCCAAACAGCTAAATCACTGGAGAAATACGGGACAGATTTATCATTTTATAGAACTTCGTGTCACATGGTCTGAAATACCAATAACCGAAAAAATCTGAGTTTTCGGAAGAATACTTTCCGCTTTATTATCTAAAAAGGAGTGTAAATACTTGTAAAGTATTTTAATATACAAAATGTAAAAGCAATCGCAAAAGTAATACATTTTAGACAGTCGATAATGTAAAAATAAAAATGGTACAGGCGTGACGAGACCCTAAAACTATGTGATAAAAAAATGCATTGGATGATAGGGTTGCATCTCGTTTGTGGTTAAATATTTTAGTAGAGGTAAGTTAAAGAGTATTACTTTTGCATGGTACATCATCAGTGGTAATTGTTAAAAAATAGTTTAGATAAATATTAATTTTTCATAACAAAAATGAAGTTTATTGAGTTTCCTTTACATGTTTCTTAGGTGTTCCATATTAAATACCCCTTTGTGGAACTGCAGAATTTTATGTTTATTAGTGTTTCACTATAATTTCAAATTGTTTGAATTGTTTCACACTTAACCAATTAAATATGATTACGTATTAGCTCCTTTGTTTCACCGCGTTGATTTCATTAAAAATGATAACTTCCTCCATTTTTGACAAGGCTTTAAAATCAGGTACTCCATACTACAAACATTTACCCTATTCGTAGAAAACTTTCACATACAGCCATGAATATCCTTGAAAAAATTGGTAGATATCAGAAATGCCTGATGCAAAATGTACAGATTAATATATACAAAAAATCTATATATTGTACATACATTGAGTAAATTTTCAAGAAAATTCATACATGTGCCGAATATTCACAGAAAAGTTTATCTATGCACAACTTTTAGTAGAAGAATACACACACGTACTGTTAGAGTTTCTTTAAGTCAAGATTTACGGCAGGGTCAAAAGGGATTTGTTATTTGTGACTTGGAGCATTTAGAGTTGTGCCATCTGAGTGCCAGCCCTCAGATGGCCCACTTGACTTTAGGTTTCCATAGAATTCGATAGTTTATAAATTTAGCAATTGTAGCTGTCTCCGTCAATAGCAAGTACCCTGCCATAAATTAAACACTCTTCAGGGTCTTGGGTCGAAGACCAGACGCCACGCGATAATTTCCGCGGCGTAAGCCGTGACCAGCGTCAGCCCTGGGAAAGTTTCCCAGGGTTGACCAAAACTGTCGTCCACCTCCCTAGAACCTCATCCTCCCCTCCAGAAAGTAACGCGCTAAGGGCGCACTGGAAGGGATGATACGGTGTTTTAAATAGAAACCTTTCTTAGGAAAGGGGCTTTTCTTTTCTTGTCCTGCGTTTTAGACGCTAAAGTTCAGTATAGCGAGTCAGAGCTCAACTTAGCATATTTACAAGTTCATTTTAACCAAATAGAGAACATATAAATAGACATTTCGATACACACTCTCATTTACACACACACACATACACACACAGCACTCTCATAAATAAATAAGTTATTCAACATCACTGTGTCCGCAATTACTTGGTCCCAAACCATTATTTGGGTGGTCCTTCGAGAAGGAAAAATTAGACGGCACTTGTTGTGCAATATTTGGGTCAATCAGGACCCCAACATGTACAATAATTAATTGTGGCGTAACTACTAATCTGTAACGTGTTATATCGAGATGTAACACTGTTTTCTTTACAAAGGTAGTGACATCAGCGCAGGCATACCAGACAAGCAAAACTTTTACGACTTTGTTCTAAGAATAGAAGTAGAATTTTATAAATAAATATTAGGAGGTGAATGTGATGTTGGCCGTTAAAACATGACCAATATAATTATAAAGTATGGAACGTGTCATAATTCAGGAAAGCGATACGTTTAGTATATGTATGTCTTATATCTGTTACACAAACTGACGTGTTAATATATGTAAAACGTGTCTCTATTTAAATGAGAAGTTTTCAAGTGACAGTAATAAGGACATTGGCCTTTGTTATATATTTTCAATTACGTAGTAATGAATTTATTATATTGAACATATAAAAAAGATGTTCAGAAATAAAAGAGATGTTAAACAATATTATGCTCCAAATTGGACCGATCTTTATGTTAACGATGTTTTAAAATAGGTAAATAAAGTTACGCGATAACCTCAAAGTGACAGTAATTGGTACATCTACTCTAGGATTACAAATAACTGAATGTGCCTGTGACGCACTCAAACCGTGAATTGACAGGCACAGGTGCTGGCTAGAGACATAACAGGTATCCAACACCGAGCAGTTTTATCTGACACGTGTGAAAAGGATCTAAATCTATGTATGTTTCTAACGTAAGCAATGAAAGTCACTAATTGAGAGTGGCAAATCAGCGCTGGCTTGGGATTCTATTGCAAGCTGCTGATTGCTGGCTCGATTGTTTAGTTAAGCCGGATAGAGCTGATTATGAGCCGGATTGGGCTTATTAGTTCGGAGATGGATGGATAGTGATCCATGGAGCCAATGCGTTAATTTCACTGATTTTATTCAGTTTCCTTGTTATACCGTCGAACTACGTACTTCACGTTACAATGCTTTGGTAATTCGATAAAGAAATACGAGGCGTATCCAGAAAGTAAGTTCCGATTGATTCTCGAAAATATGTCGGAAAATTTGTAAAATATTTTGTGTTCATTACATTTTGTATATTTTAAACTACTTCTCTGCGTAGTTTCCGCCATTATTTAGATACTTGTTGTAACGAGGAACCAGCTTTTGTATCCCTGTGTCATAGAATGATACCGCTTGAGATGAAAGCCAAGCATCTATGGCATAATTTTCGAAATTTCTGCCGAAGTGACACAATTTCGTAGAAAGTTGACCATGAAATTTGCGGGAAGTGATGAAAAATGATGAAATTGTGAATCGTTTGTTGAATCGTATGTTTGTGTGAATCGTATGTTCTCCATACACCTCATAAAGCTGACAACGAATACCTGCCGTCAGTTTCACATTCAAGAAACGGATAATAGGCCGTTTTCTACCGGCGGCGATCCGCTCAATTGCCTTGAACCTGTTAAGAATTCACAATTTTTCATAAACACAATCTGATTGTTCCCAAATAGCTACTGTGGCTTGCCAATAAATGAGGGAACATCAGCAGCTATGTGCGCAGTTGTAATTGCGGTGTTGTAGCGGTAATATTTATAAACGGAACTTAATTTTTGGATATGCCTCGTATTGCTGAAGAGATAGAAATTACGACTAGCTTTCGTTAGTTGTACAATGTACACTTTTTATAATCTACGTGTCTCAAATGCGTCATCTCTCCTGGGCTTTTCTGTTCATAGCTGGGGAATACTTGAATCATTTGAGTGGAAGCAATAAATTCGAATTTTGTGAAATGTGTAATTATCCAGATAAGAATTGGGCAGGTTAATAGTTATTTGCAAAAATACGTTACGTATGGTAATAATTAAGTGATCTAAATTAATTTAGGAAATTATTACACTTCATTTTTTTCCTACCTGATGAGTTACTCAGAAACCAAACTATTTAACTTTACTTTTTGTAAACTCCTCAATTTTATTATTCAAACACGCGGTAGATGCTTTCAGAAACCATTATGGTTAACTTTAATTAATTCTCAACAGTTGGGACTCCACAATCGTTTTCATTAGTAATCGATATATACTATTATTGGTATTATTTGTGCTAGGTATGCAGTGCTAGAGCCTCATTACATTATCCGATTTTCACCATCCGGCCTTCGTCATTCGGTAGAAAATTAATATTGCAATCCATGTTCTTTTAGTTAAAAACAACGAAGCCAGCTGTATGACATTTTATTTATTTCTGAAAACCGGTCAGCAGAAATCGGACAATGTCAAAAGGTTTTTAAAAATGATTTGTAATCGGTATTAAGACATGCAAAATAATGGGTCCGATAGTGATTCTCCAACATTTAGAAGTTTTAATTCGAGTAAACGTATTCATATTTATTTAAGCTTATCATTAGATTTAGGCGACGGACGTGTGTCCAATAATATACATATTTTCCAATCATTCAAATAGGGAGGGGGGTGAAAACGAAATATTAATCCTGAAGAGCAGGCTTGAAATATTAAGAGACATAAAGAATTGAAAGGTGTGCAGTATCAAAATAGAAGTAGACGTGTTACGCAAACGAATTTACATTGGAAAGATCATTTCTGATCGAGGAGAAAGTGTTACAGAGGAATTTTGTAACTTGAATAACCTACTGAAACAAAAAATTTGTATAAGACCAGTGAGAATTGTTACATCAAGAAGACGTCCCTTTGTCTAAAAAATAACAGCGCAATCAAGGTCTCATTCGTTTACGTTTTATATTCCGTAAAATAGGTAAGAGACTCGTGTATAAAAGAAATATTTTAAAGATACCTATTAGATAAATAATGAACGTATAATACAATAATCTTTCCAAAAATAAAAATTCAACTCTCAAAGATCGACGAAACCCTCACGTTCCAGGAAATAATATTGAGAATTCCTATGACATAGTATTGTATATACTGTAAGCGTGAATTGTAGCGTTTGTGCATCTCGCCTCTGCACGAGCAGGCTAACCGTCTCTAAGCATCTGTTTAGCTTCACGTGAAGAGAACCAGGCCTGGGAAGGCATAAATGCGCTTGGGGCACGTCCTCTTAAAAGGGTTACCCCACCATTTTCCAACGGGAAAATACACGAAGGGACGACTGGAAAAGTCAGTCTGTCCTGAAGCGTCTCGCTGTTAGCTACAATATATATATATCGTTTAAACCAAAAATTGTTCTTTTTCGTTACGCCCTACCTTAGCCATCCTACAATACATAGTATTTCGTTTCTAATTTATAGTAGCCACTATACAAGTACTCATAACTCTAGTGTACTTTAATTCAAATTCTATGTATTAAAAAAATATAAGAACTTTATGTTGCAAACTGAAGAAAATGGTTTCTACAGTTTATCAAGTATGCGTGTATTTGATCGAATAAGGGTGTTATTTGTTGCTTTTAATTTCTCAAACGATAGAATAACTTTTCGATTATTAAGATTCTAAACGATTATGATCGTTTAAAAATAAGCATTTTCTACTAATCTGTAAAAATATTCGCGTAAGATGTTGATTATTAAGTTTGTAGTCTTCCTAGTTTTCTAATAAACTAGTTTTCAAATGTAAATGTGACTATTAATATGAAAATAATGGTGAAAAATATATTCGGCCTGAAGCCACCATTATTGACTTACTTATATCTACTACCGACCACCATATGTTCCCATTATGTATCGTTCAGTAGTTTCAATTAGTGCATACACAATGTTTAGTTTATTATAAACTTCTTTCCATTAATATAACATGATGTAATTAACATATTAATCAATGTGATTAATATAATTGTGGGAACCACAAAATCCTTTTATTAATAATTTGTAAAAAGTAAATTCCACAATTTTTGTCAGATTTCCTTATTTTTTCTATCCCTCTTCTTATTTACTTATTTTGTTGAGAATAGCGAAGCTCGTGAGCTGAAATTTTGCGCGAAACTAGCGATGAATCACCGTTTCAAAACATTCCGGATTTTGAATGTCACGACTGATTCAGTCGATCTCGAACTGTCGCTCGTGTATATCGGTCTTTCGTTAAAAACGCGCTCTCGGCATTCAACTTGTCCTGTATATCGATTGTTATAATTAAACTACTTTATTCATATTTGTGTCTGTGAAGTTATTTACTACAAACTATTTTACAAACAGTCTCTTTTAATTTCTTTCCTGTGTACTTTACGCATTTATGTTCTTGTTTCCTTATCTTAACTATTTTCAACAAAAAATATATATAAATTTAGGTAACATGTTATGCAACAGCATTAATAACAGTAAATATTCTTGATTCATAATATTAAAAATATTGTTCAATTATTTTGAAATTTTACTTGTAGAAATGTCTACTAACTGAAGATAATCTACTTTTGACGTATCGATTTATGACCACAACTTTTATCAGCTACCTATATAAAAAATTAATGTTTTAGTTTTATTTTATTGTTGCGTTCATCTTTCTCTTTAATTTCCACACAACATCGTATGGGCTCATGCACTGATTTTTAAATAAAATTTATTATTACAAATATGTATTTCACAATTTCTCTCTAGCTGTCACTTCAAAAATAGTAAAATCAACAACTCGTCGCCAATGATTCGGACACGGTAGATAACAGGGGCTTCTACATTATTTTTCTATCACGGCCGATCCAATTCTGACGGAATGCTTTCTCGACACATGTACAAGCAAGGTTGAATTTAGTAGCACCAACGATCTTTGCAGACATTTCGAAAACTAAGATCGAGCGATAATTGGTCTATAACACACTTCAAAATAATCGGGACCAGTTCACATATTATGCAGTCTTTATCAATTTTGTTTTTTTATTAAAGAACTGGAAAAGCATATGGATCTTTGAAGCACCCTCAATTTATATTTCCCTTTAATGGTAAAATATGGCCTTAAAAAAACAGATGGAATAAATAGACAAATTTCGGGCAAAGTCACTAATGTAAACTTTTACCCGCGACTGAAATACGGCGATGTCTCATTCTGTTGAGACATCAAACTACACCAAATTTCATGAGCAACAGCTTCCAATAATTATGACAATATGACATGTAGCAAATATAACAATGCTGCGTACGTCGTACTTAATAATAATTCATTCATTCTTTTTCAAATAAATCCTCATATAAAAAATTTCATTCTACATTTTTGATGTGGACATTCATGTAGAATTACTGCTTATACTACTAGATACATGACACTCTGTATATATTTCAAATGGTACATCTCGATATTAGCTCTCTTTACTGTCACACTCCATAATTTGCAGAAATAGCATCTCACGTAGCGGAAGTCACGTGATTTAGTATGCGAAAATATTATTACGCACCATTGTTCAGTTGTTCTTCAAAACACAACTTTAAAACGATCCACCTCCTCGAGCATTGATATAGCAACTGTTATTACACAACATTAATTCACATATTTAAAACCCTCAGATGCATTTTTAGGAAGGAAAGTAGTTTGATCTACAGTAACTTCGCGTGAGTGGAGATATGCAACAGTTGATCATTTGATGCGTCGGGTAAAAAATCAAATTAATCCGGTTTGGGTTTGGAAAGAAAAAAGACAAATCAAGAATTTTTATCACTTATCACTAAAATACAACTAAAATACAGACATTTGAAATAGCAACATTCATTAAATCAAAGAACATATTTCAATATTTTTCACATAAACAGATTTAAGTTGCTTTTGCGATTATGGATTGTTTTTGTGGAGAACTGATATAAATTATAAGCACAAAACATTACATATACCTTTTTATGCACGACAAATAATATAAAGACACTCTAATAATAAATATGATGGTAGTAGCACAGATTAATAATGCGATTGGTTCAACAACACGAAAAAAATGCAATGCGATGCGGAGTACGCAGCGCGTTGACGAATTCGCGAAAGCAACTTAATTCAGATTAAAATGTTTTCGTACCCAACGCTTCATTTTCAACCGATGTCCAAGGACACTCATATGGAAAGAAAACCGCAAGTTATATGCCGAAAATCTTGTAAGACCGTTTTTCAAATGACGTTAAATTACAACTGTATAACAGTATATAACAATTATCTGGGTAAAATAAATTAAAAGCTTATGAATTCTTTATGGACGACATGTATGCTGTAACTTTGCAATAAAGTAAGTTAAACTTTTATATTCAATTTTATGAATTTTTCAAACTGTTGCAAAGTATGAATTGTGTTGCAAGGTGTAACCCAATATGTAGTGCAACCAATCAAGGAAATATAAAAATCAGTCCAAAATATTTTTCTATTTTAAGGCCCTATTTTCGAGAAAATCCAGTTTGAAAATCTATCGAGTACGTGTGAACTTACTTCATTGAGTAAAGCTATTTCAGGTAAACGACCTGCGCAGAAAACAGTTTTAATTTTTTACAACTAAGAGGAAAAAATAATGTATGTTTTCGACCAGTTGAAGGTTAAAGTGTCAAAATAGTGTGATTCCAGTTCACGACCTTCTACTTCAAAGAGAAATGATTTATATGTACTTAAAAGGGCATCAGTTTTAACTTAAAAATTCATCAATATGTTACGTATGGATAATATTTCAAGAATATTATTTCGTTCACTGGAATTTCTTCCAGCTTGTGTCTGGAAAGGAAAACGGAAGAAGGCACTGTTTAGAGTTTATCTCCCTTGGAATGCAAGGGCTTGACCCCGGATTACTGGAAGCAGGACTGACTCAACGTCTAAACCTTTGAATATTTCCTAATATGGAAATTTTCATGAATGCCTCACTCATTTAATCCACCACTCATATAAACCATAAAAACCTAAGCCTCGTGGGCAGTACCAAGCAAGAAGACATAACCTTACTCCGCTTCGCGTACGTTCGAGACTCTCACGCTGTTCGCGGCCTTGGCTCGTAACAAATATAACTTTTAAACAATAAAATCGTTATCAAATGTCAATACTTATCATGACATTAGCATTCCTTATTTATTCCTTATTAGTACACACTTAACTGTATCCGATGGATTTTCGAACTCAATTTGCTCGTAAACAAGACTTAAAAAAAAAATTATTTGTTATATTTTCAACTGATTTTTATATGTAAAACTATCACTTGTTTGTTTCGCTACACCTCCGAATAATTTTGTATTTGTTAGTACTAATGTAAGGGTAGAATATACAATCATATGTATGTATATATAATTAATAATATTTAATTCGATAAACATATTTATTATGTTATTGTATGTTTAATTCTAACTTATTTTTTTATATAATCATGCAAATAGTGATTGTATTAATAAAAACAGATATTTATTCTTAAATTAACTTTAGCTTATTGTTAATAATTATCGTTTGCCATGCCCAATTTTAATATTTCATAATTTAAATTGTACTACATTTTCAAATAAGTAACTTTCTATTTATTCAGTATAGCTAAATATGTAATTGTCAGTGTTATGCAATGGAAGAAACTATAACCAAACGAAATAATGTATCAAAAAGGTACATTATAGACAATTATAATATACAGGGCATGTTAACAAAAAAAAAATGAAATTTTAAAAAAAATTGAAAATTACGAATAACGACCAACAATCACAAAATACAAAAAAAACAACGCGTCCTAATTGAAAAAGAAAATGTTGCTGGCTTGCGTGTTCCCAGAATCAGAGATTGAATTCTGCAAACATAGCGAATTTTACCAGCTGATTTATCTCCACAGTTAGGGAACGCCACACATACCATGTATACATATGTTGGAGCTAAGACTGTGGATCTACCAAAGCACGAAACGAGGGGAGGATGACATATTTTTATAATAAAGAAAAGTTTTTCTCCACACATAGGTTCCTTCCGGTCACTACAGAAAGAAAAAATCCGAGAAATCAATAATTATAATATACCCAAAATTTCACCCACCCACCCGGCAAGGGGAATCGAACTCGGGTTTCCCGCAATTGAACTCAGGAGCTGAACCTATTGTACCACCGAGCTGTACACAAGTGTAGTCGTAGATTTCCCTTATGAATATGTATCTGCATCAATCCTAGGTATTATTGAAATGAATTATTTGAAAAATATCTATTAAGATAATGTATTATTTTATTTGACTACATGTTTTATGAAATGACTATGCGTTAGTTTATTTGAACGGTCAAATAATATTTCGTTATTTGGATTCAAAATAAAATAATATTGTATTTTGTTATTTAATCAAATATTTTCTCAAGTACTCCTTAATTCTGTCATGTTAACTGGGCCAACTATATAGGTTTCGATATGCTATCTCACGCATACAAGTTCAGAACATATACTAAAGTATTTTAATATTACATATTATGTATTCTGATGAAGTGTTTGAAGCAAGAACAATTTTGAAAGGAAATGCAGTTCAATTATAAAAATTCTTAAAAATAATTATAATTTAATTGGATACAATTAATTTAGTTCAATAATTTTCTGTTAATTGCAAATGGTTAATTTAAGAATTTATATTAATTTCAATGCAATTGTGTCAAACAATTTATTTTATTTGACTGGAGTAATTGAAATAAGAAATTATTTCAAGGCAATTTATTTAAACCGAACACAAAATAAAGTTAGTTTTCTATATTATTTATGAAATAAAAATAATAAAGTATCTGATATAATCTGATTATTTCCAATAATTATTTGTTCTCTTATTTCAAATAAACTGTATCCGGGCCTAATCTGTATTGTATTTCACATATTGTGTCCTTCATTCTTTATGTAAAATAAGACTTATTAATTTAAAAATATAGAATTTAATTATTAATTTTATTTACATTGATTAATTTATTATGTTAACGCGTTCTTTTACTTATACAAATTAAAAATTATATACAACGGCTTATTATAAATTAATAATTATCATGTATATTATACAGCGCGTATTTATTGAAATTGACTTTATTTCATTTCAATTATTTTGTATAAAAATAAACTTGAAAAAAATTGTTTTTATTAATACGTCTTTTTTTCATAATAATTTACGATTACCATTCATGTGTTCAGAATTATTAAAAGAACATAGAACAAAATGATTACGAAATTGGCAGTCCTCTGTATGGCTAGAAAATAAGGTTAAAATAAGTCGTGGTAGAACCAAATCCCGAGGCGAGTAAAAATAGTAGTAGGGACAGACCCTAAATAGACAGCGTACTGGAGTTAAAACGATACAGTCCATTCTGCTCTTCTGAACTTTCAATCCATATTTGGATTGATACAGTAGTGTTGATACAGTAGTCTCCGTAGCCTTAGTTACATTCGACACCGCACGCGTTCACAATCAACGGTATTCCGGGCGCGAACATATTCCATTAGATTATGTCATTTATACAAACGATTCATAATGTTTACAATGAAGCAAAAAGTGCTCACAGAAAAATTAAAAAAATAAATGTAAAATTGGTTCTTAATGCTTATCATAAGAAATATAGTAGTTTTACTTATTATTAATACAATCATCAATTATAAAAATTATCTTTTACAAATAGTTTTATCACTTACACTATAGGCCTGCCACTAATAGTAAGTATTAATAGAAGGTAGAGAAAAAACTGTTGTTAAGTCAACTTCTTTATAATAATTCTTACGTGTAAATGACGTTTTATATGATGTTTGCCCAAAGAAAAGTCATTAATCATACTTACACAAAACGTAAAAAAATTATAAACTTTCAATATTAATATAATAAAATGAAGAAATGTGACTTACGACACTTTAACGTTTCTACAACCAATCATTGGCGGTTTCTAGAAGTTGCAAAAATGCCCCGAAGTCTTGATTTTCTGTTACGGTTACTTGGGATACTTAATATACCATGGATAGCACGTAGAGTATGTGTGAAACTGTGGTCGTAATGATACAAATATTATATTTGAGAAAGGAGCACGCAGTTTTTTTCTCTCACTCTCTCCTCTCTCTCCCTTCCATGTAAATACAAATATGTTTCAACCTAACCTGAATTCGAAACTCGAGGGACGGCAAGAGAAATCCAACAGTTTATTAAGTCGGAAAAACCTGGCATTTAGCTCATACGGTCACCGTCGCTATAAGAAGTAAATTCCCTTATTTAACCATTTCTAGTGATATATACACGTATGCATATTATACATAAAAATATAAGCTAGATTAACATTAATAAATTTAGGTTTTAATTTTATATTTCATTGTCAATGTGGTTTCACTTTTTTTGTATATTTCATGTCCTTTATTGTTCTTAATATTTTTAGACTATTTATTTTATTACAATTATTCACCTTTCAAATTTTTAGTAAGATTAAATTACAAAAAAAATTGGTAATTGTTCATAAAAGGGTACACCTCGCCGATTTTTATGAAATTTAAATATGTTGTAAAACTCAACATTTTGAGTAACTTTTTCCCATACATGTAACCGGCGCGCAACTTTAGTATCCGAGATATGTGTGAAAAACTGTTGCTACTACGACAATGAATTTTGCCTATACCTACGCGTTCGCGACAGCGGAATATGTCAGCCGTTTATCTACTGTTTCTATAAATACATCGCGGCGGCTGGAAACCAATATGTACAAGGGGTAAACTTTTTAAAACAAATGATGGAGTTGAAGAAATCTACACGGGAAGAAAATATTGATCAGAGCGAGTTTGGGTTAGATTTTACAAAGAAAACTTATTCACGTTTCAGTCACTTCGACACTTTTCGACTTCGTCTAATTGTGAGGTGTGACATTCGGTAAGAGGTTGAAACGTGAACAAGTGATCGGACCCCCGCAGGGGGGGGGGGGGGGGGGGTCCTCTTCAGAAAATCTAACTCAAATCCACTCCGACGAGTCTTTCTTTCCCATGTACACGAATACGGCTTCCATGAAGCATACATACACATATACTAATCTTAAATGAAACATTAATTCAAGCTACTGTTATCTTTTCAACAAGTTCACTCGTTATACATATTGGTTGCCGGCTGCCGCGGCATATTTATAGAAACAGTAGACAAACGGCGATCCCATGCTGACATATGCGTGCCACGAACGCGTAGGTATAGGCAAAGTTCATTGTAGTAGTAGCAACAGTTTTTCGCACATGCCTCGGGAACTAATGCCGAGCGGTGGTTATATGTGTAGGAAAAAGTTGTTCAAAATTTTCATCCTGATAACATATTTCAATTTTATCAAAATCGGAGAGGTGTATCCGTTTATGCATAATTACCAAACATTTTTCTACATGAACGTACACTTCCTAATAAGTTTTTTTGTTATTGAAATAGAAATTATAAGTATTGTTTAGAATTAATCAAATTTCGATAAAGTATATTAAGCTTATTCGAAAACGTAGAATATATTTGCATTTATTTGACAAACTTAAAACAGAATAATTTCCTTAAATAATCATTTTAAGTAGGAGATGCGGAATGATCTTCTCTTCAAATTCACTGACGCTGTGTTAAAAAATAGATTATTAATTCGTCAATTATTATACAAAAATGAATTTTATTGAATTTAATCTAGAGTCACAGACGAGATATAAGAATAGGTAAATCACTTTATGAGACTTCGTGTTCCATTCTAAAATATCGACCTCTGTGTAAAAAAATCAGAATTTTTGGAACAATATATTCCTTTTTCTTACTTTAAAAGAAACGTGTATTTTAATATGCAAAATGTAAAAACATACACAAACACAATAGATTTTACGTAATCGAAACGGCAGAAATGAGAATGGTAATGGTACCTTATAACTCCAGGAATTCGGGCCACAAAAATACATTGCATGTGTGACGTATGGACCCTTCGTCGCACCGAAACGGGCAGCGTACAGCTCCGCGTAGGGCTCCGCCGCGCGATAAGCGATAATTACTTCTAAGAACGCGGCTAGTCAGAGATACCCCCACAGTCCGTTCTCCGAAATCCAACAGATGTTTGGTTATATAAAGGGCCAGAAACTAAGGCTCATCGGTTCAGTAGAAACTTAGTACGACGCCACGCCGAAACTCTGAGCAAGATCGGGTTGAAGTCCCCTTCGAGCACATTTGAACGAATACGCGAGTTTTCGAGTCGGATCGTCTAAGACTGCCCCCGCGCTCGTGCTGCGTTAATGCCGAGATGGTTACTCTCGCCGTCAGAATAATCTAAGGATAGTGTAACTAAGTATATTCATATAAAATATATCGTTAGTAAAATTCTATCAGTTCACTTTAGTACAAAAACCCATCTCAATAGTTACTGTAACGCAACCTTCGGTATTCCGCACAGATATACCTTTACCGCTCGAGGTATATCGACGACAATTCCAAAACCCTTTACCTAGTGGCTCCCGGTGGTGAAATAGACACCGGTTCGTTCGAATTCCTATCTCATCCCTATCTAAGCCTTTACCCTGATACCACGCCTGTGCGTTACCCACGCCACGGCAACGACAGTCGTAACACATGATTGATCTACTTTTATAACTCGTTTGTGCTATAGTACCCATGCAAAATTCATTAAAGTTTTCATTGCTATTAATTTCTCACATTTGTATCAATCATTTTCTATACTTTATGAAATAGTATTTATTTACAATTATCAACTATAACTGATTTCATTAACTATAACTAAAGTTAACTAATTGTACCAAAAATTGTGTTTTACAAAAAGAGGAAAGGTATTTGATCCTATTTTTGCCAAGAGGGACAAATGACCCCTTTTAAAATTTGAATTTTTGTTATTCTGCGTAGAGGCGTCACAGCGTCGGCAATTTTGGCGACGAATAGATGACGCTGATGTACAGTCGTTCAAGTTGTTCGAAGAAGGAGCCGAAAGGTATTGTTAATAATATGAATGTTGAACACTTGTTAAATTCAACAATGTATTTCAACGTGAACGAGTACAGCTATTGCGGTGGAGTCGAGTATGAAGATCCGTAGTGTAGAATGGTTGTGCCGGAGTGTAAAATGGTTGTATCGGTTTGCATTCCAGTAGGCCCCTTATAAGGACATTTTCGCATCTCTAAGCGGCCAGTGGGCTGCCTTTACAGCAAAGGCGGCGTCTAATTGGCGCGGCGCTTGTCGAAAATTCGGTGTGCGTATTTTCCGCGGCCCGGCGCACGTGTGGCCCAAGTGGCCCACCGGTGTTGCACATGCGAGAGACGCAAATCTCTTCCGCCTTGCGACGGAACATTCTGTTTATAATTATTAAATTAAGAAAACAAAAACATTAAAAATCATTTTTTATTCTTTCGAACATTCATTTGCAGTTATTTGCATCCAAATGCAGAAGTGACATTTATACCCTTCTGGAAAAAATAGGTATTTACAAAAGTGCGTAACGTCATACTAAATACGTATATTATATTTAGTCTTAAAGTACAATTGATCTCAACATTCCTCTTCTGGATTCCAATATATACAGGCATACGAACGTTTACAAACGCTCACTATTGCAACCTTAAAATTGGAGGTTTAAGATTTAAGACTTAAACAGTAAAAATATACGAGTTAGACCTAAATTATGAAGATAATGTTACAACTAGTATTACAACAAGTATCGAAATTGTTTCTGTTATACTTTGCCCTCGTTTTTCTTTTTTTAAACGTAGTTCATACACCATTGAAAACGAACAAGATGTAATACAATATTCTCAAAGTATGAAGTTTTGTAACTCAATTTGGTCACTGCTTATCACTATATCGAAGAATAATTTGTATATATATTTATTCGTACAATGTAAATATATGTATACACAAGGAGTGTCTAAAAAGCAATGAGACTTATTGCTGTTCTTGGAATCTGGCAGCATTGTATGAATGTCGCTTTTCTACTTGAAGCTGGATACACACAAGCGTTAAAACAACGTGCGTTATGGCATACATCAGACGTATAGCCCTACTCTATCTTTAGAATAAGTTTCAGTTTGATTGAAATAACACGAGCAATTCGGTGGCGAGTTTTAGAAGAGTACATTTGTTGGGTGGCGCTGTAGAGCAGAGTAACGGCGGCAACAAAAGATGAACGTGCCGCAGAACGCCAGAATTCTTTTTCGTCACTTCCGCGCTGGCCATCGAGCAGGCAACACGTGTACAGTTTTAGAATAAATATTATAGTAGTATATACCGTTGTTTCCGTAATCTCCCTACATATACAACAACATTATAGCCATGCGTAACGAAGATACAGTAGAATAGAAGCAAATATGCGTAACAGAGCAGCGTTATGTGATCAAGCACATTTCTGTGGTTTCGCAGGTTACATAATCTCCGGATTTGACTACATCTTTTCTCTGTCCGAAACTAAAGAAATAACCGTCTAAGGGTCGTCATTTTGGAACCGTAATCAACATTCAAATGGGTGTAACCGATTAACTGAAAACAGTTTCAAAATAAGAGTTCCAGCACTGTTATCAGGAGTGGGAACGTCTTCGACCGCGTATAGCTTCTCAATGGAACCATTTTGAGGGAAATAATGTAAATTTATGAATAAATTATAAACATTTTTATAAAACCAGCTTTATTACTTTCTAAACACACTTCATACATACTTTTAGTTTCTAATATGTATTTTTGTATTTGAATCGCCGCTTAGAAGCTGCGCCAACAGTCGCTACGACCGTACCCCCCAATAAACCACTCGCGGTAGAACGGCTCGCAGGACCCAGGCACCGCGAACATCTGCACGCCACTTGCGGACTTAGGACCACCCTGCCCGAAAACAATGAGCCGCGTCACGGAGGTCCTGGCGACGAGGATTTCTCGAAATCACCAAAAATACCATAAAAACGTATCCACCACCACGCACCCCAAAAAAGGCCCACCTCCGCAATTTTCTCAGCCAATCACTGTCAACCAACCACTCCCACCAACCACATAGACGCGTCCAACCAAACCACTGGAAAATGGGCAGAAGATTTTCAACAAACTCCACCGCGAACACACGAGTCACTCTCTCACCAATAACGCAAGCGACCACTACACAACACACCGTAATTTTAAGTAAGAGACGCATCCGAATGGCGTCGACGTACCCGATCGCGTACCTTGCATTTCAACAGGGATCAATAGTAATACTTTGACATTGAACATTGTAACTCAAAAAGTATTACACTTAGAACAAAAAATTTTCTACGCAAATGTTACATAATTATCTGAAAATATTTGTTCGTAACCAGTTTACAATATGTTAAGTAATACGCAAGTTATTAATAAAAAATAGGAAGCGTAGAAAGTGTTACAACTGTCTCTTAGCACGGGTCAATTGTAACACGGCATGAGATGAATAGTAACACACTTTTATCTTTTTGGGAAATATTTTCAAACTATGGATCAGCGGGGGCCCACGTGTTCCGCAGCCGTTGACACTCGCAATAAGTGCCCTAAAATATTTGGCGACCATTGGCTCGCGGAACAATAGCAGGATATATGTAGCAACCCCTCCTGAACGACGGTCCCAAGAAACCGTCTCTGACGTCACGGAAAAGTTGGGGAAAACATTACCCCGTGTTGTGTGGGAGGCGAGCTACCACCTCCGCCGGACAGGGTGGTTCCGCAAGCCATCGCTCCCAATCCATAAGGCCCACCAATGGGCAATCAGCGTGTTTTACCACTTTCCCGTGATTTCGGCTATTGGTCAGAAAACATCCAAGTGAGTGAAAATCCGCGCTTACCACCGACGCGACGAGCAAGAGCGTCGGGCAGAGACAATTTAGACACCCGCGAGAACATTCCGCTTCTAACACGCGACCAACGAACAACGTCAAGTCCACTACAACAGTCTAGTGCGACCAAGTTCCGTGACAGTGCAAGTGTCAACATATAGACAGTCATATATTAACTATCCCGCGCGTATTAAGTTACTTCTCGGGAAGCTGGGTTGACAAGTTATTCCAACTCAACAGTACGCGTCAACCTTTGAAGCAACAAAGTGCAATTCTGTTTTTTCGAGTTGCATTAATCGAGGTGGGTTATTACATTATTTTCCATCCCGACAGATAGTGTTAAACGTGTCCCGGATCCCGCTCTTGAACTTGTATAACAAATTTTCACTAACATTACCCTGCAAATTCTAATTCGCGATCAATATTTAATTCAATAGGATTAGACGGAAGGTTAAGAGAAAGAAAAAGAACATTCTTGCACGAGGAATATTTATATCACAATTTTAATGCAGTAAGAAAACGCTACTTTATGGTATCGAAATGTCATTTCGTTCAATATATTTGATTATTGAGTACATAACTATATTGTTAGGACGTGGATGTATGCACTTCAATTGCAATTTTGCATCATATATCCAAAACTTGTAATAATCGGTACGATAGATCTTAAATTATTTAACGTGTTACTACTGACTCCAGTATCCCCTATTTACAGTCAGTGTAAAAAGTATTCGTGCAGCAACTAGTTTTATATATAATGTTGTATATTTACCTTAGTAACAAACTTTAACGCAATAGAAGTGTGGATATTTATTCTTGAATGTTTATGGAATAGATTCTGTGTAAATAAAAATGTATTGTTATTACAGTTTATAAGAATAACAACAAAAACAAAAAATGGTCAGAAATCAACCTGTCAAAAGTATTTGTACAGTATAACAAACAGTAATAAACTATAGAAAATCCAAAATATATTTAACTTTTTAATATTTTCTAAAATTTCGTTTTACTTTTGCAATAGCTTTGAGTCTTCGTGACATCGAATTTACTAAAATTGGGGTTACTGTAGACGGTATTTTATTCCATTCTTCTAGTAAAGCCGCTTTTAACGTATTTTTTTTTTTTTTACGATATTCGGTGATTACAAATATTTTGTTTCAAATAATCCCATAGATGTTCTGTGGCGGCGTGTATAAATATTTTTAAGCACGTTATAAAATATCCATTGCCTAGAATTGTATGCAGAATGTTTCAGATCGTTGTCGTGTGTGAATATAAATAGTATTTCAGTCCCATTTTGTCTGCACTACAATGCAGATGCTCTTCTAAGATGTTAATATGAATCATATGGTCCATAATACCGCCAATGAAATGTAAATCTCCCATACCACCTGTACTCATGCAACTCCAAACAAATACGGGATCCCCGTGTTTTACTGTAGGTCGCAAATTTTGCTTTTTGAATGCTTCCTTCTTTGTTCTCCCAGCTGTAAAATGTTTTTTATTACCAAATACCTCAAATTTACTCTCGTCCGTAAAAAATATTCCAATATTGCATTGGACAATTGATATGTTTCTTGACGAATTCTAATCGCTTCTTGCGATTCACCTCACTCACAAAATACTTCTTACGAGCTATACAACCGTGATATTCACTACTTAAATAATTACACACGGTACTGGCAGAAATATTGATGTCATTGCTTTTTCCGAGATCAGCAATTTTTTTGCATCTATATGTGTTTCTTTTAACTTTGCGTACAATTATTTGTTGGTCGTACTCAGTTAGTTTTCGTGGATGTCCAGATCTTCTATTATATTGAACAGTTTGTCGTGAGTTAAATCTGTTAACAATATTTTGCACAGTAGATTTGAGTTTCATTACTATAGATGCAGTTTGACTGAGCATTTTACGCTGATTAGGCAATAAATAATAATTTTTCGCACCACTTCAGTCATTTCTGCACCTTTGCGACCCATATTGAAATTTATCGGTTGATACGATGGATGCTCGACTCAAACTGATGGATTTTGTTATTATTCTATGTAGGTAGAGATCATATGTCCGATATGTACATTTAATGTATAACGTACAATTAAATAGGAGAAATAAGAGATATGCGACTAATTTCTATAAGTCTGTTTCTGACAATTTTTCTATTTTTTCTGTTATTCTTGTAAACTTTAATATCAATAAAGTTTTATTTACGCAAAATCTATTCTTACATTAAAATTTATTACTAACGTAACTATACAACATTTTAATTACAATTAGTCGCTGTACGAATACTTTTTACACCGACTGTATCTTTTGACGATTCGTCACACACTCCGATTCCATTACACTTTTTACAGTCCCCTTATCTGAATTACCACCTATATTTGTTGGTCGGTTCTGACCACAATTTTAGAATGCCCGAATTAAAGTAAGAAAATTTACAGAAGAAAAAAGGAATCTAAAGTACATATATACATATTATCAAAGTACGTTACAAAGGTAACGACCTTTTTCAACCCAAAAAAAAGAAATATGTAGACATGTAATGTGTATGGTCACATAAGTGTTTGATGTACGTCAGGAGAAGTGTCTTTCGCATACTAATGCTTGATTCTCAAGAGGTATTGGAGAAGACATATTGAATTTATTGTTCGACAAGATATACGAAAATATTAGGACTTCATTCCAGGAGAATGAATTCTTCATTAGACTTCTTTATGTGTTCTTTGGTTTTCGCCATTTCAGTGGATGTCATTATAGTTATAACAATTTTCATTACTTGTATACTCTGGGCTGAAGCATTATATGTATAAACAGACCAATGGATTTCATGGTAGCGTTTGAATGGTAAGCTAGTAGTACCTATATACACAGTTCCATCTGCGTTATACAATAAGTCTTCTCTCTATTCAATTGTTTTTCTCATTCGATCTATTCAATACGTCTTTCTACGTCTTCTAATTTCCTTTCGCCTCTAAATAGGCAAATCGTTTAAATACATGAGCAACAATTTTACATTTATATATATATATACTGAAAGTTTCTCGCCTGACATGTTAATTTTTCAAACACCATGTTGAGAATTTACGAACGTTGGAAGATTTATACTGGGTATTCATTTTAACGGTCGCCGCGATTTTTCAGGCATTTACGCTAATCTGATAAAAAAAAATGTTTTGCAAAGAAGTTATTAAGTATTTTGATCGGGATGAACTGCAATATTAAAATTTTGAAAATCTTTCTGTTCCATAAAAAATTGGGATCTGCTTGACTTTTTAAATAGCACCCTGTGTTTTTGACGTGATACCGTTATAGCTGATAGAAAAACAAATTTAATGACCTACTATAAACTGACCTTTGGATGACCTTTAGCTTAGAAATCTATAATAAGTAACAAATTGTTCCCTAGGGATAAGTAAAGTAGGTTTGGGATAATTCAACCACTATTTGTAGAAAAAATTGTAGCATTTCTATCTCAGATACAATTTTTCGTTTTCCTTCTTTTTGCATCAACTGTTCAGAAGGAGATCAACAACCAGCTAAATTATTTATTTCGTTCGTATTACACAGAACCCTATCTTACTTTGGTTTTAAAATATGAATACATACTGGTCGATCTTTGTTGATAGTCGAATTATCCTGGACTTATCCCATAATACTACCGCTATTTTATTATATTAATGTACTATACACAGAAGATCGAATCAAGAATAAGTATGTTTACTAGTTACACTAAGTTTGAAAGTATTAATCACCATGAGTTACGTTTAGATTCCACTTATGCAAAAAATACAGTTTTTTAATTATTGTAGATTTCTAAGCTAAAGGTCATCTAAAGTTCATTGTATACTTAGTATTCCAGCTCATTCCCATTAAAATATTGAATGTCGTTGTTCAAACCATTTTTTGTCCAATTAATGTAAACACCTGAAAAATCGTGACCACTGTTACGATGGATACCCTGCCAAAATTTGAAGGAATATAGTCATATTTGTTCAAAAATGTCTAGGTCCCTAACTTTAAAGGTATAATCTGCAAAAATAAATATTCATGATATAATTTTCAACATTACAAAATTAATATTTCGATGTAAACAAAATGTATTTGAATATGTTGAACCTTTGAGATTACAATTAAAAAAAAGCATTACCAATCGGATAAATAGTCTTTGGAACAAAAATTCCGACGTGCAAATCAGTTTCCTCAAAACGAACAAAAATTGGAAAATGCAAAGCTTCGTATTTCTTAAAGAAATTCGTGTTACGAGCCACGGTAGCGAGCAGAGCGAGAGGCCGGCGGAATTTTGTTTTAGGAAAACGGCACGAATGTTAGTTTGGAACGCAAACGAACCTGATGCGAAATCGGGGAGCTACAGGAGGAGGTTGGAACGTGGACGAACCCGATGCGAAATCAGGGAATTACCAAAGAATGAAAGCGCAGACTAATCTAATGCAAAATTGGGAAGCTGCTAGGAAGTTAGTACAACGAACTCACAGACGAACTCGATGCGAAATCGAGGAGCTGCTAGCAAGTTGGTAGATCTACAGACGAACCCGATGCGAAATCGGGGAGCTGTAGAATCCGGACGAATCTGATGCGAAATCAGGGAGCCGCTAGAATTGGCGAGTTTGCGTGGACGAACTCGATGTGAATTCGGGGAGCCACTAAGGTTCGAATGAGTTTTAATTTTGATCCGGAAGGGAACTTTGGTCCGATCTTGCTGCAATCAACACTCGAATGTACGCAAAGCGGTGTAACGTTATGTTTTCTTGCTTGGTACTGCCCACGAGGCTTAGATTTTGGGGGTTTATTTTAGTGGGGGATTAAATGAATGGGAGACTCATGAAGATTTCCATGTTAGAAAGTATTCAAAAGATTAGACGTTGAGTCAGTCCTGCTTCCAATAATCCGGGGTCAAGCTTTTGCATTCCAAGGAAGATAAACTCTAAACAGTGCATTATATCATTTTCCTTTCTAGACGTGAGCTGGAAGAAATTCCAGTGAACGATATAATATTTTCGAAGTATTATCCATACGAAACATATTAATGAATATTTAATTGAAAATGATACCCCTTTTAGCACATATAAATCATTTCTCTTTGAATTAAAAGGCCAATGAAAGTATTGGAATATTATATTATAAGAAAATTCTGTTAACCTAAAAGTCTGATACTAATAAAGGTTTGTGTGCATGCGAAGCATACTAATTTGCATATGAAACAATTTCTTTTGTCGAGAAGAAGTGTCCTTGTGGGGATGAAATCAAGCTCCGAATATTAAAAATTATTTCATTTCTTTTCATACAATTTTTTCTGGAACCTTTTTAACAGTAGAGTGATAGAGCACTAAAAATAGAAAAATTTGTATAGGAATATTTTTGCTTTATTTCGTATTATTGCGAATTATAAAAACAATGACAACTCAACATCCCAAAAACACTATGACAACAGTCTGCCTTTAGAAACCTCATTCTACATCCTAAAGGAACGAATAAAAGATAGTTGGAATAAAGAATGTAATTCCTTAACCAATCCTCACATAAAAACAATCAAAACCGACTTTTTTTAAAAAATCCATTACCTGGTCCCTGTCCAGACGGGACCAAGTAGCAATTTCACGGATCATAAGAGGCCACACAAAGCTGACCCACCAATACCTGCTCAATAAAGAAGATCCCCCAATGTGTGAATTGTGCAAGGACCACCTGACAGTGAAACACGTCATCACCCTCTGCAGGAAGCACGCCACCAACCGACTACAACATAACATAATAACATCCCTGAAGGATAACCTGAAGGACAAAGATTCGACCCAAAACCTGCTACGGTATCTAAAAGAGACCAAGTTACACAGCAAATTGTAAACCTTCCCTGAGTCGTTGATAACCCACACGCGGTTGATGCGACTTTAAATAAACAAATAATAAGAAAAAAACAATGAAAATCGTTGCAAACTTTGTAATCCTATGAAATCAACTGAAATCAGCCTTTACAGTGTCACTTTCTCTTCGATTTTTCAAATTGATTTTTCAAAGATACGTTGCTTTACGGGTTATATTGCCTACCGTTTTGGCTCTTGTCACTGTCCGTCCAATGAAAGAAGTCCGCTGCATGCGTTTTGTAATAACGTCACATGT
This sequence comes from Eucera pruinosa, assembly GCA_028830335.1. Classification (NCBI taxonomy): domain Eukaryota; kingdom Metazoa; phylum Arthropoda; class Insecta; order Hymenoptera; family Apidae; genus Eucera; species Eucera pruinosa. The sequence goes on along the minus strand of JAMYCR010000008.1, from coordinate 870,340 downwards.
ATACTAATATCGGTAACATTGGTACCTGCAAACTGATGTTTGCAATTTCAAAATGTAAAGTGTGGGCAGTGCCCCTGCCCCTACATCCTCTGCACGGTAATCTAACCCGAACCTAACCCGAACTAATCGTAGGGTTCCTTTTAGGGTTCAAATTTGTTATTAATTTCTTTCATTGAACGAACAACATGGCGGTCACTATATCCCGTGTAGTAATGCATCTTTAAATACGCATAACTTCTGATCCTAAACGTTCATAACATTAAAATTGCTATTTTTCGAATCTACACGACAATTTCTTCTAGATCATGTAAAAAATCTTAATAATTTTTGATCCAGTAGAGTTCAGTTAAGATTTTTCGTCCTCAAAATCAGAAAATGATACAAAATTCTTGGCATGCAATGAACTTTGTAGCAATTGCGTTCACAACTAACGATTAGTGTAGTGCACACGTTGGAAATTATAGGCTCTCGAAGACTGAACCAGTTTTAGTATTTTATGTATGCATTAGTTGTGATTCGCATGGCGATTTTTAGACCTAATTTAACCTCATTTTGCCTACAAATGATCATTTTTTTATTGCATTAAACGTGTATAAAAAATAAATACATAACTTTTGTTAATACCGTTATTTATTCTTAAACAGTTACAAGTAAATATCAAATCAGCTAATCCCACAGTTAGCTTTCTTAACTTGTAACTCTTACTAACCTAAATACGATAAAAACCCTAACCAAGACTTAATTCAAGCAATTTCCAGAATTATGCTTGCACACCCAAGTAAATACGTAAACTTTTGGTATGCAAGAAATTAACAAAATGTTAATGGTTCATTTTAAAAATTAAACATGTTAAAAGTTAGTTAGTGTCGGTATCCGGTCTTCTCTATCTATAATTACTGCAAAATAGAGTTGTCATTTATCTATTTAGTGACGACACCGATGGATGCTGATATACTATTAAAACGAAAAAGAATATCTACAAATCGTAAATCATTTAAGAAAGGTTAAAGAAAGAAAAAATTAAAAGAATTCGTGTTGGACAGTGTAATCAATACAGACTTTAAGTTGCGTATAGTTCGTTTAATTGGTTCCACCTTAGGGTATCATCACAAACTTTAACACAAAATTAGTTTGAGTGAGAAACACTTTCAGTATCTTGAACAAAATGACTAGAATGAAACGGAAAACTTGATTACCAGAAATGCAGAAAAAAACATAAATTTTAGTAGTAACAAATCTGAAATAAAACAAAAAACTTGATTATAAAAATTATTTAACGCCTTTCATGATCAATTTTGCAATAGGTAATCGACACTTTAATATTAGGTAGGTGCAAAAACAATTGCAGTTTTTACTATTTTACATTTGCTACCGATTTTTCCATTTATCTTTTCTCTAGGTACGACCATGTACTACACTATTGTGAAGGGTAAAATTAGCATCACTGATTCTTCCTTATATTATTGTCTTCGTTAAATTAATTATAAAGAAAGAACAAACACGCGCAATTTTACGAGGTTAAATTGGACCATGAAACAGCAGAAACCGCTCGAAGTCCAAAAGATAACACATAACACAGTCCTACAAATTTTTTTCTGTTTTGTAATACCCATTGGGTGGTCCTTATAGAGCCCTGCTTCCCAAATACGAATCGAGAAGCGGAATTGTTCCTATACCTTCAGTTTTCGAAAAACACGGGTTTTTGTAAAAACACGCGATTTTGGGTAAAATTGAGGTGTTACGAGAAAACGGAAAAGTATAAGTTCCTTTTAGTCTTAAAAGATAAAGGGAAGTTTACTCAATATGTCGGTACCAATAGTTATAGTATTTTGTGGTTTTGTATAGTTGTAAATGACCATCAAAGTTTAAAAAAGTGTCGGGGTGCATAGTTTCTACGCGATATTTTAACATTATTACGAAAAGTTCTTTGTCTGGCCCGCAGACTCTATACAGTGCCGGATTCTGTGGACTTTTCTGAAGAAGAAATGACTTAGCAGGAGTGTCGTAACGGGTTTCAATTCGAACAAGTACAGAAAACATGCGTCTGCAGCGCGTATGCGACGTTTCGCCGCCATGCAGCCATTGCTCGCCCATATCGGCTCAGCAGTGCCGTAGCTACGCCTAATCGATACAACGCCAATATTACCTAAGGCGCCTAGTTTTCATATATATTATGTATGTCATGTTTAATTTTTTCATGTATGCGTAAATACCTGGCACAGAATTACAAAAAAAAATGGAAACAGTCATGGGGACTGTCGACAGAAGGGAAACCTTAAAACTATGAAATAACAGTGTCTTTTTTTGAATTTTCAAATTAATTGTAGTATCAAAAATTAAAATTTCATAATTTGTAAATTAAAATTATTAACATTAGCCTGGTTTTCACATCTATCGGCACTCCGAGCAACAATTATATACATTTTTATATGGTTTATTTAGTACACAGCACTAATGTTGCACAACACGTCACCCTTATAGCGCGTGCGCCAGTATGGTGCCAGAGCAGTAGATGTATATATATGCTTTCACTGCTGGCCAAGCGCATTACGTCATTGCATGCATGTCGGTGACGCGAACCCATAAGATTTTCCCCTACCAAAAAACGCTCAACGCGCCTAAAGAAGTTTTCACTTTAAAAATTCTAAGGTGCTGCATTTTTAAGCAATTTTAATATTCATTGCACGGATGTACATAGATTTTCATATGGAGCCGCCCAGAAATGAACACACTGTGTTGTTAAAATTGTATGCTTGAGCAACCTGACTATGAAGTGAACACACTACCAAGTACACTGCTGCAGATACATTTTCACAACAGAAAAAAAATTGCAAAAATAGCAGGTGACCGTAATGCTTGCAGATTGCTAAACATCCATATATGAAAAACAATAAATATGCAACGTACAAACATTAAGGTAGACGATGTAACTTCATTTTAATTATTGCATTTTTTCTACAGTTTAACTATAAATTTAAGAAAATTGTAATCAAACAATTTCCGCAAATCTTTTATAAAATTTTGGTTAGTAAAAAATTATTAAAAATATAATAAAAAATACATGTAATTATGATGGATATTAAAAATATTAAATATATAATTTGTTTGTTACTATGTAAGAGGATAAGAAAAAATTAAACAATAAGACAACAAAAAACCAAGCATTAAATACATAAGGTAGATATCCTACATACGATTTTTCTGGCGTCGTTTATGCGCAGCTACGGCACTGCCGAGCCGAGATAAGCGAGCTATGTCTGCTTGGCGGCAAAACGCCGCACACGCGTTGCCGACGCATGTTTTCTGTGCTTGTTCGAATTGAAACCCGTTACGACACTTCTACTAAGTGATTTTGTCTTCAGAAAAGTCCACAGAATCCGACATTGTATAGAGTTTGCGGGCCAGACAAAGAACTTTTCGTAAAAATGTTAAAATATCGCGTAGAAACTATACACCCCGACACTTTTTTAAACTTTGACGGTCATTTACAACTATGCAAATACCACAAAATATTATAACTATTGGTACCGACATGTTGAGTAAACTTTCCTTTACCTTTCAAGACTAAAAAACACTTCTTAGAATTTTCCGTTTTCTCGTAACATCTCAATTTTACCCAAAATCGCGTGTTTTTACAAAAACCCGTGTTTTTCGAAAACTGAGGGGATAGGAGCAATTTCGCATTCGGATTCATGTCTAGGAAGCAAAGCTCTATAAGAATCACCTAGTGGCCATTACAAAACAAAAATCGTGTTGGATAGTGTAATTAGCGAACGTTCAATTTAACATTGGTTCAAAAATTTTCGTGATGGAAACAAAATCGTTGAAGATGAGTAGGATGTCGGACACTTTTCAGCTGTTGACAATAATGATTTGAAAGCTATTAATATAGCGGATCCATGTAAAATAACTCGAGAGTTGTTGCAGAAAAATTCTATGTTGATCATTCCGCAGTTGCTCGACACTTAAACATAATTGGAAAAGTTTAATACTTAAAAATCGTAATTATTTTTGCACCAAGCTAATATATCATTGAAGAGCGGATAACAATGGATAAACATGGCGGATTTATAAATAACTAATGAAATTTTACAACAAGTGGTGTTGTATAATGTCATTAATTACCAAACTTATTGTTAGCCGAACACGATTGAGGATGTAGGTACTTATAACTACATAAAAAAGAATCATTTTGAGAATGCTAACGTTACAGTTTTACCATTTTCCTAACAATTATTATCAATTAATATAAAAATTTGATATTGTTCATTGACATAAGAACAGGTAAACTCTAATAAGATAAATCATAAAATATTTTTGGGGGCACTAGTTACATAATAAAAATGTATGAATGCACGTGATAATTTTCTGAAATTAACAAAGAAGATGAAATTATTCATAAATTAGAAAGAAAACAATTTTAAGTTACACAATTTCGAAAAATCGTGGCTGACAAAGAATATATCAAAAAGAGGTCTGTACCGATATGTAATAATTTTTATAACCGTTTCTGCTAGAAACTCCAGTGTAATTAAGCAATAATACTGATATTAAATTTCGAAGACATTTATTACTAATACTGTTGAGTACTGTTCCGTCACGCCAAAAACGAAGCAGGTCGAGAGATCATAAATCTCGGAAGCCCTTCGTCATTTTGCAGCTGGGCGAAAATATATTTTCGTTCGAGCAAACGACGAGGGGCACACGTGTTTTGCAGTCGCTGGGCCTAACGGTAAACGTTCGGACCGTAGCCAGCGGCCGATAAAATACAAGCTGCACGGTCAACGCGGAACTCATCCCCCTCGGGGACACCCCCGAAAAGTCGGGTTTCAACGTTCGGAAACACGCGATCGGGGAGCAGTCGTGTTTCATCGTTCGGAAGCACGCGGTCGACGCAGTTGAGCTTCATCGTTCGGAAGCGAAAAGTTGTCCTACATCCATCGAGAATACAACTCGTGTGTCAACGTTCGGAAGTACAAGTTCGCTCTTCAATAGTCGGAAGACAAGGGGGTTCACCGGTCGGAACCCTAAATTGTCTCACCACGTTCGAAAGGGCGAGCCATACCGCAATCGAATTAGTTAGCCAATATTAATTTGGCGGTCAACAGTTAACGTCGCTAACAGGTACTTTTGAGTATCATAAATATGATTAAAATAATGATTCCAATATTGAAATCATTCAAATTGGTGTCAATAGCTACGATAATCATAAAGTTTTCTTATAAAGCAAACAAGAAGAGTCCCTATCTTTCCATTTACTCCTGCAAAATGTCTCGAAAGCTTTTCAAAAAAACATTATGTTAGCGTCCGTCGCTAACACGGTTTATGACACGGACGTGCCGAAAAGGCTATTTTTGAGCTTAGGATTTTTATAGTTATTAGCATGTGATTTCAATTAAATTATATCCTGGCGAGAGAAGAAGGTTTGGGTATACAACCCTAGAGTTTTAGAAATTCGCTTCTCTCGTCCTCAATAGCCGTGGCCGTGCCATAAACAGGGAAATTCCGAAGGGTAGTTGGACACGAGCGTGTAACGGTTAAAAGGCCGAAAGTCCGCTACCTAGAAGAATTTCCCCCAGCGTTGTTGAGCGTCTTCGCCCACCCGAGCACCGCGGTACCCCTCTCCAAGTGAGCGCGCCAAGGGCGCAAAGAGGAGTGTCTGCGTTCAGTCAGGTCCGCTGATTGGTGACTCAAAAATCAGAAGGAACCAATCAGCGGACAATTTAGAAAATAGGAGAGTTGGCGATCAACATCGAAGATCGCCAACGGCACTCTCAGTTCCGCAGTCAGGAGAGTAAGAGCTGCAAGTGTCAATCAGGACACTCACAACCAAGGAATTCACCAGCACTCAGGCTGGCAATAACAATAGTTCCCGGAAATTCAGTTTCGGGTGGTCCTTCGAGCGAAAATTAGTCGGCACGTAATGTGCAATACTCAAGGACGCGGTAATCAGTGATCGCGTCCCTAGCATTGGTCCTTCGAGCCGGATTCAGTGAGATCCAGTGACTGTGTAAATCAGTTTTAATTGCAACAAGAAGCCTGTGGATCACCATTAGGAGGCTTTGAATCCATCAGGGTCAACATCCACCGAACTATCAAGCAATAAGGTTCACTCACATTGTGACGGAGATCAGTGGCTGATAAGAATCACCCAGCATGCAGGGATTCTGTGTTGGAACTTGAAGCAATTCTGGACTACATCTGTGAGCAATCCACCGGGCGTCAAGTAAGCAGCGATAGCAGCGCATCGCATCTGAGAACACCGTTGGAGCATCACGTCCACGGAATACGCACCGAGGCCTTCAGATCTTCCGGAATTTCTTCTGCAGCTGAGATTCACCGAGATCAACACAGTCAAGTCAGCCAGTATCGCCAACCCACATCCTCTCCAGTAACGTAAGTCATTCCTCTCCTTTGCGTCAGTTGAGTATTAACATGGATAGCGAATCAAATCTTTAATCGCGGAACGTGGCTCGGTAAAGGCCGCGCTCACTCGCTTCAAGCGGTTCTTTGTAGAATCCGCTAATTCAGTACCGGTACGGGCGTTACAAAAGCGATTAGACGCAAACGTAGGTTTATATCAAAATTTCAATTCAATTCAGGTTCAAATTGAATGTAGAGTTTCGGGTACAGAATTAGAATCACCACACGCTGCCGAGCGTGATCAGCTTGAAAATACGATACATATTTTATTTTAATTGCCGATGTAGAATCGTATATTGAAGGCGTACAACCCTCGCAGCAAACCGCCATAGCAGGTAGTCCCGTAACGGTAGCGGCAGCGTCGCCCGCATTTAGCAATACACAACTCAAGGCGAACTTACCAATAATCCAATTACCATCGTTCGATGGCAATTATAACGATTGGGTTAAGTTCCGGGACACCTTTACGTCTTTAATTCACAACAACCATTCTTTAGACGAAGTTCAAAAATTTCATTATTTGAGAACGACGTTACGGGGTCCCACAGCGCGTGTAATCCACTCAATCGGAATTTCGGAGGATAATTATAAGTCAGCATGGGAGGCCGTAAAGACTAGATACGAGAATTCAGCAGCGCTTAAGCGCTATCACGTTCATTCCCTCTTAGATTTGTCTCCTCTTCAAAAACAATTCGCAACCGCGATTAGGGAATTGTTGGATGATGCAAGCAATCACCTTCGATCACTAAGGGTATTAGGCATCGGAACTGATACGTGGGATCTCATGATTATTCCCATTTTGTCTAGGAAATTAGATATCATTAGCTTTAGAGAATGGGAGAGGCGCAATGCTCTATCATTCTCAGAGGTAGCTGCTTTTAGCGACTTTGCTACGTTTTTAGAAGAGCGGGCAAATTATTTAGAAAGCGTTGAGCCGAATGCACAGGGGGGGCCCGTAAGGTCGGAACAATTATTGGCCGCAGGTAGTCGTAGGTCGCCGCGAGTAACCGCTTACGTAGCAACTGCCCCCGTGAATTGTCCGCTATGCACGGCTCCCCATTCATTGACACAATGCAACCAATTCAAGGCGGCTTCTCCAGAAGAGCGAACCAAAGTAGTTAGAAACACTCAGGCCTGTTTTAATTGTTTACAGACAGGTCACAGGGTGCAAAAATGCACTCGCAGTCAATGTAGAATTTGTGGTAGAAAGCACCATTCACTGTTGCATCGTGAGAGCATTCACCCTTCTGGAAAGGCCGATGAATCTCCCAATTCCTCTGGGAACGAGCCAGCAACAACGTGTGTTGCAAATATCGCGAGCAATTCATTTGAATATACGGTCTTGTCAACCGCGATAGTGTACATTGAGGACAGCAAGGGAAACTAAAGAGAATGCCGCGCGTTATTAGATTCAGGTTCTCAAACGCACCTTATTACTACAGAATTTTGTAATCACTTAGTATTGAAACCCACTCGAGTAAATACTAAGGTCGCAGGTTTAGGAAATATATCTAACACCATTAAGGGAAAGATCGCATTAAAATTATTCTCGCGGGTTAACAATTTTCAAACTCAGCTGTCTTGTTTGACAATAGATAAAATCACAGAAAACATGCCGAATCTTGCAATGAACAGGTCAGAAATTCCTATTCCTTCGCATATTATGTTAGCAGACCCTAAGTTTGATACCTGCCAGAAAATTGATATGCTGATCGGTGCAGAGTTATTCTGGAAATTGCTATGCATTGGTCAGCATACAGTGAGCCGTAGTTTCGTATGGCAAAAAACACAGCTTGTTCGGTCTTAGAGGGGAAATGCACTTTAAGGAATCGTAACAAACCAGAAAACAATAGATGCCATATAGTTACAAATAAGGATTTGCATACTCAACTGGAAAACTTCTGGCAGGTAGAAGAATACAATCCGACTCAGGCCATACATGTGGACGAATGTGAGCTACACTTTAGTAACACGACAAGACGCAACACAGATGGTCGATATATTGTTAGTATCCCGTTTAACGACAAACTCGGAAATTTAGGGGACTCGCGAAGACAAGCCGAGATTAGATTATTGTCGATCGAGAGAAAATTAGCGAAAGAATCGGAATTGCGGACCCATTATGTAGATTTTATGGAGGAATATGAGCGCTTAGGTCATATGTCACGCATTCGTGATGCCAATGCGGACGAGACCACCTCATATTACCTTCCACATCACGCCGTTTCCAAACAGAGTAGTACAACTACGAAAGTGCGAGTTGTATTTGATGGATCGGCAAGATCAGCTACGGGCGTATCTTTGAATGATAGTCAAATGGTAGGCCCAACAGTTCAGAACGATTTACTGTCCATTTTAATTAGATTTAGATTACATCGTTACGTCTTATCAGCAGACATAACAAAAATGTACAGACTGATTTTAGTTGAACCTCGCGATAGACGTTTTCAACGTATTCTCTGGCGTCCGGACCCTAGTTTTCCAATTGAAACGTTTGAATTGAATACTGTAACGTACGGCACGGCAGCAGCCCCATTCTTGGCCACGCAAGTGTTAAAACAAATCAGTCTAGAAAATAGTCAAGCGTTTCCGCGTTGCAGTCAAGTAATTTTAAACGACTTTTACGTGGACGACTTACTGACCGGCACAGAAACAATTGAAGACGCGAAAAGGCTAAAGGAGGAAATCTCGTAAATTTTAGCATTAGCAAAATTTGAACTAGGTAAGTGGGCGAGCAATTGCTCTAAGGTTTTAGAAACAACGGGTATAAATAATAATAAGGATTTGAATGCTGATAAGGATCCGAAAACTCTTGGTTTACAATGGTCGCCAGGAGAAGACAGACTGAGTTTTAGTGTAGAGTTAGGTAATCAGCGCGTTACAAAACGCACAATTCTATCAGAAATTGCAAAAATTTTTGATCCTTTAGGTTTCATCGGGCCAGTAATAACGAGAGCAAAATTATTGATGCAAAATCCCTGGCAGTTAAAGACAGGGTGGGATGAATCAGTCTCTCAAGAATTGTATACGCAGTGGATACAATACCGCGATGAACTGATTCATCTACCAGCAATTAAAATTCCGCGGCGCGTCATAATTAATGAAACACAAAACATAGAACTTCACGGGTTCGCGGACGCCTCAGAGAAGGCATACGGGGCGTGCGTATACCTGCGCTCTCAGGCCGGGTCAGGTAAATGGGAAGCGAGACTCCTGTGTTCGAAATCGCGAGTTGCTCCGATGAAGTCTTTATCCCTTCCTCGATTGGAATTATGAGCAGTACTGTTATTAGCGCGCCTTATGAATAAAATTAAACCGGCATTAAATATAAAGGGAGAAAGGAAATATTACTGGTCCGATTCAACGATCGCTCTCGCATGGATTCAGGGACAGCCAAACAGATGGAAAACCTTTGTGGCAAATAGAGTATCGGAAATTCAAACCTTGTGCGGTAATAACTGCATATGGAAACATGTAGCTTCAGGAGATAACCCAGCAGATATCATATCTCGCGGAATAAGTCCTAAATCGTTAGAATTTAGTGAAATCTGGTGGTCAGGACCATCCTGGTTAAAACGGGATTCTAGTTTTTGGCCGTCCCTGACAATAGACACAGTAGAAATACCCGAGGAAAAGGACGCGAAGGTCACTTTAGTAACATCCATTCAGAAAGATTACAGCATTTGTAAAAGGATTTCCGATTACATGCGGCTGTTACGAGTCACTGCCTATTGCCTGAGATTTCTAAATAACGTGCGTCGCAAAAACAAGGTATCTGAAACAGCTACATCGGAACCTTCATTATTGTCAGTTAGCGAGTTAGAACAAGCTCAACAAAGATTAGTTTGGCTTGCGCAACACGAAGCTTATCCCGATGATATAGCATCACTGGAAAATAAGCAACGTGTACCGAAAACCAGCCCGTTATACTCACTAAATCCATTCTTAGATGAAAGGGGAATGATCAGAGTGGATGGAAGATTAGAGCACGCCCCATTACATTATAATAGAAAACATCCAATGATTTTACCGTCCAAACACCCCTTTACCAATCTTACAATTAGGCATGAACACATTAGACTTTTTCATGCAGGGTGCCGGCAAACAATAGCATCATTACGTGAACAATACTGGCCTGTAGCTGGGGGGCGTAATGTTAGGAAAATAGTCAGGGGCTGTGTCAGGTGCTTTAGGGCAAAACCACGACCCATACAATATCCGATGGGACAAGTACCTGCCGCCAGAGTAACACCTGCCCGCCCGTTCACAACTTGCAGCGTCGATTACGCAGGCCCGTTTGTAACAAAGGAACGCACCCGGAGTAAAGTTACGACAAAGGCGTATATTTGTATATTTGTTTGTTTCTCGACCAAAGCCACTCACATAGAATTAGCTACCGATCTAAGCACGGAGGCGTTCCTAAATTGCTTTAGAAGATTTATAGCACGAAGAGGAAGATGCCAATGCATTATCTCAGATAATGCCACAAATTTCGTAGGAGCAAGGAATGAGCTGGCGCAATTAGGCGCTTTGCTGAATTCTCCACAACATAAGAAACTGATAAGTAACTTCCTTACCAAGGAAGGAATAGAGTGGAAATTCATTCATCCGCGAGCACCCCACTTCGGAGGACTCTGGGAAAGTGCAGTCAGACTCGCAAAGCATCACTTGAAGCGAGTCATTGGCGAGCAAGTACTAACTTACGAAGAGTTATATACTTTACTGGCGCAAATAGAATCCATCCTAAATTCTCGCCCTCTCACACCGACATCCACAGATCCAACAGATTTCAGTTCCTTAACTCCCGGACATTTTTTAATTGGCGATTCACTGACCGCTGTACCGAACCATGATGTCACCGGGTTGAAAACTAGCAGATTAGGCCGCTATCAGTTGATTCAACAGATGTTCCAGCATTTCTGGCAACGATGGCAGCGAGAATACGTTCATCAACTCCAGCAGACGTATAAATGGTGTGATCAGACACCGACTCAGTTATCGGAAGGAGTGCTGGTCATCGTAAAGGAGCACAACCAACCCCCACTACGATGATGTCTCGGGCGGATTGTTCAACTGCACCCCGGAAAGGATGGAATCGCACGAGTCGCCACCATAAACACAGTCGACGGTGTATATAAACGCCCGATAAACAAACTATGTAGACTGCAGATAGAAGATAGCGAATCTTAGCAACTGTAGTTAATGTACAGCTTAAGTTAAGGTCATTAGTAACATGTACAGGATGAATGTAAATTGTTAGTGTATAGTATTTCGATATATTAATAGATAGATAAAATTAGTAGGTCATCGCAGACATAATTATAGATTATGGAATTCGATAGTAAATTAATAGATAGATTAGTTTAGAACATGCAATGCATGTTCAAGGTGGGCGGCATGTTAGCGTCCGTCGCTAACACGGTTTATGACACGGACGTGCCAAAGAGGCTATTTTTGAGCTTAGGATTTTTGTAGTTATTAGCATGTGATTTCCAGTAAATTATATCCTGGCGAGAAAAGAAGGTTTGGGTATACAACCCTAGAGTTTTAGAAATTCGCTTCTCTCGTCCTCAATAGCCGTGGCCGTGCCATAAACAGGGAAATTCCGAAGGGTAGTTGGACACGAGCGTGTAACGGTTAAAAGGCCGAAAGTCCGCTACCTAGAAGAATTTCCCCCAGCGTTGTTGAGCGTCTTCGCCCACCCGAGCACCGCGGCACCCCTCTCCAAGTGAGCGCGCTAAAGGCGCAAAGCGGAGTGTCCGCGTTTAGTCAGGTCCGCTGATTGGCGACTGTCAAAAATCAGAAGGAACCAATCAGCGGACAATTTAGAAAATAGGAGAGTTGGCGATCAATATCGAAGATCGCCAACGGCACTCTCAGTTCCGCAGTCAGGAGAGTAAGAGCTGCAAGTGTCAATCAGGACACTCACAACCAAGGAATTCACCAGCACTCAGGCTGGCAATAACAATAGTTCCCGGAAATTCAGTTTCGGGTGGTCCTTCGAGCGAAAATTGGTCGGCACGTAATGTGCAATACTCAAGGACGCGGTAATCAGTGATCGCGTCCCTAACACATTAGTTTGGTCAGTATCGTCTCTAAAAAGGAGAAAAGAAAATAAAAAGAAAAGACACTACTCGTAGCATCTTTAGAACAGTAGCAAGTATATCATGAATTGAAGAAAGAGAAGAATAATAAAAAATAAACTGCAGTTGAAAATAGGAAAGGGAAACGAGCAAAGATATTCGTACAAACGGAGAATGAAAAATAAAGGGGACCAAAAACGAGAACTTTAACTGCTGAAATCTGGAAGAAGAAAGCTAAAAAAGAAAAGAAATGAAAACGATTGCAAAATAACAGAGGAAGCAAGACAATTTAAAAAGAAAGAATTATAAAATTTACATTGTGCAAAGTGCAAATACAAACATGTTATTTTTCATACTATCTATAGGAGGCAAAGATATTTATAATGTAAAAAATGTCTGTACAATCTCTAAAACTAGTAAATGGCAATGGGAACATAAATTATTCGGTAGAGATCATAAATAAGTCAGCAAAGGTGATATCAAATCGAATATAATTTTCACCATAATTTTCAAGAAACATTTGAAGTATGTTAAAAATTGATTTGGCACATCGACATCGACGCTGTAATTTGCATTTTTCACCATCTGGCGGTGTCATTAACAGTGCTTCCTTTTGGTTTTAGGAAAGCTAAAGGAGTAATGACTTTTCATCGTCTTTTTGAAGATCAGCCAGTACTATATCTGAAATATTATGAAAAATTCCATAAAAATAAATAAATAATTATTTATTACATTTAAAATTTGCCACTTAATTAAGCATAAATTATATCTATAATTATTTAATATATACCTATATTTTTAATTCTTGAAATTATCAATAAGTAAATTAATCTTCAACTATATGATAATTTTTTCTATTTAACAATTCAATCTAACACATTACATATTTGGTGATACACGTTATCTGATGTGACATCAAAGTGTGAGCTACTGGTGGTATACGATATATACGCCAGTATCAATGTGTTAAATGTGTTAATTACTTTACAATTACTTTACAATAGAGATTGAAATTATATGGAACTAACTATAAATGGTAATCTAACTTCCTGTCTGTTGTTTCGGCGTTAAAATCATTTTGAAGCTCGACTCATACAGTGACGAACAATTGAGTGTTTGAAGGATGACGAATATCAAAAAGCAGTACAATGTTAGGAAAGTAACTGTATTTTATAATAAGAATGAATTTTTCATAAATATACATCGCACCTGGGCTACAGAAGTGTAACAACTCAAAGATTTTTGAGTTACAACAAAGAAAAAAGAGGACAGTAGAATATAAACGTTACTACACATTTTAAAAATTTCATAAATTTAAGTTTAATATTAGTGCGTGCTTTTACTAATTTATGATAAAACATCAAAGGTATCATAACTCAAATAATTCAGTCTTGTATGATTGAGATGAATATTAAAGTAGTCATAACTCGAAAAAAAGGATTTGAAGGGTTAAGAATGAAAAACGTAGAAAATAACTTTTAGCACTTATCCCTTTAACTGATGCTTAGTTTAGTACATAATTTGTCTATAAGCTCACTAACAGTTTTTTGCTTCTCCAGGAAAATGTAACTCTTTGTGTTATGTCAGTTTTGTAGACCATGTGCGATATGTATATTATATGTAGCGATAGAAAGGAGAAAATTGTGCACAAGATCGAGAAAGTTTGTGTTTTGTTTAAAATAATGCAACGAGTGGAGAAACTAGTTGATCAAAAATATGATGTTTAATTCTGCGTTCCTGCAATTAGATTTTCTATACACTGGACGAAATTTATATAAAGACACAAAGCAATAAGCGATACATTAATATTAAAGAAAAGAGCTAGAGAAGGCAATAAAATGCATGTAATAAAATTCATAATAATAAAACTTTGTTGTTATTTAAGGCAATTAATCGATGTCTACCTTTTCTAGAATTAACTTCAAGGCGTATTGTAAATCGTTTAGAAACACTTTGACTTCTCCTATTGTTTCTTATAGTAGTTATTTTAAATTGATTGATCCCTTTGTTAGAATATTATTATTTGCTAATAGAATTTCGAACCAAATTGATTTTTTTTCAGGAACAGTTACAAATTGTGGAAATAGGGTCTTGAGAGCTATAAGTGCTGATGATGTAGAATAGCTTGGTAGTAATGTAATACTTATGGTTACTATTCTAATGTCTCTGTTAGTTTTTGCCATTATTTTACTTTATATCAAAGTTTCATTATTGACGAAGCATAGAATAGATTATCCATTCTTATATGAAATCATCAGAGGGCAACCTAACTTCCTTACTAAAATAAAACAGCAGCGTTTTTAAAACGATGGGAATTATAAATAAATACTGCGATAATTAATTGTTCCGATATAGTCGATCTATAATATAACAACTAGATTTATTATAACGTATATAGAAGTATATCTTCATATGTATTGTACTTCTATCATTTAATCTTTTATAACCCGAATTTCATTTATTTTTATGATATGAACAAAAGTATAATTGTATTTAATACAAGAATAGAAGCTTAACTTTGTCAACTTTGATGGTCGGATTGAGTATAATTCTTAAACGAACCATTCTAAATCGCAAGGGGCGTAAATAACCTCTGCCTTTTTACACAATCCGAATTTCAGTTTGAAATTTATGTTTCCTATAAATGGATAGTCTATCCTGTACTTAGTCAGTGGTTTCATGTTATATTTATTTAAGTAGTATGCTATCACATTTTACTGTAAATTTTTCTTAGCCTATACTATACTTTCCATACACATTATTGATGGATGTTTTATGCTATGAATGAAATTGAATTAATTCGAATTACAATCGAGAAAACTACGTTGCAAAAATTAGTTAATGAAAAATTAGTTAAGAAAACAAGGGCAACAGTACTAAATACCAAATTGCAAATTTAGTTCTCTAAAACAAATTACATTTCTGTGCACTAAATCATAACATTTTGTTTCTATAAAATATGAAACAATTATTTTCAATTCTATGTATTAATTTTCTATTTATGAATACTGTACGATGCACAATGCACCGTACAACCTAGTGTCACGGTACCGATGGGCTCGTAAACCCTGAAGATCAAAAAGGCAATCAGCCACGACAGTTAGTCTTCTAATCCACAATAAACCTCGACTTAAACCATCCCTCAAAACTCCAGTTCGCGGCACGTTGCGGGCCCCTCATAAAATTTTCGGAAAAAACCCGAGAAAATACCGCTTACCTCGCCATCCCTACTGCCAGTTTCCCTCCACCCTTGCCAATTTCCAGAATTCCTAATCCAATCATCACGCAAAATTTCCCTCTGTTTGCATAGTTCCTCCTACATCCCCACCGATCCACCATAGACTCCCCCTGAGCGAAGTTTACCTTTTTTGGTGCAGAACTCTAGGACGGGTAGAATTAAGAAAGACACCATACAACGCACACCGTTTAAGCATCATCTGTCGAACAGTTAACTTTAAATAAATAAGTGTTGAGTTATAATACCGTGTACATCCATCACATCGCCTACTAAACGCGTCCTCACGACATTAATTTGCCGTCGAGCACACCGGTCAAAGACTCGTTAATTCCTTTCCGCGAAACGCGAGTTCTAAGACCGTACATTTATTGGTCCTTCGAGCCGGATTAGAAACGAAAACTCTTAGTCCAGTGCAACACCATTGAAGAATTGTACCAATTAAGCGTACCATCTTCAAACATTATTCCATCAAGGACAAAGATTCGATCAAGAATCTGAACATCATCAAACCATCAACCACATTGAGGAGTAAGCCGCCAAGCAGAAGCCACAGCTGTCCAATCATCACACTACTGACTCTACGAAAGGAGTTGTGAGCAGCTACAATCATCAGTCAGCGAGCAGAATACAGCATTACCAGCGCATCACCAATCGTCACGGTTCTGTAAGTCGAACTCAGAATTTAGTCAAAGATCACCATCTACCCTTTCTAATTTATTCCTGTCAATTTAAATAATCACTCAAAATAGCTCCATCTGCTGAGGACCGCATTAAGGCTCTTAAAGTCAAACGCTCAGCTTTATTTAAGAAATTGCAAGACCTTAAGGACATTTTAGAGCATGCAGATAATCATACAAAGATTAGAGAAATTCAGCTGCGTTTGGAAGAATTAAACGCGGAATATCTCACGTTTTCTAAAACTCAACCAGAGCTAGACATTGCAGACGACGGTCAATTATTAAGCGACAGAATTAATATTAAATCGTTTTACACGCAATTAAAAGCACGGGCACTTGATTTAATTGCTGAAAATACCCCTGCAACCACCTCAACAGTTGATCAAGCAACACGGTCTGACCAGCCACCTACACCTCTCTCGCAAGTTGAATCCGTAGATTAAGAAATTCAGCTACCCAAGATTAATTTGCCCATTTTTTGGGAATTATGAAGATTGGCCGGGCTTTTCCGATCAATTCAAGTCATCTGTCCACGAAAATTCGCGATTAAGTGATTGTAAAAAATTGATGTATTTGCGATCGTGTTTGAAGGATGAAGCTTATCAGAGTATTGAATCGCTTAGCAATTTAGCAGCCAATTATACCGTAGCGTGGGGTTTATTAGAAAAAAGATATAATCAGCCAGCAGTAATCGTCGCCAATCATTTGCAAGCCTTATTCGAATTATCCAACGTCGCTCGTCCTGAACACAGAGAACTACGAGCTTTTCTAAACATGGTAGAAGCACATTATCGCGCACTTCAACCCTTAAACCAACCGACAACTGATACTTTCATGATACACTTACTATTATCCAAGGTGGACAAAGCCACTTCATTAAAATGGCGCGAATATACTCGCGAAACACAATTCCCACGGTTGGAAACTTTTTTCGAATTTTTACACGAAAGGTGTCGGATCCTGGAACCTTATAATTCTCAAGCTCAATCACACCATAACCCTAATAATTCTGGTCAGCGCAATCAAACACTCCAGCAAAGAAACTCTAGATATAACTTTCGCGACAATCGTCCTTCGCCAGCTCAGGCATATGCAACTCAGGTAGTAGTAACATGTATTTTCTGTAAGGGTACACACTACTCCCAACAATGTGAAAATTTCATGAAATTAACGGCAGAAGGACGGTTTCAATTAGTAAAATCAAAGAATTTATGCTGTAACTGTCTTAAGGGTAACAACCAAACCGTTGACTGCCGGTCGACAACCTGTAGAAAATGTTGTCAAAAACACCACACCATGTTACATCGCGATACCAATCAGGGAAACGCTAACCCACCTGTGCAAGCAAACATTAGTTGTTTAAATTCACACTTCTCCTCAGAAATATTCCTAGCCACGGCTGTTAGCGAGCGTCGCTAACACGGTTTATGTCACGGACGTGCGTGAAGGGCTATTTTAGAGATTTGGGATTTTTCGGTTCTTTTCGCATGTGTTCTTAGAGTTCAATACACTTCCTGGCGAGAGAAGCTGATTTATGAGTAAAAAACTACGAGAGTTTAGAAAGTCGCTTCTCTCGTCCCTCAATAGCCGTGACCGTGCCATAAGCACGGAAATTCCGAAGGGTAGCCGGAAACGTAATTGTAACGGTCAAGGTACCGAAGGTCCGCCACCCGGAAGAATTTCCCCAACTGTCAAACGTCTTCGCCCCCACCCGAGCACCGCGACACCCCTCTCCAAGTGAGCGCGCTAAGGGCGCAAAGAGGAGTGTCCGCGTTTTTAGTTAGGTCCGCTGATTGGTGACTGCCAAAAATGAGAAGGAACCAATCAGCGGACAATTCAGGAATTAGGAAAGTTGGCGGCCCACAGCGAAGATCGCCAACAGGCAGTAACAGTCAGAGAGGAGAGTAGCGAGTCACGAGCACAGTCATAGAGAACATACAGAACATACAGAACTATCTAGCAGAGTCATACACTAAGGAAAATTCGCTACAGATCACACGGAGATCCACACACACACACTTCAACCTACACTAGCAGAGACAATAAAATAGATTGTCTTTATTAAGTCAACCACGTGTCACCACTCATTACAAGTATCACGGTCCCAAGCCGTTCCATCTTGGGTGGTCCTTCGAGCAGAAGTCACAGACGGCACTTCGTGCATATACCACGGGAGTTACGCCCCGTAACAACGGCAATTATAGAACTAATTGACAATTCCGGTCAACCACATCCCTACCGCGTGTTATTGGATTCATGCTCACACGCTCATTTCTTAAGCCATAAGTTTGTTAAGCAAGTAGATCCTGTCAACAGCGGGCGAACATCCCATTATCAGGAACGAATAACATGTCCTCCACAATAGTTAGTCAAACTACAGCTAATATTAAATCACGGTTTAACAATTTCTCCAAGTCATTAACCTTTCTCATAGTTGACAAAGTGTCACAAAAAATTCCCACCATCAACATAGAAAGAAAAGACATAAATATTCCACGCAATTTGCCATTAGCTGATTCACGATTTCATGAGTCGGCAGAAGTAGATGGGTTATTAGGCGCTCAAATTTTCTGGGACTTATTGTCCGTCGGTTGCATAAAATTGCCACATACCGATACCAAATTGCATAAAACGAAATTAGGCTGGGTAGTAGTAGGTCAGTTAATTAGTCAACATCGTCATAAGTCTTCTATTACCTGTAATCTCATCACCAATTCCTGTCCACCAAGACAACGGGCAGCCCACAGCAAGCCCACCGCAGTCCACAGCAGCCGCCGCAGCTAATCGACAGTCACGGGTCCAGCACGCACAGTCAATCAGTGTCAGCAGAATACGTCCGTTCCTGTCACGTAAGCTCAAATTCCCTTCCTTATTTGTGTAATAGCGTAAAATGGAAGTCGAACTTAGAAAATTGATTGCCGACCGCGGCACAATAAAGGCCGCGTTGACTCGCTTGAGCAACTATTTTAACGAATCCGCGAACATAGTGGCTGTAAGGGCGTTGCAGAAACGATTAGAGGCAAATTCAGGGTTGTATAATAGTTACAACGCTATTCAGTATCAAATCGAGCGTGCGACTGAGGGAACAGACTCAGACGCATTTCACGCAGCAGATAGAGATACGTTTGAAGAAACGTATTTCAATTTAATGGCAGAAATAGAAGCACATATAGAACGCGCACAGGGGGCAGGTAGAGCAGTAAATCAGGTAGCAGGTCAAATACCGTCTCCTGTCGCCACCGATTCCCCTGTCTCGGTAAAATTGCCGACAATACAGCTGCCGTCATTTGACGGCAACTACAGCGGGTGGATTAGATTTAGAGATACATTTACCAGCCTAGTCCACGAAAGCGAGTTGTCACATGTTCAGAAATTCCACTATCTGAATTCTGCGTTGAAGGGCCCAGCCGCGCGAGTAATTCAATCTTTGGGAGTTTCCGACGCGAACTACCACTTTGCGTGGGACGCGTTAAAGACGCGCTATGAAAATTCCGCAGCAATCAGAAAATATCACGTAACTGCGATTTTAGACATGCCCGTTATCCAGAAACAGTCCCCTACCGCGCTTCGAGAATTAGTAGACGACGCTCGCAACCATCTCGCAGCGTTACGATCGTTGAACGAACCGGTTGATTCTTGGGATAGTTTAATGGTTCCAATTTTAAGTAGGAAATTAGATGTAGTGTCATTAAAGGAATGGGAAAAGGGGGCTACTGGGTCAGATAGGATTACGTTCAAGAAATTTGCCACATTTTTAGAGGAACGGTCCTCTTACTTAGAAAACATAACGCCACCAGCTCAGGTAGCCGCAGCAAGGGCTGAGAACCCAGCAGGACTTGCAGGTAGTCGCAAACCGTTTCGAGCAACAACCCACGTGGCAAGTGCAGCAGGTACCTGTCCAGCGTGCGGTTCCGGACACTCGTTATTCAGATGCGACAAATTCAAAGGGCTGTCCATTGAGGACAAAACTCAAATAGTACAAACATCCCATAGCTGCTACAATTGTTTGCAACCAGGCCATCGCGTGCAGGCCTGTACGCGCAAACACTGTGACTTATGCGGTAAAAAGCACCACATTCTTTTGCATCGCGTGTCACCTCCGCGTTTAAATACGACTGCCACGGAAGAACCACGACCATCGGGATCCAATACGACCATATCCTGCGTCGCGAACGCAGGTAGAAATACCTTCGAGCAGAGCGTATTATCCACGGCAGTCGTTTACGTAGAAAATAGAGAAGGACAACGGATACAGTGCCGCGCATTATTAGATTCGGGTTCACAATCAAATTTCATTACGCACAAGCTCTCTAAACAATTAGGAATTAGATCAGAACCCACAGAAATCCAGGTATCAGGATTAGGGGGACAGGCAAATGCAATCCGTGGTAGGGTTTTCGTAAAAATAGGTTCCAGAGTGAACAACTTTAGCGCTCCCTTGTCGTGCTTGACCATCGATAACATAACACAGAACATGCCGAACATAGTGCTAAATCGAGACACAACTTACGTACCACCGCACATAGTATTAGCAGACCCCGACTTTAACAAATCCCGATCGATCGACATGCTAATAGGCGCCGGCTTGTTTTGGCACCTGTTGTGTGTCGGTCAACACAGAGCAAGTAGCAACTTACTCTGGCAGAAAACGCAGCTAGGATGGGTTCTAGGGGGATCAACTAATTGGCCCATGAGTCATAAGACTCAACGGTGCCACCTTATCACCAACCAAGCGCTGCATGATCAGATGGAGCGATTTTGGAAGGTAGAAGAAGTTAACGCAGGACAGAGTGTAGAGACAGACGAATGCGAAGCATTCTTTAAAGACACGGTACATAAAAACGATAAAGGCAGATACATAGTGCACATACCGTTCAATGAACAAGTACACAAATTAGGAACGTCAAAACAGCAGGCAGAGAATAGGTTCAAGTCACTCGAACGGAAACTACTCAAACAGCCGCAACTACGCGAACAATACGTAGCTTTTATGACTGAGTACGAGGCATTAGGGCACATGTCGCGGATCTCAAACCTGACAATGGAAGGGGTAGCTGCAGCCTTTTATCTTCCTCACCACGCCGTTACCAAACAGGATAGTACGACAACGAAACTTCGTGTCGTATTTGACGGTTCGGCAAAATCAAGCACGGGCATCTCATTAAACGATGCTCAGAACGTCGGCCCGACAGTGCAAAGCGAATTAACAACAATCCTCTTGCGATTTAGGACGCACAGATATGTGTTATCAGCAGATGTAGAGGAAATGTATAGACAAGTTTTAATAGAGCCATCTCAGCGACGTTTTCAAAGAATTTTGTGGCGTTCAAATCCATCTCTCCCAATAGAAACATTCGAGCTGAATACTGTGACTTACGGCACAGCATCAGCCCCCTTTCTAGCCACGCGCGTGTTAAAGGAAATCGGATTAAGAAGTCTATCAGAATGTCCGTCCGTTAGTCGAATAATCATCAACGACTTCTACGTTGATGATTTGCTAACGGGCCTGGATACAATCGCAGAATTAAGGGAAACACAGGATAGATTGTCCAACATTTTACAAAGAGCAGGATTAGAATTAAGAAAATGGGCTACAAATTGCCCAGAGTTTCAGCATCACAATCAAAAGGTAGAAGATAAGAAGTTGAGCGCGGATCACGAATCGAAAATCCTCGGCTTGCATTGGTCGTCGGTAAAGGACGAGTTATATTTTAGAATCACTCCCTCAGATAAAAAACGAATAACTAAGAGGTCGATCCTATCGGAAATTTCTCAAATTTTCGATCCGCTAGGCTTGATTGGTCCAGTCATTACTCGAGCGAAGCTTATAATGCAACAGCTGTGGCAAACAAAAACAGGGTGGGATGAGTCACTATCTCAGGAGTTGTGCACTCAATGGACAGATTATAGAGAACAATTGTCACACCTGACTGAAGTGAAAATCCCTCGGCTCGCACTCGAAACAGCAGGTAGAATTGAGTTGCATGGGTTTGCGGACGCGTCCGAACGGGCGTACGGCGCGTGCGTCTACCTGCGATCATGCACCGGTTCAGGTCATTGGGCGGTTAACCTTTTATGTTCAAAGTCTCGAGTCGCACCGTTGAAAACGATATCGCTACCCAGATTAGAGCTATCAGGTGCCTTATTACTCGCTCAACTCACGAGCAAGGTAAAAACCGCACTTCGCGTTCCAATCAGTGCAGAACAATATTGGTGCGACTCTACGATCGCACTTGCGTGGATCCGCGGCAATTCAAGCAGGTGGAAAACCTTCGTCGCGAATAGAGTGACACAAATCCAGACACTAACAGAATCAGGCACCTGGTCGCACGTACGATCTGAGGACAATCCCGCGGATTTGATATCCCGCGGCAGCAACCCAAAGTTATTGACTAACAATGCTTTATGGTGGCTGGGTCCTTCATGGCTAGCCACGGAATCAAACAACTGGCCGCAATCTGTAGAAGAGACAGTCGCAATTCCGGACGAAAGGGCAAGTTCAGTAGTAGCAGCAACGGCAATCTCCGACACAAATGAACTATTTATCCGGTATTCAAATTACACGCGTCTATTGAGAATAACAGCTTATTGCCTACGTTTCACAAATAATATTCGGACAAAAATGGGAGGGGTTTTAAGCGATCCTAAACTCCAAACTACAACGTTAACAGCCACAGAACTACAGGTAGCTCAGGAACATCTAATTCAATTAGCACAGAGAGAACGATTTCACGAGGAAGTAGAAGCATTGAGAAAGGGTCATGAGGTGTCAAAACAGAGCTCATTAGTATCACTATCGCCATTCCTGGATAATTTAGGACTCATTAGGGTAGGCGGCAGGCTAAATAACGCGATCATTACATACAGTAAGAAGCACCCTATCGTGTTGCCTGCAAAACACACGCTAACCGATTTAATTATTAGAAACGAGCACATCAGGCTGCTTCATGCAGGATGCCAGCATGTAGTCGCATCGCTCCGTGAACGTTTTTGGCCAATACACTGTTGCCAAAATGTAAAAAGAATTCTGAGAACCTGCGTGAGGTGCTTCAGAGTCAAACCGCGAGGAGTGGAATGCCCGATGGGTCAGCTACCTGCGGCCCGGGTGACACCTGCCCGTCCATTCTTGACCTGCGGTGTCGATTACGCAGGTCCATTCATAACGAAGGATCGCACCCGTAGTAAAGTAGCAGTAAAATCGTACGCCTGCATTTTTGTATGCTTTGCCACAAAGGCAACGCATATCGAGCTAGCCACTGACCTTAGCACCGACGCATTCATAAAATGCCTCAATCGCTTCACTGCACGTCGAGGCCTCTGTCAGAGCATTATTTCCGACAACGGAACGAACTTCGTAGGAGCAAAAAATAGACTCACGGAACTAGAAAAACTGCTAAAATGTGAACGGCACAACTCACAGATTGCCAATTTTCTAAGCGAACATAAAATTCAGTGGCACTTCAATCCTCCCCAAGCCCCACACTTTGGTGGTCTTTGGGAAAGTGCCGTCCGTCTAACCAAATATCACTTGAACAGAGTTATAGGAGAACAACGACTTACATATGAAGAGCTGTATACGCTATTAACACAAATAGAATCCTGTCTAAATTCACGTCCTCTTAGCCCGAGTTCCTCCGATCCACACGATTTCAATCCTTTAACCCCCGGACATTTCTTAATTGGCACTGCTCCCTGCACCTTGCCCGACGAGGATATAACAGATGTTAAATTGAATAGGCTGAACCGCTACCAACTTGTACAGCAGATGTTCCAGCACTTTTGGCAGCGCTGGCAGAAGGAGTATCTTCATCATCTCCAGCATCGGCATAAATGGAAGACCTCTCCCAATCAGCAATTAAGGAAGGGCAGCCTCGTCATACTAAGGGAAGATAATCTACCCCCTCTACGGTGGGCTCTGGGCAGAATTTCAGACCTGCACCAGGGCACGGATGGGATAGTGCGAGTGGTCACAGTCAGAACCGCTACCGGTTCATACAAGAGACCAGCAGTCAAGGTTTGCATCTTACCGATGCAAAATCAGGAGGATTAAAATAAACTTTTTAGCGCAATGTAAATACACGTATAGAGCTGTAAACAACACACATAAGGAAAGATATTCAGAATTCAGTTAGTTAGATCACTCGAGTAAAAACAGCATTAGTTTAGCACATCAGTACAGTTTTTAGTTCGATTTGATTCGGTTAATTAGACATAGTTAGTTTTAAACATGCAATGCATGTTCAAGGTGGGCGGCATGTTAGCGAGCGTCGCTAACACGGTTTATGTCACGGACGTGCGTGAAGGGCTATTTTAGAGATTTGGGATTTTTCGGTTCTTTTCGCATGTGTTCTTAGAGTTCAATACACTTCCTGGCGAGAGAAGCTGATTTATGAGTAAAAAACTACGAGAGTTTAGAAAGTCGCTTCTCTCGTCCCTCAATAGCCGTGACCGTGCCATAAGCACGGAAATTCCGAAGGGTAGCCGGAAACGTAATTGTAACGGTCAAGGTACCGAAGGTCCGCCACCCGGAAGAATTTCCCCAACTGTCAAACGTCTTCGCCCCCACCCGAGCACCGCGACACCCCTCTCCAAGTGAGCGCGCTAAGGGCGCAAAGAGGAGTGTCCGCGTTTTTAGTTAGGTCCGCTGATTGGTGACTGCCAAAAATGAGAAGGAACCAATCAGCGGACAATTCAGGAATTAGGAAAGTTGGCGGCCCACAGCGAAGATCGCCAACAGGCAGTAACAGTCAGAGAGGAGAGTAGCGAGTCACGAGCACAGTCATAGAGAACATACAGAACATACAGAACTATCTAGCAGAGTCATACACTAAGGAAAATTCGCTACAGATCACACGGAGATCCACACACACACACTTCAACCTACACTAGCAGAGACAATAAAATAGATTGTCTTTATTAAATCAACCACGTGTCACCACTCATTACAAGTATCACGGTCCCAAGCCGTTCCATCTTGGGTGGTCCTTCGAGCAGAAGTCACAGACGGCACTTCGTGCATATACCACGGGAGTTACGCCCCGTAACAACGGCAATTATAGAACTAATTGACAATTCCGGTCAACCACATCCCTACCGCGTGTTATTGGATTCATGCTCACACGCTCATTTCTTAAGCCATAAGTTTGTTAAGCAAGTAGATCCTGTCAACAGCGGGCGAACATCCCATTATCAGGAACGAATAACATGTCCTCCACAATAGTTAGTCAAACTACAGCTAATATTAAATCACGGTTTAACAATTTCTCCAAGTCATTAACCTTTCTCATAGTTGACAAAGTGTCACAAAAAATTCCCACCATCAACATAGAAAGAAAAGACATAAATATTCCACGCAATTTGCCATTAGCTGATTCACGATTTCATGAGTCGGCAGAAGTAGATGGGTTATTAGGCGCTCAAATTTTCTGGGACTTATTGTCCGTCGGTTGCATAAAATTGCCACATACCGATACCAAATTGCATAAAACGAAATTAGGCTGGGTAGTAGTAGGTCAGTTAATTAGTCAACATCGTCATAAGTCTTCTATTACCTGTAATCTCATCACCAATTCCTTAGACCAGGAGATTTCTAAATTCTGGGAAATTGAAGAAAGATCAATGATCAAACATCAATCTGTCGAAGAAGCTGCATGCGAAACTCATTATCTTCAGCACACAGTGAGAGACGCAAGTAGTGGCAAATACATTGTTAAGCTTCCGTTCAAGGATAATCTTGACAAATAAGGGAAATCTTATCCAATCGTATTAAAACGCTTCCTTGCCATTGAGCGTCAATTAAATAAAAATCTCAATGTCAAATCTCAATATCGTTAATTTATGAAAGAATATCTTGAATTAGGGCACATGTCCCTATGCGAGCCAGACCAGTTTAATGGTTATTTCTTATCTCATCACGCGGTAATTAAGTCAGGCAGCCTCACCACCAAAGTTAGAGTCGTTTTTGATGCGTCAGCCAAAATATCATCCGGGCTTTCGTTAAACGATACCCTCATGGTAGGAGCAACCGTTCAAGATGAATTGTTTGATCTCATTCTTCGATTCCGCACGCATAAATATGCTCTCACTGCCGACATCGCCAAGATGTACCGGCAAATATCATTAGCATCGGAAGATAAAAAATTTCATAAAATTCTATTCAGGAAGCAGCCGAATGAACCCATCCGCATTTTCCAATTGAACACTGTAACTTACGGCACTACATGTGCACCCTTCTTAGCCACTCGAACGCTCATACAACTCGCCATCGACGAAGGTAATAAATACCCCCTTGCATCGCAGGTAGTCAAAACCGATTTTTACGTAGACGACCTACTAACCGGTGCAGCTACCCTTCAAGAAGCCGAAACTCTCCGAGATGAGCTTATTGCACTAACATTAAACGCAATACGCCAGAAATATTGGATCATACATGGTAAAATGGCTATAAAACGTATTATTCACAAGTGCATACCTTATTTAGAGCAAACCCCTCCATTCCCACGTATCAAATGGGCGACTTACCGAAAGATCGGGTAACCTTCACGCGCCCATTCTCAAAGGTAGGCGTTGATTACTGCGGATCCTTTTTTATAAAGGAGAAGAAATTAAGAAATACAAAAAAAATCAAGGCATACATAAGTGTTTTTGTATGCTTAGCCACAAAAGCCATACATTTAGAATTGGTAGGCGATCTAACTACTGATACCTTCATCGCAGCCCTACGACGACTTTTCGCGCGGAGAGGTCAAGCAACGGACCTCTAGTCAGATAACGCTACCAATTTCATTGGAGCAAATCGCTCATTAAAGGAACTTTACGATGTCATCTTATCTGAATCGAAGGATGACATTGTAAGGCAATATCTCACCAACCAACATATTAATTGGCATTTTATTCCACCTCGTGCACCACATTTTGGTGGTATCTGGGAATCAGCAGTCAAATCTGTAAAACACGACACTACTAGACTTATGCAAAATACCTTGCTAACGTATGAAGCATTTACGACGTGTCTAGTAGACATTGAAGCGATCCTTAACTCCCGACCAATCACTCCTCTGTCATCCGATCCAACCGACTTAACCGCGCTTACACCTGGCCCTTTCATTATTGGTGATTCTTTGACGAGCATCCCTGAGCGAGATTTTACAGAAACCAAGACAGGTAGACTCTCCAGCTGGCAGCAGATTCAACAAATTCGACAACACTTGTGGAAGCGGTGGCACAAGGAATACTTGAACGAGCTCACGGTTCGTCAAAAATGGCATCGATCAGGAACACCGGACGTACAACAAGGAACACTTGTCATCCTTGAAGAGGATAACTTGCCACCACTGTGTTGGCCGCTTGCTCGCATTACTCAAACACACCCCGGAGAAGATGGGATAGTGCGAGTAGTGACAGTCAAAACTACACAAGGGACGTACAAGCGAGCTATTAAGAAATTAGCTCCACTGCCAATCGATGTAGCAGACACCAACACCGTTGATAAACCCTAAATTGTACCTATATATATATATATATATATATATATATATATATATAAAGAAAAGGTATTTCTTTAAATTAAACTTACCGCGCTGGCAATCATCGGTAAAGTAGATACTAGATAAATAGATGAAATAGATAAATGATAGAAGACTTAAAAGAGACGAGGAATTTGGTGAGGCCACGATTATCGATAAAGTAATTATAAGAATATTATAATAGTAGATCTGTTAAAATAAAAGCGCATAAGGGAAACTGACCATTAACCAATAAACTTCAATTGTCGTTTCTCTATTTTAGGTAAGGGTTTTGTATATAATATAAGTTAAGGTGTAAATAACAAGATAAACTCTATTTTAGAGCAACACGTGGAATTGGTTTGATGGTAGATCCCCCACAAATAATAATATATTATAAAACGACAATTTTAGTCAACAAAAATGAATAAAATGCAGTTTGAATTTGTATCAAAACCATCCTCGGACGGAAAATCAAATATTCTTTGCATAACCTCAATAACAACCCCTGACGATAGAACATTCGCAATACCAATAGAGTTACAACCAGTTTCTTTACATACAGAGATGTGTAAAACAAGTGTATTTGCAAAAATTAAAAACTCGATAAAAAAAAGACATCAAAAAAGAAATGTATGGATTGACATGTCAAAAACTTTACTAGAAACTTATGTAGATGAAGCTGGAAATATACAGTTTGCTGATAATTACTTGGAAGAAGTTATAAAACCAAGTATGAGAAGTACTGAAGCGGACGATACTCTAAAAGAAATATTACTGAAACTAGTCGAAAAAGACTCTACTAGCCATCAAAATTTAAAGAAGGTCTCAGAAAGATTCACTGTAGAGAAATACACAAGTAAAAATGCAAATGCAAATCAATGGATCGACGCTTTCGAAGAAGAATGTGAACGTTTTGGAATCACAGATGATAAAGCAATGATTGAAACTCTCAGACACTTATTAGACAAGAATAGCTTGGATTGGTACAGTTCTATGCTGTTGAAAATAACGATAAACGCAGACTGGCACACTTGGCGAAGCAAATTCTGTGAAACTTATGTCAATAAAGGATGGAGCCCAATTACATATGCACTATCATTCAGATACATTGAAGGTTCCTTGCTAGATTATGCCGTAAAAAAAGAAAGACTTTTGTTGGAAGTAAGAAAATCAATGGATAGTGGAACTTTAATTGATTTAATTGCAGCTGGTCTACCAAGATATATATTGCATAAAATTGAAAGAGAGAGTTTGAGAGAAAGCGAAGATCTCTTTAATGAACTAAATAAACATGAACACTTGATAAAAAAGAATAATTTTAAAAAAGAAAAGTATACGAATTCTGATGACAAAGGAAAAACGAACTTGAAACAGCCATGTAAAATTTGTAAACAACTAAATAAGGGAAACCGTTTTCATTCTGAAGATACATGGTGGTTCAAAACTAAAGAAAATGAAAAAGAAAAAAGATATCAAAATGTACAGGTAAATAATTCTATAATAGAAGCAGAATTAATTAGTGAACACCAACAAAAAAACGCAGGAGCACACCATTAATCAAGGTCAAAATATTACTCAAGGAGGCGCTGGAAATTTATGGAATATACAATTCTGGTTCAAACGTTTCTTTGATTAATTCAAAATTAATAAAATTGAAAAATGAAGAAAAAGATTACAAAAACGCAGGATTGCAAACGATTAATGGTGTGAGAAAGACTAAAGGAATGATAGCTATAAAAATTAAAATTTTTGAAATTGAAAAAGAAGTAAATGTATACATGATTGATGAAGACAATTTTGACTATGAATTTTTAATTGGTCTGGATGTAATAAAACAGTTCAGATTAATTCAGAATGAAGATTTAACGATTACACAAGGTACACCAGGTTTGGGAAAAGAAGGAAAGATTTCCACAAACAAGAAAAATGTAATAAATTTCAATGAACACATAAATGAGACAAATTGTGAGATAAAAATAGATGATCATTTAAGCACTCAACAAAAAATCGAAATAGATAGAATGATAGATAGTTATAAATCAGTATTTGCAAAGGACAAATATGACGTGTGTACAGTGAGAGAATATGAAGCTCGTATAGACTTATTGATTGATAAGTATTGTAGCAAAAGACCATACAAATGTAGCATTGAGGATAAAAAAGAAATAGAAGAACAAGTCTCAAAACTTTTGGAGAAGAATCTCATAGAAGAGTCTTATAGTCCTTTTGCACCTCCCGTGACACTTGCGTTTAAAAGAGATGAAAATAAAAAATCAAGACTATGTATAGATTTTAGAGAGTTAAATAAGATCGTAGTACCACAGGCTCAACCATTTCCTATAATTGAAGACTTAATGATAAAAACAAGGAATTGCACACATTTTTCAGCGTTAGACATAAACTCTGCATTCTGGTCCATTCCACTTCGAATCGAAGACAGGAAGAAAACTGGATTTATAACACAAGAAGGGCATTATCAATGGACTTGCTTACCTTTCGGCCTTAAAAACTCTCCAGCAATATTCCAAAGGATATTAAGTAACATTTTGAGAAAATATAAACTAACAGATTTTGCGGAAAACTTTATAGACGATATAATCGTATTTTCAAAAAATTTCCATAAACATATTGAACATTTAACGCAAGTATTAAAAGCAATATTACAAGAAGGTTTCAGACTAAAATTTACAAAGTGTATGTTTGCCTCAAAATCAGTAAAATATTTAGGGCATATAATAAGAAACAATACGTTAAGCCCATTAAAGGATAATGTAATATCGATTAAGAATTTTCCTGCTCCAAAAACAAAACAAAATGTCAGACAATTTTTGGGGAAAATTAATTTTTACCACAAATATATCCCAAATAGAGCGATAATACTGGATCCCCTTCACAATTTACTTAGGAAAGATTAACAATTCATCTGGTCAGAAGGATGCCAAAAATCATTTGATAGTATAAAAAAACTATTATATTCTCAACCAATTTTAGAAATATTTGATTATAGTCTTCCAATAAAAATATACACAGATGCATCTGTACAAGGAATTGGGGCAGTTTTAAAACAGACTCAACTAAACGGCGAAGAGAAGCCAGTAGCATACTTTTCAAAGAAGCTGAATGAATCCCAAAAACGAAAGAAAGCAATATACTTGGAATGTTTAGCGATAAAAGAAGCCGTAACATACTGGCATTTTTGGTTGATGGGAAAGTCTTTTGAGGTATATTGTGATCACAAACCTCTAGAAAACTTGAACATAAAATCCAGAACGGATGGAGAACTTGGAGACTTAACCTATTATTTATCTCAATACGACTTGAAAATAAAATATAATCCAGGACAAAGTAATCTAGAAGCTGATGCACTAAGTAGGAACCCAGTACTGGAACCAAATATAGATGAAGAAGAAATATTAAAAGTCGTTAATTTAATAAATTTAAAAGATATTTTATTGGATCAAGAGAAAAACGAAGAAATATATCACAATAAAGAGAGATTACTTACAAAACAAAATGTATACTACAAGAGGATTAACAAGAAAGAGAAGATAATTTTATCAGAATCATTCAGTATTGAATTCATAAAAAATGTGCATAAAGAAATGTGCCATTTAGGAATAAACCAAATGTTAAAAAAGATTAGCCCATTTTACACTGCAAAGAACTTGACAAAAAACATTAAGCAAATATGCAAAAACTGTTCAGTATGTGTAAAAAATAAATCAAGAGGACAACCTAAATTCGGACTCATGTCTCATTTAGGTCCAGCAACGAAACCATTGGAAATAGTCTCTATTGATACAATCGGAGGGTTTGGAGGATCTCGATCAACAAAGAGATACCTACACCTTCTAGTGGACCACTTCACAAGGTTTGCTTATATAATCACATCGAAAACTCAAGATGCAAATGATTTTATCAAATTAGTAAAGAGCACCTCAGACACAGAAAAAATTGACACAGTCCTTGCAGACCAATATCCAGGTCTTAATTCAAAGAAATTCAAGAAATTTTTGGAGGATAAAGGGATTACTCTGATTTTCACGGCAGCTGACTCACCATTTTCGAATGGCCTTAATGAAAGATTAAATCAGACACTGGTGAATAAACTCAGATGTAGAATAAATGAAAACCAAGGAAAAGTAGCTTGGACAACAATAGCACAAGAATGTATAAAAAAATATAATGAAACTGTACACACAGTCACTGGATTTGCACCAAAATATCTATTAGATGGCACAGACGTTACAGCATTACCAAATGAATTAAAGCAAAATATTACAGAACGTGACTGGATACAAGACAGGAAAACAGCCCTGAAAAACACAAAAAAATCACACGACTATAATAAGAAACTATTCGATAAAAGTAGACTATATTCTGAAATTAAAGTAGGAGACATGGTATACGTGGGAAATGGCAATAAATTGAACAGGAAAAAGTTAGACGAGTTGAGGATTGGACCTTATCAGGTTATAGAAAAATTATGAAACTCAGTATACAGAATAGATACCGAGCGTAATAAATCAGAATCAAATCTCTTCCACGTAACGAAACTGATACCAGATACAATTGAAGAAGAAGACAAACAACAAGATTAATGAAAATTAATGATAGGACATTATGTACTCAATGAAAATTTTATTCTGGTTTGTTAAAATTTCTTCGCCAAGGGGGGGAGATATAAAGAAAAGGTATTTCTTTAAATTAAACTTACCGCGCTGGCAATCATCGGTAAAGTAGATACTAGATAAATAGATGAAATAGATAAATGATAGAAGACTTAAAAGAGACGAGGAATTTGGTGAGGCCACGATTATCGATAAAGTAATTATAAGAATATTATAATAGTAGATCTGTTAAAATAAAAGCGCATAAGGGAAACTGACCATTAACCAATAAACTTCAATTGTCGTTTCTCTATTTTAGGTAAGGGTTTTGTATATAATATAAGTTAAGGTGTAAATAACAAGATAAACTCTATTTTAGAGCAACACGTGGAATTGGTTTGATGGTAGATCCCCCACAAATAATAATATATTATATATATATCTCGCAATACCTAACCATCTGTAAAATGGAATATATTAGCCCTTAGAATCAGTACACATTCAAACTCAGAATCACGCATTAGATGTCTCTAGGATGCATATACCTATCGTAGCGATATCTAACCACTTATAAATATGTAATACATTAACCTCCAGATTCAATATCACAGTACACCACATTAAGACAATCACCAACAATCACATGTTGGATCCTTCACTTTGAACATGACCGTTCAAGAGGGGGCGGCATGTACGATGCACAATGCACCGTACAACCTAGTGTCACGGTACCGATGAGCTCGTAAACCCTGAAGATCAAAAAGGCAATCAGCCACGACAGTTAGTCTTCTAATCCACCATAAACCTCGACTTAAACCATCCCTCAAAACTCCAGTCCGCGGCACGTTGCGGGCCCCTCATAAAATTTTGGGGAAAAACCCGAGAAAATACCGCTTACCTCGCCATCCCTACTGCCAGTTTCCCTCCAGCACCTCTTTCCTCTACCCTTGCCAATTTCCAGAATTCCTAATCCAGTCATCACGCAAATTTTCCCTCTTTTTGCATAGTTCCTCCTACATCCCCACCGATCTACCATAGACTCCCCCTGACCGAAGTTTACCGTTTTTGGTGCAGAACTTTAGGACGGGTAGAATTAAGAAAGACACCATACAACGCACACCGTTTAAGCATCATCTGTCGAACAGTTAACTTTACATAAATAAGTGTTGAGTTACAATACTGTGTACATCCATCACATCACCTACTAAACGCGTCCTCACGACATTAATTTGCCATCGAGCACACCGGTCAAAGACTCGTTAATTCCTTTCCGCGAAACACGAGTTCTAAGACCGTACAAATATTTTCGAATTATTTTCTAGCATTCCTTTCATTGAATGATCAAAAGTTTTGATATTCTTATTAATAATAATAGTGTTGAAGGGATATGTTTCTATCTGCGTATTCACGCGAAATGATAATCACAGATGTCGGTGGATATATATCTAAGTCTTTTATTTGCTGTCTTTCGCGAGTCGAGTCGTAGGCGACGGTTTTCTCAAGACTGACTAACTCGTCATTTTTGGTCGCCCGTCTGTTTTTTGCTATTCCCTGATTGGTCACCTACATATTTCGGTGTTTGCCAATCAGGGCTCTTTTTTCTCTTTTCACCGCCTCTTCCTTGCGCCCTTAGCGCGTTTCATTAGGAAGGGCGAGGTGAATAGGTGGGGGTGCCTTGTCGCTTCGTAGATTTGGCAGCGCAGCGGAATTTCCTTCAGGGACCGTTATTCTATCTCGCCCGGTCGCGGGCCGCCGGGCCTTACGCCGTGTCCCTTCTGGAAATACCTGGTTTATGACGCCCGCAATTCGCTATTGAGGCAGTTCTAGAAAGTTTACTGGAAAACACATGCGCCGAAAGAAACTAAAAGGTTTCCTCAAAAATAGCTTTCCAGGTGCGCAAGTCATAAACCATGCTAGCCGTTTGCACGCCAAATGTTGCTTTCATTTGTACGGCCAGCCGCTACAGTGTTCTCATAGAAATTTCGTCCTTTATTTATAAATGATCTATTTTTAATACTTTACGCATCGTTCTTTACTACAATCACAGTTTGGCATCTCTTTGTTGCAGCGCCAACTAAATGTTCTTATACACATATATGTACAATGTACTACAAAGGCGCATCACTCTTTTCCTACAATTTTGCAAAATATATATTAGTGGTAATCGAGTTTACAAAAATGTAGACGTTTAAAATGATGGAAAGATTCTCGATTAGATTAGCCTTCTACAGACGCTGATGCATACACCAATGCTTGCATCGCCCATGCATCACTGTCTGTAGGAGGTCAAATCGATCACCTTTTTCTCTTAAAGTCTGTGATTTTGTTCAAATTGAAATATGTTGTAGTCTATACAAAATTAGACGAGAAGGGGGGGGTGTATATGTAATTATTTTGCCGATAACGAAATTCTTTAAAAAATGCAGGCTTTTAAAATTCACAAATTTCGTCGATTTTACCAAAATTGCCTTCACAAAAGTATTCATATCTCCGAAAATATTAAAGATAGGAACTTCGTTTTTTTCATTTTAACCATGAAGGTATAGCTCATTCAGATAACTTTTTATGAAGTTAAAAAAGTTTGATTTTAATATTGCAAATTATAATCAAATTTTTATTCTGCGTATTTGGGTCCAAGGTCCAATTTTAAAAATTCGGAAAAAATACTACCGTATTGCTCGAAGTTTTCTCTATAAGGTAAGTCCTTCTCTATTACGACGCGGCTTCTAATAACGTCACATTAATTTGTTACAGATAACGGTATGCCCGAATTTAGGTAAACTGACCGCATGCTCTACTACGAGCACGACTAACAATAGAGTATACCGAAATGTTAATCACCGATTTTGATGAAATTATGTACAATTATAAAATAGCCTAAAATATCAGAATCGCAATTTTTATTTGCCAACGTCCACGTTGACGGAGTGAAAATCCAATATCCCAAATTGGTGATGATAAAACATATTTGACCGAATATCTTGCAAACTATTGGAACTAGGCCGAGAATGTAAATGGTTGAATTTTTAATTTTCTAATTATGAATTTGACTATGTATACGAATTGGTAAAAAATATATTTGTTTAAATAATAAATTAAAAAAATTTAATTTTTAGCTAGATTCTTCAGCCAAAGGTTAACGCATTTTTATTTACATTTGTATACAGAATATATATATATATATATATGTATATAAATTTTAACTTTCCCAATTACAAAGAAATTAATAAATCTAAAATTTGTTGGCATTGCGAAAATCAAAATTTTGGTTTATCTATATTTTGTGTTTGGGTGTATATATTCTATATATAAACATAAAAGTGAATACCACCATTATTTTATTGTGTAGCGTCTAGTTTTTTCGACAATATGATTCTAGTTCACTGTCTTGAGAGTGTATTAATATTATTTTCACGAAAACATGAATAACTTCAAAACTTATCAAAAGATCATTAGTATTGTTAAGAATTATTATTTTCCCGTCGATCTAATATCTATATCAGAACTTTTTAATGAAGCTTCAAATGACCTATAGTTACATAATATTTTGTACTTATTTGTAGTAATAAAACTTAGTGACAAAGTTTTGCGGAAAAAATTTGGGGCACCCTGTATATTTTCCTCTATACTTCCGAAACTAGAGCAGCAGTTATAAGTATAGGAAAGTTGTCCAGAATATTGACCTTGAGAACCAATTCCAGGGTTATTGAAATCATTGAGGAGTTCTCTTTTCTAAATAATTACCGTTTCCTTTTTTATAACGTCATTCGTACCTTTTATATATGCTGCATTATATTAAAGTTTCAATCAGCGATGCAGTGGTTCGTGCATCGAAGACTGTACGAGTACATTGTTTTGAAAGTTTTTGGTAACGAGGCCTCACAATGACGCTAGACTACACTTACGAGTATCAGACGCAACGAACGCACCAACGTTAACCGTTTCTCTTGCAAAATGCAATCGCATATAACTTAAAAGATAAGTCTCAATGGGTGTCTTTGTATGTATATGAACATTTTTCATTGCCTTGATGTGTAAAATCTACTTGCCAAGTATCTCCCACATATTTTGAAACACCTTCTATTTCTGCAGCGCTGATAGCGACCTAGCAGTTTCCGCAAAAATAATCAAAGGCTTAAGGATGTAAAAAAATTGCGGATGAAATCTTCCGGTTCCCAGCTGCTATCCTAGTGAGTGCTCAATCCTGCTATCTCGAGGAAACGTTAAATATGGCCGTACGATCTGTTTGCACTGCCCTCGTACGTCCAGTAGGCGAGGTGAGACAACATTTACTTTAGCCCAGCTACCTCCTTCGACTAAGACGTCTCGGTTTCTTTGAGGTAGCTCCAGGATGATAGATGCAGTCTCAATTTCCAACCTCGCCCCTCCCTCAAGACCTCTTCCTTCGACCCTCTGAACTTTCTGTCGCCTGTTGAGAAAGACATTCTACGCTCTCTTTGCGCCACTACGAACGTCAAATCCAAAGCTTTCTATGAATACCGGATGAAGCGTGAATGAAATGAAGGAAATACTTATTCGGTAATGACGTCAATACATTTTTGGAAGAAAATGTTCACATAGAAAAGCGAACTGTTATGACTTTTTCACGCCGAGAATTCATAAAATCTGTTGTGTTTCTTTCGTATGAGATCA
Organism: Eucera pruinosa; assembly: GCA_028830335.1. Classification (NCBI taxonomy): domain Eukaryota; kingdom Metazoa; phylum Arthropoda; class Insecta; order Hymenoptera; family Apidae; genus Eucera; species Eucera pruinosa. Next base: position 833,149 of record JAMYCR010000008.1, on the reverse strand, counting down.
ATCGATTTAATCGATGGGCTGAACTATTTTTTAATTAGAAGCTTCCACTGAGTATTAAACTTTTGGGAATTTAATGCTAGCAAACAATTCGCATATGAATTCCGTAATGTAATTTTAATACAAATAAGGGAATGTATTGGGTATATAATAGGTATCTAGGACAATAAATTATTATCAGTAATATACTCACAATATGAATGATGTATTAATTCATTTCTTCCAGTTAATAAGATACAAAATGAAAAGAAGATAACATAATCTGTGAGTGAGATTACAATATCGGCTTAATTTTTGTTTTATTTTGTTTAACTTATTGATACTTTTACGATATAAAATTATAGCTGCTACAAATTTAAAATATTTTGCATATTTGTATATTTGGAGTTTTAAATGTAGCGTATGAAAGAGACTTGATATTTCTCAGAACAAAAAATCGAGAAGTTTATATTAAATCATATAGGTGTTTTTCTAAACGTTTTATCACAATGTTAAGTGCTGACGCTATTCCTATCCCCGGGGGTTCCGTGGAAGAAGTCCCGGGGGAACTCACACACACAAGTGAGTGTGGAAAATATTTTATACAAGTGGACTGATTGTGAAAATTACTCTGTAGGCTAATTGTAAAAAAATGTTTAATAGAAGTATGTACATTTATTTATTTGTAGTAAATCGCTGCGTATTTGATGCATATGGCGGATTTAAGTCTTCAGTTAAATCTTGGGGGTCTGTGACAGCAAAAAATTATTTAAAGAGGATCCGTGGTAAATAGAAAGTCAACAGCCGCTGCCATAGCTAGAAGAAGTCATACAACAAACGAGTGTAAGAGACAATTCGTGTCCCTTTACAGTACTATCTTTAATTTGAATGTTTCTTCAAATTATTTTCTTCTACGTACAGGAAAACCGTTTATTTCTGTTTCCATCATCTATGTATATTAAAAGCTTTATTATTATTACTGAGAAAATATATACGTTTCTATTAATATATTCTACACTACTCTTAGATTGGCGTCTTATGACAATTCAAAAATTCATTATAAAATATTATTGCGATCCAAAAACATTTTTATCTTGAAAATATGAAAAAAACAAGCATGGGAAATTAATTACCATAAGATTTATAGAATAGAAATTCGATCTGCATAATTTATAAGGATAGTTTCTGTTCAGCGCGCACGTTTGTTATAAATTTGTGTTGTGTTCAAATTATTTATTGTGCGCTTCAAGCGGTAACTTAATAGCGCTTGAATATTTAGGGTGGTGCAATAGTGGCACAGTTAACTTATTATATTAACTTTATTAATATAACTGAATTTTTATGCACAGTACAGAGCATACGTAAGACGATTGAATTTGAATTTTCTTCCGATTCTCTCTCTCGATTCTGTTTCGAGACTGTTTCGTCACTCACTTTCGTCACACTCTTGTTACTCTGTCCTCACTCAGTTGTTACTCACATATCACTGTTGATTCTGTGTCGACACTCTCTCGATACTCAAACGATCTGTCTTGTTAGTACAAAAAATTTACCCTTAAATCTGTCGTGGTATACAGTTCTGGCGGGGATGAGTCACGCGGATTGGTTCCCGATGAAATCGTGAATTTTTATAAGGAAGGCGGTCGGTGTCCCTAATTGGTTAAAAATTTGGTGGGAATCGTCAACAAAGTGACCGCCTCCAACCCATCGGTAACCCTCCGGTACCGAAGGCACCTTCGAGTGACGTCTGTGAGATTCCGCGTGCCCCCATCGTAGCAGGTAATAAGTTTATGAAGTGCCTTGACCGTACTAAGACATGAAATAAAATTGAGACTGGAAAATGCTTAAGCCGAAGATAAAGAACTAAATTACTCATTCCAATAACGTGGTAGAAGGAAACCGATGGTCGATGGTTATCATAAACTTATTGTTGCTACGGGTCAGTTTAGAGTTTCTTAGAATATTGAAATCCTTTAACAACGATGAAACTCTGAACTGGTTTATGGTGTACGCTAATGAGGGTAAAATGCGTTATGCTAAAATTTCTTCGACTGACTGGCGGGTAACGGTGTTTTGTTTTTATTATACATGGGTCGCGCTGTAGTAATGTTGTTACAACGTAACATGCCGTCCGCCTTGAACGATCCGCGTTCAAATTAAATCAGTTTTAGAACACATAATTTTAATTATAGATATTGTGCAGTGCTCATACGAGCCATAATTAGTTAAAGTATCTGATTCTTATATAATTAACATGTATAATGACTAATATAACCACTAGTACATTGAGACTACGGCTAACTAATAGTTAATTATTACAATTACAGTATTCACAAGAATATAAATGATTATACATGGTTACCATAACTAATAATATAATAATAAATAGATGAATAGGAGAATAATTAATCTTCTACAGGAATATCAATCGGTAATGGGCATAAAGTTTTTATACATCGTTTATAGGTTCCGCGATTTGTTTTAACGGTTGCTACACGAACGATGTTGTCTTCGCCAGGATGAGTAGTTACGATGCGACCCATGCTCCAGTGCATAGGTGGAACATTCTCTTCTTTCATCATAACAAGTGTTCCAATTTTTATTTGTTCAGGATCACCTTTATACCACTTACTACGGTGCAGTAATTCATTAAAATATTCTTTGTGCCATCTGCTCCAAAAGTGTTGTTTCACTTTCCCAATGTGTTGCCACAATGATAATCTGTTTGCTGGTACATCTTGAAAGTCGTGTTCTGGTATGCTCATTAAAGAATCTCCAATCAAAAAATGAGCTGGGGTAAGGGCAGACAGATCATTAGGATCACAGGATAATGGAATTAGAGGACGGGAGTTCAATATTGATTCGATTTCGATTATGAATGTATTAAATTGTTCGTATGTGAACAAAGAATCACCAACGGTGCGATATAAATGGTGTTTGAACTGTTTTACACCTGCCTCCCATAAACCTCCAAAGTGAGGTGACCGCGGTGGTGAGAAATGCCAATTAATTCCTTCAGTTGATAATTCGTGCGTAATTTTATCATTATGAGTTGCAGATAATAATAGTGCCCTGACATTTAACATTTCATTCTTTGCTCCGACAAAATTTGTAGCGTTATCAGAGTAGAGATTTTTTGATTTGCCCCTACGAGCGAAAAAACGTTTAATTGCCGCCATGCATGTCTCAGTAGTTAAATCTGTGACCAATTCTAGATGTATGGCCTTTGTTGAGAAGCACACAAAAACAACTACATATGATTTTAATTTAATTTTATTTCTAAATTTCTTTTCTTTTATGAAAAACGGACCGCAATAATCTAGTCCGGTGTTTTCGAATGGTCGGGTTTGTTTTAACCGATTGTTAGGTAACGCACCCATTAAATAATTTGGTGGCTTAGGACTTACTTTGTAACATGGAATACATTTATGCATGATATATCGTGTTCTATTTTTGCCATCAATAGGCCAGTAATTTTGTCTTACAATTGCTAACGTGTTTTGCACTCCTGGATGCCAATGTTTTGTATGTACATGTCGTATTATTATATCAGTAACATGATTACTTCTGGGTAATAAAATTGGATGCCTGTGTGAATACTTTATATTTGCATTTGACAACCTACCTCCTACGCGAAGAACTCCGAATTCATCGATAAAAGGATTCAATCTCAGCAACTTGCTATATTTATTTAATTCATTCCCCTTTGTTAAACATTGTAATTCCTGATGGAATTCTGTTTGTTGAACTACTTTTATTACTTGTGAATGTGCTTCTTGTAACTCTTTTACTGTGAATTCACCCCTGATTTTATTGTTTGACCTTTTATTTGTAATTGCTCGGCGACAAAAGGCCACGAAACGATTCAGAGCAATAATGGATGAGAATCGTTCAAACGTATCATTATGGTTATTACCTTCTTCTTTATGTTTTAAATTGTTAGAAATTTGTTCTGTAGTAACTAATGTCACATTGTATTGTTGTTGTTCTATATTATTGAGTGCTGATATTTTCGTGATTTTCCAAAGATTTTCATCTTTAGAAAGCCATGCAGGTCCATTTAACCAGTATGTATTTTGAATAAACTCTGAAGGAGTTTGACCGCGCGAAATATAATCAGCAGGATTATCATGCGTTGATATGTGATACCAATTATTTTTATCAGTGAGCGTTTGAATTTCAGAGACGCGGTTTGCTTCAAAGACCTTTAAGATATGTGGCGATGTTTTAATCCAATTTAGGGCAATACTTGAATCAGAATAAAAATTAGCTTTGCTGAATTTTAGGTTTAATGCGTCTGTTACGGATTTATACAAATTTGCTAATAGTTTGGCAGCACAAAGTTCTAACCTAGGTATAGAGATTGTTTTTATAGGAGCGACACGTGACTTTGCGCATACTAGCCCTACGAAATGATTATTAATTTTATCAGTGGATCTTACGTAAATACAGGCACCATAGCCCTTCCCACTGGCGTCGCAAAAGCCATGTAAATGTAAGTCTACTGTATCATTTGATATAATTTTACGATGCACTGAGAAATTATTTAGTATTGGTAACTGCCTTTTAAAATTGACCCATTCGGTATGTAATGATTGTGGAATTGATTCGTCCCAATTTAGGTTTGCCTTCCATAGTTCCTGCATAATTAATTTAGCCTGAATTTTTACGGGCCCCAATAAACCCAAAGGATCGAAAAGCTGTGCAATTTCGGACAAAATTGTTCTTTTCGAAACGGTTTTTTGTTCAGCAAAGGGTTGTACTTTATAACTAATCGTATCAGCATGTGGATCCCACTGTATTCCGAGAACCTTTTTTGTTTCATTGGCGTCTAAGCATACGAGCTGCGATGTAGAGGAATTCTTTAGTTCTTTTAAAAGTTTCGGCTCATTTGACAGCCACTGGCGTAAGTTGAAACCTCCTAAATTTAGCAACTTAATTAGCTGATCTATTAAAAGTTGGGCTTGATTCAGATCATTTGTTCCAGAGAGCAGATCGTCGACGTAAAAATCACGGTCAAGTACTGCTGCAGCTAATGGATATTTATGTCCCTCGTCCTTTATTAATTGTTTTAGACAACGAACCGCGAGAAATGGGGCTGAAGTAGTCCCATAAGTAACCGTATTTAACATATAAGTTTTGATAGGTTCATTTTTATTTTCGCGCCAAAAGATTTTTTGGAATTTTGCATCATCTGGGTGCACTTGAATTTGTCGAAACATTTTTTCAATGTCGGCTGTTAATACGAATTGATGAGTACGAAAGCGTATGATTATAGAAATTAGATCGTCTTGAATTGTAGGACCCGGCTAAGATTACAGCCGCTAAGATAGCATTTGCTTGTTTGATGATTATTTCGTAAGCAATTTAAACAAAGTTTTGCCTTTCGAGCTAATTCGAAACGTTCCTTTGCGTTTTTTTGTAAAAATTTACTACATGCATAAATTGCATGGTTTTGACCGCAGATAACGCACTGATTCTGCACTTGTGTACCTACGTGTGATTGAATATGATTGGCCCGTTTTTTATATGACATTTTTGAATTATAATTATTGGATTGAGTGTTTGATTTATTTGCATCAAAGGAAATTGTGTCGAGTTCATCGCCCCGTGCTTGTTTTCCAAGAAACTTTAGTAATTGGTTAAATGTAGGCATCTCCTCGTCTTCTAACGTACGTTCCCAAGCGCGGCGCGTACCCTTATCTAATTTTTTTACTATGATATAAACGAGTAATGCATCCCACTGATCAACCGGTTGATTTAAAGCCTTTAAAGCGTTTATGTGTACCTGTGCTTTTTCTACCAAAGAACGTAGATTGGCAGAGGTTTCGCGATAAATTTCTGGAAGTACTAATAGTAATTGTAAGTGAGTTTGAATGATTTGGCGCGGTTTATTACATCTTTGTTTCAAAGTATTCCAAGCCACCATGTAATTTTCTTCTGAAGCATTTAAATTTTCTGTTATTGAAGTTAATGGACCTTGAAGTGCGTTTTGTAATAAATAAAATTTGTGAACTGGTATTAATTCATCATTATCATGCACCAAATTTTTGAAAGTGTCATGAAAACTATACCAATTAACAAGATTTCCATCAAAGGGACGGATCTCTATTTTCGGCAAGAGATTGTTGGTCTGTTTTATCGTTATTGGAGAAGAGGAATGTGAAGCTGAATTTGATGTGCTAGCTACTGAAGGTATTAGTGAATTTATTTCGCGAAGTCGCATACTTATTAATTTAGCGCAAGTAAAATATTGATCATCAAACTGCGATCTGGAACTTTCATGATCCATATTTGTTTGATTTTCTTTCTCTGCTACAATTTCAATTTGTAATTGTGTTTTTGAGAAGGCTTCGTAGGCTTCTTCTAATTTTGTTTTACGGTTCTGAATTTCATCTATCTCCGTGTCCGGGTGGGCATTGAAATATGTTATTAACCGCGTAACGTTAGCTTTAATAACTGTGCGAGTTTTAATTAAAGTTTTTAAATTTTCTGAGAACGTCATTTTCAAGAGAATAATCGAAATCGAGTCGTTTAGATTATAATGGATGTTGTAAATAAGGATTGATTGAATGGAGATTCGTGAGCTTACTTGAGTGATGACTTCTACAATGGCGCCGTTGCTTTCTTCGTTGATATTGAATTATAACGTGATGATACGTCGGCTTGATGATTGCTGAACTGATTGTCCGGCTGAATGAAATCGCACGTTCCGTCACTGCTCCCGTGACTGCTTCTCAATGACATCCGTTAGGTAGATCGATGATGAATATGTTGTAAAATTGTTGAATTTGATTGTTCAACAACAAAATACTCCGACGGCTGCTCTCCAAATGGATTGTCCGCTCAGAATGTGTTGTAAGAGTGTCGACTTTGGTGTTCGGTAACAAAATACTCCGACGGCTGCTCTCCAAATGGATTGTCCGTTCAGAATACAATCTTAATATTCTTGTATAGTTCAATGCACTGCACTAAGCACTGACAGATTGTTTATTGACTCTTCGTATGATTAACTGTACTTGCACCAATATATTGTTCAATGTTTGGAATCTTTACTATAATAATAAGAATCCGGCTCGAAGGACCATGTTCAGCGCGCACGTTTGTTATAAATTTGTGTTGTGTTCAAATTATTTATTGTGCGCTTCAAGCGGTAACTTAATAGCGCTTGAATATTTAGGGTGGTGCAATAGTGGCACAGTTAACTTATTATATTAACTTTATTAATATAACTGAATTTTTATGCACAGTACAGAGCATACGTAAGACGATTGAATTTGAATTTTCTTCCGATTCTCTCTCTCGATTCTGTTTCGAGACTGTTTCGTCACTCACTTTCGTCACACTCTTGTTACTCTGTCCTCACTCAGTTGTTACTCACATATCACTGTTGATTCTGTGTCGACACTCTCTCGATACTCAAACGATCTGTCTTGTTAGTACAAAAAATTTACCCTTAAATCTGTCGTGGTATACAGTTCTGGCGGGATTGGTTCCCGATGAAATCGTGAATTTTTATAAGGAAGGCGGTCGGTGTCCCTAATTGGTTAAAAATTTGGTGGAAATCGTCAACAAAGTGACCGCCTCCAACCCATCGGTAACCCTCCGGTACCGAAGGCACCTTCGAGTGACGTCTGTGAGATTCCGCGTGCCCCCATCGTAGCAGGTAATAAGTTTATGAAGTGCCTTGACCGTACTAAGACATGAAATAAAATTGAGACTGGAAAATGCTTAAGCCGAAGATAAAGAACTAAATTACTCATTCCAAAAACGTGGTAGAAGGAAACCGATGGTCGATGGTTATCATAAACTTATTGTTGCTACGGGTCAGTTTAGAGTTTCTTAGAATATTGAAATCCTTTAACAACGATGAAACTCTGAACTGGTTTATGGTGTACGCTAATGAGGGTAAAATGCGTTATGCTAAAATTTCTTCGACTGACTGGCGGGTAACGGTGTTTTGTTTTTATTATACATGGGTCGCGCTGTAGTAATGTTGTTACAACGTAACAGTTTCTTATCTTAGGAAAAAAATAATGTCGGAATCGGATTCTACGCCCCCAAAAAAACCCTAAAACTGATCAGCTCATGGCGAAATACTAAATTAATAACAGAAGTATTAATTTAATACGTCGTTTTAATGATCCGCCCCACTGTGCATCACCTGGTTTCTGACTTTACATACATACATATAATCAACCCTCAAGCGTCTTATAGTCATGCGGCTCTAGATCACCAGACATCGAGAGACGATGTCTAAAAAATCGCACGCACTGAGGGTACATTCTCTAGCCCCACGCAGCTTAAATCCTTACCATACATCCTTTAATGCTAAACAATGTGTCGCCAACGACCCTTTGGCCGCCTTTAAAACACGTAGACGCTGCAAGTATATATATAGTGTTAGAAAAACAGAAAAGATATCACGAAGTACGGAAATGAACGTTGCTCATTAAAAAACGATTATGCGTGCCAGTAAATATTTTACCGCTCATTCTAGTTCTTAAGCTTTTAGTGTTCAGTACCATAAGCGTACAGTTACAGTAAAATCAATACTATGTAACATTACATAGACTTACGTACGATGTATACAAAGCATCACTTTTAAAGTTTAGTTTATAATATTTTACTCTGTCTTCATTAGATTCATTTAATATTAATAGCAATTTATAGCGGAAACCGAAGTTACTTGTTAGTCGCTTCCCTTTTTCTTTTTCCTTTATATCTCCAACATTCTGTACAATTTGTCGATGTGGACATTAGATAAATTTTTATATTTTATAGTGAATTAACTATCGCATAGACGATTTCTCCCTTGCGGAAGCATTTGTATTCGTAAGATCTATCGGTTTATCAGATTTGCTGGATAAGCTCGGAGTCTGCTTTGTATGTGCTAGTTGTACGTGATGTTAGCCAGTTTAGTAGTCTTTAGTTTTAATTTTTTATTGTTTTGATTATCTTCTTGTGAACCATATCGATGCTGAGGTTCTTTCGTATATGTACATATATACCTTTACTCTTCATGTATCATGTCACGTTTTACATTATACGCAGGGCTATCGATTGTTGAACTTCAATTTTAGCTGTGTGCTCATTGCCGCTATGCCCCGTAATGGAATGTCGAACATCCATATACCTACTTGTAGTTTCTGGCATTAATATTTGGACACCACTTACAATGAAATTCACTAAATACGAAAGTCCTGATTTTAATGAAATTTCGCATGCTTGAAGGGCAAGGTGGACTTTGCGTGAAGTAACATTTTTGTCGATGGTAAATTTCTTTGATGACTTGAAATTAACCCCCTAAAATTTTAGTAGTCTTTCATTTCTTAAATATTTTTGATACGAAAAGTGTGGCTCTGTCTTGCATCATTACAAGGTTATTTTTTAAAAACCTAAGAACAAATGACAGTGTAGAGACTGATTTCATTTCTGATACCCTAATTTATGATGTTTGCAGGGACTTTTTATTTTTTCTGTATCTTTGTTCCGAGCAAATTTCAGACATAAAAAAATGCTGAAACATTTACAAATTGATTTCATACCCGCAAAGAAATTTTCCGTCAACAAAATAATTGTGTCAAGTAAAGACCATCCACTATGTTCTACCTCCACGTAAACATTCACTAAAATTAGGATTTTCGTGTTTGGTCAATTTCGCTGTAAGTGGTATTTGAATATTAATGTGAGTAACTGTATATAGAATTAATTATTCGTTTGTGTTGAATTTTGATTTTTTATTTATTAACTAATACATTTGCCTTTTTTAGACGAATTTGTGCGATCTTTCTAGGAATATGTTGCTCCTATATTACTCTCGAATTAAAATGTAGTCCTAAATATGTAACTGTTTTTGTTTCAGGTATTTTTATACGGTTTAAGTTTATCTTTCGCATTTGACTTTCTCTTAATGTGAACATAATGTGTTTGCATTCAGTTGAATTTATTTTGATTCTTTTTTTGTGAAGCCACTTTTCAAAGTCATTAATCCTTCAACTGAGGATAACGAGTTAATTGGTCCTACAAATTAACAATCTTTTAGAAGCAATGCTTACATCATTTTCTAAAAAGATCCTAACTTTCCAAAACATCATTATATTTACCTTAAAAACACATTATTTTATAAAGTGTTTACAAATAAACACACTTGCATTCGTAAGAATTAAAATTCCCCTAACCAATATCGATTTTTTTTATTAACTTTCAATTCTGTGCGTAAAAAAATTCTAACTAAGAAATCTCCCGATTAACAAGGTTAATCTGTTCTTGTAGAATTTTTGCTGCTTACTGAAGATTTTTTATTTGTACCGAGTATCGTCGTATTATCCGCGAATGTTAAGATTGACCTGGTTTCGATTACTAGCATCTCTACTATGTAAAGGGTGTTAAAAATTCGACCTAGTAAGATGCCTTGTGGTACAGTTTAATATGCTTAATGTCGGAATACGTTTCTTTAACTTTTATGTAAAATATTCGATTAGTTAGATAGGAATCTAAAACATCGAAATATGGCCGTGGATAACGAGTTTTAGACGATAGAAGCAGTCCTTTGTGTTAAAATTTGTTGAAAACATTTTCGATGTTCATTAACGCGATTAAATAATGCTTTTACGACAGCGACCAGTTTCCGAGCCAAATAAAAATGTATACCAATTGAATCATAAATCGCTGCGAATCAATTCCACGATGAAAATGAAAAAAATACAGACTTGGAGAAATTCTGTCCACTGATTGGCCGACGTATCCCACAGCTGTGCACATCCGGTAATTTAAACCCTCGTCAAATAGATAGGATAATAGAAAAGCTTGTCTTTATTATAAAGCAGGCTGCAAACAGATAGGAATGAAGAATGGAACAAAGAATGTGAATTAACCATCAAAGAATAAACACATGCATCCAAGAAATATAAGAAGCATACAACGAACGGAGTTTCTATCCTCCAGATAGAACTATTAGATACCAGAAAAAGTTCGTGCGGATTTTTAAAATGATTATTTTATAAATTGAATTTCGTGTAGTTATTTGCAAATATAATGAATGAAGTTGGTTTGCAATATGAAGTCTACTCCTTGTAGTAGCTATATTTATTCCACAGATGTTCCATTGTTTCAATATTGAATTGTATTCATAATAGTTTGTTTTTTTAACCCCTAATATATTTTCCTGCAATTTGTCTCATGCAACATTGGGCGAGTTGTTGTATCTTTGATGGGTAGTGAGTAGGTGCTAGTCTCATTGGAGTAGCACTGTTGCAATATTCTTGTATTTGCAATCAAGGTTGCGTTGTCAGGTCCTGCTGATGATTTTTGTTAATAGTTCTAATATCGTAGATATTTGTTGGGTTTGTTGCTGTAGCAGCGTGGTTTGTGCTGTTAACATATTTGTTATGAGTTCCGTGTTTTTTATCGATTGAATTAATAGTTGTTTTAGTTCTATAGATTCTTTCCCAGCGTGGTTATTTGTGTGAGTGTCAAGCGTTTGAATTTGTTGCTGTGTGTTGCCTTCAGCAGTTATCTGTGCGTATGTTTTATTGCTTGCATTTGAGGACTGTTGGTTATGAGATGAGTTGTTTAATGTTTGAGTGAATACTGGTTTATATTGAAGGTGGTTGCTGTTTATTACAGTTCTTTTTCTTAAGGTGGGGAATAGTTTTTTTTTGTAACTGCTTCCGCTCTATACAGCCTTCGTAGCTTGCCGGATGATTTCTCTGACAGTTGCTACATTTAACGTTATCTATTCTACCTTGCTGTGGACGCAACAGTCAGATGATTGCCTCCACGTTTAACGCAAGTTGGTATTTTGTTGCAATTGTTTTTTGTGTGGCCAAACGTTTGACAGTGATGACATTGAGGTATGTCGCGTTTTGGTCTGGGCGGTTCAAATCTTATAACAGTGTTTAATAGTTTATCTATGTTGTATATGTCTTTGTTGTTATTGTTTGGTTCGAGTTCAATAGCGAATAGGTGTAACGGTTACTTGGTATCGTATTTGGTATTTATTGCTCTAATAGTATGTTTGTGTTATTTTCATTCTTCAGTGATTTTATTCGGATTTGTTTTTGGATAAATTCCACGGAGAACTACTTTGGAGCTACGGTTTGCTTTAGGTTGGTAAGTATGAAAATCTGCATTTTTGGATTTTAACGCGTCAACTATTTTACTACAATGTTCTGACCTCTTTAACTGGATTTTTATTTGATTGTCTTTTAATTGTTTTAAGAAAAAGTTGTTGATCCCTGCTTGTTGCTCTAGCAATTCTACTAACGGTTCGATAATTTGTGCTTGTATATAGATAGGAGGAGGTTTCTCTGTTTCAGTTGTGTTGGTGGTGTCGGTGTAGTGTCGTCTACTGCCGAAACACTGTATATATTTGTTGGCGCTCAGGCGTCGCACATGATCAGCATTGTGCCTGTGGGCCTTAGGGCGGCGCTGCATCAAATGCATGAGGATCGACCGTGTGACTCCCTCGTTCGGCGCACCCTCGCGTCAAACACCGGGGAACGCTACTTCGATTAAGTGTAGACGCGACCACATGGCATGCTATTTCTTTTTGACCAGCAATTTACAATATCTGTTTAATATTGATATGAATGTAAGAAATCTGAATAATAAAATCCTAATAATATTACTTGTGGGTATTTCTTGTAGCCACGTTATTGGTTGCGATTGTGTAGATATTTGTGTGTATGTATTTGTTATTTCTTTACCTGGGACAATCTTCCTCTTTTTGTTTAGTGTTGGCGTTCGTACTGGGTGTGTTGAGAAACCTGTGTTCATTTCTGCAATATCTTTTGTAGTGTTCGTTATATCCTGCGTGGCGAATCGTGTTCCCGATCTTGAGATTTTTAGCTGGATTGGTCGCATTTCTGATTCAGGATCCATTCTGCTGCTGTCGCACAGACATGAACTCACGCCACTGCAACCTAATTGGCCGCCTTGTGTTTATCACACTTATTGTTAGTGCACTTGTATGCGCCCGTATGTATTTATAGATCTCTGTAGACTACTGTATATACAACTCGCGAGCGGTACAAACAAACGTCTTGCCTATTCGACTGCCTATTCGAGACTGATTCATAATAGTAAACATGGATAGCGAGGGATTACAAATCCGTGCAATTTTACTTTACGAGTTCAAATTAGGAAATACAGTAGCAAATGCAACAAAACGCATTTGCAGTATATGTGGAGAAGGTACTCTTAGTGAAAGAACAGCACAAAAATGGTTCGAAAGATTTCGGGAAGAAAACGCATCATTGGATGTCGAGCCATGTTCTAAGCGACCTTCTGTCCTTTAAGACGAAGAATTATGGATATATATTCGATTAAATTCTGAAAAAATGTGTTCAGACAATGGTGATGCTCTAAACCGTGACGAATCGACTGTAAAAAAGCGTCCTCACGCAATTTGATGCCGTAAAATGTTGAATAAGTAGTGTTGGATTATCATTTTAATTAAAAGCAAAAATAAACTTTGTGTTGAGAGACACTGGGTCTGTAATAAAGGAAAGCCTTAACTCTGTTACCAGAGTCATGGGCCGCTGGCCGTATAAGTGTCTAAAGGCCTGTGTGACAAACACGTTGTAGACCCAGGCCGATGTTTTTCTTTCTGGAGTGGGCGTCAGATTTTCTATGTGCTTTAGGAAAGCCCTCACTTTTAGTTCGATCCTTGTAACGTTAAGACGTCCTTCCTCGTTGCTAAAATAAAATCATAGATAAAAGAATATACCGAGTTTTAATTTAAATTAACCCCATATCCCAATAGGTTATGGGCCCAGTTTACGCTTAATTAGTTACGTGTGTTTAATGTAATGTAAATTGTCATTTTGTGCGCTACTTTATAATATTACCCTAGTGTTAATTGTGAGACTGCGTGCAGAAAATAAAATGGAAAGATCTAAATCTAAAAGGAATATTAAACCGTTCGACGGTTCAAAGTACAGTTCGTGGAAATTTAGAATTCTTTCTATTTTTGAAGAATTAGACATTATTAAAGAGATTAATGAAGAAAAACCGGACGAAGTGACCGAAGAATGGAAGAAGGCTGAAAGAGTTGCGAAAGCAATTATAGTAGAACATTTAGTGGACTCATTTCTTGGTTTTGCAAAGAATAATTGTACAGCAAAAGAGATTTTAAGGAACTTTGACAGGATATATGAGTGGAAAAGTGAAGCGACGCAGTTAGCGATCAGAAATAAATTTCCTGCTCTTAAATTTAAAAATGATAAGCCGTTAATCGAGCATTACACAGAGTTTGATGAATTGATCATGGAATTGATCGCAGCAGGTGCAAATTTGGAGGAAGTGGACAGGTTTTCTATTTTGTTAACAACACTCCCAAAAGCATATGAAGGAATAATTACAGCAATTGATACATTAACAGAGGACAATATAACTCTTGATTTTGTAAAGACAAGATTATTGGACCAAGAAATAAAATTAAAAAGTGATAATAGTGATGTCACTGCCGAAGCACTTCAGGCTAATCATAAAGACAATTCAAGAATTAGGAAAAATCAATACGAAAATCCAAGATTTAAGAATACTTACAAAAAAGGAAATAATAATAATAATACAAGAGGAATTTCAGAAATAAATTAAAGTGCCATTACTGTGGAAGGAACAATCATATTATAAGGGATTGCATTTTCCGCGAGAAAAGGGAACAGTATTTGCTTGAAAAGAAAAGGAACAATAATCATTTAAATGGCGGCAATCAGTCATCAACTTCGTATGCGATTAATTCAAACAATGATTCCACATTTGCTTTTATGGTTGGAAATTATCCATATGAAAGTGAGAAAGGACTTAATTTTGTTCTAGATTCCGGAGCCTCAAATCACATAGTCAAAAACGACAACTACTTTGTGAATTTCGTTAAATTAAACCCAGCAGTAAAGATTTCAGTGGCAAAAAATGGAGAGTTTATAATAGCAACGAAAAGAGGAAATATAAATTTAAGTAATGATACAGGTGTCAATGGCATTTTGAAGGATGTTCTCTACAGCGCTGAGGTTCCACAAAATTTACTGTCTGTGAGAAAAATGCAAAAAGCTGGTATGGAAATTATTTTTAATCAGGAGAGAGTTAAAATAATGAAAGAGGGAAAAATCATCATTAATGGTAAGCCAGCGAATAATTTAATAGTAATTAATTTTGGAATTAGTAAAATGAATATTAGGGCCTTTAATGTTGAGAGAGATAATTATGAACTATGGCATCAGCGTTTAGGTCACGTGAGTAAAAATAAATGTTTAGAAATTAAAAGTATACAAATGTTCGATGATGTTCATCAAATTGAAAAAGTAACACCTAGCGAAAAATTATGTGAAATCTGTATATTAGGCAAACAATCCAGATTACCCTTTAACAAGGTGAAAGACAAAACTTATATTAAACGACTACTATTCGTAGTTCACACAGATGTTTGCGGTCCGATCACTCCTTCAACATATAATAACAAAAATTATTTTGTTATTTTCGTGGATGAATTTACACATTATTGCGTAACATAGTTACTTTTATATAAATCAGAGGTATTGCCAGTTTTTCAATACTTTATTTCAAAGAGCACTGCTCATTTTAATTCAAAAGTAGTTAATCTGTATAGTGATAATGGGAGAGAATTTTTATCGAATGAAATGAGAGAATCTTGTGTACAAAATTAGATAAGTTATCATTTAACTGTCCCACATACTGCACAATTAAATGGTGTCTCAGAACGTATGATGAGAACAATAGTAGAAAAAGCTCGTACAATATTAAACGGTGCTAAATTAAATAAAATATTTCGGGGAGAAGCAGTTTTAACTGCGACTTATTTAATAAATTTAATTCCTACTAAGGCATTAAAAGAAAATAAAACTCCATATGAATCATGGTATGGTAAAAAGCATAAATTAACATATTTAAAAGTTTTTGGTAGTACGGTTTATGTTTTAAATAAAACCAGGAAATCAAAATTTGATGAAAAATCCTGGAAAGGTATTCTTCTTGGTTATTATGCAAACGGTTATAAAGTATGGGACGTACAGACTGAAAAATTAATTATGGCAAGAGATGTAATTACTGATGAAACAAGTTATTTAACATCTCGTTCAGTGAGACTCGAAAAAATAAATGATGGCAATTTTACGATTGAAACTGATGCATTTGACAATGGGTCAAAATCAGTGGAGTCTCAAAAATCTGATATTAGTGGTAAATCAGATAAAGTATTGGAAAGCAAATCTGATAATAAATCAGATGAGTCTGTACAAAACCCATGCAAAATTAGAAAATCAGACGGTAAATTAAATGATTCTATTAGTCGAACAGATAAGTCAAAGGAAACCATTAAACCAATATTTCATGATAAAAATGAAAAAGTATAAAAAGAATTAGAACCACGAAGGAGTGAGAGGATAAAATGCAAGCCTTCTATTTCATACGAAGAATTAGATTTAATAATGATAAGGGTGATTACCGTATGTGTGCGCAATCCATAGTTTACAAAATTCCAAGTTCATTTCAAGAAATAAAATATAGAGACGACAGGGAAAGATGGGAAATTGTTATTAATGATGAAATTAACTCATTGTGAAAAAATAAAACATGGACAGTAGTACCAAAACAAAGTAATAAAAATATAGTTGACTGTAAATGGGGGTTTTCGGTTACAAATGATGAATTTGGAAACCCAATAAAATACAAAGCTCGTTTAGTTGCTCGCGGTTTCAGTCAAGAATACTTGGTAGATTATAATGAGACTTCTGCTCCAGTTGCGCAAATGACTAGTTTCAGGTTTATCCTAGCGTTTGCAAATCAGTTTAATTTATCAGTACTCACATGAATGTGAAAACTGCCTTTTTGAATGGTAAATTAAAAGAGGAAATATATATAAGAATACCTGAAGGAGTTAAAAATAATGGAAATCAAGTCTGTAAACTAAATAAAGCAATTTATGGTTTAAAACAGGCAGCTAGATGTTGGTTTGAGACATTTGAAAAGATATTGATAGAAAAAGGGTTTAAAAAAATTCAGCAGAAGACAGATATATATATTTGTTAGACAATGGGACATCTTGAAAAATATTTATGTAGTACTATATGTGGACGACTTGATTATTGCCACTTATGAAATGCCTACAATGAATAATTTTAAAGATTAACTGATAGAAAAATTCAGTATGACTGATTTAGAAGAAGTTACATTATTTTTAGGGATAAGAGTACAGAGGAGTGAGAATGAAATTACTTTAGATCAAGGTGCTTACATAAAAACAATATTAGATAAATTCAAAATGTCAGATTGTAAAACAACAAGTACACCTTTTCCCAGTCAGTTAGATTATAATGCTATAAATTCAAAAGAGAAATGTAATACTCCATGTAGAAATTTGATTGGATGCTTAATGTATGTTATGCTATGCACAAGACCAGATTTGAGTATCCCAGTAAACATCTTGAGTAGATATACAAATAAAAATGAAGAGTTGTTCGGCCCATTTCAGATGTTGGGTTGGCAGCGTAATGAAGGACGTAGGGTTTTCTTTATTGTAGAGTTATGTGCAAGTCGCGTCGTTTTTTTGTGTGTTCGTCCTCCTCCTGTTGCGACGCTTCGAAAACTTAAGATGCGTGTTAGAAACTAAGAGACCTTCTTTTTTTTTCTTTATATCATTAAGTCATTTTGTATCTTTAGTTATGGTTATGTATTCATTTTTTTCTTCATTTATATTAAACTTTAACAAAAAATAATAAAATACTTTGGCAATATTTAAAGGGGTTTCGAGATATTTAAAGGGTACAGTAGATTTAAAGTTGACATATAAACAAGGTGATTATAAAAATATTCTGACAGGGTATGTAGATTCAGATTGGGGTGGAAGTGACAATACAGATAGAAAAAGTACAACTGGATACCTGTTTATGTTATATGAAAGGTGTGTGATTTGCTGGAATACAAAGAAACAATCTTCAGTAGCAACTTCATCAACTGAAGCTGAATATATGGCTTTATTTGAAGGCATAAGAGAAGCCTTGTGGTTAAAAAGTTTAGCAGCTAATATTAATATTAACATAACAAATCCAATAGTAATCTATCAAGACAATAATGGATGCAGAAGCATAGCAACCAATTCAACTAATCATAAAAAGCAAAGCACATTGATATAAAGTATCACTTCTCAAGGGAACAAATTGCGAAAAACGTTATTAAATTGGAATTTATTCCTACAGGTAGTCAATTGGCAGATGGCCATACAACTTGTTGTGACTTCGGCACGTATCGTTTATGGCACGCATTGTCACCTTCGAGGAACTTGGAAGTAACCATATGTAGCAAGAGACATCGTTACTGTTGCGCCCGATGCACCGCAGTTCTTTAGGTTGACTTCGCGGGGTTGTAAGGCCCGCTACGCGATTCGCGACGATGTTCTCGAGCGCTGGCTGTTGTAAACTTAATCACTCCAGCCTCGTTGAAATTGGCGGTAAGAAGGTGACGTGCACGTTGGTGTGGAGGTAGGTGGCACGTGGTGTGCTGGTCGCTGTTGTGTGGTGTCTTAGAGTGATTTCACCAGAATCCGCCTCTGTGGTGTGTGTTTGTGTTTTTATGCGTTTCGGTGATTTCTGATTGGTGAATCTATGGTAAGAGTGGTGGTTCACGATTTTTGTGATTGGTGGTTGTTTTAGCGGAAGGTGTTGGTGAGTGTGTTTTCGGGGGTAGTGGCGAGTAGGAGCGGGAGGCCTTAGAATTTTTCGGTGACCGTACCGACCATCGCCTAACGGTAACTTTATGGTCGTCTTTCCGCGACTGACACATCTGGTGTCCGGGTGGTCGCGGCTCGTGGCCCTTGCAATAAACTAATTTCTATAATTTTAGTTTTAGGCTCGGTACCCGGATTATGTCTATAAACCTTTCTGTTGCCTTCGCCCGTGAAGCAATAGTTACTATTTTAGTTTATTTTCGTTGGGGGCCTTGAAATCTTTCAGGGGACCAGTCACTTCCTCGTTGGTGACAATACAAATTGACGTGTCATAAGCGGAGAGATTTCCCAGGGTAAGAGGTAATTTTTTGGAACATCTTGCGGACCGTTACAGTCACGGCTTAGACTTGAGCTGGGAAATTCCGCGACGTTGCCGAAGTTCCGCTCACCCTTGGTCGCGTCAACCATCCCTGTAGTCCCAACCCTCAACGGACTTCCCAGCGACTACGTGGAGGGAGCAGAACTCGGGGCAGACGGTTTTTGGAAATACTAAAACGACAGATGGCCTTCTGGTTTATTTAAGTGTCCGCCCCTGCCATGAAGGCTCCGCAGACACGGCTCCCATGGGCACGGAATTGGGATACGCCCATTCAGCGCGTACCCGGCGAAATTACTCATCAGGTACTACCAATCGACTTAGGAGTGCAAGCTCAGCTCCACTGTTAAGCTTGGTACGGGCCGGGACCAAATTAAAACGACAGAATTGGATAGAAGTTAAACACGATCACATCGGGAGCACGCCTAGCTTCAAGTTAGAATTATACAAACTTGCGAACTCATCGCATCGCCATCATCGTCGTCGGAAGCATACATCACTTCAACGCATTAATTGTTCTTAGTATCGGAAACACATTAGTATTAAGCTTGTTAAATTTGTCGCTTCAGTATTAACTAGTTACAAATAAAGTGTCGTTAAATAAATCTTATCACGGACCCAAGGCCGTCATTTTTTTGGGTGGTCCTTCGAAGCTGAGTGAACAATTATTCAACGGCGCACATACGTGTACTATATGCAGGTCTGTGAGTGAGCACGAGCAGCGTATAACACCAGAGACCAAACACAACTAATACAAAAAAGTATTGCAACTACATGGAAAAAGTCCAGCCCAAATTGAAAAAATTGCGACCAGCGCTTGTTAACATAAAAGGTGTAATCCCCTTACACAACGCATGGACACACGTTGTTTCTTCGACTCGACGAAGGAAAAAGGAAATCAAATGGGAACTGTTACCTCAACCTCCTTATAATCCTGGCATATATCCATATGGTAGTGCGCTGCACTAGGATTTAAGAATATAATATTTCTGCGAGGTTTATGGCAGGGTCAGGAGTAAGCTGCTTTTGAGAAGTTTAGTTTAGAGTTTTTTCTTATGTGTGTGCCAGTCCTTAGATGGCATTTCTCGGTCTTCAGAATTTTCTATCCATTGAATTAGTTTGTAACAGCACTCTCTATCCTCAACAGAAATTACTCTGTCATAAACCTCCATGTGTTAGAGGCCATGCCGAGGGGCTCATGTAGACCGGAATTTTCCGTCCGGGTGACGGCCGGGGCCAGGCTACCACCCATTGTCGTCCCTCTGCACGCGACGAGCCGAGGCAAAAACATCAGCTCCTTGGGTCAGCCAAGGGTCACCCCACCCTCTCCTA
Organism: Eucera pruinosa; assembly: GCA_028830335.1. Classification (NCBI taxonomy): domain Eukaryota; kingdom Metazoa; phylum Arthropoda; class Insecta; order Hymenoptera; family Apidae; genus Eucera; species Eucera pruinosa. Next base: position 812,780 of record JAMYCR010000008.1, on the reverse strand, counting down.
AGGAGGCGCGCTAAGGGCGCAAGAGGATGTGGTGACATCCGGGGAGTGATCGGTAATTGGAAATTACCAATTTTGGAAAGGGCTTGTTACCTTCGCTGCTCAGACTAGGAAGGGGGACAACCGCGATTGCGAAGGAAACAGAGAGCAGAACCGCTCAACTCTCGAAAGAGAAAACACGCTAAGAAAGACGACTACCTCGTGGAGCGACCGCCGATCACGAGCGCGATTAATTATTTTGAAGGGACAGTCCCTTAATAGCGTTCGGTTCTCGTTATACATACAGTCCACTCTATTTTGTTATAAATACAGTTATATTTTGAAATCAAGTTTTAACGTCTCACAAAAATCATTCACTCACATTCCTACACTGTACCAGGCACAAACATCATATGATTTTCATTTGTTTCTATCGATGTCAAATTATTTAACACAGAGGAACTTTAAAAATAATAACAAAATCAAAAGAGAAGTAAACATTCAGAACGTTAGAGAAAAGTTGTAGAATCAAATGGAGATTATATCTGTTGAGAATAAGCATTGCATGCATGTATTTTTAATGAAAATTTGTATCCATTGATGCTGTCCCCTCCCTTGCAAAGGTCAGTACTACCTGAGGAGGACACTCTTTTATTGCACCCTCTGAGCGTCTCGGCCTTTTTTCCGAGTCTTAGTCAGTTAGCAGAAAACCATCAAACTAAGAACAGCATTTTCGTTTTGTACAACTACATTAATTAAATACATACTTAGGTTAAAACTCTGTTGTATTTATTTAGCAAATAAATATTCAACAATATCATTGAAATAAATTACGTTTAGAAGAAAATATGAGCGGTTCAATTTTTTTTCTAACAATCCACACGAACTTTTTCCGGTACTCAATTTTAAGCATTAGTGAAGCAACAAAAATTGCGAATACCTGAATCAAGCCCACGTATACAAACATCTTCAAAAATAGCAACACCAAGTACTGCTACAAGAAATCACTATAACCATTTCACTTCCGAGTTAAGCAACACGCAACGGAACTGAACCTAAAATTACAAACCATAATTCAAAGGAACCTATTATTACCCCCCCCCCCCCCCCTCATCTACCCCTAGAAAAATTAACACAATGGAAGTAAACTCAAGCCTGACACATTGTCAAAAATTTAACACAAGCCCAGAACCTTATCAACAACCAGCAGTAGATGCCATCCATAATTACAGTGACTTTATACACATTTACACTGACGTTCCAAAGTCCTCCTCAGGTATTGGACATAGAGTTGTCACACCATACCACACCATTAAAACCAAACATTCAGATGAAATGGCAATCTTGTTAGCCGATTTAATAGTTATCAATCGAGTTTTTATAACCGCATACACTGTATCACATAAACAGATAACCATATGCACCGATTTTAAAAGCATAATAACGGCAATTAACAGTATTCATCAAGTTTTAGAAACACACTAGAGAATCATATTAGAAGAAAATAAAGTTAAAGTTATATGGATTTCTGACCGTGTACGAATAATTGGAAACGTAAAAGTGAAGCAAAAAGCCGAAGAAGCAGCCAACTATTAACTATTCACTAAAAACAACTAAAAATAACTTAAAGCGACAGTGGGAAGTTGAGTGGAGACAAACAGCACCTCTCTCCCCGCACACATTATAAACATAGAAACGAACTTTGACAAACACTAATCGTTGCCCGTCAATCAACATAAAAGAGAGAAAATGGTAATCAGCCGAATTCGTATAAAACACTCCAAAATCGCCCATTCGTATATGTTGACCAAGAATCCAGCACCATTATGCGAAGAATGTAACACACAAATTGTAACACACAATGGACCACTTAATTTTACACTGCTCAAAGTGCAGCACACCTCGAAGGAAATACGCTCCGATGCCACTTATGCAAGACAACTTAAAAAACGAAATAAGCCATGACATACTGAAATTCGTGAAGGAAACCCAACTATTTAACAAGATCCTGTAAAAACACCAGACAGAAGTCTCCCCATTAGTCATCTCTAATAACATAGTAGTTTATGTGACGTGAAACGACAATTAAAAAAAATACTTTTTTGTCTTTAATAGTTATATGATTAAATTAGTAGCCTATGAACTTGTTGAATCATAGAATGCTTGTTCTGAAATCCAAACTGGTAAGTTGGGGATTAATTTGTTGTCAGATATAGTTCTTGATTCTTTTGTAAATTATCTTTTCGAGTAATTTAGATAATAGTGGTACGAGGGTCTTGAATGTATAAGTCTATTAGAATTTGTATTGTGTTAATCTTTGTTTGGTTTTTAGTACCACTGTAACTTGCGCCAATTTTTAGCTGCTTGCAAGATACTGAATACGTAATATAGCATTGAATATAATTGTGAGTATTCTGATCAATTTAAGTGGTAGTTTTTTAAATACTCTGCCACATATCAAGTCATGATCTAGAGATTTACTTATTTTGTATTGACAGAAAGCAGAAATGAAGTGCAGTCATTTGCAATGATATATTTATATGTATACATGTCTCTCAGGGAAAGTATATCTTACGCCACTGAATCCAGAGAGATAATAAGTAATCCGACGCATTCAACGTCCGAAGAACGTGTCGTCAATAATATATTTATGTTTCCTCAGACGATGCGTAGAACCAAGATGCATCACAATAACATGCGATTTCAGTCAGCCAGTCCAGTCAAGAATGTCCAAGCGAGCGGACGTATTATAATCAACTCACATATATATCTATATAATATACTTTTATAATCATAATTACATATTAGTATATAAAAATATATTTTATTACAGTATATTCATATTAATAATTATTTTTGAAAACCATAACTCTACATTTTGATATGTGCTATTAACTCTTTTACTTCTTCTATTGTTGTGTTTTTCATGTTGTTGTGTGCATATTTTCCTTTATCTGAGATGATGTACTCATTAGTGTTTGTTATGGTTTGTATTCCGAAGTTGTAACCTCAGGTTCACGCATACGCTGCCACGAACGTGTACGTGTACGAGAAATTCAATTGCATATTATCGAAAATTTTTCGCGGATACAAAAATTAAAGCCAACCGACTATTATGTGCAAACAACAAAGTTGTTCAAAATGGTGCTCTTTATAACATATTTTAAAATCATTAAAAGGGTATAGCCGATTAACGGGGTCAAATGTGCCCTTCAGCCGATTTCGATCGTACATAGATCATTCGATAGTTTATCGAAAAGGAACAGCTCACCTAAATTTTGAACCCCAAATCTCACTCAGGGGGGTAGTTATGGAGAAAATTCGATTTTCCAGTTGTTGGCCCGTTTTTCCCATATACTAACAGCAAAAATTCTGAAAAAATTGAAGATAATAGTTATGATAGTATGTTGTTACCATAATTTTATAAAAGTAGTGGGTCTTTGCATTAATGCGAAATCTGCACTTTTTGTCATTTTTTTGTGTTTTGTAATTTTCACGCCTCTGATTTAAAAGGAAAAAATCTGAAAAAATTCTATAACATGTACCACATTATTAGCAATGTGTCAGATTTTTTTCAGAATTTTTGCTGTTAGTATATGGGAAAATCGGCCAAAATCTGGAAAATCGAATTTTCCCCGTAACTACCCCCCTGAGTGAGATTTGGGGTTGAAAATTTAGGTGAGCTGTTCCTTTTCGATAAACTATCGAATGATTCATGCACGATCAAAATCGGCTGAAGGGCACATTTGACCCCCTTAATCGGCTATACCCTTTACAAGGCAGTTGTTGAAGTAAATCGTTACTCCTTGAAAACTCTCCATGCAAAAATATCAGGATGTCGCTTCGTTCATCTAAGCCGTTGTGTTCTTATTTAAAGAAGAAGAACCTGTTTCCATCATTTATCCTCAACAGAAGTAAAGCTCGTCTGCTTCTGCATATACATTGGTAAAAGCTTGGTATTATTTTCTGATTTACTGTTATGGTGAAGGTTTCGAAGTACTACTCCTTCTCTCTTTTTGATGGCTTTTAAATATGTTCTAAAGGACGATATTTTGTACCATTTCCTCTTCCAATAATAAACAATCGACCATAGTTACCGAGCAGTTTTATTTGCAAAACACTATAGCTACCATTACAGTGAATTCTATCTATGCATATAGTGAAAGTTCAAAATAAGTATACACTTTACGAAAATGAAATTATACTATAATTTGTTCACTGTAAATTATATCGTAATTATGTTATAATTTATTTATTGTAAGTAGTACTATAAATGTACTACTATCATAAAATTTCTATTTATTTGTTATAAATAATACCATAATTAACGGATCTCTTTATATTCCTATTTGGAAAACAAATAAAGTATTACTACTGCTACTGCTACTAATACCATAATTATATTGTAATTCCATTTGTACTACAATCAATACTATAATTCTACTATAATTTAACTTTGATGATGTGTATACTCACTTTTGATTCTCCATTTAAGCAGTATGAAGTGCAGAAGTGTACAAAATATCCAAAATACGGTGAAACCCAAAATTGAGTATCCAATTTACAGAAGTAAAATTATGGTGTAATTTATTTACCTACTGTAAATTGAACAACAATTACACTATAACGCGTTCTCTATAAGTAATGCAGTAATTAACATAATATTATAATGAAACTCTAATTATGCTATAATTTCATTCAATTTAATTTTTGTGAGGTGTATACTGACTTTTGACTTTCACTGTATACATCCATGGCACCGTATGCGTTAACATGAGACTACCGCTTATCTACTATTGCTATAAACACATCGCAACGAATTATAGGTATAACGGGTGAACTTACAGTACAAACTTAACCGACTTCAATGATTATAAATTTCGATTTGTGTGGAATAATAGTCTTACCCAAACATAACCAGAACATAACCAGCTAAATTAGTTACCAGTTAGAATAGGTATCCTATCAAATATAATGGTAGCTGTATATTTTGCAAGCATCTCACATACTGAGAAATATAAATTTCGTAACTTTAATAGTTTCGAAGATAAAAATATTTTTGTGAAGGTAGTTTTCGTAAAAATTACCGGAACTTGTAAACTTTGAAAGTTTGCATTTTTATTTAAACAATTTCGATACACCGAAAATAATGATATACCTCCCCCCCTTCTCATACTTTCGTACAGACTACATCATATTTCAATTTGAACAAAACCCCTGCCATACAGGTAAAACAGTAATCGATGTGGCATAGAATGACTTCTAGTTGAATCACTGCAATACATTACATTTGGCAACTGACTCGCAAGGTGGGTATAGGACTATTTAGATTAAATTTTAGATACTTTTTCAGTTCAAATGATACCAAGCATGACCATATGTGAATAAATTTTTACTATGTCAAAAGATGTATAAGGTTATGCAACACATCATGAAACAGTTGATGGATTTTTCTTTTTATATCGCTCATACTTAATGTTACTCACTCTCTTCGATACAGGCAAGATGTTAACCAATCGAAGATCAATGGCAAATCGATACCCCGAAGAAATCGAAATATTTCCGTCATTGTTAGGACGCTGATCCGAATTGTAACGTCTGGGTCCTTCCATTAAAATGGGAGTAAGAACCATTAGTGTTAGTGAAGTCAGAAAAAAATAATTTCTAAGATGTGAGACGTACAAATCTACATAATTTTTTATGTGAGTACGCCGCGAGCTTTCCTCGAGCGCATCCTCTCACATCGCGTTCTCGTGTCAGTGTCGCCGCGACGCCAGCCACAGTCAGTCAGTAGGCAGTGGAATGTCGATCACTTGAACTTGAACCTCCAAAACACAACGGAATCGAATATCCTTGGAAGATTACCTGATTTTCAAGGTGTTAAGTTTTGGAAAACTCAACATGCGAGCGTGAGATTCGCGGAAAAGTACTATTGGGAGCTCAGGAGTTGGAACTCTACCCTCAAGCTATTATAAAAGACGCAAGAGACAAGGGAAATCGGTCGCTCGCTCCACCTAACCCTATCCCCTTGAAAGAATTCTTCGTCACTATTGGCGAATTTAATTACGTCTTCTGCCCATCGCGCAAAAAAAGGCGAACGAAACAAAATGCGACAGAGTGAGATAGAGCAACAGTGACATTGGCGTAAGATGTCTAATTAACAGGCTCCAGGTTTTTAAACGATCCTGAACTTATTAAATGGACATCCTACGCCAATGTCACTGTTGCTCTATCTCACTCTGTCGCATTTTGTTTCGTTCGCCTTCTTTGTTGCGCGATGGGCAGAAGACGTAATCGAATTCGTCAATAGTGACGAAGAATTTTTTCAAGTGGGAAGGACTAGGTGGAGCGAGCGACCGATTCCTCTTGCCCCTCGCGTCTTTTAAGGTGAGGGTAGAGTTCCAACTCCTGAGCTCCCTATAGTACTTGTGTGGAAAATTAGCGAAAAGAGAAGCCACGTGAATAGGATGCATTGAATTAGATTAATAAAATGGGAAGGGATTCTTCTTATTGCTTCAGGTGAATGTCACTAATGCTGCGTCACTAGATATCTGAGACTGTTTTCGAAGAAGTCGGGATGGCGGTCGCAAAATATCTCATCGTTGGGATACTCCTGATGCTGGAGATCGATCGAACTAACCCAGGACAATTGGTTCGACTAGATCTAAATCATCCCGACGTGGTGGTGGCGTCAGTCGGTGAAAAAATTACCCTACGATGCTTAACGAACTCGAACGCGCAAACGATCTGGTACAAGGGCGACGACAACCTCCGGCCATCGTCGTCGAGGATACGACTTATGAAACAGTCCCTGAGGTTCAAGTACATCATGGCTGAAGATGCTGATACCTACGGTTGTCTGGTTAAATCAAACGCGACACTCGAATGGAGGAATGCGACGATACGAATCGAATCATTGCAGAACGATGGATATCAGCACGATGCTGAAAGACTCGGTAGCACCTTGGGTGCTCACAGGCCCGAGGAGGAGACGAACGAATGCGAAATCGAAGCGAGAAATATACAAGAAACGCGATCATTACATCTTGATTGCAACAACGCAAAAATAGATCTGGACAACGAAACAGCTGAAGAGTACAACAATACCGCCCCAGAGCGAGCACCATCTTTCAATGAATCCGTACAAATGCCCAGCGGGGAAGTAAAACCAGCTGCCAACATGTTATGTTTACGTTGTCCAAGCTTCGGCAATCCAATGCCGAACATCACCTGGCTGAAGAATAACGAGGAACCAAAAAGAACTCGAGGCTCCGTGGTAATATCCAAGTGGACCTTCAGGCTGGAGGATGTAGTACCTGAGGACAGTGGCAATTACACCTGCGTAGCGTGCAATTACCTGGGATGCATCAATCGTACATCAAAAGTCGAAATTGTTGAGCGTTTTCCGCAGAAACCGTACATCAACGTGGATTTCCCGAAAAACGTGACTGCGGTGGTGAACAGTACGGTGACTTTCAAGTGTACAATCGTGTTCGATCTCGAACGTCTTATACAATGGCTGAAAGTAATCGACTATCCTTATGACCTGAAGAAAGCACCAACCGGGACTCTTGTTCAGAGAGAAGACTCAGAAAATTCAGAAGTACTGAAATTATATAACGTAACAAAGAAGGACGAAGGATGGTACACCTGTATCGCGCGAAACGCGCTAGGAGAAACATTTAGCAGCGCCTATCTTCGAGTTGTAGAGTCCATTGAAGATCACGGATTACCACTCACAGCAAAAATACAAATTCTCGTGAACGTCCTTGCTGCCGTTTTATGTATTTTCTTCGCCGTGAGCGTAGTGGTCGTTATCTATATTCTCCATCGTTTAAAATGCGAGATCTTCTGGCGGATAGTGCTTGGGAATTACCCAGAGATCATTTAACTTTAGGAAATACTTTGGGTGAAGATGCTTTTGGAAAGGTGGTTAGGGCACAAACCAGTACTGGAAAGCCTGGAATTCCTAGTGTCGTTGCTGTTAAGATGTTAAAAGAGGGTCATATCGACGCAGAAATGATGGCTTTAGTATCCGAGATGGAGATGATGAAAATGATCGACAAGCACGTGAACATAATCAACTTATTAGGAGCTTGTACACAAGGGGGCCGCTATACGTAGTGGTAGAATTCGCTCCACATGGAAATCTCCGTGACTTCTTACGGGACCATAGACTTCCTTCGGGATATGAACCAACAATTGGTCAAGAACCAAAGGAAAAGAAGACTATCATACAAAAGGATATCGTCCTAACGTAACTGTTGCTTTTTGCGATTGATTTTCATCGAGCATGTGACATACGATTCAATTAAAATAAAACTGCTTCTCTTTTACACTTGAACATAAAAGAAACTAACTGAAAAAATATATTTGATTTCTAATTACAATTAAAAATACCTTTTCTGATTTATATATAACTTAAACTCAAAATTAAGCTTTCTCACTATTACGACTTTTCGGTTTTACGCACAAAGTATCTTTTTTACACTCACACGTAATCTCTCGATTCTTTCTTTCAGCCGTTCTCCTTCTCCATGCTCAGTTTACACGGTTGCTAACGTAGAAATTACGCCTTCCAATAGTAACAATACAATTATAGTTTTTAATTAAATTTCGTGAGACTGTCTTCTAACATAATATATCTTATAATTTGTGACAGATTCTATGAGGTAAGCTTCTTGTGGAAAGAGAAATTCCTGGAGAATCATCTCAAAAGTCATCAAAACTTTTATTTTTTATAACGCCATACTTTCCTTTACGAATGCTGCGTTGTAGTAAAGTTTCCATTAAGAAGCGGTACAGTCGTCAGTGCATCTAGAATGACACAAGTAAATTTAGACTTGTAAATTTATTATTTGCGGGGCAAAAATTGCACTCGAATCGTCGATCGGGTAAGGCGTATTTACCAAACAGTGTCTAATTGTAACTGCTACATCTGGCGACCGTAGAATACGCGAGTGACAGAGAAATTCTAAATTCATTATTTGCTATTCAACAGAATTAACTGCTAAAATGGCCCAAGAAAAGAACTTTCAAATAAAACTGGCTAGAAGTGCCAAAAACTGCATCATAAGTAGATTACTTCAAAAGAATAACGCTATCGGCACAGGAAACGAAGAAATGGATCTAAATCAACCAACAGACAGCTACAGAAAAAAAAGAAATGAATGTAGAAATCAATAACACTGAAAGAAAGTTCAAAGGATGAATTTATTAAACCGAAAGGAATTAAGAAAAGTACAAGAATAAAAAATTCCAGTAACTGTTTTACCTGAATCTGACGTGGAAGATGACGGATACAAATGGCTTATAGCACTAACAATATAAACAGCAAACAAATATCAAGTGTTAAGTGGGCTAACAGAAAAAGAAAGACAAGAAAATCTACGATCTATATTTATCGATGCGAATGTAATTTAACCGTTAATGGATATGCTTACAAGTAATTTGCATCCAAATTTAAGTGCATTAATATCCATAGACAATAAGACAAAAATCCAGGCCGAGAGCATCAAAACATTTAGCAAACAATAAAAATATTAAAAAAGAATAATGCAAGTTACTACACCTACCAAACAAAAGATGCAAGGAGATACAAAGCAACAATCAAAGGATTATATCATTCTACACCAGTTGAAGACATCAAAGAAGCAAAAAAAGTAGCAGGGCACACAGCACTATACGTAAGTAACATCAAAAGCAAACAAACAGGATACCCAATACCATAATATTCTCAATGGAAATAGAAAAAGCTGATAATGATAATAAAATTTATGAAATTAGAAAGTTACTTGGTACCATTTTTAGTGTGATACTCATAATAAGTTAACATGAACATCCGACTCACACTACAGTCTAAAAATAACTTTATCATCATATGAAACCCACCATAAGATACCAACGATCAGATCACATTCGACCCTCATTACAGTCTAAAAATAACTTTATCATCATATGAAACCCACGATAAAATACCAATGATCGGATCACATCCGATCCTCATTACAGTCTAAAAATAACTTTGTCACTCCTTACCTGAACATGAGCGTTCCCCTACCAAGATTTGTCACCCCAACTATTCCGTATATAAACCCACGATTTCTTTCAACAAAGTCAGTCACCAATTACGGTCAAGATAGCGAACCTATACTGGAAGGTAACCAAAATCTCACGTCTTTTTATTAAACCTTACCTATCTGCTGCGGCATAGTAGTAAGTGTTAAAGTTAAAACTGCGTGTAATATATTCTAAACTTATAAAGTAAAACCGGTACTTATAAAAATTCTACAAGTGACTCAAACTTTGAATAAATACTTATTTTAAATTCAGTAACGCGAATAGTCTCGTCACATTAGCATCGAACTTCCACGCTCAACGCGAGATATTTACCAATGTGCAATGTGCCAAATATACAGTCACGCAAAGAAGTATTGCAACAGAAAATCCAGATGCGTAAAGTCTGCAAAACGTCACAATTCAAGTGACTGCCCAGAAGGGAAGAGAACAAATAATCCTAAATGTGTAAACTACGAAGGAGCACATCGTCATAATTACAAAGGTTATGCAATAAGAAGAGAAACTCAAAGGAAACCTTTCCTGTCTATCTCCTATGCAAAGGATTCATACGACAGATCAATCCCCCCGTCGACGAGGAATCAACCGCAAATAGCGGATACAGCAAGTAAATCGTACAAAGGCCATCTCACCACTACAACCAAAAACACAGGAATATATACCACTACTACTAATAATACATTAATTGGCATACACCGCAATAACAAAGCATAACACAAATAGAGAAGAAAGACTGCCATTATCCAACAGTAAATCAGTTTTTTGCAAAATTGGAAAAATAATGAAAAAGTTAACTAGGTAAATGGTAATGGTCATGAATTTGATTGCAAAACTCGTTGCCTCAATTTCACGTTAAAAATAATATCATGGAACTGTAATGGGTTACAAAGAAGGAAAGCCCAACTTGAACAATTGCTCATTCAACATAAAATAGATATTTGTTTATTACAAAAAATGCACGAAACCACGTTTAGCTACTTCAAGGTACATCCATTTGAAATTGTTGAATATTTACAGGCAGTGTAAATTGTTCGAGCAGAGTTAAATGAAAACGCTATTTATTGAAAACACAAAGTTAGAGAAACGATACAAGATTCGAGAGCTCGGTAGTGCAGCTACTCGCTTCGCTCGTCCGCAGACAACTACTACCCGTGTCCGACTTCAACGCTTTTTCAGTCACAGAATTTTCCGGGGAAAAAGAAACAAGGGTCCTAAACCGCTTGCACGGCAACGCAGTGCCGATGGGTGGGGGCAACGCAGGCCCCGACTTTTCAATTGTCAGGCAACACCAAGTAAGCGTCGTGGCACTGTCTTACCAGATGTGGCGCAGACCTTCATAAAAGCGAAAGCTAAGGTTTAAGCTAGCAAACAGCCTACCTGGGTTTAAAATACTGTGTCCGGAAACAGGGACACACTTCAACAGAAATATATACTACACCATATAGGTCGAGAAAAACAATAGGGGGAACAGCAATCCTAATCCGTAAAGGAATAAAACATTATCTAATACAAGAAATAAAGTGAACATATACACGGACTACAATGGCAAAAATGTACTTAGGAATACAACAAATTCGTATAACATTCTGTTATATTTCACTAGATCATACGTTAACCGAACAAGTAAACGACATATTACTAATTGTAAGTCGAAATAAATGCATTGTCATGCCAGACAAGCAAAACTTTTATAACTTTGTTTTGTGAATAGGAATAGGAGTGGGAACATTATTCTGTCCATTTTGGACGCATAAGTGGCGTCGTGTCATTTGGCAGCCTCTCGTACTATTCCCTCACTTTAACATTTTAATGTGTTATTATTGCGAAATTCAATTGCTTATAATTTAAAAAATAAACCTCAATTAACATGTATGCATTATAACTTGTATAACAGAACAAAGTTTAAACAAAGACTGATATAAAAATTTCTTTTCCTTAATTAAAATATGATGCATAGTGCTTCCTTAGTGCATAGTATTTCAAGGATTCAATTCTATATAGAAAATTTATTAGAATATTTTTTAAGTACTGCCATGTTATTTAACTATATACGCTGATAAATTACAATCTATGAACGTCCGACATCTAAAATAAAGGAAAATATAGAAGTAAGAAAATGGTAAAAGATAAATCAACCACTCGTTACATACAATCACATAAATTAAAATTGAAAAAGAAACAGTTTCAGATAAAAACAAAGAATTTGAATCTTTAAAATCCTCGAGTCAACCAACTCCTATAAATTTTCAACAAAAACAGAAACAAAAAAAGATGAAGATAGTAAAAATGATCGCTTATAATTCAACAACAGCCGTCACCTTATCTAGAATTTCGTGGTCCATCGGTTAAACGTGAATTCCACGAAAATTGAGTAGAATTTTGCCAAGTCGGGGAACCGTTGTCGCCAGCGCTACACAGTCTGGACAACCATAACTATTTTGGTTGATAAATAAATGGGGAAAGAGCGAGTCATTCCGTTTAGAATGTGAAGTTTCTTGCTGATAGAATTTAGTAAGAAAACAAGCCGTCAGACACAGACAAGGGTACTCACAGAAGGATGGGAGAGGGAGAGAGAAAGAGTGATATAAGAAACAGAAGTACGCCGACCTTCTAGCAATATTCGCAATACGAAAGAGAAATTATTTACATGCGTAAAAAAAACGGTGCTAAGAACTTCATTTCCCCAAACATCATTTAATTTTAATTGAATTAAAAACTAGAACCTTAAGACTTTATCAATCACAGACAACGTTGAAATATTTTAGATAAAGAAATGAGACTGTTATTTATGAACATAGAATCAATAGTTGGAGATAAACTAAGAGCTTGATGAATGTTTTATCTCGATTAACAGTATCCTTTGTAGTACCAAAATTTATAAAGTAAAAATATAGGAAATTTTCTAATCTTTGTTGTACTTTAGTTGTACTTTATATACGCCTTTTTGCTACTTTTGAAATGGGTAAAATGTTTCAATTTCTATTTTTCAAATTTAAAGTTACCTAGGACCACATTCTAGATAAATTTTTAGATAGAAACGTATTTTGTACCATAACATTTATAGAGGCAATGAGGGACGTACTGCTTACCATTTGTATAAATATCGATATTTTAACTTGGATTAATTTAAAACTGCTAAAAAATTGTAAAATTAATCGATTTATAATAATAAATGTCTATTCGGGGCAAACAGAGTTGCATCACATTATAGCGATAAATGTGTGAACAAAATAATACGATAAATTAACCATTAAGAAAAGAGTTTCATACGCAGGAATTTAGAGATAAATATTCTTTTTTCAATATAATTAGAAACAGTTCGATATTTTTTACGATATCACAAGAATTTTATCTTTATTTGATTTAAAATTTATGTAGTGTATGTATACCTAAATTTAAATATTGCTTACAATTGTTACATTTATATGACTTCAGAAATTGATAAAATGAGAAAATACAAAAGGAACACTAACATACAATCATGTAGTAAGGGGGCCTTACAAACTGTAACAGAACAAGTTGAAACAAAGAGTATGAAGGTGAAGTAAGCCACAGAATTATTTGCAACCTGCAATAAGAGGCAATAATGGGGAAAATGTTTAGATGTATATTCTCTCCTGCACTTGGAAAGTTATTCTGTCAGTGGATTTTGTATTTAGATAAGGTTTTTTATGGCTTAACATTCAGGGAGCTTTGCCGATTTGCCCTTCAGATTACTGAAGAAAATAATATTCCTCACCAGTTTAATAAGATTGGATTGGTTAGCGAAAACTAGGGTGGATGTATATACCAATTACTGCCACTTTAAGCTTATCGCACAACTTCATTTAATGATTTCAGAAGTTAATTAACCAAATAATCGTTTCAGTTTGGAGCACAACATTAGTTAACATCTCCCTCATTTATGATGATTTTTTTGTATGCTAAATACAATGTATTAGTTACTAATTCATTCAAAATATATAACCAAGTATACTGTCCCTATTACTGTCATTTGAAATGATGCCATTTAAATGGAAAAGATCCTTGCATATATTAGCAATTAAGTTTGTATGACAAATATTTATTTTTAAATATTAAATATAAATATATATGTAACGTCTATGTGTTGTTACATAAAAATGAAGTCCAAATGTAGTATTGACATTTTTTAGTCTCCATTCGTCGTACATTCGTTCGCTATTAAATAAGATAATTAATGTGACGATGATAGGGACGCTGACAGTTATTGGGACATCTATCCTAGCCCTTAAATTTTGCGAAACCTATTATTAATATTAAGAACATTCAAGAAAACATCGTTTGCAAGAGTTTCAGGATTTAACAAAATTGTTGTAAATAAATTTTTTTATTTACTCTGTGCACTGATGGACAAATATAATTTTACTACAAAACGGATTGACAATGTTGACCACACAAGAATCTCAACAACTTCTAATAATATCCCGAAAGTAATTAGTGAGAAAGGCAAAAAGCAAGTTGGTGGAGCGGTATCTGGGGAATGTAGTTGTGTCGTCGCGATCTACGACGACTCGGGATTTGGAATACGACGGAGGTTCGGAGAAATTGTCGATTGACTCCGGAGAACACGTTATTTTTTTGGGATTTTTGTGATACACTATTTTCGGCGACAGACTCGGCTGTTCTTCTTTGATTGATAACTTCGGAAATTTTAAACGACTCTGGTTCTTCCGGGAAGAAACCCTCCCTTAAATTTTCTCGGTGAAGGAGTAGCGAGGGGGGAATGGGGGGGGGGGGGGTGAAAAACGCGGATTGGCTCGTTGGAAATTTGAAATCTGCGAAGGGAAGGCGGTCGGTTTGTCTCATTTGTCAATTTTTAAGGCGAGTTTTGCAAGGTAACCGCCTCCCCCCTAACGCTTGTCCTCAGGTAGTGCGAATACCGATGCTCGACCTATGCGGGAAATACCCAAGGCCTCGATCGTAGCAGGTAATACGTTTATGATACTCTTTAAATTTACCAGAACATGCCAAATTGAGGAAACTAAAGCGAAATTACTAATTCCAGTATAAAGTAAAAAAGGGCAATTGCCTCTAGACAGCTTGTAAGGAAGGAAAATGTTTTCAATGGTTTCATAAGGTTATTTCTGCTATGGGTTAGCTTCGCTAAAGACTGGTTTTAAGAGGACTAATTTAAATATTGAATTCATGGCGAAACACGGATCTTCTAGGCGCGGCAGTAGTGAAACCATAACTTATGTTATTTGGTACAATGTTGCTGGAAATTTTATCCCACGATTAGTAACACTTTCAAAAAAGAAAACAAAATCGGAATTAACACGTTCACTGTCCCTTGGATCATATACGATGCACAATCTGTTCTAAATAAATCTCATTAAAGTAAAACTATGATGAAGGAATTAGGAGAAATTGTTTGTATAACAAATGAGAAAGAAGATTTTTATGCTGAGTACTTTGTTCCTTTGCTGAACGTACAAATAGTGACTATGTTAAATGCTTGGACAGTGAATGTATTGAAAGACGGATGTCTCCCAGACACATTTGATGTTTTCCCTTGAGGATGTATGGAAACAACAATATTTTAGATTGACGCGATTGGCTGTATCCTAGAAATGCCTGAAATAAGTGACAGATAAAGAGAGATAGAGTGAGAGAGAATAAATGCGTAATAAAATATAGTGTGAGAAAAGCGCGCATGAGTCAGTTGAGAAAGAATCTTCTAAGCGAAAGTACGTTGTGAACAAGAGAATTATTATGTCACTGTTATACTATAAATACTGTTACTGTTAAACAGCGTGTAACACGCATTGTATAAAACGACCATAAAACGTTCACAATTAGTCAAAATCCTACTTCGGCTATAATGTGTTTGATAATTACATATATATATATATATATAATCACATATAATGGGTTTGCAAATTCACCCACCCTATTTCTCGTATTTTACCCTCACATTGTAGACGTGTTTGAACTGAAGAATATAATAGTGCAACACATAATGAAATCCGCAAAGAATTCTCCAAAAATTAATTTATAATATATCAAACCGTATTTTTCAACTTATAACGACAGAAGAAGGTCTTATCGATTATTATTATTAGAATTCTCCATGCTAATTGTTACTGTTACCGCTATAGTTTACTTCTAGTATAGTGCTGCTTGATAGTGTATAAATATGCCTAATTAGTCACTTAATTAACTATAAATTATTAAGTTTTATTAGAAAATTTGTATATAATATCAATTATCAAATTTTAAACATAACTGTAGTGCTACACTTTGAGACACCTGTTTCACTGTTTACTACCTGGTAACTACTTTTCAATTCGGGCTTGAATAAAGGACGTTGCATAAAGGTTTTTATTCCCTAATTGTTAAACGGAGCATCTTTTCGAGATGTAGTAAGTAGATTCAGGAAGAGCGTAAGGTGTAGCATAGGAAGAAACGAAAAATAGGGTTGTATAGTAGTGGTAACTCTAGCGATAAGTCACAATAAGCAAGTCACTATTCTCTTTTTTCTGTTTGAAGTCAACCGTAGAGTGAAAGATCCAAGAGACGAGTGAGAGATTCGTGAAACTGACAAGCCATAAATTTTCGCGATTAAATGAGCAGTAACATCGTTTAGTAGAAGAAGAATAAAATATTTTCTCATTCTAGTACTAGTGAGTAACTTACTGCCAGAATGAGAGGGTATGTCATTTTGTATCCCTTTCCCGAAAAATAACATCTCCGCTCTGTCGACCACTTTACAGGGTGCTGCTATCTTAAACCTCCCACTCGTTCCCGGCAGTTCTTTCTGGTCTCGCTTGAAGGCAAGCTGAATAACATACCTGTCTTGAAATGAACAACTGGCCGAATCCGAACGTTTTGCTTATTTCGAAACAAAACTGTAGTAGAACGAAAAATGAAGATAAGAGAAGATTCATGGAGACTTGTAACGGTTTACGGCAGGGAGGGAATGGAGAAAATAGCAGAAGAGATAAATGGTTTTGTTGAGAAGGACTTTCCCTAGAAGATCAACTCATACTGGCAGGAGATATGAACACAAGAACTGGCAGAGAAGATACGATCTACATCCGAGAGGAAGAAAGCGTACAGAATTGTAGAAAACCAAAAGACCCAAAAAGAAACATCGAAAGAGAACTTGTTCTATGATTAACAGAAGAAAGAGATTCACGTATTGCAAATAGTAACATGCAAGGAGATGAAGCAGGAGAATACATGTACATAAGTAGTAAAGAACAGTCAGCCATTGATTATGCCATTATAGACACAGCAGGTTTGGATAGGGTCAGCAGATTTGAAGTTGAGGGTTAAAATAGAATCGCATCATCTTCCTATCTGCTTGACCTTCACCTTGTCCAGAGGCTGTGAGCGAGACAAACCTTTAACCACAGAGAGCATAAAATAATTACATGTCGGGATCCAGAAAGCATAAATTGCTATAGGAACAACTTAGAGGAACTGAATTTCAAGGACGAAGGAGTTGAGGACTTTTGGTTAGAATTAAAGGAGGGAATCGCTAAAAGTATTATGAAAAAAAACTTATAGCTGAAGAGAAAAAATTGGACATAAACCATGGTGAGATGCAGAAAGCAAAAAAGAAAAGAGAAAGGTAAGGAAATTGTAGAAGAAATGGAAATACGGTAAAATCACTAGGAAAGAAATCACTAACGGAAGAAGCATAGGAAGCATAGAAGAAGATAAGGAACGTGAAGACCCAAAAAGATCAATGGAAATATCTTAATAAAGACAGAAAGAAAAGTACAATTACATAAGGTAACAGAAATATGGAGGAGCGAATAACGCACTTTGTAAATCAGTTAGGTGGATCAAGTGGCAAAGGTATAGAAGACAAAAGAGGAACGCTTGATGATACAACAGAGGAGACGCAATTAACCAATGAAGAAATAGATTGCCAAATTTTCATATTAAAAGAAGGAAGGCAGCAGGAAAGAACGACATTCCAGAAGAAGTATGGCCTCTCAGCATTGAACAGGCTAAAGAAAAACTGAAAGATTTGGTGAAGTGTGTCTGGAAGGGGGGGGGGACTCTTAAAGAATTGAAGGAAAGCGGTAATCTTCCCTATACTCCTGAAGTGCACTCCTAAAGTCCGTCTACAAAATATACGCCACAATTTTAAACGAAAGACTGAAAAAGGACATCAAAGAGAAGACCATCCTCCCGGACAGGCAGGCTGGCTTCGGAAAAAATAGAAGCACAATCGATAACATTTATGTGCTAAACATGTGATAGAGAGAAAGACAAATAAAAGTAAGGGCAGAGTTGTCGTGTTGTTCGTGGCTCTCAAAGCCGCTTTCGATAGTATAGACAGAGTAGAATTATGGAAAAGAATGAAGGAAAGAGGAGTAAGAGCAGGACTCATGGAATGTACGACAGAAGTTTATGAGGGAATCGTGAACGATATCAAGAATAGGGAGGAGATTTCAGACAATTTCAGGAAAAACAAACGGTCTGTCAAGTATGCCGCCTGAGTCCTACTTTGTCTGCATTTTTCATAGTCGACTTGGAATGAGTTTTCATGGCTTTAGAATCGGTTGTACAAATTTCTGGTCTTTATCGTTCGCAAGCAATACAGTTTTAGTAGCTGATAAGGCAGAAGCCATGAGAAACATGATGCGTTGACTGAAAAGATATTTAGATGAAAGAAACTTAGTGCTAAACACAGAAAAGTCAAAGATTAAGATTTGTAGTAAAGCAAGTGGCAGAGATAAAAAGCTGAAATCGGAATGGAAAAACACTGAAACAGAGAGTGTAAAAGGGTTCGTTTACTTGGGTGTCCGACTGCAGAGAAATTGAGAAATGGCTCCCATTAGGGACCGTGTAAAGAAAGCAAATGTCGTGAGACAGGTCTGAGGAATAGGTGAATTGAGGTTTAAGAGCGATATTAGCAGAAGGACCCTGATGTTTGACTATTTAGTATCATGTATGCTACTATATGGGGCCACAATAATCGGCTTGAAAGAAAGGACACAAGTGGAAAATGTGTAAATAAAATATCTAATATGATACCAAGGCCTAGATTACTGCACACCGAAGTATATAATTCTGCAAGAAACAAAAAGGGAGAAACTCAGAATTAGATAGAAAAAGAATTAAAGACAAGAGAGACAAGAAGCACTAGGAAAAGAAGAGAGTAGCTAGATAGGAACAGCTATAACCAGTTAGGGCTAGAAAACTTAAAACTGCAAAATGTAAATATATGTAAGCTACTAATGGAGAGCGACATTGAGCTCCAAAAACAAGTGCAATGCAATAAAATTCGAGAACTGCTTTTTAACTCTATCTAATATCGTATAGAGTATGATATTTGTCTATATGTTACTAAATCTTAAGTTCCATATCTTCGTAAAACAGCTGGTTGAGCTTGTTTCTGTTTGAGGGTTACTATCACAAAACCAAGAAATATTTTGAAAGCAATTAAAAAGACAAAGAAAAAAAAATATGACCACTGCTGCTAATTTAGTTCTAAAGGGATCATATTCTATCAGAAAAGCAATGAAGGTGAAAAAGATCCTTGTTCAAACATTACTTCGTTGTATGAAAAAGAAGAAATCCAGTGTAAATGTTGAAGTTACAGTGATACCGCATTATGCTGTTCGAAACATATTTTGCAAACCTCTCGGTTGAATATGCAAATACTGTGAGTCACAAAAGTATTCGATCCCTTTCTATTGTTGACTTTGAATGGTTGCTATTTATTTATAAAGCATTTTATAAAATTAATATAATAGGCATTGTATATCGGAATAACTAAGCTATCAAAACACTATAAATTTTGCTGTAAAAAAAGATGATAACAAAACAAAGATTAAAGTTTGGCCAATAATAGACAATATTCAAGTTCAAAGGAGGGTTTTAAAAAATGCCCATTTTTGGCATCACCTGGAAATGAAAAATTTATGCAGGATCTTTTAGAGTGTCTCCCAATGAACAAAAAATGTCCTTATCACTTTCCCAAGAAACGATGGGAAAGTTGTGAAAAAAACAATTTACATAAATCTTCTCCATTTTGCATTCACTATTATATAGAAATTGAGAAAACTTCACACTGTTCGAAGCTATAAACCAGACTAATGAAATAAAAGCTAAAACGTACGAAGCGAAGCTCTTATCTTGAGTTCAATATAAACTGCAACATACGATCCTCCCCATAAACACATTCCCGATATGTCGCGACGATGAGAGGTTGAGATATAAACAAGAGTTAGATCCCACAGCCAAAAAAGAAAACAGATCTGATTATTTTAGTTACAATATCTATTTCCTTTGATTCTTCACAATTTCCATTGATTCCTATGTAGCAATGATTATATATTATACTTCCAGTTTGTTAGGTTACTACCCTTAATTCATTTGTCTGTTGATTTATTACTCAGTAAGATTTATTAGTTTTAATTAATGATTCTTATTAATCATTTCTAAGACGCTTGGATACTGTCGATTAAGATCATTTGAACCGGGTAATATTTTCCTTGCAGATCGTGGCTTTCGATACTCTGTGGTGGAAACTCGGAAACTATTAACAGCTGAACAAGTTAATTAATCGAAATTCATTACAATATATCAATATACTGTCGAAGTAATCGCAGGACGTATAAAAAATCGTTAAATATTTCGAGGACAGTTCGATATCCGAAGAAGACAATAAAATGTAAAATATACGTAAGTTCGATTATCATCATGTTCGTACTATGAACGCATTTTTGACAACTTTCCCATCGATTCTCGGGAAAGTGATAAGGACGTTTTTTGTTCCTTATGAGACACGCTAAAAGATCCTACATGAATTTTTCATTTCCAGGCGATGCCAAAAATGGGCATCATTTAACATCCTCCTTCAAGATTAAAATATTTGCAAATACAGCCCTCTCCGGCTTGTATCGTTATTCTATGTATTAGCATAATAAATATATATTATGTTAGTGTGCAGTATCGCATTGTCAGAGTAAATACGTGACGAAAATGAGCCCAAAAAGTAATGAAGTTTCGTTATCTGAACAAAAACTAATTTATAATTGGCATATTGAAGGAAAGCCTTACACAGAAATTTCAAAATTAATAAAAAGAAGTAAGTTGAAAGAGCAGTACATGATAAAGAGTGTTAACTCAAGTGGAGATGCGTTAAATAGACAACGCAAAGGAGCTCCGAAGGAACTATCTTTGAGAGAAGAAAGAGCAGTAATTATAGAAATAAAAAGAAATCGGATTGTAAGTGGCCCAAAGTTATCAGCGTTCGTTTTAAAATCATTTGATACAGACGTGTCTGCAGAGAACTATAGATGAATTTTGCGAAAAGATGATTTTAATAGCAGAGTTGTTAAGAGCAGTTTATTACCACTTGGAAGGGTCCTTGCCGATCCCGAATTTTTAATTTTTATTTCAAGATATATACCCAGTAAAAGACCAAATTACGGTTCAAGTTTTACTTCCTGCCATATTCGTCGGCAATCGAGGCATAATAAACCAATAGGTATAAACACCCTAACGGTGCATACTACCTGCACGCGAAGTTGGGCTCTTCCAGAAAACCTGCCCAGAGGAAAGGGCAGAACAACCCCCGGCAGCACCTCTAACGCACGATTGGACAGCAACATTTCCCCACCTTAATTTTAGATTCACCGCCACACACACCCCCACAGACACAGCCTTATAAAAATGATCACACGATAATTTTAACGAGAATTTTTTGTAACAACCACGGAACAAGTTTAATAAACCACACATATAGTAGAAAGGCAAAGTTTCCATTTGCTCCATCATAAGAAAAATTCAGTACGCCAGTACAAACGAATTAACAAGAGTCGCTACGAGAAAACCTTTCATCAATGAAAAGAACCGTACGAAGTGTTTACAATTCCCAAAAGAATATGTTGACAAACATATTAATTTTTGGGAACACGTCGTATTCTCAGATGGGAGCAGGTTTAACATGTTTCAGTCAGATGGACGTACTATGGTATGGAGGAAACAAAACACGGAGTTCGAATTAAAAAATTGAAAAGGCACTGTCAAGCACGGAGGTTCTATCATGGTGTGAGGCTACGTGACTGTCATTGGTGTTGGTGATTTAATTTTCAATTGGCGGGATAATGGACGAGAGGTATTATTTAAATATGTTATGGGGTCATTTGTCATCAAGTGTAACAAAATTGCAATTGGAAAACAATTATTATTTCCAACATGACAATGACCAGAAGCGCACAACTTATACGGTTAAACAATAGGTCTTATATAATACTCCACATGTTTTAACAACACCTGTCCAAAGTCTGGACGTGAACTCTATTGAGCATTTATGGGCAGATATTGAAAAAGGATTGAAAAAGTCTATTTGAATAAAGAAATATAAGAAAAAATTATAGATATTTAGATTATTATTGAAAAGGAATATACACAACAATTAGTTGTATGCCAGACCGTCTGAGAAGCATAATAAGGCATAAAGAGGAACCAACTAAGTATTAATTATAAAAACATTAATGTTTTGTTTATGAAAATCTCAGTTTGTTTGTTATAACTTGTAAAGAACAAATACTTTTGTGACGCAGATTTTATTGACGTTTACTAAAATTTCTATTTCTGTTATGTTAATATCTTTCTTACAGTAAAATTTATAATGTTTTGAAAGCATAGTTATTTGAACATACAATGCCCATTATAAAAATTTTATAAAATGCATTATAAATAAATAGCATCCTATCAAAGTGAACTATGGGAAGCGTACGAATACTTTTGTGACTCACTGTACGTGTAGTAAAATGTATTACGGAATATCTATTACTACTACAAATACCTCCTTCTTTTGAAAAAGCAAGATCTGCTGAACTCGAATTGTTCGCGCCCGGAATGTTCGCTGCCTGAATTGCACATGACCGTGAAAAACACGATTCGATAAGTATTTGATATTAGTGGACTGTATAACAGACGATTGACAATTAAGGGGGTAGTCCCAACGCGTGACGTCACAGATTTCGTAAGCATAGTAGATTTCGTTAGAGTAAGATCATTTCCTACAAGCATGTGACTGCCTGACGAATACGAGGCGGAGCCACTATCGTTTTCCTTCACGAAAGCGTAGAGTAATTCACAGCTGATTATT
The DNA here is from genome assembly GCA_028830335.1 of Eucera pruinosa. Lineage (NCBI taxonomy): Eukaryota > Metazoa > Arthropoda > Insecta > Hymenoptera > Apidae > Eucera > Eucera pruinosa. The sequence goes on along the minus strand of JAMYCR010000008.1, from coordinate 789,622 downwards.
GTGCGTCATCGGGGCAAGGGGAGAAATCGTCAAGAGGCAGCAGCGTTGCCAAGAATCATAGACAGGGTTGCCGCATTACCGCCGTGACAATTCAACGCAACGATAGCATGAGAGTGCTTTGTGGTCCGACAATGAAATCCGTATGAAATATTTTGGTCGCCAGTTCACGCCCCGCACAAGTTAAAAAGTATAGCCGGATAAGGGGGTCAAAACTGCTCTTGAACCAAATTAGACTTTTGATGTACCATTTGATAACTTAGCCAAAGAAAAGCTTTCACACCAAGTTTCAATCCTCTATCTCGATCTGGGGGTAGTAATGGGGAAGAAATGAAATATCAATTTTTGCCATATTTGCCCCATTTAATGGCAAGCAAAAATTCTGAGAAAAATCTGACGTATTAGAGATATGGTGACATATGTTAGAGAATTTTTCCGGATTTTTTTTATTGCAAAGTTTAGGTGTACAAAATGGAAAACCCTAAAAGAATCTGAAAAATGCAGATTTCGTAGTGAAGTTGTAAGAACACTACTTTTATATTTTTACGATAACAACATATTATTATATCTATTGTCCCCAATATCTTTCAGATTTTTTGGAATTGTGCGTTGTAGTTGAAATATTTAAAAATCAGTTTTGTCGAGGTATTTCGCGCGAAAATGCATCCCTTACTTTAAATTCTTATGTTTTTCATGCAGTGAATACCGTACGTGATTTTTAATAGTTCTACATCTAGAAGAATAATATATAAATAACAAAAATAATAGATTCAGTCAATTGACACTATTTCCCCAAAGAATATCTTAAAATAGAAAGAATGATTTCACTGAATACATTGGCAGAGTGGTTATAGGTTCTGCCTGTGAATCTTATATTGGTTATTTTGGTCGTGAGTTCGCGCCGCGCACAAATTAATCTTTTCTTTCCTATATATTTTTTTAATTCATAATTACATGACAATTCAGTTTGCTTCCATAGATTTACTATTCATATGATTTGTTAATTATAGAATCATTTAGCTTCTCTGACACCTAATAAATAAAAGAAATCTATTTCAATAGTACTTATCGTTAATAAATATAGTTGGATTGAAGTACAGGTGTGTGGTGTCATTTCATACATTTATTTGATCTAGCAAATACTAAGTAATACTCGTAAGTAGAAGAATCCGTGGCTAGAGAGATAATCACGTAAAATGTGCTCCGAAATTATTTCTGCGCATACTTCAGAGTAAAATATTCTTAAAATTACTTTAACATGTTTTGCAATTATTGCCACTTATTGGCATATTGTATAGGTACGAATAAATGAATAACGAACTTATGACGAAAATGTTAAGTATGGATTTACAGTCCGAACTCGTAGTCATTCTGCCAAACTAATCATTAAAATTATCTTTCCAACTTCAAAATATAAATATATGAAATAGTTTCAGTTAACTGAATTTATAACTTCTATTTACAATAGACTCACGATTATCCAGCCACATTTGAACCGGCCTCCGTTTTATCCGTCCACATTTTTGTTGATATGAAATATTCTGTAATTATTCACTTTCTTGCGTAATTATTATCACATGTATTTGTAATTGTTTAAATACGCAACCTCATATTAATTTTTTTTCCATTCGTACTAAATCTCTGAGTACAGTATTCAGCACTTCTTAGAATATAGGTAGAGATGAGAAAGTGAGGCACGCAAAAGAAAAGATTGCACTTGTAAGTGCGACGAAGTATATTGAACAGGAAGAAGATTCATCAGCAACTGACAAACTATTTTTGAGAAAGTGGCGTGACATCACATTAACGAACAAAACGAAATAAAAGAAACAGAAAAGATTACCAACTTTTTTGTGAAAAATGACATTAAACTGTTGGGATCCGGGTGAGAAACACGAAGTCCGATTTGTTTAAATACAATATATTTCGGTGCGTTTCAATTTTACAACTCCGGCCACAACGGACGACGCGGAAACACGGAATTGCGGACAGACCGCTGCCGCAATGGTAAAAAAAAAAGAGAGAAGAATTAGAAGTCGTAGTCAAAGTAGACGTCGAAAATGAAGTGCAGAGTGTGTCGCTGCGACGGTACTAGACCTTATATCTAGTAGGTTTTTTTGGTGAGGAGGGGATGTCTCTGACCCTTTGTACTGGATGACTAACCTAGTCCTGGGCGAAGGTTGCCCACTTTCTCTAAGAAAGTGCGAAAACAAGACTGACTAAGTTGTTTTGGTTCTGATACGCTTATCCACGCTGAATCATTAGGTCAGTCATCCAACAAAACAAATATTACATATGTACATACATATTATGTAGCATTATATTATATTGAGATGGTATGATTGTATCTATGGACCGTATGTACATACGTGTGTATAAATATTAAACATTATCAATATATTTAATATTAATTTTTTAGTATAAACATAACAATCTATAGAACATGCTGCAAGATTAACTGGTCATTTGTTTATCCGGCCGAGGTCTGGTCCTGCAGAGGCCGGATAATCGAGAGTCGGTTCTATATATTGTTCTTCTGAATATAGAAATTGTTTGTGTTAGATAATGTAGCTCGTGTGCACTGATATGCTGAGCCAGGTGAAAAATTATTTTGGTGTTGCTGAGTTCACCTTCGTGACTGCCTTTATTTTTTGTGTTGTGTCGTGTCGTTACAAAGTTTGCTTTCTTAAACTTATCTTATATTCTACTCGTTGTATTTATGTACAGATTCGTGAGCGTGAGGGCGTGTCTTTAATTTCAAGGTGTGAAGGTGGGAAAGTGTGTCTGTCCAATGAGATGAAAGAATTTGTCGAATCTATGATTGTGCAGTCACGTCTTCTGGGGAAGGTCCGATACGTCGAGCAGGTATTGTCGGTCGGGGGCAGTTTACCGTTATGGAGTTTGTAGTCGTCCTGTCTGCTAATGGCTTTTTTATGATATGTCTATTTGCTTTGTGTAAGAAGTCGGTAATGAGTGGTGTTGGATTTTTTGGGTAGAAAGATTTTTACGGGTATAAAGTTTGTTGTCTCCGGCTATAGGTTTTTATCCTTGAAAATATTAAGGGACAGGGCAATAAATAAATACGATGTTTTCTAGTCTTAACAGAAATATTAAAAATCACGTAACGCAGTCACTGCACAAAGAATATATAAAAATGTAAAGTGAAGATTGCTTTTTCGCGCTGAATATCTCAAAAAGATTGGTTTTTGATTTTTATAACTATGGTTTACTTTTCCACAAAATCTTAAAAAATTGGGGATATGTTGTTACCATAAAAATATAAATGTAGTACTTTTACAGCTTCACAACAAAATCTGCATTTTTCAGATTAGTGTAGAGTTTTTCATATGTTATACCTAAGTTTTGCAGCAAAAAAACCAGAAAACATTCTCCAACATGTTACCATACATATTACTTTTCAAAATGTAAAAAGAAATGATGATACAACTACATTGAACTCTGCCTATGCGTGTGTCGCGGACGCGCTGCGTTGCGTTGCGTCTAAAAGTCATCGCTGCTTGTTTTGCTACTCCATAAACATATCGCGGTGCCGCTTGCCGAGCGCAAAGCAAAACGTGCGGTAATCTGTCACAGGGGGAAAGCGTCGGCGACACATATATAGACATAGTTGACTGTGGTAGTACCATTGACTAAGAACAGGATAGACCGCTCATCCAATGCTTTTGTTTGTCACACGGTTTTGGGGCTCTTGAGCCCCATTACCATTTCCGTGTCACTTGCGACGTTATCGATTCAGCACTAGAAAAGACCGCAGAGCCACTGAAACGGCGAAAAGGACAATTAAATCAAGCGATAGTCAGTAGCATTTCAATGTACAGAGTGGCGATAAACTACCGTGTATACTCGGCCGCCGTATACATGGATGCAATAGTTCGGTCATGCGATGCGGTTTCATTTCGTTAGTTAGTTTACCGAATTAACCGATTTACTGAAGTATGTACAAACTATTGCATTCATGCAAATCAATTATTTGCTGAATCAAATTTTTATCACCTTTCGAAATACTATTTATATTTTGTATGTGTATACACGATAAAATTACTAAATCGGATATTATTTATGATTACTATTGTCACGTATCGGAATGGCACCTGTATCATGTATACCACAAACTGCAATTATACTCGGCAATAATAAACTCATATAGGTATCCGAACAACATATTCATTATGTACATGGTAAAGTTCGAGCTAAGTACATTAAAGAACGTAATTTAAAAGTAGTACATAGTCATTACATTTATCTAAAGATAAAACTGAGAACGAATCAGAATGGCAACCAATTTAGTAAGTATATGTATACACGCATCAAAATTAAATTTTCTGTGGAGACATGGAAGTGTGTGGACACCGTTTTCGGTTAATGTTGATGTGGTAAAATAACCGAGTTGGACAAAAACCGTATTGTGTGTACGAGCTTTAAATAAACCTTTACATAGCACAAAAGAAACTGCTGAAGCTCAACATAAATGAATGAGAGCCAAAAATCGTATCCCGCGTATAGTAACTATCTTAAAGTGGTTTCAAAATTTTGACTCCTAATAAATGAGTAACTGTACCATACAAATAATTTTCCAGTTAAACTTTTGAGTTCCTTCAATACTGTTTACCAGTAAAACAAGTACAAGTTATATGAATATGTAATAATTCCTTAATATCGTTTTCGTAAAGCGAAAATAAATATTATGGTAATTGAAACTTTTGTCTTCATGTAACAATTTTTTTTACCATTATTCGTTTACCATTATTGTTGGATGAACGGTTACTATTGATCAGAGCTACGTTTAGGACTCTGTGATCTAATAACAAATGTGAATGACCTAGACTGCAACAATGTAATGTCGATTCTTCTTTACAAGTAGTATGCTGTGCTTTAAACAAGGTACTATGGCGATTTATTAGGTTGAATACTTTCATGCAGCTAAACAGGTTCGTATCGGAATTCCAAAGAGAGCTTGTTTTCAGCTTGGAAGGTTTGTTTTATATGTATGTATATAATTTGATATGTATATATACATATATCGTACAGTTGTCACAATATTTTCTGGCCATGAACTCGAGCGATTCCGCGGATAAATACGTCGACTTCAGCCCTAACCCCTATTCGCGGGGGGGGGGGGTGGGGGGCTCAACGTTCATGGCTACACAAAAGCCGAAACATATATTGTACGTATCACAGCGCCGCAAACATAAAAATCATCAGTCCAATTAGTTGTCGTAGGACTGATGACAGCGTTTCCAAATTTCTCGTGTTCTACCCTACACCAGAGAAGGCCGTGAGGAATACCTCGCTTGGAACCACGATTTACGACCAGCGAAGTAAGTTCGGCTCACCTTTGATCAGAGCCGAGCGGTTTAAATCCCCATTCAATGTATGGATACGTTAATACAAGATAAAAAAATTTGTTTTTATTTTTTTCTTAATAAATTTTCTTTTAACGTATTCCTGAAACTTTTCTGGTTAAAATAAGACCAAATACGATATAGTACGGATTACATTTACGCACTCAAGTGTAAAAGTATTGTATTAATAGAGGAGATAAGAGAAGTAAAATATGGAAAATAAGTAAATCCCTGGAATAAATGTATTGTATAGAGTAAAAGAAAGCTACAGGGAGTGAAGTGCGTAGTCAATGTATTGCACAATTCAGCTGCCTTTGAAAAACTTATATATTGTATACTTTATGTAAGTACATCATAACCAATGCCATTATGTTATTAAATCATGTAGTCTTCTAGAAACAGTTCATTTCTGCAATTTGTCAGAAGCTACAAAACAGCGTAATTATTCCATAAATGTTAAATAAAAGTGGTCCGAATTATATCGTGTTTGGTTTCATTTTAAGCCGACGCGTTAGCCTCTTCGCTCGCCGGCGGATTTGGTTTGCTTACTTTTCATCTCGTCGCCAAGCGGCACTCTGTTTATGGCACAATGCGACTGCATTATTTGTGGTGTCCTCATTGCTATTGTACGTGTAGGCAGAATACAATGCAAATGTACTAATATATTTTTGCTAATATTTCTAAACTTCTAAGTTAGAACCACTACTATTTCGTGACACATAAGCTTCCGATTATTAGGATATACCGCCTACCTCACTGTGGAGCCGCATACTATTGTTTAAAAATGTTAAATATGTGTTGCATTTTATATATATTTACTAACACATGTATGTTAGGAAACTAATAATGTTATTCTAAAATTCCCAGAACTCGAGGACCTATCCTTTAATGCCGACCATAGGCACAAATCGGGAAAAGTTTCTCAAAATGTTGAATTTTACAACATATTTCAATTTCATAAAAATCGAATAGGCAATCGTAATATAAATATATACACAGGTGTAGCCTAAATAAAATTTCCTTCATCTTTTAAATATTATAAAATGTACTGCGCTTTGAATATTTTATATATTTTTGCATATTACGCGTATTCTCCATTCTTTCAAACATTTAAAGTAACTATAAACGCATAAAAAACTGTAGTGAATTTATTATACATTGTGTACATATGTTATTTATATTTCACGAAGGTATATTGTAATTTTTGTGATTCTTCACAGTCGCGGTGACTACAAAGATCACAAAAACCGCGTTTTTCAAAGCTGCGTAAGTACTTCGAGGAATAATTGTACCTCTGTTTACTTTTTCCTAGATGTTGAAGAACGAGCCCTGCATTGAGGCATAACTCAGATAATATATTCTGGTAGATGAGTCTTAAACAAATTTTCAAGTGATATTTTTATGTTTCTAACACAATGGTCTTACATGCATAATAAATAAGAATTATAAGAATTACATTTCAAACTTTCTATGTTTTAATTTCATGGTTTTATATTTTTTACTATATGCTTCTAGGAATTTATCAGAAGTTTGAGCTTTCTTCTGCAATAATGGTTCCGAGCATATAATTATGACATTACAGTAACGTAATTAATTTTGTAAGTTGATAGCTACATTATAAAAATACATTCCAGCTGTGCAAAGAAATTAAAATTAATTAAGTGAGCTCGGATTTTTGCTTATCTTTTACAAGAAAAATTTTATCTATGCATTGATAACATTACTGTGAAGTATTACAAAATGTAAGAAGATAAATCATAGTTATATTTGTTTTATACGCACAGAGTGTGCATATAATCTGCATAATTTCTTTTGTTTGCATCTACTTGGAAAAAATCACTGCTATAAAATTGTGTACTCTTTGAAAATATTCGACATTTGTCTGAAACAGTTTTTGACATCATTCGCGGTTTACAAAATTTTTAAATAAATTTATTTAAATGGGACACCGTGTATAGTGGTCAAACAGATTTCTTCGTAACGCGGAAAGAGAACGATCTACTTGAGTCTGTTGACTTTATCGTCGTCAGCGAGATTTCTACAGGTATTTCTTACACTCACCGCATTAAAACGCAGAGGGCGTATGAAACACTCGGATTTTTTACGAGGTCGGTATTTCAGAGCATGTGACACGAAGTCCCATAAGATGAGTGGTCTACTCTGTACCTCGTCTGTGATAGTACATCGAGCTACTGCTGCACTCGGAAGTCAACACTCATTTAGTCTTTATAATTGGGCGGCCCTCGTGCATAACAGCTGAACTAAACTTGATACGTATTTTGCTCTGTTTTATCGTCAATATGGCGAATTCATCCGAGAAAGCATGCCTTTACGTGATACAACTTTTCGTCCTTATATGAGAAGCTTTTGAGTTGAGCGATAGCTCATTCGGAAGGGGAGACTTCAACGCAACGTGGTCAGGTATTCATTTCATGCAGATCATTCCCTCCGTATAAAAAAAAATGCTTAGATTCAACGGCTGTCAAGCTGTCACTTCTTGCTCCGCTTTACAATGCTCATATTACTACATATCAACATAATTTGACCACAAGACTACCTGACCACGTTGCGCTGAAGCCTCCCCTTTCGAATGAGCCCTATTTCGAGCCAAAATTCTCTCATATAAGAACGAAAAGTTGTATCAGGCAAACCCATATTTTTGGCCCATTTTGTCGGTAAAGTCAACTCTCTGCCATGCCTGGGACTACCCCCTTAAGGGACGGTCTGTTCTATACCAAGACCTTTACTATCGTGTCCGGCAGTCAGACCACGATCTCTTCATTTCGAGACTTGATCTATGACAAGGGGACGGTCCCTTCTTGGCGCTTTGGCTTCGCCTGCCGAATCCCCGGTTACTACCTTAACGACCCAAGTCTCTTTTCCCCGTGAGATTCAAAATCGTACTTTAGTCTTCAATGGTAAAGGAATGTTCTCTTCAATGGTCAAATTCTTTGTCTCGTCCCGCCAACGGTTGAAAAGCCCACGCCCTTCGATGCTTCCCTCTCCATCCGCCTGCGACTGTCTCTTGTTAAGGTGGGGGCAAAATCAGGCGAAATTTCCAAAGCGTCGGAAACTTTCTCCGAGGAGTGGCTGCCACATGGTTTATGACTCCCTTCCGCTATTGACATCGCGTTTGGCCAAAACCTTCAAGTGGTTACCATCTGGTTCCAGTCTGTCAGCAAGGGATTTTGTCTTCCTGCTGTCCCTATTTTCACAAATAGCGTAAATTTCCGGCGCCAAACCATAAATATGCAACACCACTCGATGAGTTCCCTAACACGAATAGTTCTGAGGTTAGTTACGTTGAAACAAAAACCTCAGCACTATGAAACATGTAAGCTATGGCTTTTCTCGATTAATATCATTTAATCGATACAATTACACATTTTCATTTTTCTATTCTTGTTTCTAAAATTTAAATGTATAATCCAATCTTCGTTTTTTTAAGTTTTCTTTGCCATGTTTTTAAAGAAAAATAGTAAACTGTTTCAGATTGGAATTCCGCGATTAAATTTACTAGTGTTTTGAGTATACACATTATTTTTGTCAAGTAAAATGTTTAAAAATTGAACAAACTGCAACTCTCTGAAAAAAGTTCGTGTCTCACCATGGCCGACGTGATTCCAGCCGTTCTGTTAATTTGAAAAATGAGGGAAAGTGAATATTCATTAGAATGGGTGTAGTTATGGCATGAACTAGGGAAAAGATAAACGTGATAAATGAAAAAATGGCGGTACTTCAAAGTTAAAGTTTCAATATTAGAGCTACTTCTCGTCCTCAATAAATCAAAAATATAATAATAATAAGAATAAATATTTTTTAATCATCCTCGTTCACGCGATAAGTACAGGTCTGCTAAAGATTCTCTGCAAATTTGAAGTCAATCGACCGATTAGATCTTGAGATAGCACGTCAGGAGAGTAAAAAAAAAATGGGACCTACTTCAATCACCTGTAGTTCATATAATTTGCATAATTTTTACTTGCAAAAATTCTGTGTACACACATATAAGTAAATATATGGGTGGAACCACAATCTAAAGCAGTCTGTGGTTTACTTTTAAAAAAATCATAAAAATTGCTTAAAAACGATGCATGTCTAGACCGGAATACCTACCCCCTTAAGCAGCTTAAAAATAAATCCTCCATTCGTGATTTAAGGTAATCATGAGAGCCACATATTGTAAGTCCTGGACTTGACAAAATGTATGGGGGCGATCATATTAACCCCTGAGCAACGGCACCTGTACGGTGTACGACCACTAGCTTTTTGGGTTTACTTATTTATTTATTTACTAGTAACAAAACCTATTAATTACCGTGGGAAGTAAACCTGAGAATACAATATACATATATGAAAAATATGTAACAATTACATAACAATTTAAAATATAAGAATGAGTAACATAATATTGTAAGAATATTGTTTGAGTGGCAGAAATCGTTGATTGGCAAATGAAAAAAGGTTTTATTAAATTATTGTGACAAAGCTGAGACAAGACCGGTTCTCTCGTTTACAGCAAACGCAATCTTGATCTCTTACTAATTCTCTCTTTCTCTCTTAACACTCTCTAATCGCCGTTCCTCGAATCGCAATTGTATCGTGTCCGCGACCTACCTCGCCTATATTGTCACATTCCCACGACTATACGGCGCCTAGAAACTGACTTTTCCCATCATCCTGGCACCACTATTCTCCGATATCCCATTTTCTACAATACCCTTTCTAGTTAATAATCTTTCCCATTTTTCGATAAGATCCTTAGACAAAGATTTTACATGATAGTCCTTCCATCCCTGAATTCCTTTGCCAGGGTCTAGGTGTTAACCGGTTTGCGTGTCCTCCCTACTATGTGTTTTAGAATAGTTAGACATCCTTTAAATACGGGGCCCCAAAAGTGGGTAGGTCCAGTTCAGTTCTTAGACGATCAGTGCGCGAGTCTGTAATTTTCCTTCGATCTTATTGAATAAATAATATATATATAATATATATATAATAATATATATAATAATATATATATAATAATGTATATATATATATAAAATAAAAAATAAAAATATATAATAAAAAAATAAATAAAATTTCTGCGAACTATAAGTATTCACCAGTTTATTCCTTAATCCAGGCAAATTCGGAACACCTTAATCTCGACGACAATATAGGCCGGAGTTCTCGCCGAGCGTTCGAACTGTTCGGGCGTGTTGTACTAATTGTAAGATTCGCGAATGCCAAACAATTTCGATTGATACAGAGCTAATATTAGGGGGACCGGAAAGAAATCCATTATTTTTAATACTTGAATTTTGTGGTAGTCTACGCTGGTACGTTGTAATGTGTTACGTGTGGGTAATATTTGAAAATATTATTTCGTTCACTGGAATTTCTTCCAGCTCTCGTCTAGAAAGGAAAATGAAAAGACGCACTGTTTAGAGTTATCTTCCCCGATACGAGGGAGCTTGTCCCCCAGATTGCTGGAAGCAGAACTGACTCAACGTCTAACCCCTTCATACATTTCCTTATATGGAAATCTTCAAGAATTCCTCGCTCGATTTCGGTGTATATAAACCCCCGAAATCTAAGCCTCGTGGGCAGTACTAAGCAAGAAGTCAGGACGTTACTCTGCTTCGCGTACGTTTGAGAATCGTCTGTTCCAGCAAGATCAGGCGCAAGTTCCCTTTCGGACCAACATTAAACCATATAGGATCCGCGAGTCGGTATAAATCCTATTACGGCAACTTCTACAATCGTTTCTCGAATCAAACCCCCGCATTGCCAGTGCGTCAAAACAGAGCATCAAATAAGTAATATATTTTAACTTCTCAACACTCTACATTCGCGACACTGACAATTGTATAACACTATTCAGTAATATATTGTTCATTGCCCGTGATAACTTGAGAGTCGTTAATTAAACCCAACCTTCAATATCATAATCCAAATTGAAGTAACGATCCCACACGATACAGCTTTACCGCTCGAGCTGTATCGATATATTAAATAATTACTAGTTACGAGTCCTTTACTAACAATCCTTGCGACTCCCTGATTTCGCATCAGGTTCGTTCGCAACACTCTATATCCAAATTAAAACTCATTCCAACCTTAGTGGCTCCCCGATTTCGCATCGGGTTCGTCCACGCAACTCGCCAATCCTAGCGGCTCCCTGGTTTCGCATCAGGTTCGTCCGCATCCTAGCAGCTCCCCGATTTCGCATCGGGTTTGTCTGTGAAATTACCAACCTCCCAGCAGCTCCCCGATTTCGCATCGGGTTCGTCTGCGACGTTGTACCAATCTCCTAGCAGCTCCCCGATTTCGCATCGGGTTCGTCTGCGCCTTCACCCTCCTAGTGGCTCCCCGATTTCGCATCGGGTTCGTCCACGACGTTTCAACCTCCTGCGGCTCCCCGATTTCGCATCGGGTTCGTCCGCGCTTAAACCACACTCCTAGAGGCTCCCCGATTTCGCATCGGGTTCGTCCTCATCGTCAATAATCCTAGCGACTCCCTCGCTTCGCGTCAGGTTCGTTCGCGCACCAAGCTAACAAATTCATACCGTATTCCTAAACAAAACTCCGCCGGCCTCTCGCGCTGCTCGCGGCCCGGGCTCGTAACAAATGTAAGGACCTCTTATTGGAATTTGTTCTCTTTTAGTCACCATGTAACTATATCTTTCAGGACATCACTGTAATTTTCCGTTATGCTCCGAAATGTCGAAACCCGTTGTTAACGAAGTGCAAATCAGGTACTGTATGCTGCTTCTTTTCGATCAGAGTATGAATGCTACTAAAGCAATGGAAGTCAATCACTGATCTTTACGGCAGTGTCTTAACAGTAAACGAATGTTAATGGTGGCTTCGAAAATTTAAATCTAGCGACAGGAACCAGTAGGATGTCCCAAGATCCGAAAGATTATCGAATTTTGATGATGACATTTTGAAGTCACTGGTTGAAAGTGATCCAAGGTCAACGATTGACAAAATAGGAAAGCTCAATTCTTCTTGGTGAATAGTGCAAGAACATTTAAAACTCATTGGCAAAACAAACAGAATGGGAATTTTGACACCGTATGAAACATTCACAATAGACGAACTAACATTCTCAGAAAGTATAAAAACACCAGCCCCAGATCCGACAACATACCACCTGCACTAATAGCAAAACTTTCATCTAATGGTATCAAATTTTTACTAAAAATATGTATCCAAATATGGCAAAATGGTACATTTCCAGACATGTGGTGAAACGCTATTGTTATCCCAATCCCTAAACCGGGAAAAAATTCTATAGAATCAAACAGTTATTGACCCATAGCACTAACTAACAAATTATGCGAAGTAATGGAAAAAATTGTAAACTACACTCAGATGGGCACTTGAAACAAATAATATAATATCTCCGTACTAAAGCGGGTTCAGGTCCTCCCATTCAACAATGAACCATTTAATTAACATGAATGATGGACTCATAAATAACCAACACGACGCTAATACCTATGGACTTAGAAAAAATATATGATATGATATACAGAAAAAGAATGATAAATACCATGAAGAAATTAAACATCTACGGAAGCATGTTAAAATTCATTGAAAATTTTCTAGAAACTTTTTTCATTCGGTATTAAGTGTCACTCTCTTTCTAATATCAATTAATAGAATCCTATCAGTGGTAACAAATCCAGTGAAAGCCTACCTATTTGCTGACGATCTATCAATCCTATACTCAGGGAGTCTGGCAATAAACGAACTTATCCTACAAGATACTCTGAATAAACTTGAACACTGGGCAACAGAATCGGGTTTCAAATTCTCAGAAACAAAAGAAAATGTAGAATGTTCTCGAAAAAGCAACAACTACCGAAACTGAAACTCTTAAATCTTAAGAATACGGAATTAGAACAGCTATATCAAATTATAACATCAAAATTTTAGGCAGGATTTGGGATAATAAAGTTACATGGAAACCTCATATCTCACACCTTAAAAATGAGTTCACACACCGCCTAAACATACTAAGAATAATAGCCGCAAACAGATGGGGAGCTGACTATCAAGTACTGCTAAACACATATAAAGTCATTGTCAGAAGTAAGTTAGACTACGGCTATATAGTTTGTGGATCAGCACGGAAAACTATCTTGGAAAAACTAGATCCGATCTACAACACTGCCTTAAGAATCATAACAGGAGCCTTCAAGACAAGTCCTAACCTCAGCATCCTCCAAATGGCAAACGAACAACCGCTCCCATATAGAAGGAAACTTCTCAGCACTAATCAGACAATTAAAATTGCAACGACCCCGAACAAGCCCACATTCATCAACGTATTCGGGAACCAAAGGATTACTAAATACACCCTACAGAGGGAATCAATAAAGCTATTCTATGTCAGAGTACATCACCATGAAGAAGAACTAAACCTCAAGGTGCAAACAATAACTTCAAGAAAACTGCCAACATTACTACTTTGAAAAACTCATCTAATTGAAGTAGACACAAGCTTAACAATATACATAAGAAATAACACCAACCTAGAACCTATCGACAAATAACGGCAGAAATAATAAAAAATCATGAGGAATGCATGCACATTTACACAGACGGATCAAAATCCCGTTCTGGCACTGGGTGTTCCATCATTACTCCATCCATAAAACCAAACTCCCAGATGGAACCGACTTACCAACAATCGAGCATAACAAAACGTGCCTAGACGATACACTAAAAATGGCCAAAAACAAAATAAACAGCAATGGGAAATGCAATGAGAACGAACAGCGATACGTCGCATTAAAGATATTAAAATAAAATTTCTTCAATAATTGTAAAATAATAGCTGGACTACCCGGAAGAGACCAAGTACCAATAACCCGAATAGGTCATACGAAGATTAGCTATGCATACCTCCTAACCAAAGATCAATTGACCACCTAATCTTACAGTGCCCAAAGTATAACATATCATGACAAAAATACTCACTGAAGCCACACATCAAGGACAATCTGGAATATAAAAAAAGTCGCGACCTACTACAATTCATAAAAGAAACCAAACTGATATCAAAAATACCATAGTTACATATAGGACGTACTTACTAAAACGTCGCTAATAACTGTATATAAGTAGCAGTTGATGCGACATTAAAGCTGACAAAAAAAATATAGGCCAATCATCATGCCAACAAGCATATTTGTTCCTCGCGTACAGATTCCGCGGTCGTCGCACCTTCGCACTGCTTTGTTTCTCACGCTCTCACACTCTCACAGTCGCTCGCTGGGTCGTTCACCTGTCGCCTGTTTACAATTCGGCGATTAGCGGCCGACCTGCTCGGTAACAACACATACCGTTTTTCTTTTCGAAACATCCCAACTGTCGATTATGTCTGCCTATAATATGATATAATATGACATGACATGCGGGCGTAAAAAATGAAAAAGAGAAAAATATAGAAAACAATGCAAAAGAAAGGGAAAAGAAACGTAATCAGAGTTAACTGCAAACAGCCTCATATAGTCTCTTTGCAGGTGTACGTGAGGCCTGCATAAACTTTACTGCGGAGCAGAAAGACCATCCCTCACTCTGCTTTTATATTATTTTAACATTCTTAAATGATAATATTTGTTCGGGTTTGTAAGACCCTCGCAGGTCAGCGGCGACCGCGATGGCCCTCGCGTCGGTGCGCTCATTTAGCGAAGAACATTTTATTACCCTACACCGGCATTGCCGAATTGTTTTATTGGCTGCCAGATGTCAGGGAACCGAAGGTACTAGAAAACAAATCAATCGCTAACGGTACTCTCTGACTCTGGCCGTCCTCAAAACCATACAACCAGATAATACACACACACACAGTCAAGCCCATCCACCCTCAGCGGACCCAAAGCCCTCATCAGTCCCACTCCTCGGCATCCACCTCCACTACCTTCCATCCCTTCCTGATTTTCCTAGCACCCTCTCAGTCATCCAATCAAACGACAAGTTTACTCTCCACGAATTTTCCACCAACCAATAGAAAACAATACATAGTTTACATCAACGATCACAGCACCGAAGACAGTCACTTTGCAACAAGACAACACACAAGAAACAACACATCATCTATTGGAACACGCTCCGCCGACCGTAACTTGTCGAACGAGCACCGGTACAGCGAGACTAAAAGTAGTTCGAATCAACCATCGAAATTCTTTAAAAAGTGTCCTGAGCCGTAACAATATTAGTGTTATGAAATGGCCAGCACAATCACTGGATCTAATTGAGATGTTGTGGATTGATGTGGATAAACATGTGAAACAACAAAAACCAAAAAATATTGAAGAACTATTTACCGCTGCACAAGACACTTGGATCCCCATACTAGCCAATACATGTGCTCGACTGATCGACTCTATGCCACGAAGGTCTACGGCGGTTATTCGAAATAAAGGTCTACACACAAAACATTAAACAAAAATCGATAAAATACAAACGTTTCACTATGTTGTTAACACATTGAAATATATGTTACCGACGGGAAACGAGTATTCTCGTTTTACGACAAGTGTGTATTTTTCTAGTAATTTCTCCGATAACGGTATTATTTATGACAGTGGTGTATTTTACATTTATTCTACGGATTGTAGCATATATTTATTAGTGTTTTTCTGACAGTTGAATACATCACAGTAGTTAATTTAAAAGCTTATTTTTGGTCTGATTTTTTCCCTAATGGATAAAGATACACTATTTGAAGACCAATTTAATGATGATTTATCTGACATGCCTAGTGATTGTGAAAGCATCGAAGACAAACATATAGAAAGTGATAGTTCAGACAGGGACATTATTTCCAGAAAAAAGATGCCAACGTATTTTATCTGAAAGTGATACTGAAATTGACGAGGATGAAAGAAGTGACAGTGTGTGACGGCTCTCCTGCACCTACTACCAGAGGGACATACGAAATAGGACTTTCTCGAAAGCACTCGCTCCAACTACCTCGTCCATATATATACCGCCTTTAACCTTCCTTCCAATATCCCAAAGTCTAAGGCAGGGCCTGCTAGGTAGCCTTACTGATGAGTCCACTAGCAGGCCCAGGACGAAACGCAACACCCTTCCTTTTTCCTACTCTATCCCCTCTCCACAGTCCCACAAGTGAATTAGAAATTATGTGGAATGATATTGATAAACCACCCGAACTATTATTTACTAATGACTTCTTTGCGTATCTATGCCAAGAAACAAATAGATATCATAATAACATTAAATATTAAAAATTAAAAAATTTAAAAAGGGTGACGTATTTTTCAAAACAAGCGAAATTTTGTTGTTGGTATTTTAAGATAAACGGGAGATAAAGATGATAAGTATGATACATAGTGCCGAAATGGTGCCAACTGGAAGAGAGGATCGAAAAACAAAAGAGAATATAGTGAAACCATTGTGCATTACAGAATATAATAAAGGGCATAGCCGGATAAGGGGGTCAAAAGTGCCCTTAAACCAAATTAGACTTGTGATGCACCATTCGATAGGGTATCCAACAAAACCCTTTCACACAAAGTTTCAACCCTCTAGCTCGATCTGGGGGGTAGTAATGGCGAAAAAACGAAATATCAGTTTTTGACATATTTCTCCCACTTAGTGGCGAGTAAAAATTCTAAAAAAAATCTGGCATATTAAGTATATTGTGCCACATGTTCGAGAATCTTTTTGTATTTTTTTGATGTAAAGCTTGGGTACGAAAGATGAAAAACCCCAAAAAATCAGAAAAATGCAGATTTCATAGTGAACTAGGAAGAGCACCACTTTTATATTCTGACCGTAACAACATTATAACATAACTATTATCCTCAAAAGGTTTCATATTTTTTTGAAATCAGCAACATACTCGGAAAAATGAAAAACCGATTCTGTCGACGTATTTTGCACGAAAAACTAGTTTTTACATTGAATATTTGTATCCTCTTTATTCAGTATGTATATTAAATGTTTCTAAACATTTCTGCATTCGTCCAAATGGTGTACAATGGAAAGAAATTGAATTAATTCAATTAATTGATTTTTTACCGTGTCCGAGATCATGTGGAACAGGTAAAGAATTTGCAACAAGTTCGGTGGCGGAGTGGTCTAGGGCGCAGTTTTAGTTGTGGAACCGCTGCGTACTTTTTTGGTGTCAGTTCGAATCTCGCCTAAGATAATTTTTTTTTTATTACATTAACGATTTTTTTTTATCCTAACTGTATAATATATGTAAATAGTATGTATCGTAAAACATTTTACAAACATCTCAACAATATTTTAACTCTAAATATACATATAAATAATTAAATAATAATTGCGAGCCACTTTTAATTCCATTGTTTATCTAACCTCGTATTTTCTGAGTTAAACTTAGGTACGCTTTAAAAATCTCTGTAACAACGATAAGTGAAGGGAAAGAAATTCTTCCTCATTCAAAGATTTATTTTTTGCATTTCCTATCACCTTTTCAATACACAAGACTTACTAACAGGCAATGCGTCGAAAGAATATAAGTATTTGCCATCGTATATTATTAATAATGTTATAAAGGTGATGTTTATGACGCGGATAATTGGAACCATTTAAGAAATAATGGACGAAGACAACAATGTCCTTTGTTTGAAGGATACAAACAATATTGTTCCATATGAAGTCAGATCGCGCTACATTAATAGCAAATCTTACCGGTGCTTTATTCATTATAAATCAAATTCAATTGGATTTTCGGCAATAGAACGCTACTGTTGTGAATGTGCAAATAGTAATCGTACCATAGGATGCTGCTTACACGTAGCAACAATAATTTATTACTTATCGCACGCACGGTACCTATCCACAATTGTCAGACCTACTGAAATATTATGTAAAATATTTAACAAAGGAAATATAATACCAGTGATTAATGACAATAATGACGAAGACTGAAGATACTACATGCGGTTCTTGTTCCAAACTGCGAAAAAATAGAGATAATTATCTTTAATACAAAACCGATTATATACAAGCAGAAAAGGATAAGCAATTTATTAACCAACAGAACATGCGAAAACAGAAATGGTGAAAAGAAGAAGTGCTTAGGATGTATCGTCTTTGCTGCAAATCACACACATTTAGTAAAGATAAGTATCTTTAATACAAAATTGATAAATGTAGCAATTGAAAGTGCCTCACAATTGTTACTTAATTATTTATATGTATGTTTGGAGTTAAAATATTGTTGAGATGTTTGTAAAATGTTTTACGATACATACTATTTACATATATTATACAGTTAGGATAAAAAAAATCGTTAATGTAATAAAAAAAAATTATCTTAGGCGAGATTCGAACTGACACCAAAAAAGTACGCAGCGGTTCCACAACTAAAACTGCGCCCTAGACCACTCCGCCACCGAACTTGTTGCAAATTCTTTACCTGTTCCAGATGATCTAGGACACGGTAAAAAATCAATTAATTGAATTAATTCAATTTCTTTCCATTGTACACTATTTGGACGAATGCGGAAATGTTTAGAAACATTTAATATACATACTGAATAAAGAGGATACAAATATTCAATGTAAAAACTAGAATCGGTTTTTCATTTTTCCGAGTATGTTGCTGATTTCAAAAAATATGAAACTTTTTGAGGATAATAGTTATGTTATAATGTTGTTACGGTCAAAATATAAAAGTGGTGCTCTTCCTAGTTCACTATGAAATCTGCATTTTTCTGATTTTTTGGGGGTTTTTCATCTTTCGTACCCAAGCTTTACATAAAAAAAATACGAAAAAATTCTCGAACATGTGGCACAATATACTTAATATGCCAGATTTTTTTTAGAATTTTTACTCGCCACTAAGTGGGAGAAATATGCCAAAAACTGATATTTCGTATTTTCGACATTACTACCCCCCAGATCGAGCTAGAGGGTTGTAACTTTGTGTAAAGGGGTTTTTTTGGATACCGTATCGAATGGTGCATCACAAGTCTAATTTGGTTTAAGGGCACTTTTGACCCCCTTATCCGGCTATGCCCTTTATGAAAGGTGTTAACCGTATGGATTAATACCTGTCATATTATTCCATACTTCGGAAAATTAAAAAATGGACAAACAAACTGCATTGTATTTAATAAACATCGCACTATTCAGTAGCTTCATAATGTACAAAGCCACAAACTCAACTAAAAAAATACAATATAAAAACTACTTACTGTAAGTTGCAAGAGCATGGTTAACCACAGAAATTGATGAAATGCAGCCCACAACATCACGAGCTACTGGCCTAACTACAGCACCACCTGATAGATTATCTGGTGATATGACTAAACACGTATTGCAGACACTCACACCCACAAAGAATAAAAAATATCTAACCAGAACATGTTCAGTATGCAAAGCACATGGGATGAGGATCGAAACCCGATATATCTGTAAATTCTGTGAAGTACCGTAACACAAAGGGAACTGTTTCACTAAGTATCACACAAGAAAAAAATTCTAATATTATCCACATATAACTCCTGAAAATTTCAATAAAATATACTAATTACAAAAATATTTATCACATTTTTAGTATACATATGTTGACGGAATTCTATATCATTAAAATCACCCGTCGTATAGGAAAGTTTTAATAAAAATGCCCCGTCGTTAATGTGTTAAGTACGTGCCCAAGAAATTTCGAAGTTGTTTGAATAAATGCAAAAAATCTGCCTAGTAGTTGACAATTACAAAATATTATTTTGCCTTATCTAACTACTATGTCGAAACTTATAAAAAATATAATTTTCTTTAGTACATATGTTTAATCTGAAAATAGAAAAAACATAATACTCAATGTTAGCGACCGTCGCTAGCATTGGTTTATGACACGTACGTGCCTTGAAGGCTGTTTTTGAGATTAAGGATCTTTAGTTTATTTAGCATGCAATTCAGAGTTAGGATACCTCCTGGCGAGGGAAAGTGGTTTATGCCTGCGACTTTTCGAAACTCAGTTCCCTCGCCTCTCAACAGCCATGTACATGTCATAAACGGGGAATTTCTGAAGGGCCTTACGGACACCAGATGTAACGATTCCAATATCGACAGTCAGGGGCCTGGAGGAAATTCCCTGACGTTGCCAAACTTCTCGCGCCCCCGCAGGAGTCATCCCTCTCCAAGGAAGCGCGCCCAGAGCGCAAAGAGGGGTGCTTCCGGTATAGAACAAATTTCTGATTGGTTGTGTTAAAAATAAGGGCCAAGCAATCAGCAAATTTTAGAAAAGGGAGGCGCGCTGGAGGACGCAGCGCGCCAAGAAATGACGAGCACCGAGATCAGTTGCAAAACAGAGTCAGTTAGGAGAACATCAGTACGCAGTCGCTCAGGACTTGTACTCAACACACATAGAATCAGCTAGCAGTATAAGTCAAACAGGACTCATACTTCGCGTATACAAAGTCGCTCAGGACTTATACGTTGCCACTTAGGACGAGCGGAATTCGCGGCCCCAAACCGTTTAACATTTTGGGTGGTCCTTCGAGACGTAGTGAGGCACATCGTGCAACATTCGAGGACGTGAGGATTTAATAAAAATACCTTAACGCCTCAACACTCAATTTAATTAAGGGTTCTTAATTTATGCTTAACTTTATCAGATGAGTAAATCATCGAAGCATATACAAGACGAAGTCTAACTAGGGCACAATATAACTGTCTAATAGAACTAATACTCTTAAAGTCCGTAGCATATCGCCTAAAGAATCAGAGGGTTTTTAGGAGCTCATTTACGATAGGTATGCGTAATATGGGGAGTAAAGTGCAGAAGTGATATGAATCGAACATCCAGGTCATATATCTTGCTGGATTCCGATAAAGAAATGTTTAAATTGTAGTCGCAAAAAATGAGTTATTAGTATAAAATGATTGATAATTATTTAAAAGAGAAATAACTATTTATTGACGATTATGTAATGCATAGCTAGTTTCTATGTTTTATATATACTGAACTAAATTGGCAACATAATGCAGTAAATTGTTTGAGATACGGAAATCTTTTCACATTGCATGAATGGACATAGTGTGTATCATAGTGAGCGTTGGGAGCCTAAAAGCTTGCTCTATCGAGCCGAGACTGTGCCTATTTCCGGCGGATGTTAGGCGCGATGTACCACTGCGTTGGGTCACAATATGTAGCTTTTGTATACGGCGGGCTTGGAAAAACACATTCTTCACCACTTAAGGATCATCAGAAGGGAAGACCGACCCTTACGGGAAGCGACCCACTTAGTCGTTTAGCGGGGAATTCCGGGAGAAATCCTGAGATTGCCCGCGAAACGTTTCCAGTGGGGGCAGCGGGGAGGCGGGGTCGCCAGCGGGAAGCTCGGTCTCTTACAGGCTCGTACGTTGTGCGTGCGAGGTTCTGGTTCTGCCGGCTATTTCTGGCATTACCTCTCATTGCGGTTCACATCGCTCTCGGAGAGAGACGTGCCTGCGCAGTCATATTAAGGTCATGGGTTCTGCGTTATTTGCGTTTTGCTAGGTTGTGCGTCGTAGTTGTTGAGACGTTGGGCGTAAGTTCCTGTATGGTCCAACCGTTTGCTGCTCTTCTGCTTCTGTCGCGTGTATCGGTAGTTGCGGTGCGTTGGTTGTGTCTGTTTCGTGTTTTCATGATTGCATGTTCTCCCTTTCACTGAGAACTGTCGCTGCGAAGACTTTCAGGTGCTTGTAGTTTTCGGCTCTGGTGTGTTGGTTCAAGCTACAGGGCCAAACAGTTGTATTGGCTGCGACGCTTTCCATGAGGATTTGGCAATGTGCTTCTATGATGGGACAGTCGAATATTATATGTTCAACCGGGTCCTGCTGGATGTAGTCGCACTTGTCACTCGTTGATAGTTTTAGGGTGTGTAAATTATTCCTTATATTTCCGTGACCAGAGAGTATCTGGATGATGTAGAAGTTGGTTTTTACCCATGTAGCCTTTATACGTTGTTGCATTTCGCTGAAGAATGTGAAAGTAATTCTCCCATTTTGCGATTTCTCCCAACTTTCTTGCCAGATCTGTAGTGCCTGCATCCTGATTTCCTGTCTGATTTTCTTTATTGTGTCTCCGGTGGGATGGTTTTGGAGTGGAGTAAAGTGAAGGTTGCCTATTTTGAAGTGGTGGTTATGTTTGGCGTTGTAGATCGCGGATATTTCTCGTAGGAAAACGTCTATGGGCATACCTCCCGCGATCACCATCAGCGCATCGTAGGAGGTACGGTATGCTCTAGTCACCCTGAGGAGAACCTGCCTTTGTGCTTGCTTTAGCAGCCTGATATGCCAGCCACTGGTTTTGTCATGCCACCCTGCCGCTGCGTATCCAACGATCGGGAGAAAAATTGCTGTGTAGAGTAATTTCATGTTACTATTGTTTAGTCCCCACTTCGCTTTTGCAATGTGGGCGAGGCTATTGAAAATGTTCTTCGCTTTGTTGGTGACGTGCTTTACGTGGGGCGTTATAATGAATCCAGTTCCAATATGTATGTCCAGGTACTTTACTATTGCGGCCATTTTTAGTGACTTTTCGTCTAGCTTCACTACTGGTGGTCGCTTTATGTCCATGAATCCCTCCAACGTTCTTGTTACACGATTAGCTTTGTCTTCAAGGTCCTTTCTGGAGTTCCCCGTTACGAAGACAACTAAATCGTCTGCGTAGGACACAGTACTGTTACCGTTTCTTTTCATTGTTGCTATTGCATCATCGAATATCAGGTTCCAGAAGCTGGGGCCGAGTATCGACCCCTGCGAGCAGCCCTTCGTGACGACTTTCTTTGTAATTACTGCAGTGTTGTTCGTTATCATTTCCACTGTCCTTTCTGAGAGGTAACTTTGTACCAGCCTGTATATATTACAGGGACCGTTGCGTTTCTTCATGTTCTTAACGATGCTTGGCCACAACACACTGTCGAAGGCTCCTGATATATCGAAGAATATGGCTATTGTATACTTTTCTTCGACGGAGTCCACTGCTTTACGTAAGGTTATTATAGCGTCCTCCGTGGATTTTCTATGTTTGAAGCCAAATTGCTTCTCTGAGAATAGGGGGTGCTTGTTTAAAAGCTCGCTTATTCTATTGGCAATAAGTTTCTCCAGAATCTTGCTGATGATTGGGAGCAAGCAGATTGGCCTATACGACTTGACATTGGTTTTATCCTTATTACTTCCTTTCAGTAGAATCCTGATTATTCCATGTTTCCATGCACTAGGGAAAACTCCTTGAAGAAGACATTCATTCAGCAGTCGAGTTATGCCTGCATGTATTATTGTCCAAGCTCTTTTTATCACCTCGCTTTCTATGAGATCGTTATCGGGGCACTTTCCGTTCTTAAGCTTCTCGATAACTTTGGCTACTTTTTGTGGCTGAAATGGAGGCGCTTTTCGTTGTCCAACGGTGTTATTGTGTCGTTTTTTATGTCTTCGTGCCATGGTGTCTCGTTCTCCGTGTTGTCGTCTGCGACTAGGCTGTGGAACAGTAGATTTGAGGTCTGTTGCCAGGATATTGTTTGGCTAGCTGCAACCTTGATAGTCTCGCAGACTTCGTCTACCCGCATTTTCTGCATTACGGTTCTGTAGACTACACCCCAAACGTCTCTGTGTCCTTCTGTTGTCACGAACTGCCTCCAACTCTGCAGCTTGCTCCTTCGAATAAGCGAGATATACTTGTTTCTCAGGGCGCGGTACCTCGTTTTTAGCTCTTCATGTTTCGTGGAGCCGTGAGACCGCTGGCAATTGTGACGGGATTTTCGTACTTGGGCTCTCATTCTTGGTAGCTCAGGGTTCCACCAGGGAGCCGATTTGGGAAATTTCATCTTCTTGGGCATTGTCGCATCACAGACAGACCGAAGCTGGATTTCTATTTCTTCTGTCATTCGGTTTGGGTCGACAGATTCTGCACCTCTGGAGATTTTCATCGCTTTAGAGTGGAGCAGTCTGTCAAAGGCGTTCCAATCCGCTCTCTTGAGGTTGTACTTGCTGGAAGATTCTGGGTGTTCCCAGCCTACCATTATATTCAACAGGAACGAGACCAAGTTGTGGTCACTCGTTGTTGCAGCCGGGTGAACCCTGCAATAGTCGATGGAATTGTATACGGCGCTGGTGGTGAGAGTAACATCGATATTCGATTTGCCGTTTGCGTTGTGAAATGTGGATGTTTCGTCTGGGTGGTTGATGATATAGAGGTTGTGCTGGGCTCTGAAGCTTTCCAGATGTTCCCCTCTCTCGTCGGTGGTCCTACTATGCCACAGTGTGGATTTAGCATTAGCATCGAGGCAGAGAATTAGGTCCTTTCCCTTGAAGCAGCGTAGGATACGGTCCAGGTGGCTAAGGTAGGGGTCTATTTTGTCACAGTACTGGAAGTATGCCGCAACAACGTAGAGCTGGAGACCTGCAACGCATACCTCGATGCAGACACAGTGTGTATTGCAGAACTGTTCTACCTTCAGCACTGTTGCGTTTGTGTACGTTACGACTATTGCAGCTTTTATTGGTTCATTTGTTAGAGAACTTCTTGCCGTCGGTGATGATTCTTACATGTGTTCCCATACTCCTGATACTTTTGTCGTAGCAGTATGGTTCCTGCAGTGTGAGTATATCGATCTTCTTCTCCACTATGAGCTACCTGAGTTCGTCCATTACTGTTTTTGAGTTCTGGGCATTTATTTGTGCTATTGATAGTTTATTGGGAGCGCTGAAAGTGTGACAATTTGGGGTTTTAGTTCCCATAGTCTATTTAATAATGTTTGTCTCGCGGGCGTATCTGTATGCGGGACAGTCTTTTGCACGCGAAGAGTGTGGGCATGGTTTCCTAGCCCTCTTACAGTTGACGCAGTTAAGTTCCTCCTTGTGGGAGAGGCAACTCTTGAATGAATGGCCCTCCTCGGCACAGTGTCCACATGTGTCTATCGTGGCTCTACAGTACTTAGCAATATGGCCAAAAGCTTGGCACTTATAATATCTACTTACCGATGTGTAGTCCCGTATGCTGCATGCATGCCATCCTATAAACACCTTGCTGACGTTCTTCAGACGACTTCTTACATCAGGGCTGGTTTCAGCGATCCAGTTTGTTACATCGCGTAATCGATCCCCTGTTTTAAAGACGAACTTAAACTCTTCTGAGAACTTCGCCTTGGGGATATTATCGAGGTTTTGCTGTCTGACAGAAGCTACGATTTCCTTCTCCTCAAGCTCCTTAGGAACGTTATATATGATTATCCTAAGTTTCTTTTGCTGTGGACGTTCGGCCATCAATCCTGCGGATTTCAGCTTGTCGTGAGACAACATTCGCGCGAGATCCTCTTGGGTTTCCGTTTCGATGAGCACACCTTTGTTGCTTACCTTCTTCACGTTTCGTCTTTAGCCGCCATAATGCTGGAGATAATCTTTTGCATTGTCTCTTCGCTATCTGCGACCTTGGCACTGTCCTGTGGGTACACGGTTAGCACGTGCCTTAGAGATTTTGCGGTCACTCGTGTGACGGCTTTCGGCTGGGTCTTCAGTTTCTCCGCGTAGAAGCTGTGTTAGTTGCTCTTGCTCTCGAGACTTTCCAGTTGCTCTCTGACTCCACTAATCGTCGCATCGAGGGCAGCCAGTTTGCTGTCGATTTGAGAGTCCTTGTTTACTCGCTCCTTCAGTGCAGCATTTTTTTCACGAGATCTTCCACGATTTTACAAATCTGTGTGGACTTCTTCCGGAGACGCCTCAGATCTTTTACTGAGATCGCGGAGTTCAGGGCCCTGCAGAATTGCACCAGCACGTTTGCAAGATTGCTTGGAGATTTGGTGGCTTCGGGAAGGCTTTCGCATTCATCTTCGGAACTCTCCACGGTCGCCTTCTTTTTCCTCGTTGTTCGAAGGATGATGTCGGTATCAGAGATACCTGGGGAGATTTCACGTCTCTTCTTCATTTTCCTCTTGCCTGATGGGACTTCCATGCGATCTGTCTCGCAGAGCATACTATCTCTGTCTGGTGGAGCCATTTACGAGAAAGCGTGGAGCTCAGGGCTCCTGCACTCACAGAAAATGTCTATACGCGAGGTAATTGACCGTCCGATCGCGATTAGAAATAATAACCGCACAAATATAAGTTTTTCGCACTTTACAGTGTTCAAACATGGCGCTCGGCCGCCGGTTACAGAGGCTAGTTACGAACGAACCCGCCGGTGACGCCACCGTTGCCCCACGCTAATATAGCGTCTCCGCGTGGCGAAAATTTCACAGATATTTTCACATGTATTTTCACTTGTGCAGCACAGATTAACTTACATATAATCGCTAAACGAGCGCGAGCACTGGCACTACATGCACTGATTTGGGGTTTAGTACCCTCATCACTTTTAACCACTGTTCAGAACACTTATCGATGAGCGACACGCGACACGTCAGAACCACCCGACGCCATCTTGGCATCCATTGCATGAATGGAACAGAAAATCGTACCGTGATGTTGTTGAAGGGTTAACTTTACACTTCCGACGGTATTCCCATCTTTTAAAGCCTATTATAATTCCGCTGCTGTACTGTGGATGCAATAACCTTGCCACTCCATTGAAAATTTCTTAAATTTCTGAATGTGTAGCACCTGATAATATTATAGCTGGATTTAAGTAATCCGAAATCATTCTTTTCAATAAATCAGTATTTATCAGTATTTAAGTCACTGTAATACAATCTAACGATGAAAACCCTAATAAAATCGTTAGCTCTACTAAACATCTTTCATTTCATACATTCTTACACCACCTTACACTTATCCTGTGAGAGAACAGAGGCTTTCCTTATGCTGGTGCTAGGAAGGCAAAAGGAGATTTAAGAAAAGAACAAAACCGTCTTCAACTTAAATCAACTTAAATAAATCCTTCATAAAAAATGAGTTATTATATGTAAATAACTTTTCAACACCAACAATTTCATGTGGTGTATCAATTTGGCGATTACGTTAAATTTTTATTAAGAGATAATTACGTTTTTATATTGATTATAGAATTATTCACAAAATTCTTCCTTGAAGAAGTAGCTAAGTGACATGCATAGACATAAAACTACAGACCGTCATGTTCATGTTATAGAAGTACAAATTTTTCAAATGAAAATCATATTTTGAATAATATTAAAAGCTAATATTTTTATGCAACTTATTTGCTAAATCATCCATTATCTCCATTCGTATATTTCTAGACTTAAATTGATTAGCATCTGAGCTCTCCATATATCGAATAAATTATTGTATGACGCTTTGGCAAAAAAAAAATTTTAAATTTGAACATAAATACAGAGGATTAGAAAAAGTGTCAGTTGTTAATGAATTTGTTCTTGTCTCTTTTCTAAATGAAATATTTTATGTATAGAAAATTTTAAAAGTGAAGAACTATAAAAATGAACTTGGAGTGTTGTTTTTATGAGACGACAAAAAAATGGGATTTTCCACAATTACAAAAAGAGGGAAAAACGACTATCTGGAATTATAAGGTTTTCAAAAAAGTGTTATGAACCTTAAAATTGACTACTTTCACTTTTCTTGTTAATATGTAATGAATAAATGCCAATAATTGTTTTTAAAAATTACTAAGAGAATCAACTATTCAGAAATAGACAAGCTATTCTGTATAAAAATAACATTTTTAATGAATTTTGTCCTCTGGTTATACACTATCACCATATTTAGCTATTAAAATATTATTTCTACATATTTTAGTTTGAAAATCATAAGTAAAATACTTATTTCTGAGAGACTTGTGGCCTATTTCAGTATGTATCACGCATGATATACAACTACACAAAAATACTATTTTATGAAAAATTTGTCGTCTCACCGACAAAGTGATGGATACAAAAATTTCAGAATCTATAATATTCTTGAAAGTGTTTCCGTTAAAAAAAACATATTAAAACATTTGACCTTTTTTATTAAACAAAAAAGATAGACGAGCAATTACACGTTTTATGATACTGTGTTCTGCTCTTCTCCAAATAATTACTTCGACCTTCATTATTCGGGTTTCTTGCAATGTTTGCCCTGTTATAGACTAAACTTTTTAAAGTAAATTTGCATTTAGATGCATATATCTACAACCTTAATAGCGATACAACGTTTCATTCTGCATTTCAGTAGTTACAAATATGATTGGTATTAATGAGGGACGGAGAAAAACCTGTATCCAATACCGCCAATGCTATTTTTTCACTTCTTTAGATACATTTTCTGAGAAAACTACTTAAGAGAGAACCATACACAAGATACATATAAGAGTACACAGATCACTTTATGTGGGACTTCGTATCACATGTTCTAAAATATCGACATCTAAAAAAAAATTAATCGTTTTGAAAGTATTTTAATGTGTAAACTGTAAAAGCAAATAAACAAACTATAAATTTTACGCAATGAAAAAGATAACGCAAAATGCTAATGAGGCATTGGAACCCCTGGAACTCTGGCCACAAAAATACATCGCACGATTGGTCTACTCTTTGCTTAAAAAATTATGGTATCTGAAAGTAAGAATTTAAAGTACCAATTTAAAGATGATGAGTATGGCGCAGGAAACTATTAAGCTGTTCCGTCGCACAAAAGGCGGGCGGTATGAGGACGACTATCGCCAACCTGGTTTATGGCGCGTACGTGCACCGAAGGTTATTTTTGAGATTAAGGAATTTCTAGTTTACAATTAGCATGGTTTTAGAGTTAGAATACTTCCTGGCGAAAGAAAGCGATTTATAACTCAGGCTCGATGAGTATTAGAGGTTCGCTTCTTTCGCCTCTCAATAACCATGGCTGTACCATAAATCAGGAAATTCCGAAGGGTAGTTCGACATGTGTTTCTAACGGTAAAGATACCGAATAGTCAACTACCTGGAGGAATTTCGGCAACATTGTCAAATGTCGTCACCCCCACAAGCACCGCGACACCCCTCTCCCAGGAAGCGCGCTAAGGGCGCAGAGGTGTGTCGGGGCTGTCATTAGGCTCGCTGATTGGTAACTGTCAAAAAAGCGAAGGGACCAATCAGCGAGCGATTAGAAAAATCGGAGGTTTCACGATCGGCTTCAGCAGTCGCGATAGTCAGTCTTAAACCAGCAGCTTTTAACACAGTTCTAAAACACTCTTACCAAGAACATCTAACAAAAGACTCCGGAGTATCCGTTCTGACGAGAGGTGGAAACAACGAAGTCCACCCGATACTCTGTAAACCACACACACTCTTACAATACAGTCATTCACGCATCGTATCACTTAGTAGCAATACTTTTAGTGTTTGTAAAAATATAGATCAATTAGTTAATTCAAAGGTTTTGTCATTGAATCCACTACGTCATCAATTTTGTCCTTATCTCCGTAACAGGTCGTAGGGAAAAATTTATATCTCGTGATGCGACTCAAGTCGATGCCGAGATTTACAACCTCGGCAAGCATTGTCGGCATTGGCCACAATCTCACCGCGGTTGCGCGACAAGTCGCGTAAAAACACAAGCAGTACCTGAATCGTACGCATTTGTCTCCTTTTCTTCTCTTAGCTATCCTTTTTTGTCTGTCTTCTTTAGTGTACTTCATGTTAGCGATTTCAATTTCTTAGGTTGAAGGATTTTATTGTATCTTTCTTAGATTCAATATCCAGTGTATCTTGTAAACTTACAGTTTTCTTGGTACGCTATTATTGAAACATAAGATAGCATCATACACACCAAATTTTAGGATACTCAGCTGAACAAATATAGTTTCTGATACACGTGTCCAAATTACACGACTCTATTCTGAGTCTTGCCAAGAAGATATTTTTTTAATTAAACGTCTTTGGCAAAATCTTTAAATATGGGTTTAATTTCATCCATTAGTGTTGTAAATAAAAAATGTTTATGGCCATATTCACCACTTATCTTCTGGAATTTTCATCAACCGTCAAACCATTGCATTGGAATAAATAAATTGGGTATTCATTAGTAGACATTTTATGGAAAAAAATTGTCCATACAGCTTTTTTCATATTTTCTAACCTTCTTGCATTTTCTCTTATAGTTAGGTTATAATAATTTTGTATTTCATCAACTTCCATCTTCAACAAGCCATTTCTTCATTAGTTTTTTACATTTGCTAACCAATTTAAATTTTGTCTTCAGCAGTATCCTGAATCTGGAACCTATTCTTTTCTATATATGTCCAATCAGTTCTAAGTAGTAATTATAACACTGGCACAATATGGTTCTTCAAAACATACTCTATCAAATGCCTTGCTGTCACTACCTCCCAAATCCTGTATACACTTTACTATTCCAGCTTCCAGAACTTTAGTTCGTAGGTTCTTAGACTTAATTTTTCTTGCACTTGCGTTCAGCATATTTTTTCTTCTCATAAATATTACAATCTGTGCTAAGAATTTCCAAATCACCAGCTTTTGTCAATGTCAAACAAAGTAGTTACCATAATATAATGTAAAAAAATTTTTCAAAACATGCAGCGATCTGGATAGCTTCACTTTGGCTTTTATCGCCATCATTTTCGATAATACATTTTTCAGCAGCTTGTTTCGTTGACTGTTTGTGCACATCAACTATACCTTCTCAGATAATTTTTGTTATATAGGGTATACGTACTTTGGTAGGTCGATTGGGAATATTAAGCATAGTCCCCAATACCATTCTTTTGTTGATACCTTTGCCAATATACACCAGTTCATATTCAAACCTATCTTCATTCTTATAATAGTTGGTTTTCAGACATACTTGATGTCACGGTTACTACATTTGCATCAAGAATGTACCAAGGAATTGTTTACAAAATTCTGCTGTTTTCTCCTCAAAACGCTACTGCTACTTGTATCAACGGAGGCTTGTGAAGTTCTCGATTTCCTAACACCTGTAGCTTTATTTACTTACACGTACTTATTTTTCTTAAACTTCATTTTCCGAGAAATCGTCTCTAGTATACGAAGCATTTTAACAAAAACTTGCCAAATTATACTAAAAATTAGCACACGCAACTCATTTACTACACAGAGCTCAAAAACAATGACAAACATAATCAAAATTAATCAACACAAACACAATCAATGATAGGAACAACAGACGGGGACATATAAGTATCAGCTTACGTTTTACGTAAGAAAGAAGAGTATAGCACCTAAATTTGTATTGAGATTTATCGTTAAGAGAAACAAAATGCATTTGACATAGGAAGGGTTTTCAAAAATGTAAAAATCGAAAATCGATTTTTTTAACTCAGTTGCATATTGTCTCCCGTTGAGGGTCGTTATCCTCTTGAAATAATAAGTTTTGCCTAGATTGATGACACTAACACGTAACCAATACTAAAAGTCACATTCGATATAATTTAATTATCTTTTTAATGTATGTATGCAATGTTCGCTCAAGTAGCAAACGGAGGTACATGTTAACACAATGCGGACCAGTAGTTTTATTGCTAACTTTACCTAGTGGCCAGCTGTATTTTTGGTGAATGAATACAAAAAAGGTTTTACATAAATTTTAAAGGCACGTTTTAAAGTTAAATACACATCGCATTTTTAAGTAATTTATTACATATTCTTACAAGCTAATATATATGTTTTTTTTTACTATTCTTCGTCTTTTTGAAGGAATAACTTCTCACAATGATGAATGTATTCACTTTCACTTGGAATATCTGATAAATTGTCAGTAAATATATCCAGAATTTTATCATGTTCTTCATCGTTCTCCATAGTTATTTCGCGCTATAAAATATCAAATTGATATAAAAATTAAGTTAGTTTTATTACTAAGAACAAGACACTAATCACTTTTAATTCCATATGGAACTTATAACGTCAGCGAATGCATTTTCCGTTACACTACTTCACTTCTTGTGATTGGCCACGAGCTCTAAAACAGGAAACACGAGAATTCTCATATTCCGTCTGCAATGTGTTAACAGGGCTTGGTTTATTGGTTTATCTCCGCATTGGGAAGGAGGAAGAGGTCCCCTTGACACTGATGGAACAAGCAACCATGACTTCCATTTAAGATCCGTGTCGTACTCGTATCGATGAGGCAATCCTAATATAACAACAAAACCTATATTGTAAATATTCTCAAAGTATTTAATTCTTAATTTCTAATTCTTTTCTTAATTTAAAGTATAAAATTTGAAGTTGAATTTTTACGTTCATTTCTTTCCATTTGTTCATTTTTCGTTTTCGCGCTATCATGAATATAATGGTTTGTACACACCATAGTAAATCGGTCGATTTATATGTTTGAGAGCTAGACGCGTGACAAAAATGCAAAAACTGTGTGAACGCTGCTGCCGGTTATCATCGATACCGTAAAATGGCTGAATCAGTTAAAAAACTGTATTGTATAAACGAGCTATTGTGAAGGAGGGACGTCATTCCTTGTAATTCACCGATAGCGACAATCGCAAAAGACAGTGAGTGAAAAAGGAAAAGGGATTGAGAATTGTGATAGCCGAATTAGATTACTGTTCCATTGTCTGAAAATTTCTTTATTCGTTGGTTGTTATATTTGTATGTATGCTCATGTTACACTTGTGTATTTCTCTATTAACGCTCGGCTAGCAGACGCCACACACTGGCTAATTTTCTAAATCTGCGTGGCCAAAATAGAAATGTTGATGTTTAAAAAATGATTTATTATCATGCATATTTATAAACTACATGCCGTATAATCTCTTCATTCAAACCGTCTCCGTTGCTAAGATAAATAACGCCAGTATTTAAACATAAACAAAAAGTCAGTTACCATATCGAAGTATTGATTGTGCCGTTAGTTATTCATTATTGATCATCCATTACGATATTACTTCATTTAGTTATTATTTTCATCATGAATAATAGAACAGGTAGTGTATCATTGCTTTAACATTGATTAGTTCGCATTAATTATATCAATTTATGATAGTAAAAAAATGCTTTTTTCAAACTAAAATATTCTGCAAATTATATAATTGGGTTAGTTATAACTTTTGATTGCCATTATCTTCTGCGGTAATTCTTTAATAACATGAAAGAATATGTATTATTGCACTGCTTTCATTTTAATTTTACTACTCCGATTTGCTCCATCAGATTATTTATATATTTTTAGGTACAAACTGTCATCTCATGTAGAACGCTGTTTGAGGTTTAGCTTAGCGAAATGGACAACTCTAATAAATTAAAAGTTATTTTAATGCAGAAGACTCATCAGAAGAAGTATTAGATATAACTAAGAATATGATTATAAATTATTGTTATAACCTTTCCAAAAGATGAACGAAAAATCACCGGATAACAGAACAATATTTAAAACAAAATATGGCATGGTTGCACATAGAAATGCAATTTCAACAATTTCAAACTAACATGAAGCAATGTCAAAATAAACCTTCAACTTCCTTACGTGATCGTAAAAAAACATCCTTTCAATAGTGTCAACAATAGAACGAAAAAGGAGGGTACAGGATTTGATAGAAACTTCTAGTAAAAACGAAATTATTTATACCACATGTAGGATTTTATATGTAGGAGGTCAATGTGATTTTGCAGCAATTATTAAGGACATTACATCAACAACCCTAAAACGGGCAACTCAAATTAAAAGAGTTATTTATTCTCAAGTAAATATTATTAAACGAAATAGTAAAGAGTACTAGCAACATCTTTAGATGGGAAAATGAGTAAATGTTCATATACTGTTGTACAATCACGTCGAAAAACAATTGGCCGAAAGGCATTTCCTTCATACACCTTCATAATGAAGGCATAAAAGAGTGCTACCCTGAAAGTGTAACAATTACAGAAATATCAGCTGAAGATAGATTGCAATCCTTTAACTAGCAATAAACAACGTTTTAACGAAACCTTTGAAGAAGACCAACAAGATACTGCAATATTTATAATGTCTATGCAATTATATTGCTGGAATCTAGCAATGAAAAAAACTATACTATGGCAAAATCTTACTCCGTCAAGCATAAGATACTGTCGTCCTATAAAAATTCTATTGAAATCGGAAACAGCAGAATTAATAACAACACATGTAGTAAATATTTATAATCAAATTGAAAACTTAATACCTGTCGCGTCACTGAACCGTCTATGTTAGGTTGCTGATGACGCCTACCTTAACGTTAACTTAATAGGTGAAGGTGGTTTTTGCCGCGAACGTATAGTGCACAATTGTATGTTGTACACTCCGATCGGACTAAGTGTGTCGTGTAAATCTCCGTTGAGATTGGTGCGTGTGTCGTTGATGAGTGCTTGTCTGCGACTGACGTCTGTCGCGTCTCCCCGTGAAGTTTCTCACCTTCGTCGATTAGATATGCACGCTGATTGGTTAATGAAAGAATAAGTCATTTGTCCAATCAACGGCATCCCATGTCCCGCCCACGCCCGTCTATGCGCCCTTAGCGCGTCCTTACTAGAGAGAGTGGAAGGGATTGGGGGGTGCGTTAGGTGTTCGATGGTTTTGGCAAAGTCCTGTTTCCGAGAGTTTTCACCTGGTCGAAACTTTATGACTTATTCCCGTTAGGGATCGCGGCGGAGGACCCTTGCGAGCGAGTCCCCGCGATATTGGGAATCCTTCGGAAACTTCGGGTTTATAACACGTCATTAGCTGATGAGCACGGAAAAGGTAAAAATTTAATTTAAGAAAATGTGTTTGGGATTAAGTCCCTTACTACTTTAGCTTACCACTCAAAATTCAGCCTATTATGCGTTCGTGCTGTAAACCATTGCCATCGAAGACCTCACGCATCCCTTTGTGTGTTTCCGAGACGGAACATGCCGCCCGCCTTGAACGATCGCGTTCAATAAATGTGTGGTTAAAAATTCCGAATGTTGAAGTTATACAATGATGAATATTCGAACTAAAATCTAGATGGTAATGGTGTTTACATGTACGCGTGTAGATCTTGTATCCTATATGGATATATGGTTTGTATAGATGTGTGAAATCTTATAGCCTATGTTGCTTAATACTATTTACAAGTTATTGTTGTGTAGGTATATCGATCGGTAGTGGTGACAGTTTTTTGACACTGCGCTTATAAACTCCATGCGCAGTTTTTACGGTGACGACTCGAACAACACTATCCTCGCCTGGGTGTATGGCAATGATGCGGCCCAGTTTCCATTGCAGTGGTGGAAGGTTGTCTTCCCGTACGGTGACCAGCATGCCTTCCTTGAATTGGCTGGAGTCTCCTAGATGCCATTTACACCTTGTGTGGAGCTCCTGTAAATACTCCGTGTGCCATCTTTTCCAGAAATGTTGT
The DNA here is from genome assembly GCA_028830335.1 of Eucera pruinosa. Lineage (NCBI taxonomy): Eukaryota > Metazoa > Arthropoda > Insecta > Hymenoptera > Apidae > Eucera > Eucera pruinosa. The sequence goes on along the minus strand of JAMYCR010000008.1, from coordinate 754,018 downwards.
CTTATTTTCTGTATGTGTTGCCACATAGACAGCCTATTAATGCGTATGTCGGTAAAGTCATGCTCCGGTAAGCTAGTCAACGAATCCCCTATTAGGAAATGTCCGGGAGAGAGGGCTATGAAATCGTTAGGATCTGAGGAAATTGGGATGAGTGGGCGTGAATTAAGGATCGCTTCAATCTCAATCACCAATGTATTAAAGACCTCGTATGTGAATAGGCCTTCCCCAATGGTAATATAAAAATGTTTTTTGAAGGACTTTACAGCCGCTTCCCAGAGTCCCCCAAAATGAGGAGAGCGCGGGGGTGAAAAATGCCAGTTTACCCTTTGGTCGCTCAAATAGTGTTGCATCTTTAACCGGTGCTCGGATGACTGAGTTTCGGTAATCTCATTCTTTGCACCAATGAAATTTGTGGCGTTATCTGTATAAATATTGCGCGGCATGCCTCTCCTAGCGAAAAAACGTTTGAGAACAGCAATACACGATTCCGCGGTTAAATCAGTGACTACTTCTAGGTGAGTAGCCTTAGTGGCGAAGCAAACGAATACTACCACGTATGCCTTTACCTTTAGCCGGTTACGCTCCTTCTTCTCTTTGATAAAGAAGGGACCGCAATAATCGATACCTATGTTTTCGAATGGTCGCGTCTGCGTGACTCGCGAATCAGGTAAATTTCCCATAACGTATTTTGGGACCTTTGCATTCAATTTATGGCATCGGACGCAGCGGTGAATGAGTTTTTTCACCGCTATCCTTCCGTCGATTGGCCAATAATCTTGTCGTAATGCGTTTAGAGTTGCATTTATCCCGGAATGACAGTGTCGAATGTGTGTGTTACGTATGATCAGTTCAGTTACGTGATGCGTACGGGGTAAAAGTATAGGGTGCTTAATTGAGTAGGTGGTGGAGGCATGTTTGAGTCTACCACCAACTCTCAGAATGCCTTGTGTGTCAATGAAAGGGTTTAATCTTAACAACTTACTCTTGGTATCAAGTTGCCCCTTGTGCCTTAGGTCGTATATGTCCGAACTGAATGCTTCGTTTTGTGTTATTCGGATGATACGTAAATGCGCGTCATGAATTTCCCTTGCCGTTAATTCACCAGATAATTTTGACTGTTTCAATGTATTATAATAAAAGCGTAGTATATATGCGACAACTCTATTCAATAATTTAATGCATGAATACTTGTTCAATAAATCACAATGTATGTGGTTTGATGTTAAAGACACTAGTTTTTTCTTCTCAGGAATGTCAGAGACTGTTACGTTACTAACTGGCCAATGTTCCTCATTTTGTGTGAGCCAGCGAGGACCTTTAACCCACTTATCGTTATCGATAAATTCAACCGGCAGTTGTCCCCGAGAAATAAAATCTGCCGGATTCTCTTCGGAAGGTACGTGATACCAGAATTGAGGGTCTGAACCAGTTTGAATTTCACTAACGCGGTTAGCTACGAAAGTAGTGAGTAAATGTGGAGAGGTATTAATCCAAGCTAAAGTTATTGTAGAATCAGTCCAAAACTTGATTTTGTCAAATTTGACATTGCATAATGATTTGCTTACTTCTATGAATAACTTTACTAACAGGTTAGCAGCACATAGCTCGAGTCGGGGAAGAGATATTGTTTTTACCGGAGCTACTCGTGATTTAGAACATAATAATGTGGACTGGTGTTTATTATCCATATTAGTGGATCTAATATAAATACAAGCACCGTAAGCACGCTCACTAGCGTCGGAGAAGCCATGTAATTGTATTTGTTTGTAGTTGTCGATTATCACCTGTCTTGGGCAAACGAAATTATTCAGTATGCCTAGTTGATTTTTGAAATCTAACCAGGATGAATGGATGTATTGTGGAACTGTCTCGTCCCAAGTGAGGTTTTCTTTCCAGAGCTGCTGCATGATTAATTTTGCCCTTGTAATTACCGGTCCTATGAGTCCAAGAGGGTCGAAAAGTTGGGCTATTTGTGATAAAATAATGCGCTTGGTTACGCGTGGTTTATTATTAGAAGGCGTGATTGTGTAAACGATTGAATCATCTGAGGGATTCCAACAAATTCCTAAAGTCCTTTTGGTTGATGAAGTATCTAAAGGAAGAGTACCTTTCTCACTGCGTGTGTCTAGACCTTCGATTAATCTTGTATTATTCGAAGTCCATTGTCGAAGATTAAAGCCGCCTAACCTTGTCAGTTCTGTCAATTCTCTCTGAAGCTTCGATGCTTCGTCAAAGGTCGATGCGCCAGCTATCACGTCGTCGACGTAACAGTCTCTTTTCAAGATTTGAGACGCTAAGGGGAACCTGTGTGATTCGTCGTTAGCTAGTTGGCTTAGACAACGAACGGCTAGGAACGGAGCTGATGCTGTTCCATATGTTACCGTATTAAGACAAAAGGTCTTGATGGGCTGATCCATATCCTGGCGCCATAAAATTCTCTGATATTTAGTATCTTCGGGGTGTACCCGAATCTGCCTAAACATCTTTTCAATATCTGCGGTGAATACGTAAGCATGCGTGCGAAATCTTAAAATGATTGAAAGGAGTGTATCTTGGATTGTCGGTCCTACCATCAATGCATCATTCAGGGAAAGACCTGATGAGGTTTTTGCAGAACCATCGAAAACTACCCTAAGCTTGGTTGTATTGCTTGATTCTTTAATGACCGCGTGGTGTGGCAGGTAGAAACCTTCGTCGGACGGAGTGCTGGTGACTTCCGTCATGTGTCCTAATGATTCATACTCTTGTAGAAACTCAGAGTACTGTTTAAAGAGCTCCGGCGATTTATGTAAACGTCGTTCTTGGGAGAAGAACCTCTTGAGTGCTATGTTTCTCGAGTTACCTAATTGTTCTTTTTTGTCATTGAAAGGTAGTCGTATAGTGTATCGTCCGTCAATGTCTCGTCGAACATGTTCCAAAAAATGTGATTCGCATCTTTGTTCCTCTGTTGATAAAAATCGTCTACTCGGAATTTCTTCTATTTCCCAAAATTTACTGAGTTGCTTATCTATTGATGCTACGTGTGATAATGTTCTGCAAGTTGGTGCAAGGTTAGAATGAGTTTTTGTTTCGCCAGTAACGATCCAACCTAACTGTGTCCTTTGTAGTATAATTGAATTGTTATTCAATTTTATCTGTCCTACGCAAAGTAATCTGTAAAACAGCGGTACCCCTAGTAGTATATCGATTTCGCCGGGCTTGTGAAATTCCGGATCGGCTAATGATATATTCTCAGGGATTTTAATCGATGATCGGCTAACTAACTGAGAGGGTAATAAACTCGTGATCGTTGGAAGTGCGATAAGGGTAACCCGTGACTCGAACGCGTTGGAAATTCCCTTGATGGAAGTTTTAACAAAATATTTGGAACCTGAATTTAGTTGTCCTAATCCCGAAAATGTTATATCTGCCTTGTGTTTGTTTAATTGCAATTTATTTGCTAATTTCTCCGTAATAAAGTGTGATTGTGAGCCAGCGTCTAAGAGTGCCCTGCACGGATGTGCCCTGTTGTTTTGATCTAAAATAGTTATTCGAGCGGTTCCTAACAAAACTTCAGAATCGAAAGTAGCAGTGTAGACCCTTTGTATATTCGAAATGCGCGACGGCGTATCCTGAATGTCTTCGGTAGACGATGGACTGAGAGTTGGCTTTAATGACTCAATATTTGCGCGTGGCTCTAGCGGGAGATGGAGTAGCGTGTTGTGCCTTCCGTTGCACTTGCGACAATTTCCCCCCTTACAATTATTAGGACTATGTTTCTCGCGCATGCAATTGACGCAAAGTTTTGCCCTTCTTACGGAATCTAACCTTTCGCGTACAGGTAAACGTAAGAATTGTTCGCAAGCGTAGAGTTCGTGGGTTTCACTACACACAATACATCTACGTTCCCGACTAGTTGCAACATGGATGTTGCGTTTAACTATTGGCGGTTTGGCACGACTTTGCTCGGTGGTTCCGAACGTGGAGAATCGACTGTCGTCGAAGTCGTCACCGCGTGATTGTTTGTTAATAAATTTAATTAACTGATCAAATGTTGGTAATTCCTCGCTCTCTAAAGTTCTTTCCCAAGATCGACGCGTATTCTTATCTAGTCTTTGTGATACTATGAATACTAAAAATGTATTCCAATGTTCTACCGGTTGTCCTAGAGATTTTAACGCGTTAACGTGCATTTGCACTTGTTCCGATAACGCTCGAAGGCTCGCAGGAGAGTCACGTGTAATTTCTGGTAGCTCTAATAAGAGCTTTAAATGCGTGTTTATTATCCGACGCGGTTTGTTGCAGCGATCGTCTAACAGATTCCACGCTACCCAATAATTGTTTTCCGAGGCGGTTAAAGATGCAATTACCGAAGCTGCGTCACCGCGAAGAGAGCTTTTTAGCAAGTGAAATTTTTGAACGGCAGGAAGTTCTTCGTTGCTGTGAACTAATGATACGAAGGTGTCTCGGAAACTATGCCAGTCGATTGGATTGCCATCGAAAGGTTTAATTTCTATTTTGGGCAATAACGCGTTTGTGTATTTGGCTGTTGCTATACTGGGGGAATCTTGAGAACGCGACGCTGAAGTATTCGTACTAGAACCTCGTACTGACTCTATTTGTTTTTCTAGTAAACTGTGTAGCGAATAATATTGACGTTCGAATTTATCGCGTTCTTCATTGTGGTCGGAAACTTCGTCGTCACCCTCTATATCGAACTGTATCTTATCGTAAGACCTTTCCAGTTCTTCTAATTTGGCTTTACGACGCTCTAACTCGCGAACATCCGGGTTAATAGATTCGTTTAAAAAAGAGGCTATACGTGTGACCTGAGCCTTGATCGAGGATCGTTGCCTCTTCAAGACCGTCAAATTCGCGGATTCATACGCGGTCGCCATTGTAATTGAGATCGAAAGTGGAACAGAAGTGGAAGGTGATTCGTTGTACTCACTCAGAGATGCTCAACCGACTCGCTTTTTCCGTGGCTGGTGTTGCGAAGCTGTTGCTTCGCGGATGCTGTGGATGGCACGCTGCTGATGCTGCGCGGGTGCTGAGGATGGCACGCTACTGATGCTGTGCCGGTGCTGAGGATGGCACGCTGCTGATGCTGCGCGGGTGCTGAGGATGGCACGCTGCTGATGCTGCGCGGGTGCTGAGGATGGCACGCTGCTGATGCTGCGCCGGTGCTGTGTGTCCTGCAGATTTCCACTGTTCCGATGGCTGCTGCTCCCGTTGGGCTGTCCAATCGGCTGCTTCGTGGTATACAGGTTGCGTGATTGACCTCGAAGTTAACAAATACACCCGTGTGGTGTATCTAGCTCCAAGGAATCTCTTTGATTTCAGCAGCTAATGTATCCGGATCCAAGAATCCGGCTCGAAGGACCAAAAATGTCGCGTCAATGAACCGTCTATGTTAGGTTGCTGATGACGCCTACCTTAACGTTAACTTAATAGGTGAAGGTGGTTTTTGCCGCGAACGTATAGTGCACAATTGTATGTTGTACACTCCGATCGGACTAAGTGTGTCGTGTAAATCTCCGTTGAGATTGGTGCGTGTGTCGTTGATGAGTGCTTGTCTGCGACTGACGTCTGTCGCGTCTCCCCGTGAAGTTTCTCACCTTCGTCGATTAGATATGCACGCTGATTGGTTAATGAAAGAATAAGTCATTTGTCCAATCAACGGCATCCCATGTCCCGCCCACGCCCGTCTATGCGCCCTTAGCGCGTCCTTACTAGAGAGAATGGAAGGGATTGGGGGGTGCGTTAGGTGTTCGATGGTTTTGGCAAAGTCCTGTTTCCGAGAGTTTTCACCTGGTCGAAACTTTATGACTTATTCCCGTTAGGGATCGCGGCGGAGGACCCTTGCGAGCGAGTCCCCGCGATATTGGGAATCCTTCGGAAACTTCGGGTTTATAACACGTCATTAGCTGATGAGCACGGAAAAGGTAAAAATTTAATTTAAGAAAATGTGTTTGGGATTAAGTCCCTTACTACTTTAGCTTACCACTCAAAATTCAGCCTATTATGCGTTCGTGCTGTAAACCATTGCCATCGAAGACCTCACGCATCCCTTTGTGTGTTTCCGAGACGGAACAATACCCATTCAAATATCAGTAATTGATACACCAATTAATATTAAACCAAAATTAATTTTAACTATAGTAAGTGGAAAAATTTGCAATACTCTTTCAAATGTGTAATTGCAAAAAATGTTACATATGTCCTTAAAAGGGGCCTACTGGAATGCAAAAGAGACAACTATTTTATACTCCGAGACAACTATTCTACACTCCGACACAGCCACTCTACACTGCGGATCTTCATATTCGATTCCACCGCAATAGCGGTACTCGTTCACGTTAAAATATATTGTTAAATTTAACAAGAGTTCAACCCTCATATTATTAAAAATACCCTTTGACTCTTTCATCGAACAACTTCAACAACTATACATCAGAGTCATTTATTGGTCGCTAAAATTGGCGACGCTGTGACGCCCTAACATTGACGATACAAGTAATATATTAAATAAATCGGTCATCGTATTTGTCCGAGATGTTTTCCTAGCGTGATTTTCTCTAAAATTACTATAATCTTTATTTCGTGCTTCTGAAGTCCCTTCCGAGGACATACCAATCGGTAGTATCGCTTCCCTTATTTCCACATCATTAGAATTCCAGGAAGAATTGCTGGCATGTAACACCAGAAATAATTTCCAACATATAACTTAAATATTCCAATGCCATATTCTTTTGCAGATTTCTGTTGATACTGTAAGGGGGTTACAAACGCCGAACATACAATGTAGTATGCGACGTCTCGTAACCAAAAATACCCATTCATGTCCAAAAGCAATAGACGGACGACGCGGTGCGCGGCAAGCCGAGCACGAGCGAGCAGTGAATCAGATCGAGGCCGTACGTTATAGAGACGCGAGCGACCGTTTTGCTGTTTTTTTCTATAATATACATATACATATTTATTCCCAATAACGTGCGCTTTATTTTCACAGCTGCACCCACTTTTTCTACAATACTTCTGCAACTTCATCATGTTTATAGAATAACACCCAATTTTCCTACCAACTCATTATGTACTCGTATTGCAGAAGATGCTATGTTATAATTTATAAAAAATCTTCTCGTTGAGTTTCCGTTGTTTATTGTGCTGAAATTAGTTTTTCGTATTATCTACTAATAAACATAATTTTATTTTAAGATTTTCTTGAATTTCTTTTTTTTTCTTCGTATCTTACTTTATCTTCAGGACTTCTGATCTGCCATTTTTTTATATTAAGCCGAAACGCGACGTGTAATATGCATTCGAACCACTTTATCCTGGCATGAAGAGTCGATAACCATACATAATTATATTTCATGCTTCGTTCTCGAGATTACATCTGTAGTTGCCCCTCCCTGCCCCTAGGTGTCACATCGTTCAGAGGAAAAAACATTTGAAGTGGGAGACGCTTCTACCTGGAGATTCCCGCCGATTTTTTCATTGTTTTTCTTTGTGCTTAGAACGTCATATCGAGTGATAGAATAAAAAGAGTTGTAGCTCAAACATGTCAAAGAATGAGTCAGGTAAAAGTCCGGGGATAAATTTTCTTTAATTTTTTCTTCGTTTTTTCTCTTTTTTGTTCACCTTCCTTTCCAAAATAAAGGCTAACGAACATGTACGAGAGACAAGGCATGTTAGACAATACCAACGAATTTACACGAGAGGTAAAGCATGTTGGTTAAATGTACCAATGAGTTCACATTTAAGGTGAAACATATTGAATACTTAAATAAACAGGGGACCACATAAGAAATAGGTTTTCTTTTAAACCACAGGTCCCATAACAGAAGAAAACGAGAAACCGAATAACACGGAAGTAGACCTTCAAGAGACCCAGAGTTAGAGTTGTGGTGGAAATACTGGGCAATACATGATCTTAAAAAGGAGGTAAAAGAAGAGATCAGAGATAAATATCAAAGACAAATGGAGTGGAATGGTGCAAAATTAAACGAAAATTTCAATACCATCCCATCGGAATCTGCCCTAAGAAGGGATGGTTTTCTAACGGAAAAGCAACTGTTGATTGGATCGGCCTTATCAGCTGTGGGATCGGCTATATCAATGCTAATGGAAGAAGAAGAAGAGGTGGATAAACTCACATTTATAGAAAGGCTTAATGATGCTGCTACATTGATGATAGCCGCGCACCATAACCACACGGGATCCAGAAAGGCATTCATCTTGCCAAGTTTAAATAAAGACATAAAATCAGTCTAAAAAAAACTCAACACAGTAATTTTCTGTTCGGGGATAAATTAACGGATAGAGTGAAAGATATGAAGGCCTGGGATAAGTTGTCAAAAGATATGAAAAATAAGCCACAGCCAAACAACACAGCAACAACAACATCTAGACAGGCTTTAAACTACAGAGGCCTGCAGACGAAGAGGCCGTTCGTCCCTCGAGCAGGCTACGCGAGGAATCAGGCCCTCATCCGATCCAGAATAACCTTCAGGAGCAGACAGCCTCAGAGTTCTAAGATGCGGAATCAGAGGAACCGAGCACGCAGCTTAAGATAAACGTACGTAACGCTGGAAATTTAAAAAATTGTATACATGAGTGGCGAAAGATCACGAACGATAGTTTTATGCTCAGTTGTATCGAAGGTTATAAAATACAGTTTAAAACTAGGCCATATCAAAATAATCCCCCTAAAATGCGAAAATTCCAGTAAAAATTAGAAATTAATAATACGAAGATAGCTATACAGATGTTAATAGAGAAAAAAGTAATTAGGTTGTGCAATCCCCTAAAGGACCAGTTTCTATCTCCATATTTTTTAGTACAAAAACCTGATAACTCGTATAGATTTATATTAAATTTGAAAAAGCTGAATGAACTCATAAATACACCTCATTTTATGTTGGGGGACCTACGTACGGCCCTGGGGTTGAGTCTCCCCGGATATGTGATGGCCTCAATAGATCTAAAAGATGCCTATTACTCGGTACCAATTCACAAAGAAAGTAAAAAATTTTTAAGGTTCAGCTTCTTAGGGAAATTATACGAGTTTACAGTACTTCCGTTTGGATTATCTATAAGCCCGTTCGTTTTCACAAAAGCCAGTAATAAGGATCTTGAGAAACAGAGGCTTTCCATCGGTAATTTACTTAGACGATATCTTGTGTATCGAAGATAACGCACACAAGTGCAACTTAAATAAAAAAGAAACGGTAGCCTGCCTGTTGAAACTTGGTTTTTTAGTTAATGAGAAGAAGTGTTCTATTGCACCGTCGACTACGTGTAGACTTCTAGGATTTACGTTAGACACGGAAGAATTCTGCGCAAGGCTACCAGAAGAGAAGAGAATCAGTTTAATTAACGAAATTGAAAAAATCCTTATAAAAAGAAGATGCTCTATCCAGAGTTGGGCCCGACAAATAGGCAAACTGGGGACAGCATACCCGGCAGTAGAATACGGGAGACTTTATACAAAAAGACTGGAAAGCGAACAGATCTTCGTGTTAATATTAAACCATGACGATTGTAGGCGTCAAATTATAATCCCAGACTACGTTAAGTCGGATCTGGATTGGTGAAGAGTCGACCTGAAACGTGCGAAAAACAAAATAAAATCCAACCAGTTTGAGGCGACTATATATACAGATGCCTCAAAAACTGGTTGGGGAGCGATGTGCGGAGACAACACAGTATACGGAAACTGAAATAAGAAGGAGAAAAAATTGCACATAAACTACCTGGAACTTCTAGCGGTAGAACTAGGCTTAAGACATCTGGGCTACTTAATGACTCTAAAAACTAATAAACTAATCTCTATTTCAGACTCTACCAAGAATTAAGATTAATAATATAAAGAAGATGGACGATAGGCTGGTGACAGAAATTCCAGAGATGATCAAGACGTCGGGAACCAGACGTCTCCAACCACTTCTGGTTATTCCCACCTTCAGGGAACAACCAAAAATCTGTGCTGTAGCAGCAATATTGAAATACTTAGAAGCCACTAATAATATTAGAGGGAAAGAGTTGAACATATCTTTGAGTACTAAGAAACCACATAAACCGATCTCAGCTCAGAGATTTAGCCAGTGGATTACAACGGTCTTGAACGAAGCTAACGTAGACGTAACAGTGTTTTCGACACATTCGACGCGTCATGAGTCAACATCTAAAGCGTTTAATAGAGGTCTAGATTTAGACACGGTAAGAAGAACGGCAGGGTGGTCTGAAAGGCCCCGAATGTTTGCGACAGTATATAATCGTCCAATCAGACAAGACAGAGCTGAATTTGCAAAACCAGTTTTACGATAAAGAAATTACAAACGATAGTTCGCGGTTTGCGGTAATTAAGGAAAACACCAAAGAAAAGTTATGTTTCCTTCTTATTTTTTCTGTTATCTGCTCGTTCTGTTGTTTATAAGTTTTTTCTTTCTTCTCAATTCTTTGCCTTATTACTACAGGTGTAATCTCGAGAACGAGGCATGAAATATAATTGAACGATCAAACCAACTTACCTGTAAGTGAAGTTCGATCGCAATTATATGAAAGGCATCGTTCGAAGAGATTGCAACCCACCCAAGGACAAAGTACAGCAAAAAGTGGAAGACCCAAACCCAGGTAAAAGAAGACAATTTTAAAGACTAAGACTCTAAAATATGAAGAAAATCGGCAGGAATCTCCACGTAGAAGCGTCTCCCGTTTCAAATGTTTTTTTCTTCTGAACGATGTGACACCTAGGGACAGGGAGGAGCAACTACAGATGTAATCTCTTCGAACGAGGCCTTTCATATAATTGCGATCGAACTTCTCTTACAGGTAAGTTCGTTTGATCGTTCAATTTACATCACAAGGAGGATGGCTTATTTTCTCCAAATCGTTCATGTTCCTTCATGTTCGTTATGGTTTGCAAAAAGCACTTTGTGTCGAACTATCTGTTCCAACACCAAATGTTTTTCCATCAATCATTGTCAATTTATAAACATATTTAATATAAACTTCCTGGCCACCAACTGTTGTTTTTAATACCACTAAATTTGATATCTGATCTTCAACATTTTTTGTTTTATATATAAATATATAAACGGTATATATAAACCCCCGAAATCTAAGCCTCGAAGGCAGTAGCAAGCAAGAAGTCACGACGTTACTCTGTTTCGCATACGATCGAGAATCGTCTGTTCCAGCAAGATCAGGCACAAGTTCCCTTTTGAACCAATATTAAACCATATAAGATTCGCGAGTCGGTCTAAATTCTATTAAGGCAAATCTCTACCCTCGTCTCTCGAATCAAACCCCCGCATTGCCAGTGCGTCAAAACCGAGCATCACTTAAGTAATATAATTTAACTTTTCAACACTCAATTCCCGCAACATTAACAACTGTACAAAACACTATTCAATAATATATTGTTCATTGCCCGTGGTAAATTTGAGAGTCGTTAATTAAACTCAACCATCGATCTTATAATCCAATTTTTTTTTGTTTTATATATATATATACATATATTTGCAATCTGTTATATTAATAACAATAAGCAAATCGTATTTAGTGTTACGTAGTATACAAAATTAGATAATATGTCCAATGACATACATCTCTTGTGATTATATTATTAGTGATTTGTTAGAGTTATAAATCTGTTTTTTAAGTCTGATGGTTTGAAACATTTGAGTCTACGTTTGTCTGATGATTCTTCGAGCAATCTCTTGGCAAGTTTTTTAAGATGGTAGTGTAGCTCTACCGAATAATTTATTGCACGCTTTGTGGCTTCCTGCTTAACAAATGAAATTGAGAGTTCTTTCCATATTGTATCATTAGTTACAAATCATGACGCATTTGTAATTATGCGTAGAGTTTTTGATTGAAATCGTTCCTGAATTTCAATGTTGGAGGTGAATGCTGAGCCCCAAAGCTCTATGCCATATATCCATATCGGTTTTAGCATGCATTTGTAGATGGTTGCTTTCAAGTTTAACGATATTTTTTATTTGGGTTCTAAGAGTCAATACAGTTTGTGTTGCTTCATTCCGAGCTGTTTTCTTTTTTGCCATATGTGCTTTTACCAGTTCAATCTACGATCTAACAATAAGTGCATTCCAAGATATTTAACGGAATCTGTTGCCGGTATCGTTTTTGAATTTAGCGACACTGGTGGACATGTGCCTTTCCTAATTGTAAGTGTAAGGGTTATATGAGCTAAGTTTTCTGGATTTGCTCTGATTCTCCATTTTTCTAACCATTCTTGGATATCGTTTAAGCTGTTTTATAACTGGTCGGAAGTTTTCTGTGGATCCTTATTTACAGCTACTATTGCCGTATCATCAACAAATGTGGCAAACAAATTGTCATGGGTTACCAGCATGTTTGCAGTATATAGTATATACAGTAGAGGACCAAGTATGCTCCCTTGTGGCACGCCAGACATTATGTGCCTTATTTCTGTGTGTTCTTCATTGTATCACACTGTAAAGTGTCTGTTTTCTTAAATAGGATTTCAATAGTTTGTAATAGTTAGGTGCAAGTAATTTTTTAATCTTGTATAGCAGTCCTTGATGCTGTGACGCCCGTCACCATGTCATCCCAACGGCCAAATTCTTTCACACGACACATCATCTCAACGGTCACTTTTGTACACGGTCCACCAATCCCTACCACCCACAAAACCTAACATATAAAAACCATATATGAACCGAATAAAGACAGTTCCTAGTTCCGCACAGCAAACGCTTGTGTTCCGTTATTCCACCCTACAGCGACAATTACATTACGGATAATGTCGTTCAACGGCTAAGTTCTCGCCGCGGTAGCCATACTAACAATTATAATTAACGCAGATTAATCATATAATCGCGAGTTGGTTCGTGCACCACTTGACCGTACGATCCAAGGATCTTACGTCGTGAACCGAATCACCTAATAATTATACTTAAACGCGCATTACTCTTATAATCGCGAGTTGGTGCATCACTTAACCGTAAGACTCAAGGATCTCACGTTGCAAGCCGAATTATCTACGAACGTGTGACTCCAGACCGACACATTTTTGGCGATCCTGCCAGGATCCACAAGGTTTAGCGACGAGGAAAATTCAGAAAGGACAACCTACGGGCCCTAACCGAAGGACTGCGAGAGCTGCACCTCGACCAACACCACGGATCAAAAGAACCTCGGTAAGGAAATTTTCGGGACTACCGGAATTTTATCCCTATTACCTTGACCAGCTACGAGAAAAAAAAATAATAATTAACATGAGCCGATCGCGAGCCAGATCACCTTCGCCTATCGATCTCAGCTCTAAATTGGATCAAATTCTAATGCAACTGAGTCTCCAAGATTCCAAGATAGAACAGATAACTTCCAGCATCGGAAAACTGAACGACGAAAACAATAAGAGAGTAGACGATATTAAATCCCTGGCACACGAAATAAACATACGATACTACACCAAAGATGACGCAAGTGTAAAGAATGACACTATCGGACGGAACACCCGCCCCGTCCACGACGATGAGGAAGACCATGAAACTGAAATCGACGCTGCCTCCCCCACTGCTACGATCAAATCCGGCCACATCTCGAAACAATGCTCAGCCTCTCACCCAGCAACAACAAGCAACCGGATGCAAGGCAAGTGATGCAGTACGTATAGTCGAAACCTTACGTGGAAGAGACGACTGCGGAGTGGAAGAATTCATAAAAACTGTAAAAATTGCACGAAATAATTGTAAAGAACCCGAATTGGTCTTGCGCATGATAATAACCAAAAATATTACGGAGAACGCAAAAAGAAGTATTAGATACACCGAAATCAGAAATTTTGAAAACCTTTTTGCAGCTTTACGAGGAAACATATCTATACCTGTCACTGTTAGCGGGTGTAGAAATAGATTACACGCCATAAACCAAGGCATCAACGAAAACGTACAATCATATAGCTCACGTTTCAAACAACAGCTTTGCGAACTACATTACGCAATCCAAGCAAACCACCGCTCCCCCACGGCACGAAGAATAGCGCTACAAGAAGAAGACGAGAGGCCGTGCGTGTATACACTCCCAACCTACGCAAAGAGATTGGACAATTGGTCATCCCATCCGATCCCAAAACTGAAGTACAAGAAAAAGCAATCGACAGGGAAATATGGGTGAGAGACGCATCAAGAACCTACAAGGGAGACTCCGTACCACCCAAATCAAATCTAGCAAGACCAATTCACAAACCCACACTCGAAAACACTTTCCGAAATCTTGAAAGGCAACCGCTCGCAACTAGAATTAGTATTAAGTGTGAACATTGCAACAAAATTGGACACTAAAAATCAGTGCTATTTGCTGAACAAAAATCCAAATTTTCCGATCCGACAATTCGGAAAACTACCACCCAGGGTCAACCAAACGATGGAAATAACAAGAGAACCGGAACCGACGGAAAAGCAGCTCGACTCCAATACACCCCTGGAGAACTACAACACGTCCAATGCAGACTACGAGGGATGCGAACCGCAGGAAGACTACTCTTGGACACAGGAGCAGGAGTCAACCTAATTAAGGAAAAATTTACCAGTAATATCTCTAACATCCCGAAACGGAAAATTATTATGGGAAACGACATACACGCGACTAACAAAATAACCACTCTCATCTCTTTCAATATCCCTCATGAATTCGTAGTTGTACCCAACAATTTCCCACTTATTGAAGACGGCATAATTGGTTTACCATTTGTAAGGAAATAGCAATACGAAATTAATAATGACGTACTTAGCCTTAACGATTTTGCTGTTAAATTACAGTTCACTCCCGATAAGAAACCACTAGCACCAAATACATACACAACGAGGCTTTGCAAAATCAACAATGACATCACTAAAGTTTGCTTCTTTAACACTGGTAATAAGAACTTTCTACTGATCCAATTATTGAAATCAATCCTCAACCTAGAATCACAGAACTACTATCGACTCTTAGAACCTCTCACATAGAACCAACCCACAAAGAATCTATAGAAAAGATAATTGCTTCCTATCATGACATTTTTACGCTAAACACAGACAATT
Source organism: Eucera pruinosa (assembly GCA_028830335.1). Classification (NCBI taxonomy): domain Eukaryota; kingdom Metazoa; phylum Arthropoda; class Insecta; order Hymenoptera; family Apidae; genus Eucera; species Eucera pruinosa. The sequence continues at coordinate 738,962 of JAMYCR010000008.1, read as the reverse complement.
TACCATGCACCTCCTTGACTAAACATACCATAACTCTCAAAACGGACAAACCGATAAACATAAAATCTTACAAACCACCAAATTGCCACAAAACCGAGATCCATGATCAAATACTAGATATGCTAGATAAGGGAACCATTGAAGAATCAGACTCCCCATAGAATACACCTGTATGGGTAGTCCCCAAAAAATCATATGCCTCGGGTAAAAAGAAATGAAGGATAGTTATAGATTTTAGGAAATTAAACGAGCACACGGATCAAGACGTCTATCCTCTACCAAATACCGACGAAATCCTACAACACCTAGGAAACGCTAAATTTTTTTCAGCCCTCGATCTATCCTCAGGCTTCCACCAAATACCCATGAGATCCTCAGACAAAAAATACACCACTTTCTCGACCCCTGACGGACATTTTCAATACAATAGAATGCCATTCGGACTCAAAAACGCCCCTGCAACCTTCCTAAGAATGATGGGCAACGCGCTACGCGGACTTATTGATAAATATTGTTTCGTATACCTCGACGATATTATAATTTTCGGATCCACCATACAAGAACACAACAGCAACTTAGCAATTATATTTCAAAGACTTAAAGAAACCGGATTAAAGCTCCAAATTGACAAATGCGAATTTCTAAAACCTGAAATCGAATATTTAGGACATTTAGTGACACCAGACGGAATAAAACCAAACTCTAAAAAAATAGAGGCGATCAAATCTTTCAAAATTCCTAAAACAAGTACAAACATAAAATCTTTCAAAATTCCTAAAACAAGTACAAACATAAAATCTTTTCTTGGACTAGCCGGATACTATCGTAAATTCATAAGAAACTTTTCCAAAATAGCAAAACCATTGACCGACCTAATACAGAAAGACGTACCATTTAACTGGACCGACAAACAACAAAAAAGTTTTGATACACTAAGAAACAGACTTTGCGATGCACCAATATTGAAGTGTCCAGATTTTAACGAAACTTTTACTCTCACGACAGACGCTTCTAACGACGGAATAGGAGCAGTATTATCGCAAAATAACCATCCTTGCAATTTTATCTCCAGAACGTTAAACAATACCGAACGAAATTACACGACTACTGAAAAGGAACTTTTAGCGATAGTATGGTCAATTAAGCGACTACGACAATTTTAACTTGGACAAAAATTTATCATTCAAACCGACCATCAAGCTCTTAAATGGTTACATAACGGCAAAGACCCTTCCTCACGACTCATGCGATGGAGACTACGATTAGAAGAATATGACTACACCATAGAATACAAAAAGGGGAAGGACAATGTAATTGCAGACGCGCTTTCACGATTCCATCCGACAAGACCCAAACCCACCATTATCGAAGACAGACCTCTTTCTGAACACAAAAAATTCCAACCCTTGCGAATATCATCCGACTCCCCAAACACTATAGAAAACCTGCTTCCCGACGAATTAGCAAATATAGACAACGACAACAGCACTAGATCGGACTACGCATTATTAGAACAATACAACCATTGGAAAAGCTCTCCTGGCGCCACTCCCATCCTACATGACGCGAATAGACCTTTTCGGACACAACTCAGTAAACCTATGTTAGGACCATACGATGAATTTAATTGGCTAAACACCTTAAACCACCTGATGGAAATTGACGAAAACGAATGATTTACCATCGGAATAGCAGATAATTCCTTTTCCAATATGGAGATCGTAAATATACAATTAATGCCCAGATTCCTAACGAAATTTTGGCCGAACAAAAAATTAGGATTTAGTATGAAACCACCTAGAGAATATACCAAAGATGAAATAGATTCAATAATCAAAGAAAATCATAATGCATATTCAACGCAACATTTCGGAGAAAATAAGACTATAACAAGAATAAAAGAGAATCATTTTTGGAAGGGAATGAACAAAGACATTTGCGAATTCATTAAAACTTGCAACACCTGTCAATGCACGAAATTAACGCGAATCCGACCACGGGAAGATGCTATAATACCTACACACCTTTAAAACCAAATGACAAGATTGCCATGGACATACTAGGCCCATTCCAGTCCACACAGAACGGTAATCAATTCATATTCTCCATACAGGACGTACTTACCAAATACCTAATACTCGTACCCCTACCTGACCAAAGAGACCCATCCATCATCGACAAACTCCTGCAACACTACATCTACATACTCTCCTCCCCGAAGCACATTTTAAAACGATCAAGGATCGAACTTTATATGCAAGCTAACCGAATCCTTCGAAAAGGCCTTCCAAATGAAACACATCAAAACCGCCAGTTTCCATCCCCAAAGTAATGGATCACTAGAGAGGACTCACGGAACGATTAAAGACTTACTACGAACATGTATGACATGTATGGGATACAACACCGCGGTAAATGAAACCACCGGTTACACACCTTTCGAATTAACATTCGGACATAAAGCAAATATGCCCTCTACAATAGCTACAACCCCTTCACTAACCAAAAACGAACTATTTAGATTATGGAAAAATAGACACTCACAGTATCTTAAAATGGCACGCGAAACGATAGAAAAAAATAAGAAACGCTACAAACAGGACCAAGACAGGAAAATTAGAATCCAATCTTTAATAAACATAGGAGATAAAGTACTCTTACATAACGACCACAAATCCAACAAACTAGATTTAGAATGGTTAGGACCAGCCGAAGTTATTAAAAGCAACCCACCTAATTACGTTATAAAGTTTGAAGATAATCGAGAATTCACGGTCCACGGTAACAGACTTAAACTGTATCATTCCAGATCCTAGCGCAACTCTACGCATGCAAAGGAATACAAGTAGAACCCCTCAATAATACTAACTTAGTAATAGAAAAAATAGGCGAATGCTACGTATATCACAAAAGTATAAAGATAATAATAATCACTAATCCCACATATATATTCCAGCACGCCAAAACCATAGAAAGAATGGCTGAAACCACATAAGATCGATGCAACAAAATTAATTGCAGTACAAAACGGGAGATAGGAATACTAAATGATAAAATCAAGCAAATGACAGATTTACATGTACACCTCAAAATTTTACTACACCTCAGAAATAAGCGGGGACTCCTTAACTTCATAGGATCCGCGTCCAAATCACTGTTTGGCACCTTAGACGAGAACGATTTAACCCTTATTAATGAGAATATGGATCAGTTATTCGAATCGAACAATCAATTAGCTAACATAATACATAACCAAACCTCTAAGAACTTGCTGAATAGCGATTCATTTGCAAGATACGAAGGAAAACTGTCGCGAAACGAAAGGAAGTTACTAGAAGTCAATAATGATGCAATAATCCTAAACCACCTTCTAATGTTAGAATCCGTAATATCAGAAACTATCGAACAACTCAGCGACATTAGTCTATCTATAACTTTGGGAAACAAGGGATCATAGACCCAAAATTTATACATATTGAACAATTTCTGGAAGCTTACAATGCAATCATTAAACAAAACTTCATAGTCAGTCACATAGAAGGAACAATAGAAAACTTTCCACACATTATAGACATCTGCAAACTAACACTAGCACTAGTAAACGGAAACTTAATCTATCACCTAACTATACCCATCTTAGAAGAAAAGGAACGGGCAATCAAGAAATACTATGTAATAGCCCACAAAACAGGCAAAACATTCATAGCTCCAATACTCGATCACAACCTCGCACTACAACAAGACACTCAACACATAGCCATAGACGAACTATACATTCAAACCTTTTGTAAAAATACACCCATGGGACGAATTTGTGAAAGGACCCAGCTGACCCGAAATGACTACAATCAAAATTGCCAAAATCTGATAGTTCAAAATTCACTAGTTAATACGAACAAATGTCTCACTGTTGTATTTACCATCAACGAATTAACCTTTATACCTTTACACTCCCCTAATAGATACATCGTGATACCCGAAAAACCAACGCTCATACACACGCTCTATAAAACCAACACAGATATAAAAATTGATAAACCGATTATATTAACTAGTAACGAAGATTGCGCACTAGTATACAACAACAATGTAATGAAAATTGGAGGAAACTTAGAACCTTTAGAAATAACTCAAAACAAATATAAATTCCAATTTAACTATACTGATGAAGAACTTCAAATGATACATCCTAGAATTAATGATATACCGCATGTTTCTCCACATTTCAACAACTACAAAGTAATGCTAAATAACATGGACACAGCACTAGAAAATATAAAAAGCCAACACCGCATATAAAACATACAAACAATAGCATATAGTTTCTTACAAATAGCAGGATATTGTTCCCTAGGATTGTTAACCATCTACGTTTTCAACAATCTCGGAATTCTCTCCCTACCAGCCAAATGTATACCTTCGAAATTTTGTGTCAAAATATGTTGTAACCAAAACATTGTACACCACGAATTTTCCCATTTATTAATTCAATGCTGGGTGTTTTTTTATTGCTTATTTTTTAATAATTCTTTTTACCTCAGATTACTTGATTGGTTCGTAGATTGGTGTATCTTGGTTCTTTATGTCCAGGTAATGACAAATTTCCTCATTCTCTTCGTCTAAGGCTTCCAAAGAGTGTGGTTGAAAAACTGATGTTAGGTAGTTTGCAAAGGTTTCAGCTATTTCTTTATCAGTACGGGCTCATTTGTCGTTGACCATTTTTATTAGTGGTTCATGGATTATCGGTGATTTTATTCTTCTAGTCGCCCTCCATAGAGAGTAGTCAGTAGCCTTCGTTGCAATTAATTTTTCTATATAGCTTTTAATTGTCTGTTCCTTTTCTCTTGTGATTAAGGATTTCAGCTTCCTTGTAGCTCTGTTTAATTCTTTTTATCCTCTGAGTTCCTGAACTGTTGCCATTGTTTTCCCATTTTTCTTTTTTCAATATTTGAATGTTGATCATATCAGTACATTCAAGCGTTTTAGTAATGATTGGTGTAGGAGTTGCTGCCCATGCTGCCTGTTGAATGTTGACCGTAAATTTTTCAATAGCTAACTCTAATTCCTTTGGCGTTTTAGCGACACATTACACTTAACTGCTTCATCGAGTCTTGCTTTAAATACAGACCAATTAGTTCTCCTAGAATGTAGCACAGGATGTTCTTGTTTCTCTATTATACTTGAGTCTACTGTAACTATTATCGATGAGTGATCGGAGGAAAAATCAAGGCTCAATTTGACATGCAAGTACTCTTTGCTTATTCCTTTTGTGGCGTACATTGTGCGTACACTGTATGTACATCGTGCGCACATTATGCGTACATTGTGCACCACAATAGAAAAATCTGGCCGCTCGGGTCCCGAGCGCGAGCAAGCGGCGGGATAAGGTCCCAGGCCAGACGCGGCGATGAATATTGTTCTGTTTTCCCCAGTCTGATTTTTGCCTAAAAATGTATCACCAGAGGGCTAAGCCTTCGGGTGGTTACGAGGGGCATTCTTGACCTGGCTATCTGAGTGCGAACAACGCCGAAGAAATTTATCGCCGATTCACGAGACACGAATACTGAGTGTTTTGTTAAAAATAAATTAAATTATTGTTGTACAGTGTATAAATTGTATATTTTACCCACTTCCCCACACTTTAATGACGCAAAAATCAATTAGCTCAGGGTTTTTATTTGCGTCTGTGGGCCAGTATGTAGGTTTTCCTGTGGATAGTGGATACGCATTATTCTGTTGCTCTGAAAGATAAAGTTGGTGACCCTTTTGTGTGGGTGTTGGCAAACGAGATCCCCATCAAATGGAGGTGCTTGGCATTATAGTCCCCACCTGCAATGAACCGAGTGCCTAGTATTTGAAAAAACTCAGTGTATTGCTCTTTGGTAATTTTGTGTTTTGGTGGGCTGTATACCGCGGCAATTGTCAGATTTCCATGCCAATCTTCTACTACTATATTAGTGGCTTGAATATGGTGCTGATAATCTAAATTAAAGTAACGATCCCACACAATACAGCTTTACCACTCGAGCTGTATCGACATATTAAATAATAACTAGTTACGAGGCCTTAACTAACAATCCTTTCGACTCGCCGATTTCGCATCAGGTTCGTTTGAAACACTCTATATCCAAATTAAAACTCATTCCAATCTTAGTGGCTCCCTGATTTCACATAACGTTCGCCCGCATCCTACAGCTCCCCGATTTCGCATCGGGTTCGTTTGTAAATTTACCAACCTCCCAGCAGCTCGTTAGTTTCGCATCGAGTTTATCTGTGACGTTGTACAAACTTCCTAGGCGCTCCCCGATTTCGCATCGAGTTCACCTGCGCCGTCATTCCTTAGTGGCTCCCCGATTTCGCATCGGGTTCGTCCACGACGTTTCAACCTCCTGCGGCTTTCCGATTTCGTATCGGGTTCGTTAGCGCTTAACCCTTTCGGTACGGAAGAGCTGGCCGCGGTTATACATTCGCTGTACGGGCAAGTTTTCCGCGAGAGTGGTTGCACTGTACGGCAGTGAAAGCCGCGAAAACATGTTGTAACGACTCAGTCGGGCCGCGACTCCCTCCACCGAACGCGCGCGAATTAGCGCGCCGGCCGCGAGATGCCGAACCACGGCTCGCCTTTCTCGCTGTTGACTGTTACTAATCACATAACGGAATAATTAGAGCAGCCGGCGATTTTACACACAGAATGCGTACTATAGTGGATGATTATACCCACAGAGCTTTCCGTGAATACCGACTTTAGGCGGCGGTCGTACCCAGAGAATGTTTCGTGGATGCCAACTTTAGGCGACAGTCGTACTCAGAGAACGTTTCGTGGATGCCGACCATAGGCGGCGTTAGTACCGAAAGGGTTAAACCACCCTTCTAGAGGCTCCCCGATTTCGTATCGGGTTCGTCCTCGCCGTCAATAATCCCAGCGACTCCCTGGTTTCGCGTCAGGTTCGTTTACGCTTCAAACTAACAAATTCGTACAGTATTCCTAAAACAAAACTCCGCCGGCCTCTCGCGTTGCTCACCACTCAGGCTCGTAACAGTTTCATCAAATATTAAGCTATTATTTTCTTTTAGAAGCATAATTTTTATTGGACGGCGAAATCTTGTAGAACAAGGTTTAGGATTATAACAAATAATTTCACTAGTAATATTAATTTTTAGAACTAAAGGGACCATGCAGATTGCGAATAAATGTTTGTCTGTTCTTTCAACTTCAAGAAATCTTTGTGTATACATTGCGAGGCCTGAACTGCTGTCACATTCCCATTTTAGAATAAACGCTCATCCTTCAAATAAGTGTTCTGAATAATCTGTCAGAAAATCTTCTAAGACTTTTAATAATCTTTTAATAGTATGATCAGAAATACTTTGAATATCTATCTCTGCCGAAACATCGCTGACGGTGAGGGATAGTATTCTTTTTTAGCCCCGAGGAGCTTACGTTAGCGTATGAAGGACATATATCTGCATGATGATCCTAGCGCCTAATCGCATTAAATAATACGGATGTTTTGAAAAATTATCGTCAACGTAAAATGGTAGAGCTTTTTCTGGTATTTATTCAATTATACTTATTGCTGTTATCATTTTGTTTAATGCATTTTTTACTTCTTTTGAAGAACATTCGGTAACTTGCTTTACCGCTTTTGCAACATTTTGCTGTCCCGAAAAATTCAATGAAGTACAAGCAGCATAACTCAATTCATCTGATGTAAAATTATGTAATAACGATTCAACTTTTTTTCTTTTGGAACGTTTTGGTAAACTTTAAATCCATTCTTTACAGAATCGGGCCTTGTGATAGAATTGCTTGTGCTTGAAAAATTGGAAGGTAATTCTAAATGAATTTCAATATTGTTATCTAGCCAATTTTTTTCCTTCTCTAAGAAGTTTCAGTTGGATCGATCACTACGTCTCCATTTCTCGATAACCTTTTAGCAGAACCTTTGCACATAAGTTTTAATAATAATTCAATTATCGTCAATACTAGTTAAATTGTTATATAAGTTTTCAAATTTATATGAACAGATGACTGTGCATTTATCTTCTTCTGAAATGTTATCGTGCCAAACTTTAAAAATATCACGTCGATTAATACTGACGGACTCTAAACAAACATAAATATTTTTATAAACCCTCAATAGGACGCATCTAGAAGTCATTGTATTTTAAAATAATAGAGAATAAACTACAAATTGAAGCAAAAGCAAAGCCGGGCACGTGCGGGCTTCAATAGTTGTTAACCTTAAAACATTGTTTCTAGAAAACATTTTAACTAGACTTCTTTCAATGTAGTAAGTGCAAAAAACAGAAAAGTACCTTTATTGTAATAAATATATTATAATAAAAAATGTAACTACTAATCCGATAATTATAAACAATACTTAGAAAGTCGTCTTCTCGTGTGAGATTTCTCAACTCTGTTCATTTCTTTTAAAGTCAACTTTACGTCAAACCGTTGGTAGCAATATTGTTAACTAATACTTCCATATCGATATCAATACATCTTTTTAATTTTTGGGAGAGTTACTTTCATAGATTTTAAATTGCTAAATCGTGATATTAGACCACAGTGCGGCGCACCGTCCGCTCTACACATCGCTGTGTTGGGATCCGCCTTGCGAGGGTTAAATAGTTTGGATAAAGGTGATTTTGCTATATAATTAAATAGTCATTGCAAATGTAAATTTATACATTCAAAAAGGTTCTTTGGAATTTTGTCAATCACGTAATTCTATACGTAAGTAAATTAATGTATTATAAGATTTTTTTTAAAATACACATTTTTTATCGATACAAAGCAATTTGATAATTGCAAAGTTTATTCAATTTTAGCGACCTTATTTAAATTTCCAATTGGTGTCTCAAATTATCAGTCTCAAATTTCAAACTTTTTAAAGAAACATTATCATATTTTAAAGATAGTATATGTTATGTACCGCACACCGTGATTCTGAACGAATCTCTCGGGTTGTAAGGCCGATTACGCGACGTGACGATGTTGGGGTACGTTGCACTGCAAATTAATGGTGTACAACTAGTTGATATTAAAGCTGATGTATTTACAGTATTTACAATATCTTTATACTATAAATGAAGATTTGTACAGGTAGTGTGACCGATGAACGTTTCGATTGATCGGTATTGGAATGTATAGTTCGAAGTGTTCCACTCCGCAGTTTCGATGGCCAGCTAGTTGGGTCGAATCGATCCTTTGGAAGTTGCTTGAAGGTTGGTAGAATTTGCACTATATACTGATTGTATATGGAATCGTATATGGAATCTTGTATGGAATCTTGTATGGAATCTGTTTGAAATGCGCGTGACTCTAATATTTATACTGTTCGGAAACCCAAGGTGGAAGGTGATTGGTTGAAGGAAATTGGAAATGGAAATTTTGAGAGATTTCATGATTGGCTGGTCAAAAATTGGAACCAGCCCCCCACGAGTGTAGGAGTGGGAAAGCGCGATGATGCGTAGGTAGAAGGGGTGCGCGGAGAAGGGGATGCGAGGGCCCGATGTTGGGCAGGTAAGCTGGAATTGAGGTGCACGATGCCTCATTGTCCAGAAAGGCAAGGAAATGACTTTACAGCTGTATGTCGACAAACACGGAACAAGACCTTAATGAGGTGCTTACAGTTCGCGTCGTCGACAGCGTGTATTGTCCTTATATTTGAAAGGAAGTGATATTCGAGCTTATAGCAATAAGCTAATACGATTATCGAGGATGGGATAATCCTGTTAGTTTCCGAACATAAATATATCTATTGAATTTAAAAATCCGTCTTAAGGACGGAACAGTATAAGTATCACATAGAACAAATTGAGGAAAGCTAATTAAAAAATTATTTGCTTTATTACGCTGCAATTATCCAATTATCAATTACTCCTTTATTGAACATAGTCCAGTAATAGCAGTCTAGTGGTCTCATTCCATCACTTCTATATTATAGTACATACAAACTTGAACATGGCTAGTTCCTCGTTTTTACCCAATCCATTACGATGGTTCCCCTAGTCCATTATCAATCAAAACTACTTATCTAGTGGTTCTCTGCGAAAGCTTAAAGTTTAAGCCGAGCTTAAAGGTGACCTCACGATAAGTAGTTTAATCGCAACTAGAGTTTAAAAGCTCACTCTTTGGCTTTACACGACAGTTGCGATATTATGGAAATTGAACGTGATACATCTTGAAATACATACATACTATGTTTCAAATCGAAGGCAAAATGAAAGAAAGTTTTTAAATACGTATTTCATAAATAGTTAAAATTTCGAAACTTACTGCTACACTTGCAAAATATGAAATTTAACATAATTTCATCAATTTAATATTTTTCACAAAATTATTAAAAACGTACAAGATTTTATAGATCAATATTAGTAGTTGGTGGGTGTTGAACCATTAACATAATCCTAACAATAGCTTCCCTGACCATCGACTTCACACTTCACAAGTCTCCTAAGCCCATCACAGAGCATTTGGTAGCAATACCTACATATAAAGCTAACAGATACAGCTGTAATTAAAAAATATTCAGGAATGAAGGATATAAACTTCCTGACCTTCGAGAAAGCATAGCTTTCAGATTCATTGACTTTATGACTCCATTGTCTGCGCCATTCGCCTTCCTTCCATAACCTAACCACTACTACCATGTTTTTCCTTGATCTGAAATTTCCAAAAAGTCGAACAATTACTAAACTTCAGCAAGGCACATCGACAAACACAACCTTGTCAACTGACAAAGAAAACAGAACACCATCAAAAGAAACAGTCAGTCACACCACAATCCAAATACCCTTGGCAAAATGTTTTTGGTCAAAGGCGACAACTCGCCGCTAATTGAGAACACTACAATTTGTTAGGTGCGTAATGCTGTTCCATAAGTAAAAGAAACACATGGGAACATTAGACAAATTTAATATGAGACAGTAAGGGGGTCTCGAAATCTTAAAACCACGTGACAGAAGAATATGTTGGATGATAGGTATATTCTGTACCTCGACTGTGACATCGGCATCAATACCGCATTAGTTGCCTATTAGTGCATATTAATACACTGTGTAACATTCTTTAAGAGGAAATAAGTCACTTTTCAGTGATCAAGAATGGCTGTACGAAACGTTACAATCAGAGTTATGTATATTTTATTCGAATAAATTATTCAAATAAAATTATATTCCAATAACAGCCTGAATGAATTATTTGAATGAATTCTTTGAATAAATTTGTTGAATGACATGTTACTCGAACAATCTTCAAAGAGGAAGTATCAATGAAACATACATTTGAGACAAGAAAATAATCAAAGCTTCGCAAAACGTAACAAACGGCTCGTTGCCAACATGCGATTTTTTTTGTAAACCCTCCGCCATCCCTCGTCACGATCCTCGGCACTACCTGTTCGGGTATTACTACGAGGATCGTGCCCAGTACCTGCCTCCCGGGAGTGAGCACACCATTTGTGGACCACGCCTGGTGCCTCGTCGCGAAAATAAAATAAGAAAAGAAAATTTAATAAAAATAAAGTATACATAAAAAAAGATAACCGAAATATCAATAAATAAGAAAGTAAAAAAAAAACAAGTAATTAATATATAAATAGAAAATAAATAAATAAATATGTACATACATGAAAGAAATAGCAAGTAACTGTAGAAAAGTAAAATAATAGTGGTTTGGATTAAATTTGGTCATAGAATAATTTAACTAACAAAAAATAAATAAATAAATAAATAAAGGCGACAATGAGGTAGCCATCTATGACTCTGTAAACAAACGTTTATCAGATGTCTGCTTCACTCTTGCCTATCCGGCATCAGCTAATTGTCCACCTGGGCTCTGCTCTCCGCTTTTCTGCGGTTTTCGTCTTCAATTCTTGCACTTACAAGGTCCCGGATAAATTGAAGAATTTCCGGTCTTTTATCTGCATCTCTAACAGCTCTGATAAACCCCCCTATACTCAGGGGACCAACCCTGGCACTCACCTCATGTCTGCGCTGCTGAGAGGCGCGACAAGACAGGTACGCGTGTTCAGGAGTGTCCACACCAGTCCCACAAAACGGGCAGACCGAGGAGACAGCCCTACCAATCCTTTCTAGGTATTGCGCGAAACACCCATGGCCCGTCAAGAACTAGGTAACCTGATAGTCAAGTATCTTTGGGCTCCAGTTCACCCATTCAACAATGTTTGGTATTAATTTTCGCGTCCACTGACCGTGTTCTGCTCGTCCCCACTCGGCCTGCCATCTTCTGTAGGTTTCTGCCCTTTCCTCATTCTTAATGTCCTCACAAGACTTGCTTACATCCTTCCTCCTGGTCACAACAGTACCTCTTTTCCGGTCCTTCATTCGCAAGGGAACCTTTTGGATCACTTTAAGGTGTCTTGCCTGCGCGCCAAAAGTGGCCGCCTCGTGCCAGGCAGGCGTGGCGTACAGCAAAACCGATTCTATTACCGCATAATAGGCTTTCCTAACTGTAATAGAGCCTCCCTTCAAACTGGGCATGGGGCGCATAACGCGCCGTTTTTTCACATCTGTCTTTAATGTGCTCGGCGAAGACACGGTTTCCAGCAACCAGCAGGCCCTAATATTTTATGGACCTTTTGGCAACAACCTCCATATCATCGAAGCGGAACTGGACCGCCCTCGTCCACTTTCTCCCAGTGAGATGTAGGAGTTCTATCTTATGCTGCGCGAGACTTAAGCCAGCTTCCCTTATCCAATTTTGCACGTGGGCCACCGCTTCAGTCAGCTTCCAGAGAGCAATGTCCATGCGTGAAGCTGTGCCCACCAGAGCCACATCATCAGCGTAGCCCACCACGCAGACTCCCTGGGGCATTGGAAGCCTCAGGAGTCCGTCATACGCAATGTTCCATAATACTGGGCCCAGGACGGATCCCTCAGGCACTCCTGCAAATATGCCAAATGATTTACTATCCTCGTTTGTCTCGTACACTAGGACACGATTACTCAGATAGCCGGCAATTAGTCTCGCGAGCCTTCGGGGGAAATTCCTCTGTATAATACTTTTCATCACTACATCCCACCGGAGCGACCCGAAGGCGTTCCTCACATCTAAGGTGACCAGGAGGCAGTGTTTATTGCCCGCCTGCGCTCCATCCTACTTGTCCATAACACACTGCATTGCATCAGTGGTCGACCTACCACGTCTGAATCCATACTGGTTGCTAGCCAAACTTCCCTCGCCGAGCACTGTATTTATGTGTTCAACTATTGTGTACTCCAGCAGTTTGGCCCAGTTTCAAAGGATGCAGAGAGGACGGTAATCATCCTTTCTCTGGAATCCCCCTCCCTTAGGAATGAAAACTAACCGTCCTTTTTCCAGGAGGTAGGGAAGAAACCCGTCCCCAGGATTTGGTTGAACAGCTTTACTACTTGGTGGGGGCACTCCCCACGCACCAGTCTGGCACCTCGCGTATCAAAACCATCCAACCCAGTAGCTTTCTTAAGTTTCAATTTGCCTAGGGCTTTGTCTAGGTCTCCAAGATTGATCCTCAAAGGATCGTCATCCACTTCGCCGCAATCCGAATAAGCGGAGAGCAGAGTTTCCATAGCCTGTTGTTCCGGTTTACATTGAGTGATGAACAATTTGTTAATCATTAATTCGGCCTCCGCCATTTCCAATTTCGGGGTTTTTATGGCCTTAGCTCCTAGTTTTCTTATGGCCATTTGGTATGGTTTTCCCCACATGTCTGTTTCGACGTCCTCAACTAGCTTTCTCCAAGCCTCTTCTTTAGCTTCAATTATATTTTTATTTAAACGTTTTCGGGCCACCTTGTAGGATCTTGACAGTTCTTGAAGGGCTTGCTCAGGGAGGCCCTTTTCCTTGCCCTGGCAAGTGCCCTCTTGCACTTATGCGCCTCAGATCGCAGTTTCGCAATCTCCCCCATCCACCATGTATTGAGAGCCCTGCTGCCACTGCTCGGATCTTTTACAATGCATACCCTTGTGCATTCTTTCACTAGTGAATCAACTATGCCATCAATCTTAGCAGCAATGTTTGTTTCGTCCCTACCTGGCACATGGGTGCCACAGTTCGAGATAAGCCGATCGATGGCTGCCCCCCATCTGGCCGCCCCCTCCTTGAGGAGCGACTGAACCACTCTTCTTTTCCTGGCTGTTGGTCTATACCTCCGTCCGCCGGGGAGGCCGAGGGTATGGACGACGTAAAGGTGGTCAGAGCCAGACTCCTCATCCCACACCCTACTTCCCTCCAACATCTTCGCCACCTCTGCGTTACAAAGCAGTATATCGATTTTCGACCTGCCCGCCGGCCGGATACAGGTACTGTCCCCCTCATTGTTTAGAGGTATCAGTCCGAGCTGCCCATACCATTCCAAAATCATTTCACCTCTTGCGTTGGAGGCCTTGGATCCCCAGGCAGGGGATTTTGCGTTTAGGTCGCCCGCCACGGCCACATATCCCCTCCAGCCTGCAATCACCCTCTCAATTTCTTGTAGCTTTTCTCGGACCGATACCTCCGCAATGTTGGGGCAGAAGTAGCAACTGACCAACAGCCAGTCACCCACTGTAACCTGTACAAACCCCACCCCGGAAATTACTTTAGAATGTGGCTTATCAAATAATTTTCCCCATGCAGGGAGCCAAAGAGATGCCCCTATTCCCTCATTTGTGATCCAGTCGCTCCTATTGTAACGCGGTTCGCTGATAAAGACTACATCGACCTCGGCCTCCCTGGCTGTGACTTTTGGAAGGTCATGCGCCAGATAGGTCCGATTTAGATTGATCTGGAGTAGCTTAAGCATTGCGGCTTAGGTTCCCATTTCCCGGTGCCCCGCGAGAGGCGATGTATTCTTTGTAGACCCTGCAGGCCAGGGAACCAGCTGTGTGATCAAGTCTGGAAAATCCCTTTTTCCTGCAGAGCCGACAGGCTGGCGCCGCTTTACAATCTGCCAACTTGTATCCTTCCTCACAGCATTTTCGGCATATAAGGGCCCCCCTGATATTGCCTTTGCACTTCTCTGCAAGGTGCCCGAAACCGTGGCATCTATAACAACGATCTATTTTTGTTGCTATTCTAATCCTGCTCAGGACCCATCCTATTTGTACCTTTCCCGCTTTGATTATGACAGGAATAGTATGCGCAGGGCAGGCAACGACTCCTATTTGCATTCCTTGTGTCCCTTGTCTCAGAATTTTGCATTCTGGTGTAACCTTTGCCTTGCTGAGGCCTTTTATGGCTTCAGCCACCTCTTCCTTAGTTGCTATTGGGTCTATATCTAGAATTTCTATATCCACCATAGGCCTAAGCCTTCTGGTCTTTGTTTCTTGCCCCAGGAACTTGTTTAAGTTTTCTGGAACATCAGAGGCATCCACCTTAGGGTTAAACTCTAGCAAAACTTCTCCAGTGCGAGACCTTCTTATCTTTTTTAGGCCGTCAGGTTGGACTTTTAGACCTTCCTTTATGTTTCTTACCGATTCTTCATATGTCGCTCCTTTAATGGAGAGCGCAATTGCCTCGCCCCTTTTAGCAATAGTTATTTGCCTTAACCACCGGTTCGGGAGCTTTAGCCATTTTTGGTGTCTTTCTTTTTTCCTTTCCTGGTTACCATCGCCCAGGTTTCAACTTCTTCCTTCTCTGTGGTACTATCACCCCCCCCCCCTCCGCAGTAGTTGGCGAAGTTCTTCTTCTTCTTTTGTCTGCTGCAGCGCTCACGGGGGGGGGGGGGGGGAGATATTCTTCCGTTTGGAGCTCTGGGTTGCAGTATCAGTTCCCTGGCCGGTGGTTTTCCTTTTGGCAGAAGCAAAAGTGTCGGCACATATGTCGAATTTTCCTCTACAATCCATACCGGCTTTCTTAGCCAATGCTCGGAACAGGGTCTCGATACCGCTAAGAACTTCCTTTACTGAAAGTGTTAGAAGACTTTCCTCGCTAACGAGGCCGCCAGTGCCTCCACTCTGGTCTCCTCTCGCCTCAAATCTACGGGTGAGCATAGGCGTATCCTCCGTCTTGTTGGCCTCTTCAGGGCCAGATTTGGCCTTTGTGGGGTCTAACTTTGTGGAGTCATCCTATGACTTTTCCTCCTTGCAGTTGCAATAGTTAGGGACTCTGGGCAATATGGAAAGTAGAATAGTGAGGATAATATGAGAAGTTATACTGTATTCTTTTCCAAATAATGTTCATAAAAAATCAGGTTAAAAACTTTTAATATTTATTGAGAATCAAGCTAACAGATGTCAATATTTGTTTAGCAGATGTAACGATCGAAACTTTATGATATCCAGGTAGCGAATAATGGCGAGGATAAAATATTTAGACATTCTGGAAAAAATTCATAAAATATAACCATCGTTCCCACCACTATCTTTATCGGTCACTCCCACTACAACTTATACCTTTTTCTACCGTTTCTTTGATTTCTCAAGTAATCAGAGCATTCCGGGAAAATTGTCAATTGTGAGCAGAAAAAATCATGAATTCGTCAAATAGGTTGAAGCAAACAATTAACTATATAGCATCCTCAGTCCTAGCTACAATCATAAACCTAATGATTGAGTATAGTTTACTCATTCTTAAACTTTAATTTACACAATGTTAAATCGTGAAGTGTGGATAGTGGTCGACAATAGAGTACGAACAGGCATACACGCAACATATAGTATATTTTTCTTGTTGTACCTACAGAACATAGCAAGACAAATTAATGAGCTTCATAACTAAAAGTGTGCAAAAATCCGAAACCGTTCGGTCAGGTGAAGACGAGAAATTTTTTCGGGATCGGGACGGGCTTCCAAAAGCTTCGAGATTCTCGAAAAAATCGAGATTCGCGAAAGAATTAAGTCTCTCGAAAAAATCGAGATTTCCGATGAATTTGATATTCTCGAGTGTGTTTTTCTGAAAATTCGATTACGTATTCATGACTCGCTTTACTGAAATCATCCTGGATTTCGAATTTTCGATTTTTCACGTAAAAGCTACATTATTGTAATGATTGTAACTACCGAACACACGTGTAGAGTCTGCCATTGAGTTTTAACTAATTGTTCAAGCGACTCCTTAAATAGCAATCGGATTGCCAATATTCTCGGAAATGTAAACACTCTCGGGAATTCCAGACATTTTTAAGAATCTTGATTTTGCCGAGAATCTCGAATATTTTTGAGAATCTCAAAAGTTCATTAATCAATCCGTGCGAACGTGTTTACTTTTCGCTGTGTCAAAGTGTTTATATAGATACCTGTATATAGTATCTAAGCAGTTAATCTTCAACGGTTTTATGTGAAATACGTCAAATTGCACTAATTAATTGATTTTATCTACTTTTTATTCGTCAGTCATTGAGAAGTGCAATTTATTACTAAGTGTTCGTCACCGTCTGTGCTGATGGACCTCTGGTTTTTCTTAACGGGCGTCTAACTGTGCTGTTGTGGACCTTTTTAATTTAATCTCAAGGAGTGCATATTAATTACACATTTATTATGATGGCTCCATCAAAGATTCAGAAGTGCAGAGGTTGTTCTACCCACGTCGCAAATCCAGTTACATGTGTGGTGCGCGGTATTATATCGCATACGTGTTCAAGCTGTTTGAATCGCTGTTCACACCCATGGAGAATCGGTAGTTTTATCAGCTGCGAAGAAACTCATTCTTCTGTTGCGACATCATCCCCTTCCCTAGGTGGTGATGATACCTTGCTGAGCAAAATCAATGCATTGCTGGGAACTAAATTTAATAAGATCGAGAATGAGCTACAGATTTTTCAATCATATCTGGCACTTTTAAATTATGCTCTCAACTCTCTAAAAAATAAGATCAATGTTCTTGAATCCAAGGTAGCAAATTTTTAAATCAATAACACGACGAAAGTGTTAGAAGAAATTGCTGACAGGGAAAGACGTTCAAGGAACCTTATTCTGTTTAATGTCAACGAAGGTGATCCATCGGCCGACTTAGCGGTTGTCAAAGGCATTCTAACGACAATACAAACTGATTCCTGTGATACTGGCATCTCTATACGTCGGCTAGGTAGAAACCGTGACTCAGGCATTGACTAAGAACAAGATAGACCACTCATCCAATGCTTTTGTTTGTCAATGACACGGTTTTGGGGCTCATAAGCCCCATTACCATTTCCGTGTCACTTACGACGTTATCGATTCAACATCAGAAAAAACAACAGAGCCATTGCAACGGCGAAAAGGACAATTCAATTAAGCGATAGTCAGCAGCATTTAAATGTACAGAGTGGCGATACCCTATCCTGTATACTCGGCCGCCGTATACATGGACCTCAATAGTTCGGTCATATTGGAATTAACCGATTCACTGCAGTATGTACAAACTATTGCATTCATGCAAATCAGTTATTTGCCGAATCAAAGTTTTATCACCTTTCGAAATACCATTTATATTTTGTATGTGTGTACACGATAAAATTACTAAATCGGTTACTTTTTATTACTTTTTTTTATTACTTTTGTCACGTATCGGAATGGCACCTGTATCATGTATACCATAAAGTGCAATTATGCTCGGCAATAAGAAAATCATATAGGTATCCAAACAACATATTCGTTATGTATATGGGAAAGTTCGGACTAACCACATTTGTTGCGTCCTAGCACCGCAATTTTTCGTGGAATTTCACGGGGTTGTAAATCCCCTTTACGCGGATCGCGACGGTGGTTCAGACGCCGACTGTATCGAACCTTAATTGATCCCAGTCCAGTTAGGGTGAGTGAATGTATATAAACTTAACTACGAAGCTACTGGTATTCTAAGTGTTAATGTTTAAAGCCGACTGTGTTCTGTTTGAGGCGTAGTGGACGACTCGTGGATGACTGACGGATGACTTAATGTTTGAAGACGACTGACTGTCGCGACCGAAGGAGCCGATCTCGAAGTCTCTGAGTTTCTTATTTGCTCGCTGATTGGTTTCTTCGCATTTTCGACAGTTACCAATCAGCGAGCCTAATCGGAGTCCCGACACACTTCCTTGCGCCCTTAGCGCGCTCGCTTGGAGAGGGCTGTTGCGGTGCTTGTGGGGGTGACGACATTTGACAATGTTGTGGAAATTCCTCCAGATGGTTAACCGCTCGGTATCTTTACCGTTACAAACACATGTCGAACTACCCTTCAGAATTTCCCGGTTTATGGTACGGCCACGGTTATTGAGAGACGAATGAAGCGACCATCTAATACTCGTCGAGCCTGAGTTATAAACTGCCTTCTTTCGCCAGGACATAAACTAATTCTAAAACCATGCTAATTGTAAACTGAAATTCCTTAATCTCAAAAATAACCGTCTGTACACGTCCGCGTCATAAACCGTGTTGGCAACGGTCGTCAACAACATTAAAGAACGTAATTTAAAAGTAGTACGTAGTCATTACATTTATGTAAAGATAAAACTGCGAACCAGTTAGCATGGTAATCAATTTAGTGAGTATATATGTATACACATGAAAATTAAATATTCTGTGGACCACTGTTCTCGGTTAATGTTGTTGTGGTAAAATAACCGAGTGGGTCAAAAACCGTATTGTGTGAATGAGCTGTAAATAAACCATTACATAGCACAAAAATAAGCTGCCGAAGCTCAGCTCAAATGAATCAGAGCTAAAAATCGTATCCCACGCATAGTAACTATATTAAAGTGGTTTCAAACTTTTGATTCCTTATAAATGATATACAAACAAATAATTTTCGAGTTAAACTTTTGAGTTCTTTCAACACTGTTTACCATTAAATCAAGTACAAGTTATATGAATATATAATAATCCCTTAATATCGTTTTCGTAAAGCGAAGATAAATATTATGGGAATTGAAATTTTTGTATTCATGTTACAAACCTTTTTACCATTATTCGTTCATGTTGGATTAACGATTACTATTGATCACAAGCTACGTTTAGGACTCTGTGATCTAATAACAAATGTGAATGATCTAGCCTGCAACAATGTAACGTCGATTCTTCTTTACAAGTAGTATGCTGTGCTTTAAACTAGGCACTATGGCGATTTGTTAGGGTGAATGCTTTCATGCAGCTGAACAGGTTCGTATCGGAACTCCAAAGAGAGCTTGTCTTCAGCATGTAAGGTTCGTTTAATTCGTGTGTGTATAATTCGATATCTATATATACATATATCGTGCAGTTGTTACAATATTTTCTCGCCAAGAACTCAAGCGATCCCGCGGATAAATGCGTAGAGTTCAACCCTAATCTCTATTGGGGGGGGGGGGGGCTCCACGTTCGTCGCTATATACAAGCCGAAACATACGACAAATTTCTCGTGATGTAGCCTATACCAGAGAAGGCTGTGAGGAACACCTCGCTTGGAACCACGATTCACGATCAGTGAAGTAAGTTCGGCTCGCCTTTGATCAGAGTCGAGCGGTTTAAATCCCCATACAATGTATTGGTACGTAAATGCTAGATTAAAAATTTTTTTTTAATTTTTTTCTTAATAAATTTTCTTTTAACATATTCGCAAAACTTTTCTGGTTAAAATAAGACCAAATACGATATAGTACGGTTTACATTTACGTATTAAAATGTGAAAGTATTGTATTACTAGAGGAGATAAGAGAAGTAGGATATGGAAAAGAAGTAAATCGCTGGAATAGATGTATTGTATAGAGTAAAAGAAAGCTACAAGGAGTGAAGTGCGTAGTCCATGTATTGCACATATCAGCTGCCTTTGAAAAACTTCTATATTGTATACTTTAAGTAAGTACATCGTATCCAATGCCATTATGTTATTAAATTATGTACTTTGCTAGAAACAATCCAATTTCTGCAATTTGTCAGGAACTACAATACAGCGTAATTATTCCATAAATGTTAAATAAAAGTGGTCCGAATTATATCGTATTTGGTTTCATTTTAATAAAGTAAATTGCATTAATATGATAAATAAATTACCGTAAAGAAAGATAAAAAAATTACAAACTATTAAGTTTGCATTGCATTAGCGCGGCGATACATGGGCATTTAAACTTCGAATGCTTGGATTCTTATTCTCACTTTGTCTTTCGCTGGTTGTCCTCTCCGACGACAGAGATTAGAGAAGGTTTAAGTTTCGTGTCCTCAGCGGACTTTGGCCTGGCCGCAAACTCTTGGCGAGAAAACATTGTATGTATAGGGCACCCACATCATTCATGGATCATGTGTGATCCCTGCGGTGCGAACCAGCATTGAACAACACAATATACAATGTACAGTTGTCTCCCGAAATATGCAGGGGTTCGGAACATTGATGTATCGCGTAAATGAAGGCACGCGTAATTTTGAAGCCACCCTGACCACTTCTACCACAAATTTATATTAAATACATAGATACAGACTGGGTAAAAGTTTAGTTATTGGGACAAAGAGGAGGGAGCGGGTATGATATTAATCGAAATATATGCCGGAAGAATTACAATGGTAGTAACAGTGTTATTGTATTGGTTAGAAGATATTAACGAAAAAATATTAGTGCAACTACATTGCATGCTGTTTATATGTATATGTACACAATGTGTACACAGGTAGAGCCGACGCGTTAACCGCTTCGCTCGCCGGCGGATTTTGTTTGACTATTTTTCATCTCGTCGCGAAGCGGCACTCCGTTTGCGGCACGATGCGACTGAATTATTTGTGGCGTCCTTAATGCTATAGGCAGAATACAATGCAGTTGTACTAATAGTAGTAGTAGCAGTAGTAGTAGTAGTTTATTCAATTTTCAGCTTTCTCGGCTTAGAAAATGGACTTGGTTTACATTCTCGGTCTTAACCCACTCTCACCCCTCCATACTGTTCTCACTCATATCACACAACTGACTCCTCTCTCTCTCTTTTTTCTCTCCACCTCGGCTAACGAATTTACAATTCTCTTATCTGTTGCTCCCCACACTACATCTTCACATCTGAATTCGCATCTTTCTAGTTTCATACACTCTTCTATTCAATGTTTTAAAGTGTCCCACCCTTCCTTACATAATTCACAGCTCCTGTTCTCTTCCTCTAACCAATATCTGTTCCACGCCTCCATATTGCCACATCTCACTCTTGCAATAAGCCTCTGGCTTCCTCCTCTTCCTAACTTATTCAAATACTCCGGCCCTCCACTAAGTCTAAGAAACTTATATCTAGTGTTATATTTAGACTCGCTAATTCTACTGTATTGCCATTGCCCTTGCACTTCCCGTCCTCTAAGTTTCAATAATTCCATGCAGCTACTCACCGCTGTTCTTTCTATCTGCCCTAGACCTATCTGACTCACTCCATTTCTTTGGTAAAAACTCTCTCTCTCTCTCTCTCTCTCTTACACTCCTAGTGATTATCTTTCCATCCTCCTTTTCCTTCAAGCACTCTTTTACCAACCATTTCCCGGCTGCCAGTCTTACGTTCTCTTCGTATCGCATCGCTTTCGCCCCCATTCTGATACTTATTTTATCTCTTTTAGTTTCTTCCAAAACTATATAATCTGGGGTACTCCTATCCAAACCCAGGCACCACTTTATATATCGGATCTGAACCTTCTCAATTTCTATCCATTCCTTCCAAACGAACATTTCCACTCCATATAGAAAAATTCCTAAACCTAAACTATCCAGCAGCCATATTCTCCGCCGGAAATCGTACCTAAATAAATTTTCCCCGAGCCCCCAAGTCTGTCGCATGACCACATTAGCTTTCTTAACACTTTCCCTCACATTTTTTACCCAATTCCCGTTCCTCTGAAATCTCACCCCTAAATACACAAATTCTCTCACTACCTCTATCTCGTTACCCCTCCACCTCCAATCTACTTTCTTCTCTCTGCCCCCCCCCCCTTTTCGGAACACCATCACTTTTAATTTCTCAGCGTTTAGAGTTAATTTCGTCTTATCTAAATACCTTTCTAACCTTATCATTAGCTGTTGTAGATCCTTCTCTGATTCTGCTAATACTGCGATATCGTCTGCATACGCTAATGTACGGAAGATTTTTCTGCCCACCTTGAACCCTCCGCACTGTTCCCTTGCTAGCTCGTCCTCTATGTCCGCGATAAGCAACGTAAACAGGGTCGGGCTCAGGACATATCCTTGTCGCAGACCTTCTCTTGTCCAAAAAGCCTCCGTTACCTTTTCCCCAACTCTAACCCCATTGCAGGTCTCCTCATACACTTCCTTTATTCGTTCTACAATTCCTTTCCGTATTCCTCCATCACGTAGGATATTCCATAGTAGCATCCTGTCGACTCTATCGAAACCCGCCTTAAGATCAACGAAGAATACTGCTACCTTTCCTCCTTTCTTCTCTAACTCTCTTTCCACTATGTGTTGGAGGATATATACGTTGTCCACAGGTCCTCTACCCTTCCTGAAGCCCACCTGTGTGTTCGGTAGTAGCTCTCTTTCTTCAATATCTTCCTTCAACCTCCCATTCAGGATCCCCGCATATATCTTGTACGTCGCGTTGAGCAAGGTTATTCCCCTGTAGTTGCCTACACATTCTGGATCACCTTTCTTGTATAGAGGAATGCTTATTCCTTTCCTCCAAGTATTTGGAAAACCTGCTCCCCTCAATACCTCCCTGAGTAACTCCCCTAACCGTTCCCTCGTTCTCCCCTCACATTCTTTCCACGCCTCCCCCGGGATACAGTCCTCTCCACTAGCCTTCTTTCTTTTCAATCTATCTATCTGTTCCCAAATTTCTTCTTTCTTTATTTCGTCTTCATCCTTACCATCAACAAGCTTCTCTCTGCACTTTCCCACCCATTTTTCTTTCGAACCTCCTAGCATGGTCTCGAAGTGTTCCTTCCAATCTGCCAGACCTATATTGTTACCCACTACCTTTCTTGGTTTCGTAATTTTATTAATAAACCTTCATACTTGCGTTTCCGTCTTTCCATTCTTTACTTCTTCTAACACTTTTACCTTTGTCTTTTCCCTTTTTTCTCGGCATATATTCTTGAAATCTTTCTTTGCTTCCAAGTATGCTTCTCTCGTCACTTTGCCCTCTCTCCATCCTTTATACAATTATCTAACCTTTCTGTTTCCTACTCGACATTGCCTATCCCACCACTCCAGCTTGCCTATTCCTCTTTTCCCTTTAGCCACCTCCTTTATATTTAGCCACCCTCTTACTTTCTCCTCCAATTCTCTCCATGCTTCATGGCTTACCTCCTCGTGGAAGACAGCCTTGCCCGATTCTTCTTTGAATTTTCTATTACTTTCTTCATCCCACACGACAACTGTCTTCACCTCCTTTGGCGCCATCTCCGCCTTCTCACCATCGTTCGCATTTAAATAGCAGCACAAGGGCTGATGGTCAGATTCTATTGTGTCTCCTACTTCAAACCTTCTTACTTTCTCCATGCTTTCTGTATTCAGGATGGCATAATCGATTACCGTGGCACCCCTAGTACCTACATATGTGAATTCACCTTCCTCATCCCCTGGTAGGTTGCCATTGGACAAATGCCAGCCTCCCTCTTCAGTCAATCTTAACACACAATCTCCCTCTGCATTTTTCACTCCCTCCTTCGACTTTCTTTCTCTACACTTCCACTGCCCTTCCAACAGCTTCTTCTGCGTATAGCTGGCCTTCTTTCCCAGTTATTCCATTGAAATCTCCGCCTATGACTAAGTTATCTTCTTCCTCTTCCTTTATTGTGCCTCTGATTTTCCTCGCCATCTTCGACATCTCTCCATTATTGTATATCGTCCAAATGTTCCATTTTTTTCCGTCGACCTTTACTCGTCTGCCTATAATACCTTCCGCCTCCTCAGTCTCCTCCTCTTCCCATTCCTTTCTGACCCCTGTTAGTATCCCACCTTTGGCCCTTCCTCTGTTTCTCACCCTCCTCGCGTGCTGATGTCTCCATCTAAATCCTTTTGGCAGGTAATCTTTACTCTTCCTCCAACTGTCCTCCTCCCACCACGTTTCCACTAAACCTATGAAATCAAACCCACTTATATAAGCCCAAAAGTCCTTATCTTTCCCACTCAAACCAGCCACGTTCCGGAACAGGAGTTTCCTCCCTGACCGTACATCGCCGCCTTCCTTGTATTTCCTCCGAACCCATGGCTGGATAACTAGCAAAAACTCTACTGTCCTTCACTCATCTTCTTCACCCATTTCGACCAATCGAACCATTCCCCGTCTATTCTCACTTTTTTAAATCCGATCTTTACTTCTTTGCCCTTTTTCTGTCTTCTACTGCTGCTCTTCTGATTCTTTGTTAAATCTCTCTTTCCGTTCTTGTGAGGTCCTGGTCTATGTAAATATTTGTACCCTTTAGTTTGAACTTGTTCTTCAATATTTCTATTTTCTCTTCCCAGCTGCTGCATCTTGCTACCACCAGCTTCCGACTGTTACTCCCTATCACCTTTACCCACTCAATCTTACTTCTTACCCCCAGTTTTTCTGTCAGCAAACCTTCGACTTCCTCTTTTATTTCCGCCTTGTCATTTTCAGTGCCTCTTAGAACAATGTTATTTCTTCTTTCTAATTTCTCTTGCCTCTCCAAACCCCTCTCTATCCTGTCTAACTCCTCTCTGTTTACGCTCGTTCCGTTTCCTATACTCTTTTCCAGTCTACGTCTTATCTCCTTTACCTGTTGCTTTACTACCACAACCTGTCGTTCCTCCATCTGATTTTCTCTCTCTTTTTGCTCGCACATCTTCTCTAATCTATCCATTCTCTTTTCCAGCCTTCTTCTCTCGTGCCTACATTCTTCTTCCTTCTGTTCTCTTTGATTTCTTAACTCTCTAATTTCATCCCTTGTCTTCTCCCTCGTTTTCCGCATTTCCTCCTTACTGCTTTTTATCTCCTCCATCAACATCTTAAACATATCTTTTACCTCTTTCATGTCTTCAATGTTTCTTATGCCGAGCCCTTTCCCTTTCTCTATGCTTCCACCTTTTGTTCTTATTTCTCCTACTGTTTTATGCTCCTGTTTCTCAGTAACATATTTATCCAACGTCCCTTTTCCTTCCTTAGGCTTTTTCTTCCCCATATATGTCCTTTCCATCCTTGTCCTGCTTCCGCCTTCCTTTTCTTCCATACTCCTTAACGAGTTCTACCTTACCGTTGCTTATACTTCCCTCTCCCGGAGCCCTACTTACCGACTCTACTAACCCACGCTTGTAGCACACGCTATCCTAACCTCAAAGTCTTACCTAAAAAACTCTACTTCCTAATTTCACTTTACCTCTTATATCCTAACGGTTACTATTATTTAGTTTTATACGACTTAACTAAACCTACTTCTTCCACTATCCCCTGCTCCTTACCCTGCCCTATTTCGCTTATTTCACTCAAATCCTTATCCCAATCACACACTCTCATCCTTCATACCTCACCGCCATTAACCAAGTCCCAGTTGTACTAATATATTTTTGCTAATATTTCCAAACAAGCTTGCAATTACTAAGATATATCGCCTACCTCATTGTGGAGCCACATACTATTGTTTAGAAATGTTAAATATGTGTTGCATTTACTAATATATGTATGTTAAGAAAATAATAATGTTATTAAAAAATGCCCAGATCTCGAGGATCTACCCTTCAATGCCGGTCATAAGCACAAATCGGAAAAAGTTTCTCAAAATGTTGAATTTTACAACATACTTCAATTTCATAAAAATCGAATAGGCAGTCCTAATATAAATATATACCCACTTGTAGCCTACATAGAATTTCGTTCATCTTTTAAATATTATAAAATGTACTGCACTTTGGATATTTTATATAGTTTCGTATATTACGCGTATTCTTCATTCTTTCAAACATTTAAAGTTGCTATAAATGCATAAAAATTTGTAGTGAATTTATTATATATTGTGTACATACATTATTCATATTTCACGAAAGCATATTGTAATTTTTCGAATTCTTCACAGTCGCGGTGACTTCAAAGATCACAAAAAACTGCGTTTTTCAAAACTGCATAAGTACTTCGAGGAAAAACTATACCTCTGCTTACTTTTTCCTACATGTTGAAGAACGAGCCTTGCATTGAGACATAACTAAGGTAATATATTCTGGTAGATGACTCTTAAACAAATGTTCATGTTATATTTTTATGTTTCTAATACAGTGGCTTGACAAGCATAGTTATAAGAATTACATTTGAAACTTTTTGTATTTTAATTTCATGGTTTCATATTTTTTACTACATGCTTCTAGAAAATTATCAGAAGTTTGAACTTTCTTCTGCAATAATGGTTCTGAGCATATAATTATGACATTACAGTAACGTAATCAATTTTGGAAGATGATAACGACATTATAAACATACACTACAGCCGTGCAAAAAAATTAAAATTAATTAAGTGAGCTCGTATTTTTGTCTTATTTTCTACAAGGAAAGTTTTATGTAGAGATTGATAGCATTATTGTGAAGTATTACAAAATGTAAAAAGATAAATCATAGTTATATTTGTTTTATACGCACAGAGTGTCCATATAACCTGCACAATTTTTTTTGTTCGCATCAACTTGAAAAAAATCATTGTTATTAAATTGTGTTCTCTTTGAAACTATTCGATATTTGTCTGAAACAGTTTTTCGCATCATTCGCGGTTTACAAAATTTTTAAATAGATTTATTTAAATGGAACACGGTGTATAGTGGTCAAACAGATCTTTTCGTGTCGTGTGAGGAGAACGCCTTCCTTTATTGTCGCTAGCGACATTTCCACAGGTATTTCTTACATTCACCGCATTAAAACACAGAGGGCGTATGAAACACTCGAATTTTTTTCATGGTCGGTATTTCAAAGCATGTGACACGAAGTCCCATAAGATGAGTGGTCTATTCTGTACCTCGCCTGTGACTCAGGTAATACCAGGCCAATCTGTGTGGTACTTCCATTATCCACCATGCCTTTATCAATTCTCAAGAACAAAAGAAGATACTCGGGACCTATCAAGATATCCCAGGACAAAACTGAAATGCAGACATCTACGCCAAATCGATCACTTTTTTCCCTCGATGTCTGGGATTTTGTTCAAATTGAAATATGTTGTAGTCTATACGAAATTATGGAGGCTTTAAGTCATCATTTTACCAATAATGAAATTGTCTAAAAATTGCAGATCATTAAAGTTTGCAAATTTCAGCGATTTTTACGAAAAAAACCTTCATAAAAGCGTTGTTATCTGCGAAACTATTAAAGATATGAATTTCATTTTTTTTCGTTTTAATCGTAAAGTACGGCCTATTCAGATAAATTTTTTTGAAGTTGAAGAAGTTTGTTTTTAATACTGTAAATTATAAACAAACTTTTATGTTACAAATTAAGATTCAAGGTCACTATCTTATTCCTTGAAGTTTTCTCTATAAAATACGCTTTTCTGTACTTTGATGCGGCTATCTAATAACGACGAAGTAATTTGTTAAAGACAACGGTGCGCCCCAATTCGAGTAGACGATACTCACGCTGACGCGACGCCGACGCCTCGCTTTCTAGTCGCTCTGCTTGTCTAGCCATATGATACGAACACTTTATCGGTTTTATGTAAAACAGAAAGAATGCGGATTTTCTTGCTATTGTCTGATACTACTTTAAATTTGTCTTTTTATTGTTCGATTATTTCATTACTATTTATTGCAATACTATTTGAGCTACTTTGCTCACTTACCAAACTTGATTTTACAATACTATGGGTCCGGTCTATTTTTGTTGATATTCATCTCTTCCATTTTAAATTTCTACTTGTTAACGGAGACTCTCCAACAGATGACATTAATATATTCGTAAAGCTTGAAGTATTACTTGGTATACTACTTGAAGTGTCAGCATTTCTTGCCTCCGGACATGATAGTCCAGATGGTCCTGCTTCAGCTAAAACAGTTTCAACCGCATTCTTTTTTCTCTCGCGTTATAATTGCACAGAACACGTTATACAAATGAACATATTTTTATCAAAATTTAGAAATGAACGGGATAGTACTACTGCTTTATTGCCAGCATGGAAGAACATCGCAAATCAAAAATACCTGCAAGACGTTGCCAAGTTTTATCAATACTACGGTTTATTACTGTTTGGTCCTAATGGTGGGTTTTTCGCGATATTAGTGCCACCCCCTTTGGATGACTACGTGTAAGTGTACAAGCAAAGAACCATTCAATATTCTTTATAGTTTCTTTCAAGCTTGTTCAAATTATTTTGTCAAAATAAGCCATTAATGACATAACTGATAAATACTAATTTTAAAAGTTTCGTGTTGTATATCTCAAGGAAGCGATAAAAGAAATTTCTCCAATTTTTTTAACAAAGTGGCAGCATGCATGCCTAGTAAAAGAGAAACAAGCTAGTAAAATTCCGATTATGAGAACAGAGTAATTAGCTAAGGGTAAGTAAATAACATTCTTCTGTAAATACAAATGACATCATTAAAACGGCTAGAAAACCAGTCGACTATGTTTGCAAACTTCTACAAAAAAATGGAGGGTAGAAGTGGTGCGATCATTCGATCGTCGCGTCAGCGCGCGGTCGTCTACCTGAATAGGGACGCACCGTTGTCTTTAACAGATGACTTCGACGTTATTAAATAGCCGCATCAAAGTAGAGGAAGCTTATTTCATAGAGAAAATTTCAAGGGATATGATAGTATTTTTTCGGCTTTTTAAAATCGTGATCTTGAACCTCAATTCACAACATAAGAGTTTGTGTATAATTTGCAGTGTTAAAAACAAACTTCTTCAACTTCAAAAAAATTTATCCGAATAGGCCGTACCTTTACGATTAAAACCAAAAAAAATGAAGTTTATATCTTTAATAGTTTTGGAGATAAAAATGCTTTTATGAAGGTACTTTTCGTAAAACGCGCTGAAATTTGCAATTTTTAAATAATTTCATTATTGGCAAAATGACTTAAACCTCCCATAATTTCGCATAGACTACAACATACTTCTATTTGAACAAAATCCCAGACATCGAGGGAAAAAAGTGATCGATTTGGCGTGGAACGACCCAGAAAGAATTCTTGAATAAACTAAGATCGGAGCTTCGTGAATTAAACGATCCGTCAAAAACAGTCCGTTATGTTAATAGTGTTCCTCGTATTGTCTCATCTTCACACCATTCAAGAAACATCATTCAAACCCATTAGTTTACTTTCAAAGTGTCAGAGGCCTCCGTACCAAACTAAATGATCTACGCCAGTATTTAGCATGTAATTATAACTTATATGATGTTATAATTTTAGTCGAAACCTGGCTTCACTCGGGCATTGATACAGCTGAATTGGGTTCTGACAATTACAATGTATATCGATGTGACAGATCTTGTGCAACTAGTGTGTTTAGTAGAGGAGGGGGTGTTTTAATCGCGGTGAAATGCTCGATTGCAAGCTATAGTATTAATGATAATATTACTAATATTGAACATCTCTTTGTAAAGGTAATTTTTAATCATTCCCCTTCTATCTTTGCAACTGTTTACTTTCCACCTCAATCTGCGCACTATTTGTATACTGACTATTCCAACTGTGTTATTGAGCTGCTAGAAAAGTATCCTTGTGATCAATTATATGTAACGAGTGATTTTAATTTACCTCATGCATCCTGAAATGATAGTTACACTCTATCGTATACTTGTGGTACTCAGAATGAAGCACTGGCATTTGAAAATGTATGCACTGATTTCAGCTTCGGTGGTCAACACCAAATGAATCGTGTACGAAATGTCACGGGCTCACTGTTGGATCTGTTCTCTTTCACTTTTCCACGTGTTTCCGTTATGCAAGCCTTCGATCCCATGCTGCCTTGCGATTGCTATCATACTGCACTAATCATAGAACTTTTCTTATCATTTTCTTATGCCTCAACTTTGCAAAATTATTTTTCTTGTAAATTTAACTTTAAACTGAGTAACCATTTGGGAGTGTGTAATTATCTAAATTCGATACACTGGGATAGCATCTTAAACGATGTTAGTCTCAGCCAGGCTGTCGAATTGTTGTATTCTCATGTGTGCCATGCTATTGACCTCATTGTTCCCAAGATTCCGGTTTGGGATAGTTCCTTTTCCAAATGGTTTTCCACTCAAATTATACGGACCATCAAGGATAAGAAACGTGCACATTATAAATACAAACAAACTAATAACTATGCCGATTACATTATTTTTTCTTCTCTACGGTCCGAATGTAAAAGTTTGTTCTCTGAGTGCTACAAGAAGTTTATAAGTGATACGGAAAGATTGATCGTTGATGAAAACAATTGCAAGCCCTTTTGGAATTTTGTTAATAGTAAACGTAATGATTGTAAATTACCTAGTATGATGTACCTAAACAACATGAAAGCCAATACATCTAGTGAGACTCCTGATCTCTTTGCACTACATTTTGGTTCAGTTTATTCCTCTTCATCTGCTGTCTCTCCAGTATTCGACTTCGATGAGTCTACTCATTTAACTAATTTAAACATTAGTATTGGGGATATTTTTGTGAAAATTATGAATCTTTCTCTATCTAAAGGTCCTGGGTTGGATGGGATTTGTCCTTTATTTTTTAAACAATGCACCTTCATAATATCTCGTCCTCTCTGGCTGATTTTCAACCGCTCATTTAAGACCGAAGTGTTACCCGTAATTTGGAAATCAAGTTTAGTTTCTCCTATATTTAAATTTGGACACCCAGCTGATGTAAGCAACTACAGGTCCATCTGTAGTATAGATGTATTCGCGAAACTTTTTGAAAGCCTTGTTGTGGATGTGATCAGACCTTAAATGTCAAACCTAATCAGTAAAAAACAGCATGGATTCATGCCAATGCTCTCTACAATAACTAATCTTTCTGTGTACTGTAGCTTTGTATCCTCTGCCCTTGATTATTGTGATCAAGTGGATACTATTTTCATGGACTTTAAAAAATCTTTTGACTCTGTGTCTCGTTCTATCTTAAAGGATAAACTAATTGTATTAGGAATTAATGATCCTCTCTTATCTTGGATCCATTCTTACATTTCTGATCGTACACAAATAGTTCGAGTAAAAGGGTCTCATTCATCCCTTATACAAGTTACTTCAGGCGTACCCCAGGCTTCCCACTTGGGTCCCCTTTTATTCTTATTGTTTATAAATGATTTACCAAAATGTCTTCAATATAGTCACTCACTTCTTTTTGCCGATGATTTTAAGGTTTTTAAGATAATAACCAGCATACAAGATTGTTTTGAGCTACAGCTTGACACTTGGAACATCGAGTAACGGTGTCGTAGTAGCGGTATGAACCTCAATATCGATAAATGTCAATATATGAGGTCTACTTGTAGTTCTAATCCGGCAACTTACGATTAAACATTGTACGGAATTTCCATGTCTCTTGTAACTGAGACTTGCGATTTAGGTGTCTGATTCACATCCACCATAAATTTTTCTCCCCACACTTTAACTATGGTCAATGAAGCATATAAATGCCTTGCATTTGTTAAACGTTGTGCTTCTGACTTTAAGAGTGTACATTGCTGTAGAACACTTTATTGTTCCCTTGTCAGATCTAAATTAGAGTATGATTCAGTGATTTGGACGCCATTCAAGGCCTATCTTAAACAGTTAATTGAAAGGGTTCAACATAGGTTCCCAAGATTCGCGGCATGCAAGTTAGGTACTCCTATGGACATCACAAATCACGATTACGGCCCTATGTTACATAAATTAAACATTATCTCACTTGAACCTCGTAGATTAGCTGCTGACTTTATTTTTCTGTTTAAGATCATAAACTGTGTAATAATTTGTCCTCAGCTTCTATCGATGGTAAACATTTATGCCCCATATAGATCTTATAGACTCACTCGCTTGTTTTTACCCACGCTTCTTAAATCCCGCTTTATCCAGGCGAATCCTGTTAATCGTATCACAAATGTTGCGAACAAATATTGCTTACTTATCGTCTTCTTCAGCGTGTCTATATCACCATTTCAAAATCAAATGTACAAAATTTTATAACAACCGCATATATACCATACTGTGTATCTAATGGGTTTTCCCGTTTAAAATAAATAAGTAAATAATACATGTTGAAGATAGTAACCGATCATTTCAATGCATAATTGAAATATTTTAACAAATATTTCGTGGACCTCAGATGAAAGTATCGTGAGATAGGATAAATGGTAGGGACTTAGCTTGTTGCGTCTGGCTAGAGAAAGTGTTTTGCATGTGGGCTATTCCATGCCAAATCGATCACTGTTGTACTCGATGTCTGCGATTTTGTTCAAATTGAAATATGTTATATTCTACACGAAAATATGGAAAACGGAGATGAAGTTGAGCCATTATTTTGGAGGTTTTGAAATTATTTAAGAATTATTTCGACCCCAAAGTTGACAATTTTTACCAATTTTTACGAAAACTACTTCACAACAGAATATTTATATTCGAAACTATTAAAATTACGAACTTCATTTTTTTTATTTTAATCGCAAAAGATTGCTTTTTTCAATTAATTTTCTATCTCATTCGCAAAATTATTTTTTTTACAATTGAACAAATTTTTAAAATATTTTTATTTTACAAATTTGATCTCTGGACCAAGTTTGAAAAAATAAAAAAGAATATGCCCGTATTCTGTACTCTATTCCCGTTAAAAATTCGTTTCTATTTCGTGAGCACTCAAAAGCTATGGTCAGAACAGCCCGACAAAGGTAGTGGTGTACGGCGATTCATATAGATACACCGCCTTTACAGTCATTTAAAAAACAAAAGTATTTTGAAATTTTTTTTACTAAAAAGATGAATTTGCGAACGGAAGAAAAAATTAATTGAGAAGAGCAATCATTTGCATATAAAATGAAAAAAATTAAATTCTTATCTTGAATAGTTTCAAATATGAAAATTCTTTTGTGAAGGTGGTAGTTTTCGTAAAAATGGGTAAAAGTTGTTAACTTTGAGACTCTGTACTGTTTAAACAATTTCATAACCAGCAAAATGATGACGTAATTCCCCCCGAATTTTCGCATAGAGTATGTGGCGCTGTTGAGAAGGGAGAAAGGTAGGAAAAAGGAAGGGTGTGCGTTTCATCCTGGGCCTGTTAGTGGACTCATCAGTAAGGCTACCTAGCAGGCTCTGCCTTAGACGTTGGGATATTGGAAAGAAGGTTAAGGGCAGTATATATTTATATGGACTAGGTAGTTGGAGTGAGTACTTTCGAGAAAGCCCTAGTTTTTTGTATGTCCCTCTAGTGGTAGGTTGAGGAGGGCCACCACAAGTATAACATACTTCAATTTGAACAAAGTTGCAGACATCGGCTACAAGAGTGATCAATTTGGTGTAAAATGGCCCGTACATGAGATTTTCCAGATTTCCGCCCTCGATATCTGGCGACTTAAAATCACGTGACTATCAGGTGCTAGGGGATTCATTATTTGAAGGGTGGTCTGGAAAGTTAGAAATCTGGCTATTGCTGGTGACCACATTGGATCCTTCAGCTATCAACTGTTGAAAGTAAAAATTAGTGTTTAGAGAGCCAAAGTATGCGTGCAATAGCAAGCAGCCCGACGTTGCACTGTCAAAAAGAATAGAGTTCTTGTTCAGAAGGAACACTGATTTCCAGCATTTCTTTCTTCAACAGTGGTCATTTCTCCTTCATCCATAAATAATTTTTCTTTATCTGCCTCTATACACCGGGGAATAGTTTCCAGAACGTAGGAGTATAATCTTTCTTCTATCCGTTTCGATTTTTCACTGATTGATCCGGTGCTTTCTTCTAATGTTATAAATACGCCACCTTACAACAATGATACAAAGTCTCACAGCATTATCATAACTACATTATATCTATTAGTATAATATAATTATGTTATATTATATTGTATGCTAATGTTTAACGTACTCGCATATGTATATAATATAACTATCCATTGTGCGTATTATCTATTGTAATTATAACTATCTATTGTAAGTATATATTATACGTATTGATACAAAGTGAAAAATGTGTGTATATAAATTTTGTAAGAAATTTGTTGCAGTTACCATAAATTACTGGTGAGAATAAGATAACAAATATTCTAGAATTTCCTAAAAAAACAATAAAAAAAAAGAAAATAGGATGAAAAATTTAATATAA
Organism: Eucera pruinosa; assembly: GCA_028830335.1. Taxonomy (NCBI): domain Eukaryota; kingdom Metazoa; phylum Arthropoda; class Insecta; order Hymenoptera; family Apidae; genus Eucera; species Eucera pruinosa. The sequence goes on along the minus strand of JAMYCR010000008.1, from coordinate 703,918 downwards.
CGGGATTTGAACTGAAGAAACTTTTGGATTTGCAGTCACGTGTTTTGTCACGGGGCTAATGGTTTATATGTACAAGTGGCCGTAACTTCTGCATTTACGAAGCTTTTACTGTAATTGTTAATAAATTTTAAATGATTAGCTGTCTGCCCCCAAGCAGATGTCTTCAGTTTGACGACCTCTATAAGCTGACACAGTTTCGTAAATATGTGAATAGGACATCTAGCAAGTTCCCCCGTTAGAGATAGACAGAAGCAAAAGGCAGAAGAAAGAACATTTGCAGGTTAGATGCAAATAAGATCTATTTGTAGGTGTACTTCAGACCCAAAGAGTGATTCCGCCGTTGAATGCACAACACTTTCTATAAAGATGAAAATCTAACCCGCAGAAAAATTGGTGTCATATGGGAGATAGCTACTACACAGAAAGTTGTGCTGTAGTTCAGTGGTTCTCAACTAACGGTACGCAAAAGGCAACCAGATGGTACGTAAATATTTTATACATCATACAATAAAGAATTTTATCATTCAAAAATTGATATTCAATATTAATAATTGTTTCAATTCTGAATAATTGTACTAGTGGCTAGTTGAATATGCACTGCTGGCTTCTGGGATGATCGAACCAAGTAAATTATCACATGAAGAGTAATAAGGAAAACGGCGTAAACAAAAACCAAATTATTCTGGTATCAATTAGGTATATACAGTGGATATATGGTTCGTGGTTCTGGCCCAAATTAACAGCTGCTTCGTTTAATCAGTGGGATATTATGATATTAGTACGTATCTTTCGTAAATGCAAAGGGCATAGCCGGATAAGGGGGTCAAAAGTGCCCTTAAACCAAATTAGACTTGTGATGCACCATTCGATAGGGTATCCAAAAAAAACCTTCACACAAAGTTTCAACCCTCTAGCTCGATCTGGGGGGTAGTAATGGCGAAAAAACGAAATATCAGTTTTTGGCATATTTCTCCCACTTAGTGGCGAGTAAAAATTCTAAAAAAAATCTGGCATATTAAGTATATTGTGCCACATGTTCGAGAATTTTTTCGTATTTTTTTTATGTAAAGCTTGGGTACGAAAGATGAAAAACCCCCAAAAAATCAGAAAAATGCAGATTTCATAGTGAACTAGGAAGAGCACCACTTTTATATTTTGACCGTAACAACATTATAACATAACTATTATCCTCAAAAAGTTTCATATTTTTTTGAAATCAGCAACATACTCGGAAAAATGAAAAACCGATTCTGTCGACGTATTTTGCACGAAAAACTAGTTTTTACATTGAATATTTGTATCCTCTTTATTCAGTATGTATATTAAATGTTTCTAAACATTTCTGCATTCGTCCAAATGGTGTACAATGGGAAGAAATTGAATTAATTCAATTAATTGATTTTTTACCGTGTCCGAGATCATCTGGAACAGGTAAAGAATTTCCAACAAGTTCGGTGGCGGAGTGGTCTAGGGCGCAGTTTTAGTTGTGGAACCGCTGCGTACTTTTTTGGTGCCAGTTCGAATCTCGCCTAAGATAATTTTTTTTTTATTACATTAACGATTTTTTTTATCCTAACTGTATAATATATGTAAATAGTATGTATCGTAAAACATTTTATAAACATCTCAACAATATTTTAACTCTAAATATACATATAAATAATTAAATAATAATTGCGAGCCACTTTTAATTCCATTGTTTATCTAACCTCGTATTCTCTGAGTTAAACTTAGGTAAGCTTTAAAAATCTCTGTAACAACGATAAGTGAAGGGAAAGAAATTCTTCTTCATTCAAAGATTTATTTTTTGCATTTCCTATCACCTTTTCAATACACAAGACTTACTAACAGGCAATGCGTCGAAAGAATATAAGTATTTGCCATCGTATATTATTAATAATGTTATGAAGGTGATGTTTATGACGCGGATAATTGGAACCATTTAAGAATTAATGGACGAAGACAACAATGTCCTTTGTTTGAAGGATACAAACAATATTGTTCCATATGAAGTCAGATCGCGCTACATTAATAGCAAATCTTACCGGTGCTTTATTCATTATAAATCAAATTCAATTGGATTTTCGGCAATAGAACGCTACTGTTGTGAATGTGCAAATAGTAATCGTACCATAGGATGCTGCTTACACGTAGCAACAATAATTTATTACTTATCGCACGCACGGTACCTATCCACAATTGTCAGACCTACTGAAATATTATGTAAAATATTTAACAAAGGAAATATAATACCAGTGATTAATGACAATAATGACGAAGACTGAAGATACTACATGCGGTTCTTGTTCCAAACTGCGAAAAAATAGAGATAATTATCTTTAATACAAAACCGATTATATACAAGCAGAAAAGGATAAGCAATTTATTAACCAACAGAACATGCGAAAACAGAAATGGTGAAAAGAAGAAGTGCTTAGGATGTATCGTCTTTGCTGCAAATCACACACATTTAGTAAAGATAAGTATCTTTAATACAAAATTGATAAATGTAGCAATTGAAAGTGCCTCACAATTGTTACTTAATTATTTATATGTATGTTTGGAGTTAAAATATTGTTGAGATGTTTGTAAAATGTTTTACGATACATACTATTTACATATATTATACAGTTAGGATAAAAAAAATCGTTAATGTAATAAAAAAAAAATTATCTTAGGCGAGATTCGAACTGGCACCAAAAAAGTACGCAGCGGTTCCACAACTAAAACTGCGCCCTAGACCACTCCGCCACCGAACTTGTTGGAAATTCTTTACCTGTTCCAGATGATCTCTGACACGGTAAAAAATCAATTAATTGAATTAATTCAATTTCTTCCCATTGTACACCATTTGGACGAATGCAGAAATGTTTAGAAACATTTAATATACATACTGAATAAAGAGAATACAAATATTCAATGTAAAAACTAGTTTTTCGTGCAAAATACGTCGACAGAATCGGTTTTTCATTTTTCCGAGTATGTTGCTGATTTCAAAAAAATATGAAACTTTTTGAGGATAATAGTTATGTTATAATGTTGTTACGGTCAAAATATAAAAGTGGTGCTCTTCCTAGTTCACTATGAAATCTGCATTTTTCTGATTTTTTGGGGGTTTTTCATCTTTCGTACCCAAGCTTTACATAAAAAAAGTACGAAAAAATTCTCGAACATGTGGCACAATATACTTAATATGCCAGATTTTTTTTAGAATTTTTACTCGCCACTAAGTGGGAGAAATATGCCAAAAACTGATATTTCGTATTTTCGACATTACTACCCCCCAGATCGAGCTAGAGGGTTGAAACTTTGTGTGAAGGGGTTTTTTTGGATGCCCTATCGAATGGTGCATCACAAGTCTAATTTGGTTTAAGGGCACTTTTGACCCCCTTATCCGGCTATGCCCTTTTGAAGAATTAGTAAGGCGACCTTCTGTTACTAATAGTTTTCGTGGCATAGTATGTTTACTTTCTCTGAGAGTACCCAATCATTCTGATTCCTTGCTGTAATAATTGTTGGCCTAATTCATGGGTTTAAAAGACAGTGTATCGAAATTGAATTTACCAAGTAATTATTGGTTTCAATCGTACAATGATCCGAAGCACACCGCTAAAATAGTCAAAGAATGGGCATTGTGTAATTTTCCACACGTTTTACCACATTTACCGCAAAGTCCCGATTTAAACCCCATTGAGCATTTATGGGATGAAGTAGAAAGAAGATTGAGAAATACAGTTATTACTTCGAATGAAGCGTTAAATCGAAATATTATTGAAATATGGCAGTCAATAGATTCAAATATTACTTCTAAGTTAGTCCACTCAATGGAAAACCGACTTAGAACATCTTATGTGGGGGTAAACTTACATTTTGCCTGATTTATAGTTTCATGATAGTCAAAACATAAAACTCCAGAAATCATTCTGAAATCCTTTACAAGAATTGTAATTAAAAATCTCATAAACATTCAAGGTACTGTAACTATAACATATACACGCCTACTAGTAATAGCAATCCAAGATATGCGTTCAATGCGGTATGTGGTAGATCTACATAATTTTTCACGTATACTCGTTTTCTTTTTCTATTAGTATTTTCTAATATAATATTTTCTACAGCAGAGTGAGAAAATAATTTGAATTAACTAAATTCATCAGTTATTCTTGATGTAGCATACCATGTGATGAATGCGGAAAGAAGATTCTGAGGAAATTTTTTTCTGGAATTTGTAGGCGGCTGCTATGTCCATTAAATAAGTTTATTTTTTGAGAAATATATTTCGTTATTATTATTTGACAAACTAATTTCTTTTGCTTCTTTATCCGAATTGCTGGTTCAAATTCTGTACTCGGGATTTTTCTTCAGTCAAAGAGAAGTTGAATTCCGTTTCCTTTATATCCAACATCGTAATTTATATATTTGTATAATTATATGTAATATACTTATATAATTATGTTGTAATATATGTGTCATACAGGCTGTAGGTCGTTATGAAAACGCAAATATTCTAGATTGATTCTAGATAAAAATTTCTAAATTCATTCTGTACTGATACATCAAATGTACCTTCTTAAGCCGCTAAACCTATTGTTTATATTACTAGTCAGACTCATTAGCGGTAAGGCTCTTTATGGACGAAATGTTACTAATATACTCCTACACAACTATAAATATTCACACTGGTATACTGAATGAAAAAGGTCCTACATAGCATATGTCAATAGCGGTAATTATGCAGTTCAGGGGATTCAGTTTCGATAACCTTGACCTTGACATATGTTGTCCGGAGTAACTTCCAAGAAGTTTTAGCCGTTGCTAATTGATCGTGAAAAACATAACCATACACCATTATAGGTAATTATTTAGAAAAGAGGGAGTCTCACCGATTTCGATAATTTTGTAGAATGTTGTAGAAATCAACATTTCAAACAACCTTTTCCTACACATATAACCGCTGGTCGGACGTAGTTTCTGAGATATTTTCCAAAAATGATCGGTACTACACATTGGATTCTGTCTACACGTACACATCCGTAACAGTGTATACGTAAACGTTCGATCGGTGATTGTCCACGGTTTATTTAAACACATTGATGCGGCCGGCAATGGACGCGTTAACGGGTGAGCTTAAGAACTCGATTTGGGTAGCCGGAATGAAAATTCGACCCGAATCTTACTCAAATCGAACTTTTCTACCTAGTAGCTAATTTAATGAATTAAGTTCGGTTTAGGTTCGGGCCGAAGCATTCATTCCGGACGCCGTGAGACGGCCGACCTACACATTTATCTTCTGTTTTAATGATCTTTATTGATATTATCCGAAGTAGGACACATTTCAGCCATTATTTCGAAAAAGTTTTTTACACACTGTATAATATTTGTCGCTGCCCGCTACTCTGTTATACATATATAGAAATGATAGACAATTGGCGACCAAACGCTTACGCACACTCTGCCACGGACACGTACGTATAGACAGAATTTAATGTGGTAGTAATTAAATTATATAATAATAATAATAATATAGTAATTATATATAATATAATTATATAGATATAATAGAAGAGTGAGCTCCAATTCGTTTATTAATAACATGATTGGGATTCAGATTATGATGCGCATTTTAGAAATTCGCGGAGAAGGGCGTTTTAAGGAAGTTCTTGGGTAAGTACCGTGAGGTCAATCACGGTACTTTGTCACTTTACAGGATACGTGAAAGCAGAAGCGAAGAAACAATAAGAAACATTTAAGACACCAACTTATGTGCAAACCACACAACGTTTAAAAGGTAAAATTTTTAATATTGAACTTGTATTTGAATTTTGAAAACCATATAAAATCAAATTATGTGTTCATTACGTATAGAAGATGATAAGAAATACCATAATTAAGATGATAAGTGGCTAATAAAATAAAAATTGTTTTTTGTTATTTTAAGTTAAAATAATATTAAAATGATTTAAACATTTTTTGTATAAATATTCTTGATTCGTATATAGTTATAATTGAGAAAAAGAGGGAAAAAAATTGTAAAGGAAAAGTGAAGTCGAGCGGGATTTGAACTTGTGACAAAAGAGAGTATTATCCTAGCGGTTCCACAACCCCGCATCTTACCACCTCGCCACCGTCACTCAGGGTGCTCTGTTCAATTTTATGGTATATAGAGTTGATATTTTTTTAATTTATCTGATTAACTTACTTATTTTTATTTATGTACCATTCGTATGAATGAGGAAATACTAAAGAACACTTAATCTGCTCACTGTATACAAGAAATATTAAAATGTCAATTATAAGCGGTTATTTCGCACGATAATCCCTGCGAAACACGGTTATTGATTTTTTTGACTATGGCGCAGCTGAGCAAAAAATCTGAAAAAATTGAGGATAATAGTTATGATAGTATGTTGTTACCATAATTTTATAAAAGTAGTCGGTCTTTGCATTAATGCGAAATCTGCACTTTTTGTCATTTTTTTTGCGTTTTTTAATTTTCACGCCACTGATTTAAATGGAAACAATCTGAAAAAATTCCATAACATGTACCACATTATTAGCAATATATCAGATTTTTTCAGAATTTTTGCTGTTAGTATGTGGGAAAAACTGAAAAATCGAATTTTCCCCGTAACTACCCCCCTGAGTGAGATTTGGGGTTAAAAATTTAGGTGAGCTGTTTATTTTTGATAACCTATCGAATGATCCTTGGCCGATCAAAATCGGCTGAAGGGCACATTTGACCCCCTTAATCGGCTATACCCTTTACATTTTTCCAGTAATTATATCTCTAACGATCCATTCATAAAAATTCGAGACGTTTCTGGTATAATAAGAAAGAATTTCATTCGCATTGAAGGAGTGCGCGGTGGTAGTAAAGTTGAGGCGTTCTTACTTTTTGTATAAGTTTTTATTTTTTCCTTGATGCGACGTGGGGCCAACGGCAAGACGCACTGACAGAACTACGCAGCATGGAAGTCGAAACAAGACTCTCTCCCGGCTGGACTTGCAAGTCCTTAAAAAAGGTTGGTGAAAAGAAGGACAGCGTTAGAATTGAAGAAGGAAAGAAAAGCTGGAAAAACGCGGGAAAAGCTAAGGAAGACGGAAGGAGGTAACAAAAGAGAAAGTGAAGAAGCGCGGCTAAAATTTCGGAGGTAGTCGGTTAAGGATCGCGCGGGCCTGGCCGCCAAATGTTGGTGGACATTGTCCAGGCTCGCGCGACCGTGAGGAAAACTGAAGATAGGAAGTGAAAGTGAAAGTTTCGGTGAGAATAGGAAAAATGTAAGAAATGGCCTTGCCGTTGCCGCCACATCACCCCCTGCTAATACTGGGCTCTATATAATTAAAAAAAATGATAGAATATGAAGAAAACAAAGGAACATGAAGTATAAACATAAATCGCAACGATACAGGGGAGTGTAAGATACATAAAGACTAAGATACAACACACGAGATGCAATACAATATACAAACACCAATACAATATAATATATAAACTGATACCCAAAATACCTATATGTAAAAAAAATTGGCGTAGAGTTACAACCCTGCTTGAAAGCGATTCGGAAAACGAACTCGCCTTCCTGCTCGCGTAGTAATCGCAGGTTCTCTCGGATCGCCCACGCTTGTTGGCGTGAAGCGCACTGTCCTCCGAGGTTGTGATGATGGAGGTTGTACAGGTCTGCAGGTTCGATCTGGTTCACGGTTGGCGCCCTCGGCTATAATATAGGCTGGTTTGAGCCTCTCTATGCTGACCGTCGAGTCTCTGCCTTTGATTTTAATGATCATTGTTTTGGGGCCTCGACGAATGACCGGGAAGGGACCCTCGTATGGAGGTTGTAGAATTCTCCTATGCGCGTCGGTCCGGATGAAGACGTGAGACGAAGTCTCCAAGTCCTTGAAAACGAAGACTCGTTTTGATCCGTGGCGGGAACCGTCTGTTGGACCGAGGTCGCGGAAATGTTGACGCAACTCGCTGACGAAGTTAGTAATGTCCGCTTCCTGGGTGGGTCGGGGGGACAAAAATTCGCCCGGTAGTTTTATGGTTTCACCATAGACTAATTCCGCCGCTGTAGCCTTCAAGTCCTCACGCCAAGCCGCTCGGATTCCCAATAATACGATTGGAAGGGCCTCCGTCCAGCGATCCGTTTGGTGGCAACGGATAGCAGCTTTAAATTGGCGGTGGAAACGTTCGACCATACCGTTGGCCGCTGGGTGATACGCTGTAGTCCTGTGATGAGTGACACCTGCTATAGAATTTAGCTGTTTGAACAAATGCGCCTCAAATTGTCTTCCTTGGTCGATTGTAACCGCTGTGGCGTTCCGAATCTTGCGATCCACCCCTCATAAAAGGCTCGGGCTACCGTTGCGGCTTCCTGGTCTTTCAGTGGAAATGCCTCTGGCCAACGGGTAAACCTGTCCACGCAGGTCAGGCAATACCTGTAACCCTCGGACACAGGTAGCACCACAATGTCGAGGTGCACATGATGGAACCTTGCGGACGGTGTTACGAACGAACCTGGTGGGGTGAGCACGTGCTTCGATACTTTTGACTTCTGGCAAGGCAGACAATTGCGTGCCCAATTCCGGCTATCTTTTTTAATTGACAGCCAAACATAACGCTGTGTCAGGAGCCTGACCGTCGCCTTGATACCGGGGTGTGCCAATTTGTGCATCGCGTCGAAAGCTGCTCGACGAAACGGTGACGTTACAAAAGGTCTCGCTACGCTAGTGGAGACGTCGCAAAATACTCCAGTCGGTGATTCGGGCAGGAGAATTTTCCGAAGCTGCAGTGTTGATCCGTCGCGTAAATATTGCTGGAGCTCCTCATCTTGAGCCTGAGATTCAGCCAGGGCCGCGAAATCCAACGGAGTCTGAATTTCCTCCAACCTTGACAGCGCATCGGCGACTACATTATCTTTACCAGAAATATGCCGGATATCGGTGGAGAATTGAGAAATAAAATCGAGATGCCTAAACTGTCTCGGTGAGCACTTATCAAGTTTTTGGTTGAAGGCAAAAGTTATCGGTTTATGGTCTGTGAAGATGACGAACGTTCTGCCTTCAACCATGTGCCTAAAATGTTTAATGGACAAATAAATTGATAACAATTTTCGATCATAAGCACCATATTTCCTTTCTGCCGACGTCAGTTTTCTGGAAAAGAAAGCGAGGGGTTGCCAGGAGTCGCCGATACGCTGTTGTAAAACTGCGCCTACGGTAAAGTCTGATGCGTCGCAGGTAAGTCCCAATGGGGCATTGACCTCGGGATGTGTCAAAAGGCTGGCCTGCGCTAGACTATCTTTGCAGGTAGTAAACGCTTGACGGGCCTCTTGCGTCCAGGTCAGTTCTGCTTTCCCTTTAATGCTGCCAGTTAGCAGGTCATTTAAGGGTGCCTGGTGAACTGCAGCGTTTGGTATGAATCGCCGAAAAAGGTTTATCATGACAAGAAATTGGCGAAGCAGCTTCGCGGTTTTCGGCGGGGGGTACTCCTTGATGGTCTTGACTTTATCAGGCAGTGGTTGCGTGCCTTCTTCCGAAACGTGATAGCCTAAAAATTTGACTTGCGTCTTTCCAAAATTACACTTGGCTGCATTAATGACTATTCCGTAATTTCGTAGCCGCTCGAATAATATCTCGAGGTGTTCGAGGTGTTCTTCTTCGGTCTCTGACGCAACCAAAATGTCGTCAATATAGGCGAAGCAAAAGTCGAACTCGCGTAACACTTCGTCAATGAATCGTTGAAAAGTCTGTGCCGCGTTCCGTCATCCAAACGACATAAACGGAAACTCGAAGAGTCCGAATGGTGTCGTGATGGCGGTTTTTTCGATATCTTCAGGAGCTACCGGAATCTGGTTATATGCGCGTACGTTATCGATGGTGGAAAATATGGTCTTACCTCGCAGCGCTTGTGCGAAATCTTCGATATGCCGCACGGGATAGCGGTCCGGAATAGTGCGGGTGTTTAACGCTCGGTAATCTCCGCACGGCCGCCACTCGGAATCGCCTTTTTTCGGGACCATGTGTAACTGTGACGACCAGCAACTTTTTGACGGTTGACCAATTCCCAATTTCATCATGGTTTGGAACTCTGTCTTAGCAATTCTGAGCCTATCCGGTGCAAGTCGACGTGGCTTGTTGGAGACCGGCGGTCCAGGAGTGGTTTTGATAAAATGGACCGTAGAGTGTTTGACTTCACCCGGTGTTCTCCCTGGTCTGGTGATCTCGGGAAATTTGGTGAGCAGCTGATGGTACGTTGATTCCCCATATACCGTTTTGACTGAATCTTGGTCGGTCACCGCTGGTCGGCCGAATGTCGCAACCGAAGTCTTCTTGTCGATGAGACGTCGATTACGGATGTCCACCATTAAATCGAAGTGGACAAGAAAATCCACCCCGATAATGGGCTTTGCAACGTCCGCAACGACGAATCTCCACACAAAATCCCGTCGCAGATCTAAATTAAGAGTGAGCGTCACTGTGCCATAGGTATTGATAACAGTTCCATTCGCCGCCGTTAACAAGTACGAAGACATTTCTCGCGGTCCGCGCACTGAAGATCGTGGAAAAACGCAAATGTCTGCACCTGTGTCAACTAAAAACTGCACTTTAGTGTCCAAATCTATAATGAAAAGACGGCGGGAGGCTGGGCGGGTATCGTTGGCCGTCATCAACGATTGCCCTGCTCGTTTCCCTGCGGTGCAACCCATGAGCAGGGTTGAATGCACCTGTGAGCATTAACCGCGAATTTATGGTGGTACCAACACAAACCACCAGTGTTGGTCGGATGATGTCGGGAGCCGGACCGAGACCGTGATCGGTCGAACCGTCTCGGGCGGTAATTTCCGAAACGCCGAGATGGTCTATTCTCTGTATTAAACTCCTGCCGTATCGACGAAATTTCTTGACGCAGGGATACCGCTAGCTGTGCCATCTTCTTGTTGAGGAGCGCTTCTAAATCTTCACGTGTTGTATGTGAAGCTTCGGCAACATAGCTTCGCGGGGTTAGAGTTTAGGCGATAGCGTCTGCCAATTCGGCTACCTTGTCTAGCTCGGTGTCCTTCTGGGTTGCAAGGATAGCTTGCATGTTCGCAGGTAGACGGCCCATCCAAAGCGTGCGCAACACCGAGTCCGCAATAGCCGTACCTGCTAATCCTCGCAGGTGCCTCAGAAATTGCGTCGGTTTTCTGTCGCCCATTTCCTCATGTTCTAAGAGGCAACGCGTCTTCCGTTCTTGGCTTGAGCTGAGTCTTCGAATTAGCTCGGTCTTCAGCTTTTGATATGAGCCAGAGGTGGGGGGATTCATTATGATATCGCGTACTTCTGCCGCATAACGCGGACTTAAACCGCCGACAACGTACCCGAACTTGGTACCCTCGGTCGTAATACCTGAGGCATCGAAGCTCCGTTCACACATGCAGAACCACATCTCCGGGTCCGACGGGCAAAACTCGGGAATCCTTACTGCAACGCAATCCACCGAAGGTGCTCCCATGTTGGTAGATTTGTGGGTGCCGCTAAGATTTGTTGCCATTGTTATTGATATTTATGTTGTATCACACACGTCACTCACTAAATGTTCGAAAATGTCTAAAAAATGTTCGCGAGAAACGTTATTAAACGTTCAATGAAAGTAAAAAGGAAACACTTCACAAGAAAATTCACACGCGCAAACAATATACCTTCTTTTATTCGGGGTCACCAATTTGAAGGGGTGCGCGGTGGTAGTAAAGTTGAAGCGTTCTTACTTTTTGTATAAGTTTTTATTTTTTCCTTGATGCGACGTGGGGGCAACGGCAAGACGCACTGACAGAACTACGCAGCATGGAAGTCGAAATAAGACTCTCTCCCGGCTGGACTTGCAAGTCCTTAAAAAAGGTTGGTGAAAAGAAGGACAGCGTTAGAATTGAAGAAGGAAAGAAAAGCTGGAAAAACGCGGGAAAAGCTAAGGAAGACGGAAGGAGGTAACAAAAGAGAAAGTGAAGAAACGCGGGTAAAATTTCGGAGGTAGTCGGTTAAGGATCGCGCGGGCCTGGCCGCCAAATGTTGGTGGACATTGTCCAGGCTCGCGCGACCGCGAGGAAAACTGAAGATAGGAAGTGAAAGTGAAAGTTTCGGTGAGAAGAGGAAAAATGTAAGAAATGGCCTTGCCGTTGCCGCCACAGCATCAATGTGCCAAATAAAAATATATCGATTGATGAATCAGTAATGTAATGTAGAAACCGTTTACATTATATACAATTTATTCCAACTAAACGACCGAGATTTAGCATTAAGTCTTATAAACTATGTGATTCTGAAACAAGATACATACACAACTCTATAATGTATGTAGGAGAAGACAACACTAATACTGGATCTGCTAGCAGAAATGTTGTAATAAATTTGTTGAAAGAGAGTGGACTACTGTACAAAGGATATCGTTTGTTTATTGATAATTGATACAATTCACCGACCTTATGTCGGGAATTATATAATATGCAAACAAACGTATGTGGAACAGCGAGAATGAATAGGAAAGAAAGGCCTTTGGGACTAAAATTCCTCCAATTAGAAAAGGGAGAAGCTATTGAATTTTCAACAGCAAATATGGCGCTCATCAAGTGGAAAGATCAAAGAAATGTTATTTTATTAACAACTATGCATTCCATAGATTTTTCCAAAACGGAAAAAACAAACCGATATACCGGAGAAAAAATTTGAAAACCATCAGTAATACTAGACTACGATAAGAATATGAGCGGAATTCATATTGAAGATCAAATGTTAAGCAAATTCCACATTATGCGAAGATATAAAAAAGCCAATAGAAAAACATTTTTTTATTTTATAGACACGATGTTACTAAACTGTTATATAATTTTCAAAAACAATAAAAAAGATCGAGCTTTCCATGTCTATAAGCAAAAGTTATAGCGGAAGAAATTATTGAAAAATAATCAGCAAACGTAAGAGCAATAGAGGTATCATCTATCAATGATTCATTAACGCGGTACACTGGCCGACATTTTCTCATACGGATATATCCAATACTAAGAAAGGGGAAAAGCATACGATGCGTCGTATGCTTATTGTTAGTTTAGTTGTTATTAATTGAAGTTTCAGTTTACACTAGATATTAACGTAATTCATAATGATGTCAGATTTCTTACGCTAGATATCTCACGTGATACTAATGAGAATATAGTTTCGCGTATGTGAATCTATGTGACTTATTTTATTTTGGTTCTCTCCCGTTCTTCTTATTTTTCGTTTTTCCCGTAAATGCCACGCGGCGAATCAGCGTGCGGTACATGCGTCTCAAGACGCGATTTTTCTTCTTGTTAAACTTTGCAACACTTATCTACGTTAATTCGAAAAGAAACAGTTTTTGAATGTGATGTTTGCGATGTAGCATTATGTACCGATCATTTAAAAAATTACCATTGTAACGCAACAATGAAACGAGAAGGCGGCAGGCCGCCTCGATCGCCGTTCAATGAAAATCAGATGAAGCGCACAGGGAGCGATGACCCGGGGCAGCGCAGAGGAAACGCCGAGAAACGTCGAGAACTTTCGAGAACCGCGAGCTCGAGTCGGAGTGTTTCTGAGCTCGGCGTAGCAACGGCGTTATTGACAAGGCTACCAACGGATTGATATAAATAACGCGATTTTGGAGCAGCTCTCTTCTTTCGTCCACTGCACCTGTGGGAGAGGGCGAGGTATGACCATCAGCCGCTCGCAGGATGGGAGAATACGAAGAATTGCTATCGGACGCCCAGCAGCTTAGGAGAAGACAAGGGTTACACCTTGACGCCTCTAAGATTGGGGAGGGGGGGGGGGTGGCTGAGAAAGCCGGCCGTTTAGTTGTAGGTACATGATGTTTAGGAGATACCGTTTAGTTGTAGGTACTCCCGAGGGAGAGTACGGTTGGAATAAACCGGACGCCTGACGGAGGAGACTATTAGCTTTGTAATTTCAGAACGACATATCGTCTGTAGCTCTGTCGGGGCTGATACCATTGTACAAAATTGTAAAACTAAACATTATGCCAAATAAACATTTCCTGTGTTTCCCCAGATCCATATTCCTAGTCATGCAAAACCATTCCAAAAAATCCTCTACAAAATGTTAGCGCCCAACGTGTCAGCCGAGACTTACGACCAGAACACCGACTCCACAACCCCGGACCTGTGCTCAACTCCGACTGTTCAATTTTCACCCAGCCAACTCTCGCAACTCCTGGGAACTTTGAGTGGAAAACCGCTTAATGGTCGAGGAAGCTTTTCGAGGTGTAGGGAATGCTTCGACGGTTCCCATAATTTCATGTAAGTCAACGATATTTAAAGATATCGAGAGTATCAGCGATAAGGACGCGTTAAAGGTGCTTCCGCTGCTCCTCTAGGGGCACACGTCAGTTCGGTGACGAGGCATACAGGGAACCGTCGCGTACTGGAGGGAGGACCTGGAGGCAATTCGCGCCACGTTCGCACCTCGTCGCCCGGCGTATCAAATATACATAGATCTGTTCCGGACTACGCAGGAAGAAAATGTATCGACGGACCTCTTCATCAGCGACAAGCGGGTCCTGCTGGCGGAACTCCCGACGCCGCATCCGGAAGCAGTTCAAATGGATATGATATACGGACTTCTGCGGCTTCCGCTACGGACCAAGATGCCTCGGGACAGAATTATTGTCTTCCTAAGCTTCTAGGCGGCACTAGGCCTCAAGCTTTACTGTACCGAGGCGATAGCCTATATCAGCGATGGAAGGGTGATGGATGACGTGCTCGGGAGATGGTGGTCCTGGAGAGGGAAGCCCCGGACTTACGACCACCGCCGACGCACCGTCCACGGACGGAGATCCACCGCCCCATATCCGTATTCGCGTGATCGCTGCCGCTGTAACATCTGTCGCCGCCCGGGACTCGGCACAACGGAGTGTCCTTTCCGGAAGAATAATTTACCCGGACCACGACCGCCATCCGCTCCGGCCCTACTACCACCGGGACTCGAACACATCCAAGCTATCCGTACTCCGCTGCAGCGTTATGGTTGCGGCCAGCCTGGGGTCGTTCAAAGCAAGTGTCCGACCTGCAACAAGGAACTGAAGCCACCGACTTTCGCAACGTTCTGCACTGTGAATGCTACGGTGCAGCTTCGTCAACATCCGGCGGTGGAGTTCACCATCGCTGGGGAGCGCGGACAAGTTTTCTACGACACAGGGGCGAAATGCAGTGTTGCAAGTCAGGAGCTGTACTGTCTCCTCAAGAAAAGAGCAACCAGGATACTTCGAGCTAAAGAAAAAACATGGGCAAGACGTCGCTCAAGAAGAACACGGTAGCATATTAAGGTACGTTCCGCCCCGATGACTAGAGCAGGCAGTGCATTTGCACCGTTGTCATAGCGCGTAATGGTGAGAGTAATCTCGTAACTACCCACGCCGACCTGCACAGGATAGGGCGAAAGCCGGCGGCTCTACCCCCACGTAGTCCCCGGTGGACAAACCTGGGCGGCGCATCGCGACGTCCAGGGTTGACTAAACGAGTTGCCTCCCTGTAAAGGGTAGATCCAACTTGTCCAATGATACTTCACGGTTGAGGGCAGGGTTTTTCCAAGTTTGAGGTCGGTATAACACCTACACCGACCGCGCCCACGCGGGTGTTTCCTTAGAAAGTATGAGCCAAATAACACCTAGCAGGCTAAGTCGGTTGAGGGGGAAACCCCTGCGGAACGGCGCGTCGCAATAGCGACCCACAAAGCCACACGGAATCTGTCTCCTGAAGAAAATGGTTACATTGGAAGAGTGACTATGGTGTGAAACTGTAACACTCGTACTGAACATTTTGGTCATAAGTTCGTGCCTTGCACAAATGCCTCCTGAATAAGAAGGGCAGCTCATTCGCGGCCAAGAGGATGGAGGACGCCCTGGCGGACGGAAACCCTCGCATTCGGGAGGTCTTGTCGGCTCGGCTGGAGGTGGAACTTCGCGGCCGCCGTTTCTGGACGTCCTTCATCGTCCTGCCGGAGGGACAGGACAACCGGACTCTGCTTGGGATCGATTTCATCAAGCATGGAGTTGTGCTGGACGTTCTACAGCGGACGTGACACCTCGCCGACGCGCCGGGGCACCGTTTCGATTTCCAGACGGAGGCCGTGTCTGGTGGTGCATCCTTCGGCAAGGGGGAGGGACGCGTCTTACTGTCATCGTTGGACACGGATTTGACCCGCGAAATTCAGGAGCTCGCGACACCTCCGCCGAGGTGCCTGAGTCCAATTCCGGACGACTCGAGAGAACTCCAGGCCTATCGGCGTGAAGATGACAAATTCGGGGAACTCGCCGGGGAAATTCGGCGAATTCGCCGCGGTCGATGTAGAAGAGATTCGGGAGGACGAGGCAGTGAGTACCTCGCCAGCTCAAAAACAAGAGCTGTGATAGCTTCTAAGCGAATACACTGATTTATTCTAATCCCAAGGACCACCGACGGCGGAGGCTATCCATCGAGTAGACACCGGAGACCACGCGCCAAAATCCGTGCCGACATAGCGCATACAACCCGCAAAGAGAGAACTGCTGAAGAAGGAACTCCAGAAGATGATCACGGGGGGAATTATCGAGGCATGCGAATCTCCGTGGGCCGCACTTGTAGTCCTGGTACCAAAGAATGACGGCAGCATTCGAGTTTACGTGGATTATCGCAAACTCAATGCTGTCACCGTCACCGATTCATACCCCCTGTCACAGATTGACGACTTACTCCACCCCGCCAAGAGGAAGGGATTTATGACTGCACTAGACTTGCAGTCGGGTTACTGGCAGATCGGCGTACGAAGCGAAGACCAGGGCAAGAACAAATTCATGACGCCGTTTGAAATTGTCCGATTCGAGGGGATGCCGTTCGGTTTGAAAAATGCGTCGGCCACCTTCCAAAGACTTATGGATCGGATGAGAGCGGATTTGGGAGACCGCAACATTCTTGTTTACCTGGACAACGTTCTGGTGCTATCTACCGAATGAATCCACAGAAATGTCGTTTCGATTGCTGGAAAATCAAGTATCTTGGGCACGATTTAACAGCGGAAGGCATCCACCCCGATCCCAAGAAAGTCATGGCGATACAAGAAATGGCCACACCGACGAACTTGATGCAATTCGTATCCTTTCTACAAACGTGTGCATGCACGAAGAAGGCTACCTGGGAGTGGAGAGCGAGTCAACAGCAGGCGTTCGAGCATCTGAAGGGAGCTCTCACGAGCCCGCCGATCCTGCAGTGCGCCGACGAAAAACAATCTTTCATTGTACGCACCGACGCCAGCGCCTACGCCATCGGAGCAGTCTTGCTGCAAGGCGAAAAAGAAACAGAGCACCCCATCGAATACGCCAGCAGACTGTTGACGCCGGGGGAACGTAATTACTCCACCACGAAACGACAGTAGTCTGGCCGTGGACAAATTCCGAAGTTACATCGAAGGGGCGCCTGTCACCATCGACACAGATCATGAACCCCTGAAATGGTTGATGTCCCTCCGTTCTCCGAGTGGACGTCTTGCCCGATGGGCACTACTACTCCGACCATACTACTCCGACCATACTGACCCACGATTCAGTATACCCCGGGTCGATGCAACGTCGTTGCCGATATTCTGTCGGGATTGTCGAGCGAACCGTGGACCGAGGAGAGCAGAGTGGAGATCGCAGAAATCTCCGTCGACGTACCGGCCTGAGGACCAGTAGAACCCCGGAAGGAGCAGCTAAAGGACGAGGCCCTGAAGACCATCATCGAAGCCCTGGAATCGACTACGGGAGACGACGAGATGATCAAGTGGACCACGAGAGGATAGCTAATCAACAACGGAGTTCTCTACCGATACGCTCTAAATGTGGATATGGAGGAAGCTCAGCTGGTCGTACCACCGCACGAAAGGAAGGAGATATTGCGGCCATACCACGACGACCCCACTGCTGGACATTATGGAGCCCAATGCACGCTACATCGGAATATCAGTCGATATTTCTGGCCGAGGTTGAGCCGGAATATCGCTGAATACGTTCGAATTTGTGTGGATTGCCAGCTGCATAAAGCGAATAATTTAAACCCGCCGGTTTATTGCAGACAGCTGTCATGCAGCAACGGTGTGAGGCATTCGCAATGGATCTCTTTGGACCTCTGTCGGCCACGAGCAGAGAGAATCGGTGGATCTTCATTGTGGAGGACGCAGCATCACGTTGGGTGGAGCTGTTTCCACTGCAACAGGCGACGGTGGAAGCCTGCGCCCATGTCCTCATCAACGAAGTTATGCTGCGTTTTGGCATGCCGCGGAGGATCATCAGCGACAATGAAACTCAATTCGTCAGCGGTGTCATGCAGCAGGTGACAGACTGCTTCGGGCTCCAGCAGGCGTTCACCCCAGTTTACCACCCCGAGGCCAATCCGGTGGAACGAAAGAATCGACATCTGAAGGCGCAGCTTGGAATCTACATCGGAGCGGACTACACGACATGGGACAAGAGGCTGCCAGCCATAAGATTCGCGATGAATTCAGCCAGATGCGTGACCACTGGATACTCAGCAACCTACCTCACGTTCAGGAGAGAGCTGAGGACACATGACGACGCCAATCGAGACTTGAGGACCAGCAGAAAATTTCCTGCCAGAAATTACACCCAAGTTGCTGGCCTTGGTGGACGCGATGCAGGTGACCCAGCAGCATCAGGAGCATCAGCAGGAGCAGAGGAAGGAGTACGCAGATCAGCGCCGCCGACCAAATCCTGGATACGAGAGAGGAGATCTAGTGTGTGTAACCACTCACACCCTCAGCAGACGAAAGCGGCATTATACATCGAAGTTCGCACCGAAAAGGGACAGATCGTATCGGTTAAACGCCGCGTTGGTTCAGACAGCTACGAGATCGAGACCGGCGAAGAACAGTCTGTGTGCATAGGGGCGTACCACACCTCGGCGCTAAGGTTTTACATGGGAGCACCAGGGGAGACACCGCAGCCAGTAGCACCCATACGAAAACGCGGACGATACCGGGAGGAACCCGAGAGCCTTACGGTGCAGCGAGCAGGGAAACAAGCTAGGTGCGAATGAATGAAGATTCCTGGACTATTTATCGGGACGCCGTCGTGCGCAGAGGTGGAGACTGTAACGCAACAATGAAGCGAGGAGGCGACAGGCCTCCTCGATCGCCGTTCAATGAAAATCAGATGAAGCGCGCCAGGAGCAATGGCCTGGGGCAGCGCGAAGGAAACGCCGAGAAGCGTCAAGAAACGCCGCGAACCGTCGAGAACTTTCGAGAACCGCGAGCTCGAATCGGAGCGTTTCCGGGCTCGGCGTAGCAACGTCGTTATTGACAAGATTAGTAACGGATTGATATAAATAACGGGGTTTTGCTGTCTTCTTTTCGTTCGCTGCACCTGTGGGAGAGAACGAGGTATGACCATCGGCCGCCCGCAGGATGGGAGAGTACGAAGCATAGTTATCGGACGCCCAGCAGCTTAGCAGAGAACAGGGGTTACACCTAGATGCTTCTAAGAATTGGGAAAGGACGGCTGAGAAAGCCGGCCGTAGATCGTGCATGGGGAAATGAAGAATACCATGTGTAGTTGTAAGTACTCCCGAGGGAGAGTATGGTTGGAATAAACCGGACGACCAACGAAGAAGACTATTAGCTTTGTAATTTTAGAACAACATATCATCGCTAGCCCTGTCCGGGCTGATGCCGTTGAGCAAAAATTGTAAAACCAAACATTATGTCAAATAAACTTTTTGTATGTTTCCTCAGATCAATATTTCCAATTCATTCCAAATCCTTCCAAGAAATCCTCTACAGTATGCTATTTATCATATGTTACTTCTTATTTAGTAGTATGGGTATCAAAGTCGGACCACAAACCACTATTACAATACAACTACTACTAGTTCTCATTTAGTATTTACAACATAACATCATATAATGTAGTCAAAATTTGAATATTCCTCGATCTGGTTTTAAATAATTATTACTAATAGGCTGTCAAGTGGAAGACACATTCATCAGCAATTATATGCTTACGTTTTGCCAGCATTGCATTGCTTTCTCAAGGGTCAACTGACACTTATAGAGTAACCAACTCTCCCGTTTTTCCTGGGAACTCCCGTGTTTTATGCCAATTTTTGTGCATTCTCCTGTCTCCCGTAATGACCTTCCATTTCTCCCGTAATTTCTACTAATCACTGAAAACTGCGAATTTTTTATTTATACTACTACTAAAATTGATAGTTTAGACTTGTAAATTATCATCTTTGTAAGATATTTTTTAACTTTCCACAAGAAGATAAAAAATTACTTAATTCTGTAGCTTCGGTTAATAAATATATATATATAACTTGCAATCAAATAAAATATGAATATAATATATAAATTTATTATTTTTATGATTTTATGTATTTAGTACTAATATAAATAAATATAATACAAATTACAAATTAAATACTTTGTTTGATATACGTATACATTATTCGTCCTGTGAATGTGCATATTTGTTGTAATCACGCCGTAACAACGGACTCATTTTGTAATTATAAAGAATATGGTCATATTTTTTTAATATTTTTATACTGCCGACGTTCATGATGCAATTTGCAAAATAAAAATTTACTTATATTTTTTAGCATTACAAAATTAATTTTTCAATTTAACAGAATTTGTTAAGTAGATTGAACCTCTTAGATTAAAACTAAAAAAAAACTTCCCGATCCGACAGATGGTTTTGAAACAATACTTCTAAAATGCAATCGGTTTCTTAAGTATTGCAAAAATTGCAAAATTCAAAGCTTCATATTTCTTAAACAAATTAAAAAATAGGAAAATAATGACTTTTCACGTGGACTACAACACATTTCAATTTGAACAAAATTCCTGACATCGAGGTCAAAAAGTGATCGATTTCGGTGGAATGACCCCAATATATTTTAATGAAAATTTGCAAAGTAGTACTGGTATATCTGTCCATATTTACGTTTTTCAATACGTTTCGTATTGACGTTTCCAGGGTACACATTCCAACTGACAAAACTTACGGTGGGATTTCCTATAAGCGTCAAGCGCATGCGACTGGACACACAGCGTCCACTGTATGAACATGGTACTTCTCATGTGTTGTACGTTTGGGGTACGATTGTAGTGGAACGGCGAGGAACGAGTATAGAGGCGAGGTAAGCATCGCGACAAAATCAAACCAATGTAATGTAAGGGAAATGTTTAAAGTGGGGCGGCGAGGAAAGCTGCGAGGAAAGCGGCGTATGATAGCGGTACAGCTAGAAACAAAAATATTTGTTTCTACTAGCGGAAACCAACGCGTTCGGCAACATTTGGATGCATTCGGTAACATTCTATCGCTTTCAATAGCATTCAATAGTATTCATTACAATTTTCATCCGAAAGTATTGTTGAAATTTATCAGGATATTCTCTTAATTTTGGGTATAAACGATAAAATTCTCCATTTCTTTGTCTATTTCTATTAATGGAATGGGTTGACCATCTTCTAAGCACGAGATTTTGGTGCTTCCTGGAAGAAATTTTGAAACATACCAAGAAGAATGGCTCGCTGTAGTATTTCGCTCCTCGCTTTTCTCCGCGTCACTATAAACATGCATCGCACCGCACTGCTAGCCTCACAGCTCTCATCTCTACTCACCTCTCTCCTCGCTACTCCACTATAATCGTGTACTTGGATACTACTTCATTGGAGCTCGGTTACCGATTTTTACCGATTGCGGTGCGATATGTCAGCATTGCTACTGAAACAGGCAGTCGGTGGATGTATGTATATGTACGTCTGGCGCAAACGTAACAACCGAAAATCAGTTCTCGATTGTAGTGGTATACAAACGTATAAGGCTGCGTCCTAATTGCATGTCGCAATCGACAAATCCGACTGACCGATCAACACGATAAAAAGCAAACAAGCCCTGACCGATGGTCGTGTCCAAGCTGACAATGGGTGCTATGCAACGATGTCGCATTTGTTGACTAGTTGTTTGAAATCCAAGTCGATTTGCTATTTGTCGTATAATATACACGGCGTCTATAGAAAAATAAAATGACTAATTTCACTGAGTTGTTGATTTTTGAAGTAGAGATGTTAAGACTAGAAAACATCGCATTCATTTATTGACCTGTCCCTTAATATTTTCAAGGATAAAAACTTATAGCCGGAGACAACAAACTTTATACCCGTAAAAATCTTTGTACCCAAAAAATCCAACACCACTCATTACCGACGTCGTACACAAAGCAAATAGACATATCATAAAAAAGCCATTAGCAGACAGGACGACTACGAACTCCATAACGGTAAACTGTCCCCGACCGACGATACCTGCTTGACGTGTCGGACCTCCCCCAGAAGACGTGACTGCACAATCATAGATTTCAACCCCCGACAAATTCTTTCATCTCATTGGACAGACACACTTTCCCACCTTCACACCTTGTAATTAAAGACACCCCCTCACGCTCACGAATCTGTACATAAATACATCGAGTAGAATATAAGATAACTTTAAGAAAGCAAACTTTGTAACGACACGACACAACACAAAAAATAAAGGCAGTCACGAAAGTGAACTCAGCAACAGCCAAATTATTTTTCACCTGGGTCAGCATGTCAGTGCACACGAGCTACATTACCTAACACAAACAAGAGAAAAGACCAATTTTATGGAATAAGTGATTGCTAAATTATAAAAACCGTGTATTAGTGGAGAAGGTGTGGGGAAAGGTGGCTACAGCATTAAAAAGAGACAGTACGTTATTAAAATTTATTTACGTATTTTACATTTTAAGAATATGATAAACATGTTTGTTTTTCGGTTATACAGGGTTGTTAATGAAATAAATAGAAAATGTTCTTCTCACTGCCGATGCAGCTGTTGTTGATCTATTTGTACTTCTAGAATTTGACAATGCATTCAGTTCGAAGTAATTTTCTTTTATGTCATTGGGATGCAAAGTAATATTTTCTAAATCTATAATAATGTTATGTAAAAGACATATAGCCTTAACAATATGAATCGCATTATCGACTTTTGTTTGTATAGGTTGTAGAAGTACACGAAATTTTGCAGCACTTATCCCAAATGCACATTCTACAACCATCCTCGCACGAGATAGGCAATAATTAAAGTATGATTCTTCACTTGAATCTTGCTGTCTCTTTGAATAAGGTTTCATTAAGGCGGTAGTCCCCAATGGCAGCCAGGCATGTCAGAGAGTTGACTTTACCGACAAAATGGGCCAAAAATATGGGTTTGCCTGATACAACTTTTCGTCCTTATATGAGAGAATTTTGGCTCGAAATAGGGCTCATTCGAAAGAGGAGGCTTCAACGCAACGTGGTCAGGTAGTCTTGTGGTCAAATTATGTTGATATGTAATAATATGAGCGTTGTAAAGCGGAGCAAAAAATGACAGCTCGACAGCCGTCGAATCTAAGCATTTTTTTGATACGGAGAGAATGATCTGCATGAAATGAATACCTGACCACGTCGCGTTGAAGTCTCCCCTTTCGAATGAGCTATCGTGCGACTCAAAAGCTTCTCATATAAGGACGAAAAGTTGTATCGCGTAAAGGCATGCGTTTCCGGATGAATTCGCCATATTGACGATAAAACAGAGCAAAATACGTATCAAGTTCAGTTCAGCTGTTACGCACGAGGGGCGCCTAATCATAAAGACCAAATGAGAATTGGCTGGGACTGGAGGAGTAGTTCGATGTACCACTACATTGAACTCTGCCTATCCGTGTGTCGCCGACGCTTTCCTCCTGTAAAAGATTACCGCACGTTTTGCCGTGCGCCCGGCAAGCGGCACCGCGATTTGTTTACGGAAAAGCAAAACAAGCAGCGATACCTTTTAGACGCAACGCAACGCAGCGCGTTCACGACACACGCATAGGCAGAATTCAATTTAGTCGTACCATAATTTTTTTACATTTTAAATTAAAGTAATATGTATGGTAACATGTTGGAGAAAGTTTTCGGATTTTTTTACCGCAAAACTTAGGTATAACATATGGAAAACTCTACACTAATATAAAAAATGCAGATTTCGTTGTGAAGCTGTAAAAGTACTATTTTTATATTTTTATAGTAACAACATATTATTATAACAATTATCCCCAATTTTTTTAGATTTTTTGGAAAAGTGAACCGTAGTTATAAAAATCAAAAACCAATCTTTTTGAAATATTCGCGCGAAAAAGCAATCTTCACTTTACATTTTTATATGATCTTTATGCAGTGACTGCGTTACGTGATTTTTAATGTTTCTATATTCTGAAGAACAATATATAGAGCCGACTCTCGATTATCCGGCCCCTGCAGGACCAGAGCTCGGCCGGATAAACAAATGGCCAGTTAATCTGGCAGCATGTTTTATACATTGTTATGTTTATACCAAAAAATTAATATTTAATATATTTATAATGTTTAATATTTATACACACGTATGTACATACGGTACATATATACAATCACACCATCTCAATATAATATAATGCTAGATAATGTGTATGTAATATTTGTTTAATGTCATTTTTCACAAAAAAGTTGGTAATCTTTTCTGTTCCTTTATTTCGTTTTGATCGTTAATGTGATGTCACGCCACTTTCTCAAAAATGATATGTCAGTTGCTGATGAATCTTCTTCCTGTTCAACATACTTCGTCACACTTACAAGTGCAATCTTTCCTTTTGCGTGACTCACTTTCTCATCTCTATCTATATTTTAAGAAGTGCGGAATACTGTACTCAGAGATTTAGTACGAATGAAAAAGAAATTAATATGAGGTTGCGTATTTAAACAATTACAAATACATGTGACAATAATTACGCAAGAAAGTGAATAATTACAGAATATTTCATATCAACAAAAATGTGGCCGGATAAAACGGAAGCCGGTTCAAATGGGGCTGGATAATCGGGACTCTATTGTAAATAGAAGTTGTAAATTCAGTTAATTGAAACTATTTCATATATTTATATTTTGAAGTTGGAAAGATAATTTTAATGATTGGACTGGCAGAATGACTACAAGTTCAGACTGTAAACCGATACTTATCATTTTCGTCATAAGTTCGTTATTCATTTATTCGTAACTATACAATATGCCACTAAGTGGCAATAATTTCAAAACACGTCAAAGTAATTTTAAGAATAATTTACTCTGAAATATACGCAGAAATAATTTCGGAGCACATTTTACGTGATTATCTCTCTAGCCGCGGATTCTTCTACTTACGAGTATTACTTAGTATTTGCTAGATCAAATAAATGTATGAAATGACACCACACACCTGTACTTCAATCCAACCATATTTATTAACGATAAGTACTATTGAAATAGATTTCTTTTATTTATTAGGTGTCAGAGAAGTTAAATGATTCTATAATGAACAAATCATATGAATAGTAAATCTATGGAAGCAAACTGAATTGTCATGGAGTTATGAATTAAAAAAACAAAAATATAGGAAAGAGATTAATTTGTGTGCGGCTTGAACTCACGACCAAATAAGCAGTATAGGATTCACAGGCAGAACCTACAACCACTCTACCAACGTATTCAGTGAAATTAATTTTTCTATTTGACAATATAATGTCATGAAATAGTGTCAGTTGACTGAATCTATTATTTTTGTTATCTATATATTATTTTTCCACATGTAGAACTATTAAAAATCACGTACGGTATTCACTGCATGAAAAACATAAGAATTTAAAGTAAGGATTGCATTTTCGCGCGAAATACCTCAACAAAATTGATTTTTAATTTTTTTAACTATAGCGCACAACTCCAGAAAATCTGATAGATATTGGGGACAATAGATATAATAATATGTTGTTATCGTAAAAATATAAAAGTAGTGTTCTTACAACTTCACTACGAAATCTGCATTTTCCAGATTCTTTTAGGGTTTTCCATTTTGTTCACCTAAACTTTGCAATAAAAAAATCCGAAAAAATTCTCTAATATATATTATCATATTTCTAATATGTCAGATTTTTCTCAGAATTTTTGCTTGCCATTAAATGGGACAAATATGGCAAAAACTGATATTTCATTTCTTCCCCATTACTACCCCCCAGATCGAGATAGAGGATTGAAACTTGGTGCGAAAGCTTTTCTTTGGCTAAGTTATCAAATGGTACATCAAAAGTCTAATTTGGTTCAAGAGCAGTTATGACCCCCTTATCCGGCTATACTATTTAACTTGTGCGGGGCGCGAACTGGCGACCAAAATATTTCATAAGGATTTCATTGTCGGACCGCAAAGAACTCTCGTGCTATCGTTGCGTTGAATTGTCACGGCGGCAATGCGGCAACCCTGTCTATGATTTTTGGCAACGCTGCTGCCTCTTGACGATTTCTCCCCTTGCCCCGATGACGCACAATAAACAGCTGTGAATTACTCTACGCTTTCGTGAAGGAAAACGATAGTGGCTCCGCCTCGTATTCGTCAGGCAGTCACATGCTTGTAGGAAATGATCTTACTGTAACGAAATCTACCATGCCTACGAAATCTGTGACGTCACGCGAGGGGACTACCGCCTTAAGTAATATTTTAAGGGGAAAGCTTTGTCTCCTAAAAATACGAAAGGTGCTTCAATTTCAGAATTTGGCAATCTTTGTCTGGAGGGTAACTTCATACGACCATTTTCCAATTTATTGTGCATGTCTTCACTGTCATTATCTCTAGCATACGCTTCAATATCCACCACAATAAATTTGCAATTAGAGTCTGCCGCTGCCATCAGAACAATAGAATTGTAGTGCTCATAGTTAAAGTAAGTACATACTCCATGCCCTTAGAGGACATTTTGTTCTTATGTGCTTTCTATCGATACAGCCTATGCCTGCGGAAAATTCCATTTTTCATAAAATTTTGTTGATATTTGGCGAAATTTTTCGATATTAGGCACACTCGTGTGATTACTTTGTAGCGTCTCCCAAAATGGCACAACAAACTTCAATAATAATGGCCGAAACGGACCTTTTGGTATTCTAAACGAAAACGTAATATTTCGGAAAGCCATTCATGTTGATAAAAACCTGAAATAAAAATAAGGTATTTCTTCGTTCCAGAGGAAGATGTAAGATTTAAATGGCAAAATTTAAGAGACTAGTTCCAGAGAGAACTGAAAAAAAGGAAGCCTCGTTCCGGAGATCCTGGTAGTCTGCGTATGAACAACAATGCTAGAAAGTGGGTATTCTCTGAGAAACTTTAACTTTTAAAAGACATCATGACACCGAGAAAAAGAGTAAACAATTTTAACCATGATCCTCAAAACACAAAGGAAGAGGATAACGCTACGCAAAAAAGTATAATAGAAGATAGGAGTTTGGCAATTGAAGAAAATTCTGCTGTGGCGGTCACATCTGAGAAAATTACAGGTAGAATTTAAACATCATCATAAAACAAAACTTTCCAAATTATAGAATTTGGTAAGTAAGTAGGTAATGCTAAATAGAAAATAAGAAATTGAACGAGGAATCAGAAATCGACAAAGATTCATGTTTTGTAAAATCTCTAGTGCCATTTCTTAAAAGGCTAAACTCCCTGAGGAAATTAATTATCACAAACGAAATTAAAAGTTTAATTATCAAGGAAATGTTCAATGAATCATTAATTTCACGTCCAACTTCAGGTTCGTCTATTTCGCAGCCTGGAACATCTTTTAACGAATTGTGCACAACTTTCGAACATCTTATATACTTTAATATGTATCTTTTTTGTATTTTAGTAAAATTTGAAACTAATAAAAATACAATATTTTACCTTAAGGTCAGAATTAGTGTCCCGTTCACCAACATTGGCTCCTTAAAATAAGTAACCTTATGGAAACACTTTTCTTGTATTGCTTCAAGAATATAGTTAAAAGTATTGTGTCATTCTAGTGTACTTATAAAATAACTTATCCTTTTCTTGTAACGGACAGTAAAGGTGGTGGAACTCGTCAAATTTTATTCTGTCCTTGTATATTTGTTCTATTCTTTGACGGTTTTTCTTCCGTGCTTTTGCTAATAACGTATATTTTACATAAATACTTTCGGAAAGAAACTAAACTCTGACTTCGACGCCGCTTGTTGAGAACTAACTATTTTCGGTCGCAAATAGCACTCGATAGCCAATCGTATAACGACACTGTCGCATTATCGCACGACCACCGACATCGGTTGGTCGGATGAACGAACGATTTTGTCGCTGTACGACACCAGTTAGGACGCAGCCTAACGCATAGAAAGATCTGTAGGAGTGAGAACGGACGAAAGGACGTAGTTTTAGTTTAGACTTTCGTTCCTTACGATTTATGACAGGACCCCTTGAGCCGACGCTGTGCAGACGCGTCCCGATGTGAGCGTGCAGGACAGTTTTCCCTTACCCCCCCTAGGTTTAAGTTTAGTTTTAAGGATTGCATACCGAAGTCGAAGGGCTTGGAGATAGGGAGAGCATCGTGAGACGCCGAGAAGGCAGGTCATAAAGTGTAGCGTAGAAAATATCGTGGAAACTTCAATTTAGTGTAGTAGCAATATCACGATCTCCTTTATAATAGTTTTTGTTATTAAATATTATATTATTTAATCCATACGCCGACTCGTACATCACCCGTAAATTTCCCATCCTACAGATCTGCGTTTGTCACAGTTGAGAAAGTAGAATCTTATGCGTCCAATCGCACGCGTCTGACACTAATAGGAAATTCCACCTTTAAGCTCTCGCGTGGTGTTGAAGTGCTGACGAGGAGCAAGCCGAACAAAGCAGCAAGTACTCTTTTAGGGTCGTATGCTGTAAAATCGGAATATATTTCAATGATGTTTGCATCCCAATATTTAGAACACTTTCAACATCATAAGGATATGATTCAGCTTCATAAGGATTCGAAAGCTACTAAGTCTTGCATAGAAAACAATAACAAGAGATGTTGGTAATTATGATAGGTGTATGTTTCAATCGAGGGTATATGGACATTGATCGATTACACGTAACCATCAAGTCAGTGTAGTATGGCTGTTTAGCCGGCCTAATTTGACTCGTAATTAGCTCCGTTTATCGGTCCGTATCACGTTCGTCGTGTGGTGATCGCAGCAACGTGGTAATCTTCCTGCTGCTGCTGGAGCAAATAATTAACGTTGTTCTGGTAACTTAATAATCAGATTTATAACTAATCAGATTTAAAAATTTGCTCCACATGCATTTGCATTTACAGCTAGAGTACAATTCACCCAGTACTTGCTTTTTATTTATGAGGTCATATAAAAAAACAGTTTATAATATAAACATTCAGAGTCAGAGCCAATTGATGCAGCATATTAATCACACATTTAAAAGATTGCGAAACGAAAACTACGTGTACAACTAAGATAAAAATACCGAGTAAGCATAGATTCAAAAATACTTTATTAAAGAATGATAACAAAAATAGGAAATAACGGTGGACTAGTTTTCGTTTGATATAATATAAGAAGCTTTTTCTATTTCCAGAGTGCGCTTTACAATTTGTCCAATAGGACATTAGGCAAATTATTTTAGCGATTTTTTGTTCACAACACGTGAGTTCTTTATTAGTAAGTATTTGTACATAATTTGCAACGAGCGTCACATGGAGAGAAGGTTGTTAGAATGTTTTCTATGCATTGTACGCTACTCGTAAGTTGGCAACCAGAAGGAATACGTGTCCGACTGGTTAGAGGCCCAACGCCTCCAACACAATTATAAAGATAAATTACACATATTTGCATCATTGGCCGAAACGCTACGTAGGGAAGATGGGAAAGTGACACATGGAAGAACACAAGTAAACGTCCCCCTTTGTTCCTGTGCCGTCTCGGCAGCCACCTTACGAGCAGCGTACCGTAAATATATACATAGTGTTCAAGGTAGATTATACTTTCGTAGCTATGCCAATGTGATCATTATCACGGCTGCTGTTACACACTCGTTCGATTTCTTTCGCTACTTATCCAGTCCCGAGATCTTTGCGTATTTTGCCGTTACGCACGTACCATCGTGCAATAATTAGCATTCTAAATGTGATGGATTGCATTGCTTCTAATTTGAATATATACATTCGGAATCACGACTCACACGAAAATATCACATTTGAACACGAATAGATCAAGTCCGTATAAAAAGAAAAGATTGACCTACCAGCAAACAACTAAACCCAGATAAAAAACTTTTAATATATAAAACAATCTGTGGCGTCAGGAAATGCTGTAACCATGAGGTTTCGCGGGGTCATGAATCCCACTATACTTTCGCGACAACACAAGTTTAGATCAACTTGTCTTTATCGCGTTTACTATAAAATACTATTATAAAATTATGTGGAAGACAGAATGTCGTGTGAATGTTTGGACCAAAGCGATTGTTGAGCGAACGGTGTTGTATTTGGGTAAGATTAGCTGTGGCGTGAATGAGAAGTGTTTGGGATAGAGCGATTGAGTTGGCGTGTGGTCGAAGAGTGCGTGGTCGCGCTAGGTTTCGTGTGAACGGGACTGATTGGGTTTTACGAATGTCTGAGACGAGTGAGACAAGCAGAGAGAGATAAGGAGAAAAAATGAATGCGTGGGTGGGGGAGTCGAGAAAAAGAGTCGAGTGCGAGAGGACGTTGCGAGTGCAGAGCGCGAGTTTTTTTCTGTGAGATTGTGCGTTAACAGTATTATTAATAAACTAGCAATTATTGCAAAGGCTGAGTTTCTTTTTTTTCCCCTTCTCGCACCTTACAACAACACACGGGGGATTTACTTTAAGATAATCCCTACAAATATGTTAATTACATAGAATGACACATTTCAATCGTGATGAGAAAGCCTGAACAATGTACATAATACTGCGAATGCAATTGTGACATTTGTTTTACCTTTTAAATTTCCTTTGTGGTAGTGAAATGTTAGGTTTTAATTAACGTAGATTAGATAGATAATTCTATTTATAAATCTTTTTATCGTTTGACTGTGAAAATCAAGGAAAGAAAATGTTCTGCATATGCAGTGGCGATCATCAGAGCAAAGCGAAAGTACTGCATATGCAGTAGCCATCCGCGAACGCGATAAAATACTTTAGAAATGTTTACATTCCTTCTTAAATAATAAAAAGGAAGATATTCTTCCAAAAAATTCTGATCTTTTTAGATGTTAACACATTACGTACGACGTTTTGCTCACCCAACGTACTTCCAAAGTCCACAAATTCTTAAGCATGTCAGAAAAACTTAATAGAATGCATATAAGCAAATTAGAACGCTGGCTTTCAAGAAATAAAATGTTGTACAACAGTAAAATTAATAAAATGCGTTAATTAACACTACACAATCGAACCGGAGTCTTTTCGATGTAATAATAGTACTGACTGATTCTTTTGCACTCTTTCGAAATGTTGACATGCATTTATTTGGCGATTTTTTTGTCATAAGTGACCACAATGTTTCGTTACGTTGACAACGTAACAAACCGATCAAATTATTTCTAATTTGTTGAGTCCTCTACAGGTGTATATAAAGAAGCATTAAAACGAGATATCTCGTAACCCAGCCTCAGCGTTCAGTTTGCTATATACGAGATATCTACTGACCCGTACGCAATGTGTTAATATTTCAAACCATGTGACACGAAATCCCATAAGATGGTATTTAGGTCTACCTCGTATCTCGTATGTGATAAATCATTATTTTGCTGGTTTCAAATAGTACAGGGCTTCGAATTTTGCAATTTTTGCTTATTTTCTTAAAAGATTTGTATACTTCCGAACTTTTATCTCGAAAGCTATCTATCGTGCTTAATTAATTTCTTTTTCCATTTTAGAAGCGAAGAATTTATCTTCATGTAGAAATTTTGTTCAGGTTAAAAACATATTGTTGCATTATTGCAAATTATAAATAAATGTTTATTATATATAATAAATTTTGGCTTAAAGTTGCCGCTTATAAATTAAAAAAAGGAGATCAATATTTTTCGAGGTCCCTTATATAAAATAAGCTTACCGATGCCGCGATGCAATTCCTGTTGACGTCGCAGTAATCCGTTGAAGGTAGTGATGTGTTCAAATTCACGTAAATGATCCGCGTTATCCACGAGGAGCTATACACGCTCTTGTTGGAGTAAGAACGGTCTTCGTATTCCTCACTATAATACCAGCTATATATACCAATCAACTCGTTTATCTGAATCTGGCTGCACGATGTGTCTTAAAATTAGTATAGTAATAAACCATTAGGTATGATCGTACACGCCGATTCACATAGAAACATGAAATTCGTTAAATTAGTCCTTAGTGCAATCTTTTAAACATTAGTTGGACGATAATCTCTAAATAGATCGTACGCGAAAATTTACATGTTATCAAACAAAGTTCAGAGAATGTAATAATTTATCCACATTTTTAAAAATGTGTGTTTGTGACATTCTATTATTACAAATTACTTTTTTCATCAAGCAGTAATTAGTGAGGAAGTTCAAATCATTTCATTAATAGTATCAAAAATGCAACCTTATTTATATAATCGGGACAAAATCGGAACACAACAGTTTCTAGTTATAGAAACACCGTTACAATCAGTTATCTCTCACAAGTATAACACAGATATGTATCGGATTCTGTACTTTGTTTATAATAAGCTATTCTATATCTCTTTTGCGATTTTATGGTTAAATGTAATTTCAATTTTAATCGTCACTAATGTTGAAATCTTATTTGGTGTTAAATCGGTAGCATCAAGAATGGCTCGAAAATGGTAAAGGTATTCCCAGGACATGAAAATGCATTGGGTGATATGTCTATCTTGTACTTCGTCTGTACCATCACCCAATGTATTCTTTTATCACACCGTGTGGAGCTATATAGCCCCCGTTAGCATTTTCATTTTTACCTTTTCGATTGGTTGAAATCGGATGTTTTGCGTTTATTTCTACATTTTATATATTAAAATACTTTAGAAGTGTTTACATTACTTTCCAGGCAATAAAATATTCTTAAAAAAATTCTGATCTTCTTAGATGTTAATATTTCAGACCATGTAATACGAAGTCCCATAAAATGATACGTCTCTCCTATAGTACATCTGTTATTGAAGGAAACTCTGAAAGTAAAACAATTCCGAGCATCATGGCGAGCAAGGGAAACGAAGTACCTTCATCAGTGCAAGATAAAGTGATTTTTGTACGTGAACTTGGTGAAAGTTATAGAAAGATTGGAAAAACATTAAATTTAAACTTTACTGCAGGCCAATACATTTCGAGAAGTAGGAGAAAACGAAAACTATAGATAATATGTCACGATTAGGTCAGCCGAAAGCACTTGCAGAGAGGGAGAGAACATCAGTGCGTCATCAAAGAAAGAAAAAATATTCACGTGTAAATGCTCTAACACTATTTAATGATATCACAACAGGATTAGGGAAGAAACTGTGAGGAATATTTTACATTCAGCCGACATCTATGGCAAAGCTACGAGAAAAAAACATTAACAAATAACACGAAGAAACAAAAAGCGAATAGGTTTCGCTGAAATATATTTACATAAGGCGATAGAATTCTGTAAGCGTATCTTCTCTGATGAATACAAGTTTAATCATTTCGGGTTGGACGGCAATAAAGTCATCAGGAAAAAATATAATGCTGAAATTCAGCAATAAAATCTTATCTTCAGTAATAAAATCTTTATGAGGGTGCATGGTGTGTACAGTGGCGTAGGCCAAATTGCATTTATGTGTGGCGGCTCTCCTGTACCCACCACTAGAAGGACATACGAAATAGGACTTTCTCAAAAGCACTCGCTCCAACTACCTCGTCCATATATATACCGCCTTTAACCTTCCTTCCAATCCCCCAACGTCTAAGGCAAGGCCTGCTAGGTAGCCATACTGATGAGTCCAATAGCAGGCCCAGGACGAAACGCAACACCCTTCCTTTTTCCTATCCTATCCCATTTCCATAGCGCCACATATTGAATGCCATTTTAATATCAGTGTTAATTGTTGCTAAAATAATCGTTAGTGTTTTCTGTTAAATTCCCTTTATCGTTGTTGTTACCTGCACAATCTTGTTACCGGAATCGTTCCTTTTTTCTACCTAGGAGCTACTAAACGTAAGAATAGTGACGTTGGCAGTTCAGAAATACCAACAAGAAGACGGAAAGTGTTAGCTTCACTCAAAAAGCGAAAATGCTGATATTTAATAAAGAACAAATAAATTGCAGAAGGTTGCTAAGATATATGGAACAACCGACTCCAGTATCTTTGAAATTTTACAAAAAGAAATGGAAATTTGTGCTATGATACAATTGCCTTTTAGACGATGAAAGTTACATCGACAGTACGTGACAAATGTCTAATTAAAGCAGAAAATGCATTAAACATTTGGTTGATTTATATGAACCGAAAACGTGTTCTAATTCGCGATAAAGTCTTATGTCGAAAGACATTGAACTTGCGCAGGATGCATAAAAATGATATACCACGAATACGATAGCGTGTTTCTACATCACTGGATCTGTTAAAAAAACTTCCCGCAACAATTGACCTTGACCTATTTTTTCGGGTTAAAGTTCTTTAATGATTGAATCATATTTTTTCTCATCAGGAACAACACACTTGTAAAAGGAATCATGGGTCGCAGTTCAACCAATCCCTTTGAAATCGGTGTTAAAATTTCAATGGTCTTTAAAGTCATTTTACTTAATTTATTTACATTTTACAGAGAAATATAAATTGTATAATCAAAGGAAACTACTCTTTACGATCGTGGAACATACTAGACTATAGTGAGATGTAATGGACGATTACTGCTGCAAAAGTCTATGCCTGAGTGTACAGTGGGAAAGCTTAGCCCAGATTTACGATGAGTCAACTATTGCGTGAAGGTTGCCGTATGCCTGCTGTGAACCGGAGCCCTGTCCCAAACTGCGTGATAATTATTAAACCGATAAACTATGATTAAAGCAACAGCTAAAGCTGAAAAAGTTATCGCATACACGCTTTAAGTAAAGAACAATGAAGTGGTGATGTTACTAGGAAACACTAATTGTAAGTCTTATACTTCATAGAATAAGTACAGTGCTCCGCTGGAAAGAAGAATCCTGGCAGGAATGCGGGTCTAATTGGTCAAAGCGGAAGGGGCTCGTCTCTATCTCACACACATTTTCGGTTCTGGAGTGATATTGGCTAAAGCGGTCACACATGCACTGACGACACCGAGTGTGCGAGGGACCCCTCTTGCCCCTGTGCCGTACCGAGGCTCATGATTCCAGCGGAGCACTGTACATATTGGAAAGTGAGGTTAGGTTGTACGAAACAATGAGTGGTAAAGAGAACATGCAAGAGAGAACTTTGAGAGGAAGACCACAAAAATCGGTTTCAAGCGCCAGAATTGCGAGTGTTCCGTCGCGCGAAAAACGGAACAGGTCGAGAGATCATAAATCTCGGAAGCCCTTCGTCCTTTTGCAGCTCGGCGAAAATATATCTTTGTTCGAGCAAACGACGAGAGGCACACGTGTTAACATGGAACATGTTTATGGGCCCGGATCTCAGAAAACCTGTAACGCTGGTGTGTAACGGAAGTGACGATGACGGCATTTCGCATTTTTGCCGCTAAACTTCCAGTGGCGCTAGTGTCGCGCATGTAGTGGGAGCGATAACAGCTACTATGCGTCCGCCACAAGAGGGCACAGCGTGTTTACATCCCTACTCGAGATACAATCCACTGGCTCGCCTACTATGCCAGGCGTTGCTCGTTATTGGCCAAAGACGATGACAAAGATCGACAGCGGGCTACATTATAAGCGAATGAAATAGAATGATGACTTCGCAGATCGGCGGAGTCACTGGCGTAGATATCCAAATGAGCTTAACGAGTAAACACCCGCCGCCGCAACAGGATCCAGTGGACCCGCGGTTAAGGCGATTGATCGAGAAGCAGTGACAGCAGGATCGGTATGAGTTTGAAGCCGTACTGCGGAAACTCAAGCAACCCGCACGGGTGGGTACGGCTGTGGAACCAAAGCGGGTGAAGCGAACAGCGGATGTCGCAAAACCAGCGACAACAGAGATGTCGAACTCGCAGTGGTTTCAGCACATGATCCTTGGTACGGTGAAAGTGGCGAACCCGGACAACGTGGACGATGCATCAACCATCAACTCGGAACAGCCAGCGACGAAAACGAGTGCACAACGTGTGGCTGAGTACCGTCAGCGCAAGGATGAAAAGCGGGAGAAGGAGAAGAACGAAAAGCCGGAGGGGCAGAGAAGCGTTGCGACTGTACCTGAACGAGTCGAGCGGCCCAGAGCGATGAAACGGGCAGTTGAAAAGGTCGTATGGAAAACAGCGGGCAGTGCCATCAATCCACAAGTCGATGCGCTTATGGACAAGATGTTCTTCAACAATGAATTCGGTCACTGCTGTGATGTCTGCGACCGCTTGTGGATCCGCAGCGATGTTGTACGCGTGCATGATATCAAAGTTGACACAAGAAAAGCAGCAGTCGTAACATTTGTTGATGAATTCATGGGGGAAAGCGTAGAAGAGTTTACGATCTGTAACACTTGCAAAGATTCGTTGATCGCTGGTCGCCAGAAAAGTTCCGAAACTGTCACGGTCGAATGGCTTCAAGTACCCGCCGTATCCACACCATCTGCCGAAGCTGGATTGCGTTATTGAACGATTGGTGTCACCGCGTTTACCGTTTATACAGATTCGACAGCTGCGGTGGGCGAGTGGTGCTAAGCGAATCATTGGTCAAGTGATCAACATCCCGGTGGACGTTAACGATATGGTGAAAAAATTTCCGAGAGAACTGAAGAACGATCGAGGGATAACCGTTGTGATCAAACGACACATAATGCACATGTCGCGGTACTTGGAGGGATATGTGCGAAATGATGTAGTTCATCAGTGGTTGAAATACTTACTACAGAAACCGCTGTACAAGCAGTACAACATCACTGTGAACGAGGATTTCTTCGAGGAGGGAATGGCAATGAAAGCGACAGAGAAGCAGCAGCAGAGTGATAGAGCGTCAGTGGAACAAATCGACGAGGGTGCTGAAAGCGGAATTTCGTTGTTGCTGGCCCAGCAAAAGACAGTGCTGTGGTTGGGGGATAAGTACTGTATAACGCTTGTAAGTTGAAGCTCGGGACGGCACAGGGGCAAGAGGAGTAAGCCGTTCGCTCCGCCTGTCCCCAGTTTTGGCACTCCCCAGGCCCACCGGCACGGTCCACGCCGACAGAGTAGTAGGATTTGGATATTTTCGGGAAAGGCGAAAATTTAGTTATACTAGCAAAATTCGGTTATATCCGCTTGCTTCATGAAAGTGAACGTATTCTTTAGATGTATCTAAGTCACATGTATGAAAAGGCAAAGATATCGTAAAATGGAATAACACTGCTAGTTTTTTGAGAAATTTAGGGCGTTTGAAAAATAAAAATGTTTAAATAAATTTTCAATTTTAATAAATTCCAGCGATAAGTCGAAATCTAATTTCTAGACTTTCGACATTCAAATTCGAAACTTTATGAGTCCTTGGAACCCTTGAAACTTTCGAAATTCCAAATTTTGCTCTCTTTGTTTATAAGCAGTATCCACTTTGTCAGAAATTATAATCCCAATAAATCCCTTTTTGGGAAATCAGATTATTTATTGAATCTAGTTAAATCAAACTTATAATTTAAATAACTGAATAAGCGGAAAAGCTTCGTAAAACGAACGTAATGAATTGGTGAAATTGCATCGATTAAAATGGGTCCAAAATCTAAACACAAACTCAATGAAATCATTAATTAAATAAATTTGTGTCATCAAAGTGCTTTTTTTTATTTATACAAATCATTATTTATGTAGGTTTTGAGAGTTTGAAATGAAAAAAAATTTTCACAGAAATTTTTGTTAGTAAAATATTAGTAAGGTGCAGTTTAAAGAACAAGCAAAAATTTTTGGGGGGTATTCAATATGTATATTACAAATAACTTAAATATTTTCTTAGTTAAAAAGAAAAAAACGATTAATAGGATTTGTAAACAATGTTCAGTATATTACTATGTGTAGTGGAAAATCGGAACGCACTGAAAAAAAGGCTGGTCGATCTCTTTTTAATATGTCAGTATTACTCCACTGTTTATCAAGGTCCTTAAGGCGGTAGTCCCCTCGCGTGACGTCACAGATTTCGTAACAGTAAGGTCATTTCCTACAAGCACGTGTCTGCCCGACGAATACGAGGCGGAGCCACTATCGTTTTCCTTCACGAAAGCGTAGAGTAATTCGCGGCTGTTTATTGCTTGTTAGCGGGGCAAGGAGGGAAATCGTCTCAAGGCAGCAGCGTTGCCATGAATCAACGGCGGTGTTACCGCGTTGCCGCCGTGACAATTCATCGCAATGATTGCACGAGAGCGGTTTATGGTTCGACTGTGAAGTCCACACGAAATGGTTTGGTTGCCAGTTCTCGCCCCACACAAGTTAAATTTTTTTCTCTAAGATTTTTTTTCAATTCTTGACTACATGATAATATTGTTTCCTTCTGCAGTTTTACTATTCATTTACCTCGTTAATTAAAGAATTATTTAGATTCTTCGACACCTAATAAATAAATAAACTTTAATTCGATAGTACTTATCAGTAATAAATGGAGTTGACTTGAAGTAAAAGTACATTGCATCATTCCATATATTTATTTGATCAAGGAAATGCGAAGCAATACCCATAAGTAGAAGAATTCGTGGCTCCAGAAACGATTGTGTAAAATATACTCCTAAATTATTTCTGTGTATACTTCAGAGTAACATATTTTTAAAATATCTTTCACATGTTTTTAAATTATTGTTACGTATTTGCATATTGTATAGTTAAGGATTGAAAAAAATGTAAGAGAAAAAAATTGCGCTTGTGCAAGGCACGAACTTATGACCAAAATATTTAGTACGTGTTTTACAGATTGACACCATAGTCACTCTGCCAATGTAACCATTGAAATCAATTTTCTAACTTCGAAATATAGTCATGTGAAATAGCTTCAGATAAACGATAAGGAAAGTCATCGAACTTAAAAATTCTGAAACTCGATGCACAAGTAAGTACTGTAGGACCCAGTAATACTAATCTATCTTTCGTCGGTGTTAATTTTCATTTTAGGGGGTGCAATCAATCCCCAAAGTTTTAGCATTTCTTAGTTTTCTCAATATAACTTTATAATGGTAAGAGATAGGACAAAACTTTAAAAGAATAAATTATTCAGTTTTCTTATAATCTACAACCCTGCAGCAATAAAAGTTATCCCTATCGTCCAATTTGTTTTAAAGAAACAAATTATTTGTATTTGTGCATAACGGTAAATTATAGAAATGATTATTATATACTAAAAAGTTTCTATTTTGAGCAATTTAACGAAATATAAAATGAAATAATTTTTTTGTTTGCGTCGTTGTTAAAAACAATTAATTACCGTTATACGCATCTTGATATGTTTTTGGTCGATTCTTCATTCTATTTGCATTTTTCACGCCAAAATATGTATTTTCTATTATACTTCATGGTCGAATATGTATTCTATACTTAAAAATGTATATAAAAAATTGTATTACACGTGTACATGAAATATATTGCAAAGCGCCTATTCTCGAGTGATTATCGCGATCAGCCTCTCGCACATATCAAATATTGCTTTATTTCTTACATATTTCTTTAGCTAGTTAATGCAAACATTTCCTGAACATACATATACATGTTCAGTATGGGTGAAGAGCTTTCTGCTCGTTTGAGAGGGAGATCCTGATCGTGATGGTTCCGAATAATCACCCGAGAACAGGCGTTGCAAAAAGTTCCATATACACGAGGAATAAATTTTTTTAAGTAACTCTTTCAAAATGAAATATATACTAGACCTTCAAATATGATAGAACACACCTACTTTATGCTGAAAAGTACAAACACAGTGATGAGTCGAACAAAAACGTAGGCATATACGAATAACAGTAATTAATTGTTTTTAACAACGACGTAAACAAAAAAAATGATTTTATTTTATACTCCGTTACATCGTTCAAAATGAATACTTTTTGTTATATAATATAACCATTTCTATCATTTACCGTTATGCAATAAAAAACGGAGAATTTGAGTATTTAAAACATATTGCACTATGAGCATACCTTTTATCGCAGTGGGGTTGTAGAGCATAAAAAACTGAACCATATACCCCTTTAAAGTTTTGTCCTATCCGTTATCATTACAATATTATAGTCAAAAATATAAAAAAAAAACTAAAACTTTGGGGGTTGATTTCACTCCCTAAAAGTGGAAATTAACATTAACGAAAAATAGCTTTGTGTTACTGGGGACCTACACTATTTGTTTACCGAGTTTCAGAATTTTTGAGTTTGGTAACTTCCTTCGTGTAGCTGCAACTTTTTCTGTTTATGTATTTTCCTTCCGAATGTAGAAATATTAAAAATCACGTGCGCTACTCACTGCATAACGGGCATATAAAAATTTGAAGTAACGGTCTTTTTTTCGCGTTAAACACCTTGAAAAAGTTGGTTTTTGATTCTTTGAACCACGGTGCACTTTTTCAGAAAATCAAAAAAAAATTGGCGATAATAGTGTGTTATTACGATAAAAGTATAAAAATAGTGCTCTTACAAACTTCATTACGAAATATGCATTTTTCAGATTTTTATAGGATTTTTCATTTTTTACACCAAAGTTTTGCAGCAAAAAAATTCGAAAATATTCTTCAACATATATTACCATATATCACTTTTCAAAATGTAAAAAAAATGATTGTACAACTACATTGTACTCTGTCTACAAGTGTGCGGGGGACGCGTTGCGTCTACAAGACACCGCCGTTCGCTTCGCTTTTCTGTGCATAAACATATCGCGGTGCCGCTTGCTGGGCTCAAAACAAAACGAGGTGCGAGCTATTGCAGTGGCGAAAAGCGTGACGACACACATATAGACAGGCTTCAATGTGCAGTAGTACAGCGAGCTGCTGCTACACTCGCGCCAACTCTCATTGGGTCTTTCCGATTAGGCGCCTCCTCGCGGAGAACAGCTGAACTAAAGTTTACACGTTTTTGCTCTGTATCATCATCAATATGGCGAAATCACACGGGAAAGCATGCTTTTGCGGGGTTCGACTTTTCGTTCTTATATGAGAAGATTCTGCGTCGAACGATAGCTCATTTGAAAGGGGAGGCTTCAATGCAGTGCGCTCTGGTCCTCATTTCATTGAGAACATTCTCTTTGTATACGAAAATTGCTTAGATTCGGCGACTGTCTAGCTGTAAATTTTTGCTCCACATTCCCACGCTCATATTATTGAGCATCAACATAATCGGATCAAATGACGACCAGAGCGCACTGCATTGAAGCTTCCTCTTTCGAATGAGCCATATCTCGACCCAAAATACTCTTATATGAGGACGAAAAGTCGAACCCCGCAAACCCATATATTTGGCTCATTTTGCCGGTAAAGTCAACTCTCTGACATGCCTGGCCGCCATTGGGGACTACCGCCTTAACAAGATATACTGAAGAAAGTTCTGAGCACGTGGTCGCCAGATTTAAACGTCTGACTGCGAAAAGTGGCTCGAGTATTGCTATTGACAGATTGCTTGCAGACTTGAAGATGTTTAGAAAACTGGCCAGACTCTCGCGACAATACGGAAATTACCCCCAAATTCCGTGAACGGGTAGTAGGATGAAAAGTAAACGATTTCTCTGCAACTCTGGATCACTGCACTCTTTCAGTTTTCCCAGAGCTTTCTGCGAGTAATCATCAAGCGATCTTCTACAGTGTTCTTAACAACTTATTTAATTTCATATTTTATTTATATTTTCATAGTCATAGTATTTAGCTTATTAGTTTTTAGTGTTTTCTTTCTTAAGTATTTACTTTTATGTTTTATTTTTATTTTAATATTTGCAGTGTTTAGTTTATTAGTTTCTAGTATTTTGTGTGCTTTTTATTTTTATTTTAATACCTTTAGAGCTATTAATTTTTTTTATTTATCTTTATTTAGCGATAGTGAAATTAAATTTTAGTTAAAACATTATGGAATTTCGTAAGAAGGTAAAAGTTATTCATAGTGAGGCCCGACACATGGCCAGAAGTGTTATTAAAAAGTGTGAAGAAGAGGGAACAAAACAAAATCTTTGCTATCCTCTACGGCAGTCAACTCTCCGTGCTTGTGATTATACTGGACTATCGAAAAGCACAGTACTTAGAATACGAAAAGAGGATTCTAAATGTGGCGGAGAACAATCATTATTGTCCCCGGGTAAGAAAAGGGCACGAAAGATGGAGAATAAGTTCCATTGTTCCGAGAAGGATAAAATCACGGTACGCAACATTATTCACGAATTTTACGTGGAGAAAAAGCACTAGGTGCCCAGCGGCCTAAAACTGTTGGCGGCCATAAAAGAAAAAATAGATTTTCCATGGAAAATTGACAGTCTGCATAGACTACTAAAGAGTATGGGAT
The DNA here is from genome assembly GCA_028830335.1 of Eucera pruinosa. Taxonomy (NCBI): domain Eukaryota; kingdom Metazoa; phylum Arthropoda; class Insecta; order Hymenoptera; family Apidae; genus Eucera; species Eucera pruinosa. The sequence continues at coordinate 661,427 of JAMYCR010000008.1, read as the reverse complement.
TCCAATGGAGAAGATGCGCCAGTATGAAGGAAATATTCATTGTAAAGCCAAATATTGTAACTTGGAGGGCGAAATATTTAAAAGCAATATGTCACTACCGAAAAGAAAAAAGGAACATTACATATATTGACGAGACGTGGGTGGCTAATACCATGTCATTTAATAAATGCTGGCAGAGTGATGATATGGTGGGTATTTTAAAAATACTAGTTCTTCTCACCGATTTATTCTAGTTCACGCTGGTGGAAGAAATGGATTCGTGGAACCAGCAAAATTAATATTTAAAGAACGTGGTACCAGTGGTGCTTCCCACGGCCAACTGAATAGCGTGAATTTTGAGAAGTGACTAACGGAGAAGCTGCTACCGAACATTCCCGCCAAATCGGTCATTGTCATGGATAATGCTCCATATCATACGATTGAATTAAATAAGACACCTACTAAATATTCATTGAAAACCGATATGGTGTCTTGGTTAGTAGAAAATAAAATTCCACATAACGAAAATATGCGAAAATATGAGTTATTGGAGTTAATAGATAAATACAAGAATAATGAAAAAACATTCAAGGCTGCTGAAATTTTAAAGTTACATGGGCACAGTGTACTCAGAATACCACCATATATGTGTGAGCTCAATCCGATTGAGATGGCATGAGCAAAAATGAAGAGGAAAATAAGAGAGAATAATGCGTCCACATTGTCAGCGGGACAGTTAGAAAAACTAACTGGTGAAGCATTAAATACTATCAGTAAAAGTGATTGGGAAGGCTTTTGTCGCCATGTGGAAGAAATTGAGAAGAGTTGTTGGGAGAAAGATGCAATACTTGAATATGCAATAGATCAACTGAATGTGAATTGTGAAGAAACAGAGTCGGAGAATGAGTCGGACAGCAGCAACAATAATACTAGTTCAGAAGACATGTAAGGTAAGAAAGTATGAAGCATGAATAATATAAATACTAATTTGTGAGAAACATATATTAAAGTCGTCGAAATAATACACCCTAATTATGCTGTTTATTTAATTACTTTTTTTTGTTAGATAAGAAGAAATAGTTAAGACACTATTAATCAAGAAAACCCAATTCAAAAGGACCTTCGGACTAAAATATAAGGAAAGCAACGTTGTATGATGCAGAATGTTCAAAGAAATATTGTACAATTATGTCCCATATTAACTTCGCAATAAAAATTAAAAAAATAACACTTATAGTGCATATATTTGAATTATATTATATTATATGCTATTGCATATTGTATTATGTTTATTATACTATAATTATTTTTTTTCTAGAATGACGAGTTTGTTAAAACTATTTTTTTTAATACGTTAATTATAATGTGCTTATAATCAAAGACTACTTATGTCAAAAAAAGGAAATAAATACATGTTAATTACAAATGTTTTTTATTTTATACAAATTTTAAGTGTGGCGTATTGCCGTTAATTGAAAAGAGAAATAGACAGTTAATTAAAAAGAATTAAAAGTTGTTGATATATTGATAGTTTCATTAACAGCATATTATATTATATCAAGTTAACGTGTCGTATTAATAGTTGACGCTTTAAACCCATACTTACGCCAATGTATATCAATCGTCGCTCGCTATTGTTCTATCCTACTCAGTTTTAAAACGTTCTGTTTGCTTTCTTCGTCGTGTAGTTACGCAGGCCTTAACTAGTAGTTGTGACCAATTCGGCCAATAGCGAAAATACCTGTGACTCTACTCTATGTTCCGTGCAAGTAGGCTGTCTTACTTCCATGTGGCCAATTGGGCCCACATTCCTTCCAGGTTTCAACTAACCAGCGTTATACAGTACTTGGATTTGGCACCGGGACAGAGCGCAGTGCCACTGAATCTACTGTACGACGAACAATGCGAGGAGCTGTCGTTCCCGGGATCTACTTAGGAGAGAAGCGAGAGTTTGTATCCGGTATACGAGTTACGCCTTTCGACATGGCTACCAGTGAAATTCGACGGCGGAATCGACGTGGCGCACAGCCAGATCTTATTCTGTACATGGCGATGAAAATCATGCGGATTCGGATGATGCATAACGCGCAGTACGACTTTAGAAATACGGGCGATACTGCGAAGATTACGCGGAAGATGATCGAGGACAAAGAGTTCTTAGAGCGAACAGTGAGCAACGACTTATCGTTCTTGCGCTCGATACCGAATTCCGCTGCTTACTGGTCAGCGAGAAAGCGAGATGTATTTGCAACACTGCGGCAGCTAGGAAAGTCAACAATGTTTCTGACTCTGATTGCGAGTGAGTATCGTTAGCCACATTTGCTGCGGATACTGTATCGCGTGAAACACGATACGGACTACGACGGCGATATTATGGACTTGACGAATTTGGAGAGGTCAGAGCTGGTGAACAAAGATCCGGTGACTTGCGACTTGTACTTCAACAAACTCGTTGGTGTGTTGCTAGCGTTGATGCAGCGGAAAGCACCGGGAAATCCGTTCGGGTCGTACCGCATTGTTGACTACTTCAAGCGTATCGAGTTTAAGCATCGAGGAAGTCCGCACGCTCAGATCTTGCTTTGGTCGGCGCGCGGCGGGCGAACCCGAAGAACAGGTTTCAGAGGATAGGCCGCTGACAGTAAAACTCGTAGACGCCTTGTCCTCGGTGGATCTCACGATTTTGAAGCGCGAGGAGAATCAAATTCATCAACACACATTTACGTGTTATAAGAAGAACTCGAAAGTTTGTAGATTCGGTGCTCCGTTTTGGCCGATGGAACGTACCAGGGTGTTGCTGCCTTTGAAGGCGGACGACAAGAAGAAATCGAATCTGAAGAAGAAATTCAACGAGCTGTATCTGAATTTAGAGATGAACGACTACGAAAGCTTTGAAGCGTTTCTGGAGAAGAACGACATCGGCAGCCTGGACGAATACTTGGATGTGATTCGAGCAGGAATTTCGCAACCAACAGTAATGATAAAGCGCAACATACAGCAAATTTGGTCCAACGTCTTCAACCCGTGGCTCGCAACCGTTTTGAATTCAAACATGCATTTACAGTTCATTCTGGACGGTTACTCGTGTGCGGCGTACGTCGTTGAGTACGTCAACGAAACCAATCGCGGTATTAGCAACCTGCATAGGGAGTTGATCGTTTTGCGCGACAAATACCCGGACAAAGGTTACGGTGAGTAGCTGAAATAGGTTGGGCTCCAGGTGCTTAACAGTATTGAAATATGTAGTCAGGAAGCAGCGTGGTTTCTGTTGCGGCTGCCGATGGCCAAATCGTCGAGAGACATTAGGTTCATCAATACCGTATGGCCACAAGAGCGCGTTAAAGTGAAGAAGACTCATGCAGCGTTAGAAACAGATGGAGTTGGTGACGACGATACAAACATTTAGAGCAAGTCATGCGTTGAAAGGTATGAAAATCGTTCACACGAATTGGAGGATGTAACGCTTGCTCAGTATGTAGCGCATTATACGTGGCAGCGAGGCTTCGAGAAAAGGAGATTCCCGCGAGTTATTCGATTCAGAGGTTATACGCCCGACTAACTCGACGATTTCAAACGTGAACACGTGTTGCTGCATTTCCATTTTCGTTTCGAACTAGTTGATGTCTTGGACTGCAACAAATTTCTGAACATTTATGTGGCTTACAAGGACAAAATTTTGCAACGCACAGAAGAGTTTTCGTCGGGAATGGATATATACGATTTGATGCAACGATGTCAGGGAATCAGCGATGTGAACGAAGCCCAAGCGACGGCAGAAAAGGCCGAAAAACTTAAACTTTCGATGCAGCAGAAAGACGCTGACGACGATTTCAGGCTTGCTGAAGCAAACAGCGACGATGTTCGAGCCAATCACACGACAAAACTGAATGGCGTAATCAAGAGACGCGAAAACGTGATGACTGCCGATGATTATTGTAAATCGATGAGAGCGACCAACTACGAGCAGCGAGCGCTGATTCTGAAGTCCATTGACAGATACATCCGTTCCACTGAGCACAGTCAGATCTTCTTCACCGGACCAACTGGTTGCGGCAAAACTTTCACAATGCGTTTGATGATAGAGACGTACAACCGAATAGCAGAGAGGCATCGTTCGGCATTCAACACGTACATTGCTTGTGCGTCCACTGAGAAAGCGGCAGCAGCGTTGGATGGGATTACCGTGCATTCAGCATTCAAAATCGCGCTTCAGCAGCAAGGAGGCTTGAGGTTTGATCCCTTGACTTCGTACCGCTATGCCTTCCAAAATGTAGTGGTCGTGTTTGCGAACGAAATCAGCATGATTGGCGCTGATACGTTTCACACCATCAACTCCAGACTGTACCAAATCACGGGTAACCACGATCAACCATTTGGCGGTATGAACGTTGTCATGTGCGGCGATCTTTATAATCTCAATTTATAAGCGACATCGTACCAGAATTACGGGAGATGTGTCGTGGCAGCAGCCGAAATTTTATCCACTGATACAAGTAATGCGGCAGAGCGAAACTCTTGACGAAAATCGGTAACGGTGAAGCGCTGACAGATGAAGGGAAACAGCTGCTCGAGAATCGGTTTGTAACAGCGGATCAGGCACCCAGCGATGCCATTCGATTGATCAACCGCAATAACGATGTTGCTCGTTACAATGCTGAGGCATTCAACACCGACCCGAATGTAGTGATGTCCGTCGCTACGGATACTTACGACGGGTATTTGGAGTCTGAGCAGCTGACCAGTATGCGGAACAAGGTTCACAAGATAACAGCGATTGAAACCGCAGGGTTGTCGTACAAAATCACGTTGGTAGTGGGAAAGCCGTACATGATAACTGCGAACATCGATGTTAGCGATGGTCTGGTCAATGGGGCAATCGGTGTACTGCGGTACATCGAGTACAGTGTTGACGCCATGGAAACGATTAAGCGCGTATGGCTGGATTTCGGCAAGAAAGTTGGTCGAGTAGCGCGACTCAAGTGCAAAGCGTTCGTTCAACACAACAAGCACTTGAAGTCGAAATGGGTGCACATCGCTATGAGAGGTACGACCATTCAACTCGGTAAAAGCAAGCTACTGACCTGTCGCTGACTACAGTTTCCGCTGATCGAAGCTTGCGCTCTCACCATTCGTAAGTCGCAAGTTGGAACATACGATCAGATTGTTTACGAATACAGCAAGACTCATGAACACTCCTTGGTGTACGTTGTTCTTAGCCGAGTGACCAGCTTGGACGGCTTGTTTCTGACGAACGAAGACGGCGATTTTCAGTTTCATCACGCGAAGGGGTCGGCGAACAACGAACTGCGTAATGAGTTTAAGCGCTTGGAGCAGCACAAGCTAAAGTCATTGATGGAGAACTGCCACGAATTCTAGCGCAAAGTCGATGCCGCGGATCTCACGCAGGCAACGATCAACACTCAAAGCTTCAAGCGGCACTGTGAAGACGTTGAAGGCGACTACGACATGAGGGAATCGAAGATTCTAGCGTTGACAGAAACGTGGCTGGACAACGATGAGAAACTGGAACTTCAAGGCTTCCGATGCATCAATCAGTATAAACGCGAGGGTGTTCGAGCTGGCGGCGTTGCAGTATACGAGCGAGAAAACTCGATACTTATGGCCACTCCGCACACACTCTTCCGATTCAACGGCGAGATTCATCGACGAGCGTTGGTCGTCGAGTGCGTTGGCGACATTTGTGCTGTGGAGGTTGACATTAAAGGCAAAAAAGTGATTGTAGTCGTTTTCTACATTTCTCCGGGGACATCGTTACAGGACACAAAGGATTTCTTCGAGGTAAACCTTTGGCTTACAATCCGAAAGTTATTCAGATGTCTCAGTCGCTACAGAGAAGAGGCTACGAATATTTGCCCATCGTGATGTCTAGAGATCTGAACCTCGATCTGCAATCAAAGCCTGGAAAGGAGTTCATCGCGTTTATGGAACATTCACTGCAATTAAAGCTCATCAATGATCCGCAGCATTCGACGACGCGAGACGGTACAACGATTGACGCCGAATTTATGCGTTTTATGGATAACGTGAAATGCATGAATTACGTTTCATATTTTAGTTACCATCAACCCTTGATCTCTGTAACTGTTTGATGTACAACTCAATAAACACGAACGGCTAGCAGCAGAAAAGAATTTATTCATTTACGCATTTACAGTATATATCATGTTCCATCTTAAACGCCATCAGTTCAGCAATGCAACGTATTTCTTTTGTGAGCCATGATGGCCTTATTTGCTTTTTGTATTTGTAAACTAACATGGTTGTTGTAATTTAGTTTAAAGTCTAGAAAGACACCTAGATATTAACTGTGTTTCTGTGGGTAATCTTATTGTTTGTATTTTCTATTACGTGGAGATAGAAATGTTTGGAGTTTATTCTGACGTCTGTGTTAACGTTTCAAATTGTCGAGATATACGACCCGAATAAGATTAATTCACATTTCTGTGTGTTGATGTTTAGTCGCCATGTTTGGAAGTAATTTTGTATTTTTTCAAATAAGTTTTGTAATTCGAGTTTTATGCGCGAAGGTTTGTTACCCCTAACGTAGATTAATAAATCATCGGCAGAGGCTATTGCCGATTAATTATTTTTGCTACTACTATTGTTCAAACCGTACATTTGGAGGAGATCGCTGATATATATGTTGAATAAGATGGAGAAATTTACGGTGTCTTGTAAACCATTGGTGGTTTCAAAGGATTTATATGACTTCTCGTCTCCTGTGACGAAAAAGCGTTTACCATGAAGCATGTTCCATAACATTTTAATTAGGTGCAACGGAAAGTTCTTCTTTAATAATTTAAAAAATAAGCCATCCAGCCATACCGTATCGAATGCCTTTTCCAGGTTTATGAAGCAAGCCCCAACACAATCGCCCGCATTTCTAGCTCAGCAGATATCAGATGTGAATTTAGTTATGGCGTGAATGGTGGAATGTTTATGCTTAAATCCAAACTGTGTTTCCGGTATTATGTTGTGTACTGTGCAGTGATTATTGATTGCGTTATTGATTATTGTCTCGAATACTTTGCTGATGTTGGGTAGTAAGGTAATAGGTCAGTAACTAGATGGATTACTACCATCTTTGTCCTTCTTCTTAATTGTTATTAATTTTGCGGTTTTCCACGAAGAAGGAGCGAACGATATATTTAAGCAATTATTGAATATAATGGCGTAATAGTAGATATATTGTGGTGGTAATTTTTTGAAGGCTATATTGGGTATTTCACGAAAACTGGATGATCTTTTGCCGTTGTGTTTTTGGAACGTGAGTACTAGTTTATTGAATCAGTTGAAGTAGTTTTACGGAATGTGCGAATTGATAAGGTTTTCCGCTGTGTTTTGTTTTGAGAATTGGGTAATTGTTTTGTGATTTAGTGTGTTGGTGTCTATTTCTTCTTGTCATTCTTCGATTTTCTGCTTAATGATGTTAGTATGCTGTGCTTTACCTAGGTTATCATTTGGACGATGTACAGCTTGGAAGTGCGCGCCTAGTATATTTAATTTATCTGTTGTTTCATTAATGATTAGGTTGTTATCATTATCTTTTTTTAAGGAATTAGTATTTATATTGGGTTCATGTAGAAGTGCGTGCGCGTTTTGTGGGATTTTCAACGTTTCTATGGAATTCGGTTTTTTCTGTCTGAAGATACTGTTTAATTCGGGGAAGAGGTCTTAGGATTTAAATGTGGATATTTTTGAAATCCTTTGCTTCCAGTGGTTGTTTACTGATTTTTGGAAGGCTAGTTTTATTTTATATCTGATAGTTCTTAGTATTATTTTTTATTACATAAAAGATTAATTATTTTGGCGAGAGATGGGGTAATTCTTTTTGATATGTTATTTATTTGCATAATTAGGTAGCTTTTTACTTTGCGGAGTTTTCTAATGAGCGGTATAATATATTTATCTGTCGAGTTCTGGTTAAAGTTGTATACCGGGGTAGCTTTTTCTATTGCTTCTGTTATGTATTCGTTCAGTTGTTCGAGATGATGGTCTATTTCTACTATGTGTATGTTTCTGTCGCTCGGGATAACGTACTCTTCGTGGTTATCTTGTAGGAGTTCATATAGCAACCAGTCAGCTTTGTTGAAGTTCTTTTTTTGTACGGTGGTATTTATGCTAAAAGAAAGTAAGGGTTGGGATTTTATGGAAATTATCACTTGTAGCGCTTTTTGGTCTCTATCGTAATCTAGACATTTTATGTTGCCTGATATAAGATTATAGAATTTGATTTGACCATCGGCTAAACAAAGATCGATATATGCGTTGCTTTTTGGGTTACGAGGCTGTTTCAGTTTTACGGAGTCTGCATCTATATGTTATTTGATTTTCCTGGTACCATATATTTAATGAAGTCCCTTTACTATTATTAATTGTGTTACCCCACGCCGAATGTTTAATGTTGAGGTCACCAGCTATGAGGTAGTAATTGTTTGTGTTTTCCAAGCTCAATTTGTGGAAAAGGCAACCGAATTCCTGCATAAATTCCTTTCTGTTGTTACCCGCTGCATAGGCGGCTACAAAAAAGAATATTTCGTTGTCCTGAAGGTTCATTTCGATTATTGACGTTTCGAGACTCCGATTTGTTTGTTCCGCGTGTATTTCTCTTACTTTGAATTTAAAGTCTTTTGCCTTGTTTAGAGTTTGGTCTGTCGGTTCTTATTATGTTGTAGTTTCGGATGGAGAACTTATGTATGGGGGTCAGTTTAGTTTCGCATAGTAGTACCACGTCTGGGTTGTGTGTTTCAAGAAAATCACCCAGTGAGGCACGCCTCTCGGTGTTTATCGAGTTTACGTTTATTGCTATAATATTTAGTCGGCTGATTGTGATCTTATTATTATGTGTGGGATACACTTTACTTACAGGTCTATGTCTAAAATTTCTAATATGGTGTTGATTTTGAGAGCGTTATTCTCGACTTGTGCGCTATGTTTGTCCAGATGGCTATTGACCTTATCTGTAATTGTCTTTCGAATTTCTTCGATTAGGAACGTAGTAGGATTATCATCTATGTGCGTGCGTGTTTTATTTTTGTGTTTGCGGGGGTGGCATCAGATGTAGTACATTTTTATCTTTTGCGGCTATTTCACTGAATGTTATCGTGGGATTGACTAGTTTTCATATACTCATTAGTTTTTTTTGGTTCTGGGTTGCAAACTCTCGTTTTTTGCGACTATTTTGTTTTTAATTTCGTTCAATTTAAGACAGCCTCTGCACGAAGCGGGGTGACCGAAGGTCTTACAATGTATGCAGAAAGGTTGTTCCTTATTTTCTGATCTCTTTGCGTGATTCAGTGGGAGTAGCAGACATTTCCCCGGATTGTGTTTCTTGTCACATTTGACACACCTGTATTGGAGATTGTAGTTTGCTGCCGCGCGCCCGATTCGTTGGCAGCGTCTGCATTGGGTGTCGGTGGATTTGTCTAATTTCTCCCATGCGATAACGCAATGCAGTAGAACTTTTATGTTGTTTAATTTCTCTATTTTACTATCGGGGGATAGTTTAACTAGGAATATCGGGAGTTTCCTGTTATTCTTTATGGAAGATTTGGTTTGGAATTTGTTTATGCTAACAAATTTAAGACCGTCTATTTTTTTATTTTTTAGTTCTGTCAGAACTTCGTTGGGCTCGAAGTCACCGTCCAGCTTTTTTAATAAGAATAATTTGCCGTTCTCGTTTGTCGATGTATATGTGAAGAATGGAATGTTGCTATTTCTTAGTAGTGTGCATGTTTTTTTAAATTCTATCATATTATCTAGTTGTAATATTTGCTTACTATTACTGATTTTCTTAGTGAAAAAGTTGTTAGTAATACCCGATTGTTTCAGAAAATCGATTACAGCTTTTGATGATTGATTAATTATGTTTATTGGCGGCGGTTTGGTGATATCCGCTTTCTGGCTGATTTCCAAGTGTCGCTCATATGTTGCTGGTAGGCCCGTGGTTGGGTTATTCGCCGAAGTCGATGCCCGGGTGAAGTCCATCTTCTTGGCTTGCTGTTGACCGTCGGGGTTGGGGTTTTGCCTCCTTCTACCTGGGGTAGTTACCTCTTTCCTCCTTTTGTGTTGGACTGTTTCGAATTGAGGCATCGAGGAGTCTTTGTTTTCTACTATTTCTATTTGGATTTGCTGGTTAGCGGCTTCTTCTTGTATTTTCTTGAATTTGTTCCATTCTTCCTCTAATTCCTTGGTTAGTTTTTCTATTTTGCTGTTCAAGTCAGCAATTATTTTATTCAGACCTTCTTGCTGGTTGTTACCATCTTTTTAGTGGTTGGTTTTTCGGCGATACGAATCCGAGTGTTTATTCTTTTTGCTTTGCCCATGGTTTCGCAATTCTTGGTTGGCTCCGGCCGTTTATCTATTTTTAGTAAATTTGGTGGGGGGTTTAGTCGTTTGACATTTCTATTTTTGAGGAGTGATTTAACTAATTGATTGTTTGAGGATCTTCGATATTGGATGTCGTGATGGTTCATGTCGTACTTACGTTTGAAGCTGTTTCTGGGTCTGTAGCATTATGTGTTGATGTTGAGGGGATGAGTTGGCTGCTTTCGTCCTTGATTTCTGCCTAATTATTTACATTATTCAGAGTTGATCCATTTTTTGCTGTGGACGGGGCCCCTGACTGAGTCGCACTTGTGCTCCGAATTGCGTGTTGCAGAGCACCACTTTTTTGTTTATTTCACTTCCACTGTAGTTTTTTGCTTGACACAGCACTGTGTTTACGAATGGAGTAATGACGAGAAGATGTATTTTGAGCGGTCGATTATTCATTTTCTTTTGGCGTAAGCGCACACTTCTTCCACTACCTGCGTGACAGTGGTTGACCTGCTATCCGGGCACATCTTACCCCGACGAAAGTTGGAAGAAGATTGCACTCTAGACCACTCCGCCATCGACGTTGCTGAAAATACTTTACCTGCTCCATGTTATATTGCCCACCGTAAAAAATCAATTAATCGAATTAATTCAATTTTTTTTCATTGTACAACATTTGAACGAATGCAGAAATGTTTAAAAACACTTAATATACATACTGAATAAAGAGGATACAAATATTTAAAGTGAAAGCTACTTTTTCGTACGAAATACGTCGACACAATCGGTTTTTAATTTTTCCAACTATGACGCTGTTAACCAACAAATATGAAACTTATTAAGGATAATAGTTGTGTTATAATGCTGTTACGGTGAAAATATAAAAGTGGTGCTCTTGCAACTTCACTATGAAATCTGCATTTCTCTGATTTTTTTAGGATTTTTCATTTTTTGTATCTCAGCTTTATAACAAAAAATACGAAAAAATTCTCCAACATGTGGCACCATACATTTTTTGTAGAATTTTTACTTACCATTAAGTGGGACAAATATGGCAAAAACTGATATTTCGTTTTTTTGACATTACTACCCCCCAGATCGAGGTAGAGGATTGAAACTTGATGTGAAGAGTTTTCCTTCGATAACCTATCGAATGGTGCATCACAAGTCTAATTTGGTTCAAGGGCACTTTTGACCCCCTTATCCGGCTATACCCTTTTCTTTATTTGTAAGTACAATCTATTGGTATTTCAGAATTATTTAGAGGACAGTCCTATAGTATTCTTTTCGTTCTTTCGCAAACGTCGTGAATTTCAAAAGAGAAGAAAGGACAATGGTCCGAAGAGAATATGAATGCGGCCTTGAAATCGATTCTCGAAAACGATTTTACAGATGAACTAGAGCAAAGAAAGGGGCTGAAGGAAGAAGAAAATAGCAAGTGCAACTAAAAACTTGTTGAAAGAGAGACAAAGAGGATTAAAAAAATAATAAAATTATAGTAAGAGAAATACAGAAAAGAAAAGCTGATAAGTAAACGGGGAAATCTCAAGACAACAAAAGAATATAAAGATGATAATTTAGCAAACAGAAAGCTGGACTTGAATAAAGAAGTAAGTCAGATCGTTATTTGCAAAGAAACGTTTTTCCGGGTTTTTAGGTTTAAGTTAGAACGCCTGCGAGGACCAGTTGTCATTGAAGGATTGATGACCGCCTTGTTTAGATCATAGGTCGAAATGCGTTAGGCTTCATCGACAGAGAGGCACTCCTGACAGAGCTCGCGTCAAGATCTGTCGTATCGACGGGATACGTTGCGCTTTTACATTTTATCTTTTTTTTATGTTCTTTTATGTCATTTTTACATTTTACATTGTGTAATAGTTGGTTAATTTTTAAATAATACTCACGCATACATATATATATACAGCGTGTCCCGTAACTGGTGGTACAAGCGAGTAGGCGGTGATTCTACGTGAAAAATTGGATCGAAAATTTAGAATAAAATTTTTTCATATGACACTTTATTTTCGAAAAAAATAAGTTTGTCGAGTACGCCTGCACTTGGACCAGCTTCAGTTCGACGGGTTTTACTATCTTACTGTTCCGAGTAGGAGAGTACCTCCGTGCTTCTTGCAACGTTTACAAACATTGTCAACATGATGATAACTCTTACATCGATTTTACTTTCTTCTGATGCTTATCGGACAGGACCTTTAGTTTCCGAACTACTGTGAGCATGGCAACTAATAGCAATCGGGAGTATACTGATATGATTCTCGCTTTGGGTGCGTGTGGTTGGAATGCTTCGGCGGCGGCTAGGTGTTACAGAGATCGGTACCCTAATCGTCGCCATCCCGACCGAAGGGTTATTCAAAGAGCAGAACAGACCCTCGCGGAATATGGTTCTTTTGAATGACTTCGTCGGCATGGAGGTCGTATCCGAAGAGTGAACCGGAATGTGGAAGAAAGGATTCTAAAAAGTACAAGCGATGATCCAAGCACAAGCATCAGGAATCTTTCATCGCAATACAATGTCGGCCGATCTACGGTTCATTGCATACTAAAGCAAAACAGGCTATACCCTTATCACATTTGTAGGGTGCAAAGTCTTACAGAGCGTGATTATGTTCCACGAATGATATTCTGTCAGTGGTTACTGGGACATACTCAATTTTTCCATAACATTTTATGGACAGATGAAGCAAAATTCACGAGAGACGGGATGTTTAATATTCATAACTCACATAGGTGGTCAGACGAAAAGACGCATGTAGTTTCGCAGATACATTTTCAAATAAGATGGAGTGTAAACGTCTGGGCTGGCATAGTTGGGAATCAAATTGTAGGGCCTTATTTCTGTCCAGGCAATGTAACATCGGAGACATATTTACATTTATTGCGGGACGTGTCACCTGGATTATTGGAAAATGTTCCTCTTATAATTCGAAGAAATTTAATTTTTCAATAAGATGGAGCACCACCACACTATAGTAGAGAAGTAAGATGTCATTTAAATGAAAATTATCACTGCTGGATCGGCCGCGATGGCCAAATACCTTGGCCGCCACAATCTCCGAACCTATCACCTGTAGATTTTTATTTGTGGGGTCATGTTAAGTCAATTGTGTACAGTGATGACATAACGAGCGTTGAACAATTAAAACAAAAAATTATTATAGCGTTTGAACAATTAAAATTGCACAACGACACATTAGGAACCTTTGGATGCAATTTAATAAAAAGAGCACAGTTATATTTGCAACAACGTGGACATCACTTCCAACAGTTCATAAATTAGACGAATTCTGGAAATCTGTTCATCGATCCATTGGGTGTATACAAACATTGACAACGTTTACGAACAAGAATGGAGGTGATCTACAATGAAATCTGTCGAGCTGAAGCTGGTCCAAGTGCACGCGTACTCGACAAATTTTCAAACCTATTTTTTTCGAAAATAAAGCGTCATATGAAAAAAATTTATTCTAAAAGTACATTTATAGTATGCAAGAAATAGCGAATCAAGGCAATATCGAGGAAATAGCTCTTATTCAGTATATCGTGGATGGTTTACAAGGGGAGCGCCGTGATAAAGTTATATTATATGGGTCGCGAACGCTATCAGAATTAAAAAAGAATATCGAAATATTCGACAAAATAAAAGAAGGTACGAGACAAAGTATGCGCGTTAGAGGGGACGAACAAAAGAGAGTGGCATCAGCGCGCGTTGTTGCGTCGACAGTGGCGAAGAAATATTGTTATGGTTGCGGTTCGGGCGAGCATGATTATCGAGTATGCCAGGATAAAGACTGGTGAGCGGTAGAGGGTTTATAGCTCATGGGCCTGCACGCGGACCCGACTCACCGACCCAAACGTGACCCTTCAGTTCTATGGTTTACGATACGGTTGCTAGGAACGTTATTTTTGAGTAAGGATTTCTGTTTTATTATTCGCACATGTTTTAGCTTCATCCTGGCGGCAGCAGTTAAACGATTAAGTAAAAGTTTAGCTGTGCCTGTCGCCTTCAATAACGAAACAACGTATCATAAACCGAAGTGCAGCGGACAGCACATTTTGGGACCTACCTAAGTAACGGTATCCTGCGGGAAAATCCCACTCGCGGGGACATTCCGCAGCGATGCCAAAACTTAGAGATATTTCCCCACCTTCCTTAAAGGAAACATGCTAAGGGCGTACAGGATGGGTGTGGGCGAATTTTACTAAGTGCGCTGATTGGTTCCCTAATTTCAAACAGTGTGGCCAATCAACGAATTTAGAAAAACCAAGCGGCTTTCCTCAGGAGAGGGCAACGAGCCCCTAGATCAGTCGCTCTAGAACCACACAAGAGAACATATACCAGAGCACAAGCAGAACTCAAAATAAAAGCACATTTGTCTTTCCTCATACTGAGTTTCTTTCACTTCAAACTCCTCTCGATCGTTTAAGTTAGGTCGGGATTCGCGAACACACCTGAGCGGTGAACTACCGATCAGAAGTTTAAGTTTGTGTCGCAACAAAGACAAAGGATTGAAATGTTTTAGATGTAATAGTTTCGGGCATAGAGCACTTCATTGTAAGTTGGATCGGTCGGATAAAAAGCTATCGAGCGTTAATTCTATACATACTTCCACCGATAAGGTCGCGATTAAAATTAACGGCTTACACACGTATGCGTTACTAGATACAGGCAGAGAAGTGAGTGTAGTAAATTTAAATGTGTATGATCAAATAGGAGGACCGGTGTTGTACGAAACATCTCGACGATTTACAGGGCTCGATAACGCGTTAACGAAAACGTTAGGAAAATTTATGGCAACGATTGACATCGGAAACGATCAGCTCCAAACAAACGTATTTGTAGTGAATAAAACGGATATGCGAGACAAAGTTCTGTTAGGAAGAGAACTGATCAACGATTTAGACGTTCGTATAAACAAAGAGTCGGTAGAAATACGGCCAGCGAACGAGGAATCAAGTAACGCGGCGGAGAAAGAATTGGTAGAGACGGTCAACGATGAAATTCGCGGCAAAGGCAGCGTATTAATAAATATAGACGATCGAAACGAAAATAAGGAAGTCGACGATATTAGTAATATGATGAAAGTAGACTATGTAGAAACAGGCGAAATTGACGTAAAGCAGCCACATAAAACGCGCGTAGAAAAATTAGTACAAAATTATGAACCGAAGGTTAAAACGAATACACGGACGGAAACTAGAATAACACTGTTGGACAATATCCCCGTTTGTTCTAAACCAAGGCGGTTAGCTCCAAAAGAGAAGAAAATAGTAACTCAGCAGATAGATGAGTGGTTCAAAGAAGGAATCATTCGTCCGAGTATAAGCGATTATAGCAGTCCGGTAGTGGTAGTGCCGAAGAAAGACGGGACATATAGGGTGTGCATAGATTATCGTAAGTTAAACGCGAAGATGATAAGAGACCGATTTCTGATGCCATTAATCGAAGATTGTATTGATGCGGTAACGCGAGCAAAAGTATTTTCAATAATTGACCTTAAGAACGGGTTCTTTCATGTTATCGTGGAAGATAGTCGAAAATTCACTTCTTTCGTTACTCCAGAAGGGCAGTTTGAATTTCTGAAAATGTCGTTCGGATTGTGCAATAGTCCTAGCAGTGTTTTACGATTTATTGACGAGATTTTTGGTGATTTAGTAAGAAGAAAGGTAGTATTAACGTACGTAGATGACCTGATTATTCTGGGCATTGATGACGAAGATGCATATAGAAAGTTAGAGGAATCGTTATAGGTGGCAGCTCAGAACGGGTTAGTTATAAATTGGAAGAAATCTAAATTCCTCCAAACAAGTATAGAATTTTTGGGACACGTAGTACAGGATGGGAATATTCGTCCATCACCGGCGAAAATAAAAGCAGTACAGGGATTTCCGGAACCGAAAAATAAGAAACATGTTCAAGGTTTTTTAGGGTTGACAGGTTATTTCCGTAAATTTATTGAAAATTATGCTAAATTAGCTAGGCCGTTATCAGATCTATTAAAATCAAATAAAGTTTTCGTTTTCGGTACGGCCGAGAGAAAGTCGTTCGCGAAGTTGAAGTATCGTTTATCTAAAGAACCGGTGCTGCGCATTTACGATCCTGAAGCAATAACAGAACTCCATACAGACGCAAGCATAGAAGGATTAGGCGCTGTATTATTACAAAGATACGATGATGAAAAATATTGTCACCCAGTATATTACATGAGTCGCAAAACGTCAGAAGCCGAGCGAAAATATCATTCCTATGAATTAGAGATTTTTGCCATAATTAAAGCCGTTCAAAAGTTTAGAATTTATTTATTAGGGGTTAAGTTTAAATTAGTTACCGATTGTCAAGCATTTCAGAAAACGCTTAAAAAGAAAGATTTGTCACCGAAGGTGGCCAGATGGGCACTGTCATTAGAGGAATTTGAATTCGAAGTTGAGCACCGCGCGGGAGAAAAGTTAAAACACGCGGATGCGCTCAGTCGTTTCCCAGTTATGGGTATTGAGGATACGTTATTGCAGAACATTAGAAAAAAACAAGAGGATGATGAAAGATTGCGCGTTATACGTCATATGTTAGAAAAGGAACCGTACGAAGATTATCTTATAGAAAACAATATTTTAATGAAACATGTACTTGATAAAAATGTAATTGTTTTACCTACAAGCAGGCAGGCTAATATAATTAAAAAAATTCACGAGAATGGATATTTTTCGGTGCGTAAGGTAGCGGAAAGGATAAAAGTGGAATTTTATATTCCCAATTTAAATGAGAAAATAGAAAAAGTCATTAGTTGTTGTATACTGTGCATATTAATGGAACGTAAGCAGGGGAAGGAGGAAGGTCACTTACAGCCGATACGGAAGAGGGACAGACCTCTTGAGACGTACCACTTAAATCACATAGGACCGATGACGGCGACGTCTAAGTTGTATAGACATATCTTAATAATAGCAGATGGATTTTCCAAATTTGTTTGGTTGTATCCTACAAAATCAACGACGACGAAAGAAGTTTTAGACAAACTGACGATACAACAGAAGACGTTCGGTAACCCGGCACGTATAATCTCGAACAAAGGGACAGCATTTACATCGACAGATTTTAAAGAATATTGGGCGACGGAAAGAATCGAACACACTTTAATAACGACGTGTTCCGAGGGGAAATGGACAGGTCGAACGAATTAATCGCATTATTATTTCAAGGTTAACGAAGTTATCAATAGATGCACCGGATAAATGGTATAAAGAGGGAGTAATAGCACTCATCAACGTAGCATGTATCTCAATCATCGTCGAATCAAATCCTGAGAGTTACCAAGCCAGACTCTCAATTGATTCTTCAACCATCGGGACTCTTAGAACGGACTTCAACCAGCTGCCAAGGAAGCTGATATTCAACGTTGCTGAGAGCCGCCAAGAAATTCAACATTCAACGTCGCTGAGAGTTTCCCAGGAATAAGGTGACATCCAGCATCACTGAAAGCCGTCAAGCAGGAAACAGATCTCAGCGCCTCAACACACATCACAGAATCCACATCTTCTCGTCAAAGTTACAAGGATCGTGAAGACAACGAAATCGGTAACGTACACTCATTTTTATTGTGATCAAGTGCTTATCCTCTCTCCATTTCTCCGTACTTTCCCTTCGCGTACGGCCATAAATTCATTAAATTACAATGGCTCCTCAAACTCAAGAAGAACGGGTGCGAGTTTTGAAAATGAAACGGCCCTCATTCAAATTCGAAATTTTAATGTTCAAACAATTTCTGGATAATTGCGACCCCACTGTGCACGACATAGAAATCCAAAATCGTTTGGCTGAATTGTCTACGGAATACGCGCCATTCATAAAAACCCAAAGTGAATTAGATGCGCAAGATGATCACGGAGAGTCAATGAAAGAACGCATAGAAATAAAAAATACATACTTAACTCACACTTCTCACGCGCAAAAATTATTAAAATCCGTCCAGTCTACGTCAAACTCATTGCAACCACATGAACGCGGTTCAAATGATACGCCTGCCAGTATGGATCCGTACGATGACAATAACTTACCCAAATTAAATTTGCCTAAGTTCGGTGGGTGTTACGAGGATTGGCCGGGATTCGCCGATCAATTCAAATCATCAGTTCACGATAGTACCAAATTAAATAATTGTAAAAAACTAATGTACTTGCGATCTTGTCTCCACGGAGAAGCCGCGCGCTTAATACAATCTTTGGAAAATTCAACCGCAAATTATCAACCCGCGTGGGAATGATTAGAATCGCGATATAACAAGCCTGCCGTAATCGTGTCCAACCACGTGCGCGCTTTATTCAACCGGCCGCAAATACACAAACCCAGTCATCAAAATTTGAGAGCATTTTTGAACGACATAGAAGCTCACTACCGTGCTCTAAAAACATTCCATCAGCCATCTGCCGACACCTTGCTAATTCACCTGTGTTTATCACGTTTAGACAATGAAACGAACTTAAAATGGAAAGAGCACACGCGCAATAAATCATTTCCTACGCTTGAAGAATTTTGTAAATTTTTACAAGATTGTTGCGACGACATTGAGCCTAGCGGTCCCGCGATTAATACACGACAGACGGACTCTTTCTTCAGACAAAGAAATCCATCTCAATCAATCCCGCGATATTCTCCCAATAATAATCATAATACCGTACCACACAGAATTCACGCTGTCACTCATGCATCCTGTCCTGAGTGCAAGGGTCCTCACGCAATCTTTGCATGCCCAAAATTTAGCGACGCCACGATACCTCAACGCGCAAAAATAGTTGCGAACCATCAGCTCTGCGTTAATTGCCTCCGCAAGGGTCACTCCGTCGCTACCTGCAAACTTGGCGGTTGTCGAGTATGCAAGGAAAAACACAATACCCTCTTGCATACCGCTGCACCTTTTGAACCACAGTCTTCAACCAGTCGCGTCAACCTCACATGTTTAAACGAACAATCCAATTCCAACGCAATTTTATCCACCGCCGTTGTCAATCTACTTGATGCCAATGGGCAGCCACATAGTTGCAGGGTTCTCTTAGATTCCTGCGCCCAATCCCATTTCTTAACGCATAACTTCGCGAAAAAATTAAATATGCCTATCTACAAAACTCGAATTCCTGTGACCGGCATGAACAAAATGCAATCCGAAATCAGCATTCTACGAGAGCTAATATTCAATCTCGCACAACCAATTTCAAGGCAGAATTAACATTTCTTCTCGCCAATCAAATTACGGAACCATTGCCTGATCGAAACATCGACCTCCCTTCGTTACAGCTTCCCAAAAACATTTTATTAGCGGATCCGAAATTCCATAAAACAAAAGAAATCGACGGGCTGATCGGAGCACAATTATTCTGGCACTTATTAAGCGTAGGACAGATAAAACTCGCACACCCCACCATAATGCTACGCAAAACAGTATTAGGATGGCTAATCGTAGGAGAAAATCCAACCTTTGAAAAATCAAGATCCGTAGTCTGCAATGTAACAATAGGCGCGTTAAACGACCAACTTGCAAGATTTTGGGAATTAGAAGAAACACCGCAAAAAAGAATGCCCTCGCAAGAGGAAGTAGCTTGCGAACATCACTATTCAACCCACACGCGTCGCGATACAAATTCGGGACGATACATAGTAAAATTGCCTTTCAAAGAATCTACCGCACAATTAGGCGAGTCCCACACCATCGCGATGAAACGATCCTTAGCTATGGAAAAATCATTCCGCCGCGATCCATCCATGCGCGATCATTATGTCACATTCATGCGCGAATACACAAATCTAGGACATATAAGCAAAATAGAATCACCTGATACATCAAATGGCTACTTTCTCCCGCATCACGCGGTACACAAGGAAGATAGCCTAACAACCAAAATTAGAGTAGTTTTCGACGCGTCGGCAAAGACTACTTTGAGCGTTTCGTTAAATAACATATTAATGACCGGTCCCACAATTCAAGAGGATCTCTTTTCCATTTAAACAAGGTTCAGGGTACATAAGTATGTCCTAACCGCGGATATCACCAAAATGTATCGGCAAATTCAAATATCCGCAGAGGATCGTCAGTTCCATAAAATATTATGGCGCGAAAACCCCACAGAACCGATATCCACGTACCGATTAAACACGGTCACATACGGTACCGCGTCGGCCTCCTATCTAGCCATAAAAGCACTACATCAATCAGCGGATCTATACACGGACAATGCAAAAAACTTCGTCGGCGCGAAAAAAGAATTACGCGAAATTTATAAGTCACTTAAAGACACTTTAAGAAACCCGTTAGTTCAACATTACATAGCCGGCAACAATATAAATTGGCACTTTATATCTCCACGCGCTCCTCACTTTGGTGGTTTATGGGAATCCGCAGTAAAGTCAGTCAAGCGCCACTTATTGCGTACAATAGGGAAGACACTATTAACTTATGAAGCCATGGCGACTTACCTAACAGAAATCGAGGCCATAATGAATTCCCGTCCACTTACACCTGTCTCACCTGACCCGAATGACCTCACTGCTCTTACCTCGGGTCATCTCTTAATAGGCGACTTGATCACCAATCAAGCGTTACCGATATTGCAATCAACAAGCTGTTAATGTGGCAACATGATAACGAATGAAAGAGCACTTTTGAACTCGTTGGCACAAGGAATATTTGCACGAATTGACAGTTCGCAGGAAATGGCATACATCTACACCATCCGAGGTCAAGGAGGGCACATTGGTGGTCGTTCACGAGGACAACATACCACCTCTTTGCTGGCCTCTAGGAAGGATCATCGCCTTACATCCGGGAGAGGACGGCGTGGCGAGGGTGGCAACAATCAAGACTAGTGCAGGCGAATACAAAAGAACTTTAAAAAAATTATCGCCCCTACCATTGCAATAATTTATAAATAACATGTAATAACTCACACATATGCATGTAACATTCTTTCACTTTCTCTATGCCTTCCAGTTTGTATAATATTGTATGACCTCATTCTTGTATAGTACATTGTAATTCAATACCTTTCAGCTAGATGTTAAGACACACTACCTTCATCATCAGCTCATTATTCATTAGCGATTTTTTACCGTTACCGCTCAACGGGGGGGAGTATGATTCTGCGAAACTCCAAAGCCCCTCCGATAAAAATACTGTTAGGACTTTGTTGAGAATCATTGCTAACGCGGTTTATGGTGCGGACGCGCACCGAGGGTTATTTTTGAGATAATGGACCTTTTCGTTACAGCTAGCTTGCTTTAGATTCACAATACGTCCTGGCGAAAGAAAACAAGCTACAACTCAGTTAATGAGTATTAGCGGGTCGCTTCTTTCACCTCTCAATAACCATGGCCGTATCATAAACCGGGAAATTCTAAAAGACGGTCGACATCTGTTTCTAACGGTAAACCATATCCAAGGGTCGGCTAGCTGGAGGAATTTCCGCGACGTTGTCAAACGTCGTCACCCCCACAACGCACTTCAACACCCCTCTCCAAACGAACGCGCTGAGGGCGCAAAGAGGTGTGTCAAAATTCATATTAGGCTCGCAGATTGGTAACTGTCAAAAATGCAAGGGCACCAATCAGCGAGTCAGTCATTAAGAGGATCCGAGACTCCGTGATCGGCTTCATCGGTCGGGACAGGAGTCGTCCAGTCAGTCACTCACAAACCATCAAACATTACACTTCAAGAGACAGTCAAAAACCATCCAACATTACGGTTCAAGAGATATTCACGAACCATCATTCAATACACACATCAACCTACACATTCAGTCAAGACATCAACCAACACAGTGCATGCACCAGTGCACAATCATTCACAAAATTATAACTATCCTGATTGCGTTAATTCGCACTTCGGGAAGCGAAGTGCTCGAACCTACAACACATCGAGTGCATCGCACCAGAAATATTTGGCAAGATACACAGGATCCCACATATATAAGAAAAGTAGCCAGACTATGTGATGTTTCAATTGCATCGACACATGAAGTTCTAGATTTGTACGGTTATAAACCGTTCAAATATCACAAAGTGCAAAGTATGCAGGAATCTGACTATCCACGGCGTACTGAATTTTGTAATTGGTTTATTAGCACGCTATGTAGTCTTATCACTATACCACATTAATAAATACAATATTACGAAATGTTAAATGTATTTCTTTTATTACTGCCCTTGTATGACCCTGAAGACAACAATATACTACATGGTTGAACTCGTCTTAATGCACGCTTTCATACGATGTAAAAAAATATGTAGCATCCCATTTAAAAAAATGAAGGTCACCTTTGTTGCTCGAAAGATATTAAAAATCTAAAAAATTGGGATACACTACCATATTGCCTGTAAAATATAGTATAACTTCCTCCTCTTCCGCTTTTTTCTAATGTTTACCGTTTACGAAAAAAACGCTGGTACAAATTACCTCGAACACCCTGTATATATACAGGGTGGTCCACGCAACGTGTGCACCGTTATAACTTCCAAAATATGCATTGCACGAAAGAATGTTATATACAAAAGTTACATGGTTTGAAAGGGTATACTATGCAGTGCATTCATTTTTTTTATAGATGGAGGCATTTCGGAGACTTGAAGGTCAACTTTGTTTTTTTAAACAGAATACTATATTTTGTATACCAAAATATCGTAGAGTATCGAATTGTAAGTAAAAAATTATTGACCGTTATTAGCCCTAAACCTAATAGTTAACGAGTAATTTCACTTTATTACTTGAAAATTTTCTTTACGTAATATCAAGTTGGAAATTCAACCTTATATCACAGAATTCCGCAGGACAGCGATGTTTACGTGACAGTGTTTACTAATATAAGTAACCTAGTAGCCTAACGCAACTAATGTAACTGTTCAAAGTGATATCCATTGGCATTAATACAGTGATGCAATCTATTAACTAATGAAGAAACTGCATTCTGAATCATATCCGCACTGAGTGTAATGCATGTTTCACGAATACGATGTTTCATATTCTCAGGTGTTATTGGTGGTTCACGATACACTGTGTCTTTTAATGTGCCCCATAGAAAATAGTCTAAAGGAGTAAGGTCTGGTGAGCGTGAAGGCAACAGAAATTGTCCACCACGACCAATCCATCGATTGGGAAATTTTCTATCCAGTACTTGCCTTACATTACATGCGTAATGTGCAGGACAACTATCATGTTGATACCAAATTTGTGTACGGGTATTTAAAGGTACATTTTCCAATAAAGATGGTAAACTGTCATTCAAAAAGTTAACATATTTTTGACCTGTTAGTCAATCATTAATAAAATATGGCCCAATCAATTAGTTGCCCAGTATTCCACACCACACATTAACGCTCCATTGACGTTGGTGATCGACTTCTCTCATCCAGTGAGGATTTTCTGGTGCCCAATAATGCATATTTTTCAAATTAATCTGCCTGCGATTAGTAAACGCTTCATGTCCTTACTGAAAAATATGATTTCCTTACTGCATCGAATCTTTCAAATAATAAATACGAATGTCAACTAAACGATGATCACGCTAATATTAATAAGGATGAGAGAAAAAGACTACAGAATTTCATTTTTGTTGCAGTTAAGATGAAACATAGATGTGGAAGGACAGTCTCCTTGAACTTTTGCGGTTTATTTTAAAATACAGTTTCAAAAACTCAGTACCAAATGTTGCAATATTACTGCGAATGTTTTGTACGTAATACGCGGCCGCGGTGATACAAACGGGTGTCTTGAGAGCCGAGTATGGTGGGGGTTGTAAGTCCCCGCTTCGATTTATATCGCCACCGTTGCTCGTGTATGCCCCTACGACCCTTTCAGGAGATAGGGAAAATAAATTTGATTGACTGCGAATCGATATGACTTAAAACGTTAATAAATACTTTTTAGTGCATGTGTCACGTGTATAATGCCGGAGGTATGTACAAATAAGGGAGGCTACTGTTTTCCGGTTTGCGTAAGTGAGGAGAAGATAATGTTTCTCCTCTGAGTCTTAACTGTTGATTAACTTTTCCCTGACATGGAGTATTCTATTCTTCGAAAATCTATCAATATTAATTAATGAATAAATTACTATTATTAAAATGATCGAAACCCCTGTATTTTTTAAATATTTGAAATTTAGAAGTATATATAGACTTGCGACTGACTATATCTGTCTCGATGCACTTCCTTCTCTTATCTCGTTACGCGGGTCCGCGTAATCCGATTCGTAGATATTACTAATCGTGAATCGGCGAATAATGGAAATACCCGTGATCTAGCTTTATAATTATGTTAGAATAGGGAAGCTTCTAACCAATCAAATTCGTATTCCTTCTTTTAGCCATGTTTCCAGCTGTGCACAGTACTCAATAACAAGATGCATCTGCAGAGAGCTCATGGTCCTACTTTATATCATGTTAATTGTTGTTGTGGTTAAACTCGACCACGGCCTTCTTTAATACAGGTCAGGACATGAACATTTTTGCAGCACTGCCATCAGTCTTACGATAATCTTTATCTTGTTTATCATTTTTATTAAGCAATATATTTTAATCGGAATAGACTGAGCCGATTAACAGAAGCCAGTCGACTGGTCGCACAAAAGATTTTCATATTTGCATCATTACAACATCGCATGTTCCGGCCTGTACTAGAGAGGGTCGTAACTTGTCACAAAATACTCATTCATCTTGGGAAATCTTTAGTACATGCTTACATTACGAGTACGTCAAAATGTGAGTCCTCTACCATGAGAACTAAAAGAGGTTGCGATACAGCTTTATTTTAAGAGTTTCTAAAGAAAACTGTCACACAGAAATCTCAATGTTATGCGTGCCCAAAAAAACTAAATCGCAAAGTAAACATGTGTGTAAAAAAATGTAATAAACATATTTGTACTTTCGACACCCTAGTTTATATAAACTATCTATTACAAGCATTTGTACTTTGTTTACGTAAGAAGAAATATACACATAAAAGTTCGCTTATGAAGAATATAAATTATTTAGTGGTAACAACCTTTTATTAAGAGTACGGTTATGGGAGCATCAATGTAAAAGACATTGCAGCGAATATCGTAGCCTCTGTCGTAATGTAACATTAGCAAATTCGCACGAGCTAGATACGTCGAATTTTAGGTCCATACAATAATGACAGCAGGATTCGCAAATGAATGTTGTATTCTATAAGCCCGGTGACACCAGAGTTGATCATATTTTATTCGAATAACATTTCGAATATTTTGTTACATTTTTCGTAGTCTTGATTATTTTCTTCTTTTAAATATGTTTCATTGATACTTTCTCTTCCAAAGATTATTCAAATAAAATCTTATTCGAAAAATTTATACGAAATGTTATTCGAATAAAATTTTATTCGAATAATGTCTAACTCTGGGTGACACGAGTGTTGAAGTTACGGATATTACAACGGATACTGAATTTAGCGGACACTGTGACTAATCACATGGGCGTCGATTTCAACATTTGTAGCTAAAAAGGTTCTCCACATCAGTACGAAGTCTGTAGTAACATCTGTTGTATTGATGTTCGTGTGTCCGCTCTCTAAGTAAGCATTCTGATAAAGCTGGCCATTCAAACGTCACAACGTCTATAATTACAGTGCTAGTATAATTGGCCTCTAGTGTAAGTCCACTGAAATCCCACAAGACATGGAATGCAATTCCATTTCACCTATCATATTAACGGTTAATATAGGATAGCTAATTTAGAACTGAAAGTTCACTAACTTACGCCCTACTCGCGATGAACATCTCTTTTAACTCTTTTCCCTTGAACTATCATTTTACATAACAGTAATCAAAATGTATCACTATTACAGTATTTTTTTAAATATATTTGAAACTCATTACATATTTTTTTAAACATATCTTCAGGTATGATTCGACATGAAACAAACGTACATATACAGGGTGTCCTAATAATCGTGGTACAACCAGTTAAGGAATAATCTTGTATGGTAAAGTAAATAAAAAAATGTAAAATAACATTTTTTCATGAGAAGCTTAGTTTTCGAGAAAATTGTGTCACTCGTCGACCTACGGTCGACGGTCCTGGAAGCTTGGGCCCGATGAACAGTTACAGGACTGTTGCCTAATTGCCGAACTACGTGAGGGAGCGTTTATGACTTTCGGGAGAGTATATATAATTTCGGGAGAATATATATAATAAGCTTATTAGCTTATTTCAGATCGTAAACGGTGTGGGAGAGAGTTCCGTTACAATTGTAAAAAGTACTGAATGTTTCTTCCACCGCTACTCATTTGGCCTGTCCAAACGAGTACTCAATCGCAAAGCCAAAATATTTTTAAACCAATCGATCACTGCGACGGGATGATTTTCCCATGCCTCTGCACTCCCGAAGTCAAGGCATGCCCCCCCCCCCTCCCCCCCCCAATTGAGAAAAGTCTTCTTGCGATCGCGAAAACGCGAGCGAAAACAGTCGCAACCGAACCGCCTAAACATCTAGTCAAAAAGAACCAGACACCCTAACCCAAGTTCGCTGTAGTCTCGCGAAACCAGCCAAACGATTTCTTATCGCGCTGTAAATTTGTAATCGCGAAAATTGAGGCGATATATGCAACAAATTGAACCTAAAGATTTGTGGAGTACACATATACTTAATAGTTTTTAAGGTTGATGTTTACACCAATGATCGGAGAGAATGTAATGATAAACAATAATACCTCGGTTTGCTAATGATCTTGTTAATTCATATTTACATGATTGCATGAATTTTTGCAAAAGGGAACGGTTAAGCATCAGAACACTGTCACGACAATTTGCAACTTCCTTATTCATGCAATAAAGATTTTCGTGCGTTACGAGGAATGTAACTTATAACAATTCGTTGGATTACGTGATTATAAATTAATAAAATAGTTAGTAAATGTACTAATAGTTCTTATCATTAAAATGGCATCGCCGATTAGTGCAAATATGAAACCTGGGAAAAGTTACGCGTACTCAGAGAATATTTAAGTAAATTTTCTTGAAAACGAAGTTGTTGAGAAGTTATTGTTAATTTAAACTGCATTTCGTCATGTTATTTCAACCTACCATCTCGACTCGGTAACACGTTTAGAGACGCACGTAATCGCGAATTCATAAAATATCGAGTCGAAGATTTACGACCTTCGACGACTCTCAGGCATCGGTCGTTTGCGAAGCATGCTCGAACAGCGATATTTAGAGAAAAAAAAATTAAAACAAAGTATTCTACCGATATATTAAAAAAACCCGAAGTGATCTTACAATAACCTTGAAAAAGTAAAGATAATTTTATTTTTCGTACATTTTTATCTTATCACCTACCGTTTAATAGTTACATCAAACGGCACTTACCGTGGAACATGCTGTATGCTTAGGGGTAAGTATTTTAACAATAAGTTGTTTCAATTCTGTTTTCAAGTATGTTCTTACAACTATTTGACTGGTGAACGGAAGTATGTTATCAAAACTGTTATCCGCGTTTACATGTTCTGAACAGAGGAACAGCAAATTTCAGTATTTTCAAGTCCTTCTCGCAAACTAAATATCTGAAATAATAAAGATTAACAAAATTATTATATCATTAATGTTAGACAAATACCAACGTACTTGCTGATAAACTGCTACACTATTATTATATTCGATGTTTACTTTCATATTTTGTGTCTCTTCAAAGCTTTTCTCGAGAAAAGTATTCTCCATTAGATTTCTGTTACGTCTCGCGCATCACAATTTGACGTGTGAATTTCGTGGGGTCGTAAATCCCGTTACGCTTTGATCGCGACAATGCACGAAGACGTAGACTCTTTTGACGTTATCAATTGAGCCTCGCTGAAATCGGTTTAGTTGAACGCGATACAATGTAAGTCCGTGATTGTACAACTGCGTGTTCTTTGACGACTAGTGGACGACTGACTCTCGCGACCGATGACGCCGATCGCGAAGTCTCTGAGTTTTCTATTTGCTCGCTGATTGGTTCCTTCGCATTTTTGATAGTTACCAATCAGCGAACCTAATCGGAGCACCGACACACCTCATTGCGCCCTTAGCGCGCTCGCTTGGAAAGGGGTGTCGCGGTGTTTGTGGGGGTGACGACATTTGACAGCGCTGCGGACATTCCTCCAGGTGGTTGACGGTTCGGTATCTTTACCGTTACAAACACATGTCGAACTACCCTTCGAAATTTCCTGGTTTATGGTACGGCTACGGTTATTGAGAGGCGAAAGGAGCGGCCCTCTAATACTCATCGGGCCTGAATGGTAAATCGCTTTCTTTCGCCAGGAAATATTATGACTCTACAGACATGCGAATTGTAACTAAAAATCCTTAATCTCAAAAATAACCATCTATGCACATCCGCACCAAAACCGTGTTGGCAATAGTCTTCGACAGCCCTAGCTGTGAGATTGGCCGGGGTTCTATGAAAATGACCGTTCGGTCTTGGGGACCGAACAATTTCCTTAACAATATTAAATAAAAAAATACTTTAACTAAATGTGATGCAGTTCGATCAGAGTTAACCGAATAAAGAAAAATTAATGCATTACTCCATAATTTAAAAAAGGAATCCCCTTTGTTCGCCTACAGGTCGCTTCAGAAAAATTTGTTAAGTATTGAATAATTAACCCAAAAGATAAAAAATTGAATCAAAAACTATAGTGATATCTGAGAAAGCAGCTTGTAATTAAGTTATTTGACATACCCTGAAATAGCAGTTATCAGTATAGGAGGGTACCATAACGAGCAAACGTGTAAACTGCGACAGTAAATTGACATTAAATTTGCAAATATTATTATATCTTGCATTAGGTAATAGAATACACGCGATTAATATTATTAATTGGGAATTTAACACAGAATATGATGCTTTATTTTCATTCATGGTAACAGCATACAATATATTTTATCCGAAATAAATGTACGATGATATGTTTACAGCTCTGCACAGTAATAATTTTTGCTGCATATAAATATGAAACTAATATTTTATCCATTTGTCTTTGTTGTCTAATACAGTCTTTAATCCCTTCCATATACCTTCTATTACATCATTATTTAATATCGTATTATATTTGACGTATCGTTATCTAAAGTTTATAAATACCTGATGGTTAATTATTATATTTTGCCAAGGTCCTTTTCACAATTGTTCAGAAAAGATTTTTTATATACAAAGAAATTCCAAGATTTACAAGTTAGTTTTTTCTGATTTTGTAATACATTTAGAATTTCCATCTTGTTAAAGTATAATTTCATCATCCTTATATCCATTAGTTGTATAATTTTTTCTAAGAAACTCAAATACTGTCCTTTAAGCTACGTTTACATTAGGCAACCAAGTTAAATATAGTTTCAACTTGTTTGAAATCGTCTCTACATAGATAATTTTGATCTATTTTAGGTTGATCAACTCAGTTGTCAGATAATAAAATTGTCTAACGTAAATGCAGCTTTATACTCTTAAAGTAGAGGCACACTACTACCACGTCACATGAATCACATGATTTCAGTTGACAAGCATAGAGTGACAGAAAGAGATGATAACACAAATTATTTTTGCCATCTCTTTCTCTCACCCCACGATTGTCAACTGAAATTATGCGATTTCACGCGACGTAAGAATAGTATATCCCTGCCTTTAATTTCAATGAATGGGTCAACTTCATTATACATTAATAAATCTCAGCAGAAAATGTATTCTTTTAACATTTTGATTAAATAATTGGTGCAGGTTCATGGAACGTTGTTAGAGAAAGAAGTTACAGCCTTTCATCTTTAAATATTAATAAAGCACATTCACACAGTTTTCTAATTTTTACTACTGTTGTGAAATACTTCACATCTTTCAACTGTTTTTTTTACAAAAAATGTCGCTTGTTACATAGAAAAGTAATGATTTTCTCTATGTTTTGTCTTCATATTATAAATTCATATTCATTACGTTTTCCATTAAAAATACTTGCTAGATTAAAGTAATTTTCTCTCGGTTCTTCAATTTATAACAAGAATGCGGTATGTTATCATGAATTTAAAATTCATAAAAATCAGTACTATTTATTTAACATTTATGAATTTATTTATTTCGCGTATGTGAGCGTTCAAGACATAACTCAGAACTTTTAAACTAACTGATTTTCAACCTGAATATTCTAATACTTGTTTAAAGAGGATACAAAGATGCATCGATTAGTATAAAAGAATATATAGTTTTATTAAAAAAAAATTTAGGTGATCTTGATTTTTTATCGAATAAAACGCTTTTTGGTTATATTTACTATTGCAATTTATTATAAATTGATTGCTGCGTAACTTTTGTTTGAAACATTTTTTTATCAAATTAACAGAAATATAAACATTAGAGCATTAAATCCTATACTTCTTTATTAACATGTTTAAATACAAGGATTTCTGGATGAAACATTACAGATTTTTTACTATTATCCATTGATCTAATATTTCAGGTATAGGGGTGTTCGGATTCGGGACAAAACTCAACTTTTTACCTGTATAAAATTTTGTTTTTATTTTTTTTCAAATAATCATACA
Source organism: Eucera pruinosa (assembly GCA_028830335.1). Taxonomy (NCBI): domain Eukaryota; kingdom Metazoa; phylum Arthropoda; class Insecta; order Hymenoptera; family Apidae; genus Eucera; species Eucera pruinosa. The sequence continues at coordinate 630,544 of JAMYCR010000008.1, read as the reverse complement.
TTATGTTTCTCTTAAAATGTAAAAGAATGCATACTTGTTATTATAATAACTCTAAATCAGATTCGAAACGTGTATCCGTATTTGTATGAAAAAAATTGCCTTGCCTCTACGACTTCTTCAGATAATTCTCGAAGCGGTATTACTACGTGTGCAATAATATTTCTTTTGTGAACCAGAAATTATACACTTACATCCATACTGTATAATTTATAATTAAATATGTATATTGGTTCTGATTTCTTTTAGTAACTTCCTAAATTTTGGTTCCGTCACTTTTTTACCACTTGCAGTTACTGTCAAGATGATAGCTTATTTTAATATTAAACCATAATTAACATCTGTTTTACTGGCACTTATAAAATAATTAAAAAATCTTTGGTCAGTGTTCCCATCATTAATAGATCCATATTTAGATTTCAAAATATCGACCAATAATCGCATTCGTTGGTTAAATCGAACTTGGATTTTGTTTCTTATTTTCAGTGAAAGTTTTTCTAATACCCTTTTCCATTACTTGTTATATTTTGAAGAGCACTCGATGCTCAATGTAGGGTAAATTTTCGGAACATTATAACTTATATTGATACATGCTTCCTTTTATAAGTTTATTGTAGACTATTTCTGTATCCATTTATTTTACTGTACAACCACAAATATAGCATGCTTAGGACAACACTGTTTTTAATAACATATTGCATGTATATTGCATGTACACCCGTTTATCACAGCAAGTCGAACATCAGGAAGTACGGTAACGGTTGTATCACTCCTATAAATTTTCGTAGATGTCAATTTTTCTATTGAATTTCTGAGCTTAGTATACTACTTTTTAATTAACTCTGGTGATCTTTTGTGAAAATAAATGTTGCAGAAGAATCATTAAATCTTCGTTTATATCTATATTTGTTTCCTCGGAAGAAGTAGTTTATCAAAAACATGACAGTTTTACCGATATTAATTTATATCTGATATTAACTCTAAAATTGAGAACGCAGGTTTATCTAATAACACTTTAATGTCAACTTTTGTACCCAATTTTCTCATTTTTATATGTATTTGGTAACAGAGACTCTTTACAATTTTTAATGCTGTAATGACTAGAAAAAATTGTTAGATGTAACAAATTGACTTTGAGTCATCAAATTTATATTGTTTTACGGACAGCCTCAAATCAAAACTCGAAAGTAAAACTTCAATTAGTGAAAATGTTTTATTATGGGGCCCTTTCGCACTTTTCGATATTTCTACAATAAAACTAAGTTCCTTAATTGATCCAGTTTTAATCAAGTCCTTAGTTTTACGTTTTTTTTTATTTATTGGAACATTCTGCAAAAAGCTTAGTTATCCTTCCTCCTCTTGATGTTACTCCATCACTTGGTCCAGTCTACATGTCTGTTGTAAGCCATTTTGCATATCGCTCCTGAAGTCTGCTGTACATTCTATTGCAACTTTCGTATTTCCTTTTTGTTTTCAAATGTACAAATGTTGCACATTCACAAATATTGACCCAATCCGGTGCATCAATTAAAATTAAATTGTCTTTAATTGATTGTGAAATGGCAGTAATTTCGTTTGGACCAGAAATTTTCCATGCTTCCAGACATTGATCATAAGTGATGAAGTGACACTGACCTAAAATAAAAATTAACTAGTTCAACGAATTATTTTTCACTTCGAGATGTTACTTGGTCAAATATTATAAACAATCCTGTTACACAGGTAATAATATGATTGTAAACAAGAAAATTGGCTAATTAACAAACAAACAATTTATTTAGGAAAGAAGAGAAATTTTTACATAGTGAGTTAATCCATTTTTTTCAGTTAAAGAAGTTAAGAATACACATATTTAGTAAATAGTAGCACAGTCACTTTGCGTCCTTAAATCACCAGACACTTATAAGTTTTAAACAAAATATTTATTAAATTAAGCGTTTAGTAACAACTCAAAAAAATTGTGCAATTTAATGCTGCCTACAATGTAAATAATTAGTAGATAATAGCTTCGTTTTGCAACTGTAACACAATCTTTTCTATATTCAGAGTTTACTACATGTCCAATGAATTATAGACAGAAGTATATATACAATAAAACTACACGAATAGAAAAAAAACATATTTACGTAAGAATCCATTACTACTTATTGATTGTCCACTCATGTTTTTTAACTTTACATAAAATGCCATATAAATAATATGACTATAAATATATTATAAAACTGTACTAATGAACCTATAATAATACTATAAAGTGATAACATTAATACAAAAGTACACTATATACTAACATTAACATTACAAAAGTTAAGTTACAAGGAAAGTTAGGGAACCCGGAAATTCAAAAAAATATGAAACTCGGTGTACAAGTAGAGTAAGTCATCCATAACACATACCTATTTTTCGTTCGTGCCATAATTCACTTTTCAGGGGTGATTTCACCCCTTAAAGAAAATGCTAAATTATCTTTTTCGTCGAATATCTCGGGAACGGTGCAAGATATTGAAAAAAAGTTTAAACAAAAGTTGAATGCTATTTTTATGTTTACAAGAATGTGAAAGTGATTTTTAAAAAAATCGATACTTTTTGCGTTACCCCTTCCACCACCCCTTAAATTTCATTTTTTGATTTTTTTAAATTTAGGTTGAAGTACCTTTCGGTACCCCCTATCCATCCTTGTAAATAGTTTTTTTGTATATATTTTTTATAAATAAATAAAGCGTCTAATATCGAACTTAAAGTCTGCTGTAGCATTTTTATTATTAGAGTGGTTTCATAACAGATAACTTACATTATCACGTATATAAATTTCAGACTGTAGTATGAAATTCTATAAATTTATTGTTCACGTGTACGATTCGTAATAGCAGCACATGTAGGCATGTGTACGTGCATTGCTTAATGTGATATCTTATCGTCATTCCACCGTCACTCTCGGATTTTCCTCCTATATATCCGCCGCAATACTTTCGCAAAAATATTGTCAATATTAAAAGTTATTTTTGAATATTGATGACCGACTGACGACGATCGCATACGCTGCACCAGCCGAGCACGTCCCACCACGCTCACACTGGAAACGGTTACGGCTCAAAATAGAAAATCTGCGAACTTTTGTTAACTGTAAACATGTTTGCGGGTTTGTTTTTCTGGCTCACAATGGTATAAATAGTCCCAGGAATGGAGCTTGTGAGCAGTCAAGTTTTTGACATCAGTCGGTGAACAGTGATTGTTAGTTGGTAAAAATTACTGATCATTATTTACAAAGTATTTTACAAAATGAATTTCATTAATGTTTTTTCTTACAACACACGATACGTTAGAATTTGCGTGATTATTGAAAACTTATAGTATATGAGGCGTCGAGGGTAGTAAGTGTGAACTCAACATTTTGCCATTTCATCATTTTGTTTCATACTATTACAATAACTGAATTTGCTGTATTTCTTCTGTTCAGCAGAATATTTCAAGTATTTTTTTAATACACTTCAGATGATATTTGTTAAATTCGCCTCTATAGGAGATATTTAAAATACGTTTCTCTTAAAAGATGTCTTTATCGATTATGTCAATCATTTGGCGGATTATAAGTAGAACAGTAATGGTACTGATTGTAAAAATGTTCAAAACAGAAATACTCGCCACACCACGAGCATTTTATAAAAGCGGGCATCCCACAAACACTACAGCTGGGCACATGTTTCTGATTTTTAAAATAACAAAATTCCACAGGATTTTCAAAGACCCTAGAATGCACTTCTAAATATCCACTTCTAAACCAAGCATATTTAAAAAAGTTTTGGAATCTGGGTGAGGAAAGCTGGTTATGGATAAGCGATTGTAATTTTATGATTTCATTGCGTGTGTGCAAATTGATGTCTATCTGTTGCAGAATTATATTGTCCGACAATGTTCGCACGAAATTTTTCCAAATCCGAAATCCATACACATCTAAGGGCTGAATGAAACCGGTTGTCTTTTTTGTGATGACTTGAAATGATACCTCTTGGTGTTCTGGAATTAACTGCTGCAATTGACTTGGACAATGTCCCGTCCACGAGTCGAGTAGTAGCATACTTTTAGGGCCAGTACTCGGTAGATATACTTCCTTAAACCAAATTTTCAAATGTTCGGATGTAAGCTTTCCTGATTTTGAAGACTCGATGTAAATATTAGCTGAACGGTATAGAGTTTGTTTTACCCTGGGGCCAAGTTTTCTGGTTGATTCCTTCAAAACTATGTAAAGTTGTGAAAGAAGACGGCCGCTTGCAGATATCAAAGGCATTATCGTATAGCTGTGTGTCGTAGAAGATACCGATTGAATAATAGCTTCTACCGTTTTCACTGCTACGTTCGCCAATGTTCGCCCAGAGTGTATTTCAAGATTGAAACCACACTCGTCTGCATTATAAATTTTGTCTACGCCGACAGCTGGGATGTTAGACTTCACATGCGAAACAAACGATTGTGCATTAGTTTGCAGGTTTTCGATATCTCAAAACGTTGATCGTGTCCTAAATGTTGTTATTTTGCGAGATCAATTCCATGAACTGCCTTGAACTTCCAAATCCACCATTTACTTGCTTTGAACTCGGGTAAGCCAATCTGGTCCTTTGCCTCCAAAACCCACATTCTTAAATTCATGTCATGTATAATAGCTTTTTCGTCACAGGCATCTTCAAAGTTTTGAAGCACATATTGAGTGATGAACATTAACTTATCTGTATTTGATCCACCTTTTTCTATACTCTCAGACCACCTGTACAGCTGTTGCACAGATTTAACTTTGCGAAAATTTTTCTGTACACTGATAAGTGAACGGCGTGCCTTTTTTCCGCTTTTCCAAAAGTCCACAGCCTTTCTCTTATAATTGAAATCAACCTTACCACCTTCATCGTCAACGATGCATTCTGCAGACTGAAAACTGTCTTCTTCTTGGTCCGCGGGCATAGTATACTCTACAATTTGTGCACCGTGTCGTCGTTCCGATGGATCGTTAAAATCAATTACATAATCGTGTTCAATAAATGTTGCGGAATGTACGTCTTGAAATCTTTTTATAATGTTACAAACTTCATTATGCACATCAATGTCGACATAGGTTGGAGGTGTCTCTGCTATATTTGCAACTTGAAATGTAGTACCTAACATGTGTATGACATTAGCAACATTAATGAAATTCATTTTGTGAAATACTTTGTAAATAATGATCAGTAATTTTTACCATCTAACAATCACTGTTCACCTACTGATGTCAAAAACTTGACTGCTCACAAGCTCCATTCCCGGGACTATTTATACCATTGTGAGCCAGAAAAACAAACCCGCAAACATGTTTACAGTTAACAAAAGTTCGCAGATTTTCTATTTTGAGCCGTAACCGTTTCCAGTGTGAGCGTGGTGGGACGTGCTCGGCTGGTGCAGCGTATGCGATCGTCGTCAGTCGGTCATCAATATTCAAAAATAACTTTTAATATTGACAATATTTTTGCGAAAGTATTGCGGCGGATATATAGGAGGAAAATCCGAGAGTGACGGTGGAATGACGATAAGATATCACATTAAGCAATGCACGTACACATGCCTATATGTGCTGCTATTACGAATCGTACACGTGAACAATAAATTTATAGAATTTCATACTAGAGTCTGAAATTTATATACGTGATAATGTAAGTTATCTGTTATGAAACCACTCTAATAATAAAAATGCTACAGCAGACTTTAAGTTCGATATTAGACGCTTTATTTATTTATAAAAAATATATACAAAAAAACTATTTACAAGGATGGATAGGGGGTACCGAAAGGTACTTCAACCTAAATTTAAAAAAATCAAAAAATGAAATTTAAGGGGTGGTGGAAGGGGTAACGCAAAAAGTATCGATTTTTTTAAAAATCAATTTCACATTCTTGTAAACATAAAAATAGCATTCAACTTTTGTTTAAACTTTTTTTCAATATCTTGCACCGTTCTCGAGATATTCGATGAAAAAGATAATTTAGCATTTTCTTTGAGGGGTGAAATCACCCCTTAAAAGTGAATTATGGCACGAATGAAAAATAGGTATGTGTTATGGATGACTTACTCTACTTGTACACCGAGTTTCATATTGTTTTGAATTTCCGGGTTCCCTAACTTCCCTTGTTAGAGCAAAATTCCCTGATTCTATTTGGCTACGTATCCCTTCTGATTACTCTTCTAAGGCTAACGACTGTTTTTAAGACATCTAAAGCTGATGATGTGTTGTATAAACAACAAGAAAAACTATTTGATTACTTGTCTCTTCTTAGTAACTGTCTTATCGCTTCTTGGGGCGCACGAGTGGTGATCTAGAGGCTACGCTGAATGCCTGAAGGGTGAATGTCTTAATACATATGTTCTCTACCGACGTCTTCTTAAGCAGACGCATTGTTGCAATGTTTTGAATGTCAAGGTGCAAGTATCCTTAGAACCATTTCTAATTTCACAGCATACGGTCTTAAAAGTTCTTCTGTATGATAACGCTATATGAGCGCCTAAATTTCGTTAGCTGAAATGCGTCACTTTGAACAATAGTATGTAACGTGTTGATAACGTTATGACTATATTTTCCGCTTCAAGTAAGTTGGTATAGTTGAAATTGACGTTTATATAAAATTTAATGTTCCCCAAATTAATTTTATACATAAAAAAATCATAAAGGTATTTTTTAGCATTTTCTTTAAGGGTGCGAGCGAAATTGATAAAGATTTAACATAACAAGTTAGTAGAAACTGTTAGGATTGCAAGAAAATACTAAACACCAAACACAACTTATAAATATTGAATCGAAAACAAACATTGGGCCAGTACCACCAGTTTGATAGCATGTACCAAAATTTTGAATAAACTTTAGTGTCGCTTATGACAACAAATTGATAAATTCAAAAGAAGTTATAGATAACAAAATTTATATGCTTTTACTAACATTTTGAAATACAGGAATATGTAGATCAAACACTTCAGATCTTTTATTTTTATCCAATGCTTGAAATACTATGGCTTGGCGGCAGGGATTCAAACCGATGCTTGACCCTAACTAAAATCAAATAAAAAGCAATGTTGGCCCATCGTACGTGTTGCAACTCGAGTTCGGCATTGTTTTAATAACATTTTAAAGAAATATTATAATAAAGAATAGTATCTCGAATAAACTTTTCAAATAATATCTCAAATAAATTATTCAAATAAGCTTTTATTCGATAATACTACGAATAAATTCTTCGAATAATTTATTCAAATAACATTTTATTCGAATAATCTTCGAGGACGAAATATCAATAAAACATACTTCAAGCAAGAAAATAACCAAGTTACGAAATACGTAAGAAAATTTTCTCATTTCTATAAGGAAAAGTTGGGCATACTTTATTTGAATAAATTATTCGAATAAAGTCGTCGAATAACATTTACCCATAATTTATTCGAGGTATTATTCGAATAATTCATTCGAGATGTTATTCAGAGGATTTATGCAAAATTTTATTCCAATAAAGTTTTATTCGAACAATTAATAAATTATTCGGATAAAATACGCCCAACTCTGGTTTATAGATAATGCTCTATGGGCGTGGAGTACAATCAAAGCATCAAAGGTTAACACGTTTAGTCATTAAACACTTAAACATATTTTAAAGGCTCGTATTTACTATATTTGCAAGCATTAAATAATTACGAGGGAACGCTGTAATGTCGATTTAAACTATTCGACACAAAACGTTTCTGGTACGGCTCGGTTCAAGTAAATGCTAGTCGTCGTACATACGAAACGCATCGCATCTGAACCGTTCCACAATGCTATATATAAATCATTCATACGTTTTTCCCTCAAAAAATGTTTACTTAAACCGAATCGTGCTAATGTATCAGCACGGAACGTTAACGGTACGTCCTGAGACTCGTTCGTAACAATGGAAAACTAGTAAAGTTCAATCAAAGAAAAGTTGTTAATTTAAGGGCGTCTTCAGAAATTTGTAAATCATGCCCTCAAGGGAATGATCTGTCAAAGTGGTCAAAACTGTCGTGGCATCCACATACCTGTTGGGAGGATTCAAGCCTGAAGTCGCTGTCCTCAGTTACTGTCCAGACGTTTAATTCCTTAGCATAAGAATTAAGATTATGATACGACGTTGCTATTGCACAGAAATTGAAGTCAAAGTGCAATTAAGGTATTTACGTTCTCATGGTAATAAACTAAATTACAAGCCAAAAACTGCAGATGTTCTAATCCTCAGAAATAGCAGTTTTTTTTGTTCGTATCGTAAACTTCAAAAGCTATTAAAGCTCTAACAAACATTTTATTGTTAGCAATTCGTTTTCGTTCACATCTATCCAAGACATTTTGCCTGAAGAAAGTCGACCAACTAACTTGCCGAAATTGATCCGTGACACTATGTAGATAGAAACAATTGAATCTTTTTACGCGCGAAAATGTTTACCTCAATCAAGCCGTTCCGTTAGTGTTCCGTGCCAAAACAAATATTATGAATCAATCTGTAGTTGGAACAAATATTAGCGAGGGAACGCTGTAATTGGAAACATGGTTACATCGTACTATTGTAATCCGCTTGCAACCGGGTTAACCTGGTTGCTTGGGGTTTTAGATGTCCTGAGTTAGCCGATTAGACAGGTTACTCTACGATACCGATAACGGATCCGGGTACGGGTTAGGGTTCGGATTCCTGCTTGGCGCAAAGGAGAGGTTTGCGGCAGTTTGACACCGCAACAATATACCGCTGCATTTTAGCAAAACACAAATTTATATAAAGCAATACACACAGAATGTAAATTTTAGCAGCTACTTCGCAACATGTTTGCGTTTGTCAAATGAACACATATACTACTTGATACTGGGCGACAAAGCAGTAGTTATATCAAGCAATTCACACGAACATTTTACGATTACTTGACGCAAAAAGTGGAAAAGGAAAGGAATGAGGAAATAATACGAGTAAAGGAATGAAAGCATAAATCACAAAACGTAATGACGAATTGCCGCGAATCACTCATTTGCACCATGCTTCACGGGGTGAGCAAAATTATAAACTGTATCACATATATGTTTTCACCAACTTTATTTTATATTCTTAGCGAAAATTAAAATTAAGTGTTACATTTTAGATACATAAAATATTCATCTAATCATGTAAAATACCTTATTATTATTTCATATAAAACATAATATCATTGGCCACTTTATTATCAAACTTACCATTGCGTATTTAAACTTTTGCATGTAATACTTTAAGCAGGATTCACTAATGGTGTTCAATATGGGGTCCAAAAAAATGAGTAGTAAAAAATGGGAAAACGTGACAACTAGCCTCGGTCTTATAAAAAAAAGTTAATGTTCACATATCCTCTATAAAATCATATATAGAAACAATTACTTATAATACGAAATATGATGCTTCATAGTAAAGTACTCTCATAATAAGAATTTTTCTATACGTTTAACGATCTGCAAACTACTCCTACAGTAGGAGTAAAAAGTATTCGTACAGCAATCACGTTCAACAAAAACCTTATAGAATTTCGTTTATTACAAAAATGTGTCAATGAAAAATGCATACGTATTCATAGAAATCGTAAAAACAAATTTTATTAAAAATAAATTGTTTACTTTTATTTTCTATGAAAATATTAACAAACATCTTGAATGTGGTCGAAAATACACAAGTATTAAGTATTCGTACACTTCTAATTTTATAACAAAGACTGTTAATTTTTATACATAAAAAATTTGTTATTAGTATTTAGTGTCTACGTCCTGACAAGGTACGGTAAACATCATGTCGCGATCAAAGTGCGTAAATTAGTTTGAAATTCTACGATTCAAAAGCTATAATTCGTAATAATGCGTGTGTCAGTGTGTACGGGCGCGTAGCGAGCGTTACAGTGAAAATCTGTGTATTAAAACACAGAAAATAATCGTCTGCTAAATTATAATTACAACCAAAGCAAACGCAAGGCAAAATGAGCCAGACTAACGACAGTATTCGTCACGGTTCTCATACACACAACTCACACCACAAGCGGGAGTCAACACGCCGAATTTACAAACACCACAACTACGCGGTTACAGCACAATACACAAACAGGAACCACGCCAACATCACATCACATACAGTCAGCACTTACTTCACTTGCTCAAGAAAACTACACTATAGTCAAGCGTAAGAGAAATACACAAGGCGACAACTCCCCACTTAAAATGAAGCTCAAAAAAATTAAAGATCCCAACAAAACAATTAACGTTAGAAATAGCTATGAAGTGCTCTCCGATATGTCAGATTCAGAGATGGAACAAGAAACAACTTCGCAAAAACCAGAGGAACCGAAACCACCCCCCCCCCCATATACATTCCCGGTTTAAAGAATTTAAAAGCCATGCTAAGTATAATAGAGAACAACCTAACCATCAAGGACTTCACATACAAAGTAATAAATCAAGATCAAATGAAATTTAACCCAAACAATGGTGAAACATATACGAAGATAACAAAAAACTTAAAGCGGCCAAGGTAGATTTCCACACGTATCAAATGAAAAAAGATAAACCGTACAGAATAGTATTGCGAAACATGCACCATTCAACAGACAAAAAAGAGATCATTGTCGCTCTTGCCCAGAAGGGTCACAAGGTCAAAAACATACATAATATAGTGCACAAAATCACTAAACAACCGCTTTCGTTATATTATATAGATTTAGAGCTAGCCAAAAATAATAAAGATATTTACGACATACAGCTCTTAAACAAAGCGAAAGTACAATTTGAACCAGCATACAAAAAACGCGAGATTATACAATGCAAACGCTGTCAAAGATACGGCCACACCAAATCTTACTGTTACAGACTCCATAGATGCGTAAAATGCGGACAAGATCATGAGACTATCACTTGCAACAAAACGAAAGAAACACCTGCTAAATGTGTCCTTTGCGAAGGCCCACACCCAGCAAATTATAAAGGTTGTAAAGTTTACAAAGAAATAAGAAACCGTAAATTCCCTTCCCTTAGAGAAAGGGGAGCAGTGAATGAACAAAATCAACTGAAAAACACTAACTCGTCAGTCTCACCAATGCAAAGACCACCAAACACAGGCACAAAATCATACAAAGATGCAGTTGCAACAAATACACAGCAGAACTCGCAAAGTCTTAACCATCATGAACCGCTCACTGTAATTCAGCAAAATTTCGAAGACCTCAAGACAATTTTAACCAAGCAAGCGGAACAAATGACAACCCTTTTAAATCTACTAACAATTAGTATAAAAATTAAAGTAATGTACAATTATAGAATCGCAGCATGGAACGCCAATGACCTGGCCCAACATAGCCAGGAGGTTAACATATTTCTTACTACTTATAATATAGACATTTTATTAAATTCTGAAACACATTTTACAGAAAAAAACTACTTCAAATGCACAGGCTATACTATATACGATACAAAACATCCCAGTGGAAGTGCACATGGAGGCACAGCTATTATCGTAAAAAATAATATTAGACACATCGAAATCCCAAAATACGAAACGGAGCACATACAGTCAACCGGTATCAGTATTGAAGATCGCAGTGGACAAATAACAATTTGTGCAATATATTGCCCTCCTAAACACAACATTACGAATAATATGTTTGACGCATTTTTCTCAACTCTTGGCAAAAGATTCTTAGTTGGAGGCGATCTAAACGCAAAGCACACACATTGGGGATCAAGACTTACAACTAAAAGAGGTCAATCACTCTATGATGTCATCCAAAGACAACATCTCAATCATTTTTCAACCGGCGAACTAACTTACTGGCCCACGGATAGAAATAGAATACCGGATATAATCGATTTATTCATTGATAAAGGCTTACCGCAAGATTATATTAAAATTGAATCATGTCTTGAATTAACATCGGATCATACTCCAATCATAATCACAATCTTATCACAAATTATATCCAAAGCAAAACCCCCGCGACTATACAATTTTAGGACAAACTGGGACAGATTTCGTACACTAACAGAGGAAAAGATATCATTAAACATACTACTAAAAACAGAGAAGGATTTGGATAACGCAATAGAATATTTTAACTCGATTGTGCAAGAATCATGTTGGGCCTCAACGCCAGAATTAAAACCTACAGAAAATAAAAATCATTATCTGCCAGTAAATATAAGGGAACTCTTAATAGTAAAAAGGAGGCTCAGAAGAATATGGCACAATACAAGACAACCGCAGGATAAAACTAAATACAATCAAGCCGCTAAAAAATTAAAGAAGACACTGCAAGTATTTAAAAACGACAACATACAAGCTAAACTCAAAACACTTACACCAACTGAATCTACGAATTATTCACTATGGAAAATAACAAAACGTTTAAAACTACCCCAAACAGCAGTATCTCCCGTCAGAAAACAAGATGGAAACTGGGCAAGAAGCGCCAAAGATACAGCTCATGCGTTCGCAGAACATATTAAAAATGCATTTACACCGCATGAAGGATATGAACAAGCAAGTGATATTCAAATCCATGAATACCTCAAGGCTCCATTACAGCTGTCTCTTCCCATAAAATCATTCTCACCAACAGAAGTTGTAAATGTAATTATGCGTAACTTAAACCCAAAAAAAAGCGCCGGGCTATGATCTCATAACAGGCAAAGTACTCAAGGAACTGCCACGCAAAGGTTTTATTCTTCTAACATACATATTTAACGCAGTATTGAGGTTGACATATTTCCCACCACAATGGTAAAAAGCCTATAGAACTCTCATCCTATAGGCCGATAAGCCTTTTACCAACAACATCCAAAGTTCTGGAAAAGCTGCTTTTAACTAGACTTGAACCATTCCTAACAGAGAATTCAATTATTCCCGACCACCAATTCGGTTTCAGAAGACAGCAGTCCACGATCGAACAAGTAAATCGCGTAGCTAACTACATCCGAACAAGTCTTGAAGAAAAGAAATAGTGCTCTGCAGCATTTCTTGATGTGAGCCAAGCATTTGATAAAGTTTGGCACCCTGGACTCTTATACAAGATAAAGGCAAAACTACCATATCAATATTATTTAATCCTAAAATTATACTTATCTAATAGATTCTTTCAAATTAAATACCAAGAGGAAATAACGACATTATATCCAATAGAAGCGGGAGTTCCCCAAGGCAGTGTAATAGGTCCATTTCTATACACTATATTCACATCAGATCTACCAACTACCAATTATACATTAACCGCAACGTATGCGGACGACACAAGAATCCTAGCTTCAAACGAGAATGAAGATAAAGCTTCCGAGCTATTACAAGTAAATTTGACTCTGATTGAACAATGGTGTAACAAATGGCGAATAAAAGTGAACGAATCCAAGTCAGTACACGTAACCTCCACTAACAGAAACAGAACATGCCATACAGTACAATTCAACGAGAAAGAAATCCCACAATCAGATAGTGCTAAATATCTAGGAATCCATCTGGATAGACGCCTCACATGGAAAGAGCACATTACCACCTGTTACTACTCGTGGTTGATCCGATGATCGTTCGAGTCTTGGTGGGGTGCTTGCACGTATGTGCCGACTATTCCTAAATTTGTTCGAAGGACCACCCTCACGTTCGAGGGAATAAACAACGAATACTTGATGTGTTTCTAAGGGAAAAAGCATTGCTGATCTTGACGTGTTCCCTTCGGCGGTGTGGACAAGACTCCTCGATCTTTTTCCCCGCGTATCTCTCCCAGCTCTCCCTTGGAATTGCAACTACCCGCTGATTGGCTTCTTCCAAATTTTGGAAAGATCCAATCAGCGAGCCTAACTAAATCTGACCACTCCTTCCCTTACGCCCTTAGCGCGTTTCTTTGGGCAGGAGTATCACGGTATTTTCCAAGGAAGAGAGGGGAGGAAGCGCTAGAACGCGGCGGAGGTGGACGGCACATCTGGTCAACACCTGAATCGGTTTCCTTACCCCTGCATCGAGCGCCGAAACCGTTAGGTGACCGAGGGTCGTAGTTAACTTCTCGAGCCTTGAGGGTTTACAACAGGGCAATTGCTATTAAGAAATGACTTGAAATATGCGGAAAAAATTAACTAAAGCTATATACATTCTGTGAACAATACCGGACCGTGCCATCGGGCAAGTGTCCTCCAGATGGTAGAAAACTATATTAAGGAATTTTTAAACATGGAAGGTTTCTAAGCCCTGTCGTAAACCTCATCCAAGCGACTGGCTCGAACACCACCAAACGAAAACAACTCGCTCTTACGACAAAAAAGTTATACTGGCTACTAGGGAAAAAATGTAAACTAACACTAGATAACAAAAGATTATTTTATAAAGTAATAATCAAACAAGTCTGGGCATACGGAATACAGCTGTGGGGTTCGGCCAGCAATTCAAGTATCGAAATACTTCAAAGATTTCAATCTAAAACATTAAGAATCATTTCGGATGCACCTTGGTATGTTACAAACGAGATACTTCATCGGGACTTCGGTTTAAAAATGGTGAAAGAAGAAATCACAAGCTTTAGTACAAACTACCGGTCAAGGCTGGAAAACCACCCAAACCCCCATGCCACCAATCTTCTGGACAGTAGCTTACTCGTACGAAGACTCAAAAGATATCACGTGCTAGACCTACCACATCGTTTTATGACGGACCAGGCGGTCAAATAGTTGAAGACACCACAGGTCGTGGTGTTTGGATTTAAGTGATGACATGGAGTAGCATATTGGTGCTGCTGTTGTTAAAGACTGTCCATACACCACATTTGCTTCTAATCCACTATAGTAGATAGATCGCAAATAAACTTAGTCGCTAAAAAAGAAAAGTAGTGGGATTGCCTCCTGATTGTATAATCGCTTAAGTCTTCGTTGCATTAAACTTACTAACTTTTTAGTAATAGTGCTGGGAATTTTATTCCATTCTTCTAACAGTGCACTTTTTAAACTGTTTTCTGCAGAAATATGGTGATTTCGAATGTTTTCTTGCAGATGACTCCATAAGTGCTCTATGACATTTATGTCTGGAGACTATGGGGGAATTTGTAACTGGTGTGGTACATGATATAGGATTCATTGTCTTGTATTATAAGCATTATGCCTAGGATCATTATCTTGTAAAAAAATATAATCGTCTTGTAGTTGCATTTTATTTGCAGTAGCTTGAAAAATATTCCTTTAAAATGTCAATGTACATTCTATGGTCGATGATATCATCGATAAAATGGAGTGATCTAACGCCATTCGTACTCATACATAAACTGTGACCGATCCTCCGCCGTGTTTTACAGTTGCCTGCAAATTTTCTTTCTCATGCTCAGTATTTTTCTTTCTCCATACCATACATCGACCATTTGATCCAAATATGTTGAATTTCCTCTCATTAGTAAATATTATGCGGTTCCAGTACTTCATTGGAAGATTTACATGTTCTGTCGCAAATTGCAGTTGCTTCTTTCTATTAACTTCGTTAACAAAATATTTCTTACGAGCTACTCTGACGTGGTATCCTCCATTTCGTAAAAAATTACTCACTGGACTACTGCACAGATTGATGTTAAGGATACTTTAGCTTCAGCTGCGACTTTTACTGCACTAATCTTTGGATTTTGTTTTATTTTACGAATTATCCATCGGCCGGTATATTCATTTATTTTTCGTGCACGTCCGTTTTTTGCTTTATTCTTTAAAATTTTTCTATCTCCATATCTGTAAATGACTTCTTGAATTGTGGACCTTAGTCTATTCACAATTTCCGAAATCTCTCGTAACGTTTTGCAGCTGTTATGAAAATTTATAATAATTTTTCTTTCACTTTCAGTCGTTTCTTTACCTTTTCGACCCATTTTAGTACTATTACACTCACTTATATTCGAATTTAGAACACTACCTGTATTGACAACGTCTCCCAATATACTGATGATAATTATGTTGACATTTCATGAATTATCTTGTAATTATTGCACATACAATATTATGAAATAGGAACTGTACGAATACTTATTACGTATATATTTTCGACCACATTCAGGATTTTTGTTAATATTTTCATAGAAAATATAAATAAACAATTTATTTTTAATGAAATTTGTTCTTGAGATTTCTAAGTATACGTATACATTTTTTCATTGACACTTTTCTGTAATAAACAAAGTTCTATAAGGTTTTCACTGAACGAGATTGCTGTACGAATACTTTTTACACCCACTGTATGTTTCCAGTTAAAGGAAACGTTATACGCACTTATATACTGTTGAATTATTACTAATGCTAAGCTAGATAATAGCAATAATGCCCAACGTTCCTTTATTAGATAGACTAAACTAAGGCGATAGAAAGATGTGTCTGGTTTTCATTATACGAAGACAAGTGACTTCGTCGCCAGGCAAAGCCATAAACAGTCTCGTCAATAAAAGCGGACTCTAACCTTTTTTGGGTGTTCGTCCCATTCGGTTTCGAGAAATAGAAACAGTCAGACGTGTTTTTTTAAAGCCGTATTAATAAAGTGAGACTAATAGATATAAACTGCTTCATTATTTTATAACCCATTTCCAATATATACCATCAAGTATAAACTTAAGATTGAATACATTATTGCCAATTTTTCGAAAGAAGAAAGTAAGATTTTTCAGTAAGATAAAATGTAAGCAAGATCTTGATAAGTGGAGAAATTAAGATAAAGTGAAAGTCACTTAACATTTCTTTAAATGAAACGACATATCTTTTAATGCAATAACCCATGTAAGTCACCATATCTTACATGAAAATATTAACCCTCCGCCGGCGAACGCCGGGTTATTTTGACCGAGCGGGTTAACAGTCCGCCTGTGAACGCCAGATCTATTTTGTTTACATACTACGCGGTTCGCTGAGTTAACAATTTCAATTCCGCACTTATAAATTACGTATTACGCAGTAGCTTGTAGCTTGAATGTTTGTAACATATTTGTAATATACATAAACATAAATCATGTACAAATTGTATGGGCATAGAATCAGCATAAATACTTTGTATTTCATCCTGTATTTCTCCCACGATTTTTAACCCTTTGAGGCACAAGACATTTTCTGTTACTTTAAAATTTGTAAGTGGGTTTAAAAAAATTCCACTATGCAGGTTGGGTATAAAACGAAGGTGAGACATTTCCTATACCATTATGCTTCAAAGGGTTAACATGACTCCTAGAAGTGTTTTCTACAAAATGATAGAAACTGATGTGAAATCGAGTTCTCCATACTCAGCAACAAAGCAGCAATAACGTGGAATTTTGGTATTAAAATACACTTAAGAAAATGTGCACTGACCTAGGCCAGGTATACGCGTGGATAATTGTAACGCTTGCCAAATGCACCGTATGAACTCGAACGCGGTCCCAAACATTTGAAGACCAGATCGGGTTAACCAAGAGGAAAATTGCTTGCACCAGCCTCTACGTGCGACAAAAGTATTTTCACCGAAAGAAAGGGCAGGCGACGAGGTAGAAAAGCTGTGTGTCGACAGCAAGGGCGGCTTTTTTGTAGGGAAAGCCATTTTTGCATTTGTAAGTCGGGATCGGACGAACACACGGGTTCAAAATAAATAATGTAGAACCAAGAGAACGACAACTCGATTATTTTCGTTGTTCTGCTTCATAAATTCTATAGTGAAATATAAATTAATTCTACAAGCTACGAAAAGATAGTATGGCTGTTTGTAAAATAAAATATCGCATGCCATCTCAAATGACATAAGTTAGAATACCTGCTGGTATTACTTTGTAATGCTAAAATCAAAATAATCTCCCAAAATAATGGTGTTTACGCATAAATGGGTTAACACTTTTTTGTGGAGTAATGAATTGATATATAACTAATACATTAAATATATATGATTCCATCCAAAAAATATGTAAAATAACCTTTGCTTGGCTAATATCTCCACTGAACATCTTGCCGGAACATTATCATGTCCTCCGCTATCTTCTGTAATCTCTTAAACACATTTTTTTATAACTAGTATACTTTCCGAAATATTTGTAATAATAGATTAAAATCAGACATTCTGTATAACAATTACGAAGAACTACTAAAGATACATAAAGTACCACTACCTCCATCATCTTGTCGATTTTGCACAATATTTTTCAGTATAAAATGAATATTACCTGGTTTATAAAAAGATTAAGAACAAACAGTATTTCCTATTATTTTATAGTGCCTTATATTAATACCGTCCTGAAAAGATTAAATGATGTATAGTGGCATTTAAAAATTGTAAAGTCTTCACAATTTTTAAGGAAATATAAAAGATGAATTAAACTAGGTGCGCGTAATTGGCTGAAGTGTTACGTTCCGAACAAAAATTCTTTTATTTTAATTAACGTCGGTGAGAATGCGATTTGATGATGCATAGCATCGTGGGAAGTCCCTTGTCAATCGTATATTTTGCCTTTGACGTTTAGTCTGGCTTAATTCCGATAGCTCAATTGTTAATATAGCGCATACCTTCCTTGGAATCAACATGGTCCTATAACAAATAACCGATAGGCATTATCGTTTCTTAGTACTGATGTAATAAACAGGATGCATGATGTGAGTCCAGCGTGAGAACGGTTATCGCGGTATTTCAAACCTACATATAGCTATTCATTTTCGTAGCGCGCGTGTCACCCATAGTTCATTCGATGGGAGTCCTGCGTCGATCGCAATGTGTGAGTAATATGCGTTGCAGTAAACCGGAGCGTGAATGTACTGTGGCTGCGTTGGTCCTCTTCACTGGAGATAGAGAGAAAGAGAGCACGAGACGATCCCTTCTCGCGACACCTTCCGACTACACTGATTCGTTAAAAATGATCAACAATTCCATTTCGAATAGAGTATTTCAAGGGGGGGATTATTCAACTTATTTCCGAAGGGCCAGAACTACTTCACTACCGTTTTGAAGCTTCGATCAGCAAGTCGCGAGGTGCGTGATCGGGTAGTCCGTGGTGCAAAATATTCAGATAGAGTTTGTTACAAGTTGTGTGAAACTTAGAGTAACAAAAGACTCAGTGCCGCGTATTCAAAAACCGTGTATTCAAATTTCGCCTTATATAATTATTGATTCGTTTAGTCCAGTTACTCCATTATTATTTTGTAACTTTACCATTTCATAGTCTAATTGTTTTGCATTTCTTTTATATATTTTGAACGTTTCATGTACTGTCCGATTCAACTGTTAATACAACTATCTCTTCTCCAGTGAGGAAGTCTTAGAGAGCAACCAACTCCAACAAGCGAGTAAATAAAAGTTTACATATACTAGCAAAAAAATAAATAATCCGATTGTCTCGATTTACAATTTGGTAAGTTCCATTTCATTTTAAATTGTACAATATTGTTGTCAGCGAGCAATGATAATTAATGCGTAGACATTGTGGGATTTCCCTAACTTATTATTGCTGGGTTGGCATTGATAATTCCCGCATTGTTAAAGACAAATTTTGTATAAAACATCTCATTTTTATATATTTCTCTTCGGACACATTATAATTTATCATAATTCTATTTTTCCAAATTATCTGATCAAAATATACGTTGTATTTACTTTATATCCATTATTCTTTTTTTATTGAAACTCTTTTAACCTTTTATCTTCAATAACATTATCAGCCTCCAACTATAATCAACCAATGCATTTCCAAGGACCCGTATGGGACTAGACAATCACGAACCCATAAATCTTACAATAATTTGGTATAATAATTCCAAATTTTATTACATTTCCTGTCTGCTACGAAAGCTCATAGTATTATTCCCGCTCAAACACGTCTACACGTAACAAAGAATCAGATATACAACGCCAATTAACTTTTCGTCATTTATTTTTCGAAGGTATATATGAAGTTACATGTCATGAAGTATATCATCGTGGTCATTCTCCCCAAGTTCACTATAAATAAACTGCGCGTATATTTATGAAATATACTCAGCAATAAAGCAAAAAAATTTAATCTAATGAAACCGTGACACGAGTAAGAAACCAAACACATGACAAAAT
Source organism: Eucera pruinosa (assembly GCA_028830335.1). Classification (NCBI taxonomy): domain Eukaryota; kingdom Metazoa; phylum Arthropoda; class Insecta; order Hymenoptera; family Apidae; genus Eucera; species Eucera pruinosa. Next base: position 610,489 of record JAMYCR010000008.1, on the reverse strand, counting down.
TACAAGAACCGCATACCCGTATATTCATAAAACCTTATATTTTTTGACTAATTAATAACTCGTTAAGTAATACAAAGGATATTCTCCTCGTGATTCCAACTTCAGGAATGAATAAAAATGATAAGCATCACATTGGAATTCGGCAAACAAACAAGTTATGTGGTAACATGAAAGATGTAAAGGAAACAGGAAGAAGATGATAGTTTATCAGAGTGCAGAAAACAGAAATTCTGAAATTAAGAAAACAAGTAGAATAAAATGGAGCCAATCGAAGGATATGTGCATATTTAATAAGCAATTTAATAGTTACTAATAAAAAGATCTAAAGAAAAAAAAAATTTTAGCAGAACAAGTACGAAAAGTAAGATCATGTGTAATTTATCAGAATAATAAAGTTTCAATTTGATTATTTTCTATCTACATGTATGTATTCCTTTGTTACACTATTCAATATTGGGGTTTGAAAACTTTAAAGTTTTATAATTGAAAATAGTAATGTGACTTTCTGTACCTAATATTCAAGTTAATGAAATAAGGATTTAATATTCAGGTTAATCGACAGTTTGATTTCTTATGAATCGTGAAGATGATTGCTTTTTTTAATTATGCACTTTCAATCATCCAAGATTGTTTACGAAACATCGAGTGATGCTGCATGTTCATGACTGCACCACGATGATTCATGCTATTTGTGACAAAAACAGAAAAGGATGAATCCTCGTTAATTCGTTAAAACCGGATAGTAACGGTACCTGAATGTTCTGACCAATCGTGACGACCAGTAGTGTAGAGGAAGTCATAATCAATTTTCCCCTCGCGGATTTTTCTAGGAGTTGGGAACTCTGCCTTCTCACCTAATTTTCACCCCTATCTGAGACGGACAACTTTCGCAAACGGGTGTAAAGAGAAGCGTCCATGGATTCGCATTTTTCTAACCACTTGGGGCCAAGGAGAAAAACTTGAACGGTCAGAGTATCGAGACCGTCGTGATCTGACCATTGGACACGAACGTATAAGTCATATTCGAGGCGGAACAAGCCCTTACACGCGTCTAAATAAAATACAGTTCCCGAATACAGTCCATTCATTAGAATAATTAAATTCTTCATATTGGAGCGTTCTTCAGATGAATGAATCCCCACCATATCCCTACATTGTTTCACAGGGTGTGTTCCGTACAGGCATACCAAAAAGCTTGTTCACATTGTCCAGTTTTCAAAAATAAATGAAATGTCATATACCTGCCTTCATTGTTTTTAACTAAAAGAACAAGCATCGCAATATTCGTTTTTAATCAGATGAAAACCGGACAGTGAAAATCGTACAATGTAAAAAGGTTCTAACGGCTACATATGTATTTATATACATATGTATTCTCTGTACAATGGTTTCTTTCAATAAACAAATGATAAACAACTAAATGTCGTGATATTGGCCACGGAAAGTCTCAACCATGCTGTATTTTGCTCCGTCTCAACGCTTTCCCACTCAAACAACGTGCTGCCTTCACGATGACGATGAAAATTGTCCCTACGTCGGTTAAGTGAAAATTCACGGTCCCGAACGCCATTACTCTCATCCGGAGTACTCTGTACATTCCACTCGTGAATGTATTCATCAGCCACACGCAAAGGTAATTGAAAAATATTACATTTAAATAGTTGATTTATTCAATAATATATTAAGTATACATCGAATCGTCTCAAAATCTCTTGGTAACATATTACTTATAAGGCGCCGATTAATATACTTCTTATCAATAACTGTAATCGACCGATAGCCTACGGAATTAGCTTCCCATTCTTTATATCAATAGTTCCCAAACTTTTCGTGCCCGCAATTCATTTTTAAAAGCAGTCATTTTTCACGACCCACTCGACTATACTATCATATAATACATATTTAAAAGAAAAGTGTAATGCACCTGACAATTTTGAACGGGTAAATGTCTTCTAATGAACCTATTAATTACTCTGATATTTTAATATTTGACACCACTCATAGTTAATAACCGTTGCTCTATATTACTGATAATAATTCAAACAGTAAACTAAGTAACGTCTTAAATCCTTATTTTACTTCACACATTTCTATACGATAATCGAAAGCAACCAGTATTATGGAAGAATCTAAGCTTCAATTGACCGGTCTTTTATGGGCATCTGCTTAATTCCTAACCGGTAAGTAATGTATGAATATATCAAGTATAGATGAAAGCTTACTAATTACAACTTTAAATATCAAAATTTCATTAAGAAAATTTTTAAGTTTAATACAAACATAAGATAATAAAAATAAAAAATACTACTTTTAATAATCATTAACAATGTATAACATCGTAATAGGTCTTTAAAATTCCGTACCTAGGTATATAACTTTAGAAGTACTAAACATATTAATCTATGTTTCCACATTCACCATTTACAACAAAACCTTGTCATTTCGATAACTTTTTACTATTTTTGTTAAAAAAAGGAAATATTGCACAGTATTTCCAAAGTCATGATTATTTACTTTGTATAATATTTCATGGTAAACACTTAAGAAATTTATTATTAATATTAAATTTTACCACCAGTCACGTCCATTATACGTATATGTATGTAAAGTAAGCACTAAATGCTCTGCAAAGTAAACTGCAACTTCAGATAATGTTTGTACAACATTAGTATTCAAGACTCGCATTAGAGTCACCTAGTAAATTACTTTCTTCTTGCTTAGTTCCCATTACGTTCAATCGCGTTCTTCTCTGCATCAGTAATTGTATTAACAAATTAGAATTGATCTAATTTAAGCTTACCTATGAAACACTAATAGATAGTAATTGTCGTGTCAGTAACGTCTACGATTTTCAGTCCTCTCACAAAGTGTCTTACTGAAATAATCGCTTCTACTAATTTAGCAATACCCATATTACTCAGTTATTAAACATGTATTATTATAATTGTAGATTTTTCATATTACTTTATTTTACTTTTTTACTTATATTTTGTTTAATCCTAAAACTACCGAAAGAAGGCAGAAAGTTCCCGTGCTTATTTAATTCTTTTAGAAAACAAAATACAATACAATTAGATAAAATATAATTAAATTATTATAATACAATAATTAGGGCTTAATATGAGAGCTATTTGTCAGAGAAATTGTTTGAAAATACGTTGGTAGAATATCACTATAAACAGGAAATATAGTGTACTGTTAAATCCCTTTTTTTAGAGTAAAATGAGATGCGGATGAAAATTGTCCACTATTTATATTTCATATTACTGAAATTGATTTGGCAATTCTAGGCTTAATATTTATACTTTGTATTTTGTGCTATATACTGTGTATCTTATTACATTGTTAAATTACGACTTAATTCCTGCAAAATTAAGACTCAGTTAAAATACATTATTATCAACAGCAATTTCTTCGGTCTATGATATTTAAAAACGCAGTATAAGACATACGATCAATTTTTACAGGTTAGAGTATAAATACCGATATTGTGAGCCACACATATATACCTACATATAATACAAAATACAAAAAAAGACGTACGAATATAATTCTTTGCTAGAACGGGCAAATCTTGTCATGCTGAGAACCGTATCTCGACTTTCATAATTGGTGTTGCTATTTGCCAATATTTGTTCAAGATTAAGTTATGAATTATGCTTACGGGGCATTCCACGGCAAATCGATCACTTTTGTACTTGATGTCTGCGATTTTGTTCAACGTGAAATATGTTATAGTCTATGCGTAAATAAGGAGGGTTTAAGTCATCATTTTACTTGTTTCGAAATTGTTTAAAAAATACAGACCCTCGAAGTTGGCAATTTTTGCCCATTTTTACGAAAAGGAATTTTATTTTCCTTCACAAAGGAATTTTTATCTCTGAAACTATTTGAGGTACGAACTTAATTTTTCTTTTCATTTTAATTGCAAATGATTGTTCTTTTCAATGAATTTTTTATCTCATTCGCAAGTTCATTGTTTATACAAAAAAAATCTCAAAATATTTTTGTTCTGCAAATTTAAGCCCTACACCACAAATTCAAAAAATTGAAAAAAATTTTCCCGGTATCTTTTGTTCTTTCCTCTTCAAAAATCCATTTTTATTTGGCGGGCAATCAAAAACTATGGTCAGGGCAGCTCAACAAATACCGGGGTGTACGGCGATTCAGGTAAGCGCACCGCGCGATCACGCCCGGCTGGCCGCTCCATCCAATAAAATAGGAAAACCCAAGTGTCCTTTGTATTGAAAACAATATTAATAAAAGCAAGTAATTATTCCTATTGTAGCTGTAATGTATTTTGAACTTTCATAAACGTATTAATGGTGCAAAATACATCCTTATGTTAATTTGTTTCCCACTCTTTGCCAATGACAGTTTCTCCGAAATAATTCAGTTTAGAAGTATTAACTTACTTTTTTGAATTATATATAAAGTGGAAGCGTCATTGCTCGATGGATACCATAAGAAAATGGTGTGTCTGATTCACCAGGAAGGGGAAAGGAAAGAAGGGATATGCCGGTATGGTTGGGATTATCTTTAGTAACTGAAGTATGTGGGTATTATGAGATCACACTAAAAACCGTTGTGTCTTCATCATTCGAAAGTATTCTCGCGGAGAGTTGAGTATTAGAAATCGGCACAAAGCTATGATAGCTTCTAGTAAAGGGTTATCCAAAAGTACCTTTAGGATGTTGAATGGGAATATCTGTCAAACGCCATGTTCGTTTCTTGTCACTTTCTTTTATTTCTAACCTACAATGATAGACAATTTTAACAATGGAATCGTATACGATTGAAGAGCTTGTTAAAGTTATTAAAATTTATTTTGAAAATCAGTGTTCAATAAAAAATACCCATCGTAAATTACGTGATTCTTTCGTCATACATAATCGTCCATCTGAGCAAATAATTCGAAATTTGGTTAAAAAATTTGATGAAACTGGAGCTGTTCATGATAAACCAAAGTCTGGCAGACCAAAAACAGCTCGTTCGAATGAAAACATTGCTGCTGTTCGTGAAAGTGTTGCTAATGAACCATCAACATCAATTCCACGTCGTTCTCAAGAATTGAGCATTTATTATGGCAGTTTGTGGCAAATTTTGCATAAAGATTTGCATTTGCATGCTTACAAAATTCAATTAACACAAGAATTGAAAGAACGTGACCATTTGCAACGCAGAAATTTCGCTGCGTGGTTGTTAGAACATCGTTCAATTGATGCATTGTTTTCACACAACATCATCTTCAGCGACAAAGTTCATTTCACATTGGATGGACACGTCAATAAGCAAAATTGTCGCATATGGGGAGATGAAAATCCAAGAGCCATTCAAGAAAAATCACTTCATCCGAAAAAAGTTACTGTTTGATGTGGATTTTGGTCGAAAGGCATACGCGGTACATTCTTTTTCAAAATCGAGAATGAAGATGCAGTTACAGTGAATGGTGCACGTTATAATGAAATGATTATTGATTATTTATGGCTGAAATTAAATGGAATCGACATAAGCAATGTTTATTTTCAACAAGACGGAGCTATGCCACACACAACGCCTGAAAACATCACTTTATTGCGATCGAAATTCAATGGTCGATTAATTTCAAGGAATGGTGATGTGAATTGGCCATCTCGTTCGTGTGATTTGACCCCATTGGACTTTTTTCTTTGGGGTTATTTGAAAAGCAAAGTTTATGCCAACAAATCAACAACAATTCATGACCTGAAAAACAACATTAGAAATGAAATTGGTGAATTAAACGAGCAAATATGCCAAAATGTCATCGAAAATTTTGATGTTCGAATTGATGTCTGTAAACGTGGTCGTGGTGGTCATTTAGTAGATATCGTCTTTCACACATAATTGTCATAGATGTGTAGCGTCTTGCATCGCAGCGGAGTTTGTTTACTGGCGACCGTTGAGCGGCCTACGCGTTGCTAGGGAGTGGGTCGCCCGCGACTCGCCTGATCACAGTCAGGCGATGGATACGCGAAAGTATTTATCCGTTGCTAAGGAGCGATTCCCGCGCAATTCGCGGAACTGTGATCAGGCGATGGGTAAACAGCCATCGCGTTGCCAGGAAACGAGCGACCCTTAAATAGAGGCCGCAAACCCGAGACGGCCCTCACTTGTGAAAGTTCGACAGGACGATACGATACGAGTCCACTGGCGAACAACCAATAAAACACCACAAAAAGTATACCGCGTTGTGTCAATTAACCTTGCCCACAAATTGGTGACTCCGACGTGATCACAACGGTAATAGTGGTGCAGTGTGGTGCAAAGAACTATACAAAAAACACTAAGTATAAAAATAGACAGCAGTGCCATGGACAGTGACGCTGAAAACGCGAGTTCGGCGAACGTGAACTCCGCCACGATGCCGCAAGTGAACCGGGTAGGAATCAGAGTTCCTCCGTTCTGGCCGGAGCAACCCGCAGTCTGGTTTCACCAGATCGAGGCGCAGTTCGCGCTAAATGGAGTCACTGCAGACACCACGAAGTTCTACTACGTCATGTCACAGCTGGAACCAAAGTATGCCTTGGAAATCCAGGATATATTTGCCAGCCCGCCGAACAGCAACAAGTACGAGACGTTAAAAAGGGAACTCGTGCAGCGATTGTCAACGTCGCAAGTACAACGTATCCGGCAGCTCCTAGAGCAAGAGGAAATAGGCGACCGCACACCTTCCCAGTTCCTTCGCCACATGCGAAACTTGGCAGGTAAGACGGTATCGGACGAGTTCTTGAGGACATTGTGGTCGAGCCGTCTGCCTGCGATGACGCGTGCGATCGTTAACGCGCAATCCGATCTGCCATTAACAAAATTAGCGGAAATCGCAGATCAGATACAGGAAGGAACCGCCCACGCTCAAGTCGCGAGTGTATCCACGGACACAGTGACCGAGAAACTATTAAAACGTTTAGAGTGCTTGGAACTAAAAATTAATGAATTGAGCAGATCGCGTTCGCCACAGCGATCCGACAGCCGCTCCCGTCGACGGTCGCGTTCGCGAAAACACAGTCGCGCGCCATCGCCAGCTAACAAATCGCATTGCTGGTATCACCGAACTTTCGGCGATCAGTCGACAAAGTGCCGCGAACCGTGCAATTACGTGACGGGAAACGGAGAGACTCGCCACTGAACGCGGCTATCAGTGACGGTCCAAAGACTAGCCGCTTATTCGTTACCGATCAGACGTCGAAAGAGGAGTTTCTGGTCGACACCGGATCGGACCTATGCGTGTATCCTCGCACGCGAGTTAAAGGTCCGATCACAAAATCAAAATACGAATTGTTTGCGGCAAACAGTTCCACGATCCACACGTACGGCCAGAGGACATTCAGTCTCGACCTCGGACTTCGACGCGCCTTCCTGTGGAAGTTCGCGATTGCCGACGTCACGAAGCCGATCATCGGGGCCGATTTCCTCAGCCATTATGGACTACTGGTGGACCTAAGGAGCAGACGCCTGCTGGACCAAACTACGTCGCTCTTCTCCATCGGAAGAGTTGCTGCCGTCGCCACCGCATCGGTGAAGACCATCGTCGGCAATTCGCCCTACGACCGGCTGCTGGCCGAATTCCCAGCAATTGCGCGACCAGCGATTAACACCGATAGTAAGGTAAAACACGATGTAGTCCATCACATAACCACGACAGCGGGATCGCCGACATTCTGCAAACCGCGCAGATTGTCTCCCGCTCTTTATAAAATCGGAAAAGCAGAATTTGAGAGTCTCTTAAGTCTGGGACACATTCGCCCTTCCAAAAGCCAATGGGCCGCAGCCCTGCACATGGTGACAAAGAAGGATAACGGATGGAGGCCTTGCGGAGATTATCGAGCTCTCAATGCCCGCACGATACCGGACCGCTACCCGATTCCGCATATCGAAGACTTTTCGCGGATGTTGTTCGGTAAAACAGTATTCTCGACAATAGATTTGGTACGCGCATATCATCAAATTCCAGTCCATCCGAGCGACATCCTGAAAACCGCGATAACCACGCCGTTTGGGTTGTACGAGTATGTTGTCATGCCGTTCGGGTTAAGGAACGCCGCTCAAACGTTCCAGCGCTTCATAGACAACGTATTAAGAGGTCTCGATTTTTGCTACGCCTACCTGGATGACATTTTGGTAGCGTCAGGTAGTGAGACGGAGCATATGGAGCACCTCCGCGTACTTTTTACACGCTTAGAACGGTATGGCATCATGATCAACCCAAGGAAGTGCGTATTCGCCGAGAAGGAAGTCAAATTCCTAGGGTACACGGTAAGCGCTGAGGGCACTAAACCGCTGGCCGACAAGGTTCAAGCGATTGTAAATTTTCCGAAACCGGAGAACATTAAGCAACTCCGCGAGTTCTTAAGAATGCTGAATTTTTATCGTCGATTTATGCCCAGCGCCGCCGAATTGCAGATTCCGCTCAATCACCTACTGAAGGGTAGTAAAAAGAAAAGCAACGCCCCGATAATGTGGACGATTGATGCGGAAGAAGCCCTAGAAAATTCGAAAAAAGCACTAGCGAACGCCACGCTATTAGCACATCCGTCGGGTGATTCACGACTCGCGATAATGGTGGACGCATCAGATTTCGCGTTAGGTGCAACTTTGCAGCAAAGCGAAGGAAATTCGTGGCAGCCGCTGGCTTTTTGCACGAAATCTCTATCGCCAACACAACGAAAGTACAGCGCGTACGATCGCGAATTGCTAGCCGTATACACCGCAGTCAGACATTTTCGCCATGCTGTCGAGGGTCGTGAATTCACCATCTACACAGACCACAAGCCGATTATTTATGCGTTCCGACAAAGACCAGAGAAGTGCACGCCGAGACAATTTCGGTATTTAGATTATATCGGGCAATTTACGACTGATATCCGACATATCAGCGGGAAAGACAACGAGGTAGCAGACGCATTATCGCGAATAGAGGCCGTAGCCGTGCCCTTAAATTACGACGATTTGGCGGATTCGCAAGAACGAGATGCGGAACTTCAACGTTTCCGGACTGCATCTGATACCTCGTTGCAATTGAAACACGTGCGATTGATGTCCAGCGACACACCGGTGTACTGTGACGTCTCGACCGGTAACGTGCGCCCATTCGTAACAGAACCGTTCCGACGACAAGCATTCAATGCGGTGCACGGCCTATCGCACCCGGGCATAAAAGCCACGACGCGCCTAATTAAACAACGATTCGTATGGCCGTCGATGGAAAAAGATTGTCGCGAATGGACCCGAAGTTGTCTCGAATGCCAACGAGCCAAGATCACCAGGCACGTATCGAGCCCGGTCGGAAATTTCGTGCCACCGTCCAACCGATTCGAGCATGTACATATAGATTTAGTAGGACCCTTACCAGTGTCGCGAAACAACAAATATTGCTTAACCTGCGTTGATCGTTTTACGCGCTGGCCCGAGGCCTTTCCGCTCGAAAACATTGAAGCCGAAACCGTCGCTAGAGCCTTCGTTGCAGGTTGGGTCGCGCGGTTCGGAACACCCGCTAAAATCACTACTGATCGCGGTAGACAGTTCGAATCCCAGCTGTTTAAGCAGTTGAATCTACTGCTGGGGTCAACTCACCTTAAGACTACGGCATATCATCCTGCAGCGAACGGCCTAGTCGAGAGATTCCACCGACAATTTAAAGCGGCAATCAAATGCCACAACGACGAACGGTGGACCGACGCGCTACCCATCGTTCTATTAGGAATCCGCGCAGCCTACCGCGAAGATTTAAAAACCTCTACCGACGAATTAGTATACGGTGAAAATTTGCGAGTGCCGGCGGAGATGTTCGGCAACGGCCGATACGGCAACGCGGAGCCAGTAGAGCTCGTCCGTCAGCTCCGAGCGTATTTTAGAAACGTACGACCGGCAAATGGATCGCATCACGGAAACAAACGCGTCTTTGTATATAAAGATTTAGCGACGACATCGCATGTATTTGTTCGCGTAGACACAGTACGAAGTTCATTGCAAAACCCGTACGAAGGTCTATTTCCGGTAATTTCACGCAACGACAAGACGTTTGTAATCCGGTTACGAGGCAAAGAGGCCACAGTCTCAATCGACAGGCTCAAACCGGCCTACCTATTCCACTGCGACAGAAACGAAAGTCAGGCGCAACCGTAGACGCCAGTAGTCGCGGACGAGAGTCCGAACGACGCGCCGAATTGCAGGCAAGAACCCCTGCGCACGCGCTCAGGCAGACGGGTACGATTCCCAGACTACTTGCAAGTTGGTTGCTAGTCACGAAAGATTAAACATTGTACATATTTGTAAATAGTAATACGTAAGACCTAGATTAAGTTTAGATTTAAGAAATTAAAGGTAACGTTTGCACTGGTAAGGGGGTGATGTAGCGTCTTGCATCGCAACGGAGTTTGTTTACTGGCGACCGTTGAGCGGCCTACGCGTTGCTAGGGAGTGGGTCGCCCGCGATTCGCCCGCGACTCGCCTGATCACAGTCAGGCGATGGATACGCGAAAGAATTTATCCGTTGCTAAGGAGCGATTCCCGCGCAATTCACGGAACTGTGATCCGGCGATGGGTAAACAGCCATCGCGTTGCCAGGAAACGAGCGACCCTTAAATAGAGGCCGCAAACCCGAGACGGCCCTCACTTGTGAAAGTTCGACAGGACGATACGATACGAGTCCACTGGCGAACAGCCAATAAAACACCACAAAAAAGTATACCGCGTTGTGTCAATTAACCTTGCCCACAGATGATACCTGATCATTAAATAAAAAAACCAATAAAATTAAAAATAGTATATGTTTTATTTAAAAAAAACTTCCTATAGTCTATTTTGGTTTACCTTTAATTGTTCTGGCTGATTTAAAACGATTTTGTACACAAATTGAATGACTCTCTTGCTTTTTTTAGGTAACGAAGGTAAATGTGGTATTATTAAAACTACTTGAAGCTCAATTAAATAATTGTTTCGCGGTCGTAATTTAATTTTCATACGGTCTTTGTAAGCTTGCACGTGTCTAAGCAGCAAGTTTTTTAATGGTTCCACCAATTCCATCACAAGGACTCTTGCCATGCGCAGTTGCAAAGAAATGCCGTTCTGCATTCACACCCAAATCGCTATTATGATGCACAAGATTAAGAAAGCGTACATGTCAAAATCCGAAATTTTTCATCCATGCTAATCTCTACTTTGAATTTGTCCCTTAATTCTCTTAAAATATTTACGTCCATAATACCAGCATAGCTACCCGAAGTTCCCCTATCTGTTAGTAATTGTTTTTTTATAAAAGTATTAAATTTATTGATTTTACAAGCTACTCTTTTACGTGATCAAAGTACATGACTCGATAATGGAGATTGTCCTACCACAGGCATCAATGTGTTCATAACCTCTACCACAGTTCTGTTTTGATGAGTGGAATTATTTTCAGAACTACTACTAGATTCAATAATAGGAATGATAGGATTGATTATCCCTGATGGACCCGCTTCTGGTGATGAACTCGCTTGTTCAAGATGTTGCTTTTTATGCAACATCATTCTTCGGCAAGAATCACACACAAATGACTGGATAGGAATATGAGGATAAAAGGGACACAGAGATGTTAATAATTTACGAATGTGTTTTTATTACTCGATTATGTGAGAGTCGTTTCAACGAATTACAACACTCACGTCGATCTATTTTCGATCACTCTAATTTCCGCACTTGACGAAACGAGAACTTTTTTGAAACTAATTTTTAGACATACCTACAGAGTGCCCCAATATATACTCAGAATGTCTAACAACTTCATAAAACGCCAAAAGACCTTGATGAAACATTATTAATGATTCATGAGTAATTTAAAATGCGGCCGTACCTACGTATCATGTAAAATAGTAATAATGAAGTCCTAAGAACGATTAGGATTTGGGGAAACAGCATGAAAATATATTTCAAGCACTTTAGTAATCTCATTTTCTTAGATACAATACTTTAGGACTTCATTAATGTCGTTTCCAATACAAAGGACACTTGGGTTTTCATATTTTATTCGAGGTACTGGCCAGCCGGACGCTCTCAGGCGGTGCGCTTACCTGAATCGCCGTACACCCCGGTATTTGTTGGGCTGCCCTAACCATAGTTTTCGACTGCCCGCCAAATAAAAAATGGATTTTTGAAGAGGAAAGAACAAAGAATACAGGCAATTTTTTTTCAATTTTTTTAATTTGTGGTGTTGGGCTCAAATTTGCAAAACAAAAATATTTTGATAATTTTTTTGTATAAACAATGAACTTGCGAATGCGATAAAAAAATTCATTAAAAAGAACAATATTTTGCAATTACAATGAAAAAAATGAAGTTCGTATTTTTAATAGTTTCAGAGATAAAAATTCTTTTGTGAAGGTAGTTTTTATAAAAATGAGCAAAAATTGCCAACTTCGAGTGTCTGCATTTTTCAAACAATTTCGAAACAAGTAAAATGATGACTTAAACCAGACTTATTTTCGCATAGAATATAACATATTTCAGACATCGAGTACAAAAGTGATTGATTTGGCGTGGAATGGCCCTTACAATTCGTATATGTATCATACAACGTAATGAAATCAAGAAACTTACAATTACGTTATGTATGTGTGTATAATATGTGTTAAGTTTATATAAATAAATTGTATAAGTATACGAAAGCCGAAGAAATAATTTAAGAGAGCCACGATTTGTCCACCCCGATACACCGCTAATTAAAATAAAAGTACTAACGAATTCAAACTGTACAAAAGAATACAATTCTATTAAAACGTACTGTACAATTAAATTTGAACAAAATCCAATGAAATTGTATATACATGAGGATTAAGAATGTGAACGTAATTCTATTCATACATAGTTATCCAAACGGCCGTTTAAACCTTTCTCCAGTAGTATAGTTGCCCTTTACATCGACCATTTTATTTTTATGATATTGGTATACATTTCATTAATCCAATAATTATAATATATGAAATAAAATAATGTCTATGTACTTTATGTGCAAAAATCACTCATTCCTTTTTTCTATTTATTCATTACTTATGAAACATAATTAAAGCACGCTTTACTATACTAAACATATTTATTTAAAGATTATCTCAAAAGTATAAAATTAAAGTTGATACACCAATTGAATATATCAATAACGACTTTAATGTACATTTTTATCATGTTACATTAAAGTTTATAATATAACATAATAAAAGGTTATCAACTTTTTCATTTAAAATGTCAATCTAAATTTCTTTGCTGCTATAATTCAGGCTATAAATGTTGTATTGTTAAATCAGGACAAGTTAGTGAAAAATTCCAAACATTAATAAATGGACTTTGTATATTAAATACAAGTTCAATCTCCTGAGAATTAGGACTTTGCACCTATTTACTTACGTAAATCAACGGCTTATGACTACATCCTCATTAACAAAACTCCTATAATTTTTCTATCACAATCAAATAATTATCAGCTGTAGTACATATCAATACTGAATCAAAAATGAAAAATGTACAATGTTAACTATCAATAAGCAACATAACAGCGCGTTCCAGCAATTACAATGGTTGTACAGTCGTAAAGCAACGTAGTAACGACTGAACGAACGTGCGACTGATCGATATACGTTGCATGCAACCAGTTCAATAAAGAAGGCAAAGTTCTTTTAAACTGAAAACCCACTTTTAATCAACCCTTTATGCAAGATATTGCATAATAAAGTTCATTTCACAATTCTTTAATAAAATATTTATTTTGTCTCGGTTATATCCTCATAATGTTATATGATCATAATTATTTTAATTTTATAGGGATAATCGCAAAATTTAAATTTCTTTTATTACTATAAATTCCAAATTAATTTTATCCATAAATTAATTTTAGTGTAATCATTAAATAAAATAAAATGTTTTCAATTTTTTCTCAAATTAGTACTAAGAACCAATTAGAAACTAGCTTAAAGTATTTTTGTATTTTGCATATTGGGAAATGTTAACTGATCTAATTTTGATAAATAAATATACACCACGAGTAATTTTGATACCACATCATTTTGGCAACAGGACAAAAATCATGAAAAGAATTGTCAAATATAATACAAGGAAAAAAGTTTTACCTATATCGGATACACGTACTTACTGAACTTTTGTACATAAGAAAAATACTTCACCATAATCAAAACCAAAAAAGCAAATGAAAAGTAAAATGAAATTTAATATACGCCGTCATTTACACTACTTTGATTAAAGCTCGCAAGTAATTTAACTTCTTCTTCCTTGAATGTGCCCATTAGTATCTATCACTTTCTAATTCAAACCTTCCACGATAAACGTATTGTTTACATTAATTACCAAGTAATATTTCAGAACGGTTATATTCAAGTGCAAAGTGGCCGGTGTTTACGGAACAAACTGAACCTCACGCAGCGTGATACCTTTTAAATGGAAATAAATTTTAACAAGTTACTAATAAAAAAATTTAATTCATATTAAACCCTCTGATATAACTATCACACAAATATTGCTCTAAGAAATGAAGTCACATCAGTAATGATAACACTTATGAACCAACTCTGTCATCATTCAAAAATGTGACGAAAGGTTTTGATAAATCAAAGCAACTTCCGGAAGCGAATTCCGAAGTGCATGATTCGGAACATTCAAACAGCATTTCGGCTTTAGCACGACATTAATTCCATCTACCAGAACATGTACCATACACGTAAAATTGTTACCGACGGAGAAAATGGTAAATAGGAAATATAACACAGCCAATATAGCGTGATTAATTACTCACATTTCTTACTCTTCTCGCTGATGACGCTTCGCGACAAGCTGAAGAGAATGGCAATGGTTAGAAAAAGCATGGATTTTCTCGTCCCTGGTGCATCCCAGCACCAAGGCGAGCCTCGTGACATCGTAGACATATCAATCTCACTCAACGAGACTCCATACCGGCTTTCGCGGAACTTCCGCGCGTAACCGCCGTGAACATAACCTTATTCATAGTCACCCGCGAAGAACTGGTCCAGATGATCGACTCTCTACCGGAGCACCATTCAATTGAAAAAATCGACCAGTACGTAAACGAAGAATCGCACAAAACAAACACACACAGCCGATTTAACTCTCGTCAATGTCCTACTGGTCCCGGTGTTTGTCACTCGGACGCACGTACACTATTGACATCGGCGAATACTTGCCGGATACTCGACTCGCGGTGACGGCCAGTACGCGACGATCACCGACGTAGGTGTTCGCGCACTCTCATGCACGCTATCGATCCGACAAACCCCGCCAAACCCCACGTCGTCGTGTACGTTCGGTAACCGTCCTCCACGAAGACGCCATATTTATGTACATGCGCCCTAAGGATCCGTCACTACGCTCCTTGCCAAACGATTTCTTAGTCGATCGGTCGAAAACTTCTTGATCTTCCAATTTTCTTGTACCATTTAACATTTTGCCTTACGATTTTGTCTCGAAAGATTGTCACTCCGATGTATCGAACTTGTACCAGTAACGACTTGAAATCGAGTTTACTATGAAGCTCATCACCGTTAAAAGAGGATTTAGTGTACTTTTGTATATGATATTTTGGTTCTTTTAATGGACCAACTAAGTCTTAGAAAACAGATAACTACGATAATGCTTGTTAGTTACTATTATTTACTTTATTTCTCCGAGTTAAACTGCTACGTCTACTTATCTTTTAAATCTTTGAAAGTCTGAAGTGGCGCCAAGTTTTCGGATACAATTTTATATTTCAGCTTCGATGCAATTGATATAACAACGCATAACAGGTACGATACTTGCAATCATATATTACTTTCAAAATAATAAATATAATGTTATAATTAATTAAATAAAAAAGTACAACCTTAAATAAATTAACACAATCTGTTATTCTAAAATTTGAAAAATTATACAAATTTAGTCATATTAAATACATAACATACGTCACATACTTTATTCTATTTCATGGAAACAACTGTCGATTTATGCGACACTATGATTACGGAGTAAATCTGGCGATTTACGCGGGCTTTTTATACGCGCTTTCAATTTAGGCGATCACATTTCACACAGTTTTTCTTTCTCTGTTCCATTTTTGGTAATTACTTGTTGTAAGCAACAATAACCTCTAATAAAACCCCAAATAATGAAACCAAAACAATATTTCCAAATAGTTGTTGGTTTTAAATTACTGTTCCGTCGTACGAATACGGAACAGGTCGAGAAATCACGTGCTTCGAAAGCCCTTCGTCATTTTTCTCACCTCGGCAAAATATATTTTTGTCCGAGTAAACGACGAGGGGCACACGTGTTTAGCAGCCGCTGGGCCTAACGGTAAACGTTCGACCGTGCCCCGAAGGTTGCAAAGCACAGGCTGCACGGTCAACGCGGCAACCCCCCCCCCCCCCCCCCCCCCCCTTGGAAAAACCCTCGAAGGAGAGGTGGATGACGTCAAGCGAAGCTGGAAAAACCCAAAAAGCGCGGGCTCTCGTCTTCTCCGGCGTATAGATGGCACGCGAGGCGCCTCGATCCAAGAGGCCCGCCAATGGGGATCCTTGTTTTCCGGCAATTTCCGATTCGCTGATTGGTTCGTCGCGCGAGCAGCCAATCAGTTCATAGAGTCGGACACCGCGGTCAATTTTAGCGAATCGGAAAAATCGGCGTCATCCACTTCCGCGTGCATCCGACCCACGCAGCAACGAACTTCCGGCGCGTACGAACCGGGGTGAATTTGCGTTCCAGGGGGGCAGTAGTCAGTTGTAAGACAGTCGTGAACAGTCGTCAGTCAGTCCTGAAACAGTCGTGAACCAGTCAGCCAGTCGTGAAACAGTCAGTAAGTCGTCAAGCAGTCGTCAAACAGTCGTGAAGCGTTCGTCAAACATTCGTCAAGGGTTCGTCATTCGGAACCGAGTTATCTAGAGTACTAAAGGGCGAGACATACCGCCGTCGAATCAGTTGGCCAAAATTAATTTGGCGGCCAACAGTTAACATCGCGAACAATTACAATTCACTTATAATGAACAAAATTTATTTTTATTTGGATTTCTTTGTGAAAATATATAACATATAGCTTTTATAACTTATTTCGTGTTTTTTTTCTAACAATAAGTAGGTATATTTTTCATACTAATGAAGTCCTTTTTTACGCAGAAGAGAACCGCGTAAAAAACCGCACAGAACGGATAATCCGCGTGAATCGAGGGCCAAGTGTAAATTTATATTTTATTTCTTGATAAAGAAAGGCTCATATTAATACCAAAACATGTATTATTACTTTGAAATGTGAATAAAATCTAATAGTACAAAAACCAAAATTAATTTTTATACAATAGACATCTAATGGTAACAATTGCTGTTATATTTAAAAAGTAAAATACAACAAAATTTGTTGGTTAAAAATACACACCGGAAGAACATAGTAAAAATTTGTTTCTTACAAAAATTATATTTTATAAACAAGTTAATACGTACTTTTTATTGAAATATCATCTTCCTCAAATAATACAGAATTATCAAATATGGTCGATCAGGTATAAAAATATAAACTAGTTTAACATATTACAAACAAAAACAAGTAAGTACGAATAATATAAACTAAAAGAACAACTTTTTCATGTAACATAGACATATGTAAGTAATATAATTCTGAATAAAGAATAAAGTAAGAAATCTTAATAACACGCATTTTTACCCGATATTTTGTTAAATATTACATTATACTTGTAGCATATTCTCTGTAAAAATGCATAGAATAAGAACATCTGATACTATGGGCTTTTGGTCTCTGACCTAAATCTTCACAACTTCTTTTTTATAACAATGTTTCAAATTCAATTTTTTTCGTAGAAACACTTAATTTTATATTTTGTGTGCCAATGAGAGTATGGTAGTATCACAGACGAGGTACAGGATAGACCGATCATCTTATGGGACTTCGTTTCACATGCTCTGAAATACCGATAACCTAAAAATTCAGATTTTTCGAAAGAATATCTTTCGTTTTATTATCTGACGAAGAATGTAAATACTTCTAAAATATTTTAATATACGAAATGTAAGAGCAAACGCAAAAGTTATACATTTTAGGTAATCGAAAAGTTAAAAATGAAAACGGATTTGGGGCTCGTGAGCCCCCAATCCGAGCGACAAAGATAAGCATTGGATGAGTGGTCTATCCTGTTCTTAGCCAATGGTAGGATACAATTTAAATACTATATTTCTTCGTAAATAGTTATAAACGATACTTATAGATCGCATCACCGGTACATCAAGCGCCGTTTTTATAGAAAAGGTAGGTACCGATACAAGCGTCACACAATCGGATATAGATACGGATATTAAATGTCATGAATTTTACAATAATTTACTTGAGACATAATAAAATAAATGTTTGTAATACCTCCTAATAGCAATTGAATGATTTAATTAAAGAAGTATATTTTTAGTTTTTTATATTTTCTATATTCTGATATTTTTTAGCAATTTAGGAACAAACAGGTTTGGCATGTACAGTGCTTACGAAAAATGAACGGTACTTTCAACTTTTCCTACATCTAATCGTAAGATGTGGTGCATACAGGCTTTTCTATAAAAACAATTTTTTTTCACAAATTTATGTATTATTAATTGTAAGAAATAAAAAACTTTGTTATATCTTTAATTTATTATAGTCTTAGCTCCATGTAACGATAAAAGTAAATCGAGTTTTGTTAATAATTTAGATTCTGCAATGTTGTTTCTTCCTCCTAAAAAATTAGATTTTTGACAATTACATTGTCTTCTACAAAACCTACTCAATTATTTCTAGAAATACGCTTGTATATCTTTAAAGATATCCGACAAAAGAAGGTTAAGATCACATTTTTCCTAAATTATTAAATAGTACGAATATGCATATTGTATAAATATGCATAACATATGTACACATAAGTATTACGTATGCATAAGTAACGTAAGCCTCAAATTACATTAATTACGAAAACTTAATGCATAACTGTCCGCAATTCCTATTTCACACTAAAATATTCCTGGTTGAACGTAACATACTTAACCTAGGTTTCTTCCTTAATATTTGCTAGAAAATTAATACCGTGATCTCATGACGTGACACGTCATATGTGGCACGTATGTACTTACTTGCGATTTATTTTACTTCTTTATATTAATTCAGTGCTATATTTACCTTGCATAAATTTAATTTGAATAAATTAAATTTCATTTATAACTATGCTACATTCCTTTAAATATTTTTTTTAATAAACTTTTTTATGTTTACCTAAAAACTATGATATTTCTTTGAAAGCAGAAATACGATTTTGTGGAAAAAGAGTTATTGATTATAGCAGGTTTAAGTAAAGTCGAATGATTCATAAAATACATTTTTCGAAATATTTGTTTAATTTTCATAAAAATACTATTACTCAACATAAAAATAAAAGCAGAAGAATTCAAAATGTATAATTATGTTTTAACTATAAAAAAAATTAAGCTTTAACTATTAAAATAATGTAACTATAGAAATAAAAGCATGTAATATCGGGGCCTCTATATCCATAACAGAAACAATAACAGTATAAAAAAAGATAGCACCCGTGCCTATGGTTGCAAAGTCCCAGCTTATGGCACCTACAACTCCGGTTTGAACTTACTACTCCTACTCTGTCAGTGCTCATTCATTTTTTCTCAACTCCTACATTTAGGGGCTTGTCTAGAATGAGATAGGATAGATGTCCCAATTATTGCCACTTTAAGCTTATCGTGTAACTTCATTGAATTATTTTAGAAGTTATTTAACCTACGAATCGTTCTGGTTTGGAGCACAACATTAGTTATCATCTCTTTTATTTATGATGATCTTTTTGTATGTTAAATATGATATATTAGTCATTAATTCGTTGAAAATATATAACATAGTCCAATGTCCCTATTACTGTCATTTGAAAAGTTGTCACTTAAATGGAAATGATCTGTTGAGAGGGGATTGAATAGGAAAAAGGAAGGGTGTGCGTTTCGTCCCGAGCCTGCTAGTGGATTCATCAGTAAGGCTATCTAGCAGGCCCTACCTGAAACTCTAGGATATTGGAAGGCAGATTAAAGGCGGTATATATGTACATGAACGATGTAGTTGAAGTGAGCACTTTCGAGAAAGTCCTTTTTTAGTTTGCCCCTTTGATGATAGGTACAGGAGGGCCGCCACAGATTCTTACTGTGTATAATGGCACGTCAGTTTGTACGACAGATTGAAGATAAATCATAAAATCAGCGCCTTTACTGCATTATAAAAATTTTCATATTTTCTCCTTACATTACATTAGTCGCATTTTTATGACCAAACAACACCATTCACCTCATAGTACTTATTTTTAAATATTAAATAAAAACATATGCAATGGCCATGTGTTGTTACATAAAAATGCAGTGTAAATTAAGTATTGAAATTTTTTTAGTTTCGACCCTTCATACGCTCGTTCCCTATTAAACAAAATAATTCAAGTGATAATTATGGGGACACTGACAGTAATTGGGACATCTACCCTATAGTTCCAATTAACACCAATCATAAGAAGAAAAGCCGGCGATAACGAAATATGTAAAGATGTGAAGCAAAAAATAAGTTTAGAACTATGGAAAAAGATTTTGTATGTTTTGAGTTGAATTTAATTGTAAGTGGTATACCGACCCAAATCTTACCCTTTTTATTTAGTAACACTTTGACGGTACTACTGTAGCCAAACTAATGCACTACAGCGGTTTTAAGAGATATATGTAGCTGTGATGTGCAATCTTAACAATTATTTTATTAACAAAATATAGTTCATTTGTTCACAATGCTTTAGATACAAAACTCGTGTTGGATGGTAGTTGGTTGATTATCTTTTTCGACTGTCGACTGATGGAGAGGTGCGTGGTATTTAAGGAGAGTTTGTTAATGGTGGGGTAGTGTAGACGAAATTACCTGCGTCGACCGGGCATGCCTTGGACAAAGTCGCAAGTCAACTCACGCCTTACGGATACAGCCGATGACAGGCTTAGGGCTATTGTATGTATTTTTATGATTTGGGCGACGGCACGGTCGGCACGCGATTGACCATCGTTGAAGGTGCTGGAATCCCCAAGCTCATTACATGGCCTGGGGATATTACGACTAATAAACTCATCGATCATACGGATCTAGTAAACATGGTTGTAAAAACGTTTAGGACAGATTTTTAGAATATTATTGTTTTATTGATGGGTTGTTAGAATTATTGGAAAAGAAAAAGTAGGACTGGACTGCTGGTATATCCGTGGGTACTATGAGTTTACTTTCACATTATAGTGCAAATTGTCCTTCTTTGTTCAGTGAGACTGAACAAGTGGAGAAGGGTGTACCCAGGAGAGAGAGGAAAATGCGTGTAAGCCCACAACGAAAGAATAGGATGTTATCAGTGCCCTCCGCACATGAGAGGGAGACGTCCATGGCGGTGGACGTTAGAATTTTCAGCATACGGTGTTTCATGACTTCGATTGATAACACTCAATTTTTCCACCGTTCCTACAATCATTTTGATTTTTTCTCAAAAAGGTTTATTCAGTCACATAAATTATTAAAAAAAATAAATGCAAAGAGAGGTCCATCTCGTACAAAGTGAAATAAAATACAAGTAACGTAACGTTTTAACGGCTTTGTTAATTTTTGTTTGAACACTCCGTACTACATCAGAAGACTGTATTGTACAAGTGCTAAAAAAGCATGAAATGAATCGAAATAAGTCGTAGTTCGTAATGGTAAATTGAAATAAATCGAGTTATATTAACATGAGTAAGGGTGACACATTTTTGTATGAGAAAGTACCTCATCAGTGAATTCACCATGACAATCAATGTCAGTCTTTTGCGTCAACGGTACCTAAAATTTCAAAAGTGTGTACCAGAAATGAAGTAATATTTAAAAGTTTAAATATTTTTTGAAATGCTTTATAAGGGCTGTTGTGTAGTAAAATACTGACAGTTTCATGTTTAGACAGTGATTTTTTCCTCAATGTTCGAAAAAAATTGTTTTTGGAGTTATATTCTCTGCAATATCTCAACATTTAGTAGGTTTCAAAAAATTGGTTAAATGTAAGAAACGTGTCTATTTTTAAATAACAAATTTAGATCTGTTAATAATTGTTTAAAAAAATCATTTGTGTAAAAAATATATTGAAAATTATTACATATTGCGTAATATCTTGGAAACTATTAAATTCAAACTTTCTAAAATTATTACAAAAAATTTGTGGAGAAAATGGAGTAAGATGAACCGCTTATTTTTGGAGTGTAATTATAAAAAATCAGGAGACAGAAATGACATGCAACTTCGCTAGATTTTTAAGTGGATCTTAGACTATAATAATCCAGAAGATTATATTAAAAGTATGTTTGGCAAGAAAGGAAAACAAAATTTTCTGAAGGTATTGAAATGTCCGGGTTCCAAAAATGGTTAAGTAAGACAGAACATCTATTTAAAACGATGTATAAGTGCAAAAAAACCTTCATTTCTTATTAAGTAGAAAGTAATAATTTATTGAAAAATATAAATACATGTAGAATTTTATTTAGAAGTAGTATATATCAAAGTAAAGTATGAAATTCGGATGATTCTCGATACAATACGCGACGATTTGCAACGACTTTCTGCTCTCCCGCAGCGCAAGTGCACCCCGTTGGATGTTTTCCACGCGACTCACGATCGGCGATTATTTTTCCCAATCCTTGAAATCCCAGATAGCAAGGGCGTAACGTAGATTTCAGAGATATTACATAATATGTTTTAAATATAACTATCATTAAGTAACAAAAAATATAAGAAAGCTGTTGGATTTCATATTAGGAACCTATTTTAAAAATTCGTAAATTTGCACACTTTTAGTGTTGATTTTATTATGAAGAAGCGGATTTCTCTCTTCTTTATTATTTACTTGATTATGAAGGAATACGTATTTTAGTTCTAAACCATGTACCTAACTTTAATAAAGATGTCTTTAGTCGAAAATTATGATCTTTTTAAAAATTGGTCTTATATTAGGCGACTTTACCTTACTTATTTTTTGCAAATACTTAAACTGACAAAGAAAATTTGATAGTGAAACATTCAAAGAGTTGATGAGGTAGCAAGAAATTTATTGAATGATGGAGAAACGATGCCCGATATTTTGTCTACGAGAAGCTTTCAGGATCAGCAAGCCGATGACCGTACGCAACAGAATCAAGGAGGTCGGTTTGAAAATTTATCAGCTCCGTTTTTATAGTAACATAGCTTATCACCCAAAAAATAATTCGAAATACAAAACGCCAACTAGCTTATATTACTAGAAGCATTTTGACAATGTATACTGACAGGTTCCACCCATAAGCCTGTAAATGTCTTTCATAACGGATCTTAATATTTTATTATGTAATACGTGAAAACTAAAAATTTCATAGTATCTACATTCTTGACTTTGGGCCACAGTTTACATAGGGAAACGTACAAGAAATGGATCAATATTTAAAAAAACAATTAATACAAGAAATACTAATATTAAGTATATATTTAAAACAGATAGATATTTTGGAAAACAAGTTATGCGGGTTTATTTGTCATTAGAAAACGCACAACTTTTGTTTAAAGAATTTTTTATAGACTGATAATTTTCGAGATATTGAGGAAAATATAATTTTCATTCCTAACTTTGAGAACTTTCTTCCCCCCAAATATTCCATTGTCCATTAATTATGGGATTTTAAGTGATTAAAAAAGAAACAGTATTTTTTGAGATTAAGAATGCTATTATTTAACTAGAGTTCATGAAAAGCAATCCCCTTTCGGTTCACCAATTACACAACATAAGTAAATATTATTAAAGGTGCTACGAATTTTCTCAACAACCCAATCCCTGCGTATAATCAATGGCGTAAATAAATATAACAACTCGAGAGAGAGGTCTGTTCAGATGTAAATATAACCTATGTGTGGGCAAGGTTAATGGACACAACTCGGTATGCTTTTAGTAGTGTTTATTGGTTGACTCGTACCGTATCGTTCGCTCGAACTTTTACAAGTGGGGCCCGTCTCGGGTTCCGACCTCTATTTAAGGGTCGCTCGTTTCCTGGTAACACGATGGCTGTTTACCCATCGCCTGATCACAGTTCCGCGAATTGCGCGGGAATCGCTCCTTAGTAACGGGTAAATACTTTTGCGTATCCATCGCCTGACTGTGATCAGACGAGTCGCGGGAGAATCGCGGGCGACCTACTCCCTAGCAACGCGTAGGCCGCTCAACGGTCGCCAGTAAACAAATTCCGTTGCGCGGCAAGACGCTACACTATGGCTTTTTACAACTTTATGAAATGTTTGTTTAATTCCGAGGATGATGAGAATTATTAAAGACGGGGAACAGAATTGTACGAATCGAGACTAGCACGGAGTGAAATTTCCGACGTTAAAAACATAAGTAACAAATAGAAAATACTACATACCCTATGAGCTGCTACTTATTTTCTAAAAAGACAACAACATAATTATTTGTTTGAAAAGCTATGTTATAATTTCCCTTAATACGGAAAAAAATAAAATAAAAAATACAAAGTAACGATCTGAGAATTCAATTTTATTATTCCTTTCGGTGCTTACTACAATAGAGATGTTTGGTTAACTACTTTTGTTTATAAGTTGTTTTAATTGTATTTATTATAAATAACGTACAGATGCTTTTCACCTTTTTTATCTTGTTAATAATTTTTTATGACAATACACATTACCATAAACAATCGCTTCATAAAATCGTGAGAAGTCGTAGGTTACATTCATATTTAAACAAATATATCTCTTTCGGATTGTTAAATTTGCTTGTTCCACTGATTAAATGTATGTAATAAAGTAAGCAGTTGCCATAATCGTTTCGGGACCCCTATGTATAAGTTAGTATTTACTTACATACTAGCGTTATTCGATTTTTAATCAATTTTCTAAAAAATCGATATTTTTTAAGTAATCTTCAATTTCTCTGAATCGATTCTTGGTTGTTCACTTCTGGCACGTATCGAATTCTGTAGTCACGAATTGATCTTCGATTCCTCGAGTATCTTGAATCTATTCAGTCATTAATTAACTGAAACCTATCATACGTTTTCACCTGAAAACAAAGAATATTTTTTTACTATAAGGTTATTTTAAGGTCTTAAACAGAATAAATATTTTGTAAATTAGATATGATTAATCTAGTTAAGGTTGATTAACCTCAACTGCCATGTTAACCTTGAATAAATCTTGGTTATTTCTTTTTTCTGTCATGTCTTAATATGCACATCAAATCTAAAGTTTTCACAGTTTATATGAGATGCCGTTAGTATCTCCATGGTGATATGTAATATTTCGATCGATTCGTTGAATCGATTTTTTGGAGTTCGATTTTTTTGATAGAACTAAACATCCCTGAACACTAAAATCTATTAAAATCGATGATACTTCTTGTGCATTTTAAATATTTAAATGACACTTGAAACATTATTTTTATTATAAGAACCTAATTGACCGACAGAATTCTGTACTGTATACGAACTTAGTGTCTATAAAAATATAATTTATTTATTCATTTTGTCCTCCTCTTACATATTCGAGGGTGGATGGGAGTTTAAGAGATACATACTCCCTTTTCATCACTCTTTTGTCATTGATCCACTGTCTTCACTCCATTTAATTTCTTTACATCACACGTTCCCATATTCCCATTTCTACTCTTATCTTAAACTTGGCCAACAGTACGGAGTTCTCATAAAAATATTATCATTAATAAATAATTTTTGTGGAACTTAAAAGAAAAATATGAAAGCATTAAATAACTCACTCTCAACTTATCTCATCAAAATCAATTTATACTATTGACATTTTTTAAATTATTTTTCGTACAAACTTTATCTACAAAATTTGTAATCAATGAAAATTATTTATAAAATGGCAAGCAAAATCACTATACCTAATTTTATCTAAGTTGAAATAGTTGCAAACGATTTTCTTTATATGTGTAAGTATATGCATTCTATGATTGAGTTTCTGTTTACATTAGAAAATAATATCCCATATTGTTTTTAATCTTAACCGCGAAATACAATCACACGGTTTTACGCGGCGTTGCACGAATCGCAATATCTTTAATTCGCTCTATCGTTTACGAGATAATTACTCTGATCGTCGATGAGACAAGGTTAACCAGTCACGGTTCGATATTAAGGTTACTTGTGTATAGGGTGATCATTAATGTAAGACATTTAATTTTTCAAATAAATTTATACAATAACAATTCAGCGAATGAAATGAATATTTCAATATTTACAATTACTAGTAGTCTATAAGTTGTTCGATTAATTAAGAATTTGTCGAGTATATCATATATTTTCTTCATTTATAGATTTCATTTACCAATGAAATATATCATCAAATTAGTACATTTAAATAGAATCCAACATATTCGAGGGTACAATTATTTCATTTAATTAAAGTAAGATCTATTGTTATAGGCCGTGATCATATTATCAGAAGAAATATTGGATATTCATGTCTTGAAAATCACCCGTTACATCTGATTGCAACGACCGTATTGATAACGTTATCGCTGATGCACCTTATATTTATCTCTGATCAAGGCCTTTCGACGTCACGCTCATGAATATTCGTTCTAAAAAACAAATTAAAATTTATCGTTTTAGCAGAACGGTACCATTATCGAAATAGGTCACCTTTCGACCGAAAAAATCCCTTAGAAAAAATGAAAATCAGCATGTAGTCTCGAATACCCGCTTGTATCCATAAGTTGGATCTACGGTGGTAAATCGTACCCCTAGACCACAGGCTGACTGTTATAAAATAGCAAAATCTTAAAAGGCAATCTAACTTGATCGTGTTATCATTTGTAGTTTCACCGTTTCGCGTGATGGCGCCTTCACGCCTCCATATTGTCCTAACGTATTTCAGAAAAGCGAATTTATGTAATTGTGATTACATCGTTGGTACAAAATCTATATTTTGTTTAAAAAGTGGTAATTAAAGAACATAAAATATTAAAAGTGAAGTAAACAGTAAAAATGAAATTAAAAGTGCTTTTGTATGTGCATATATAATAACAATGTGTGTAGCAACAGTGAGAATAGTACTATCGAAATTATGACATGTATCTAATTAACGATGAATGGAATACTAAGCAAGCGATCAGCATATTAGATATTATAATATTTTAAATTATGCAATAATTTTAGACAAGTGGAATTGTAGCATGCTATTAATTTAACTTATATTCTGTTATAACTTATACAAATGCATAATTATTGTGGTATTTTGGTGAGACTGTAATACATACTGAACTTAATTTAATTAAAAATTTAAATATAGTACATAAGCATTTTACAAATAAATATTTTCGGAATTTATTTCTGTCCCTTTTTTATTTATTTTTTGATGAACATTAATGTTATTCAGTGTTATAAAGTAATAATTACTGTTTCACTACGTTCAAAAAATTAAAACTTTAATCAAATTTTAATATTTTTGTAGATATATATGTTACTCTTTATATATATATATATATATAACATAAAAGGGTAACATAAAAGAGTATATATACACACTCTTTTATGCAGTTATTAACTTGTCGGTTTTGAATTGTTACATTATAAACGAATATTCGTGTTATCTAACAAATACAGCAACACATAATTTTATTGGAAACACTTTTATAAATGAATACTTGAAAAATCGGGTTTCCATAGAAACGTTTAATGTTTAAGTTCATTTAGAATTATTTACACTTTTTTATTAACTATATTATGTTATTATCAATGTTTCTATGTATAGTTCTGAAAGAGTGGATATAGCAGTTACCAGGTTTTTTTAGAAGTATTCTTAATTCGAATTAGGAATTCCGATATAATCACGTGAAGAAGTACATCTCTTTATAATTCCAACAAAGGCTATCGAACTAATATGGTTAAAGTTGTGTCTATCATCAATACTTGGCATAAATACTTCCAGTTAATGACATTGTTTATTATATTGTGTTACAGTGATATATTAAAATTTCGAAACACGAGAATTTTGCAAACTCTTTGAATGTATTCCATGATATTCGCAATAAAATAGACGCATGATTCATTCATTTTTAGTTCGACGTACATCGCCGTTTTATACTACTATTCCACTTACTTATCTGCAATATAATCTTGTGGCAAAAATATCACACACCATGTAAAGATTTCACGTCCGTCCGTAAGTATAAAGCGATACCACACACGAGATATAAAAGTAGATAACTCACCTTATAGTATTTCGTATCCCATGTTCTGAAATGCTGATAACCAAAAAAATCTGAGTTTTCGGGAGAATATCTACCGTTTTATTATCTGAAAAAAATGTAAACATTTCTAAAGCATTTTAATGCACAAAATATAAAAGCAAACGGAAAAGTTGTACATTTTAGACAATCGAGAAAGTAAAAATGAAAATGGTAATGGGACTCTAGAGCCCGAGGAATTCGGACCACAAAAATACATTGCATAATTGGTCTAATCTTATACCTACTTGGTGACGATACAATTGTGCATTGAAATTCGCGCAAATGTTTGATACATTCTGAATTTAAACATACGTTCATTAAATAATATATTAGTCTAAAATAATAAGCTTGTCCAATATTTATGTGTAATTTATTCAATATCTGATACTTTATTCGGACAATATTAAAGATAACTTAGTTAAAGACAAAAGGGTTGGATTGATTAATAAAGACAACCAGTAAAAAAATGTAAATTAAAAATTGTAAAGAAGGTAAATTTATTCATCAAAATAAAAGTAGAGGAGTTAAATTTAAAGTTGTACAATAAAAGGCAGTAACACACTTCATTTTTAAATTCTCGTGGTTTTGCGTGTGCTGTCAGACTGTGCTGTTAAGGTGTGGTACATATAATCGGATATATCGTCTTGAAAATTTTTCATTAAATAGCCCTACTTGGTAAGGAACATTAGAATACGTCACTAAATTCTTAAAGTGGTTGCCTAAGTGGTTCTGTCACTAGGTTAAGAATCTCGGTAGTTGTCTTTTCTGACACGACATTTCTGCTACGAATTTTACTGAAAATTAAATTGCCTACAACTTGAAGAATAAGCTTCAATCAATCTTGTTGTACATAAAATATATGAAAATGTACAAATACAGACTAACAATGAATAAAAAATCAGTCAAGTCTATACTGCACTCAAAAACGCATCAATGACGTATGTTCGCAATGTTATTTTGTCGGCCGCCAAATTAGTCTTGGCCAACTAGTTCGACTGCGGTGTGTCACACCCTTTCGAGCGTGGGTAACGCAATTGAGGGTTCCGAATGGTGAACCTATTACGATTGCAAAGTGATTGATTGTCCTCACGATATGATTCGAATGTTTTTCGCGACTGCGCTGTTCCGAACGGTTGAACCATGAACGCTGACTGTGGTTCCTCTCTATCTCTCCTCCTCGAGTGTTAGTTGCAGACTTGTTATTCCGAATGCTGAACCTTTCCACTCGAATGATCTACTTTAACTGCTGGCTCCGGACGATGAATCTTTCTGTTTGACTGTTAGATCCCGACTTGTGGTTCTGAACATTGAACCTTTCATTTCGATTGATGATCGCGGACTGACGGTTCCAAATGACGAACCTTTCTGTTCAAATAATGTTCGCCGAGTGCCCCTTGGAGACGCAAATTCACGCCGCTTCGCACGCGCCGGAAGTGAATTTGCCGTGTCGACCAAAAGCACGTGAAAGTGGAGACGTCGAATTTTCTGATTCGCCAAGATCGACCGCGGTGTCGCGTTTTTGACTCTGATTGGTCGCTTGCGCGACGCACCAATCAGCGAATCGGAAAATGCCGAAAAACGAGCGGTCCCAATTGGTAGGCCTCTTGGACAGAAACGTTTTCTGCGCCACCTTTATGTGAGTGATAGCACCTCAGTCGCAAGAACCCACGCTTCTTGGGCTTCTCCGGCTTCGCGTGACGTCACCCACTTTCCCTTCGAGGGTGTCTCCAAAGCGGTGGTTACCGCGTTGACCGTGCGACATGTGTTTTGCTGACTTCTGGCCAGGGTCCGAACGATTACCGATAGGCCCAGCACCTACAAAACATGTGTGCCCCCCATCGTTTACTAAAACGGAAATATTTTTTATCGGGTTGCAAAATGACGAAGTGTATAGCGAGATTTACGATCCCTCGAATTATTCCGTATTCGCGCAGCGGAACAGCGCATACGTAGAATAACTAAAGAACTTGGTCCTAGGCGGACAATGTCGTCCCATGCTTAGACAAACCGAATAAACTTTGCTCTGTAGGTTGTTGTGAGACAGTGCATCATATACAACAATTTTTTGCTTTCTTCGTGACTTGACGAATTCGAGACATTTCTAGAGGTAAATAATTATAATCATATATATTATATTATAAACACGAATCACGTGTTTCAAATTGCTAGTTTTTGTTGTTATATCACAATCAAAAACGCAATATATTTTAAATCTTTACTGATATTCTGAAGCTGCAATTGCTACGGTCTTTGTTCCGTTCCAAATCACAAAATAAGCTAAAATAAATTTCACTTTAATATGCACTTGCAAAAAGTTTTCGTTGTTGCCCAAACAAAAAATGTCCATTGAATGAAGGAACAACAACGGAAAACAATGGCTGTTGTGGAAAAACATTATCATCTGCATAATACTTAATTTCCAGTGGTTATTAAAAATAGCAACACTTTATACAGACCAAAATGATAGTGACACATACATATTTCTACGCCCTCCTCTACATATATTTAATTAAACATTTCTGTAAATTATTTAATGGTATTGTACTGTAATTTAACGGATAAAATCGAATTTACCTTCAAAGTTAGTATTACACTATATGTACACTGTATGTTAATAGAATCAAGAGGATATAATTAATTTGCATTAAACAACGGAACAGCAACGTAAACTTTTATTTACTAATATTACATATTTATTATATTATCAAATTTTAGTTGCATATAAAGCTAATTGTATTGTTTTAAAGTATGAGAACTTTTATTTAGAATTTGGACTATGGATTCATTTATGGAAAATTTACCTATTTAAGAAAATACAGAATGCAAAAACATACAAGATATTGAAAGTAAAACCCAAGCTAGAATATTTACAAGCCGAAGTAAATCTGCTTAAGATTCACTTTCTTAGTAATGTGTATTGTTGATTTCCGATTTGTTTAAAAATGTGAACCTTTGAATTTTGCAACTTTTATTAATGTTTACATAAAAGCTTGCTGTACTTATAAATTTTTAATTCGGAAACTGTTTATCGAATCGAGATCACTTCTATTTGTTTCAATCTAGCAAGTTTGAGATATCTTAATATTCCTATTTTTAGTGAAAAAATTAATATTGTAATGTTGAAACATATACATAAATTCTTATTTTGTAATCTTCTCCTTGAAAGTTTGGTACTTTTAGATTTAACATATAATCATGTTCCTTAAGGCGGTAGTCCCAGGCATGGCAGAGAGTTAACTTTACCGACAAAATGGGCCAAAAATATGGGTTTGCGCGAAATAACTTTTCGTCCTTATAAAGGAGAATTTGGTGTCGAAATATGTCTCATTCGAAAGGGGAGGGTTCAGCGCGGTTCGGTCAGGTAGTCTTGTGATCAAATTATGTTGATGTGTAGTAATATAAGCGTTGTAATGCGGAGCAAAAATCGACGGCTTGATAGTCGCCGTAACTAAGCATTTTTTTGGTACGGAGAGAATGATCTGCATGAAATGAATACCTGACCGACACGCGCTGAAGCTTTTTCTTTCGAATGAACTATCGTTCGAATCAAAAGCTTCTCACATAACGACGAAAAGTTGTTTCGCGTAAAGGCATGCTTTCTTGGTTGACGTCGCCATATTGACGATAAAACAGAGCAAAATACGTATCAAGTTTAGTTCAGCTGTTATGCACGAGGGGCGCCTAATCATCCAGACAAAATGACAGTTGGCTGCGAGCATAGGAGTAGTTCCATGTACCACTACAATCAACCTCGCCTGTACGTGCGTCGTCGACGCTTTCTGCCTACAACAGATTGTTGCGCGTTTGTTTTCCGCCCAGCAAGCGACACCGCGATATATTTATAGAAAAGCAAATCAAGCAGCGATGCCTTTTAGACGCAACTCAACGCAACGCGTCCACGACACTCGCATAGGCGGAGTTCAATGTAGCTGTATCTTCGTCTCCTTTTAGATTTTGAAAAGTAATATGTATGGGAACATATACTGGAGAATATTTTCGGAATTTTTTCCTGCAAAACTTAGGTGTAACATATGAAAACATCTAGAGTAATCTGAAAAATGCAGATTTCGTAGTGAAGCTGTAAAAGTACTACTGTTATATTTTTATGGCAACAATATATTATTATAACTATTACCCCCAATTTTTTAGATTTATTGGAAAAGTAAACCGTAGTCATAAAAATCAAAAACCAATCTTTTTGATATTTTTCAAGCGAAAAAGCAATCTTCACTTTAAATTTATATATGTTCTTTATGCAGTGACAGCATTACGTGATTTTTAATATTTCTACATTCGGAAGAACAATATACACATATACAGCAGACTCTCGACTCTCCGGCCCCTGCGGGGCGAGATCTCGGCCGGATAAACAAATGGCCAGTTAATCTGGCAGCATGCTTTATAGATTGTTATGTTTATACCAAAAAATTAATATTAAGTATATTGATAATGTTTAATATTTATACACACGTATGAACATACGGTACATATATACAATCGCACCATCTCAATATAATATAATGCTACGTAATATGTATGTAGTATTTGTTTAATTTCATCTTTCACAAAAAACTTGGTAATCTTTTCTGTTTCTTTTATTTCGTTTCTTTCGTTAATGTGATGTCACGCCACTTTATCAAAAATGATATGTCAGTTGCTGATGAATCTTCTTCCTGTTCAACATACTTCGTCGCACTTACAAGTGCAATCTTTCCTTTTGCTGACTCACTTACTCATCTCTATCTATATTTTAAGAAGTGCGGAATACTGTACTCAGAGATTTAGTACGAATGGAAAAAAAATTAATATGAGGTTGCGTATTTAAACAATTACAAATACGTGTGACAATAATTATGCAAGGAAGTGAATAATTACAGAATATTTCATATCAACGAAAATGTGGCCGGATAAAACGGAGGCCGGTTCAAACCGGGCTGCATAATCGGGAGTCCATTGTAAATAGAAGTTGTAAATTCTGTTAACTGAAGCTATTTCACATATTTATATTTTAAAGTTGGAAAGATAATTTTAATGATGAGATTGGCAGAGTGACTACGGGTTCAGACTGTATACCCATACTTAACATTTTCGTCATAAGATCGTTATTCATTTATTCGTAACTATACAATATGCCAATAAGTGGCAATAATTTCAAAATATGTTAAAGAAATTTTAAGAATATTTTACTCTGAAATATACGCACAGATAATTTCGGAGTACGTTTTATGCGATTGTCTCTCTAGCCACGGATTCTTCTACTTACGAGTATTACTTAGCATTTTCTAGATCCTTTAAATGTATGAAATGACACCACGCACCTGTACTTCAATCCAACCATATTTATTAACGATAAGTAATATTGAAATAGATTTCTTTTATTTATTAGGTGTCAGCGAAGCTAAATGATTCTATAATTAACAAATCATATCAATAGTAAATCTATTGGTGGAAACTGATTTGTCATGCAGTTATGAATCAAAAGAAAAATGTGGTAAAAGAGAGATTAATTTGTGCGCGGAGCAAACTCACGACCAAAATAATTAGTATGGGATTTACAGTCAGACCCCATAACCACTCTGCCAATCTATTCACTGAAATTGTTCTTCCTATTTCAAGATATACTGGTGGTAAATAGTGTTAGTTGACTGAATCTATTATTTTTGTTATCTATATGTTGTTCTTCCTGATGTAGAACTACTAAAAATCACGTACGGTACTCACTGCATGGAAAACATAAGAATTTAAAGTAAGGATTGCTTTTTCGCGCGAAATACCTCGACAAAATTGATTTTTAATATTTTTAACTATATCGCACAATTCCAAAAAATCTGAAAGATATTGGGGACAAAAGTTATAATAATACGTTGTTATCGTAAAAATATAAAAGTAGTTCTCTTGCAACTTCACTACGAAATCTGCATTTTTCAGATTTTTTTAGGGTTTTTCATTTTGTACACCTAAAGTCTGCGATAAGAAAATCTGGAGAAATTCTTTCAACATATATCACTACATTTCCAATATTTCAGATTTTTCTCAGAATTTTTGCTTGCCATTAAGTAGGACAAACATGGCAAAAACTGATATTTCATTTCATCCCCATTACTACCCCCTCAATCGAGGTAGAGGATTGAAACTTGGTGTGAAAGCTTTTCTTTGGCTAAGTTATCAAATGGTACATCAAAAGTCTAACTTGGTTCAAGGGCACTTTTGACCCCTTTATCCGACTGTACCTTTTAACTTGCGCGGGGCGCGAACTTGCGACAAAAATATTTCGTACGGATTTCATAGTCGGACCACCAACCGGTCTCATGCTATCGTTACGATGAATTGTCTCAGCGGCAATGCGGCAACGCTGTCTCCGATTCTTGGCAACGTTGCTGCCTTGAGACGATTTCACCCCCTGCCCCGCTATCCCATAATAACCAGCTGTGAATTACTTTACGCATTCGTGAAAAAAATCGAAAGTGGCTCCGCCTCAGGCAGCTACATGCTTGTAGGTAATGATCTTTCTATAACGAAATCTACCATTCCTACGAAATCTGTGACGTCACGTGTTGGGACTACCCCCTTAAGGGGTAGCTGCCTGAGGCGGAGCCACTTTCGATTTTTTTCACGAATGCGTAAAGTAATTCACAGCTGGTTATTGTGTGACAGCGGGGCAAGGGGTGAAATCGTCTCAAGGCAGCAACGTTGCCAAGAATCGGAGACAGCGTTGCCGCATTGCCGCTGAGACAATTCATCGTAACGATAGCATGAGACCGGTTGGTGGTCCGACTATGAAATCCGTACGAAATATTTTTGTCGCACGTTCGCGCCCCGCGCAAGTTAAAAGGTACAGCCGGATAAAGGGGTCAAAAGTGCCCTTGAACCAAGTTAGACTTTTGATGTACCATTTGATAACTTAGCCAAAGAAAAGCTTTCACACCAAGTTTCAATTCTCTATCTCGATTGAGGGGGTAGTAATGGGGACGAAATGAAATATCAGTTTTTGCCATGTTTGTCGTACTTAATGGCAAGCAAAAATTCTGAGAAAAATCTGAAATATTGGAAATGTAGTGATATATGTTTAAAGAATTTCTCCAGATTTTCTTATCGCAGACTTTAGGTGTACAAAATGAAAAACCCTAAAAAAATCTGAAAAATGCAGATTTCGTAGTGAAGTTGCAAGAGAACTACTTTTATATTTTTACGATAACAACGTATTATTATAACTTTTGTCCCCAATATCTTTCAGACTTTTTGGAATTGTGCGATGTAGTTAAAAAAATTAAAAATCAATTTTGTCGAGGTATTTCGCGCGAAAAAGCAATTCTTACTGTAAATTTTTGTTTTTCATGCAGTGAGTACCGTACGTGATTTTTAATAGTTCTACATCAGGAAGAATAACATATAGATAACAAAAATAATAGATTCAGTCAACTAACACTATTTACCACCAGTATATCTTGAAATAGGAAGAACAATTTCAGTGAATAGATTGGCAGAGTGGTTATGGGGTCTGACTGTAAATCCCATACTAATTATTTTGGTCGTGAGTTCGCTCCGCGCACAAATTAATCTCTCTTTTACCACATTTTTCTTTTGATTCATAACTGCATGACAAATCAGTTTCCACCAATAGATTTACTATTAATATGATTTATTAATTATAGAATCATTTAGCTTCGCTGACACCTAATAAATAAAAGAAATCTATTTCAATATTACTTATCGTTAATAAATATGGTTGAATTGAAGTACAGGTGCGTGGTGTCATTTCATACATTTAAAGGATCTAGAAAATGCTAAGTAATACTCGTAAGTAGAAGAATCCGTGGCTAGAGAGACAATCGCATAAAACGTTCTCCGAAATTATCTGTGCGTATATTTCAGAGTAAAATATTCTTAAAATTTCTTTAACATATTTTGAAATTATTGCCACTTATTGGCATATTGTATAGTTACGAATAAATGAATAACGAACTTATGACCAAAATGTTAAGTATGGGTTTACAGTCTGAATACGTAGTCACGCTGCCAATCCAATCATTAAAATTATCTTTCCAACTTTAAAATATAAATATGTGAAATAGTTTCAGTTAACTGAATTTACAACTTCTATTTACAATAGACTCCCGATTATCCAGCCCCATTTGAACCGGCCTCCGTTTCATCCGACCACATTTTTGTTGATATGAAATATTTTTTAATTATTCACTTTCTTGCGTAATTATTGTCACATGTATTTGTAATTGTTTAAATACGCAACCTCATATTAATTTTTTTTCCATTCGTACTAAATCTCTGAGTACAGTATTCCGCACTTCTTAAAATATAGATAGAGATGAGAAAGTGAGTCAGCAAAAGGAAAGATTGCACTTGTAAGTGCGACGTAGTATCTTGAACAGGAAGAAGATTCATCAGCAACTGACATATCATTTTTGAGAAAGTGGCGTGACATCACATTAACGAAAGAAACGAAATAAAAGAAACAGAAAAGATTACCAAGTTTTTTGTGAAAGATGAAATTAAACAAATACTACATACATATTACGTAGCATTATATTATATTGAGATGGTGCGATTGTATATATGTACCGTATGTTCATACGTGTGTATAAATATTAAACATTATCAATATACTTAATATTAATTTTTTGGTATAAACATAACAATCTATAAAGCATGCTGCCAGATTAACTGGCCATTTGTTTATCCGGCCGAGATCTCGCCCCGCAGGGGCCGGAGAGTCGAGAGTCTGCTGTATATGTGTATATTGTTCTTCCGAATGTAGAAATATTAAAAATCACGTAATGCTGTCACTGCATAAGGAACATATATAAATTTAAAGTGAAGATTGCTTTTTCGCTTGAAAAATATCAAAAAGATTGGTTTTTGATTTTTATAACTACGGTTCACTTTTCCAATAAATCTAAAAAATTGGGGGTAATAGTTATAATAATATATTGTTACCATAAAAATATAACAGTAGTACTTTTACAGCTTCACTACGAAATCTGCATTTTTCAGATTACTCTAGATATTTTCATATGTTACACCTAAGTTTTGCAGGAAAAAATTCCGAAAATATTCTCCAGTATATGTTCCCATACATATTACTTTTCAAAATCTAAAAGGAGACGATGATACAGCTACATTGAACTCCGCCTATGCGAGTGTCGTGGACGCGTTGCGTTGAGTTGCGTCTAAAAGGCATCGCTGCTTGATTTGCTTTTCTATAAATATATCGCGGTGTCGCTTGCCGGGCGGAAAACAAACGCGCAACAATCTGTTGTAGGCAGAAAGCGTCGACGACGCACGTACAGGCGAGGTTGAATGTAGTGGTACATGGAGCTACTCCTATGCTCGCAGCCAACTGTCATTTTGTCTGGATGATTAGGCGCCCCTCGTGCAGAACAGCTGAACTAAACTTGATACGTATTTTGCTCTGTTTTATCGTCAATATGGCGACGTCATCCGAAAAAGCATGCCTTTACGCGAAACAACTTTTCGTCGTTATATGAGAAGCTTTTGATTCGAGCGATAGTTCATTCGAAAGAAAAAGCTTCAGCGCGTGTCGGTCAGGTATTCATTTCATGCAGATCATTCTCTCCGTACCAAAAAAATGCTTATATACGACGACTATCAAGCCGTCGATTTTTGCTCCGCATTACAACGCTTATATTACTACATATCAACATAATTTGATCACAAGACTACCTGACCGAACCGCGCTGAACCCTCCCCTTTCGAATGAGATATATTTCGACACCAAATTCTCCATTATAAGGACGAAAAGTTGTTTCGCGCAAACCCATATTTTTGGCCCATTTTGTCGGTAAAGTCAATTCTCTGCCATGCCTGGGACTACCGCCTTAACACTAGAACTACCAAGGCCGTCAAAATGGCGAGTCACTAATTTACCATAAAAATTGTATGAGTTTACAGCATCACATTTTTGACATCATTCTATCATTTTCTATACAAAATTTAAATAAAGATTTATTTTAGTTGCATCATATATTTTTTCCAATCTCCGTCATTTTTATTTCTTTGACACAAATAAGTATATTTTAGTCGCCTGTAATTCTAGTGTTAAAAACGTACAAAATAAATTAGTTGTAGAAGGTTTTGGATAAATTAAGCGTGCGTTTCGTTGTAGTCGGTTGCCCGTGCCTCTCAATATTCATACTGTCAACTATCAGTCATGCCGTGGAATGCGCATTCGCCTTGACTGAAACAGGATACCTATGTATAGCGATTCTTTAATAGCCCATTGCTATGGTAATTTTAAATGCTCCCATTTAAAACAGGACTTCTCTCATGAATGACATTTCAAGGAATATATCCATATGCATTTTTACATTTAAAATTATCAGTCCTTCAAGGAGAAAATGTGTAATGTAAGAATTTGTTTTCAACATTTTTAGCTTAAAAAGAGAAGTTATTCCAGCAATAACTCGTATCTTCTAAAATAAAGCGAGAAAAAATTACCACAAGTGCAATCGAGCACAGCAGGTTTTCATGGAAATAGACGGAAATTGCAAAATTGAAAGGTCTGTATTGCTGAAATACAGGGTAGCCCACAGGGTGCTGACAGATTTTAATTGTTGACAATATTTTAGTGGCATCAGATACAGATTCCATTCTTGGAAATTTGTTAAGAGAAGCTTTGAAGTTTTTCTACTCGATTGTATTTTGTTTAAAATGTAAATATGTCGCAATATCCGGTCGAAGTAAGAATTTTCTTCTTAAAGAATTAATCGAATTATTTTTGGGTAACAATACAGCGAGCATATAGAATAAAATATAGTATAGAAAATGCATCTTGAAGCAACATATTAACGAGATAATATTAATCAGTTTAAGTGGTTTTAATTGGCAATAGACTAGCAATAATAAAAGGACTTTTGTGAAATAATTCCTCACACGATTTTAATGTTTTGTTCATTCCTTTGTGTAGTCAATTATTTTTTAATTGCCTCGTATCATTAAAGATGGTGGTCTTTTCGAATAATTAGATACTTAAATTCCATGTTTCGTTTGTATTAAAAAAAGTATACACACTTATTTCTTTCCGTTTCTCAGTTATTATTTCTTTTTATCCGTCAGTACGCTGCGGGCCATACTGTAAATCAGAAATAAACAGAATTATGACTTAACTCCCCCCCCCCCCCCCATAATTTTACATACACTACATCATACTTTATTTTATACGAAATCCGACCTCAAAAAGTAATTGATTTGGCATAGAATACCCTATATCTAATTTGATAACGAGCAATTAATTATAAATTACTTTTTCTATGAATAAATGTTTAAAACAAAAATTGTATAGTATCAAGGCGGATATCTAAAGGAGTAGTTCGTTTCATACTAATTTTATTATTATTTTTTTTTAGCACAAAATGAAAATCACCTTCAACTTTTTTATATGAAATGTTAAATATCCCTTTCCGAATTTTTAAAAAAACTTTGCATACACATGGAGAGCAATGATGTCAAACTTATGTATAAACACGGACCACTGAATACAGTGTTAGAAAGTCTGCGGCCCTCATTGTCAGATAAAGAAAGATCTCCCAAAAAATATTACCAACTTCAAAATAACTCATTCGAATTTTTCATTTATTTTCACTTTATTGCATTTATAAAAATTAAAAAACGTATTAATTTTAAGTTAAATTTCTTTTTATTGTTTTAATAAAATCAACTTTCAGGTTCGGGTCGGGTGCCGCATTCTAGAGTTTTATGGGCCACATACAGCCCGCATGCAACATGTTTGTCACCACTAATGTATAAGTATACTATCAAAAATTGTTAGATAAGTATTTCTTATACCTGTTCAAATTCATGTTCTTAGGATGTGAAAATAGGCCTCAAAGTTGAGAATGCAAAATCTATTTTAGCAAATATCTCGATAATTGATAGAAGTATAAGAAAATGTTAAATACAACAAAAATTGCTTATATCTTATAGAAAATAGGTATTGTCACTGTAGTTCACAATGACTTCTCTTTTTAACATCCTGAACATTTGTTAATACGAACATACCGAAATAGTAAACACAATTTTTCTCTGATTCTACCAAATCATTTAAACGCGAAATATTAATATAGAATCATTGTATATCATAAAAGCAAGGAGTTTTATGTGAAAGCGAATTGAACACGTAATTGATAAGATGACTGTAAACATAAACAAATAGTATTATACAAGTAAAAGCCTGCTTCTGAATACTTATGAAGATACATATGATTAAGACCTCGATTTCTTCACAATTCGAATAGGACTGACTTTTGTGAACAATTCCTTTTCCAGCTACTCTTAGTTATTCATTTATGGGGTTGCATTTTTTCTAATTGTAATTGAAAACATCTAATCTTTTAAAAGAATAATTTTCCTTGATTAAAAGACTGCCTTCAAGACCTATTCAATTGCTCTGGCTCAAGTAGCCAGCCCATGTAGCCAATTTCTATTTTCTCACTTACTGACTGTCTGTTTTATAAGCTGCACATTCAACAAGTATCTCTATACGTTTACAAGAGGTAAGTGTTCATTTGTCACGTATGTAATATAAGTAAAACCTTTAGATAGTGGCGGTCTGAAATCTGTTAACAGTGTTATGAATTTGAAAATAATTAACAGATGCTAACGTTCGATCATCAACTTTTTAAATCAATTCAATATCAATTCAAATAATTCATTTTATTTTCTTTCTCTATAATTCAATTCACGTTTCACAAATATTCATTTTTTATAACAAAAGTAAAGTTTATTATTTAAATTATTTTTGAACAATCATAGTTAATGATGAAGTATTCAATAGTAATATTCATTAATTTATCTGCACTAAAATATTTAACTATTTGACTCTCCTTTCAGAAATTTTTGTACACCGCAAAAGAGAAAAACGTTTCTTTCTCAATAACGCATATTCGTTTGATACTTAATTGTCAGTATAGTCCGTCATTATTTAAAGGAAACTCAGATACACAGTTGTCGGTCAAACTTGCTATTTATTTATCGAAACTTTACGGAGTTCCATATTATATGCAGTTCCATATTACCTACGTTTATCCTACTTAACATTTAATACTTTATCGAAATTCGGAAAGAAGTGTTGGGCATCCCGTTTAAAAAAACGAAAGATAATCCTCATATTTCGATAAAAATATAAAGTAGCACGACATAAACTATTGTTTTATACACTTATCTTGATATTATACTGCTTTTGTTTAAAACATTCTTTCATATAGCAAATAACTTATGAAAAATTTGAAGCCGTCACAAATGCCACAACCTGTATGTTAAATATAACTTGTATCTTTAAATTATATTTATAGTTTTATTAAATAAACTATTCGCCTAATCTTAAAATAATTAAATATTTCTTTGTATACGTAATAAAACATTCATAATAATACAATCTGCCATAAAACATAAATGTTCGAAAAAACAGCTGCCATAAAACGTAAACGTTTAAAAAAATATAATACAACTCTAAATTGTGTATTTTTCGGTTTTAGAAGAAATTGTAAATACATAAGAGAGAAAGTTGTCTAAATTGTACCTCATCAACTTCTTTTTATTTTTACCTACTTACCCTTATGACCACCATTACTTTCTTATCCCTATTACAAATGTTAGAAAATTATCGCAATTATCACATTCCTAACAAATGTGAACCTTTGGTAGACATAGCATATGTAATACTTCTCATGTATTTAGAAAACAATTCTTATTATAGACTACACTCCCAGACAAAAAGATAGTACACGCGTGTTATCCTTAATTTCTCGCGTTATAATTATGATAACACAACATTTTTTTGATGCACATAAAGAGTATCTTGTATAAATATGTAAACCTATGTTGGAATGACTTACGGCCAATTTGATTCCTCCAAAGGAATGGAAACATATGAATGAACACGGACAAAATGATAGCACACTTAGAAAATATAATTATATATTTAATATATAATATAAACTATATGTACATAAGTATGCAAAAAATGCATTTACATACGTTTTTAGTAATGAGTGGAACCTCCTTTGTTGTCTACAACTATCATTCGGTTAGGTAACGATTTCTATAACTTTCGAATTTTGGTTTGGTATGAATTATTCCATTCATCCATAATACACGGCTTTAATTCATTTACGTTGTTAAATTGCCTCCCCTTTGCATAAATTACTTGCGACAATAATGCTCAACAGTTTTCTATTATATTAAGGCCCGGCGAGCACGCTGGCCATTCACGAACAGGAATCTTTTCTCTTACAAAAAACTCTTGTCCCACTTTTCTGTATGCACAGCAGCATTGTTTATTGGAAAATATATTTTTGGCTATAAATATGTTCCGCAAACTTACGGATTTGATTTTGTATTAATTTAATATAATATGTACTGTTCACTTTACCTTGAATGAAATTAATTTCGGTCTTTGCTTTATATTCGATTAGGGCCCATAACATTATTCCTCCGGAGAAGTAATGAACAGTGCAAATTGTATTGTATTAATACAAAATCAAATCCATAAGTTTGCGGAGCATATTTCTGGCTCAAAATATATTTTCGAACAAGACAATGCTGCTGTGCACACAGCAAAAGTCGTATAAGAGTATTTTTATAAAAGAAAAGACTCCTGCTCTTGAATGGCCCGCATGTTCACCGGACCTTAATATAATAGAAAACATTATTGTCGCGTGCAGATTCAGTAGAGGGGCGGCAATTTAACAACGTAAATGAATTAAAAACATATATTATGGATGAATGGAATAATTTATGCCAAACCAAAATTCGA
The DNA here is from genome assembly GCA_028830335.1 of Eucera pruinosa. Lineage (NCBI taxonomy): Eukaryota > Metazoa > Arthropoda > Insecta > Hymenoptera > Apidae > Eucera > Eucera pruinosa. The sequence continues at coordinate 567,364 of JAMYCR010000008.1, read as the reverse complement.
AAGTTATACAAACCGTTATCTAACCGATATGATAGAAGGTGTAATAAACAAAGGAGGTTCCATTTATCACTAAAAAAGTATATAAATGCATTTTCTCATGCTTATGTACATACAGTTTATATTATATATATTAAATATATAACCATATTTTCTAAGTGTGCTATCATTTTGTCCATTTTCATTCATACGTTTCCCTTTCTTTTGAGGAATCAAATTGACCATAAGTCATTCTAACATAGGTTTACATATTTATACAAGATATTCTTTATATGCATCAAACAATTTTTGTGTTATCACAATTATAATGCAAGAAATTAAAGATAGCACGCGTATGCTATCTTTTTGTCCGGGAGTGGAGCTTCTGCTCATGGTTAAATTTGTGAAGTTCTAATTGGCGTTACTTTGACTCATTATTGACAGAAAAGAAATAGCGTGAGAGTGGGGTCATCGAGTTATCGCAAGAAAACTTATTCTCGTAAATACGTCGCCAGTGCATCAGTAAGAATTGATTGCTTGTTATCACAATATTTATTTAGGCCATATCGAAAACAAACACCAGTATTCATCACTGAGTGAACCGTGTTACAGCTTGAGAATAAACGTAGCATGGATCAGTACATATTAAATCGTAGAATTGACCGAAACTTCGTACTGACTCGCATTTCTCCACCAAAAATAAAATCTCATTATAACAAGTACAAATCCTAATTACATAAATATAAATATGCTTAAACAAGTTTATAATTTCTAAATTTTGTATTAATTTTGTTATTCAGTGCGTGTGTTCTTATATAATTTGACATATTGGAGAACCTGTTGATGGCATGGATTGAGTGCTAATAGTGAAAATCGTGAGATGAAAGTGAAACATTAGTGCGTTCAAAAATTAATAGTTTATGATGCTGCAGGAGTTAATATTATAGCTGCTTTTCTCAGCATATAAAAATCAAGAGAAGGATTAAATGGATATAAATATATTGTATGTACAGATTGTTTAAAAAATATGACAGATATTTGACAGGTGGGTTCTACGCATCAAGACAATGAAGTAAGTTCACGTACAAAAATGTCGATTTCGTGTTCCTCTTTAAGTTATAAGCAATTATATTTTGCAATAGAACTTGCCAAAGATGCAATATTTCACGCGCTCAGTATAAGTAGATAATCTACTTACAGAGATCATTCCGTAATGTACCCTATAAACGTTTGCTAAGCAAACCTGCACACGCAAACGTTTTTAAAACGACGTTTGCGACTACACTGTTCACTTACAGAAACTTTAATAGAATACAGTATATGCAGAGCTACGTATGACATTATAAAAAAGGAAACGATGATATTTAAGTAATCCTGTGTGTATAACGTATGTATGTATAGTCTCTATATAAATATCCTGTATTACACTTATAAAATAATTTATTCGAACATGGGTACACATGTAATTGTGTAAAAGTTTATGATACATTGTGAAACAACTAGCAATCTTTTCTTTATTTCACTCACACTCACCTAGTGCATCTTCCTTTTTATTTCTGATTACTGACCTTCCAAATATCGATTTTCCACTATTCTTCGGTTCGTTGACATTGAGTTTATTGGAGAGAGTAAGAATCATGGAGTGTGAGTGAAATAACGAAAGGTTCATCAGCTATTTCACAATATAAGATAATGCCCCAGTAACCGATCTTGTATCCATACTTGGACAGTAATACAAGTACCATTTATTTTGAACCGTAATTTTTAATGTAATTAGAAACAAAAATTAGTATCACGAAGTATAAGTATTTAGTAATATGAATTGAAATAATTATTATACAAAATTAAAAATTAGTCATAAATTATTACTTTGTAAGTAATACGCGACATAGTCGCAACTATTTTGAAGAATTTCTTAAACTTTTGTTAACAAATCTCATTAATTTCTTAACAGACTATTTTATTGTATTTATGATTTGTATGTTACAATAATGTATTAGTAAAATAATATATACATTCAGATTTAAATCAGAAACCTAAACTTGCGAGAAAATTAATTTTTTTACTACAAAATTATAACTTTGTGTTTTGTATATTTTCAGCTAACGGAACATCCTACTCTTAAGGTGTCCCTCTACTAAGATATTTGCACATTTTTATATTTTCATTAATATAATATAATATGTCTATCATAATTCAGACACTTAATTGTTTTAATTTTTAGTAATATATGGTATTAGCTTTCAAGTGAAATAAAAATTGTTAAATTTCATGACGCTTTTGTATATTAAATTAGAAGAAATTTTGCTGTTATTTCCTTAGCGTTCGGATACTGAGAGGTTTACTTTATCGTGGAGACCTACATAACTACCCATGTCCGGTCTAGAGATCAACAAATCGATTATCTATATATTATCAATAATTTTGTTTACTAACAAAACATTTATCGGTACAGAGACGTGGTACAGAATAGACCAGTTATCCCATGTACTTTTCTGTCACACGGTTTTGAGGTCTCGATTAATATTTTCATTTTTATGTACCTTTTTGATTGTGTAAAATCTATAGCTTTGGTGTTTGCTTTTACATTTTGCATATTAAAATACGTTAGAATTGTGTACATTCCTTTTCAGATAATAGGAAGATGTTCTTCTGAAAATTCTGATTCTTTTAGATGTTGGTATTTTAAACTATGTGACAGGAAGTCTCATAAGATAGGTCTATTCTATACCTCGTCTGTAATCAATATATCAAGTATCGATAACAAAAATTGTAATATTATAGCGTCTTACGTATTTCTACGTATGCTGCTTTATATCAAAGTTTCGGTCAGTTTTTCGAGAATGATGTATTCAACGAACTTGGTAATTAAAACCCGAATTTTCGATGTAAAAATTATAATTACTTGCTTGCTATGGCTACAAAACATTAAGTTATTGTTCATACATCCACATATTAATGTAAATGTTCATTTTGTAACGTTTTAATGAGTGATTCAGATTCCACAAGCAGCGGAAAGTCGGCCAAAATTGTATGTTTAACATTACAACTTTCAAATTTATGAAACAAATTGTATAATTCAAACTGCTTTTATTAAAGACAATTATTGTGAACATAAAAGAAGTAAAATATAATTGAAAACTTTAAGTGGGCTAGAGAAGTGCTGAGACCGCTGTGAATGCACTTCAGACGTTCTCTTTTCACGTAACTCCGGCTGATATTTTTTTACATATATCTCGGTATAAACCCCATATTTTGATTTGTTGTGTACTTTGAAAACTTCAAGGAAACATGCAAAACTAAAAAAACCGCTCACCTAAGTATATATTGTCTAACCTCTTATGTCCCCTGAAAGGGGACATCCGAGTGGAAAGGTTTACGGCGGTACGGAAATATCGACTTGAAAATTGTTGATTGTGGGGTCCTGCTTAGTTAGTGAGTGAGTGAGATAAGTAATGCGTTACTGAATGACCCCTGTGGGTAGGCTACCTGTTTATACTGCGCGCGCGGAATGCTGCATTTTTAAGCTGCTACTATTGCAAATTTATAAAATAAGACGAAATCGAAATTTTTTAACGTAAACTTTCTTCTTTACCTTTTTGTCTAGAATCCACCTACCAAACATCTCCCACATTTTTTCAAATGTAGAAAAATGAATTATTAGACAAACCAGTTAAAAATATAACTGCGAAAGTGAAACTCTAAATTGTACTTTAATCAGTCTCCGTAAATAACAAAAACCTTTAGTTTGAAGAGATACAGTTGTTCAATATGCAACAAATAAAATATGTATGTCGTACTTGAGATATTCGTCATTGAAATTTAATAAACAATGCCACTGATTGAGTATATCGCGCCCCTTGAATTGTGCAACTGTTACTTGAATCAATTTTCACTAAAATCATTATTTATGGAGTTATCAAAGTGATTTCAGTTATGCGTCTCACCCTATACATTTATTCAATATATAAAGTTCACAATTAGAAGTTGAAAATATACCAGGGTTCAAACTTTTTTGTAACTGATTGTAGATACTTCTAAAGAGTACTAACTGCACATATTACAAAAAAAATTACATATTTTATTACAAAAATAAATGAATGTATATGCATTTTCCACTCACACCCAAACTTGCAATATCTTCTACACGCTTTTTAAACAGTTTATCCATCGTCCGTTCCCTGCTATTTTATTCTACACTTAATTCAACACTTCATATAAAAACCAGTTAATCATAACATGTGAATAAATTTCATTTCACTAGTATCTCTACTCTCACGACGAATTTAATCACTGTCTTTCATAGATGAGTCCTGGGATAAGCAAGATTTAACAAATATGTAACGTTAATCGACACGATCACTCTAAAACCCTAAACGCTACTGAATACACTTGGCGACAATACGAAACCAATGCCGTGCTTCAAATTATTAAATTAGTGTCCCCATGGCGACCAGTAGTCAAGAAAATGGGTGTTTCACAGAGACAGTTGAAGTGCAGCGGCGCTTCGTACGGCTGTCAAACTATTAGATTACGAGAAGAGTCGCAATCAAGGTTCGTGACTGTGATGACCTTAACTCGCGTGGTACTCGCGCGATAGGAATAAATTTGAAACCACTCGGCTTAACCTGATCTATGTAAACTACGTTGCCGATTGGACAGTTATCGGTGGTTTAACACTCTCGGATATACATCAAATCTCTGTCACGTCTTCGTCGCCGATACAGAAACCAAACAAGTGTACGTATACATAACGGACTTACTGCAAGATTATTCATACAGAAGTTCGATTAACATATAGTGATGATTTTGCTGTTTTATCTTTCACATTCTGTTAACCTTAACAGATTGCGTTTTTTTCAAGTACAAGATTTATCGGTAGAATAACGTGCAAAATGATAAATAGGAAAAACGACGGGTAGGTGAGGGGTGAGGATCGGTCACACAGTGACACCGCACATGAAAATTGACTGATGGAATTTATTTTGTGACTCGCTTTGTAAGAATTAGATAAAGTAATATTTTAGAAATGACGAATAGAAATTATTGAAACAAATTTGTGTTGTTAGTTTAATTAAGTGAGTGAAATGGATAATATTGGAGCATTAGAAACAGGTAAGAGTTATTAGCAGAATAACCTTTTGAAACGAGAAATATGAAATGAACAATATGTTTGAAATTATAAAAATAGTCCTGCAAAAAGTATTTTCCTTTTTCAAAAGAAAAATAATATTTGAAAAATGTTTTACTTATGGAATAATAACTGGTAGCAAATGTTACTTATATTAATCCAATTAATACTACACAAACTTATGGATATCAATTATACTGAAAATAATAAATAAAAAATTAAAAAAGAATTGTTCAAATCAGGTTTCCAATTTTGCATTCTAATGATGTTATAAATGGTAAATCGCCATCATTTTATGATCCAGTATGGTTTTTTAACAATGTTCTATTTTTAAAAGCATATTCGCGCTAGTTTTCCCTAATTTAATCAATATCATGCTATGAAAAAAAAATATAAATCAGTTGCAGTGTTAGAAACTAAATACAAATGATTCACAAAACCTATTTGTAAAATTAACCTGAATATGTAAATTATTAATATAGATATTAAAATAAATATATTACTAATATTTATAAAATCTGAATAATTAATTATTCATTTCAAGTACACAAAACAATTTAGAAACTCATTAAATATCGCTTAAAATATTATATTTTGTAGCACTAATAAAGAAAACATTGAGTACGAGAAATGTAGATTATCATCGTATTTAAATTTCATTTTAATTTCAATTCTAAAACCGTTATTTACCATACATATACTGTTGATTGCAGATTTAATTTAATACCTCTTCGGTCAAAGGAATTAAAAAGCAAGTAAAAGCAACTTGTGTCACTGAGATTGTCCGCAATGTTATGTCGAAACGGGAAAAACAATAGTGATGTAAAGTTTACGGAACAGTCGAAACAAGATGATTTCGGATGGTGGCTAGGCAAGGAAAATGAATTAAAATCACCGAGATCCACTCGAAGCAAAGGATCTTTAGGATCGTCTGAGTCGATGCTTTCTTGTATAGATTCGGACGACAGCGAAAGTTATTTTCTCGCACAGGAATTTAAACAAGAATGTAATGAAAATTACGAGAAAATAGAGCTTACGTCATTAATTCATGAAGATTTGGATGTGAACCTCATCGAACAAGACGCAATTACGAAAGAAACGGTGGGTCGGTACTATCTACTTTTTAAAGAATCATTTTATTTCTGTTGAAAAATTATTATACTTAACCACTTCAAAGTAAATTAGTATACGAATTATATCACAATAATAACTGAGTCACTATAGTTTGAATGTTTACATGCAACTACTTAAGACAAACATAGTTTCACTAATCGTCTAGTACGAACGAAATTTATTAAAAGAAATTTAATTTAACAAACAAAATATATGTTAATTTAACATAATGTATTTGGAGGGATAAGGGACTCAAGATGGGGTTGCTGATCAGTCTTAATTTTTCTATATATTGATCTTCCTTTAAACTATGAGATCTGCAAAAAACATTTAAAGCTTGCACAACTCCAACGAGTTGAGTTAGCTCGTAGCATTCTTAGTATTTATTGAATAGTATTTATTTTCGTGTTTTAGAAGTTTGTTTATATATAAATAAAGTTATTACCATTCAGTTAGGCTCGATGTAATCGAAGTAAGATGGAGACGTTTCCATAAAATAGTACGAAATTTATAAACAAAATGGTATAGATCTACAAAAGAAAAAATATGATAAGGAAAAATTATAAACTATCATAAGACTTTCAAGATTCTCCAAACTACATTTGAGAAAGGCAGCCTTCTACCAAGGAAATCTTCAATTTCTTTTCCCCTCTGCATCATTCATCAACTTCTATAATGTTCTGCAATAATGTTTTTTGACATCTCTATCCCGTTACCCTTTCAACTATCTAAACATTTTTTCATGCTACGTGCCTCTGATTATAATTCAAGCCGACTAACTCGATTTATTCTAATTCTTAAATATCATTACTCAAGTGCACGACAAAGTTCTTCAACTTCTCAAAAATCAATTTAATTTATTTTATGGTGTTGATCAGTTTGGCTTCTGAGCGACTCATATATCAATCTGTATTGATAATAATATAAGATACGAACTTATTTTGAACCGCAACAGCACGATGAAGTTGTTAACTAACGTATTAAAACATGAGTTTAATTTGTTCCTCTTGCAGAATAATATTATGTGCCAACTATAATTATCATCTTAATGTTTATTGAAGGTTTTAAGATATAAAGTTTCTATGTTACTTATATATAATTAAGGAAAATTTTATAATATTCATGGAACTTTAGATCCTTTTGTTTAGATGCCTTAAATTCTTCTTGCCTCTAATATACATATTTCTCATTTAAAATATTCAGATTTATTTATATATTGTAATATATATGTAATTGTATTAAAAAGTATCGCATTTTGTTGCTTATATTTTTTTAAATTGCTTGCAATTTCCTTGAAGATGACATCACGTTTCCTAAAAAGCGACTGTAAACATTTATAGGATCATTTATGATTTTGTACATTTCAACACACTACCATTTTACAAAGCCTTCCTCCTAAATCACCATAATAAACCATTACTTTTAAAATCACAAACATTTTCCTAAATACACACCAACATGCCAATTCTAATCTTCTGCGTAGAAAATAATAAAATTTATATTCGTTAAATTGTAGGGTGTCACACCATTTCCACCAAAAGATGTGAAACGGTACTCGAACGATTTGCAGCCGGCGTCACAAGAACTGTATGGTATGTGTTATACCCCAGAAAGACTTGTCAGGTCTCAAGACTATCGAATCCTTCCTCCATCGCCTCGTTATTTATCAATCCCTCATGCCAGTATCATGCCAAGAAAGGAAAATTCACAGAAGATGTTTCGCAGTCGGCGGCGATTGAATTATCTTATTGATTCGAAACAAGTTGGTGAGTAGTTTACTATTTAGAAGGGAAAGAAACATAGAGAGGGGGAAGGTGAGTGAGAGAGAGAGATAGATAGAGAAAGAGAGAGGCAGACAGATATATATATATATATATATATATATATATATATATATATATATATATATATATATATATATATATATATATATACGTGTATAGAGAGAGAGAGAGAGAGAGAGAATGAGAGAGTGCAACAGTGAATTGCAAACTTGTTTCGATGTGAGCCTGCCATCAGCTAACTTGAATATAACCTGGCTATTGTGTCTGACCTAGTAAAGTTTCGCGGTCTACCAATATGCAAAGTCGGCTTGCTGTATGCTCATTAGATGTACTTTCGTTGCAACGCCTGTACTTTTGTAGCAATCCCACAATGTCCTCAATCATCCTTTCTCAATCCAATCATCCTCAATGATCCTTTAAATTTTCTAAGATACTTTTAATTAATATTGGTACTTATCAATGTGTGGTTGGTTGTTAACTATTACTTTTTATTTTGTGTTTGGCAAATTACTAACATGAAATCAATGTTTCCTGATTTATAAGTTTTAAGTAATACTTGCTTTGTAGCTAAATAGCTATATAACTTTGTTGATAGCTATTAAGGATAGACTATTTCTTTCGATGCATATGCAGGCCTTGAGATGTATAGAATATTTCCTTTATTAATAATTCACTTACGTATCTATCTTTGTTAAATCAATAAAGAAGGATTATCTGGATTAATAGGTTTCATTTATTCAATATAATAGAGTAACAGTATGAAAATACGAATAATCACGTAAAACATATAGCGGCTATTCTTACAAGAACGTTATTTTTATTCATTTATTCTAACTTGTAATAGTTCTAAAATAACGTATATTTATACATTACATATTTATTAATTTCTATGTGTACAACTTCGGTACTATTAATGTACTGGTAGGTGATAAAATTATTACGATCAATTAGCTACTATCGCATTTTTAAAGTTTGAATAAAAATGACATTGAAGATATAGTTAAAATAAAATTACTTTTATGACAAAAAATATTGTTACATATTCGATAATAATGTTACACAAGAATTTTGAAATTTCTAAGAATAATTAAAAATTTTTGTTGAAGTACACTTAATAGCAGTATTAAAAGATCATGAAAATTTTTCCGAAAAATTGCTCATCCTTAAACAGTAATACCGGTTTCTGACCATACAGTAAATACAAGGTACAAATTTAAAATCAGTACCTGTCTTTACTGTATGTTCAGTCTAAAAGTGTTAGTATGTTAGTCTAATGTACCTATAATAAAACTTCAAAAACGTCACGTATTAACTTTTAAAAGGTCATTCTAAAGAAGAGGTTTCAATTTACAAGACTTTAAGTTGTAACACAAAGTGTAATTTACTATTATTTATTTATATACTTACTTTTTAAGTTATTATAATATTAGTATTTTATATAATAATAAGGTTTGAGTTTTTGAATTTGCTGCTGAGCTTATTTTTAAAAATATAAAACAATTTGTAAAAGCTTTAAAATCCTTATTATGTACATTACTTTTTGTAATAAAATAAGTTTTTTTTAAGTAAACTTTTTTAATCTTTAAAGAAGTGATAATTTCAGAGTGATCATAATTTGAAATTGAATGATGAAAATGAAAATTTGAAATTCACTAGTTCATCACCAGTAATTATTTATTCAGATAGTAGAAATTAACGTGAAAGATATTAGATTTTACTTAAATTAATATAAACAAAATTTTGAAAGTCACTAAAAATAATTTCATATTTAATTACCCACACGGTATATACAAGCATGCAGAGTACATAAAATACAATGCATATAGCAAAAATATAATAGTAAATCCAATAATTGCATCTACTTTTCGTTCAAATAAATTAATTAGGTTTAATCAGATGTATATGTTCTTCAAAAGTTCAAACGTTTCGTTAGATGCAACGCAACTGAAAGCCCTTCTGGAACCCACAACTGGTTTGAATCACTGGAAAAATTATAAACGTGTTTACAACGGTTACGATGAAATGGGAAACACTGAAAACGAAGCGGAGAATGAAAATATTTTGAATGTGTGTGATCGCAATAAATCAAGCAACTTGCAAACAGCAGACTTGATCGGCCAGAGATCCAGTTACGAGGTATTGAACGTCACATGGGAGGACTGTGGAAAGATGGGGACACGCAGCTCCTCGTTAGAGGACACTTCCGGTATTCAGAGCAACGACTGGAGCTCGGACACGCACAGCGATCTGCAGAACACTCCTATTTGCCTCTGCGACGAGTTGGCGACAACAAATTACAAGCTCGATACCGTACAGGTTTCACTTGTTCATTGTTATCGTAATATAGAAACAATCGCTATAATTAACATATTTATGTACTAATATATTTATTTAAATATAATAGGTACATATATTATTTCTTCAATTATATATCAATGAATATTAACAATGGTTTAATAAATGAAAGAAGAGTGACTTATTTCTGTCAATTTCTGAATTGGTTTCTGATATATTGATTAACTTTTTATAGTTCATTTCAAATAACAATGGAATTTCTGAAAACTTAATTCATTATATGAATTCATTTCCCCTCGGTTTATGAACATTAATGGTTATTTATTCATTTAAATTTACGATCACATTACGTTAATGTTTTGTTTGATAGGAACGATGTTCTGCCATTAATGAAGTGGTATCCATTCTGGAAGTACTCGACACAGATCCTGAGAAAGCTACGGTTCTTCTCGAAGAAGACCGTTTTTGCGATAGCACCTCTTCGCACGATCAATTAACCAGGCTGGCCCTAGCGATAGAAACGGACGCAAATTTACCGGGAGCCCTCGAAAATCCAGAACATTCAGTACAACATCTTACGAGCAAAGTGAAAAAGCTTCAAGCTGGCAGCAAAGATATTTATAAGGATATATCTAATCTCCGAAAGAATTTTCAGGTGATAATTCTTTAAATTATACTTTTTCAATTAAAAATTCAATGAGATATCTTTTCCCTTTTAAAGTTGGAAGATTGTTTAGCGATGTGAAATACATATATTGTCTTCTACGTTAAAATCTTCAAAAGTTTATGAAAACTTCACACCGTTTTAAAAATGTTATTTTGATAATGTTTTCTAATTGCATAACTCTTTTCAAATATTTTCTAATATTATTATATAAAATTTTAACTTTAAAAAATTTGTATATGCTGATTATATTTACAGTGTGACGAACAGAAAATAGCTGATGTCTCATCGAACATGAACAAACTGCGGCAGGAGGTTCATGAACTGCGGTATTTCGACGACCTTTTGAATCTCTTGCAAGGAGAATTAGAAAGGATTTCAAAACGGAATTGGCCATTTGTTATAGGACGTACAAATGATCATTCAGAGGAAATGAATCTCATCGTGTGAACGAAACAAGTCATACCGATTATATTCGTGAAATTTAGTAAACGCCGGTTTTCTTGGAAGAATATCCGTGCAATCATAAAATAGCGCCTTGTACATTAAAAAGATATAGATAGATATTTTTATAACACAAACAAATTAACAGCGTTTGACTGCCATTAATAATTCACAGCGTCAAGAAGTTGCGAGATAAAGTTGAATAACATTTACATACAAGTTGGTTCCGCAAAAAAAATTGTTCTATAATGTTAATATTAATACCAAATGATTACAATGAATGCGTGTGGAATTATTTGTTTGCGCAAATTAAATATAAACTTCGTACAGTCCTATTGCTCAGAATGTATGAGTAATATGTTGCATACTTACGTAGACTTGTCTCTTCAGAAAAATTTATTTAGAAAATGTACAATGTATTTTTATATGTATACACTCGATAATTTCTCTTTCTTTTATAATTTTGTGACTTAATAAGTTCTTGTACACTCCCCATATTTGTTGCAGTTGAAGAAAGTCTTGCCAATATTAGTATTAATACCTATTCGCACGATATACCGCAGGCAGGTGTCGTTTAAATAAAATTTATACTTAAAATAGACACTATATGGTTCTTAGTTTCACATTTTCGTATAGTCTTATTGTACCTCTAACGATACATAAAATTATAATAAATGTAATATTATTTATCATGGCGATTATAAATAGTTGCAATTATTAATTTATTAATGTAACAATGTAGCCAAATGGGCAGTTAAATTTATTATGTGATACTTTTAAATTAAATAGAACTCTTAAATGAATAGTAATTTTATAAATAAATTATTTAATTAAATAATCTCTTTTTTATGCATATTACATAAAATTTATATTCTAAATGCATTTTTATTTGCAAAAGTTAAAAATACTACCTGTTAAACCTACCTGCCACGGATTTTAGAAATGAATACAAAGCAAAATATCACTTACTTCCAAGTACATTTATAGTGGTTTTTGATTATACATAAAATGTTATTTTGATATAGATACACGATTAATAAACAAAGCTATATATTTATAAATTCAATATTATATAGATATAAATAAAAAATTCTAAAAAAGGAAAATATATCTATGCACATACAAAATTCTCTATGTAAGTATATTACAAATGTTAAACATTTGGAAAGATATACTTTGGGATTTTACTTTATTCTATACTGCATTACTATTATATTTTTAGTACTAAAGTGAGATCATTCAGAAAAAGCACTAGGAACACTTTTGACATTAATAGAATTTACTTTTATATTTGAATAATTTTTCATATTTTATTACATTTTTCAATTATAGAAATTGTTTACGATTATGTCTGCTACTCTTAATTGGAAAACAAGTGACACTTAATAGCATTATTTGTGTCATTGAATGCAAAAATAACTTAATCCGATTTAGGTTTGGAAGTGAAAAAGGACAAATAAATTTCTTATTTACAGATTCCATACGACATAAATAAAGCGAACGAAGTTTTCTAATGTAACCAATTATTTTTATCATTTGACAATAAATTACGATTACAATACAGTCATTTGAAGTAACCAGAGACGTTTAATTTCGGAAACTGCACAAACAGATTTCAGTTGTTTTTGCAATTATCGGATATTTTTCTTGAAAAATTATGTTAAATTAAAGCAGTAAAATTTTTTATTTTGTTTTTATGGAAAATTTGTATTTCTTACAATGGAAAATATTAGTGTATATGTATAAGAAAATATATGTATTGTTAATGAATTGTTAATTCCTGATCTGCCACGTTACCCTCACCAAATAATTAAAAAATGATTTAATGATGCAATTACAGCAGCACGCTTTAATTGTGCCGATGACAATGCAAGACAAATGCAATATGTTGCGACTGACGAAACACTGTTGAGCAAACAGTCAAAATTACCGATTGAATCGTAATCGCATATTCTACAACTCCAAACACTTACAAATAAAAAATCAAAGAATACAATTATGATGGATTCCGTAAAAACAACTCAGGTTAAAATATTTTTACCCCCAATGACTCAGCTATTCTTTTGTTATTAATGTATCTATAACAATGGTAGCGACCGTCGCTAACATGGTTTATGTCACGGACGTGCGTGAAGGGTTATTTTCGAGATTTGGGATTTCTAGTTTTCAATTCGCATGTGTTCTTAGAGTACAATATACTTCCGGGCGAGAGCAGGTGATTTACGAGTTAAAACTACGAGTTTTTAGAAAGTCGCTTCTCTCGTCTCTCAATAGCCGTGGCCGTGCCATAAACAGAGAAATTCCGAAGGGTAGTTGGACATGTGCATATAATGGTTAAGATACTGAAGGTACGCTACCTAGAAGAATTTCCCTGACATTGTCAAACGTCTTCGCCCCTACACGAGCACCGCGACACCTCTCTCCAAGTGATTGGTGACTGCCAAAAATGAGAAGGAACCAATCAGCGGGCAATTTAGAAAATAGAAGAGTTGGCGATCAGCAGCGAAGATCGCCAACGGGGACTTAGATTCGGTCAGCCAAGACGTTCAGGTGTCAATGAGGACCCTGAACACAACTAAGAGTCAGTTACAGTCAGTATGAGTAAGAGTTAATCAGTCAACACGTTCAGGTGTCACTTAGGACCCTGAACACAGTAAGAGTTAGAATTCATCAACAGTCAGCATTTCAGAACGTTCAGACGTCATTTAGGACCCTGGACACACCTTATCATAGGCACAACACAGCATGATAGGCAGTGGTGTGCCATATTCCCGGGCCACGACGCTCACTCATTCAGGAAGGAGTTCGTGGCTCTAACACACAATAAGGTATACATAACGTGATAGGATTTGAGGGTCGATTATATATTGAGAAATAAAAGTCTCGGATTAAATTCAACGAAAATATTTAATGAAAGAATGTTAGCGCAGTACAGAAAACGGGTACAGAAAGTGTTACAAAAACACAAGAACACAAAACTAGGTTAGGAATACAAGTATGGAGATTCAAAGCAGAAAAAGAAGTGACATGTTAAAATTAAATTGAGGAAATTACAGTTTTTCCAACATAACGCTATTGCTCATATTACAATTCATAAATTACGGTTAGGTTGAATTATGTATATGTATGTACATATATAAAGCAGAGATTCATACCGGTATGCGAAATACTGATATTATAACGGTATTTTTCGATTATATCTTGAAAAGTCTAATACAAACCGAAATTCAACAATACCGGTATGATGTCACACCGGTATACGTAAAATACTGGTATTATTCACCAATATTTACCAGTATATAATTGTTTCGATTTTCTTCGTTTCAATTCTCATAGTATTTTATGGCAGGCATTTTAAGCCACTACATATACTGAAACCGATACGAATATACAACTGCTTTGTCGGAACGTTATGTGCTGCGATATAAATCAGCTAAAACCCTCTACTTTCAACACCAGGAATCAAAACATTGTATTCTTTACTCCTTCTTGCGGCAATGCTATGGCGCGACGATAAAACAGTTGTAGAATATAAACATATGAAAGTTTGTCTGGAAATCGGTTATAAAACAAAAAAAACGAAAAAATACCAGTATTTATTTCGGTTTTGGTATAATATTGGTTTCGGTAGAATATCGGTTTCGGTATACATCTATTTCGGTATAGGTTTGCTGGCACAATACCGATATCAAAATTATACCAATTTTAAGTCCCTGATATAAAGGGTGTTATAAAATATGAAAATTACTTGACAATTCGATTCTTAGAACAATGAAAAGAGTTCATATACAGCAATGAGGATTGAGGTTGAAAAGCTCACCCAAATTCTAGTGTAATAAAAATTTATTCATATATGGTCATATTTAGTATCATTTTCATCGAAAAACCCTTAACAATTTAATCAAAATGATCTCATATTCAGCCAATCAACAAAGTTAATATGATGTAATGATTCAACTACGGTTCTTAATGAAGTGTCGTAGTACTGTCTTGCAACACAGAGCATCCTATAATTTGCTGCAGCTTATATGAAGTAAGCTTATGTAGAAAAACAAATTGCTAGCATATTACTTTTTAAAGTAAAGTTTTGGCCAATTAACGCTATAGTCGTCCGTGTATCTAACAATAAAATGACACGAATACGTCGGCCTGAAACTGTTTGGTCGCGGACCTTACTTGGGAAATGACCTAAAGACTGATACAGACATGTCCAGTAATCTAGTCGAGTAGAAAGTAACTACTTAATACTAAACGATTTAGCACCTAAAAAGGTGTCCAAACTAGTTCAGCTGAGTTTTAGAAATTACGGAAAATGGACAGACAATACGACGTCTTAGCTATTAATGAATACGACTAAACAAATACATTCAGATAGGTTCCGCTAGTTAATAATGAATAGTGGGACAAGCATAATCGACTAAATAGTTTTTGCTAACCTTCTGGATTAAAGTTTAATGTTTATACACAATAAGTGTTCAGTGAATCGCAATTTATTTAATTTGATTTTACTAAAGTTGGCTCGGATTTGAGGGAAAGGAAATGAGGGTTCAATAAACGAACGCTTTGTTTTATTTTGGCCGTCGGTTTCCGAACAGCCGTTTATTTCTATCTGAAATACACTCCTTCGTATGGCCTGGGTGCGTGTGTTCGTGTGCCTGTAAAAGAAAGAATCGGTGGAAACACCGATTTCTTATGTATTGTCAGGTTATTGCTCTATCGATGCGCCTTTCCACTCCTTCCCCTGATCGGGGATGCGTGACAGGTGGTGAGGGCACTTATTCGTGCTACAAGACGCAGTAGAGGAGAGTGGACTGTATTATACGATATTTTCCGCGTAACGCAAGGAACCATCGTGTGCAAACGTACAGATTTAATTTTATATCCTGTATCGAATGCAACAGTCGATTGCCTCGAACCAGCTTCTCTCTAATGGAGGTTGTAAGGCTCCAAAAGGAAGGTGCCATGTGGAGGAGGACCAACGGTTACTAGAATACTAGTCCCGGGAGATGGTTGAGTCTCGGATTCTCACCGCTTCGTCTCTCACACAACGTTCGGAATGACGTCGTGAAAAAGCACTGTAATTCCAGTAACTTCTTGGGTCCGCTATACCGTCGATAAGAGATACAAAGTAAAGCGGCCTGAGAGATAGAACATGCAACACGCACACTTAGGCGATAATCGTTGGACTTACAACAGGAGTATGCAGGATTACTGCCATTGCACGTGAAAACGTATCGGACGTTCTAACGATGAGTGCACCGACAACCTTTATACCTGCCACGGGGGCTGGTCTCCGATTGTTTCTAAATCGAGGAACAATCGACAGAAGAATAGGGGAAAACCCTCCGATCCGATTGCTATTCGCTCGAATTTAGGTTTGAATAAGTACTATTGGGAGCGTACAAGCAAAGGCGACGATCGTGCGACGGAAAGCCGTATGACACGTATCGTCTCTTTCTCAGTACACGATTTATATTTTATTCAATAATTCTGCCTTTACGAGAGTTTGGAGAGTTGAGAATTGAGCTCTGTCTCTCGAAAACCATCAGTTATTTGTGCTTCGGTAGCGTGTGAGATATGCTCTAGCTACAGCGAAGAACTTTGCAAAACGCTGGTTTCGGCAGCACAGAAGCAAGGGCTCTGGCTGTGTCTGACTCTCTCAAGGAACTCTGGAGAACTGAACTGGCTCACCGCCGGCTGTGATTACGCGAGTGCGATAATTCTTTTCTAGCCGGCTGGCGTCGCTGTCTATTTCAATTATTGTGTCTCTTCTCAACAGAGACACCTTTCCCTCTCTCTATGCTCTAGCATCCTACGCGGTTTCACCGATCTTTTTCGAATTTAAGGGGAAACCGTTGTTTCGCGTTTACTGTTTGTCTCATTGTCAGTGCAAACAGTTAGAAAAACTATAGTCGAAATCGTTACTTTTGCCGTTGCTACTTGGCACGTAAAGGACTCGTTTAAATTCGAGTTTTCACCGTTTCACGTATTCGTCAAAATAGCTCTCGGATTTTGCAATCGTGGATAGCCAACGAAAAACGCGACTTCTTCAAACAATAAGCTATGAAATTATTCGGCATTAACTAAATTAATGGACGTTTCCTTTAAGTAGACTCACCGCGTGTGCTAGCATAAGATCATTTTCAAGTATTTCTATATTGCAAAATTCATTTGCTTATAGTTAACAAACTAAGTCTCAATCAACATGTTTTTATGTGCCGGCAATTGTAAAAGTGATGTAAGTAAAAAAATAAAAAATATGGAGAGTTTTATTTGTTTTATGTCACAATCATCTCAGATAGAACCGTATGTCCCTGAAGCGTCCGTTTTATGTCCAGTTTACGTCCATATGTCCTATGTCCGTTCCGGACATACATGGAATATTCCTGGGGCGTAAAATCCGTACTTTTCTGACATGTCCCGAACGAGACATTCCTGGGACGTCCATGGGACGCAGATTTTGTACGTTTCTGGTATGTCCCGAACGGGACGGATCTGGCACGTCCCAGGGAAGTTTTTGTACATCTCTTGTATGTCCCGTACCGGACACACCTGGCACGTCCCTGGGACTTAAATTTCGCACGTTTCTCGTATGCCTCGACCAGGACATATCTAGGACGTCCCTAGGACGTAAATTGCGCACGTTTCTGGAATGTCCATCCTGCACATATATTTTTTCAAAGTTTGAGTTTTGCATATTTACTGGATTCATATACAAGGTTTTTAATTTCCTAGATTTCTGCAATACTGGATGAATTTATGTACATATATATTTATAATATCAAGTATAATACGTTGTCGAATATTATTATTATTATATATAATTATATTATTATTATTATTACTAATACCATTTATTATTTATTATTATTTATCATAATTATATTTTTATACAGTTAAATGTATAGGCTACAAAAGCAGGCGTGCTTCTATGTAAATTATTTTTGTGTACATTTCAGGGTAAAATATTTTTTTAAATTATTGTCACTTATTGAACAAGAACAAATAGTTTATGATAGTATACTGTTACCTTAAGAATATACAAGGTGGTCCACGCAACGTGTGCACCGTTACAACTTCCAAAATATGCGCTGCACGAAAGAATGTTATATACAAAAGTTACATGATTTAAAAGGGTACACTATGTAGTGAGTTAATTTTTTTTATAGGTGGAGGCATTTCGGAGATTTGAAGGTCAACTTTGTTTTTTTAAACAGAGTACTATATTTTTTATACCAAAATATGGTAGAGTATCGAATTGTAAGTAAAAAAGTATAGACCGTTAGTAGCCCTAAACCTAATAGCTAACGAGTAATTTCACTTTATTACTTGAAAATTTTCTTCACGTAATATCATGTTGGAGATTCAACCTTATATCACAGATTTCCGCAGGACAGCGATGTTTACGTGACAGTGTTTACTAATATGAGTAACCTAGTGGCTTATCGCAACTAATGTAAGTATTCAAAGTGATATCCATTGGCATTAATACAGTGATGCAATCTATTAACTAATGAAGAAACTGCATTCTGAATCATATCCGCACTGAGTGTAATGCATGCTTCACGAATATGATGTTTCATATTCTCAGGTGTTGTTGGTGGTTCAGGATACACTGTGTCTTTTAATGTGCCCCACAGAAAATAGTCTAAAGGAGTAAGGTCTGGTGAGCGTGAAGGCAACAGAAATTGTCCATCACGACCAATCCATCGATTGGGAAATTTTCTATCCAGTACTTGCCTTACATTACGTGCGTAATGTGCAGGGCAACTATCATGTTGATACCAAATTTGTGTACGGGTATTTAAAGGTACATTTTCCAATAAAGATGGTAAAGTGTCATTCAAAAAGTTAGCATATTTTTGACCTGTTAGTCGATCATTAATAAAATATGGCCCAATGAATTAGTTGCCCAGTATACCATACCACACATTAACGCTCAATTGACGTTGGTGGTCGACTTCTCTCATCCAGTGAGGATTTTCTGGTGCCCAATAATGCATATTTTTCAAATTAATCTGCCTGCGATTAGTAAACGTTGCTTCATCAGTGAACAAAACTTTTTGTAAAAAAAAATTACCACTGTTCATTTGATGCAGGAACCACTGGCAGAACCGAAAGCGGTTTTCATAATCCGTTCCATGGAGCTCCTGATGAAGTGCCAGGTGATAGAATTCGTAGTACACTTGTTTTGCTAATTCCAGATCCTCGTGAAATCTGCTGTGTACTAATATGGGGGTTTCCTGTTACCGCTGCTAGGACCGCAATAGTATTTGCATCAGAAGTAGCGGTTTTCGTTACGTTACGTTTAGTAACATTAAAACTTCCGGTTCGTCGGAGCGATTTACACATTCTCTCAAATATGGCTCGAGATGGCTGATTTCGTTCAGGATACCTTTCGGCATACATGACTTTGGCTCTTATTGCATTTTTATGGCACTCACCATAAACTAAAAGCATATCAATTTTTTCGCTATTACAGAATTTCATTTTTACTCTTATCTGCCTGGTAATTACACGCAAACACCGAAGGTAACTTCAATCCTGGATTACGAACATGTAGAAAATTGCGAATCATGATAGATGTTGTTGTGTCGATAAACACTGTCACGTAAACATTGCTGTCCTGCGGAAATCTGTGATATAAGGTTGAATCTCCAACTTGATATTACATGAAGAAAATTTTCAAGTAATAAAGTGAAATTACTCGTTTCCTATTAGGTTTAGGGCTAATAACGGTCAATACTTTTTTACTTACAATTCGATACTCTACCATAGTTTGGTATACAAAATATAGTATTCTGTTTAAAAAAACAAAGTTGACCTTCAAATCTCCGAAATGCCTCCACCTATAAAAAAATTAACGCACTACATAGTGTACTCTTTTAAACCATCTAACTGTTGTACATAACATTCTTTCGTGCAACGCATATTTTGGAAGTTATAACGGTGCACACGTTACGTGGACCACCCTGTATAAGTGGTGCTCTTACAACATCGCTATGAAATCTGCATTTTCCAGATATTTTTAGGATTCTTCATTTTATACACCTAAACTTTGCATGAAAAAAATCGGAAAAAATTCTCCCTTTATCACCGTATTTGTAATATGCCAGATTTTTCTCAGATTTTTTACTTACCATTAAGTAAGACAAATATTATTCCCGTAGTCTATATTCTTTCTCTTTAAAAGTCTGTTTTTCGTTTTGCAAGCTCTTAAAAACTCAGACCAGGGCAACATGAAAAAACCAGTGTTACGACGATTTAGGCACGTGTGCACTGGTGGCCACAACCTCGAGTGAAATTAGAAAGTTTAAGTGTATTTTGTATTGTAAACGAACGTTAACGAAAGCGAGTTTTCATTTTAGAATTCATGTTGTAACTGTAACAGTTTTTTAAGCCTTCATAAATGTATCAATGGTGTTCCGCGTTTAATTGACTTTGAAGTAGTTTTCATAGCATTACGTTTACCTTTGGTATAAAAAAAGAATCAACTGTTAGTGCCCAGCACTAATATTCTTTATGACACGGACGTGCCTAGCTGACTATTTTTGAGATTTAGGAATTTTCGTTTACAGCAGGCATGCAATTTAAATTTACCTATTTCCTGGCGAGCAACGGCGCAGTTTATTACTTAGTTTTAGAAATCCGCGTTGCTCGTCCTCAATAGTCGAAGACATGTCATAAACGGGTAAGGCTCCGAAGAGTACCCTGACATCTGTTTATAACGCTACAGAAGCCGCGGTCAATAAGTACCTGGAGGAACTTCCCCCGCGTTGTCAGATATCGCCACTACCCCACTCCCACACATAGGGCCCACGGTGACACTCTTCCCCAGGGTAGCGCACCCAGGGCGTAAGGAAGGGTACGACCAGTGGAGTTCGACTTGCTGATTGGTAATTTCCAAAACATTAAGAGAACCAATCACCAAGCAGTAGCAAAAATAGGAGAGATGGCAGCTTCGTCAAAAAACGAAACACTAGATCTGAACGAGACTCCTCCGTGTACACCTCGTGGTAGAATCAAATCCCGAGGCGAGTAAAAATAGTAGTACGGACAGACCCTAAACAGACAGCGTACCGGAGTTAATACGATACAGTCCACTTTTTTCTTCTGAACTTTCAAGTCATTTTGGATACAGTCGTCTCCGTAGTCTTAGATATATTCGACACCGCACGCGTTCACAATTCAACGGTATTTCCGGTCGCGAACATCAACTACGCTAGTTATGTGTCGATTTCTAAAACTCGGAATTCCGCGGAGCACCATTGAAACGTCTACGAAACTTTAAAAAAACATTACAATTATAAAATAAATAATTGTTTCCTTTCATTAACGTTCGTTTGGAAACATAGAATACTTAGATTTTTCAATTTTACTCGAGGGAGCGGCCACCCGGATGCACGTTTCTAATTTGCTACAAACCTTAGCCTTTGTCAGGCTATCTTGACCATGATTTTCACTTCCAATGCATGAAAATTGTGGCTGAATTATTAGTCTCTCTGTAGAATAGTCGAGCATGAAACAACGGGTTTAATATTCTTGCATTTATGTCATGTTACTTCGATTTGTGTCTCCGGTTAAAGTGTTTACTTGTAACGTGAGACGATAACAGTTTTCGGCAGTTTGCCACATAAGTCTCTATTTATTTTTATTTATTTAAATATGCATATTTAACTATAGTATATTTAACTGGAATACTAATGTTTACAGATGCTGCCGAGGTATGGAACCTCAGCTGGAGCAAAAAGAAAGACGAGGTTGCAAACAAGGCTTGGTTGAGAAGAGCTGCAGAGCAAAAAACTTCCGGAAAAAACATTACTGT
The DNA here is from genome assembly GCA_028830335.1 of Eucera pruinosa. Taxonomy (NCBI): domain Eukaryota; kingdom Metazoa; phylum Arthropoda; class Insecta; order Hymenoptera; family Apidae; genus Eucera; species Eucera pruinosa. The sequence continues at coordinate 545,132 of JAMYCR010000008.1, read as the reverse complement.
TATTAGTATTCTTATTCTTATTATTATTATTATTTGTTGTGAGGTGTAGTTCCAAGGAGCCCAAGTCACCGATTAAGATGAACTTTGGTGGGGATGGGGAGAGGGCGGGTGAGAAAACCTTAAATACCACATTTCAATGACGGGTCTGTGATAGTCTCCGAGATATGAATTAGAGTAATACATTGAGTTTTGCGTATACGTGCACGCTTGTGGCAGTATGTGTGTAAGCCTGCCTGAGCCCGTGACACTGTATGCGTGTACTTACTTTATCGCTGCGATATAACGGGTGAATTTGTTCTAGTAAATTGTCAAAAACATACTTCCTCGTGGAATTGATCTAATTTGGAAAAGCTAACGACATTAAAGGGGGTGAGTTGTTAATTATGATTGATAGATAAATTTAAATTAAATTATAATATAATGTAACGAAGTTTATGTTTAGAATAGATGCTAAATCGGATTAAGGCCCTCGCCCCCCTCCCAACAAGTTTCTTTAAAATCGGCGATATGGGCTCCGTGGAACTTTACCATTTTTTGTGTTCTCGGTTGTATTGTGTACTTATGTAGTTGCATGCAAGTGAGCGTCTGTTTAGTATTATGAATTTTTATGTATGTTTATGTTTATGATTATGCATTATTATATATGTATTTGTATGCAGGTTTAATATCTGTAAGCCTTCCCAGATAGCACACGGACGTCCTATGTATGTCCATAGTACGTCCCGCTCGGGATCACAGGACATACCTGGGACGTCCAGAAATTGGCCCAATGTCCCAGATACGTCTTGGTTACGTTCTGTATACGTCCTAGGTATGTCCCATTTACATTGTAGAATGTTCCTAGGACGTCCCATACGGACGTACTACGGACATTCTGGGAATGTCCCGCCTGGGGATTTTGGATATAACCAGGACATTCCGGGACATTCTTAGAACGTTCCAGGACATTGTCAGAACGTTTCGGGATATTCTCAGAACGTCCCAGGACATTCTCAGAACGTTTCGTCTGGACATATTCAGGACATTTTCAGGACGCTGTGTAAATGTTTGAAAATAATTACTTTTTTTACAGACAGAATGTTAACATTCTCTGTATACCTTATAAACGTTCTAAGATTTTTTTAAAAATGCTCCAGTAATACCATATAAACGCCATATAGAATTAATGTCTATAAAATACTAAAATTAAAAAATAAAATAATAAAAATATTAAAATTTCTAAATTGAATGTCTTCGAAACTTCGCTGACGAATGTTTAAGATTTTTTTAAGGAATGAACTTTCATTAAAATATAATAATAATTGCGAGTTTAATGGTTTTATTTATTCGGATGAGAAGGCTTATTGACGGTTGCGTCGTGAAGGGGTTAAGGAAAGACAGTTCTATTTCTTTTTTAATTGAAATGGTATATATTATTCATTAATAATAATAACAACAACAATAATATTAGTAATAATAATAATGACAACAATAATATTAATAATAATAATAATAATAATAATATAGTCCCGATGTAAAAACTCCTCCTTTTCCCCTGGCAGGGCACTGTTTTATTTCTGTTTAGTGTATTTTTGCCAGAGTTTTGCACCGTTCCGTAGCTCTGCGCAGCCATGCCATAATTGCCACTTCCGCTTCTTTCCTACTCCAAATATCGTTGCATAATTCGGCAGCACCTATAAACATTAGTATTCCAGTTAAATATATTATAGCAAAATGTATGTATTTAATTACACACACCTGAATCCACAATAGTAAAATGTGGACAATAATTACCTATTACAAGTTGAGCTACGTTTAGAAGGTAAAATAATTTTTTCCCCTTCTTGCCAAGCCAACTGTACTCCATAGCTAATTTATTGGCTAGCAATGATCCTAAAACCCTCTTCACAAAATTTTAGCAATTGACGCCTCCAAACTTTTTCAATTCACACACCTTTAATTGAAGAATCAATTATGCATCTTCAGAATCAAGAGAGAGCTCTACTCTTGCCATTAACATTTTGCTTACAGCATTTTTAAAATTATTTGCATCTTCCAAATAATTTTCTAATATCCGGAGCTCTTCCTCGCTGGATACTGGGAACATTAAATTCTGTTAAAAAATGAAGGTCTCCTTCTAATGGGCTGATCTCTCCGTTGTGTCTAATTTTTTCTTCATGGCCTCTACCCGTACCAAAACGTCCGCAACTAATGCGCGCAGAAGGTGCTGCTGCTCTAAAATTTTTTTCAAATATTCTTCAATATTTCTCCCCGAATTTTAGCGCAGCAGGGACTTTCGCTTTCTGAAAATATAATACATATGATATCACCTTCATTGAGTGTTGTGCTTGGAAATATATCTGTGTTGAAGAATTAGTTTATTTATTAGATCTACTATCTTACCAATTACACAGTCTCCTTCACTATTTCGTCGCATACCGTCCGTACTCCTGCTTGCATCATCGATGCGTACCGTACCTGAAAACAATTATCCATTTACAGAGATATAATAACTATAAATACCTAAAATTTTAGTTCATACAATACATATATAATGCTTCATGCAACGTACATTGATTATTTATTTACGTACAGTATGTACATACTGTGGACATATATATATATATAAGCAACAGAATTAAGACAATTTTTATTTTATAGTGGCCCAGTTGTTTTATTAAACAATATCAGTAAAGACAGGTATTCAAATTTTCTGTGCCTGCATGTAGCAACAATTATTTTATCAAACAGAGAATATTTTGATTTCATCGATTATTCCTCGGAATTATTACATTATTTTGTTAAAACTTTTAAAATATTATACGCTCCTCAAAATATGTCGCATAATATACATAATTTATTACATATTGTCGACGATGTTAGAAATCATGGACCTCTTGATAATTATAGTGCCTTTCAATTTGAAAACTTCTTGCAATCAATTTTAAAATCACTCCGTAAAAGCGATAAAGTTTTAGAGCAAATAGTGAAACGCTATTCAGAGAAATGTAACATTTTAATAAAGGAAAGGGTACACAACGATACATTTCCTATATTTACAAATGAACATTTTGAGGGACCAGTAGTAACTAGCATCAATTGTACAAAACAATTCAAACGCGTTGATTTCAATGACTTTATTTTTAAAACTACCGAGCCCAATAATTGCTGTTCTCTTATAGATGGTAGCATAATTGTTGCACAAAATTTCGTACTATCGAACAATTCCTACAAAGTAATTGGTAGGAAATTCTCACACTTGAAAGATTTTTATGAAAGTCCGTGTAAATCGTCATGTTTTGGCATTTTTTTAATAGAATCTCATGATTTATGTCCCTTAGAAATTTTTGATATTACCGATATTTCAAAAAAATATATTAAATTACAATTGCAGGAAAAAATTATCGTTTTCCCGTTACTGCATTCTCATAGTTCATAGGTAAATGCTTCTCTTTGACGTATTTCAAAGTAACTTCATATAGTTCGTAGTTCAATACTTTTAGCACGTATATATAATTACATCTGTCCTATCCAACTACTTCATTGCAGTTGTGTTATGCAACTTGGGGCAGAAATCCTAGTATATCTAGGAAGAGAACAATTCTATGTGAAAAAATAAGAACAAAATTTAGAATAACATTGTCTCATTTGGAGCTTCGTTGTCAAGAAAGTAAATTTAATCGTCTATGCATTTCTGTAGAAATTTCCAAATCAATTTTCTCGGACACGAATCCCCAGCAAAAAGATATACTATACTTTGTTGTTCCTTTTTCACGTAGGATCGCCTCCGACTCGAGAATACTACGATTTCTGTCTCATTCTGTATATAAAACTAGCATAAATGTGGGATAATAGGGCTATAGGCGAACTACCCACTTTCTAAAAAAAAACAGTAACGCACCAGGGTAATACCTCATATGGGTGGTGTGGAAACTTACCAACTGAATTGAAATGCAATTTACAGATCTTTATGCATTTATGGGTGAAAGATCGTATAATAATCAAAATATAAATGTGTTACAATAGATAAAAATGAGTTCCTGGACCGTGGTGCAATTTTTAGAAGACAGCACAGTCGTGGCGGTACCTTCAGCGTGGCTCGCGAGTAACGACACAATATGTTCTGAGAATATCCCGAAACGTTCTGACAATGTCCTGGAACGTTCTAAGAATGTCCCGGAATGTCCTGGTTATATCCAAAATCCCCAGGCGGGACATTCCCAGAATGTCCGTAGTACGTCCGTATGGGACGTCCTAGGAACATTCTACAATGTAAATGGGACATACCTAGGACGTATACAGAACGTAACCAAGACGTATCTGGGACATTGGGCCAATTTCTGGACGTCCCAGGTATGTCCTGTGATCCCGAGCGGGACGTACTATGGACATACATAGGACGTCCGTGTGCTATCTGGGAAGGCTTACAGATATTAAACCTGCATACAAATACATATATAATAATGCATAATCATAAACATAAACATACATAAAAATTCATAATACTAAACAGACGCTCACTTGCATGCAACTACATAAGTACACAATACAACCGAGAACACAAAAAATGGTAAAGTTCCACGGAGCCCATATCGCCGATTTTAAAGAAACTTGTTGGGAGGGGGGCGAGGGCCTTAATCCGATTTAGCATCTATTCTAAACATAAACTTCGTTACATTATATTATAATTTAATTTAAATTTATCTATCAATCATAATTAACAACTCACCCCCTTTAATGTCGTTAGCTTTTCCAAATTAGATCAATTCCACGAGGAAGTATGTTTTTGACAATTTACTAGAACAAATTCACCCGTTATATCGCAGCGATAAAGTAAGTACACGCATACAGTGTCACGGGCTCAGGCAGGCTTACACACATACTGCCACAAGCGTGCACGTATACGCAAAACTCAATGTATTACTCTAATTCATATCTCGGAGACTATCACAGACCCGTCATTGAAATGTGGTATTTAAGGTTTTCTCACCCGCCCTCTCCCCATCCCCACCAAAGTTCATCTTAATCGGTGACTTGGGCTCCTTGGAACTACACCTCACAACAAATAATAATAATAATAAGAATAAGAATACTAATAACAGTAATGTTTTTTCCGGAAGTTTTTTGCTCTGCAGCTCTTCTCAACCAAGCCTTGTTTGCAACCTCGTCTTTCTTTTTGCTCCAGCTGAGGTTCCATACCTCGGCAGCATCTGTAAACATTAGTATTCCAGTTAAATATACTATAGTTAAATATGCATATTTAAATAAATAAAAATAAATAGAGACTTATGTGGCAAACTGCCGAAAACTGTTATCGTCTCACGTTACAAGTAAACACTTTAACCGGAGACACAAATCGAAGTAACATGACATAAATGCAAGAATATTAAACCCGTTGTTTCATGCTCGACTATTCTACAGAGAGACTAATAATTCAGCCACAATTTTCATGCATTGGAAGTGAAAATCATGGTCAAGATAGCCTGACAAAGGCTAAGGTTTGTAGCAAATTAGAAACGTGCATCCGGGTGGCCGCTCCCTCGAGTAAAATTGAAAAATCTAAGTATTCTATGTTTCCAAACGAACGTTAATGAAAGGAAACAATTATTTATTTTATAATTGTAATGTTTTTTTAAAGTTTCGTAGACGTTTCAATGGTGCTCCGCGGAATTCCGAGTTTTAGAAATCGACACATAACTAGCGTAGTTGATGTTCGCGACCGGAAATACCGTTGAATTGTGAACGCGTGCGGTGTCGAATATATCTAAGACTACGGAGACGACTGTATCCAAAATGACTTGAAAGTTCAGAAGAAAAAAGTGGACTGTATCGTATTAACTCCGGTACGCTGTCTGTTTAGGGTCTGTCCGTACTACTATTTTTACTCGCCTCGGGATTTGATTCTACCACGAGGTGTACACGGAGGAGTCTCGTTCAGATCTAGTGTTTCGTTTTTTGACGAAGCTGCCATCTCTCCTATTTTTGCTACTGCTTGGTGATTGGTTCTCTTAATGTTTTGGAAATTACCAATCAGCAAGTCGAACTCCACTGGTCGTACCCTTCCTTACGCCCTGGGTGCGCTACCCTGGGGAAGAGTGTCACCGTGGGCCCTATGTGTGGGAGTGGGGTAGTGGCGATATCTGACAACGCGGGGGAAGTTCCTCCAGGTACTTATTGACCGCGGCTTCTGTAGCGTTATAAACAGATGTCAGGGTACTCTTCGGAGCCTTACCCGTTTATGACATGTCTTCGACTATTGAGGACGAGCAACGCGGATTTCTAAAACTAAGTAATAAACTGCGCCGTTGCTCGCCAGGAAATAGGTAAATTTAAATTGCATGCCTGCTGTAAACGAAAATTCCTAAATCTCAAAAATAGTCAGCTAGGCACGTCCGTGTCATAAAGAATATTAGTGCTGGGCACTAACAGTTGATTCTTTTTTTATACCAAAGGTAAACGTAATGCTATGAAAACTACTTCAAAGTCAATTAAACGCGGAACACCATTGATACATTTATGAAGGCTTAAAAAACTGTTACAGTTACAACATGAATTCTAAAATGAAAACTCGCTTTCGTTAACGTTCGTTTACAATACAAAATACACTTAAACTTTCTAATTTCACTCGAGGTTGTGGCCACCAGTGCACACGTGCCTAAATCGTCGTAACACTGGTTTTTTCATGTTGCCCTGGTCTGAGTTTTTAAGAGCTTGCAAAACGAAAAACAGACTTTTAAAGAGAAAGAATATAGACTACGGGAATAATATTTGTCTTACTTAATGGTAAGTAAAAAATCTGAGAAAAATCTGGCATATTACAAATACGGTGATAAAGGGAGAATTTTTTCCGATTTTTTTCATGCAAAGTTTAGGTGTATAAAATGAAGAATCCTAAAAATATCTGGAAAATGCAGATTTCATAGCGATGTTGTAAGAGCACCACTTATACAGGGTGGTCCACGTAACGTGTGCACCGTTATAACTTCCAAAATATGCGTTGCACGAAAGAATGTTATGTACAACAGTTAGATGGTTTAAAAGAGTACACTATGTAGTGCGTTAATTTTTTTATAGGTGGAGGCATTTCGGAGATTTGAAGGTCAACTTTGTTTTTTTAAACAGAATACTATATTTTGTATACCAAACTATGGTAGAGTATCGAATTGTAAGTAAAAAAGTATTGACCGTTATTAGCCCTAAACCTAATAGGAAACGAGTAATTTCACTTTATTACTTGAAAATTTTCTTCATGTAATATCAAGTTGGAGATTCAACCTTATATCACAGATTTCCGCAGGACAGCAATGTTTACGTGACAGTGTTTATCGACACAACAACATCTATCATGATTCGCAATTTTCTACATGTTCGTAATCCAGGATTGAAGTTACCTTCGGTGTTTGCGTGTAATTACCAGGCAGATAAGAGTAAAAATGAAATTCTGTAATAGCGAAAAAATTGATATGCTTTTAGTTTATGGTGAGTGCCATAAAAATGCAATAAGAGCCAAAGTCATGTATGCCGAAAGGTATCCTGAACGAAATCAGCCATCTCGAGCCATATTTGAGAGAATGTGTAAATCGCTCCGACGAACCGGAAGTTTTAATGTTACTAAACGTAACGTAACGAAAACCGCTACTTCTGATGCAAATACTATTGCGGTCCTAGCAGCGGTAACAGGAAACCCCCATATTAGTACACAGCAGATTTCACGAGGATCTGGAATTAGCAAAACAAGTGTACTACGAATTCTATCACCTGGCACTTCATCAGGAGCTCCATGGAACGGATTATGAAAACCGCTTTCGGTTCTGCCAGTGGTTCCTGCATCAAATGAACAGTGGTAATTTTTTTTTACAAAAAGTTTTGTTCACTGATGAAGCAACGTTTACTAATCGCAGGCAGATTAATTTGAAAAATATGCATTATTGGGCACCAGAAAATCCTCACTGGATGAGAGAAGTCGACCACCAACGTCAATTGAGCGTTAATGTGTGGTATGGTATACTGGGCAACTAATTCATTGGGCCATATTTTATTAATGATCGACTAACAGGTCAAAAATATGCTAACTTTTTGAATGACACTTTACCATCTTTATTGGAAAATGTACCTTTAAATACCCGTACACAAATTTGGTATCAACATGATAGTTGCCCTGCACATTACGCACGTAATGTAAGGCAAGTACTGGATAGAAAATTTCCCAATCGATGGATTGGTCGTGATGGACAATTTCTGTTGCCTTCACGCTCACCAGACCTTACTCCTTTAGACTATTTTCTGTGGGGCACATTAAAAGACACAGTGTATCCTGAACCACCAACAACACCTGAGAATATGAAACATCATATTCGTGAAGCATGCATTACACTCAGTGCGGATATGATTCAGAATGCAGTTTCTTCATTAGTTAATAGATTGCATCACTGTATTAATGCCAATGGATATCACTTTGAATACTTACATTAGTTGCGATAAGCCACTAGGTTACTCATATTAGTAAACACTGTCACGTAAACATCGCTGTCCTGCGGAAATCTGTGATATAAGGTTGAATCTCCAACATGATATTACGTGAAGAAAATTTTCAAGTAATAAAGTGAAATTACTCGTTAGCTATTAGGTTTAGGGCTACTAACGGTCTATACTTTTTTACTTACAATTCGATACTCTACCATATTTTGGTATAAAAAATATAGTACTCTGTTTAAAAAAACAAAGTTGACCTTCAAATCTCCGAAATGCCTCCACCTATAAAAAAAATTAACTCACTACATAGTGTACCCTTTTAAATCATGTAACTTTTGTATATAACATTCTTTCGTGCAGCGCATATTTTGGAAGTTGTAACGGTGCACACGTTGCGTGGACCACCTTGTATATTCTTAAGGTAACAGTATACTATCATAAACTATTTGTTCTTGTTCAATAAGTGACAATAATTTAAAAAATATTTTACCCTGAAATGTACACAAAAATAATTTACATAGAAGCACGCCTGCTTTTGTAGCCTATACATTTAACTGTATAAAAATATAATTATGATAAATAATAATAAATAATAAATGGTATTAGTAATAATAATAATAATATAATTATATATAATAATAATAATATTCGACAACGTATTATACTTGATATTATAAATATATATGTACATAAATTCATCCAGTATTGCAGAAATCTAGGAAATTAAAAACCTTGTATATGAATCCAGTAAATATGCAAAACTCAAACTTTGAAAAAATATATGTGCAGGATGGACATTCCAGAAACGTGCGCAATTTACGTCCTAGGGACGTCCTAGATATGTCCTGGTCGAGGCATACGAGAAACGTGCGAAATTTAAGTCCCAGGGACGTGCCAGGTGTGTCCGGTACGGGACATACAAGAGATGTACAAAAACTTCCCTGGGACGTGCCAGATCCGTCCCGTTCGGGACATACCAGAAACGTACAAAATCTGCGTCCCATGGACGTCCCAGGAATGTCTCGTTCGGGACATGTCAGAAAAGTACGGATTTTACGCCCCAGGAATATTCCATGTATGTCCGGAACGGACATAGGACATATGGACGTAAACTGGACATAAAACGGACGCTTCAGGGACATACGGTTCTATCTGAGATGATTGTGACATAAAACAAATAAAACTCTCCATATTTTTTATTTTTTTACTTACATCACTTTTACAATTGCCGGCACATAAAAACATGTTGATTGAGACTTAGTTTGTTAACTATAAGCAAATGAATTTTGCAATATAGAAATACTTGAAAATGATCTTATGCTAGCACACGCGGTGAGTCTACTTAAAGGAAACGTCCATTAATTTAGTTAATGCCGAATAATTTCATAGCTTATTGTTTGAAGAAGTCGCGTTTTTCGTTGGCTATCCACGATTGCAAAATCCGAGAGCTATTTTGACGAATACGTGAAACGGTGAAAACTCGAATTTAAACGAGTCCTTTACGTGCCAAGTAGCAACGGCAAAAGTAACGATTTCGACTATAGTTTTTCTAACTGTTTGCACTGACAATGAGACAAACAGTAAACGCGAAACAACGGTTTCCCCTTAAATTCGAAAAAGATCGGTGAAACCGCGTAGGATGCTAGAGCATAGAGAGAGGGAAAGGTGTCTCTGTTGAGAAGAGACACAATAATTGAAATAGACAGCGACGCCAGCCGGCTAGAAAAGAATTATCGCACTCGCGTAATCACAGCCGGCGGTGAGCCAGTTCAGTTCTCCAGAGTTCCTTGAGAGAGTCAGACACAGCCAGAGCCCTTGCTTCTGTGCTGCCGAAACCAGCGTTTTGCAAAGTTCTTCGCTGTAGCTAGAGCATATCTCACACGCTACCGAAGCACAAATAACTGATGGTTTTCGAGAGACAGAGCTCAATTCTCAACTCTCCAAACTCTCGTAAAGGCAGAATTATTGAATAAAATATAAATCGTGTACTGAGAAAGAGACGATACGTGTCATACGGCTTTCCGTCGCACGATCGTCGCCTTTGCTTGTACGCTCCCAATAGTACTTATTCAAACCTAAATTCGAGCGAATAGCAATCGGATCGGAGGGTTTTCCCCTATTCTTCTGTCGATTGTTCCTCGATTTAGAAACAATCGGAGACCAGCCCCCGCGGCAATTTCTGGACGTCCCAGGTATGTTCCGTGATCCCGAGCGGGACGTACTATGGACATACATAGGACGTCCGTGTGCTATCTGGGATAGGACGTCCGAGTGCTATCTAGGATCTATGTTACAATATTATGGAAGAATTTGTTTAATATGGCCGTAAAGTAAACAATGGTAGGAATATATCACTACTATATTTTTCCGTATCAGTATTGTGTTCATTTCGATAATAGTGCAAGTCATTTATTTAAATGGAAACAAGATAGCATAACTATTTGCATACATTTATAATAAGCCGTATGACACAAAATAATTTTTTTCAACAAAGAAGTCAGAGCGTAAAATAACAAGAAGGACAAAAAATACCAAGAGTATAAAGTACTTGATAAACTATCGATGAACCCTGAAGCTAAATTTCAGATCTTAGATCTTTTACCGTGTTACGTACGGATCCTCCGGGGTACTGAAACGGGCAGCGTACATCCCTGCGTAGGGCTCTCCCACCGCGACAAAGAGCGGCTGCTCCTAGGAATGTTCTTAGCAGGAGACACCCCCACAACCCATTCCCCGAAAATCTACGGGTTGTTGGGTATATAAGGAGCCTAGAAACAAGGCTCGGGGGTTCCGTAGGAGCTTAGTACGACGTCACAACGAAACTCTGGGCGAGATCGGGTTGAAGTCCCCTTCGAGCAATATTTGAACGACTACGTGAGTTTTTAAGTCGGATCGTCTAAGACTGCCCCCGCGCTCATGCTGCGTCAATGCCGAGAAGGTTACTCTCGCCGTCAGAGTAAACTAGAAACTATGTAACTATATACACTCTTATAATACATATTGTTTTGTTAAAGTCTGTTAGTTCCTTTTCTCATAAAACTCATCTCAATAGTTCTTGTAACGCAACCTTCGGTATCCCGCACAAGATATACCTTTACCGCTCGAGGTATATCAACATACAAGAGGCCCAAAAACCCTTAACCTAGTGACATCCGGTGGTGAAACAGACACTGGCTCATCCACGCTTTCCATAAGTGGCACCCGACGGTGAAACAGACATCAGCTTATCCACGAAATCGCCTATCCTTCAGCTCCCGGTGGTGAAACAAACACCGGTTCGTCCGACTTTGCTATCACATCCTTATCTAAGCCTTTACCCCGGCTACGACGCGACGTCTGTGCGTTACCCACGCCACGGCACCAACAGCCGTAACAACCGAAAACAGGAAAGACAAAATTATATTGTAATGTACCATTATCTTCATTATATGTAAGTGAAAGACCAGTAACCAAAAGAAAATATAAAAACATAATGTATCTGTTACCATACATTCCATCCATTCACTATGAATATTTAAAGTCATTAAAATACCCGAAGCAGTAATTTTTTTATCGAAGCAAAAACTGATTAATAGTTAAAATTAAAACATATGTAACATAAGTAAAAATACAATAGCGGAAAGTCGTACAGTACCGACCATTCTAAGATTTATTGTTATACCTTGGGTTCAGTCTGCCACGAATAGCTGAGCAGGTCGGATGTGATTACGCTTCGTTATGTTTACGTTTCGTTGTATTACAATGTATGTGTGTATCAGTGTATCAGCGTGTCAATAAAACTGGGAATTTAATTGAATTTATCCCAAGATTAAGAATAATGGTCTTAACCACCACCAACCTGGAAACGAACCATGGCTGAGCCTCAAATCCCAGATCCAAAAACTACATTAAAACCCCCTAAGATACTATTTAAACTAACAAAGAGTGATCTAAAGATGGTAGAAAGTGATTCAACAATGGATAATGACGACTGTGGGATGGACACCTCGTACACGGAAACAGAAACATATTGTGCAGCTAAAGACCAATGGAAATTACAAAAGCAAACCAAAAAAATATATCAATAAATGCAAAGAAATGCAATTCCAGGCTCAACATTAAAGTTAACTAAATTACATTTGAAACAAAATTGACTAAGAGAAGTACAAACAGCAAACAAATACCAGGCACTTCAAAATCAGACCCAAGAAGAAGAAATTATTACTACTCCATTAACTAAACCATCTCCTATTTACATTGAGGCTTCTAATATCAATCCCCTAATAGAAAAACTAAACGAAATAGTAGGTTCCACACAATACATATTAACACTAGAACTACCAAACCAGTCAAAATGACTGGTTACACCATAAAAATTACACTGTACAACAAATCAAAACTTTTTTCCGTTTTGCAACATCCACTGCGTGATCATTATAAAGCTCCTCGCCTCAAAGACAAATCCGGAAGTGAAAATGCTCAAGCACCCTCAGTTTTCAAAAAACACGGATTTTTTTGAAAACGCGAGGAATGGCTACCTGGCGGCAAAACGCCGCGTACACGTTGCCGACGGATATTTTCTCCACCTGTGCGAACTGAAAATCGTTTCGACCCTTCTACGGTATGTTTCCTCTTTAGCAATGTCTACAGAATCCGATCCTGTATAGATTTCTTGTGCTCGAGAAACAAGCTTTCGTAAAAATGCAAAAATATTGCGTGGAAACCATACCCATTGACACTTTTTTATACTTTGACGCCCAATTGTAGTTATTCATAACTGAACAAAAATAATAATTCTATATAGTATCTATTCAGAAAACTCTCCTTTACTTTCTTCTATAAGGGGAACCTTCTAGTGTTTTTAGTTTTCACGTAATACCTCATTTTTGCCGAAAATTTGGCGTTTTCAAAGAAACCCGTGTTTTTTGAAAACTGAGGGTGATTGAGCAATTTCACTTCCGGATTTGTCTTTGGGGCGAGGAGTTTTATAATGATCACCCAGTGGATGTTGCAAAACAAAATTTGTGTTGTACAGTGTTATATAAACTTGGAACGGTGCATTTTCTAGACTATTTCGTGATTTTCTACGCAAAATGTTAATGGAGATTTATTATGCTTCAATCGTATGCGTTTTGCAAATATCTATCATGTCTTTTTCTTTGGTACAACTAAGTATACTTTAATCATCGGTAGTTCTTGTGTTAAGCAATTGAAAGATAGACAAGTCAAGCTACAATTACAAAGCTCCAACGCCTGTAGAACCATGATACGAATGCTAAAGGAGAAGAATGCAGAATACTATAATTTCCAATCAAAAACGGAAAGGAAGTACAAATTCGTGATAAAACGATTACACCCAAAATTAAACATACAATACATTAAAGCAGATATTCGGGAGAAATGACGCAAGGTAAGTAATATAATCAATCTCACAAAAAAAGATACAAGAATTCCACTTTTAATAATCCTGGTAGAAATTGAGCAAGCCAAAAGTAACAAAGATATATATAATACATCAGTCGTATGTAATACGAAAGTCAACATAGAACCACCAAGGACAAACAGAGATATACCGCAGTGTGGCAGATCTCATAGATATGAACACACTAAGAACTATTGCAACAAACAAGCAAGATGCATCAAATGTGCAGGTCCTCATCTCACAAAAAAACTGCCCACTGGGCAAAAGAATAGACAAGGTCATCTGCTCAAAATGTGGAAATAATCATCCTGCAAATTATAAATGCTGTATGGTAAGAAAAGAGCTTCAGAAAAAGCTATTATTTCCCCCAACAAGAAATAGAGGTATAGAAAAACTAACTCCGCCGCAAACTAACACCACAGACACTACACATATGCTAACACAAATACTAATCGAAAATATAGTACATATGCGGAAGTATTAAATTCAAACAATAGACATGGCACAAATGAGCACGAGGATAAACAACCAATACAGACACAAGAACTTGAAACACTAATAGAAATCTAACACACACAATATCGATAATGCTACCCAGCAAACAATTGGGCACCAAATCGACACCAAATTGGCACCAAATGTACCTAAAATTCTACAAGGTTTGGCACCAAGACCCTATCCATTTGTGTCCATTTCACGCACGGGTTTTGGTGCCAAACCTTATACCAACCTATGACACCAAATTGGCACCAAATACATGCCAACTTTGGTGCCACGTTCTTGCGCCAAATTGGGGCCAAAATCGCACCAAGTCTTGGCATCATAACTTAACGCCAAATTGGCACCAAAACTACAGAAAATTTGGCTCTCTCGGCGATTTCAAAATGGCAACATTAAATGAGCTTTTTAAATAAATTAATTTAAAAATATTTTAGAAATAAATAGGTTATACAAGTATTAGTGTTTACAGTTTTTTATTATTTTTATTATTACATGAACAATATAATTACTATGATAAACATATTGCTATATGAACAATATACATAAACACGATAATTCGACTACTTAGGTTAGTTTAATTATTACAGCAGCTCTGTCTCAATTTTGTTTCGTTACAGCCCTTGTATGGAGGTGAAACCATGTGCGTTTGCATTCCAAATCATGATTTCCTCCACATCTCCTTCCCCATCATGACCCAATGAACCATTAACATGAAAAAGAAAATCGAACAAAATACATTAGTATTAATGAGATATTCAGTATTAATGACATTAATTATGAACAAAATAATTTGTACGTACCATAAATATAAAAATAATGTTTAAAATTCATGTTTATTGACGAATTCATTCCATGATGGACATACAACTGCCCATACATACAGCTCAAACAAACACGACTATGATTCGGAGGCTCATTTACTACTGCTTCTTTCTTCCTGAAGGCCTAAAAACATAAATAAATATACAAATTTAATTTAAGCGTTTATATGCAGTATCTTTCACAAAAAGTAATACTTATCTTGCTTCTACTGATTCATGCATATGTTCCTGTTAGAATCCCAGCATTCACAAAGCACGTATTACTATTTATAACAGAATATTCATATGTAACATACAATATAAAATTAGTACAAACATGATGCTTTGAAATATATAAAGAATATTAAAACATGTAAATCTAATTGAAAGGGAATAACTAGTAGTTAATTTTACGAAGACAAATCTTACA
Organism: Eucera pruinosa; assembly: GCA_028830335.1. Lineage (NCBI taxonomy): Eukaryota > Metazoa > Arthropoda > Insecta > Hymenoptera > Apidae > Eucera > Eucera pruinosa. The sequence continues at coordinate 529,549 of JAMYCR010000008.1, read as the reverse complement.
ACTTTTCAGTATGTATAATAACGGCTGCAACCCATGCTCCATTGTTGCCACTGCTATCTGATGCACACTCTTCAGAAAACTGCACAATTCAGCACAACGATACATTTGAAATGCAGAGGACCCTGCTCTTGTATGATAAAAATCACCAATATTGGTGAATTTTTTCACCCCTAATATAAAGTAATCATTATTCGTCTTAATTTCTGTAATTATACAGATTGACCCATCGCGTAAAATACAGCAGTTATCGCGTTCACTTACACCCAACACCATGCCATTACATTGAATTTGATGGCATCGAAGAAAAGCGGTGTTGGATGGATGAGCAACTCTACCACTATCTATATTTGAGTCTATCTCAGACATCCTATCAGAGTATTGCTGACGAAATTCCCCTGGCTTCCTGCAATATTTCCGAAATAATTGCATATTACTTTCATAAGGAAAAGAAGAAAATGAATTTAAAGTCAAATGAATCCAAACATCTAATGTCATTGGTCATGTGCAAGAAACCATGGTCATTATAAGAACTAAATGTTGGTCCATACAAAGTTTCGCAACAAAGAACAAATTTTTGAAGTGCGACCTCTGCAAATTTAAAAAATTTAGTGGTTGGAGATTGTGTAGCTAGTATACGTGTAGCTGTATGCAGAAGAAGGAAATGTTTGTAGAGTTGGTAGCTATGTATTCCAAACATTACGACTGGTCCTGTATACAAAAGGAACTGCCTAAATTCAGTTGCCTTATACTTTGAATACTTTTCAATACTCCTAGTATATCTTGAAAATTCTGATGGACAGTACTTTCTGAACTTATTTAACCGCGAAGATACTAAAGAAGTTTGTCTTGAAGACAATTTTGAAAAACGCCTGTACTTTCCATCTATCCATGCAGATAATATCTTTCTCACAACCTCTAAGCACACAAGATGCATGTATTCGAATGGTACTTGAGAAACCATCCCAATTGGTAACGTCGAAAGTGGACTGTTACCTTCCTTATGATGATCTTCATCTATACACCTGATATATTCCGAGTCAGTTCTGAGACGATGATTTATTCCAATGAAGACACATCGACCGCTAACCTGGCTACCAGAAATTCTGCATTTTGAACAGGGGTGCTGGGATACATGCCCCCGATGATCTAAAATAAAAGCCCTGGCTAGTGCACCTGCTATGAAAGAACGTAATTTTATTGGTACCTTAGAATCATTAAAGGTGATATCACCATTAGAAATAATAGATTGAAGCTCGGCGACAAAATTATGGAAAAAGACATTGGGGTCATTAGGTTTTGTTGGACCTTCATAAATTCCTACAACTAATGGCCTTTCATTAGATTGTAAATTTACAACCCTACATTGAATTAGCGAAATCTGAACATTAGCAGACTTATCTAACATACCCATCTGTACTAAAATCTAATTGAATTTCCTGAATCATAACTGCTGAAGATTTTTGCGGTTATTTAACAATTTCAGATTCAATGCCATGGTGAACGTATTTCCCTGGTGGTACATTAATAACAGGACGCGAAGTACGTGGTGTTTTCATAATGGTTCGAACATCCTTTTGCAAGGTAGAAAAGCAGGAATGCGTTCTAAGAAGATTCAAAATGCTGTTGCCTTGAGTATGGTCTATATTGTTTTCTACAAAGTAAGCAGCTAAACGTGCAGCGAAAGGAATTTCCGAACATGATGAGGAAGAAGAAGAGGAGGACAATGAAGATGAAGAAAAAGAAGAAAAAGTTTCACACACGTTATCTTAAACACTAGTGCTACAACCCACATTAAACGAAGATGAAACTTGCACATTGCTGCTGCCACTAGCAGTAGGACAATTCTGGGTAGACACTGATCGAGAGTTAAGTAAAATTTCTTACCGAATTGAAATATACCACATTGTTACTTATATTATTCAAAGTAACTCTCTTATCCACAGGAAACTGCATTGTAGTCTCCAGAGGATATTACAGTATGTCAATACGCAGGCAATTGTAGTTTCAAAGCCAACCTGCCTGCCCATAGCCTCACTGGCAGAATTGGAACAATTTAATAACACTACAGAGGAAGTATACGAAGAAATTGTAAGTTGACAAAAATTATACTTTTCTAAACTGTAAAATTATTTTAGTTGGATCCATCTTCAAATTTTACTATGTCATTTATTTTATTCAGGTTGCATACTTCCATTACATTGGAGGTTACAATGTGAAGGAACACATTAATGTCACATTAAAGGAGGCATTTCAAGATGACGCACTACAATCTGTCACATGGTATGGCACAGAAACAAAAGTTGCTCTTTGCAACAATTTAATTATTTGGGCAATATATGGTAACAATCACTTATCTTCTTGTATATCATCATGGATGTTGTTACATTATGCTCCAATAATAATGCTAACGTATTTTTATGCACATTTGTTTTCCAGAGGGACTGTGCAGGAATAATAAAATTGAAAAACCTGATCACGCACAGTTTAAGGCTGCAATGAAAATTGCTGTAAGGACTGCCCAAGAAAGGGTACGCCACAGACATGCCCCATGCGACAGAATGGGCAGAAGAATATCATATTGAGCGAATACTGATTATCTCGTTGAAGAAAAGATGGAATAAAAGCAGAATGTAAGTAATTGTAACATTTGCACTAGGTAACAAAATTATTTTTGTTAATTAACATTTAAAATAATGTTTACTTCTTTTCCTCAACAGAAATACAGAAGAAATTATATTCATTATATACTAATTATAAATTAAATTATAAATTAATTATAATCATACTTACATTACTGTTCCGTCGCACGAATACGGAACGCAGAGAGAAATCGCGTGCGTTGGAAAGCCCTTCGTCATTTTTCTTATCTCGGCAAAATATATTTTTGTCCGAGTAAGCGACGAGGGGCACACGTGTTTAGCAGCCGCTGGGCCTAACGGTAAACGTTCGACCGTGCCCAGAAGGTTGCAAAGCACAGGCCGCACGGTCAACGCGGCAACCACCCCCCCCCCCCCCCCCCACCCTGGAAAAACCCTCGAAGGAGAGGTGGATGACGTCAAGCGAAGCCGGAAAAATGCAAAAAGCGCGGACTCTCACCGCCGAGGTGTCTTCGCCGGCGTAAAGATGGCACGCGAGGCGCCTCGATCCAAGAGGCCCGCCAATGGGGACCCTTGTTTTCCGGAAATTTCCGATTCGCTGATTGATTCGTCGCGCGAGCAGCCAATCAGTTCATAGATTCGCACACCGCGGTCAATTTTAGCGAATCGGAAAAATCGGCGTCATCCACTTCCGCGTGCATCCGACCCACGCAGCAACGAACTTCCGGCGTATACGAACCGGGGGAGTTTGCGTTCCAAGGGGGCAGTCGTCAGTCGTCAGTCAGTCGTGAAGCAACAGTCGGCAGTCGTCAGTCATTCGTTCAACAGTCTTCAGTCAGTCGTGAAGCAACAGTAGTCAGTCGTCAGTCATTCGTTCAAGAGTCTTCAGTCAGTCGTGAAGCAACAGTCAGCATTCGTCAGTCAGTCGTGAACAGTCTTCAGTCAGTCGTGAAGCAAACAGTAACAGTCTTCAGTCAGTCGTGAAGCAAACAGTAACAGTCGTCAGTCAGTCGTTCAACAGCCGTGAAACAGAAACAGTCAGTCAGTCGTGAAACAGTCAGTGAGTCGTCAAACAATCGTCAAACAGTCGTGAAGCGTTCGTCAAACATTCGTCAAGGGTTCGTCATTCGGAACCGAGTTATCACGTACTAAAGAGCGAGACTACCACCGTCGAATCAGTTGGCCGAAATTAATTTGGCGGCCAACAGTTAACATCGCGAACATTACTCTTTAAGTATATAATATTCTTTTATATTTTTTCTATTACATTATATTATTATATATTCTATTTATAATATAATTTGTGTACTTTGCTGTTAATATTATATAGTTTACCATATATTGTTAAAATTAATGTAAAGAAACATCTATGGATATTTTTCAGATTATCTGGTTTTCCTCGTCAGGTTGAAAATTAATGTCGGCTGTTTATTGAATGGTATAATATACTGGTAACCTGCCGATATTAATTTTGAACTAGATGACGAAAATTGGACAATGTGTATAAATAACACATTCTTTCTTTTATTTCTTTATATGATTCCATCTATGTTTCTATGGATCTCCACTTGCAGCAACCTCCTCGTGGTGAGATCTGGATAATCGATTTTATGTAATATAATTAATATTAGTTTACACATTGTATTAGTTATATCACAAGTTAATTGAGCTAATTGGCTGCAATTATACTTTATTGTTATGTATCAAAATTGAAATGTATATTTTAGACAAAATAAATATCACATATCATAAGAACAAAATATTTATTGTACACTATTGTTACATTCCGAACAAATTTCTTTTATTTTAATTAACGTCGGTGAGAATGCGATTTGATGATGCATAGCATCGTGGGAAGTCCCTTGTCAATCGTATATTTTGCCTTTGACGTTTAGTCTGGCTTAATTCCGATAGCTCAATTGTTAATATAGCGCATACATTCCTTGGAATCAACATGACATGTCAAATAACCGATAGGCATTATTATTTCTTAGTACTGATGTAATAAACAGGATGCATGATGTGAGTCCAGCATGAGAACGGTTATCGCGGTATTTCAAACCTACATATAGCTATTCATTTTCGTAGCGCGCGTGTCACCTATAGTTCATTCGATGTGAATCCTGCGTTGATCGCAATGCCAGAGTAATATGCGTTGCGGTAAACCGGAGCGTGAATGTACTGTGGCTGCGTTGGTCCTCTTCACTGGAGATAGAGACAAAAAGAGCACGAGACGATCCCTTCTCGCGACACCTTCCGACTACGCTGATTCGTTAAAAATGATCAACAATTCCATTTCCAATACAGTATTTCAAGGGTGGGATTATTCAACTTATTTCCGAAGGGCCAGAACTACTTCACTACCGTTTTGAAGCTTCGATCAGAAAGTCGCGAAGTGCGTGATCGGGTAGTCCGTGGTGCAAAATATTGAGATAGAGTTTGTTACAAGTTGTGTGAAACTTAGAGTAACAAAAGACTCAGTGCCGCGTACTCAAATTTAACCGTGTATTCAATTTAGCCTTATATAATTATTGATTCGTTTGGTCCAGTTATTCCATTACTATTTTGTAACTTTACCGTTTCATAGTCTTATTATTTTGCATTTTTTTTATACATTTTAAACGTTTCATGTACTGTTCAATTCGACCGTTAATACAACTATCTCTTCTCCAGTTAGGAAGTCTTAGAGAGCAACCAACTCCAACAAGCGAGTAATCAAAAGTTTACATATACTAGCCAAAAATAAATAATCTGATTGTCTCGATTTACAATTTGGTAAGTTCCATTTTATTTCATTGTACAATATTGTTGTCAACGAGCAATGATAATTAATGCGTAGACATTGTGGGATTTCCCTACCTTATTATTGCTGGGTTGACATTGATAACACTGTGCAACAAATTTTAACTTTTTTTTAGGCCTCTAATAATGAATAGACAATTCTCGTAGATTTTTGTGTGCTGAATACGAATCCGCAAACCGTTTTCCTCCTACACGTACAGTTTTTGAGAAATTTGATTTTGAAAAAAAATGCAAATTTTCAACTTTGAAATGATTTTGTGGTTAAGCGATAAGAGTTTTTCGGTTTCAATCAACGCAGAATTATTCTAGGAACTCTCCCAAATAAAATGATATAAGTTATTGTTACATCCAAGACATGTAAATATGTTTAAACAATGATAAAAGTGAAAATGACACCCGAAACGCAGCAATTTTCGCGGATATTCTTCAATTTATTTTCAAAACTAAAGCTGTAGGAAGGAATCCAATCACACCACGCGATAGAGCAGACATTTTTCCTACGGAAACGATCAAAGAATACTGTTGGCCCGCTTTTGTTTCGAATACAGAATCAAAATAGTTTGGCAAAACGCGTGAGACCGGCAGTGATACTCATCGCCGGCCAGCGCCTCTCCTGTCGCTCAACGTAACAGAACCGACAAATGCGTGCGCCGCTCTCATTTAGATACAGCATTGTACTTATTATTTATGTATTATTACTTTTTTTATCTATGACCTATTTGTTGACAAAAATACGAATTTTAAAGTATATATACCTAAAAGTGTACTTCTTGCCTGACGTTTATGTGACCCTTTTTAACTGCCAACAGTAATCTGCTAACATTGCAGCACTATCTTATCCATAATAGCGGTTTTCTATCACAGATATACCTATAGATACATAATATTTCAACTGCATAAATTCTCACATTGACACTTCGTATACTAAGACACAGATATATTGATACATCATTCCATTTATGAAAACGTCTGTTAATTTAAAATAAACAGGATTTCCGTATTTTCGAAAACAGTATAAGAATGATCTGTCTTCGCTAATATAATTTCTAGTTTATGTAGCAGCGTCAAACACTTTAGCTATCTTCAGTACATTAAAAAATAACAGACTGTGTACACCTAGCACGACCAGCATGTGCATTTCCCATAAATATATTCTCAATAAGAATCAAACACAAAAGTCCTATATATATATATATATAGGTAATAATACATAAATAATAAGTACAATGCTGTATCTAAATGAGAGCGGCGCACGCGTTTGTCGGTTCTGTTACGTTGAGCGACAGGAGAGGCGCTGGCCGGCGATGAGGATCACTGCCGGTCTCACGCGTTTTGCCAAACTATTTTGATTCTGTATTCGAAACAAAAGCGGGCCAACAGTATTCTTTGGTCGTTTCCGTAGGAAAAATGTCTGCTCTATCGCGTGGAGTGATTGGATTCCCTCCTACAGCTTTAGTTTTGAAAATAAATTGAAGAATATCCGCGAAAATTGCTGCGTTTCGGGTGTCATTTTCACTTTGATCATTGTTTAAACATATTTACATGTCTTGGATGTAACAATAACGTATATCATTTTATTTGGGAGAGTTCCTAGAATAATTCTGCGTTGATTGAAACCGAAAAACTCTTATCGTTTAACTACAAAATCATTTCAAAGTTGAAAATTTGCATTTTTTTTCAAAATCAAATTTCTCAAAAACTGTACGTGTAGGAGGAAAACGGTTTGCGGATTCGTATTCAGCGCACAAAAATCTACGAGAATTGTCTATTCATTATTAGAGGCCCAAATTCGTGTTGCACAGTGTAATTCCCGCATTGTTAAAGACAAATTTTGTATGAAACATCTCATTTTTATATATTCCTCTTCGGACACATTATAATTCATCATAATTCTATTTTTCCAAATCATCTGATCAAAATATATGTTGTATTTACTTTATATTCGCCGATTTTTACTGAAACTCTTTTAACCTCTTATCGTCAACAACATTATCAGCCTCCAACTATAATTAACGAATGCATTACCAAGGACCCGTATGGGACTAGACAATCACGAACCCATAAATGTTATAATAGTTTGGTATAATAATTCCAAATTTTATTACATTTCCTGTCTGCTACGCAAGCTCATATTATTATTCCCGCTCAAACACGTCGACACGTAACACTATTCTCTATTATATTCGTATACATATACCCCAGTTCAATTCGACTCAATTGATACAATTACAAAATATGAATAAAAATAATTAAAAATTATCATGCGAAAGAATTAACATTAAGAAATAAATTTATTTAAAGTTCAATAAATTATTATGGAAGGTTAACGCACTAAATTTATTATATAGTTATATCAAAAAATTTTATATAATATTTATTGCAACTGTCTGAGTGTTACATAACAAAAGTTTGTGTATAATTTCAAATAAAGTTATATTCATATTATTAACCTTAATAAGTGTTGTTTTTCACTCTATTGGAACAAACAATTTTAAGATACATTCAAATTGCCGCCGAGGCTAGGTATATTCTTCCCTGCGTGAGCAGCCACCTTGTCGTGGTGCAGTGGCTTAAGTAGCCGTAATGACGATTTAAGGCTATACCGGAGGGAGCTTGTCTCCCATAGGGATACCCATGCCGGGAAGACTCTCATCGGAACGGTGAAAACTAAGAGCTGCACGAGTGTGAATGGTGATGGATGAATGAGCTGCGGTTGGGTCATGGAGGATATTCCCAGTAGACTAGACAAGGGGGAAGTAGTAGCCCCCCGACCGTAGCAGGGTGCGATGTTAGTACCGGACCTCTGCGGAGGAGTATGGATAAACATACGTCCGGGGTAAAACCCGGCAAAGGTCCCGCAAACCCGCATGTTTAACGTGGAAGAATCGCTCATGTCCTGCTGTTAGGAGCCAATGCTGGGGTTGAATCTGTGTCACACGAGCGTAGGTGTGTAGGATTACCTGGCCAGTATTTCCCGATGCCCCGAGCTGTGGGGGAGACAATACCACAGCAGCGTCTAGCCTGAGGTGGGGGCAATACCCGGGTCGGATATCGGTGCGTCCCCTCGATAGGGGTGACGGAAAACCTTTCGCATCATATATGGCACGGGCCTATCCCGTAACCTTTTTTAGTAGAGTCGATTTGGTGTTGATAGGGTGTGGCCGCCTGACAAACCGTTTCTCGGCTTCAACACCCGCAACTAGGGCTTCTTTTTCCCGGGGAAATAACCCCACTGCGGTGGGGCTGGCATGATGTCCGAACCGGAGGAATTTTTCGTTACACATGTGGAAACTCTTAATAAAACAATTATGGAGGAAGAGGAGTGCGGCTCGAGCGGCGGAAGCAAGCGGAGCAAGGGTTTTGCTCCCAAGAAAACGACTGGACGCCCTAAGGGTCAAGCCGCAAACCAGTTGACGACGCAACTGGCCAGAGAAGGGGTCACCCTGACTAGAGTGAGGAAGCCTGTACCCACCAAGACACTTGACTCCGGGTCCTCAACAGAGGACGACGAGATTGAGAGGATTGAGACGATGAGGGCGCCTTGCCGGAGGAAAAGTGAGCGCCTAGAGGCCATCGAAATCCTGAGCACTTCAGTGAGCACCGATGCCTTGGCCGGCCAGAGAACCAAGGGAAAAGACTCCCAAATGACTGCGAGTGCTGTTATGAATAAGGCGGACAATGGGCAGAGCGGAATATGGAACGAGGACGATTTGGCCACCCTAAGTGTGGAACAAATATTAGGTGCGATAGAGGTGCTATTTAGAGCCCTGGCAAAAAAGACTGGATCCGCGAACCAGGCTAAGTTCAGTATGTGCGTGGAGCTGTTCGCCAAGGCGAAGTCAGGCACTCCAGCAGAGCAAGGCGATACGCCTGCTAGGAAGGCCCCCGCCTACAACAGAAAGGTGGTCTCTCCTCCTCAGCAGTAGGCTAAGGAAAAAAAGAGGAGGAAGGACAGTGTAGCGGTTACCCAGGAACTAGCCAATGCCGGAAATGGCCCTAAGACGTGGGCCACTGTTGCTAGGCGCAACAGAAGGAAGAAACCAGAGGAACAGGCTGACAGCGAAAGGCAGACCACTAGGGTACCTAACATAGTTAAAGCCGCGGCTAAGGCTAAAAAAGGCGAGGTAGTAGCCCTCACGATGTCCGGGGTCACGTTTGAGGAGGCAATCAAACGTGTCAAAGAGGGCCTAAAATCGCAGCCCGAAGGGCTCAAGAAAATTAGAGAATCGCGAGCTGGCGATGTTCTTTTGGAGTTTATAGCGAAAGTCGATGCCTCTGCTGTGGCAGACAATTTGAAGAAGGCCCTTGGTGACCAGGCTAAGACCAGGCGCCTTAAGCCACTGGTCTACGTTGAGATTATGGACATCGACCCATTGTCCACTAAAGAGGAGGTCACCAGAGCCATCAAAGCGTTAGCACGACTCGACGAGGAACCAGAGTGCAAGGTCCTTAGGCCTGGCCCACAGGGTATGCTCACAGCGGTTGTAGCCTGTCCTGCATACGCCACCGCCACATTACTAAAGACCGCCAAAGTGAAGATAGGATGGGTACAGAGTCGTATCCGCCTCGCCCCTAATGTTATGAGATGTTTCAAGTGCTATGGCTATGGACATTTCGCGGCGCAGTGCACTGAGAACCATAGTGAAGTCCTTCTCTGTAGAAAATGTGGTCAAAAAGGTCACAGGATGGCCGAGTGTAAGGCAGCACCCTGTTGCAGGCTCTACAAAGGGAAGGGCTACGGCAGGGTCGATCACCCCGCAGGCTCCATGGCATGTAGAGTTTATAAGGACTATGATACGGCAGGCAATACGTCTGGGAGTGCAGGTAAGAGATAACTAAATTCAATCACTTACAAATTTCTCTTAATAGGACCTACCTGGCGCACGACCTGCTTATAGCAACCGCAGGGGACGTCGCGGCAGACGTAATGTTTATTAATGAGCCCCGGTACAATAGGGGTGATTGGATTACTGATGATGGGGGGGGTGTGCTTCTACATGGTTTCCCCCGTGAGGAAAGTTTGCTAAGGCAACTCAAAAAGTTATGATCAAGTGTAGGGGAATAATAGGGGTTAGCATCAATGGCTGGCTGCTGGTCAGCTGTTATTTCTCCCCCAATATCGCATAGACGACGGTCGCAGAAATGCTCGACGAACTTCAATACGCTGTCAGCACTTGGAGGGGGCAAATCGCGGTGGCGTGATTTTAAAATTTATGAAATTGATTTTCAATTTTAACGCGAAGTCACCCGCCTGGGGATCTAAAACGACGAACATCAGGGGTAAGACAATAATTGAGTGGAGTGAGCAGCTGCGACTGGCGCCTCTGAACAGTGAGGGAGAGTACACCTGCGAGCGACCGATGGGCAGCTCAAAGATCGACGTGCTTTTATGTTGTCCGGCTCTGGCCTGGACATTGGTTAGGAGCTCGATCCTGGGGACGGAGTCGGGGTCGGACCACAAATACGTCCTACACGTCTTCGGGCTGGCCTCGGGACGCGCGGGGCTACCAGCAGCCAGCAAGAGAAAGGTCATTCAGTCGCTCCTGAGGAAAGGGGCTAAATATTGGGGTGATAGCATTGATAGGCTCTGCCGTGACGCGGAAAACATGGCGCCAGGATGTCCTATGGTGGAGCTAGAGGGAGGGGTCGACGACACCATCGCCACCCTGACCAGGACCTGCACCAGAGAGGTCAGAACGGGAGCCTGTGGTAAATCGTGTAAACCCACCAATTATTGGTGGCCGGCGGTGATAGCCGTACTCAGGAACGAAGCAAATAGACACAGAAGGGCTCTCACAAGGGCCACGGGCAGACATAGACCCCATGAAACCCATGACTCTCTGCACGCAGGATACAAAGAAGCAAAAAAAGGCTAAGAAAGGCGATTGCCAGAGCGAACGAGGCAGCCTGGAACGCTTTCTGCGAAGAAGTAGACAAAGATTTATGGGGCAACCCATATCGGGCTGCCCTTAAGAAACTAAAACGAAAACAGGAAAAAATTATAATGACGCAAGAAGAACTAGACTACAAGGTTCAGACACTCTTCGTAACTAGCCCGCAGAATTCTACCCAGCACATACAGGGTGGCGGCTATGATTCCCCTCGGTACACGAGGGAGTGTACCAGATATTTTACCCTTGAGGAGCTGAATAAAGCGACAGCTAACCTGAAGCCTAAGAGAGCGGTTGGTGAGGACAGCTTTGATGCCCATAGCCTCCGCACCATCTGTGGGGAGTGTCCTCAACAGACACTAGATTTCCTCAATCTTTTGGCAGCTGTGAGTTACTTCTCTGCTGCCTGGAAGCGTGGACGCCTGGTCCTAATCCCTAAGGGTGTCGGAGGGGGGTCCCAGAGCGGCGAGAATGTGCGACCTCTCTGCATACTCTCGTGTTGGGCAAAGCTTTTCGAATATTTGATACTTGGAAAGATTAAGACCGTGCTCAGCGGGGATGGGCTTGCCGAAAATCAGTATGGGTTCAGGGAGGGCAGGTCCACGACGGACGCCATACGCAAGGTTATAGGAGCGTGGGATGAAGCGAGGGCGGCGGGGAAGCATGGCTTCCTGGTCACCCTCGATTTTAAGAATGCTTTTGGCACCCTGTGTTGGGACGTGGCCATGGCGGGGTGGCTGGTTTCGACTTTCCGGTCTGGCTAGTCAGGCTGCTGGCCAGCTACCTCAGCGTCAGGGAGGTATATGCCGAAACATGTACGGGAAATAAGTCCTATAAGATATTTGCGGAGGTTCCACAGGGATCCGTCTTGGGCCCTGTTCTTTGGAACATGGCCTACGATGGGCTTCTGAGGCTGCCTATGATTGAGGGGGTGCAAATGGTGGAGTATGCCGATGATGTGGCCTTGTTAGTCATCGCGTCAAATGCAGACTTGGGGACATGGAAGGCCACGGAGGCTGTCAACACAGTTGAAGCATGGCTGCGGAGGGCTGGCCTGCAGCTGGCAAAACAGAAAACGGAAATATTACATCTGACGGGCAGGAAATGGTCGAGACCAGTGCAAATTTTCGTTGGGGGAGTCAACCTCATAGCTAAAGATACACGGTCAAATACCTGAGCGTTACGATGGCGGGCAACCGCATCTTTGCCGAGCACATGAACAAGATCGGCGATAAAGCTGCGCGATACGCAGGTGCGCTTACGAGAATCATGCCCAACATGAGAGAATGCTCCCTTGCGGCGAGGTTAGCATTCTACAGGGTCGTCGAATCGGTGGTGTTGTACGCTGCGCCTGCATGGCACGAGACTGCCTCCTATGGCGCACAGGTGAGGAAGCTGCATGCAACTCAGAAGGCGGCATGGATCCGTGTGGCGCGTGCGTACCGTACAGTTTCGGTCGACGCACTCTGTGTGCTGACTGGGATCCTTCCATAGCTATCAAAATAGACGAAAGGAAACGCATTTATGAGCGACTGAACGATAGGAAAAAGAGAGGATATGACACCCGGCACCGAACCATCAGCAAAACGGTAGCCGAAATATGTAAAGGAAAGAGACAACCGTCTATCAAAAATGGCAATACGAGTGGGAAAGGGCTGAGTTCGGTCAGCACATACGAACAATTATTCCAGATGTCACGCAATGGCTGGATTGGGACCCACAGCTGCTTGAATACCGGATAACACAATTTTTGATGGGGCACGGGAGCTTCGGGAGCTATGTGTACAAAATAGGCAAGAGCCCCACGGCTATATGTATTATGTGTGGGGAGGGTGAGGACACTCCCCAATACGCCCTCACCGACTGTGCGGCTTTCTACAGTGAAAGGGCCGAAGTGATAGACAGGGTTGGGCCCCTCAGAATTAATGGAATCATAGGCCTCCTTAAGGACAAGGACAAGAAAATACCAGTCCTTAAATACATTGTACTACTTGTCAACAGTAGAATCAAAGAAGAAAACCGTCGAAAACAGCAATCCCGGGCGGGGGTGAGAGGAGAGTCCCTGGCAGGGACCCAATCCTAAAAGTGCGAAGACAATGGGGGTAGCAACTTATACAGTATCTATCTTCCTTGACGAAGTGCGTGCAAAATGCCACCCGCTATGTATAATATTGTAATGACCTAAAACAAACCTTTTAGTTATGTTATTTTACTTACTTTTACTTTTATTTTACTTTTATTTTATTGACATCTCTTACTTTATTTATTTACTTAGTTATTAATTAATTTATTTATTTATTTATTTATTTAATTACTTCATTTTATTTTTGCGGCAGCACCAGTGCATGTGCATATATATGATGTGCTTTCACCCGGGAGGCACGTACTGGGCACGGCCCTCGAAGTAATGCCCTTAATTAGGAGAATTTCCGAGGGTCTTGACGATGGAAGGTGGAGGGTTCAAAAAAAAAAAAAAAGGCTAGGTACATTCTTAATCTATGGTCTGATATAAGGCTTGATATGGTTTTTTAGCCAATTGGGTGTCAAGCCGTGCTACAACGCTTAGTGCGGTTTTGTAGCCAATTTGGCGTCAAGCCGTGCTACAAGGCCTGGTGCATTTTGGTATAAACCTAAAATGCAAGCTTTGGTGTATTTTTGGTGATAATTTGGTACTTCGATTTTGTAATCAAACATTTGGTGTCATTTTAGCACCAATTTGGTGACAAAACTTGTACCAAACATTGGCAAAATCTTGTAATGCCAGATTTGGCTAACAGGGTAAACTTACTATCGAAATTCATCACGATACAGGAACAAAATCAAAATAAAAATTAAACTAATGCAATGGAACAGAAACGGACTACAGAATTCGCTACTCGAACTAAACATACTCTTAAAACAGTTACAGATAGACATTATAACATGTTGGTAACTATGAGTAATAGATTGTCAGAGTGAGAGAGATATAAGAACAAAAGAGCGAAATGTGGATGATGAAATAAATGAAAAAGCGTGAATATGACTGCATGTGGGAGAGAAAAGCGAAATAAGATGAAGAGTAAAAATCCAAAGAACTATCAGAAATCCCAGTTTCTTTAAGTTTTGTTAGACAATAAATATTATATTTGAGTTCTCTTTATGTAAATTGAAAATATATCTTTCATGTTTTGTATATGAAGCGTAAGTCATACTTTTTACCAGTGCCACCACGTGTCAAGTAAACCAAGACATCATTAAAATTAGTAAATTCAATATAACAATTTCAGAAACACACGAAATGGATAAAACATACTGAAAAATACCAAGTTGCATCTATTACGCCACACCACACCCTAGCAGCAAAGCACGCGGTCGGTTGGGAATTTTCATAAAAAACGATATTAAACATGCACAAATAAACTCATATTAAACTGACAAAATACAAGCAACAACGGTGAACATTACATTACACAACTGCGATGTTAATATTTCAGCAGTATACTGTCCACCGAAACATATAATATCAATAGAAGAATTCAACGAATTTTTAAAAAAATATGAAACTGTAAAAAATGTATGATCGTAAGGGTCTTTGACACAAGGAAAGAGACTTTCCCGCTGTTATCCTCATTGTCAGTGTCGATGACCGGGTTGTTTAAGTTTAAGTTGAATCACGTGCAAGGACCAGTTGTCACCGAAGGGTCGATGACTACCTTATGTAGATCACAAGTCGAAACGCGTTCGACTTCATCGGCAGGGAGACACACCTGATCGAACTCTCGACGATGTTAGTCGTATCGACAGGATACGTTTCGTTTTTATGTTTTATGTTTTTTTATGTCTTTTATATTTTATGTTGTGAAACAGTTGGTTAACTTTGAAATAATACACACGCATATATATAAACTAAAGTTAGACGTGTCTGAAATTTGTTTGAATCCTACCATACCCAGAGCTATCCATTCTCGACATCTCACAAAACAAAATTTATTGTCCAAGGGGACTTAAATGCAAAGCACAACTTTTGGGGTTCTAGAACAAACAACCCTAAGGGGAAGAACGTCTTTCAATACATGATAATCAACAACCTTAAAATATGCTCAATAGGAAGATCAAAATATGCTCAATAGGAAGTGCCATCCAATTTCTACAAAACACCGGACATTCTAGTCATAGCAGTCACAAACACAAATTTGAACATCAAAACGGAGGAATCACTAGATTCAACCTCAACTCACACACCCATAATCTATGTTATCAATACAAAAATGACAAGAGACGAAAAAGCGACATTGACAAACAGTACTACGGACTGGATAGCATACACAGAATATATTAATAGGAATCTCAATTGCAACATATCCTTAAAAAATGCACTCGATATAGAAAAGGCAGGAGAAACACTAACTAGCACACTCGAAACGAAAAATTGTCGTCGAGTACCGACCAAATCATATTTTTACGTTTAACTGATTAAAATATTAATAAAAAGACATTCAATTGTTAGGATAATGTTCAAACTTTATTTTTATATACATTACAAATAAAATAATTGACATTTTTTTTTATCTTAACATGTGCCCAACATGCACATTCGATGCATTTCACCCAATCTTCCTCAAACGTTTCCTTGCAAACAACGCTCTGGGTGACTTATTTATTTATGTTCAGCTTTCTATTTATTAAATTACCGTATTTTTATTCATCTCTTCCTATAGTTTTATTCATCTTTTATTTTCTTGAGATTTCCCCGTATGGTTATCAGCTCTTCTTTCCTTTATTTCTCTTACACAATTTTATTTTTTTTACTTGTCTTCGTTTCTCTTTCACCTTTTTTTATTTGAATTTGCCATTTTTACTTCCTTCAGCCTCTTTCTTTGCTCTAGTTCATCCATAAAATCCTTTTTAAGAATCGATTTCAACGCTGCATTCATATACTCTTCGGATTATTTTCCCTTCTTTTCTGATTTCGGAGAACTATCCTCTGAATACAGTTCGCTTTGAATCGTCGATGAGCACGGTTGTGTTGATAAACAGTCCGGAGCAAGTTCTACATGTACATTCTGTGTATCCTACGTATACTGTGTACTCTACCTCTAGAACCTTTTACTGGCCACTATTGAATAGAAATCGGAGTTTAACAGTGTGTTAATGCTCGTGATAGTCGTCCACTGTCGAGCTTTGTTGTATTTGCACGTGGTGTGCCGACGTTAAAACTTTCTCGAAGGACCACCCTGTACAGGGATAACAAGAGGGTTCGGTGACCGCGCGCGTGGAGAGTGTTTTCTTGTTTCGACGACAGTTTGTTTCTTGTCGTAGACTGACTCGGTCCCGGAAATTTTGCAAGTCTCCGGACGCACCGATAGATGCACGCTGATCGGGGGAAGATTTCCAAATTCTAGTGACCAATCAGCGTGCCTAAGAAATTTCACCCACGCCCTCCTGTACGCCCTTAGCGCGCCCTGTTCTGAAAGGGTGGGAGACAGTGTCCGTGCAGGACGGAACGTTTGGCAACACGGGGAAATTTCCTCCAGGTTGTCCTTTCGGTCCTTGTACCGTTA
The DNA here is from genome assembly GCA_028830335.1 of Eucera pruinosa. Classification (NCBI taxonomy): domain Eukaryota; kingdom Metazoa; phylum Arthropoda; class Insecta; order Hymenoptera; family Apidae; genus Eucera; species Eucera pruinosa. Next base: position 512,719 of record JAMYCR010000008.1, on the reverse strand, counting down.
CAAACAGATGTGTACCCTTCGGAAATTGCTGGTTTATGACATGTCCGCGAGCTGTCGAGGGCGAAAGGCACCGTTAAAATTAACTAAATTATTTAACTGTCTTCGCTAGGAACTGGAAACGACAGCTGCAAGCAATTAACAAAATCCTGACTCAAAAACAGCCTTCCTGGGCGATCGCGTCATAAACCGTGACAATGAAGACCAAACACAGTGTCTAGTGAATATTCAGGGGATTTTCCCCTGAGCTTACCAACTGCAAGTCCCTCCACAAGACTCTACTGACTACAGTAGAGTACTTGATAACCTAGTATCCAACAACTTGCAACCATTAGGAAACAACATCTCACCGAAAGGACAAGAAATGAGCTATGCTAAGGCCACGAAAAATCAAAGTTTCCCCAAGAAGGACCAGGCGATAGTTACAGATGTTGTTCAGGAACATCCAATAAGCGAATATGTTAAAGAAATAGCAAAATTGACTAATCCGATTAATATAAGATTTATATCAAGAGTCTCTAATAATAGAATTTATATATACTTGTCTACCAAAGAAATTGCTGCTGAATTAGCCGATAAATCTATATTTATAGGAAATGCCAAACTTATAGCAAGGCCATTGATTTCTAGAGCCAAACGTGTAATCTTATCAAATGTATCCCCAGTTATCCCTCATGAGAAACTAGAAGATATTTTCAAGGATCTACAAGTCAGACTTGAATCAAATTTCTCGTACATCAAAGCCTGTATAAATGATCCCGGGTTCACTTATATATTAAGCTACCGTCGTCAAGTATTCGTCCACCCCGAAGATTTTAATAAATTACCAGAAAATATTCTAATTGATTTCGAGGGAACTAACTACTGGGTATTTATATCATCGGACTCTCCCGCCTGTTTTATATGTAAAAAGGAAGGACACTTCGCTAAACTATGTCCACTTAACACTACCACAACCACTAATGCGAATACATCCGTACCAAAAACCTCAGAAGCACTGAATACGACTACAATCACTGGTACAAAAAACAAACGTAATATCAGACTTTTAACTAATACTCCTGCTGAATTACTATCACAGGACCTGGAAGACCCTTGCTACTCCCATGTAACAGATCTTGAAACAAGAAACAAGAGACCCCTTTCAACCTCGACCGAATCGACTGCAAACTATGATATGGATTTTTCTGACTCTGAAGGTAGTGTGGACTCCCTCTTCCTTCCAGAATCTAATCGAGAAAGAAACATTAAAGACAAAACTCCACATGGAAAAAATGACAAAAAACCGAAAACATCCACTCAGTTGACAATCAAAGAAAATATAAATGAGTTTCTCGCTCCGATAAAAACTCAAATCATAACCCACCAAGATAATTACCCAATATCTTATTCCCAATTCAAAAACTTCATTGATCAAGTAATTTCTAACCCACTAGCAGCGAAAATCGCCTACGACTATACGGATAACCCAAAAGACCTTTCAAAAATGATGCGAAGCTTATATCCCCTTCTCAGTCACAGAAGCATTAAGAATCAATTCTCTAGAATAATTAAAAAAATAGAACAAAAAATAGAAGGACCCTCAACCAACGATAAATTTAAAACATTCAAACCCTCCTCTGTTAAAGCAAATATTCCAACAAATCCTTCCAAACTAGATACCGATGAATAAACAAATAATTCAATGGAACGTTAACGGGTTTTATAGCAGATATGTCAACATTAAAAGAATTATCTTTGATAAATCCCTTGATTTATTATGTCTACAAGAAACCCATTTTAAACAGGATCATTGTACTGAGCTTAGGGGATACAACAAGGCATGGAAAATTAGACAAAATCCCTTAAACGCAAGTGGAGGAGTAACCATATACATAAAAAACTCCGTCCACTACAGAGAAATTCAACTAAACACGAAAATAGAAGCGGTCGCGGCAATATGTTACCTACCGGAAAAATATGTGTATGCAACATATATCTCCCCAACAGCTATTCATTTTCACTGGACGAAATTGAAAAAATCATTAAACAACTTCCCAAGCCATACTTAATTGTAGGTGACTTTAACAACCAAAATACGATGTGGGGGTGCAAAAGTACAGACATAAGAGGCAAAGCCATTGAACAAGCAATTTGCAACCATGATATGGTACTAATAAATATTATAATAATAAATATCATTTTATACAAGCTACAGGTGAGGAAAATACTATCGATCTATCCCTTGCCTCACCCCAAATTGCAGACAATTTCATATGGCAAGTGGCTGATGAACTCTGACAGTGATCACTACCCTATAATAATTTCTATTCCTTCCATAAACTGCATCAAAAGTGAACAACCTCCAAAGTGGAATTACAAAAAAGCCAACTGGGACAGGTTTAAACAAGAAATACAGGAAAACACGTTAAAAATCGAGGAACCAGGTATCGAAAATAAAGAAAAAATCGATAACCTATTACATAATTTCGTCGAACTAATACACCAAAGTGCTGACAAATCTATTCCTGTAATCAAAGTCAAACACAAGAATCAAGTTCCATGATTGAACCCGAAATGTAAAGAAGCCCTCAGAGCCAGTAAGCATGCGTTCAATGTTTACAAGAGGCACAAAACCTATATAAACAAAACAGATTATAATAAGGCGAAAGCTAGATAGCCAAAGGAAGTCATGGATTGAATTTACATCCCAAATGAATCAACACACCCCCTTACCAGAAATATATAACAGGTTAAGACGGATTAATAGGAGAAAATCTTTAAATGTGATAACTAGCCTAACCAATATCAACGGTGACATTATCCATCAACCTGCTGACATTGCTTTAGAACTAGCAAAAGCATTTGCTGCTAATTCTTGTGATTCCAACTATGATCGAGAATTCTTAAAAAATAAAAACAGTCTACCGGGAATCAACACTGAACCCAGCGAAATAGATGAACAAGACGAGCCAAAAAGCGAAAGTATGAATAGCGAAATCACTATTAAAGAAATCATCGACACTATAAACCAATGTCAAAATTCCTCTCCAGGGTCAGACAGAATCCCAAACATAATTCTAAAGAATCTACCTCCTCTTGGCTTACAATATCATCACAAACTCATAAACACAATTTGGACAGGAGGAGTTTTCCCGATGCAATGGACTGAAGCAATAGTCATACCTTTACCTAAACCGGGGAAAGACAGGAACTCGTCCAAATACTATAGGTCAATCTCTCTGACGTGCACGATGTGCAAACTGATAGAGAAGATAATCAACAAAAGACTCAAAGCCCATCTGGAAATCAATAATACCCTAACCTCCGAGCAAAGTGGATTTAGACAAAGAAGATCATCCATGGATCACTTAATTAAGCTTGAGTCCCATATCCTCGATACACTTGCAAAAAACCTGCACTCAATCATTGTCAGTTTAGATATTGAAAAAGCGTATGAAATAATCTACAAGGAACGAGTCATAAATATTTTGGTCCAAAATAACATAAGGGGCAGAGTTACTAAATTCATACACAATTTCCTGAATGACAGATACATTCGAGTAAGAGTAAATGGCAAGGTCCCCCCCCCCCCCCCCCCCATAGAAACCAAAATCGGTATACCTCAGGGATTGGTGTTCAGCGTGACTCTGTTTTTGTTAGCGATTAATGACATCGTAAAAAGCATCGAAACACCCGTCAAGTTTGGACTATTTGCGGACGACTTCTCAATTTTCTGTAGCAGGCAAAACACTCTAATTCCCCAATCACTGCTACAAACCAGTCTCGACAAGCTATATAAATGGTCAACTAAAACAGGGTTTAAATTTTCGTACAATAAATCGGAATTCATGATATTTACAAAAAAAAGAAAAGAATTCACTCAGCTCAAACTCCATATAAAACACAAACCCATAAACGAAGTCAAAGAAATGAAAATATTAGGTGTAACATTCGATCGGAAAATGACATGGCGCTCTCACATCACCAAACTCAAAGCCGACTGTACAAAAAGACTAAATATCATTAAAATAATAGTTGCTAGCACAGGAACTATACTTTAACTAACGCTCCAACGCAACGCCCGAAAATTACCTGCGACACCACTTGAGACCGAAGGCCCTTTTATCGCGTATCATAAACACTCAGGTCTGAAACTAAACAGATGTAACGATAGCGAAAACGGATTTCTTCGAACGCATGCAAATGTAACACATACTTCTCAGGGAAACTTTAGATTTAATTTTTGTTACTTCTACCCAATGATATAAATCTAACAGATTGTACTTACAAATAAAGAAAATTTGGTCGATCCTAGTTTGATAGGTACTACACAACAGACACTGGGGAACATTTTAAATTATATATTATTAATGTACACAAACAAATTACCAAATCATCATTTTAAATTATTCTTAGTAGACTAGAGATAGTTATAAGAAAAGAATAGAATCATTTATTTATCCGAGAAGTAATATATGAACTTTAAAACATAACTTTCAACACACGGAAATAGCAATGTGGACATGTATTGCTTCATAAAATTCGGAAATAGTGGAGGAAGGCTATGGTTTCGAACTTCATTAGACATTTATACAATAGTGATTTATTTTTGCATGAGAAATAGTCTCATCTACTGACAGAAATGAATACCAAGTTTGAACAGTGTTGTAAGATGGTCGGCGCTGTACTACTTTTCCCTATATATTTAATAAACAAAAGTACAATATGTGTAACATGAATAAATAAATAAGTCCTTCTGTGTTTATTATTTCTTTAATAAAGTTGACCAATTTTCGTTATCGTAAATCATTAACTATTAATATTGGAAACGGTGTAAGCCGCTTACATATTCAGAAGGTATGTTAACATGCAGCGTACTCAAAAAATTTTACAACGATATACAAATTTCTAGTTAGAAGATATAATTTATAAAATATTTTATCCCACAATGGAAAAATATTTTTGAATACGCTCGAACGCAAAAATATAAATATCTCGAAATAAAATATATATGTATGACTTACACCACTTTCATAATCATCGGCACATATATATATATATATATATATATATATACTGACGTGTAGAAACATAAAAATTGACTTGACATCTAGAAACAACTCGTCAAGTATCTCCCACATATTTTGTAAAACTTCGTAGTGGAAAGGGTTGGAATGTGGACCACACTTTTTGTTTCGAAGAAAATACATTAGAATTGTAAAAATTGCTTAAGAAAAGATTAAAAGGATAGGTCCTAGATCTGAGATAATGTATGAAGAGATTTCTATTATATCTATTTTTACGAAACCTTGTGAAAACTTAATTTAAGAAAATGAAATGGTAATATGAACCAGAGCTGAAAAGGTAACAAAAGCGTAACAATTAGTAGATTTTTGTATAGACTTTATATTTTTCTTCGTATTTGCAGTTGGATATCCCAACCCACATGCCGACCATCTCGTCCCTTTTCTTCCCTTTACCCTATTGTCCACTAATTCCAACTTTCTCTTCTGACTTATATCACCCAAACATGTGTCCCTTAAAATTTCCGTTAGCCTCAAATTTTCGCAGGACCCTCTCAAGTACTTCCCGGCACATCCAGCCACCGCTCCTCTTTTCTAACCACCTCTTTTCCCACAAAATCAGCCAATGACCTTTCCAGCTCCCACGCCCTTATCCTAGAACAACCAATAGCTTTTTTCCAAAGTCAACGTTTTCCTGGTCAGCACCATTTTTTCGTCAGATTTTATCCGGACTCCACCGAGCGACTTTGTATACAAATAAGGAACTAGATTAAGGATTAACCTTGTATTTTAGTTGAGTAATAAACGTTATTGTTACCAACTCGAGCTAATCCTGATTCCGGTCTCCAACATAAAAATTTTGGTGTCAGAAGTGGGATTTCTGATCGACACTTGGCGTAAACAGCTGAACGTTTGAATTGAATTCAACACTGTGCGCGAGTGACAATTTATATTGTTAAAATCGAATCAGCAGTACAACCTCCGAGGAAGAGACTGCGACTTGTTTGAAAATTCTGGAGCTCAATTCGACCCAGCAGCAGTCGCGGAGCCATACTGGGAGGAAGAATAAAAATACACGGTGAGTACCCAAGTTTGGATAATTTCTCAATTTCTGCAATATTGTAAGGACGAATTTCTAAATCACAATCCTATACTCCTAAGTCGAACCTTGTTTATTTAAAATTCCGATTCAAGTTCAAGATCAAAATGCCGTATACTAATCGTACGAATATAGCTCAACCTACGGAATCTACGAGCGTTGAAACAGAAAAACTTAGTTTAGAATTTTTAATACGTTTAATACCTGACACATTCGATGGGGATAGATTTAAACTAAGAAGTTTTATCAAGCAAGTAGATGGGGTTTTTGAATTAGCAAAACCTGAGCAGCATGCAGCCTTATTATTATTTATTAGAAGTCGCATTACGGGTAAAGCTAGGGAACAAATTGATGTTCATTGTAACTTAACCACTTGGGCTGAAATTTCTGGACTTCTGATGCGTTTATACCAAGACGAAAAGTCAATTGATCAGATGTTTGAAGAATTAAGTAGCATACGTCAAGAACGTAATGAGAATGTGTCTCAATTTTATCAGAGATTAGAGGATCTCGCATCTAGAATCTTAGGCGCTGTTCATGCAACAAGCACGGATGATCATTTATTAGTAGGACGATTGTCGATGATAGAAGAGCTTACCTTAAATAGGTTTATTTACCATAGTAACCCGCAGATTTCGCAAATGCTTAGATATCGACAATTTGATACAATTAATAACACACTCACAGCCGCGGTCGCAGAAGAAAAGGCGTTACGGCTAAATTATGAAAATCCACAAACGCGCAGCTGCAGAATTTGTCTTAGAACCAACCATGATACTAAGCATTGTCGTCAGAATAGAAATCGAAATTCTGTACCGTTAAATCCGCGAGGAATTAGCTATAGCAGTTCATTCAGACCAATGAATCCTTCAGATGGCGTTAACACGACCGTCAGATTTCCGAAACCGGGGGTAAATCATTCTAATCAACCTCAAGGTTATAACCGACCCATAAATATGGTCGTTAAGCAATGCAATTATTGCAAGCATGTCGGACACGTAATTAGCGAATGTAGAAAGCGACAATATAATAACAATATCAGGCGACAAGGCCTACCGCAGACCACTGCCAATGTTCCCGTCGCGATTAATAGGAGCATTCATTTTCAAAATCAGGATTTTCGCAATGCCCATCACAACCCGAATCCACCAAATCAATCCTTAATCCAACCTCTGTCAACGAACTCAGAATCAGTTATTCGAATCCGAGTTATCGAAATCCGAAGATAGAGTTCTCAAATTCCAAATTGATTCTGGCGCTTCTGTCCCTCTAATAAAGGAGTCAAGCGTAAAAAATTTCCGAATTTACGATTCAACTTGTCTTTCATTAAACGGAATCTCGCCGAATTCTGCTATTAGTACACTGGGAGAAACGGAGATAAATCTTAAAATTCACAGAGAAAAAATCAGCGCGAAATTCCAAGTTATTTCCTCAATTACAAATATACCATTCGACGGCTTAATTGGTACCGATTTCCTCAAATCACGGAATTGCAAAATCGATTATTCAAATCTTACCATTTCAATTAACACAATTCCTTTTCCAGTATCAATATATTTTAATACACCACAATCAACTAGTTCATTTGCTGTATTAAAACCAAGAACAGAGACAGTAGTTAGAGTAAATGTCCAAAATCCACTAGATCTAACTGAGGGAATTATTGCATCACAAGAATTGGAAAATGGATTGATATTAATTCCAAACGCGATTGTCAAAATTAAATCACAAAACACATGCCTTATTACAATCGTTATACATCCACGGAAATTAAACAAATTCAAGTCCCCAAATTGTCTCTTGAAAGGGTATCAATCCAAGCGCGAATTTTTAAATTAGCACCCGGACAAGGTAACAATCAAATATCCCAAAGACTAAAGGTATTGAACGAAAGTCTCCGTCTCGATCATTTGAATTCTGAGGAACAATCTTCCATTGAAAATATATGTAAGGAATTCCATGATATATTTCATTTACCAACCGATTCGTTAACTTGTACAAATACAATGTCCCATGATATTAAAACAAAGGATGATCAACCAATACATGTAAAGTCCTATAGGTACCCAGAGATTCATAAAACCGAAGTTAGTAAACAGGTAGAAACAATGCTTCAGCAAGGTATAATTAAACCTTCCACTAGCCCTTGGTCTAGTCCCTTATGGATTGTACCAAAGAAATCAGATGCCGCAGGTAATCGCAAATGGCGCATCGTTATTGACTATAGGAAGCTCAATGAAAAAACAATCGGAGATGCCTACCCACTTCCCAATATCGAGGAAATACTGGATCAGTTAGGCCATGCGCAATACTTCACAGTATTAGACCTGGCAGCCGGCTTCCATCAAATTCCTATGGATCCGAATGACGGTCCCAAAACCGCGTTTACTACACCAGAAGGTCAATATGAGTTTACTCGAATGCCTTTTGGCCTTAAAAATGCTCCGAAACGATTTCAAAGGTTAATGAACGCTGTTCTGGCTGGACTAATAGGCATACACTGTTTTGTATACATAGACGATATTGTTATTTACGCGGCAAATTTACAAGATCACGGTCGGAAATTAAAAAACGTATTTTCTAAACTTCGCGAAAATAATCTCAAATTACAAACAGATAAATGCAATTTCTTACAACGTTCATGCGAATATTTAGGCCACATAATTTCCGATAAGGGTATCGAACCAAATCCGAAAAAGGTGGAAGCGATTGTAAACATGCCTCGTCCCCACAATCAAAAGCATATAAAAATGTTTCTAGGCATGATCGGATATTATAGGAAATTTATTCCCAACTTCTCGTCAACTGCAAAACCCCTAACATATTTATTGAGGAAAGATGTATGCTTTGAGTGGACAAATAAACAGGAACAAGCATTTCAGGCTTTAAAAAATAAGTTGATTGAAAAACCCATCCTGCAATATCCAATATTCTCTGAACCTTTTATACTAACGACCGACGCATCCAATGTAGGAATAGGAGGTGTATTATCGCAAATTAAGGACGGCCATGATTTACCAATTGCTTATTATTCAAGATCCCTCAATAAAGCCGAAGAAAACTATTCAACTATTGAAAAGGAGCTGCTAGCTATTATAAATTCAGTAGAACATTTTCGACCCTATTTATACGGACGAAAATTTACGATCTACACGGATCATCGGCCTTTACAATGGCTATTCAATTGCAAAAACCCAACATCCAAATTAGTTCGTTGGCGACTTAGATTAAACGAATACGATTATGATATCAAGTATAAGCCAGGGCGTGTCAATTCGAATGCGGATGGTCTGTCGAGACTCATCGAGAAACAAGAAACTGTAAATTTAGCTACCACATCAACTTATCAAGACTTCGTCAAGTTCCACTATACTAATCAAGACATAATAATTTATGAAAGGGAAAACTGTCCTCTTATTAAAATCGCTGACCCAATTGTATTAATATGGTCCCAGGATTTAGACGAAGCTAATCCTTATTCTGATTATATTGCTTCCCATTTTAATATAACAAATCTTAAACCAAGTGTAAATGGCATATCGGAGTTAAAAAATCAAAAACAAACTGTTTATTTAATCTACCCACTGAATTTACATTTTGATAGACTAGAATATAAAAACCTTTTTGCAACTCTATTGAATTTAAAACAAAACCTTAAAAATCACAATTTTGTGCTAGTTCCTCCTGAAAAACATAGTAACATTAAGGGTCCACAATTATACGAAATGGTTAAATTTATATTCCCACAAAACAATATAAAAATATTCAATACCAGAAAGGTTACACCGAAAAATCAAGATGAAATTAAGAAGATTCTACAAGATAATCACGATAGTAAATTAGCAGGTCATTACGGGTTTCATAAAACATATTCTAGAATTAAGGAAAATTATTTTTGGCCCAATATGAAATCTGATATTAGGAAATACATCGAAGCATGTCATTCCTGCCAAATTAATAAAACTAACTTCAAACCAACGAGGCAACCAATGGAGATTACAACTACTTCCGGAATTCCATTCGAAAGAATAGCTATCGATATAGTAGGACCGTTACCTCTTACTGAATCCGGTAATAAATTCATTCTTACAGTACAAGATGATTTAACAAGATTTTGCCTCGGTGAACCAATTCCTAATCATGAGTCCGTAACCATCGCAAAGGTCCTAACAAAATTCTTTATGTATTTTGGAATACCGAAAACCTTTTTAACTGATCAAGGCCCTGACTTTATGTCCGACTTAATTAAGGAGCTTAGTAAAATGTTTAAAACTAAGCACATAACCACAACACCATATCACCCTCAGACTAATGGCGCACTCGAGAGATATCATTTAACTCTAAAGGATTATCTAAAACATTATATTAAGCCCAATCAAGTAGACTGGGATGAGTACGTTCCGTTTGCAATATTTAGCTACAATGTCTCTATACAAAAATCGACAAACTATACTCCGCACGAGCTTTTTTTCGGACGCAAACCATACCTAGCCTCATCCATAACAAGCGAACCTCAATTTCGCTATACCTATGACGACTACCTGCAATCCCTACAATATCCCTACAATGAATACTTCGTTCAAAATAGCTCGCGATAATTTACTGCAATCTAAGACTAAAAGTAAGGAATATTATGATAAGAAATCCAACCCCGTAAAATTTAAAGCAGGCGATCTCATATGCGTTTATCAAAAGCAAACAAAACCGGGATTAAATAAAAAGCTTAGTCCGAATTTTAAAGGTCCTTTTAAAATAACCCGCGTGTTCCCCAATAATACAGTGGAAGTCCAATTAGGCAATAAAATTCAAAGGTATCACACTAACCTCTTAAAACATTATGTTGCAGATGAATACTCTGACAATACTGCAATCCCTTCTACTTCTAATTCCCGTAACTAGCTATTACTTCACTAATACACCTATAAACAATTCTGGCGGATTATTCTATAATAACATAGGCATAGTACGGACTTCTAACTCAGAGTTAACTTTATTAGTACATAGTAATATAACACATTTAAAGGAAGCTAGAAACGCGTTAGAAATAAATTTTCAAAGGATCCAAAATTTATGTAACGTAGCCTTGAAAAATTTTGCAAAAGAGAATAATATCAAAACTAAATGTGACCAAGACTTACACCTGATAGAAGCAGATTTGCAAAATGTTGACGAAAGTCACGAAATTTTATTTAACTTAGTTGGACAAAGATCAAATAAAAGAAATCGACGTGGGTTAGTTAATGGTGTCTCATACGTATTCAATTGGATCTTTGGAACACCTGATGCTGATGATGCGAGATATTATATGAATAGTATAAATATGTTGTTGAAAAATAATGAACAAACACAAAAGTTATTAACATCAGTAGTCCAAATAATTTCTAGTACAATACGAAACTTTAATAATTCGTTCCACTTACTCAAACTCAAAGAAAATGTTATAAATGAGAACATTAAATTAATTAATATGTTCACTAGCGATACCAACGCATATCTGTATCAACTTAAATTAGGAACATCGATTGCTCAACAATTTACATTCTTAAACTCTTTAACGCGCAAGGTATTGCACGAATATAATAAAAACATAGAGGCCGTTAATCTGGGCATTCATAATATTATTTCACCTTTATTATTAACACCTAAGGAGTTATGTGGGAAATTACAGCAATATAATGGAGAACTTGAACTAATACTTGAGCCAAATTACGAAAACATACCTATATTTTATAAGTTAATGAACCTAAAAATTTTAGCTACTCGTGAAACCATTATTTATGCACTAAAATTTCCATTGAGCAAACAAACATCGTTCGACCTTTTTGAACTCATACCGCTTCCAATTCAGCATCAAAATACCTCCATCTTTTCCTATATTGAACCCAGATTCCGTTATCTCCTATTATCTGAACCTAAAACCGTTTATTCGTCCTTGCAAATGTTGTCAGATTGCGAGGAATATCTAGATGGAAGGTACCTGTGCAGAAATGTACATGTCACCAAAATCTCGGAAGAAACAGTATGCGAGACGCAACTGCTTTCACCATCGGTCACACGAATTCCTGAGGATTGCAATACAAAGACAATAAAGGCCAACACCGAAGCATGGAAATATATTGATCACAATAGCTGGATTTACACAATTCAGAAGCCGACAACACTCACAGTCCTTTGCGGAGGAGATATAGATCATATGGAAGACATCATCGTAAAGGGAACCGGTATGCTACAATTGCATATTCGATGCAAAGGTTACACAAACCAGTATTTACTAGAACCGACAAGGCATACGGAAAAAAATATAACATACTACATCCCTGCAATTAATATTACCGAAGACGACTGCTGCATCCAACTTCCTGCACCACACCGGACGAATACGATAGTACTAAAACCGATCCGTTTTACGAATATCGATCTGTCCGACCTCAAATACGCAGACAACAAGCTAAAAAAGATGGATGAAACATTGACAAAGAGGGCGAAGGAACCCTTCATGATCGCACACACACAGTGGTACACCATAATCTGCTATGTTCTAGGAGGATTAGCAATGCTCACAATTTGTGCAAACGTTTGGCGCTGGCTGGGCCGATTAAAACGTTTGCAACGAATTTTCAATTTCACGAAGGATAAAAATAACGGAGTACCATCACAAACAATAAAAAACTACGTTAACTGCACGTTCGACTCCGATGTTCGTAGTGAATATCGTGGCTCATCACGAGACATCATAATCCACAAGACAAAAGGAGATGGAATAAGGACCGTCACTGGAGTTGCATACCTGGATGAGGACACGTGGCAGTTTAGGGACAACCTGTCGTCGCAACCAACCTGCAGTTTCGGCCAAACGACTAAACCACGCAGAAGCACAACCCCAATATAAATTCTAACCCTAACCATTAATCCTCGCTGAATCAATTATTTTGTACTGCAGTAGTATATAATACGTTGTGTTCTTATTATTCTGTAAAAGTAGCGTTAAGCATCCTAAAAATGATGTCAATTATCGGATTCCATGTTCGATTTATATCGTACCGCGTAGCTTAGTTATTTTCATTGTTAAGGCCTTCTAGTTATATTAGCATATTCGAATCCTTAAATTACATTAATCTTGCCAATGCTCTATATTATTATTACTATTATCATTATTATTATCATTGTTATCATTATTACTATTATTATTGACCTTATCGATATCATTAGCGTATAATTCACTCATCTCCCAGTCCATTGTAACAATAATATCATTCTAAATCTAGTAGCTGTTCATGTTGTAGAATTTTCAAAACTATCGTTTTCAATCTAACGGGGGGAGGTGTTGGATACCCCAACCCACATGCCGACCATCTCGTCCCTTTTCTTCCCTTTACCCTATTGTCCACTAATTCCAACTTTCTCTTCTGGCTTATATCACCCAAACATGTGTCCCTTAAAATTTCCGTTAGCCTCAAATTTTCGCAGGACCCTCTCAAGTACTTCCCGGCACATCCAGCCACCGCTCCTCTTTTCTAACCACCTCTTTTCCCACAAAATCAGCCAATGACCTTTCCAGCTCCCACACCCTTATCCTAGAACAACCAATAGCTTTTTTCCAAAGTCAACGTTTTCCTGGTCAGCACCATTTTTTCGTCAGATTTTATCCGGACTCCACCGAGCGACTTTGTATACAAATAAGGAACTAGATTAAGGATTAACCTTGTATTTTAGTTGAGTAATAAACGTTATTGTTACCAACTCGAGCTAATCCTGATTCCCGTCTCCAACACAGTAGTTACATGCAAATGTGAAACTTATTATACCAAAAGATATTAAGAAAGTTGAAAATGCGAACAGTTTTCATGGCATTTATCATATCTTCCGGAAGCCAATTTTTTGCCGTATGCCTCTACCTTCTTTTCCTATTACCTTCTATAGATCCATCTAGTCTATATTACAACTTTGGTCCATTTCCCACTTTCTCACCTAGTACCTGCTCATAATCATAGATATTAATGAAATTGGAAATCAAAGCGATACTCTACAACAAATTTATTACTTATTATTTTTAAATTTTCCGATTTGCCTCAATTGTTTAGATTTCTTCTAATAAACACTTGTACACTTTCAAAAACATCTTTTATCAATGAAACTTGTCAGAATTCAAGACAGTTACTTTACAATAATATAATTTCTAATTTAATTAATTAACTAAGACGAAAGAGTATATACCATGAAAAAAATTAAATAACATTGACACGCTGTGATTAGTGGTATGTTACTTGAATGAATCGTGGTATGCGATACCAACTCAAAACGGTGTTCCGTATCGAAAAGTATTATACATGTGAGAAAGATAGAAAAGGCAAAGATAGCAGTGATGGTAACAAACAACTTAACATACTGACCTTTCCATCTAACGAGTAGGTTTCACTATTAATAAAATCAATTCGAAGATTTGAACGAACTTAACATGGTGGCCCAATAAAAAATTGTAGTTTAATCATCGTTTCTCAATGTCACTGATCCTATCAAACTTCTTGTTTACGAAATATAAAAATAATAGTTATGTACCTATATTTTTGTAGTAATCTAACAAAAAAATTTGTCCCTTTAGTGTCATTTTAATATGCAGGAAAAAAATAATACGCCGAGGTCACTGATGTGGTGACAGCGTCACTTAACATGTTGACGCCAGCGCTGTAATTTGCGTTTTTCACCATCTGGCGGCTTCGTCAATAGTGTGCAAGGTTCGGTTTTAAGAAAACTAAAGAAGAAGTGACTCTTCCCCGTCTGATCGTATGATTTCATATAAGAATGGATAGTCTATCATATGTTTCATCGATGATGTTAAGCTAGCCACGCAAATTGTTATAAATATTAAATCTTTTAACGCTTGTTATTATATATAATACAAAAATAATCTTTTGACATTTCATTAAAAGCCTATTGAATTGTTGCATTATATTCAATCTACTGATCAGCTAAATGCTAGCAGGTTTACCTTGCATCATCGAAAATCGCAAAATTTCATTTTTATAACAATTTCTGTGGCTTTACATGTCCTGTATGACAATAAAATTTCGAGAAGCATGCGGTATAGCCGGTCATGTCGTCTTGAAAATTTTTCGTTCAAGGACCCTACTTGGCAAGGAACATTAGCATATGTTATTGAATTCTTAAAGCAATGGTTCTTTACTGTAGTTCTGCGGAACAGTTACATTCCGCGAGCTTGTTGTAAGGGTTCGCGAAATTGTGGAAAGTCAAGATGTTCCGTCGCACGAACACGGAACGACGCGTAAAGGGAGTCGTAAACCTTTAGAAAGCCCTTCGTCCTTTCGCAGCTCGGAGAAAGTATATTTTTGTTCGAGCAAGCGGCGAGGGGCACACGTGTTTTGCAGCCGCTGAGCCTAACGGTAAACGTTCGGACCGTGGCCAGCGGCCTGCTCAACACCCGCCGCACGGTCGCAGCAATCAACCCCCTTGGAGACACCCTCGAAAGGAGAGTGGATCACGTCACGCGAAGCCAGAAAAAACCCAAAACGCGCAGGCTCTCGCATCCTAGGCGTCCCACAAAAAGAGGGCACGAGAATCGCCTCGGTCCGAGAGTCCCGCCAATTGGGACCGTCGCGCCCAGCATTTTCCGGTTCGCTGATTGGCGCTTCGTTCAAGCGACCAATTAGCTTCCACGCGGGTTTGACCTCAGCGAATCGGAAAATTCGGCGTCACCACTTCCGCGTGCGTTCCGTCAACGCGGAAAACGACTTCCGGCGAGTGCGAAGTGGGGGTGAGTTTGGGTCTCCAAGGGGCAGTCATTCGACAACTAGCATCGAGTATCGAGCTAGAAAAACGTTAACCGTCCATCGTTTCGGGACACCACCAGCATTAGCGAGTCCATCGTTCGGGACTTTGTTCTAAACATTTGTCTTAGATTAACTTTGCGGACAAGCGTCGCGAGGAACCGTGTGCCAAAGGGCTAGCTCGGGATTTACGACCCCGATCAAGGAAAGACTCCGCGCGGTGAAATCGCAACGCGCGAGAATACACAAGAAGTTCCATAAAAAAAATGTAAGTAACTATGATTTGTTATTGCTTTACATTACAGATGCTTATTTGTAATGTTAAATTTATGGACTTCGTGGTTCTAGTGCTCTGTAAAATTTTTCTGTAGTCGATAGTGTTCCGTGGATTTGAAAAGGTTAAGAATCACTCCCTTAAAGTGAGGAACATAAGTGACCCTGCCACTAGATCCGTAACGACGATAAGTAATTATTTTACAGGCGTTTTTGCTACCGATTTTACCAAAAATTAAATTGCTTATAACTTCGAATAGAAAGCTTCAACCAACATTACTCTGCATGGAAATCTTATTTGTACCAATATGTAGAAGCTATCTATCCATATTGCCACCACTTTTTTAATACAAAATGTTTTAATAGCAATCATTTTTTGAAAAAACAAGTTTGTGTACATTTTTTATTTGTTAGAAGATATTCAATGAAATTACAATAATATTAAATTTTCTGTTATCTTTATATTTCTGGTATTTGTTATTTTAGATACACTGAGTCTCTCTCAGAGAATCTATGACACATGTTTATTTTCGAACGTGCACAACAAATACCAAGAAACAACGTAAAAGGAATGATAACACTAACTGCTGGCATTCATAGCGTATATAAAATTAAAGAATGTGCATTAACTACAAAAATATGGAATTATTACAGAAAAATATGCACCAAATCGATCACATTCATTCTTCAATGTCTGAAATTTTTTTCAGAGTAGGAAATGAATCCATACGAAATTACCATTTTACCGGTTTCAAATTTGTTTAAACAATGCTTAGAGTTTTAGGCTTAGAATTTTACGATCTTTACCTATTTTCATAAAAATAGATTGTATTTTTGAATATTTATCTTAGAAACTACATATTTATAGTGTTTAATTAATTTTTTTTGTTATTTTATTTTAATGGAGAACAAAAAACACTTTTACTCATTTTAAACCATGGAGCACCATGGTTCGTTCACCTGAACTGTAGCGCATCGATGTCCCTAACAATGGTAAGTATAAACAGCATTATTGTAAATGGAGTAACATGTTAATAAAAATATTGTACGTGACTTGAATTCGTCCCGATGTCCTCTACAATACGGCGAGAAAAAATTATGTGTTCTTACTTCCTTAACCCAAGGTGACCTTGATTTCATTATGAAAACAGTTTTCAAAATTTCTTCTATTGACAGTTATTCTACATCATATACCATCCAATTGTAGTTCTAAACCTTTTTTGTCAAGTAGCTGTAAATGCGTATATTTAGATGAAAAATCTGATATAGATGACGAATTGATAGCAAAAGTTAGAGGGGCTGCTTTTATCGTCAATAATGATCTGTCTAATATCCAGAGGATACGATCTGTGGATCTAAACCAGCATATAGTTCAGTATAAAACATTGTTTCAAATAAACAATTATCATTAAAGGTTAGTAACTTGAACGCTGCTGATTACTTATGATTTGTACTACTTTCTCGGGACTTCCGGTTTGAGATTCGAGGCGTCAGGTCACGTTTGGCGAGTAGAAAAAAGATAAAGGATTGGTGATAGAAAACGCAGTTTTATAGTAAAAGGAAGGTGTGAGCGGTGAAGGTGGGAAAGGAAAGGAAGACGAGAAGATTGAGAAAAAGGGAATAACAGACGGAGAAGATATAATACATAAATGCAAAATTGGGGGGATTTGAATTGAGGTTATGGTGAAGAGTGCACGTGGGTGGGTTAACGAGTTTTAGAAAGTGTGAAACTAATTAGAAATAGACAGATAGTGTGTGGCCCAGAGGGCAATAGAGTAGAAGAACAGGCCGTAGTGTAAGGAAGAGTGAAACTACGAAAGAAGGGGCAGTTAGAGGGAGGATAAATCCAATATAAAAACAAGCGTTTGGAGGTTAAGAAGACGAAAGATGAGCGACAAAACAAGAGCGGGGGCAGTCAGAGGCAAGGTGAAAGACAGGGAGGAGGGGGGAGCGGCGGACAGATTCGTATCTGGAATGGAACGGGGCAGAACCTCGACCTCAAGAGGGGCGGTGGAGAAGGGAGAGTCGGTGGGGAACGAAGTGCTTGGAGAAGTAGAAAAAATAATGGAAAAGATGCTTCAAAAATACATGGGTGAATTGGAGAAGTGGAAGAGTGAGTTAACTGAAGAAAGGAAAATGTGGCAGGAGGAGATAAAGAATGGGAGAGAGGAACGGGAGAGGGAGAGAGAAGAATGGGAGAAGGAAAGGAGAAGTTTGGAGGCGAAAGTGCGGGAGCTAGAGAGGAAGGAGGAGAAGAGGGAGAAAGAAAGTAGAAGGAAAGACATTGTAATTAAAGGTGTAAAATGGAGAGGAGTGGAAAGGAAAAAGGAAGTAGAAAACTTTCTAAAAGAGAATCTGAAGATAGAGGTAGGGATAAAAGAGGCGTGGAGGTTGAAAGGGACGAGTGGGGAGGAAATCATGGTGGCAAAGTTGGACAAAGACGAAGATAAAAGAGAGGTTATGACAAGAAAAAGAAATCTGAAAGCAAGAATTTTTATAGAGGACGATCTGACAAAAGAGGAGAAAGGAATCCAGCGAAAGCTGAGAGAGATCGCTAGGGAGCAGAGAACGTTAGAAGGGGCGGCAATAGTGAGGTACAATAAAATAGGCGTCGAGAATAAGTGGTACTATTGGAACGAAGAAAAGGGGGAATTAACAAAACCAATTGCAGCGAGGGCATGAGGGAGAGGGGGGCAGAGGGGGAGGAAGGATACCACCGGGGATGTGAGATTGTGCTTTTGGAACGTGGCGGGGCTCAGCAACAAATGTAAGGAAGTGTGGCAATATGTGGAAAGCTTTGACGTAGTAGGCCTGATGGAAACGTGGATGGAAAAAGAATCCTGGACGAAGTTGAAGAACAGGTTCTTGAAAAGTTTCAACTGGTGGTGTATCCCTGCGAAGAAAGAAAAGAGGAAGGGCAGAGCTAAAGGGGGTATAGTAACAGCAGTAAAGAAGAATATGGGTGCAGCAGAATTTAAAGAGTGGGGGAGGGGGACAGCAGAGGTGAGGGTCAAAGTGGGAGAAAACTCATGGAGAGTATTTTCAGTATACAACCAGGATATAGAGGACACAATGAAAACAATTGCAGAAAGGATAGAGGAAAGACAGGAGGAATGCCTACTGATAGGTGGTGACCTTAACGCCCGAGTGGGGGAAGAGGGGGGGCCTATCAGGGAATGGATGGCGGAAGAGAAAGAAGAAAGAGAGTCAAAGGACAAGAAAGTGAACAGGGAAGGAAGAGTTCTATTAGAAAAAATTAATGAGAGGGGTTGGGTAATTCAAAACGGCTGTTATGGGAGACAGGCGGGCTGGACTTACGTAGGGGAGAGAGGAACATCTACGATAGACCTGGTAATAACGAATGACACGGCATGAGAGGAAGTGTCGGAGGTAGTGGAGAGAGAGCGAACGGAGTCGGACCATACCCCAATAGAAGTAAAGATAATGGTGCCGGAACGGGAGAAGGTGATTAAGTGGGATGAGGGAGGAGAGGAGAGAATAATAAAAAGAAGTAACTGGTCAGCAAAGGGGGTGGAGTTTTATCACAGAAATTGTAAAGGGTAGAGGGCAGAGGGCAAAGAAGTGGACGACATCTGGAACGAAATTAGAGATAAGATAGACAAATCGATTAAAAGAGAAACAAAAAAATTTAGGAGGTGGGTCTTAGGAGGAAGAGTATGGCACAACGGAGAGTGGAGAAGGAGAAAAAGAGAACTAAGGAGGGAAATGAGAAGATTTAAGGGAGGAAAGATAAACAGGGAGGAATTTATAAAGAAAAGAAAAGAACACAGGAAATGGTGTGCAGAGGAGAGGGAGAGGTACGAAAGGGAAGAGATGGAGAAAATAAAATTGATAAAGTCAGAAAGTGAAGCGTGGAAATATATCGACAAATACAGAGGAAAGAAGAGAGGAAGGAAAGCAGATGATCGTATAGATTTGAAGGTGTTGAAGAACCACTTCATGTTGCGTTTTGGAGGACAAGAGGCGGAAGAAGAACGGGTAACGCAGAGTGGAGGAAGAGGAGATGAGACAAGAGAGGAAGAAATGGAAGGATTTACGAGGGAGGAGATGATGTGCGGACTCAGGAACCTAAAAAGGGCGAAGGCTCCAGAGGCGGTCAGGCTGGAGAATGAGGCTTGGAGGTTAATGCCAATGGCTATCGGGGAAGAATTTTGGCAGCTCATGAACGCTATAGGGAGAGGAGGAGGTCTGCCGGAGGAATGGAGGAAAGGGATTATACGCCCAATCCACAACAAAGGAGATACAGCGGACATGAGAAACTTCAGAGGGGTAACGCTCATGAACACCGCATATAAGCTCTACGTGAGCCTCCTGAATGAGAGATTGAAGGCAGAAACCGAGAAAAAGCTGGGGGAGGGGCAATTTGGCTTTAGAGAAGGCAGAGGAACGATGGACGCGGTGTACATTCTCAACTACGTAGCGAACAGAGAACTGGGGAAAAGGAAAGGGAAACTATATGCGTGCTTTATCAACCTAAGAGCGGCCTTCGATTGGGTGGACAGAGAGGAGCTGATGAGGATGATGAGAGAAATGGGAGTCAGGGAAAGCCTAAGGAGAAGAATAGGAGAAATATACGAAAAGACAAGGGATATGATAAGGGTCGAGGGAGGAGAATCGGAGGAGTTTTGGACAACGAGGGAAGTCAGACAGGGATGCCCGCTGAGCCCCACTTTGTTCAAAATCTTGCTACACGATTTGGAGGAATATTTGAAGAAGGTAGCGGAAGAAGGAAGTGGTAGTGGGAAGGGAAAAACTGTGGTCGCTGTCGTATGTCGACGATATAGTTATATTAGCGATATCGAAGGAAGGGATGCAAGATATGCTTAAGAGGATGAGGAAATACCTGGTCAAGAAGGGGTTAACATTGAGTACGGAGAAAACAAAAATGTTGGTATTCGAGAGGGGCGTATGAACTAGAGAGAGGAAGAGAGAATGGAAATGGGGGGAAGAAAGGATAGAGAAAATGAAACAGATGAAATACCTCGGAGTCATAATGCAGAGAAACGGGAGGACACGGAAACACGTGGAGGACAGGCTAAGAAGAGCAACAGTGGCTATGAAGAAAGCATGAAGCGTCGGGGAAAGGATCTTCAAGGACTCATTTGGATGGAGAATGAGACTGCTTCAAGCCCTAGTAGAGAGCGTCATGCTATACGGATCGGAGATATGGGGATGGTACAGTGACGAAAAGATTGAAAGAGTGAAGAGAAAATACATCAAGTGGGTCTTAGGGCTGGACAGAAACACACCGAACTACATAGTAGCAGAAGAGATGTGGAGCGAGGAGTTGAGAGACGACGCATTAGAGAGGTCTTTCAAATATGAGGAAAAAGTGAGAAAGTCAGAGAAATAGCTGGTAAAAGAGTGCATTAAGGAAATAGAAAGGGAGAAGACAGAGGGAATAAAGAATGAATGGGCAAGCAGAAGAAAAGAAGCGAGAAGCAGATTAGGGCTGAAGGGAAAGAAAGCGACGCAGATAAGAGAGGAAGAAGAGGGCGAAGTATGGAGAATAGTGAGGAAGGTAAGCAGAAGGATAAGAGAGACGAGATTGAAGGAAAGGGTAAAACAAATATAAGAATCGAAGTACAATACAAAGTAGAAGGAGATCAGGACAGAGGAACTACCTATTTACCTAACGGGCAAGAGGAATAAGAAGGATAGATGCTTATTGGCAAGGTTCAGATGTGGAAACGAGTGCAAAGGAGGACAACACTGGATTGAGATGGAAGATAGAATGTGCAGGATATGCGGAAGTGTGGAAGAAACACTAGAACACTTAAGTAGAGGTTGCAAGAGGGAGATAAAAGAAGGGAAAGTGGAGGATCTACTGGAAGAATCAGGAGAAGGACTGGCAGAACTGAGAAGGATAATGGAAAGGAGAAGGAAGAGAGAAGACACGGACGTCTGGAAAGATATAGTCTGAATGGGGGAGGAAGGAAGGTGTTAAACCTAAATAAAAACATAGTAAAGTTAGAAGATAAGTTAAGTGATAGGAAAACCAAAGAGTGTAAAGTTAACTGCAATATACATTAGATGTAGGTAGCCGTTAAGTAGGTTAAGTTTAGAGATTAAGATTATATAAAGTTTGTATATCGGAAGTCACCCAATACCGAAAGGTGCGGATTACAATAAATAAAAAAATACTACTTTCTCTTTCATGTCTCGAAAATAAAGAACCGGTCCATGGTATATACAACATTTTTTGCTTAAAATGATTTCTCAAACATGTTGGCGGAGTTTGTCGGTTTAGATCAAGAATACCCTGTATACACAAATAAGTACTGTCCGACTGCGATAAGTTGGCCGACGGATCAGCAAGGAGACGTACTGGCGAAAATGCGAATCTGATTGGTTAGAGGCCCAACGTCTTTGACACAGTTATAAAGATGAGTCACACATATTGACATCATTGGCCAAAACGTTACGTAGCGAAGGTGGGAACGAGTCACACAGATAAATACAAGCGAAGTTCCACTTGCGCCTGTACCGGCCCTCGTCGGCCAACTTACCGCGGACGAACACTACATATTCTTTATAACCTACTCTCTACATCATCAACCTTCGAACGTAATTGTGTCCATCATTTTCCTTCTTATATAACCAAAACTTCTAAGTAACTTTTAGCAATATACTATACCTACCACCAAAAGGACATAAGACGAAATAGGACTTTCTCGGAAGTGCTCATTCCAACTACCTCGTCCATATATATAAATAAAAAAAAGGAAGTCTTTGTCGTAGCCGATTTTTTATATATTGACTTTTCATGAAATGGCGACCATTCCAATGTGGACGTATGATTTTTTACTGCAAAAATCGTTACGTTAAAACTTGTTACGTATTTGCATATTGTATAGTTAAGGATTGAAAAAAATGTAAGAGAGAAAAATTCCGCCAGTGCAAGGCACGAACTTATGACCAAAATATTTAGTACGTGTTTTACAGTTTGACACCATAGTCACTCTGCCAATGTAACCATTGACATTAATTTTCTAACTTCGAAATATAGTCATGTGAAATAGCTTCAGATAAACGATAAGGAAAGTCATCGAACTCAAAAATTCTGAAACTCGATGCACAAGTAAGTACTGTAGGACCCAGTAATACTAATCTATCTTTCGTCGGTGTTAATTTTCAATTTTATGGGATGAAATCAATCCCCAAAGTTTTAGCATTTCTTAGTTTTCTCAGTATAACATTATAATGGTAAGAGATAGGACAAAACTTCAAAAGAATAAATTATTCAGTTTTCTTATAATCTACAACCCTGCGGCAATAAAAGTTATCCCTATCGTCCAATTTGTTTTAAAGAAACAAATTATTTGTATTTGTGTATAACGGTAAATTATAAAAATGATTATTATATACTAAAAAGTTTCCATTTTGAGCGATTTAATGAAATATAAAATAAAATAAATTTTTTGTTTACGTCTTTGTTAAAAACAATTAATTACCGTTATACGCATTTTGCTATATTTTTGGTCGATTCTTCATTCTATTTGCATTTTTCACCTCAAAATATGTATTTTCTATTATACTTCATGGTAGAATATATATTCTATACTTAAAAATTTATATAAAAAATTGTATTACACGTGTACATGAAATATATTGCAAGAACTCCTATTCTCGAGTGATTATCGGGATCACCCCGTCCCACATATTGCTTTATTTCGTACATATTTATTTAGTTAGTTAATGCAAATATTTTCTGAACATACATGTACATACATGTTGATTATAGGTGAAGAGCTTTTTGCCCGTTTGAGAGGGAGAGCCTGATTCAGATGGTTCCGAATAATCACCCGAGAACAGGCGGTGCAAAAAGTTCCAGATACACGTGCAATAAATTTTTATAAATATATCTTTCAGAGTGGAATATATACTAGACCTTCAAGTATGATAGAACATACCTACTTTATGGTGAAAAATACAAACAGAGTGATGAGTCGACCAAAAACGTAGGCATATACGCATAACGGCAATTAATTGTTTTTAACAACGACGTAAACAAAAAAAATGATTTTATTTTATATTTCGTTAGATCGTTCAAAATTAATACTTTTTGGTATATAATATAACCATTTCTATCATTTACCGTTATGCAATAAAAAACGGAGAATTTGTGCATTTAAAACAAATTGCACTATGAAGATACCTTTTATTGCAATGGGGTTGTAGAACATAAAAAACTAAACAATCTATCCCGCTAAAGTTTTGTCCTATCCGTTATCATTACAAAATTATAGTCAGAAAGGTAAAAGAAACTAAAACTTTGGGAGTTGATTTCACTCCCTGAAAGTGAAAATTAACACCAACGAAAAATAGCTTTGTGTTACTGGGGACCTACACTACTTATTTACCGAGTTTCAAAATTTTTGAGTTTGGTAACTTCCTTCGTGAATCTACAACTTTTTCTGGTTATGTATTTTCCTTCCGAATATAGAAATATTAGAAATCACGTGCGGTACTCACTGCATAAGGGGCATATAAAAATTTTAAGTAACGATCGCTTTTCCGCGTTGAACACCTCGAAAAAGTTTGTTTTTGATTTTTTGAAACACGGTGCACTTTTTCAGAAAATCAAAAAAAAATGGGGATAATAGTGTGTTATTACGATAAAAGTATAAAAATAGTGCTCTTACAAGTCCACTACGAAATATGCATTTTTCAGATTTTTATAGGATATTTCATTTTTTACACCTAAGTTTTGCAGCAAAAAGAATTCGAAAACATTCTTCAACATATATTACTATATATCACTTTTCAAAATGTAAAAAATTCGCAGTTTTAAAGAATTTAAACCTGTACATAGAATATGTTTAAAGAACTCTGAACAAAAATCATTATCATTTCATCTCAGAAATCCGTTCGAAGGTCCCTGACGTCACTGCGCTGAGAACGAGCCATGTCGTCGGTTCGGCAGTTCTTAGTAGACTGAAGCGGTACGAGTCACCACTCCCTTACTTAAAAGCGATCAATAGCAATCTGAGAGAGGGAATAGGGCATCTCCAAGACGTCCTCATAGCATTTCAGCGTTTCACTTTCGTGTAACAGATCCGCGTAACAGATTTCTCAGATACCCCTCCGCAAAAACATATTCTATGTTAAAAAAATGATTGTACAACTACATTGTACTCTGTCTATAAGTGTGCGGTGGACGCGTTGCGTGACGCAGTCAGCGCCGTTCGTTTCGCTTTTCTGTGCATAAACATATATCGCGGTGCCGCTTGCCGGGCTCAAAACAAAACGAGGTGCGAGCTATTGCAGAGGCGAAAAACGTGACGACACACGTACAGACAGGCTTCAATGTGCAGTAGTACAGCAAGCTGCTGTAAACATGCTTTTTTGGGGTTCGACTTTTCGTTCTTATATGAGAAGATTTTGTGTCGAACGATAGCTCATTTGAAAGGGAAGGCTTCAACGCAGTGCGCTCTGGTCCTCATTTCATTGAGAACATTCTCTTTGTATACGAAAATTGCTTAGCTTTGGGGGCTGTCAAGCTGTAAATTTTTGCTCCACATTACTACGCTCATATTATTGAGTATCAACATAATCGGATCAAATGACGACCAGAGCGCACTGCATTGAAGCTTCGTCTTTCGAATGAGCCGTATTTCGACCCAAAATTCTCTTATATGAGGACGAAAAGTCGAACCCCGCAAACCCATATTTTTGGCTCATTTTGCCGATAACTTCGACACTCTGTTTTACCGTGAGTCTACCCCCTTAAAGTGATAGTAATTAGTACATCTACCCTATATAAAAGAAATGTGTTGAAAGGGGATGAAGAGATGCACGATTTTGACGCACTGGTAATGCGGGGACTCGAGAATGGTAATAAAGTACAATAGTAAAATAGAAACTAGTCGCGATTGTATAAGATTATGTGATTTGGAAAAGTCTAAGCTTTATTTCACTGTAACAGTTATGAACTCCAGAGGGACAAATAGAATCACGGCCTAGAACTTCGATACTAATTCTGGCAGAGTAACTATGTGTCTAATGCTCCAGTTCGTACTGTCGCATTATGCTTGGATTCTAAGGGTTTATATAAAACTAAAATAGGTAGGAGAAGGGGATTTCTCTGGAAAATTCCAATAGAATGCCGGGATGACGTGGAAGTCACAAAATAAAAGTTTAATAGAAAGATTGGGGACTGTTCATATGGA
This sequence comes from Eucera pruinosa, assembly GCA_028830335.1. NCBI lineage: Eukaryota > Metazoa > Arthropoda > Insecta > Hymenoptera > Apidae > Eucera > Eucera pruinosa. The sequence continues at coordinate 486,369 of JAMYCR010000008.1, read as the reverse complement.
GACGCGTAAAATCGTGCATCTGGCTTGAGTTTATCTTACGATAACCATTACGATAACAGAGCGCTTTCCCTTCGTTGCAATTTAGTTTGAGAGAATTTTTTGGCATATCGAACAACAAAATACTCAGTATACGTAACATATAAGAATTTATTATATGCGACTACTGGCCGCGCAACTCAACATTCGGTCACTTTAATGATTGAAATTGATTAAATTTAATTTTTTCGTACAGCTGTTATGTATTACATATGTAAGTAAGTATTTACATCTGCCTGTCAGTCACTACGATGGGTTTATAGAAACACCAGACGATTGGCGACCCCTGGCAGACGCAACGCGTCAACGACACACGTACGGGCGGAGTTCAATGTGGTAGTACCAACCTTTTTCGCAAATATCTCCAAAGCTAAAGCCAAGCAGCAGTGATTGTTCACACAAAAGTTTTTCAGAATCTCGTTCTCTATAACATTCCTCAAAATCATCAGGATTAGTCCATACATTCTACAGTTCTTTTAAATTTTGTTTTTTGTGAAAAACTAACAAAAGCACATTACTTCTTCAAGTTTCCCCAAGCTATATTTCTCCTGAATACTAAAATAATGCTTTTTGAAAAAAAAACAAACAAATTCAGGGCAAAGTCACAAAAGTGGTCTCAATGCCTTCGACGACTCTTAAAAGTACGTCACACAGTGGTAGAAATGCTGATTATAGCTGGACAAAACCGATTTTTTCCGAAATTCTAATCCGAATTTTCAAAGTTTTGTTAATAGACATATCAAAATGGACCATTCTAAATAATAGGGAGAAGGTGGAAATATGGACTGGGGTCTTAATATGGACCAGGTACTTTTCTCCTATGATAATTGCTGCGATATGTCAATAGTTAATAAAAACACATCAATTAATGTCCTTTTATGTCACCAGACAGTATTAGTGCGGTTAGCATGTTTAGAGCAGCTAATAAGTGGAAGTACCGTTTTTCATCTGTTGAATAAGTTTGTAAGGTAAATTTTATTTGCTTGCTTCTTATACTATTTGAAAAATGTAAAATGTTGGTTATAGACGTACAACTAGTCATAAGATTAAACTTCAAAATGCTCTACTTAATTGTACGGAAATATCTCTTTTATGCCGAAATATTTTGGTTAATTGTATAAAAGGCAGGAGGTGGCAATATAGACCATGGCGATCCATATTACGACCTCTCTTGTTTCATAAAGTTGAGAACGCCAGAAATCACGTCATGGGGGCGTGTTCGTCGCAGTCATCTGTTTCTTTCTGCTTTCCTTGTAAACGCGACTGTGGCCGTTCAGTTCTGTTTCTTTGCTAGACCTCGCCGCGTGATTGCCCATTGTAAAACCTTCTCTTAAAATATATAGAAGTTTATTTCTGAAAAACTAATTATATTTCCTACAGGTTATGGGCCCAAACCCAGTAAACTGTGATTGAAGTAAACATAGTGTCCAGTGTTTAGTTGGTGCGAAGTGATAAAGACAGTGAAACAAGATGGCAAACGGTGGAGGTACACATTTCGCGATTCAGAAATTGAACAGTGATAATTACTCTGTATAGAGCTATAAGCTAGAACTATCAATGATTAATGAAATGGTGTGGGACGTAATACAAGGTCCAAAACCTGAACCAGTGACTCCCGTGTGGCTTCAAAAGGATAATGAAGCTTGTGCGACAATTGGCTTGTTGGTTGAAGACAACCAGTTGCAATACATACGGAACGCGAAATCAGCACTGGAGGCATGGGAATCGCTAAAAGGCTATCACAAGAAGGCAACTTTAACAAGTAAAGTTGTTAGTGCCCAGCACTAATATTCTTTATGACACGGACGTGCGTAGCTGACTATTTTTGAGATTTAGGAATTTTCGTTTACAGCAGGCATGCAATTTAAATTTACCTATTTCCTGGCGAGCAACGGCGCAGCTTATTACTTAGTTTTGTAGCGTCGAAGGGTTTGAGGAAGTTGAGAATCTTCAAACGTTTGACCTACTCGTAGGTTCGAGGTGTTCCCTCGAAATCCTGGACTAAACACGGGCGAACTCGGGTTTGGTTGTAGGAAATATGAATCACGTTTTATTCACAAGGCGTCTTTACAATTGTTCGTGGTATATCACTGTAAACGTATTGTCTGTTTAACACGGTGTGTCGCGCTTAAGGCGGACCGAAAAGGGTTACTCGCGTCGGAGAGTCTAAAAGCTGGTAGGTAGTCCGCAGTTCCGTATTAGGTCCACTCCGGGGAGCCTGTATCAGAGACGTTGGATATCGTTGAGTTGGATAGTTTTCCTTCCCTGACCGTCCACTACGGGGAGCGTTCTAGAGTCGGTGGTTGTTATCCGTGAACTGAACTTTGGGGCTGTTTCGGGCCCTTTTATACTCGTTTGGGTCAGCTTTTGCCGAGCGCTGGCGTGAAGGCTTACAGCGAGGCAAGCGCCTGCTTCGGGCGCTAGGGTGAAGGCTTGGAGCGGGGGTAGCTCTTACTCGGACGCTGGGGTGTAGGCGTGGAGCGGGGGTAGCTCTTACTCGGGCGCTGGGGTGAGAGTTTGGGGCGGGGGTGTCTCCGGTGGTCGGCATCGGAGCGCTACTCTGGTGGGCGCTCGGGGTAAACAAGGGTACGCGAGAGGATCCGCGCTACAGTTTTAGAAATCCGCGTTGCTCGTCCTCAATAGTCGAAGACGTGTCATAAACGGGGAAGGCTCCGAAGGGTACCCTGGCATCTGTTTGTAACGGTACAGAAGCCGCGGTCAATAAGTACCTGGAGGAACTTTCCCCGCATTGTCAGATATCGCCACCACCCCACTCCCACACACAGGGCCCACGGTGACACTCTTCCCCAGGGTAGCGCGCCCAGGGCACAAGGGAGGGTGCGGCCAGTGGAGTTCGACTTGCTGATTGGTAATTTCCAAAACATTAAGAGAACCAATCAGCAAGCAGTTGCAAAAATAGGAGAGATGGCAGCTTCGCCAAAAAACGAAACACCAATAGTAGTAGGGACAGACCCTAAATAGACAGCGTACCGGAGTTAATACGATACAGTCCACTATGTTCTTCTGAACTTTCAAGTCATTTTGGATACAGTAGTCTCCGTAGTCTTAAATATATTCGACACCGCACGCGTTCGCAATTCAACGGTATTTCCGGGCGCGAACAAAGGTGTTTCTGTTAAAGCGTTTGTGCCGAACTGTCTTAAAATACAATGGTGATATGGAAGAACACATCACTACGATGTCGAATTATTTCGAAAAGTTAGCGGCCCTTGGACAGGAATTACTGGATAACGTCATGGCGGCGATGTTACTTGGAAATCTTCCGGAATCGTATGGAACTCTTGTAACGGCGTTAGAGAACAGACCCGAATATGAAATTTCATTAAATCTCGTCAAAGGGAAACTTATAGACGAGTACAAGAGGCGAGAAGGGGTTAAAGACACAAGAGAGGACTTCCAAAAAACCGAAGTGGCGATGAAAACGGAATCTGAGGATAAAAGAACTGCACAGGCTAAAAAGACTTGTTATTTTTGCAAGAAATCAAGATACTTCAAGAATGAATGTATGAAATACAAGTCATGGAAGTGTAAGAAGGAAATATCTAATAAAGTTACAGAGAATGTTTCTTCGAACGACTATTACTTTTACGCAATCTCTTCGGAAATTGAAGAAACATGCTGCGGAACGAAGAATGAAGAAAAGAGAAATTCGTGGATTGTCGATTCGGGTGCAACAAGCCACATGGTATGGTCAAAAGATTTTTTCGAGTGTTTCAACTGGGAAAGAAAGGGCCACGTGTGCTTAGCAAACGAAGAGAAAATAGCCGAAATACAAGGGATCGGGTCAGGCGTCATAAACGGTTCGACGGGTTAGAGTATCATTGGAGTGAAAATAGACAACGTACTGTACGTGCCCACCCTTGGGTCGAACCTGCTATCCATGAAGTAGCTGGTGAAAGAAGGCTATAAATTAACCTTCAAATACGACAAATCCACAATAATGAAGAACGGGAACCTACAAGCAACCGCGAAATTATCTCCAGATTTATTCGAATTAAAGACAGCTGAAAGGACTTGTGCGGTGAGCAGTGTCGGAAATACAGGTCACACGGAAATTTGTCAGCATGCATGGCATCGACGTTTTGGACATTGTGATGTAACGGCAATACAGGATTTGACTAAAAAGGGATTAGCGACCGGCATTAAAATTAAGGACTGCGGACACCGAGTAACATGTGAATGTTGTAGCAAGGTTAAGATGACACGCATATCGTTCCTGAAAGAGGCAGATAAGAAAAGTAATTCGCTCTTGCATCTCATTCATACGGATGTTTGCGGACCCATGCAGACGCCAACTCCAGGTAACAAAAGATATATCTTAACGATTATCGACGATTTTTTGCAGTACACGAAAATCTATGGGATGAATCACAAGAATGAAGCGGTTGTATGCATCCAACAATTCATTGAAATGATGAAAACGCAGCATCAGAAACGACCAAAAGTAATAAGATCGGATCGCGGTCGGGAATACGTAAATGATAGTTTGTGGAATTATTTAAAAAAGGAGGGGGTACAAATTCAGTACACAGCCCCCTATTCACCGCAGCAAAACGGCGTTGCAGAACGCAAAAATAGATCGCTTCTTGAAATGGCTCGGTGCATGCTGCTATATGCAAACATGGAAAAGAAGTACTGGGGTGAGGCGATAAATACGGCCAATTTCTTGCAGAATAGATTACCGACAAAAGCTACCAGGAAAACGCCATACGGACTATGGTATTCCAGATTACCGGATGTCAGAACCCTGCATACGTTCGGTTGCAATGCGTATGTACATATTCCCAAGGAGCAAAGGCGGAAATTGGACGACAAGGCCGAGAAATTCACATTCGTTGGCTATTCGGAAGAATCTAAAGCATTTCGAATACTGGATATAAAAACAAATCGAATTAAAATTAGCCGCAATGTGGTTCTCCTCGATAAAGGGAACAAAGACAAGTCAACTCACACGGAATACAACGAGGTCGTGCCCCCCCCCCCCCCCCCCCCTATTCAAGAGGGTAATCAGGAAATCACAGAAGATTCGGAGGGAACACCGAACTTCACGGAAAATGATATAGCGCGGGAAATATCATCAGCGGAAGAATGTAGCACGGATGAAGATCCTTCTTTCCATGGAGCAACTGGTGACTACAGACAACAATCAGAAGAGGTTGAGATAAGGCCTGAACCATGCAGACGCTCGGAAAGGCCTAATAGAGGTGTGCCACCGGACAGGTACGTAACTTCTTTATAGGTCACAGACGGAGAAAATGAGCCGCGAGTCGTAAGAGAAGCATTATCTGGGCCTAATAAAAACAAGTGGGAGGATGCCATGGACGAGGAAATCGCTTCCTTAAAGAAAAATGGTATGTGGGAAATTGTACCTAAACCAACGGACCAGGATGTTGTTAGCTGTAAATAGGTTTTCAAATTAAAACGGAACGCCGACGGTGAGATAGACAGGTATAAGGCTAGACTAGTCGCCCGGGGTTTTTCTCAAAAGTACGGCACGGATTATGGCGAAGTATTCGCAACGGTGGTGCGACAAATAACTTTTCGCACATTCTTAACCTTAGCAGGTGAAAAGGATATGGCCATCAACTATTTCGACGCAAAAACAGCATTTTTACACGAAAGGTTGTTTGAGACGATTTACATGCAGCAGCCTGAAGGGTACATCGTACCTGGTAAAGAAGATCATGTGTGCAAGCTGAAAAAGGGAATCTACGGATTGAAACAAGCGGCAAATCTCGTAAGCAACAACAGATTCAGCAATAGAACCAAACATATAGATACGAGATTTCATTTCATAAGAGATATGAAAGATAAAAAAATTGTAGACTACAAATATTGCTCTATAGAGGAAATGCCAGCTGATATGTTAACAAAGCCATTGGGAAACGTGAAACTAAAATACATGATCGGAAGATGTGGATTGAGCAATTAATAAATTGCTGTTATTGCCATTGTAACGTGTAGTAGATGGGAGTTTGAGGTTCCGTTTCCGGTAAGCGTGGTGGTAGCTGTGAGAGAAAGAGAGAATTGAATTCTAGATAGTTTGTAGGAGGAAAAAGGAGTTATACGAGGTTTGGGAGGCAGAAGAAGAGAAGAGGAGATTTGAGTCTGAGGGGAAAAGAAAGTGAGTAGCAAAAGATAAAGGGAAAAACTAGAGGGAAGAGGAGAGTAAGAAAGGAAGAAAGTGAGGTTAGGAAATACGGAGGTTGGAGGAACGAAAGTAGCGCCAGCTACTGATGACCGGTAACGGAAAGAGGAGTGAGACGGTAAGAAAGATGTCGGGAGGGAATAGGGAATTGAGGAATATAAGAGGAGTGGCAACAGGGGAGAAATCTATGAAAGAAAAGAAGAGAGGAGTGGAGAATGGTGAAGCAGGGTTGGATAAATGGTGCAGAAGAGAGCTGGTAGCAAGGGGAGAGGATAAGGAGGATAAAGATGGGGAAAGCAAGGTGGTAGATAGAATAGAACAGGGAAATAAGGCGGAGCGAAATGAAGAAAAGGTGGCGGGAGTAGAAGAGATCAAAAAACTGATCAAGGAAATGGGGCTACAGCAGCAGGAGATATTGCAAGGAGTAGGAGATTGTGTGGAAAGGAAAATTGGAGCAGAGATGGGAAAACTAAAAGAGGAAATAAAGGAAGAAATGCGAAAGATAGAAGAGAGGATGGTGGAAGAAAGGAGAATATTAGAAGAAAGGATGAGTAAGTTGGAAGAAAGGATGGGAGTGATAGAGGGAAAGGAAAGGGAAAAAACGGGAGGGGGAAGAGAAACAGAGATGGGAAAGGGTAACGAGGTAAAGAGTAGGATTTTTGCTATAGAAAAGAAGTTGGAAAGAAAGGAGAGAGAAGAGAAGAGAAGGAATATTATAATAAAAGGAGTGAAAGTAAACAATGGGGAAAAGGAAAAGGTAGTGGAAAGAGTTTTAGAAAAAATAGGTGAAAAGGTGGAAATAGAGAGCATAAGCGAGGTAGCAGGAAGGAATGATATGATACGGGTGAAAACAGGAAGCTTAGATCAGAAGAGAGGCATAATGACCAAGAAATATAAGCTCAAGGGAGAAAAGGAACGACTGGAGGATGACCTGACAGAAAGGGAGCGGAGAATGCAAAGGGAACTGAGAAGGATCGCAGAAAACGAACGGAAAAAAGGAAAGAGGGCTTGGATTAAATACGGCAAGATACAAATAGATGATGTATGGTGGAAATGGGATGAAGAGGAGAAAGTGTTAAAGACGTGGAGAGGAATTAGAAGAGAGGGAGAGAGACAAGAGGAGAAGATGAGAGGAGAGTAGCTGGAGGTAGAGGAGACAAGAGTGAGACAAGAAAGAGGAGGAGGAGAGGATAAAAGAGGAAGGGAGGAAAAAGGAGGAAGGGCGGAGAATAATTGCAAAGTAGTGTTTTGGAATGTGGCAGGATTAGGAAATAAAGACAATGAATTCTGGAAAAAATTGGAAGGTTGGGAGGTCATGTTTCTGTTGGAAACATGGCTGCAGGAATGAGGGTGGAGAAGGATTAAGAACAAGCTGCCGAAGGGATATAATTGGCATAGACAGGATGCGAGTAGGAAGAATAGGAAGGGTAGAGCAATAGGAGGTATATTAGTGGGAGTGAAGAACAACTTGGCAATGGAGGAACCGGTATCGGTAGTGGAAGGAGTGGTAAAGGTAAAAGTTAGAATGAAGAACGACTTATGGAAGTTGGCAGGAATCTATTCATTCGGGGGCATAGAGGGGAAAATGGAACAAATAAGGGATTGGATGGAGATGGAAGAAGAGGAGGGAAAAATAATAATTGGAGGAGATCTAAATGCTAGGACGGGCGAAATGGGAGGAAGAGTATGGGGAGAAGAGGAAGAAGAGCATGCAGGAAATAGGAGGTCAAAGGATAAGAAGGTAAACTCTGAGGGCAGGAAGTTGTTGAAGATGACGGAAGAGGCTGGGTGGTTTATTGTAAATGGAAACATAAAGGGGGACGAGAGAGGGGAATATACGTACGTAGGGACAAGAGGAGGAACAGTGATTGATTATGTAATAACAGATGAAAGGGGAAAGGAGGGAATAGAAAGGATGGAAGTGGGAGAGAGAGTAGATTCGGACCATTTTCCGATGATTGTTAGCATCAGGGGCAAAGGGGATTCAGAAAGTAAGGGTAAAAGGCAGGAAAAGAACAGATGGAGAGGAGTTTCGACAGAGGAAGGTGTGGGAAAGTTTAGGGAAAGGATAGGAATGATTGGGACATGTGGAAGAAGCATAGAAGAAATGATGAAACTGGATATAGAGAAAGTAAGGAAGGTTTTAGAGAATGGGGAGCAGGAGAGAGGAAAGAAGAAGACTGGTTGGTGGAACGAGGAATGTAAAGAAAAGAAGACAGAAGTAAGAAGGAAACTAAGAAGCTGGAGAAAAGGAAAGGAGCAAAGGGAGGAATATACGAGAGTAAGAAAGGAATACAAAGAGATGTGTGAGAAATTGAAGGAAGTAGAAAGGGAGAAATTTAGAAAAGAGGTGGAGGACGCTCGATCGGAAAAGGAAGTATGGAAAGTGGTGAACAGAAGAAGAATAAGAAAAGAAAAGGTAGGAGAGAATATAACAATGGAGGAGTGGAGGAGACATTTTACAAAACTGCTGGGCGGGGTGGAATGGAGGGTAATGAGGGGAAATAGTGAGAACGACGGGTTAGGGGGGGGGAGAAGAGTATGAGATTGGAATGGAGGAAATAAGGAGAGTGCTAAGAAGGCAGAAAGATAATAAAGCGGTAGGAATAGATGAAATACCGAGTGAAGTATGGAAATATGGAGGAGAGGAAGTAGAAAATTGGGTATGGGAAGTATGTAATGGAGTATGGAGAGGAGATTTGTGGCCGAGGAGTTGGGAGGAGGGTGTGATCGTTCCAGTTAAGAAGAAGGGAGAAGGAAAAGTAATGGAAGAGTTCAGAGGTATAACAATAACAGATACCTTGTACAAAATATATACAAGCGTATTAGCAGAAAAACTGATGGAAGAGATGGAAAGTAAGAAAATATTAAGTAAGGGACAAACGGGCTTTAGGAAGGAAGTAGGAACGATAGATAGTATCTACACACTGAACTATGTAATATATAAATACACGAGAGTGGAGAGAAAGAAGCTAATTGCTCTGTTTGTAGATCTGAGAGCAGCGTTCGATTCGGTAGCCCGTGAAAGGCTATGGGAAGCAATGGAGAAGAGAGGTATTAGTGAGGAAATAGTGAGAAGAATAAAGAGAATATATAGGGAAACAAGAAACAGAGTAAGAGTAAACGGCGAATTAGGAAAATGCTTCTGGACGGCGAGAGGAGTAAAGCAAGGATGCCCATTAAGTCCCCACATGTTTAATATATTTTTAGCAGACCTAGAGGAGGAATTGGGAAAAGGATGGTGGGGGGGAGTAACGATCAACAAGAGGAGGATTTACTGTCTCTCGTATGCGGATGACATAGTGGTTTTGGCGGAAGGAGAAGAAGAGATGCAAGAGCTGATGAAAAGATTAGAAAAGTATTTGGAACGAAAGAGGTTATGTTTAAATGTAGAGAAAACAAAGATATTGAGGTTTAAGGTGGGAGGGGGGGAAAGTACAAAGGTGAAGTGGAGATGGAAAGGAAAGGAGGTGGAAGAAGTGAAAGAGTTCAAATATTTGGGATATAGATTGATGAGGAATGGTGGTCAAGAAGCCCATATAAGAGAAAGAGCAAAGAAGGCGGCGACGGTGATGAGATCGGTATGGGGAATCGGAAAGAGACTATTTGGGAATGACTGTGAGAAGAGAGTATGGCTTTTTGACAGATTGGTGTGGACGGTCCTTAGCTATGGAGCAGAGATATGGGGATGGAAGGAAAGGAGTTTAGTGGAGAGGATACAGGAGAGGTTTCTGAGATGGACGTTGGGGGCGGACTGGAGAACGCCAGGCTACGCGATTAGGGAAGAATGGCAAAGGGATTTGTTAAGGACAAGAGCAGGGAAACTAGCATGGAACTATGAGAAAAAGTTAAGGGATGGGAGGGGAGGGGAATTGGCGAGGGAGTGTTGGACGGATAGTTTGAGAGAGAGGGAGAGGAGCAAAGGAGAAGGAGGCTGGTGGGAAGAGAAACAGGAATTCTTCAGGTTAAGGGGATTGGTAACCGAAGGAAACGAAATGATGAATGGAGGGAATGAAATAGAATATAAGGAAATCGAGAGGATTGATAAGGAAATTCAGAAAGAAGAAAGGTGGCAAAAGATTTTAAACTCAAGATACAATAAATGGTATAAATTCATAAAGGAGGAGGGTTTACCAAGATATCTAAAAGGTAATTGGAATGCGAATAGAGTGAGACGGCTCGCCAGATATAGACTCGGAAATGAAGTTAAGGAAGGGAGATACTGGATAGCCGAAGAGGAAAGAAAATGTAGACTATGCCTCACGGAAGAGGAGACATGGGAGCATGTGTGGGAGGTATGTGGAAGGAGTGGGGAGGAGGAAGGAGGGTGGCAGACGAATGTTGGAAGAATTTTGGGGGATGAAGGACAAGGAGAAGGATGGTTGAAAAGGCTAGATGATAAGAGAAATGGGAGGCAGGAGGAAGGAGCCGTAGGAACTGGTGAACACATCTCGGAGCGTTGGTTGGAGGAGGTAGAAGATAAAGAGGATAGTCCGGAGGAATGGAGGGAGGTGTAGAAGGGGGAGAAGAGGCAGGGTACGAAGGGATAAGAAAGGAAGATTAGGCAAGAAAGGGAAAAAGTGAAATAATGGTACAAAGGATAAAACCAAAGATGGGGGGTTGGAAAAGATGAGGGTTTATTTTGTATATAAGAGCAGTTTAATATTAATGCGTCATAGTTTGTTTTATATGAGTGGTTATATTGTTTTGTTTGGTTTAGTTTATGCATTCATATTATATATTAGGGGATAAGTTACGTAGATAAATAATGACATAGTTAGATTAAGTTGAAAGATGTAGTATAAGAAGACTATTAGGTATATATTAATTAAGATTAGCAATTAGGTATAAGGAAAATATGTATATAGGAAGTATGTATAAAGAAGGAGAAGGGGCGGAACCTTTGTAATGCAATAGGAAAACAATAAAGATCTATATATATAGATGGGAGTTTGCGTAGCACACAGGAAAGGTAATAAAATTTGGAATTATTATACCAAATTATTGAAAGATTTTGGGGTTCGCGATTGTCTAGTCCCATACGGGTCCTGGGTAGTGCAGTCGTTAATTATGTTTGGAAGTTAATAATGTGTTAAAAATAAAAGGTTGAAAAGAGTTTAAATCAAATATAGATGTATATATAGTCAATATAACATTTATTCTAAACAAGCAATTTGGAAAATGGAAATGATAATGAATTACAAAATGTTCGAAAAAAAGTATGCAGATACAGAAATAAAATATTTGACATATGATTTGGTTTAACAATGTAGTAATTGTGAATGTCAACTCAACAACGACACAACGAACCCACAATGATTACGCACTGATTACACTGTGCAACAAATTTTAACTTTGTTTTAGGCCTCTAATAATGAATAGACAATTCTCGTAGATTTTTGTGTGCTGAATACGAATCCGCAAACCGTTTTCCTCCTACACGTACAGTTTTTGAGAAATTTGATTTTGAAAAAAAATGCAAATTTTCAACTTTGAAATGATTTTGTGGTTAAGCGATAAGAGTTTTTCGGTTTGAATCAACGCAGAATTATTCTAGAAACTCTCCTAAATAAAATGATATAAGTTATTGTTACATCCAAGACATGTAAATATGTTTAAACAATGATAAAAGTGAAAATGACACCCGAAACGCAGCAATTTTCGCGGATATTCTTCAATTTATTTTCAAAACTAAAGCTGTAGGAGGGAATCCAATCACACCACGCGATAGAGCAGACATTTTTCCTACGGAAACGGCCAAAGAATACTGTTGGCCCGCTTTTGATTCGAATACAGAATCAAAATAGTTTGGCAAAACGCGTGAGACCGGCAGTGATACTCATCGCCGGCCAGCGCCTCTCCTGTAGCTCAACGTAACAGAACCGACAAACGCGTGCGCCGCTCTCATTTAGATACAGCATTGTACTTATTATTTATGTATTATTACTTTTTTTATCTATGACCTATTTGTTGACAAAAATAGGAATTTTAAAGTATATATACCTAAAAGTGCTTTCTTCTTGTCTGACGTTTATATGACCCTTTTGCCTCCCTTTTTAACTGCCAACAGTAATCTGCTAACATTGCAGCACTATCTTTTCCATAATAGCGGTTTTCTATCACAGATATATCTTGATGAAATCGTTCGCCATGTTCGTCACTTACGTCACCAAGGTTTTCAGGGAAGAAGTCCAAATGCGAATGTAGGAAATGCATTTTGAGGGACATATTGCATCCCAATTTTTCGCAGGCTTTAATTAATTTTCCTACTATTTGGGCGTAATCCGGTGATCGATGTGTCCCAAGAAAATGTGTGCACACTTCTTTAAATGCATTCCATACTTCTGTTTCTTCATGTATCATTTTACAATCGAATTGTGTATCCTGCATTAGTGTTCGTATTTGTGGTCCTATGAAGATACCTTCTTTTATCTTTGCCTCCGATAAATCTGGAAATTTTGTCTTTAAATACTGAAATGCGGCTCCGTTTTTGTCCATGGCTTTTACAAAATTTTTCATAATTCCTAATTTGATGTGTAATGGCGGTAAATATATATTGTTTTGATCATCTAAATTAGGATATTTTATGTTTTTTTCTCCTGGATTGAAATTTCTTCTCATTGGCCATTTCTTAACTTTGTAATGGTCTGACCTTGCCCGACTGTCCCATTCGCACATAAAACAACAATATTTTGTATAGCCGCTTTGAAGTCCCATTAATAAACCTATGACCTTTAAATCACCACATATGTGCCAATTGTATTCTTTATAATTTATATTATTTAATAACATTTTAAAAATTTCGTACGTTTCCCTCATTCTTATACCGTATGCAATTGGTACAGAAGGATAAGTGTTGCCATTGTGCAATAAAACTGCTTTTAGACTTTTTTTTAGAGGAATCTATAAAAAGTCTCCATTCTGCGGCTGTATGTTTAAATCCTAATTTTTTCAATAAGGTATCAGCATCAGGGCAATAGCACAAATTTTGTTGCGAAAGAAAATATGGTTTAAATATTTCACATCTTTTACGGTAATGCGTAACATGTGTATTTGGTGCAAGAAGATTCCATTGTTGCAATCTAGAAGCCAATAATTCGGCGCCTGTTTTTGGTAAATTTAAATCACGTACCAAGTCATTTAAATCAGCTTGATTGATGAAATGAACGTGACCCTTTGACGAAGATGTTTCATCGCTTTCTTCAGATGTGTTTTCGTTGGAATTCGAAGCAATAATGGAAATCAACGTGTCTGGAACACGTGAAGCTGCTTGACCCTATCATAAATCCTTCGACAGTTACACGTAAAACATTGGACTTTTGTGTTTGATTCTTATTGAGAATATATTTATGGGAAATGCACATGCTGGTCGTGCTAGGTGTACACAGTCTGTTATTTTTTAATGTACTGAAGATAGCTAAAGTGTTTGACGCTGCTACATAAACTAGAAATTATATTAGCGAAGACAGATCATTCTTATACTGTTTTCGAAAATACGGAAATCCTGTTTATTTTAAATTAACAGACGTTTTCATAAATGGAATGATGTATCAATATATCTGTGTCTTAGTATACGAAGTGTCAATGTGAGAATTTATGCAGTTGAAATATTATGTATCTATAGGTATATCTGTGATAGAAAACCGCTATTATGGATAAGATAGTGCTGCAATGTTAGCAGATTACTGTTGGCAGTTAAAAAGGGAGGCAAAAGGGTCACATAAACGTCAGGCAAGAAGAAAGCACTTTTAGGTATATATACTTTAAAATTCGTATTTTTGTCAACAAATAGTTCATAGATAAAAAAAGTAATAATACATAAATAATAAGTACAATGCTGTATCTAAATGGGAGCGGCGCACGCGTTTGTCGGTTCTGTTACGTTGAGCGACAGGAGAGGCGCTGGCCGGCGATGAGGATCACTGCCGGTCTCACGCGTTTTGCCAAACTATTTTGATTCTGTATTCGAAACAAAAGCGGGCCAACAGTATTCTTTGGTCGTTTCCGTAGGAAAAATGTCTGCTCTATCGCGTGGAGTGATTGGATTCCCTCCTACAGCTTTAGTTTTGAAAATAAATTGAAGAATATCCGCGAAAATTGCTGCGTTTCGGGTGTCATTTTCACTTTGATCATTGTTTAAACATATTTACATGTCTTGGATGTAACAATAACTTATATCATTTTATTTGGGAGAGTTCCTAGAATAATTCTGCGTTGATTGAAACCGAAAAACTCTTATCGTTTAACCACAAAATCATTTCAAAGTTGAAAATTTGCATTTTTTTTCAAAATCAAATTTCTCAAAAACTGTACGTGTAGGAGGAAAACGGTTTGCGGATTCGTATTCAGCGCACAAAAATCTACGAGAATTGTCTATTCATTATTAGAGGCCCAAATTCGTGTTGCACAGTGTTATCATTACTTGTTGAAAATAATATTGCATAGTGAAATAAAATGGAACTCACCAAATTATAATTCGACAATCGGATTATTTGTTTGCGAATTTACTGTATGCAAACCTTATTTCACTCGATTGCTGTAGATGCTTGCTTACTAGGCCTTCCTCAATTAAGGATACGGAAAATACGTAAAATAATAAAAATATAGAAACAGTAAAGTTACAAAATAAGAATACATGAATTAATAATAATAAACAGTTTAATTAGAATACACGGCACCGAGTCTTTTTGATACTCTAAGTTGCACACAACTTGTAACAAACTCTATCTCAATACTTTGCACCACGGATTACCCGATCACGCACCTCGCGACTTGCTGATCTTAGCTTTGAAACGGTAATGAAGCAGCTTTAGCTGTTCGAGAATAAGTTGGATAATCCCACTCACGAAATGCTCTACTGGAAATGAAATTGTTTATAATCTTTAACGAATCAGCGTAGTCGGAAGGTATTGCGGAAAGGGATCGTCTTGTGGTCTCTTTTGCTCTATCTCCAGTGAAGAGGACCAACGCAGTTATAGTATATTCACGCCCCGGTTTACAGTAACGCATATTACTTTCGCATTGCGATCAACGCAGGACTCACGACAAATGAACTATTGGTGAAATGCGCGCTACGAAAATGAATAGTTATGAAAGAATGCGATAATCGCTCTCACGCTGAACTCACATCGCACATCCTGTTTATAACATCAATTCCAAGAAACGATAGTGCCTATCGATTATTTGTTATGGGACAACGTTGATTCCAAGAAGGTATTCGCCACATTTACAAATGAGCTGTCAGAACTAAACCAAAAGATTAGCTTATTTAAACGTCAAAGGCAAAATATACGATTGGCAAGGGACTTCCCATGATGCTATGCATCATCAAATCGCATTCTCGCCAACGTTAATCATAATAAAAGAATTTTGTTCGGAACGTAACACCATCATCATTGAGGAGGAGTGTTGAAATACAACGACTCAACGCCATACGGTCCAACGTGGGCACGCCCGAAATCACGTCATGGGGGTGTGTTGGTCGCAGTCATCTGTTTTCGTCTGCTTTCCTTGCAAATGCGACTGTGGCCGTTCAATTCTGTTTCTTTGCTAGACCTCGCCGCGTGATTACCCATTGTGAAACCTTTTATTAAAATATATAGAAGTTTATTTCTGAAAAAACCAATTATATTTTCTACACTTTTCTTGCTGTTTGAAGGTGTCCCACTATATCAAGAAAGCAATTAGGCAAAGAAAATAGGGGCATAAGACAAAAATGTTTCTCAGAATATATTATTAATACCATAAATGTAGTCCGTTTAAAAAAGAAGACTACTTAAAGTACCTAAAACAACCTTATTAAGGAAATTGAAGTTAGATCTTAATGCAAAAACTTTAGCAAATCAAAAGTTAGATAGAAAGATTATTTTTCCTCCAGAACTCGAAGAAAAATTAGTGCAATATTGCCTGATTATAGAAAAAGGATTCTATGGGCTTACTAGAAATGATATTCGAAGTCTTGCTTATCAACTGGCGATAAAAAATAATATCGTTCACTTTCAACAAAATCTCGCCGGCCGAGCATGGTTTAACCATTTTAGGCATTGCCACAGAAATATACTATCAATTAGAAAACCAGAAAACACTTCACTCGCCCGTGCAATAGGTTTCAATAAAAAAACGTGATGATTTTTTTCACTTCTTAGGCGACGAATATGCGAAACATCGATACACCGCCAATCGAATTATTATCACATTATATTATTATCATTATAATACAAGATCTATACAAAAATGAACTATTTATTACGAATTTTTTACCTTTTCCGCTCCGGTCCATATTACCACCCCAATTTCTAAGACCATGTTTCTGACAAATTTCCGTAAAAATGCCGTGCCTTCAAATTAGCTGAATTTTTAAGCAAAAAAATTATTCATACATTATCGTAGATCTATGAACTACCATTTCCACCTGTAACTCATGTACATTTTACGTTTTTAATGCGTGTTTTCTTCGAAACAAGAAACTCAAACCACGAAACTATAGAATAAAAAGTGCTTCTTAACCCCAAGTTGGGGTGAGCACTGTCTCACCCACAACTTACCTAACGGTGGAACCACCATGGCATTCTACCAGTCACCAAATCACAATAACAACAATTACTCTCAACAACTACGCCCACCCCCATGGCAAAATGAATCATCCGATAAACAATCAACATCCAAGAGCAAAAGAAGCCCAGAGCAGGCCACACGAAATGTAAAACAAAAGGTACTCACAACAAATACCATACATGTATCAAACAGATTTACCCCATTAGAAACAATGGAAGTAACCGAAACTCCAGAATCTCAATCTGACATCAAGTTACCGACCCCTCCGCCTATCTTCCTTGTCGACGTTCTCGACATACAAACAATGACCAATGCACTGGCACCCGTAGTTAAGAAGGACGAATACAACCTAAAGGCTAACAACGACACAATAAAAATACTAACAAATTCCCCAGATACCTATAGAAACATAGTAAAAATCTTCAAAACTCTAAACGCAAGATTCCATACGTTCCAACTCAAGCAAGAAAGGTCATACAGAGTTGTCCTGAGACATATACACCACTCCGCAGACTTAGAACACTTAAAAGAAGAATTATCACTACATGGACACGAAGTAATCAACATCGTAAACATCAAGCATAGCAAAACCCATCTCCCATTATCGTTATTCTTCTTAGACCTCAAACAAAAACATAACAATAAAGACATTTACAATATTAGAAAACTGATGAAGTGCATAGTTGAAATAGAGCCCCCATATAAAAAGCGAGAAATAGTACAGTGTAAAAGATGCCAACAATATGGTCATACTCTCTGGAAAGCTACCAAAAAAATCTCAAAACCCCAAAAGAAAATTCCCCCTATACGAAATCCACAAAGAGACTGGGCTAGATGTCCTCAGGAAAAAGCCAACGCATTTGGCACACACTTCTCTGAAGTGTTCCAACCTTTTCCTACCACTTCTCAAGATATTGAATCCAAGTTTCTTGAATACCTACAATCACCTCACCAGCCTCCCCCTCCTATCAAACCGTTTATGTATCACGAAATACAATCAACAATACTCAGCCTAAAGTCAAAAAAAGCTCCGGGTCATGACCTCATCACGGGCAAGATAGTTAAAGAACTTCCAAAGAAATGTCTTTCCCTGTTAACTTCTGCATTTAATGCAATGATGCGATTTGGTTACTTTCCTAATCTATGGAAAATTTCACACATAGTCGTAGTAAGCAAACCCGGCAAGCCTGAACACGAGATATCTTCGTACCGTCCAATCAGTCTCCTACCAACATTATCAAAATTATTCGAAAAATTGCTTCTAAATCGCTTGAAACCTGTACTAATAGAACGGAATATAATACCCGAACACCAATTCGGCTTTAGAAACAAGCATTCAACATTACAACAAGTCCACAGACTAGTTGACCACATAAGACAAGACTTGGAAAAGAAAAGATATTGTTCGGCTGTATTTCTTGATGTCAAACAAGCATTTGACAAAGTTTGGCATACTGGTCTCCTCTACAAATTAAAAAATCTGCTCCCACTAGCCTTTTATACAATTCTCCAATCATATCTAACTAACAGAAAATTCAAAATTAAGTTCCAAGACATAATTACTACTACATACGAAATCCACGCAGGAGTACCACAGGGAAGCATACTTGAACCTATATTATATCTGCTATATACTGCAGACATTCCAAGTACTCCAAATGTAACAATAGCCACTTTCGCAGACGATACAGCATTACTAGCCTCTCATAAAGACCCCGCTCAAGCTTCCAACAACCTACAAAAACATCTTCATAACATCTCAGCTTGGCTTACCAAATGGAACATCCAAGTGAACGAATCCAAATCGAACCACATCACTTTCACCCTATGCAAAAAATATGCCCACCAGTTAAATTAAACAACATCGATATCCCCCAAAGTGATTCAGTAAAGTATTTAGGACTGATACTCGACAGAAGGTTAACATGGGAAAAACACATAAAAACCAAATGAAACCAACTCAAAGTGAAGGCAAAAAAACTATACTGGATGTTAGGCAGACGCTCCGAACTAAAGCTTGAAAACAAACTACTTATATACAAAGTTATCCTTAAACCAATATGGACTTATGGCATTCAACTATGGGGTACAGCCAGCAATTCGAATATCGAAATACTACAAAGATTTCAATCTGTCACCCTGCGAAACATATGCAAGGCACCGTGGTACGTTTCAAACGAAATAATTCATCGAGATCTATCAATGCCCTTAATTAAACATGAAATAACACAATACAGCCAACGACACATAAATCAGTTAACATGCCACAAAAACTCTCTCGCTGCCAAATTAGTACATCCAAACTATTCTTCCCGATTAAAAAGGTCCACTCCCCTAAATCTCGTGAACAGATTTATTACCTGATTTAACCTATATTACCATACATCATATATGTAAACAAACACAATTGTAACGTTTAAGTTTATACTCATATTAATTGTTAACGCCAACGTTTTTGCTTATAATTCCCTCGGAGGAATTGATTGTAAAATACTCTAAGATAATACAAAAAAAAGAAAAGAAATATTCCCACCTTCTCCCCTATATCTCATTTCCTTAATTTCTTTTACACATATGTAACGATAATCCTAAACATTTTATTTTGAAGATTTGCTTTTTATTCCTTCACATTAATAAATAAAGAAATTTCAAGAAAAGAATAACTTTTATGTTATAATTTTCAACTCTAATCTTCTAGTACTAGAAAAACATTAATGAAATTGTAATGAATTTGGTAATGAAATTGTATATAATTATTAAAGCCATAAAGAGCCTTAATTATTTTATAATAGTTTTGTCCAACATGAAATCAGCATCTTTACCATTGTGCAGCGTCGATAACATACAATCGTAGATGACAAAATATATAACGTAGTATCATTTACTAAATCCTTGGCTGTCACGTGTATATAGTATTTTCTCATCAAGCACTCGCAACTCGGACCCGGCCGCAATCACAGACGAGATACGAAATAGACCTATCATCACAGACGAATGATGTCATTTTGTCTAAAATACCGACATCTAAAAAAATCAGAATTTTCAAAAGAATATCTTCCGTTTTCTTGCCTGAAAAGGAATATAAACATTTCTAAAGTATTTTAATATGCAAAATGTAGAAATAAACGCAAAACTATAGATAATATGCAATTGAAAATGTAAAACTGAAAGCGGTAAAGGGGGCTACATAGCCCCAGATCGTGTGACAAAAAATACATTAGATGATAGGTCTACCCTGTGTCTCGTCTGTGGCTCAAACATTCGAAGAAGTTTAAATGCCCGTGTATTGATGTGCAAATGTAATGTAAAATTAATACATTTCAACTTTTGGGTCTTTGATAAGGTAATTCATTTAACATATTAGTGAAATTTTTCTTATTAAAATAGGCCAGACACAATATAATTTGGATCGCTTTTCACAATAGTTTTTTGCAATCATCTCGAAAACTAAAATGCCTAATACCACATATGTACTTACATATTATATACAAAGAAAGAAATTACCGAAAATGTTGGCCTTAACAACATATTTCAATCTCATCGAAATTAGTACAGACGTAGCTTTTCTAAAACTTTACCTATAAAACTAATAACAAAACTATGCATGAATATAGTTTATATTAAAATAGATTACATAACAACTAATGTCTGCGCTCGTTGCAACGGATGACCACCCCTCGGGAAACCCCCCACAGTGATTTCACCAGCCAGATATTATTTGACAGCTACCATCTAGTTAAACACCCACAAAGGGGGCGATTGGTGTAGGTGTTGTACCGACCTCGAACTTGAAAAAACCCTACCCTCAGCCGTGAAGAATAGATTACATAACAGTAAAAAAAAGAAAACCTTAATTTTATATTTGTAAAATTTGGAACATCTGTAACATGTTCATGGAACACTAGTGTTGCGATGAACGCCAGTTGTGAACAATTACTTCAATGCGCAGATTCAAAGGACTTTCAATCGCGAAAATATGTAAATATTTTGTGTCTTACATAATTCATCTCCTAGACGTAATTTTGTCAAATCGAAATACATTAGAGGACACATAAAGAATTACCATAATGATAAGTTATAATCGAACAATAATTTTCAACCTGAATGTTATTCAGTACAGTTATTATTTTGGTTTTACTGTCATTAAAATAATTGTTTCACGACTCCGTAAAAATGAATTAATGATTTTAATAAATATAAACGTATAGTACACAAAAAGACTCTCAATTCTGAAGCTCAAATAACTACGGCCTACAAAGACTTTTATTTAAAAATATGAAGTCTATAATAAAATAAATAATTGCTACATCACTAAGCGAATTCATTATTTATTACTAGTTAACTTAATTCAACGAGACGTCGATTTAAATACCTATCAATATATTGATATTTGTATAAAATGCATGTTAAAAGAAAAATCATAAAAATAAATTTAAAAAATTATTTAAATAAAAATTTCTTCCAATTAAGACTTTTTTAATCCTTTTACAACATTAATGAAGTACATAAACATTTTAACGTACATAAATAAAAACAATTTAATTCTTATATAAACCTTGATTTTATAATTAGTAAACTACGGATTATTATGTATTAAACATTTAAGTACCTACCAAAATATCAAAAATAAAGAATACAACATAATATTTACACAGTGAAACTTTCGGTAATTATTTAGAAAAGGGGAGGTCTCGCCGTTTTCGATAATTTTCGAGTATTTTATAGAAACCAACATTTTGAACAACTTTTTCCTATACATATAACCGCCGCTCGGCCTTAATTTGCGAGATTTCTGCGAAAAACTATTGCTACTACTGCAATGAATATTGCTTATAGTTACGTGCCTGTCGCAGTGCGTGCGTAACAGTGCGTAGACGAAGGAGCGCCGGTTATCTGCAGTTTTCACAAAAACATCGAGACGGCCAGGAATGGACACGTAAGTATAACGGGGGAATTTAAATACTCGACTTGCATAGACGGCCGCCCTACAGCGTCCGACATAAAGCAACCGGCCCGAACCTAATTCAAACCTAACTATTTTACCTAGTACCTACGTTAATTGATTAGGTTCGAATTAGGTGCGGGCCGGGTTCCCTATTCCGGCCGCCGTTAAGCGGCCGGCACATATTCTACGTCTGACTTCACACATTGTACAGTATATTATTCGTCGCTGGCCGCTATGTTGTTATCCATAGAAACAGTAGACTATTGCCGATCGAACGCTTATGCATGCGATGCCACGGACGCATACGTATAGACAGAATTCAGTGTAGAACTACCGATCTTTTTTGAGAAAAATCTCGGAAACTAAGGACGAGCGGCGGTTATATGTTTGGGAAAAAATTGTTCAAAATGTTGAATTCTACAACATAATAAAAAATCGTAGAAATGGATGAGACCCCCCTCCCCTAATAACTGCATTTTGCATATAAATCAACAGTCTAAATATTAATGCCGCTTTCTTGAAACATTTATATTATCGGTAAAAATCTGGGGTAAAGTTCAAGGAACCCAGGTCGCCGATTTTGATGATGTTACGTTCCGAACAGCAATTTTTTCAAAATTCCTTTTATGTTTTTACATCGACCGGATGTGGTTCGATAGTGCACGTAGCATTCTGGGAACTCCCTAATCGAACGCACAAACGGTCTTTGATGTGTTTAAGATAGAATAATCTCCTGGCGACGAAATTAAGATTGTTAGTATAACGCATTCCTTCCTTGAAATCAACGTGGTCCCACGATCAAACTCTTAGATTGGCTTACTTCTGAGTACCTCCAAACGTAAACCAAAATGCGCTCGTGTGGTCCGATAACGCTAAGCGTTCTGGAATGTTCCTCGCGGACCGCCGAACGATAGAAAATTATAATAGAAATTGTTAATAGATTTGCAATAACTTATATCTATATGTCGTCTTCTTACACGCCAGCCAGTCCTACAATAGCTATCAAAATTCATAAGCATTTTAATACAAATTGTTGTAAAACGACTCAGATAATATTCCGCTTTCACATTTTTTTTATAATATCTATTAAGAAATATGTTTTCCATTTTACTCCGTTACCTCTATAATACATGTAAACTATCAATAAATTATAAGTATTAATCATTTAGTTATAACATAAGAGTAAAGGAACATAATGTGGTTAATCCAAAATAAAAGTTGACTTGGAGCGGGAGGAAAGCACGCATGCACCCACCACCCGTCAGATTAACGAATCACGGTCCCTTACGCATCAGCCTCGCAGCCTAATTCGTTGGGCGCAACAGCAATGCAATGTAAACAATTTCGGACTAGGCCCACTCTGGTCTCCTCCGAGAACATGAAGTTGCGACACTCTTCGACGTACAATCGCGAGGTGCGTGTCAAGCGCTCCGTGGGGTGTTTGAGACAGAGTTTGTTCGCGCTTGTGAATAACCTTAGCAAGTTAGGGCAAAAGACTCAATCTTCACGTATAAAAATCATATTTATTAATTTTTGTATTATTCTAAATTTAATTTGTTTCTAGTGTTATTTAACTCATCTATATAGTTTCTTTATTTAATCAGTTTAATATAGTTAGCTTAAATCAACTCAGTGCAGTATAGTAAAGCGGCGTGCGTATGTTTTTTCCTCTTGCCACAAGTTTTGGCAATATTGCAGAAGATCAAGGCTAGATCGAAAATTATATATATATACACATTCAATTTTGGAAATAGATCAAAGTGCATATCATTTGGGTAAGTCCTTTTCCTTTACTCTTCCAGCGTATTTAAAAATGTATAAACATTATTGGCAAATAATTTCCAGTAGTTACTAATTAACTGTGGGATTTCCCTCACTGGAAATTATTCTATTCAATTGTGCTTACATCTTGCATCGTTTTTCGAGATTATAATATCTAAATTGTAATTAGCTATATTAGCATTCTGTAATACATTCAATCAGTAACATTTTCTTTTGGTATAATATATTTTAATCAGCTACAATTTTCCTCTTTTATTTATTCACCTTATTTAACTAACTTCCTTTTATTAATTATTAAGCGATCTGACGAAAGGGCCCGTATGGGACTAGAGTATCCACGAACCCAAATAACATTTTAAGACCCAGTTAGGGTTAATTTTCTAACTCTACAGAGTCGCACGCGCGTTACGTTCACCGGTAATCACCTTGCTTGACTACCACACTACCACAATACACTTTTGCATTTACACAACACCTATACGAACACTTACACCCGGTAGCGTCCCAAGCACATGCGCGCGCGCGCCTCACGTAACAATGAAATTTGGGGGAGGAGGAGTAAACCTTAAATATGAAATTTCAATGGCAGCTCTTTCATAGTTTTCGAGATATTCATTGAAATAACACATGGAATTATGCGTATATATACCATTAACTATGTGTAAGAACAGGATAGACCACTCATCCAATGCTTTCCTTTGTCACCCGGATTGGGGGCTCATGAGCTATCAATCCGCTTTCATTTTTATCTTTTCGATTTTCTAAAATGTATAACTTTTGTGTTTGCTCTTACATTTTGTATATTAAAATACTTTAGAAGTGTTTACATTCTTTGTCAGATAATAAAACGAAAGATATTTATTGGAAATTGGTTAATAAATATAATAATGAAGCAGTTTATATATTTCAGTCTCACTTTATTACTACGGCTTTAAAAAAACACGTCTAGCTGTTTCTAGTTCTCGAAAGCGAATGGGGCGAACACCCAAAAGAAGGTTGGGGTCCTCTTTTCTTGACGAGACTGTTTATGGCTTTGCCTGGCGACGAAGTCTCTTGACTTCGTGTAACGAAATCCAGACACATCTTTCTATCGCCTTAGTTTAGTCTAGAGATATAGGAACGTTGGGCATTATTGCTTTTGCTAGCTTAGCATTAGTAATAATTCAACAATAATCTTCCGAAAACTCTGATTTTTTAAGTTATTGGTATTTCAGAGCATGTAACACGAAGTCCTATAAGATGATCGATCTATCCTGTACATCGTCTGTGTACATGCGAATATCATTCTAGCGGCGTATGCGTAAGCCCGCGGTCGCCATTTAACTACTGTTCTGTTAAACTCGGAGCCCTCGTCCCTTCTACTGTTTTTGTAAACGTAGGAGAAAACATATCTAACGGATAAACTAGTTTGAACTTTTTTATATCTATCAATATCAGTAACATTGCTGTCTGCAAACCGATGTTTACAGTTTAATACTGAAATGCGAGGTAGCGGCTGTGCCCCCCCCCCCCATGCGCCCCCACTCCGGACATCTACCCCGAGCCCAAACCCGACCTAGCGTCTATTTTAGACATAAACTTCATTACCTTATATTATAATTTAATTTAAATATTTTATCAACCATAATCAGCAACTCATCCCATTTAATGACGTTAGCTCTTTCAAATCAGATCAATTCCACGAGGAAGTATGTTTTTGACAATTTACTGGAAAATATGTGAAAACGTATATTTTAAGTTCACCCGTTATACCGTAGAGGCAGCTTTGGGCTCAAGTAGGTGCATGCATACGCTGCCACGGGTTCACGCAGGCTTACACACACACTGCCATAAGAGTGCACATATACGCAATATTCAATGTATTACACTAACCATATTTCGGAAACTATTAAAGACCCGTCATTGAAATTTGTTATTTAAGGTTCTCTCATCCCTCTCCTCCTCCCCATCAAATTTCATCTTAATCGGTGATCGGGACTTTTCAGATCTTTACCCAAAAATAAATAAAAACTTACGTAGCGAACAGCTGAAAATTGTTTCAGTCTCACGTTACAAGTAAACACTTCGAAAAATCTGAATTTTACTTACATATGTACAGTACAACCCTATTTATGCGAATCAAGGTATCCTCAGACTCAGTTATGGGAACTTATAGCTGAGCCTCTATTATCCGAAATACAATCGAGTGTAACTTTAATTATACGAACATATTAGAAAAAGATGGAAGTAACAGAAACTCTGAACTAGCCTACTACGAATTTTAATTTTAATTTTTCCTGTCTTTTAAAATATAGATAACATTCGAGCTTTATATCGTTCGTATAGTGTTAAGGGGTGTAAGCCATTGACTATTGCACCAGTTGTGTCGTCTAAGGTTGTTCTCCTCGAAGGACCACCCAATGTTGACGGATTGGGACCGTGAGTTTCTGGCTGTGGTGGTGACGTGTGAGCTAATGTGTTACGCGTTCTTGATTGAAGCCACGCTCGGTTTTCAATCGACGGGAGCCTACTTGCTCCGGGTCTGAACTTGTAACTTCTGTCCGTTCTTCCTGATGTTGGTTGACTGAAGCTTCTGTTCCTAATCTTGGCGATTTTTGCGGTCACCACCAAAGTTACTATTTTTTGATTGCTCGCTGATTGGGTCCCCTTCCTGTTGGGCAGTCACCAATCAGCGAGCCTGTCCCAAATCGCAGACACACCTCGTTACGCCCTTAGCGCGCTCGCTTGGAGAGGGGTGTCGCGATGCTTCCGTGGGTGGAACATTTGGCAACGTTGGGGAAATTCCTCCAGGTGACGAACTCTCTCGGTCCTTTTACCGTTACAAACACGTGTTCGACCACCCTTCGGAATTTCCCTGTTTATGGCATGGACACAGCTATTGAGAGGCGAGAGAAGCGGATTTCTAAATCTCGTACCTTCTGATTCCTAAATGACCCTCTCTCGCCGGGACTAATTGAGGCTCTAAAAACATTCGCATTCTAAGTAAATTTTCTAAATCTCAAAAATAGCCCTGTGGATACGTCCGCGCCATAAACCGTATTAGCGACGGTCGCTAACATATAGTTTATTACGAATGCCCGGCCGGTAGCTTCCCTTTTCCGTGTTCTGTCCCCTCTTCTCGCCCAGAAAAGGTGTCCAGATAAGGCTTATCGCCTAATACGCCTTGTTTACGTCTCGTTGACATCTCAGAACGCACTTTCATGAACACTGCCAATTCTGACATGCGTCTCGTTGTTGAGACACTCTTTTTCTCCTAAATCTGAAACAGAAAAAAACGACTGGAGCATCTCGTCAGATACCTAATTTTCAGATTCCTTTCACAAAACATTTTTTTTCCTTTTCTTTTTTTTCAACTTCCAATTTAAATTTACGTTTTCGCCTTGACAGGACCCGAGTGCGTTACTCGAATTTCATTTGGCTTTTTCACGTAACAACGTCCGGAAGCCAAAATCCGTGACTCCATTTTCCTTCTTTCGCTATCAACCCGAGGAAGTACCCATCCCATATATTTTATTTACCTTTTCTTTTTTATTCTTGGTCCACTAGCACGGCACCCTTAAATTTCTTCTGTTGCGTCACCATCCTATTTTCTCATTTGATCCTTTGGTGTGATCATAAATCGTTCCGTACTCTGATGTAATTTGTATCACTGAATTCTAGCACCACAGAAAAGGAGCTATTCGCTATCGTGTAAAACTGACATTTTAGGCCTTATTTGTACGGCAGGCAATTCACCATCATAACAGATCATAAACCTTTGACATGGTTGTTTAATTGCAAAGACCCGGGAAGTCGGCTAGTACGCTGGCGACTAAAGCTAGAAGAGTACAATTATAAAATAGTGTACAAGTCAGGGAAACTCAACACAAACGCGGATGTACTGCCCCGTTACCCAACAGTAATCATAGTCCAAAACGCAAATTCTTTTCAAAACTTCATAGAGTTTCATTATAAAAACCACGATATTCCGAAAAATCAAATCTATTCCTTGTGATAAATTTAAATACTTTCCAAACGCATTGTTCTATTCAAAGGATTTAGATGATAATAGTTCTCGGAAACACTAAGAAACATGTACGACATGTCCAAGATCAAAGAAACCGATGAATTGCACTCGCTCATTAAACTCGTTAAGGATTCTCAGGTAACATATCTCTGCATTTGTAAGCCATTTCACTTCGATAAATTAGAATATAGGGAAGTGTTTTATTCATTGCAAACCCTATCTAACCATTTATAAGAAACCAATTATGCAGGGAACCTTTACATCCACGATGTCACTATTAACAATAAAAATATAAAAAAGGACATGTTCGGAGAAATTCTATATATAACTTCAAAGACACACATATCGCACCTATTATTTTAAATATCGGACAAATCACTCCCAAGTCACGGGACGAAATCACAAAAATCCTACAAGAAAATCACGACTCTAAATTAGCAGGCCATTCCGGTTTTCTTAGGACGTATAGGAGAATTAAAAAATATTATAAATGGGATGCCATGAAAAGATGCTTCTATAAGGAAGCAATAGACTCGATTGTTCTTGAAAACAGAAACGTCCATTTATTAATGAAGCAACAAATCGCGATCATAAGCAACACTATCCAAAATTTTAATTCATCCACTCAAAGCCTCCGAGCTGACGAAGATAAACTTAACGAAAACATAAAATTACTTAATAGTTTCTCAAACTCAACGACTAATTACTTAAGCAATATTTTTACGCGACATCTTCTTTTAGAACAAATATTCTCACTAACACAGATGTTCTCAGAACTAGATAAATATTGCAATTTGGTTACTTCTTCCATTTCACTAGCAAGGCGAAATATATTACACCCACAAATAGTATCTCCTCAAAACCTTTTTGTGAATTGAGCAACATTGTTCTTCAGAACGGATTGAAATGACCCGTTCCGCTAACATATTCTAATATGTACAAATATGACAAGTTATATGAATTAAACGCAGCCTATACCAATAACATATTAGTGTTCGTAATCAAAATCCCGTTAGTTAAAGAAATGCAATTCGAGCTGTACGAAATGTTACCATTACCTGTTCCGCATCACACCCCAAACACCTACCTTTATGTTCAACCTAGTTTCCCCTACATGCTACTGAGTACAAATAAGGTATATTACGCAATGCTCCAAAATCTCGAAGTATGTCTGATAGCCGATACCAACGAGCGCATCTGCTTCATCAACCATATAACCCGGACAACTGGACGACCGACATGCGAGGCAAAACTATTCACACCCAACGCCAGAGGAATACCTTTATCATGCCAAACCCATACAACCAAAGGCAACTTTGAGAGATGGTTCTACATCCAAAACAACGAATGGATGTCCACCGCCTCATACCCACCACATTTGACACTCACATGCTCCCCGACGCGTATCGAGGATGTCAAATTAAAATCAGCTGGAATCATTCGCCTCGAGCCCCAATGCAAGGGTTATACCGAGACGATTATTCTAGGACCATCACAAGGCATCACCGAAAATCGCAGCCACAGCTCAACAATACATCAAATTTCCGAAGAAGACTGCTGTCCGAAGTACCACGAGAACTACACAAATACTCCGATACAGTTAGCGCCAGTCAAAATCACTGACACCAATTCCGAGGAACTCAAATATGCCAACCATAAACTTACTCAATTGGATAACCCCCTACACAAAGAACTAAATAAGCCAGTTATCGTTCAACACAATCGGTGGTCCACCATCGCATTGAGCGCAATAATATTTATTGCTGTACTGGTACTCGCAATACATTTTTTACGACGGTGTGGTGTCCTACGTCCAATGAGGTCAATAAACGACACCTGCTGCTTTAAAATTATCAATACAAACGTCAACGCCGGTCCCGTAACCAGGAGGCAATTATAAAAATTCCTAGAAGAAGAAGGGCCCAGGTCAGAGGAAGGATCACTCGACCTACTACCAGGCTATTCTACCGATGGATGGCAGCGAGGCGACCCTGTAACCCGATCGGTTGGGCAACATGGATTAAGAAGACTAACCTCTCGTGCACCTTCTATAATCATGGAATGACGCGATTGCCACCCCCCCCCCCACCCCCCCAAAAAAACGAGAGAAAATTGTAACTCCATAGTTCAGCCTTGTTTCTTATTATTTGGTTAATGATAAAGTAGTATAAGCATAGGTATTAACGCATAGGATTAATAATCACTCAATTTTTCTAGATGTAACTATATTTACTCTTTAAATTAATCAATTCTTTAGACATAAGCAAATATTCTTACGCATCTCATTCATACTTTTGATTTCATAAACAGATTACTAAGTATTAACTTTTACCTTGTTAACTTATGCTCTTGTATGCCTTACAATATTCATCTAAAACTTAACCATATAAAACAATTCTTATATTTTACAAATTTTGTATAATGTTTATGTATAATCTAACTACAAAAGTGATTTTAAATATTATAGAATTTAATTAATTTATGTTTTGCGAAACCGTAAATTAATCTAAGGATGGGAGGTGTCAGATACTCCCAAAACATTTAACGTTCCCTACCATATTTAATCCTCTAGTCCTCTTCCAAACCTTTCCTCTCCGAAACATTGAACAGACAAACTCTTGGGCCTCAAAGTCCTACAAACCATAAATCACCCCCTTCCTGAGTCCTAAACTTTCCCTTAGCCACTTCCGCCGTCCTCCCACCCACCAACATAAACCGTAACACGCCCTCTCTCTCTACAGTTTTCTCCACCCAAACTTTTCCCACAGTTTTTCCTGATCCTCGTACACACGGGGAGATTCAGCACGACATTCGACAAGTCAACTTCGAAAAGACTACTGATTAATAAAGAGTATTTCAATCAAGTTCTGTTTTTGTGTACAATTGCCACCTTCCGGGTTTACGACACATAACAGCGTAGCGGCCAACGACGAATATTATACAATGTGTAAAAAACTTTTTCGAAATAATGGCTGAAATATCTCCAACTTCGGATAATACTAATAAAAATTATTAGTACAGTGAATGAATGTGTGACGCTGTAGAGAGGGGATAGAAAAAAGGAAGGGTGTGCGTTTCGTCTTGGGCCTGCTAGTGGACTCATCAGTAAGGCTACATAGCAGGCCGTGCCTTAGACGTTGGAATGTTGAAAGGAAGGTTAAAGGCAATATATACATATGTATATGGATTAGGTAGTTGGAGTGAGTACTTTTGAGAAAGCCCTTATTTTTCGTATGTCCCTCTAGTGGTAAGTACAGGAGGACCGCCACAAATGTATGGCCGACCACCTCACGGCGGCCGGAATAAAAATCCGACCCGAACTTTACTCAAATCAAACTTTTGTACCTTGTTACGAGCCAGGGCCGCGAGCAGCACGAGAGGCCGGCGGAATTTTATTTAGGAATACGGTATGAATTTGTTAGTTTGGAGCGCGAACGAACCTGACGCGAAGCCAGGAAGTCGCTAGGATTATTGACGACGAGGACGAACCAAATGCGAAATCAGGGAGCCTCTAGGAGTGTGGTTTAAGCGCGGACGAACCCGATGCGAAATCGGGGAGCCGCAGGAGGTTGAAACGTCGTGGTCGAACCCGATGCGAAATCGGGGAGCCACTAGGAGGGTGAAGGCGCAGACGAACCCGATGCGAAATCGGGGAGCTGCTAGGATGCGGACGAACCTGATGCGAAATCAGGGAGCCGCAAGGATTGTTAGTAAAGGCCTCGTAACTAGTAATTATTTAATATATCGATACAGCTCGAGCGGTAAAGATGTATCGTGTTGGATCGTTACTTCAATTTGGATTATGATATTGAAGGTTGGGTTTAATTAACGACTCTTAAGTTTATCACGGGCAATGAGCAATATATTACTGAATAGTGTTATACAATTGTCAGTGTCGCGAATGTAGAGTGTTGAGAAGTTAAAATATATTACCTATTTGATGCACGGTTTTGACGCACTGGCAATGCGGGGGTTTGATTCGAGAAACGATTGTAGAAGTTGCCGTAATAGGATTTATACCGACTCGCGGATCCTATATGGTTTAATGTTGGTCCGAAAGGGAACTTGCGCCCAATCTTGCTGGAACAGACGATTCTCAAACGTACGCGAAGCAGAGTAACGTCTTGACTTCTTGCTTAGTACTGCCCACGAGGCTTAGATTTCGGGGGTTTATATACACCGAAATCGAGCGAGGAATTCTTGAAGATTTCCATATAAGGAAATGTATGAAGGGGTTAGACGTTGAGTCAGTTCTGCTTCCAGCAATCTGGGGGACAAGCTCCCTCGTATCGGGGGAGATAACTCTAAACAGTGCGTCTTTTCATTTTCCTTTCTAGACGAGAGCTGGAAGAAATTCCAGTGAACGAAATAATATTTTAAAATATTACCCACACGTAACAACCTAGTAGCTAAGTTAATGGATTAAGTTCGGTTTAGGTCCGGGCGTGAGTATTCATTCCGGCCGCCGTAAGTCGACCGCCCACACGTTCACCTCCTGTTCTAATGATCTTTATTAATATTATCCGAAGTTGGAAACATTTCAGCCATTATTTCGAAAAAGTTTTTTACACATTGTATAATATTCGTCGCTGGCCGTTAGGCTGTTATAAGTAGAAACAATAGACAATTGCCTACTAAACATTTACGCATACGTTTCCGCGGACGCGTACGTGTAGACAGAATTCAATGGGATAGTATCAATCTTTTTTGAGAAAAATCTCGGAAACTAAGGCCGTGTGGCGGTTATATGTATAGGAAAAAGTTCTTCAAAATGTTGATTTCTATAACATACTCGAAAATTACTAAAATCGGTGAGCCCCCCCCCCCCCCCCCCCCCAACCGTTTTGTAAATAATTACCAAGATCTCTACCATTCCATATTTATTATCTAAGAATCTACGAAAAAATGATACATTGAACATATAAAAATCAGGATTCTATAGGATAGCTACGATCGGCATCGATTATGCGTTGTTACGTCACTGTCCCTTCGAGACAAGCGACTGACAGACCGTATGGCAACCAAAGCCGTGAACGCGTTGCCAACGGATATATTTTCTCGAGGTGTCCGAATCCAAAACTGTTTTGACATTCATATGGGACAATTTCGTTCTTACTGAATCCGATACCATATTGAATATTCGTGCTAGACAACGATCTTTTCGTAAAAATGTAAAAATACAGTGTAGTAATTATACTTCAGCGCTTATTCAAACTTTGACGGCCATTTAAAACTGTGCAAAAGCATAAAATATTGTAAGTATCGATACTAACATATTTAGAAATCTCTCCTCTATCACCTAAGACAAACTAGACCTTCCTGCGGATTTAATTTTCACGCTATACCTTGTTTTTGCCCGAAATTGAAGATTGTCACAAAAATTCGTATTTTTCGAAAACAATGGATGATGGAGCAATTCGACATCCGAATTCTTATTTACGGCAGAAAACTCTATAAGAATCAGTGGAT
Source organism: Eucera pruinosa (assembly GCA_028830335.1). Taxonomy (NCBI): domain Eukaryota; kingdom Metazoa; phylum Arthropoda; class Insecta; order Hymenoptera; family Apidae; genus Eucera; species Eucera pruinosa. The sequence goes on along the minus strand of JAMYCR010000008.1, from coordinate 453,408 downwards.
ATTACCATTGACTAACAATACAGGATAGACTATCCATTTATAGGAAACATAAATTTCAAACTGAAATTCGGATTGTGTGAAAAAGGAGAGTTTTGTTTATGCTCCTTGCGATTTAAAATGGTTCGGTTAAGAATTATATTCAATCCGACCATTAAAGTTGATAAAGTTAACCCTCTATCCATATATTAAATATAATTATACGTTTGTTCATATCATAAAAGTAAATGAAAATCAGTTTATAGAAGATTAAATAATAAAAATACAACACATATAAAGTGTAGGATAGCTAGGGTAGGGCGTAACGAAAAAGAACATTTTTTGGTTTAAACGATATATATATATATATATATTGTAGCTAACAGCGAAACGCTTCAGGACAGACTGACTTTTCCAATCGTCCCTTCGTGTATTTTCCCGTTGGAAAATGGTGGGGGTATCCTTTGTAAGAGGACGTGCACCAAGCGCATTTATGCCTTCCCAGGCCTATTCCTCTTCACATAAAGCTAAACCCCTTCTTGTTGCCATCAGTCCCTCGTTTGGTCTTGACCTTCGTAGTGTGCGGACGTGCCCAAGAATTTACCTCTCGGTCATACTCACTCCTCCGTAGGACACCGAATTACCTGGAATTTCCCAACGCACCAAGGACCCTGCTACCTAGTTACCCGAGGAAATCAAGCCTGCCGGAACTAAGGACGAACCTCAACACGCCGCCGGCCCCCGGCGGCACCCCGAAGGTAACCCGCGCTATCGCGGGTGATTTCATATTTCCAAAACCTCACCTCACATCTCTAACTTCCATGGCGACCTCCATCCCGGTGCCTAAAATGGCCACCAGGAAAGCTTCCCGCGACGCCTCTCGCTCTCCAAAAAAAATGAAACGCACCCCCATCGCTACTTGCGCATCCACCGATTCCATCAACGACAAGATGGACTCAGACTTTACCAGCCCAGTACCTGTGTCCAACAGGTACAACATCCTGTCCTCGTTTATTGACCTTCCCCCCAACGAGCACCCCGGCCCCTCTAAAGCGAGTGTTCCCAGCACCCCCGCCACCCCAGACAGCCACGACACCACCCCACCCAAGAACAACACCGCCGTCAAACCTCCCCCCATTTACGTCCCTGGGTTCGATGGCGACATCATTTCCCTAGTCAGGAAATTAGAGTCCTCCTACGGGAAAAACTTTAACCTCAAATTCCTTGGAAATAGGATCCGGATCCAGTTCTCTACTCTGGAAAATTTCATACATTTCAAAGCCACCCACCTTGATGGAAACAAAGCATTCCATACATTTACCCCCAACGGGGAAAAAACACTCTCCCTAGTCCTAAAGGGTCTCCCCCGTTTCCCCAGCGACGAGATCCTCACCGAGCTTCGCTCACAAGGCCTAAAACCAATGGCCTGCTCCCCCCTCGGCAAAACCGACCTGTCAGTCCACTGCACCTAACAAGGTGGTCTTCCCCAGGGGCACCCCCTTCACCCAGGTCACCCAGGTAGGATTCCTGTTCTACACAAGAATCTACTGGGACAAATTTCTGTCCAAAAAAAATTACACGCAATGCTTTAGGTGCCAAGCATTCGGCCACTCATCGGCAAACTGCAACCACCTTCCGAGGTGTGTTAAATGTGCAGGGCCTTATCTTACGGCCACCTGCACAAAAACCCTCGACCTCCCTCCTAAATGCGCAAATTGCGGGGAAGAACACACTGCCAACTACTCCAAATGTCCATCCCTCACCAAACGCGCCCGTACCACCCCACCCAAACCATTTCTGACCCCCCCAGCCGCAACGACGGTTTCCCCTAATATCACCTACCGCGACATGCTCGTCGGACCGAAGTCACTTGCACCCAAGCCCTTCTCACACTCCGCTTCCCCCACCCCAAGCACACCTTCACCCAGTAATGCCCCAGCCCCCCAGCAACCAGAAAGTTCCACGGTTGCTGAAACACTTAATTTATTCACAGAAATTTCCTCAATCTGCGACGTGGAGCTCATGTTCCGCACTGCACATAAACTACTTATCGATCTCAGGAACTGCAAGACCAAGTTCGAGCAGCTCCAAGCGTTCATGGCGGCCGCTAAGTCTTTAAATTAATGGGTCACACTCCACTCATAATGCTATGGAACTCCTGCTCTGTCCTCCCCAAAAGACAGGAGCTCATCCTGGCACTACAGTCCCGCGGTGTTCACATTGCCCTGATCACGGAAACCTGGTTCTCCCCAGACAAAGACTTCTCTATAGCTGGCTATCAGGTAATTCGGAAGGATCGGACCTCCAAGCGCGGTGGCGTGGCCATACTTATACACAAATCCATCCCTTTCATAACAGTGCAGCCGAATTTCAACTTCAGTTCGGACTGTATTTTTCTAAAAACAAACCACCCGTCATTAATTGTCGGCGTCGTCTATTGTCCTCCGAGTAATAAGTTGTCCCAGGAAGAACTTAACGCCATTACAGGAATCGGCTCCCCCTACATCATCGGTGGCGACTTTAACGCGCGCCACATCACCTGGTGTAACCGCAGCAATAACCAGAACGGCATCCAACTCCACCAGCACTCGCAACGACATACCTACAGGCTTCTACACCCCGGAAATTTCACCTTCCACGGGGGGCCCGGCGGTCAATCACGATCCACCCTTGACCTCTACCTGGTTGAACATGCTAGGCAGTTCGAGTGCCACACCACCGATGACTTCACCACCCAACATCGCCCAGTCATTTTAAAAGCCCTTGACGGCACTAAATCACCACCCACTTGGTCCCGTATAACGGACTGGGACAACTTCCATGATCTCTCAAAAAATTTCAAAATCTCCCACAAACTGGCCAATAAATCGGACATAGACAACAACATCCGTCAACTAACTTCCTTTCTTCTCGCGTGCCATCGGAAAGCATCGCATTCCATTCCCCCTTCCCCAAATTGCAATAATGAACTCACCAGTGACTCGTTTCTCAAATCACTGATTTCCGAAAGAAGGCGAGCCCGTAAACAATGGCAACGATCGCATCATAGTTACTTTCAAGACTTAATCCGACACTACACGGCCGAAATCAAAAGCCGTATTACCAAACTCCGCCGCGCCTCTTGGCAAGACAGGTTAAAATCCCATAACAAGGCCGACCATACCTTCTGGACCACTTACAAGTCATTCTCCGGCCACAAAACCTCCCTCCCCCCTCTCTCTGTAGGAGGTGTCTTGCTCACAGCTGACCTGGACAGAGCCACGGCTTTTGCCGAAACCTTCGCCCAGGTCCACGAAGCCGCGAGCCGTCTCTCTTCACCACACGAGGCGTTAGTCCACCACCACATCACAAGCCTCAGCAACTCTACCAGCTCTAATGCCAAAACTGCCCTCTACATTACCCCATCCGAAATTCATCAAACTATCAAACACCTTCGTAGTCGTAAAGCCCCAGGCTATGACCTTATAGTTCCCCTTATGCTCAAAAGAGCCTCCCGTAAAGTTATCCTACAACTTTACTACATCTTCAACCAAGCGATTGACATAGGATACTTCCCAGATTCTTGGAAAACTGCGAAGGTTTCCCCTATCCCTAAACCAGGAAAACCCAAAAAACTCCTAGAAAACTACCGCCCTATCAGCCTGTTGCCCACTATGGGTAAATTATTCGAACGATGCATCCTCACCCATCTCAACAAGATCCTAAAGGAAAGAAGAATTATTATTAACCAGCAATTTGGTTTCCAGGCCGGATGCTCCTCCGTCCACCAAATCATCCGCGTTACTCAACTCATTTCCCATGAGATGAACATCCGCCGCGTGCCGGCCATGGTTCTCCTAGACCTTTCCAGAGCCTTCGATACCGTCTGGCATGGTGCACTCCTGTACAAACTCTCTAAATATGGCATCCCACTACCTTACATCAAATTAATCCAATCCTACCTCTCAAATAGATACCTATTTGTTTCGGTAAACGGTTCCCACTCCCCTCACTTTCCCGTCAAAGCAGGCGTGCCACAAGGATCCATCCTCGGACCCACCCTGTTTAACCTTTTCATCAATGACATCCCCAAACCGCAAAACTGTCACTTAGCACTTTACGCAGACGATACCATCCTCCTCTCCTCCTCTTGGCAACCAAGAGAGCTGGTCCGCAAACTACAGATCTATCTCGACCAAATCACCTCATTCTTCCAGGACTGGAAACTTTCAATAAACCCTGCAAAAAGCCAAGCAATCTATTTCTCCCGGAAGAATCCCTCAGATCCCCCAAATTAAATATCCTTGGCCATGACTTGGAATGGTCCAGTGAGGTCAGTTACCTCGGTGTCATGCTGGACAAAGGCCTCCGATGGACCCCTGCCATCAACGACCGTATCAAAAAAACCAGAGCAGCGGCAGCAGCGCTCCACACCTACATCTGCGCGTCCTCCCACCTACATCTTCACCTCAGACTTTGCCTGTATAAGCTCTGTCTCAGATCAGTTCTAACCTACGGGGCCCACGTTTGGAGAAATGCCAACGCCTTAACGCTGAAGCAACTCCAAATCACCCAAAGCCGCATCCTGAAAATAATAACCGGGCGTCCCTACCGATATTCCACCAGAGCGCTACATGAGGAAACGCAAATTCCAATGATCCTAGCTCACATCGACCATCTCCTAAGTCGTTACTCTGTAGAGAGCCACGAAAACTCCTTGATCAAGCAAACCGGTCTCTATGACCGCAACCGCATCCCCTACAAAATCAAAATCCAATTCCCAATGTCACGTTGACTCCCCTTCATTCACACTTCCCCCTTCAATTCTTCAAACCCCTCACCCCTCTCATACACTCTCTATCTCACCCCTTTGATTCATGTTCTAGGTTTTTTGCAAATTTTATCTTAGATTAACTCCACTACCGCCAAGCCGTTCATACCCCACGCAGGTAATACCAACCCAACCCATCACATTCCTCCGGTAAGGTGGCATTAGCTACCAGGCACGGTACACCCCCCACCATCAATAGTATCTCGATGAAAAAAAAAAAAAAAACCTCTTCACATAAAGCTAAACAGATGCTTAGAGAAGGTTAGCCTGCCCGTGCAGAGGTCAGACGCACAAACGCTGTAATTCACGCCTACAAAAGATACACTTCTATACACGTTATAACAAATCTGGCTATTATAGATCGATTATATCGGAAACAATTAATTATCGCAGTATTCATTTACAATTCCCATCGTTTTGAAAACGCTGTTGTCTTATTTTACTCAGAGGGCCAGGTAGTCCCCTGATTATTTTATATAAGAATGGATAGTCTATTTTATGTTTCGTCAATAGTATTACAAAAAAAAATTTGTTGGACAACGTTATCGTTCTGTGCCGCGTTCAACTGTTTCTGCGTTCATCTACACGTAATTTATGCCGAGTAAGAAAAACAAATGCACGAAAACAAAGTAATAAACCTTGGTTATCTGAACATTAAGACCTCTATTATTCGAACTAGTAGGAAGAGTTAATAGAAATGCTAGTGAACTTCTATTAGCGGAGCTACTCGGTTATCCGAACTGTTTTGTCCCCCGTCTTCGAATAAACGAGGTTGTACTGTAGAATGTTAAAGTAACAGAGATGTTTGGGTACCCGATATTTCGAGTTTGGGTTCGGGACCTGAAAGATTGTGATGGTTAGATACCCAAAAAGTACCTATAAAATACTAATTCGATATTTTAATGGCGAAAGAAATGAGAGAAATAAAGCTACAAAGATATGAAGATTTGTAATTCAATAAGTTTATATAAAACTGATCATACAGAGTTATTGCATAAGTGAATATTTGAAAGATATCGAAAATTCAATAATAGTTTGCATACTTACACCGCCGCTTTCACTATGCCTAATTTTTCATCATCTGCTACACTCATTAACTCTAAAGATACAGTTCTTATTTACTAACGTGGAAGATTTTTGCATACTTTAATTAACTTTATTAGACTGAATAAAGAAATAAAGTAGAAGTATGAAATAAACTATACAAATAATACAACAATTAATTCATCCTGACAAAGGAGAATGTTGAAAAATAGCTCTAATCGGATATGGAATCTAAACACACAAAACATTTAAAAATACTTTCTGTAAAAGAAAAAGTGTTACAAGCACATATTTAAAATGTGGTGAGAAACTTGTAAAAAATGAAGGCAAATATACAAAATATAATAATTACATATAATATAAAATAATCGTACTTTACAAGAACTCATCTTCTTCAAATATTGATTCTTTTCTTTAATAGTTCTTAACACTTTAACGGCCGCACTTATCACAAAAAAGTTTACTATTGCCGTCGGCATATAATGACGAAAACTATTGGCTCTTGATGCTACTGTTTGTAAGCTTTGTTACAAATTGAAGGCATCCTATTGACATGTTATTGCAAATTCAGACATAATTAGTATTTCGTAAGTAAAAAAGCGTAATTATTTTAGTTATAAAATAATGATAATAGTATTCAATTAGTTTTTTAAGAATTAATATTTTGATTTAGTATAGTATTCTTTGAAAAATTTTCCAACATGCAACGTTACATGAGGAACATATAAATGCGGTTAAACTTTTTTGTTTAAAATAGGTACATACTTTGCATGGTCTTTGTGAATTTTTCATTTTCCCTTTTCTTATAAATCGAACAATTCTATGTTGTCGCATTTCCAGACACAGCCCATTAATTTTATAAATACAGCTTTTAAATGTTCAGCTTTTGATATATACCTATGATTTACTAATATAACTATAGTGTATATATATTAACTATAGTAATCATTTATAACTTTGGCAACAGTCAATGCCAACTAATAATCGCTAACTAAATCAACCCACGTATACGTTAAGTAGGCCGAAAAACGCTAGCTACGTAAATTTGCACATATGAATCCGGCCAATAACCATTGGTACAGTGAACTCACACATACATGAGTCCGGCCATGAAAGTGTTAAGAAAATGTGTAGGTAAACCAGTAGAAAATTGCAATACAACAAATTCGAAATATAATGGGCTGTGCTATAACGAACTAATTCATTCCAAAACCTCGATCGTTATATCATGCATTTCTTATAACGTACATTGAAATATACGTACATATTTATTACGTTTAAATCCCATACTCTGCAGTAAGATTACCATCCAATATAATGACTTAAAGTAACAATATGTAGTAGAAAATAAAAAATATAAGTACCAATGCAGTACACTGCAATTGTTGCGGTTATTGTAGCATATTGATTCATTGTAACATTTTGATGTAATGAAAAACAATTGTTTGCTTTAGCAATTGTTCGTTCTAACATCGTCCATTAAAGGATACCTCACTGCATTATAAGATCAGTGCTACGTTAAACCAGCAACCAGTAACGCATTTGTCGACTTTGTAACGATATATGTGTACCATATTTGTTTCCAATCCGGTTTTATTTTTCTTTGATTAATAAACAAAGAAAATTATATTACATATTATATTACAGTCTACAAAAGAAGAGCGTGAATGCAATATCTATGATAGTTGGTACTTAATGAAGGGTGGATTGTGTTACTATGTATAAACATATCTAGTCATCTGAAACGCATTTGCCTAAAATCCCTTAGTATCTTGTGCATCGTTGAGAACTACGGACATTTTCAAGTGAGAGCTACGTATGTAAAATGATTTGAAACGATGTCAATGTGTTGGATTCAAAAGTTGGTCAAAAGTCTGCCTAAACCCTGTGAAACCATAATTAATGACTGCAACTGGACTTATTATTAAGTAAGTGCGTATTAGTTTTTTAAATGTACTTTTGATCTGTATAAAACTTTTTACAAAAGGGTTAATTTTTGTAAAAATATCACGTCCACGCTCTTCTTTCATAGACTGGATATTAATTTCATATTTTAATTTTGATTATATTTGTTTTTAATTATTTCAATTCTATTTTTAAGCCGTATACAATTCGGTCTTTAAACTCAGCATATATTATACATATGCAAATACAAGAATGGCGAACGCATTGTTGGTTATTATTTTCCTATAGCAACAACCTTATAATACATTTGAATTGTAATTATCCGGAATGCTTTATTAACTAGCACAACCAGTTACAGGAATAACGAACCTGTGCATATACTCCAAAACGATTTTTTAATAAAAAATAAGAAGTTACAGAGAAAGCAGACATACGAACTCTGTTTAAACAACTGTCGTGCAGTACTCAATCTTCCTCTTGCTGTACTGCGTCGACATGTGTATGTAATTACATATGTCTATTACAATAACATATATTTTGCATGTTCTGTGTCCATATATTCTACTTTATATATGTTATTTTTGTTAATAAATTGTATTACTATATCATCCATAATTGTTTTTTAAAATTACTTTTGTCACTTCATATGTAGGTATAGTTCAATTATCCAGCATATTTGATTAATTCGGTACTGCCTTAGTCCCAAGTATGCTGGATAATCGGAATTCTAATGTATTTCAAATTTGCTCAATTGCAATTTTCGATTCATTTGCTTACAAATTTTCTTAAGAATTATTAGAGAGATGTATCAATACATAAAGAAAATGACTCCCTTCGAAATTCGATCACTACTATTTTCCATACTTGCACTTATTTTTTACAAAATTCTCACCACATTTCGAATAAACGCTTGTAATACCTTTTCTTCCTTAGAAGATTCTTTTCTATATCCTACAAGAATTTTTAGATTCTGCACAGTGCTAAAAAGGGCAATTTTTTAACATCTCCCTTTGCTAAGTAATGTCAGTTCACTCTTGCCTTAATACTTTCCATGCCGATATAATTATAAAACTATACAGGAGGCATGACCACAGGAGAAATATTGCGAAAGCCGTGATTGGTTAAAGGCAAAAGAGAAGGACAGATTCTCAGGAAAGGACATTGTTTGGCTCTAAAAAAATAGTACTGTGCTGCTGCCTTAGCGCTCGATTTTTCTACGCTTTGATATGCCGATAGTTCATTGAGGATAAAACTTCAATGGCGAAAACACCTCACTTCGTGGGCACGAAAAGTGTTAAACCATGCAGACAAATAATGTTTGAAACATTAACTTTTATAAGTACATTAAAACGATAAAGTAAAAAAGATTGCGCTCGCTTAAATTAAATTCGTAACATACAAGGCTAGAAGTAACTAATAACAAGAAACAAGATAGTTCTCGAATCACAATAACAGAATTGAACGATTCTATTCGTATCGTATCTTCGACTTTAATTTCTGCCTTCTACATTCATCTAGCAATAGTTGGCGATGGAACATTGCTTTGAGGTGAAACAACATTCGGCCCATGTGATGTTGGCGAAGGAAGTGGACTGGGCTTACAAATTATTTGCTCACAGGTACTACTTCCACTATCAGTTCCATATGCCATAGACTGCTCGTTATAACTGGACAATTCAACCTCAGGCTTTATTTCCATCATCATCGTATCAGCCGGGGAACTCTGAACCGGATTACTACTAAATCGATATTTGCAAGATGATAACAGATGTCTACGTAAATTTCTCGCCTGTCGTAACGTAGCACCACAAAGTGGACAAACACCTGGACAATCAGATGCACCACGTATTTTAGACAAATTCATACTTCCAGTAAGTCCACAAGACGCTGTTCCAGCAGTTGTGCCCTGAGTAACTAGTGGGAGCGGTATACCAGGAGGAAAACCCATATTTAGAGGGCCAGGAAATTGTGGTATATGTAGCGGAGAGTATGGCTGCATTGGCATTAAAGTGTGAAGATGCGATTCATTGTCCGATATTTGATCTTGATGCGGTCCTGCTTGAGAATTTTCTGTTGACACTGGCTGCGCTTCTTGAGCACGTGGCGAGTGACAACTCCGATGATTCGAATATTCCAACCGATCGTTTGCTGCTAACAGACACAACCACAATATTACCATGCAAGGCTGAACTGACTTCTATATCTGAAATTTCTGAATTATTATAACATATAGTCAACTAGACGCAGTTCAACCCAATTGATGGTTGTGCTTGTGTCCGTTTGAGTGTGTAAAAGCTTGGAAAAATTTTGAATATTCATAGGTTACATTTTAAACATACATTAATAAGTAATAAAAATAACATATCGGACACAAAACACAAGTAGTATCGCATATCCATTCTTATTAAAATTTGCTTACTAAATTGACCATTACATATATATAAAAATATAATGATCAACTTAATTCAATATATACATATATATAACAAATAAATAAACGTGTTTAGAATAAATAGTAATGAAATGATATTTCTCATTACTTTAAGTAAAGAATAAATGCAAAATTAAGATTTAAATGTGTATTTCCAATAAATTTAACAAGTACAATAATTATAAAATGTATTGCTATACATAATATTGAATATTTCTTACCTGTTTCATCACCACGTTCCATATTATCTTCATCTTTATGATCATAATTAGCTGACCGACTATTATCACTTCCATCTGCAGGCCTATTTTCATGATCAGTAGTACTAATATTATGAGGCCATTTTCCAGAAGACGAAGATGATTTTCTTCTTTTCTTTCTTCGCTTTAATGGAAAATATGGACTAATTGTTTCTTTCGATAAAGCTTCATTCGCTGTTGGTATTGCTGATATGGGTACTTCCTCTCCATTCTAAATAAATAAAAATATTAGCTATCTTTTTAACTAAACTCATGAAAAGTACTAAATATATTAATAGATATATAAAAGCAAATGAAAAATAAAATATGAGAAACTATACAAATATTTGTAACATATACAAGTATACATTCAGAGGTATCATTACATTTTACTTATAAGACATACTTCAGTCAATATAGTAGGTGGTGTTAATCCATGAATACAAAGGCAATGAGCAGCCTGAAGCAATGAAGGTAATTGAGATGGTTCTACACTCACTTCACCACGATATACAAACTCCAATAATGATTCCAAATCATCTGCTCCTATGCCAGCTAACATAACTACTGGATGTTGACATGGTGTACTCTATTCATAGAAAATGCATTTACAAAAATTAAAATATGTAAAAATTATAAATTACAATAAAACATTCAAAGATATTAAATATAATAATACATATATCTAAACCTTTAATAAATCCAACAGAAAAGGACTAGCTGCACATAAAACTATTTTGTGTGCAGGAAAACTGCGTCCACCAGCAGCTAATGTAACATCAACCAAATCGCCATGTCCTCTTAATAACTGTACAGCAGAAGCCAATGATGAACTAAATTCTCCCCAAGATAAACTATACAGTTGACTGCTGCTTCCCATTCTACACAATAAATTATATATGACTCAAGAAAAGGTTTTATATGATATATTAGAAAAGATCCCTATATTATAGCATCTACGAATCAGTGTTTCCATATTGTTATGATATTGAATAATTTATACTATTTTCCAAAGAGTGAAAAGTATCTAACAACCATATATTTATTTAATACAACGATGTAAAAACAAAATTTATAAATATTTGGAAAAACTGACCACTAACGGTAACGATACATATTCGTTTCCCCTACCCACATTCTCCTAATTAATGTCCCCCACCCTAAAAAAATATGATCTCGGCGTCGTCTGAAAGTTAACCTAACAAACATTTGTGTTACAAAAAAAGTAATTGATATATGAAACAAAATTATATGATTATGCTATAATAGCAGATGAAACGGTTTATATTATAACGGGTCACAAAAAATTAGAAAAGAATGTAGAACAATGTATATCATACAAAATAACTTACGTTGAGTTAAAAGTTTGTCGCTGTTGTGTTACAGTAATCCACGTTTAACTCGTTACTTGCACGTTATAAGAATAAGACTGAAAATTGTGCCTTCGTAATCTTACAAAATAGTTGCTTTGTAGGGCCAAACAGACATGCAATTCAAAAAATGAAATTCAAATACCATCAGAAATCATCATGCACGTCACATTTTCGGAGATTGTGCTGCCACCATATTACCATTAAAAAAAAAGACGCTCCTAATAGAACCACGGACGAGGTATGAAATAGACTTATCATCTTATGAGATTTTGTGTCTCATATTCTGAAATACCGACCTCGAAAAAATACGATTTCAGACACTTGCTGCAATATAGAGCTGAGTTTTTTATATCACATCACCGCATACATGCGAAGATATATACACTGCAAACACGAAGTTTTGTTGTCAATTTGAAGTTAATAGTACGCCATACGCATAAAACAAATTTTTACGCATCAGCGGCTTCTAATAAATTAATATTTACATTACTATTACATTTTTTACATTTTACATAATTTATATTACATTTTTTATTACAGCATAATACGGATTTCATCAATAAATTTATAAGATTCTTCGGATGAAAATGAACCCAAATATGACTTTTTCAAACTATTTTAAGTTATATATAATATTTTAATACCATTACAAATTTTATTATTCTTATATATTCATCTATAGCCCAAAGAATGTTGTATGCGAACAGAAAAAATCATAACAATTCTCCATTAATATCTTCATAAATATATATAATAAAAAATAAAAGCATATTACTGCATCATTTCACAAGGCACATTGTCTATTTCAGCGCTGTGTAATATCTTTTTATTTTTCGTATAACGAATTCCAACGATTCTAACAATCACACACAGTAGCTGCAATACGATTTTGACAAATGCATGTTCTAGTCAGTGACATTAGCAAAATTTACAAACTAAGAGGAAAGTTTGTTTAAATATAAATATAACCTATAAATTTGAATTGTTTTGTTTTGTTTAACTCAAAGAATGTCCACAATGATCAAGGGCGGTTACCAAAACGTACGTACATATGAATCGAGACTAGCATGGGAACTTTCTGACATTAAAAACGGGCTTATAAAAAATAGAAGATTGCATTGAGTACAAGGTGCTGTTCTTCTTTGAAAATGACAATGTATGATTATTTGATTGAAAAGTGATTCCATCCTAAATTAACGATAAATTACAAAGTAATTGTTTGAGAAATCCATTTCATTAATCCTTTTACTGTTTATTAAGCAAGGGTGTGTGATTAAAAAAGTGCTTACTTTGGCCATGGTATGTCACGTATTTTATCATAGAGTAAATGGTTTATATGTGTGAGTGACTGTAATTTCTACATTTAAACAGTATTTTGCGTTAATTATTAATAACTTTTAAAAAATTAGTCGTCTGTCCCCAAAAGGGGGTAGATATACGTCTTCAGTTTGATAAGATCTATAAGCTGACAAAGTTTTGTAAATATGTGAGTGGGACACTTGAGGAGTTCACCTCGTAAGGCCGAATAATTATTGTTCCCACAAAAATTGTTCAGAATATCGTCCTCTATATTCTATGTCATACTTCAAAATCATCGGGATTAGTCCACAAATTCTACAATTTTTTAAATTTTGTTTTTTGCCAAAAAAAACAAGCACATTACTTTTTCAAACTCTCCCAATCTATATTTGTTTTCAATACTAAAATACAGCCTTTAAAAAGAAACATAAAAAAATAGGTTGATTTAGGATAAAGTCACTAAAATAAATTTTTACCCGAAAAGTCTTATGTTATATTTATATCTAAATGGACCACTCTCTCGGCTTCTCAAATATGTTTATACTACGGTTTACACGTAGTGAAGTAAGCATTTGCCAAAATCGTTTCACAAACAAATGCATTTTGTATCTGCTACACAAACGCAATGGAAAAATAGCGACAGAGAGAACGGGCACTGCTGCCACAACCAAACAACAGAATAACGACAGATCACAAGCAGATCCTGTGATTTAAAAATAATAGAATTTAAATTACTCTTATTTACATTCTTTTACAGGTTACATGCAATGCTAGTATGGAAGTTACACGAAAGTAGTTGGAGGGGAAACTATATGGGTGGAGGGTGAATATCATGAACTTGATTCCATAATTTACACTAAGAACTTCTTATCCTATTTGTAAATTCCAAGCAAACTTATCAAACGAGCAGAACTTTTATGACTGTTCTGAAAATAGGGATAAGAATAGGAACATTATCCCATTCGTATCCGATACACAAGTGGTGTCATGTCATCAGACAGTACTTTTGTACTATTACCTCACTCCTTTCTCCTGCGATCAGAGCGGAAATACTAAAAAGTTCTGCTCATCTGGTATGGGTATGCCTGCTGATGAGCCGATTAATAGACCTAGGACGAAACGCATACCCTTTCTTTTCTTTTCCTACCCCTTCTTCACAGTGCCACAAGATTATTGTATAAGTATTTTTTACGAAGTTACAGTAGTCCAAAAACTGAGCACTTCAGTCAACTGTCTTAGTACTTCTGTTTGGGAATGCATATATTTTGATTCATCACATTTAGCTTTTGCGAAGCAAATGGTGTTGACTTTAGGTAATAAATAAAGTTCAGAGGACTGGAAAAGATCTTTATAAATTCAATGTATTTTCGTTCTGTATCCGTACACTGTTATAGCCTTTGAAGGACTGACTTTCGGTTACAATGTGTTCCTGTGGCTTGTGCTATGTATATGTAATTTGTGTATAATGTGTGCCTTTATTTAAGCATAAATTACTATGAATGGCATTGTTGGCATCTTTCCTACAAATGGCATTGCCAAAATGCCATGCTGATTAATATCAGTGACACGACCATGCCGAATGAGTAGGAAGGCAACTTAAGCAGATACAAGATGCAATAAACCATTGCGCTCGTCAACGTGCTTGAATTTGATTGAGGTCACGCACAGTGGATTATTTGCCCCGAAAGGCGGACAAAAGTCGATTTCAAAAATTTTACTTAAATTGTAAAATTTTTGTTCCTTGAGTTAGTTAAATGTGTGAATAAATACAGTACTGCCTTGGATATTAGCCGGGGTTTTGCCTTGGATATTGGCCGGTCGCTATTCCCACCAGTTCTTGGAACTGGCTTCGAAACTGTCCCGGTGGCCAAATACATATGTTTTTACACCTACCGTGAAATGTCGATGAGCCCTGCTGTGTATCTCTATCTCACAATCCAAGGCAACACTGTAAATTTCATTTATTTATTCATAAAGCACTGTACTTCATCGAAAGTTTTTCACTATATGCATTTCTTTCTCCACTATTACCTGTAATATCGTTCACTTATTAATAATTTTTAACTGTTTTAAACAAATTGTACAGATTCTTGCTTTATAGAAGCTTTTTAGATAACTGTATACTACACTTTTAAATGGGTTTTACTCGTCAATCATGTATATTTTTGTAATTATTAATATTCGAAAATAATCAATAATTCAGTAATTTTCTCAATGATTTTAAAACTTCGTTAAGGATTTTATTATATTTTCGAGTAAGTCCCGAGGCTCGGCCTGGTCTTAATACATTCCGTAAAGGATTACGATTAAGGTGCAATAAAAATTGATCGCGAATTCGCCTGGATTGGCCTTTTATAATTAAATTAGTGAGGAAAACCATCAAGAGTCGCTGTGTTTCTCGTACGCATGCACATTCTCGCCCATGGAACTTCCGAAGGAGCTCTTCCAAATAAGAATTTACATTACAGACATATGAGATGTTTATAGTATTCTGTAGATAAAGATTCGGGTGTCTCGCACTGTCAGAATGCATTCAGTCGAAATAGTGTCATCAGAGTGTGAACAGCGACATATTTGGAAGATATTTCACGTTCTTATATGTTATATTTAATGTTTTTCCACTTATTCAGTTAAGTTTTGTATTATATAATTTATTTAAAGTTTCTATTTAAATGCTGCTTCGTTAAGTTTCTATTTAAGCGGTGTTTAGTTACGTTTAAGTGTCGTTTTCTTACTTTTATATAGACAACTTTATGTTTAAATGTTTTTTTTATTTTGATATTCAATTTTACTTTACTAGTATAGCAGGTATAAATAAATACAACACTTGTTTCAAGAATTTGATACCTTTTACGTTTATTATTCGAATGTTAATTATTTAACGACAATATATCTACACTGTACAGATATTGATATGATACATTTTGAAAATATGTACCTATATAATATTTTATATATGATATAAATAAAAATTTTTAAGATGATGGATTCGCGTGTATTCGTCGCTGTCTACTATAGTTACTAATATATTATAAATTACATTTGCGAATTCTTGAAAATTAAAACTTTTACAGAGAAGGCGAGTAGCCCGATGCTACATCACCATACATCACCCAAGTAAGAGTTAGGACCTTCGTACCTAGAGAACCTGGTCACAGAGTGGGGAAGGTAAAGTCACCTTCTGGCAAGAGATCTGTGATTGACCCCACGACACTTACCCCAGAATCTCGAAAGGGAAAAGGACGTTGCGCGATTAATATATACGATTCGAACATATATACACATTTCAGTGCCATACTACACAAAACTTTAAAAAAATTAGGGCACCTTTAAATAGTTATATCTTTATTAAAAACAACCCTTCATAAGAATATACGTATTTTAAAGGAAAATAATCATACCTTCCGACAGTGTACATAAAAATTTTAATAAATATTATTTGCAATTTGTAGAACTTGTCAAATGTCATGAAATTTTACACTTTAATACGTTCCTCTTTGCGGATGGATTTCACCCTTCGAACACTCATTTTGATAAATGTGATTTAAAGATTTGAAAAGTAAAAAGTTCAAGCTTTAAGATGGTTTTCTATTCATGAAATTTGGATAAATTTGAACTAAGTTATAGCTGTTCAAATATTGAACAAATTTTAAAATAACTATGACCGATTTTTCGGGTCAAATATCTCACTGTGCGACGCTACACTCTAAAACGTAAAAAAAGCTGTTTCTCACAAAAAGGAGTCAGAAATGTACTGCTTAATGATACAATGTCTGTTTTAGACTCACGAGGCATCTTTGTCTCATGCAAAAGTACTTATTTTCCATGAATCCCTAACTTTATGAAGAAAACTTTAACGTGAAATATTAAAATAATTGACGGGGCTGCAAGATATTCATTATTTTGTTTGCGAGTAGCTTTTAGATTCAGCAGGTCAGGAACTGTACCCAACATGATTCAGGTGCACTGTTGGGAAATTTATCTGCTCTAGTTCTATGGTAACATTGCGTATTACTTAAAAAAAATGGAAACAGTCATGGGGACTGTCGACAGAAGTGAAAACTTAAAACTATGAAATAACAGTGTTTTTTTTTTGAATTTTCAAATTAATTGTAGTATCAAAAATTAAAATTTCATAACTTGTAAAATAAAATTATTAACATTAGTCTGGTTTTCACATCTATCGGCACTCCGAGCAACAACTATATACATTTTTATATGGTTTATTTAGTACACAGCACTAATGTTGCACAACACGTCACCCTTATAGCACGTGCGCCAGCTGGTGCCAGAGCAGTAGATGTATATATATATACATATATGGTTTCACTCTGGCCAAACGCATTACGTCATTGCATGCATGCGGTGACGCGACCCATAAGATTTTCCCCTACCAAAAAACGCTCAACGCACCTAAAGAAATTTTCACTTCAATAATTCAAAACACAAAACATTAACTAGTTTATGTTACATCCAAAGAAATATATGAAAAAAAAATACTGAACACGGAAGTATTAAAAATAAATTAAACATTACTTCTATAAAGTGGGTGCCCTATTGAACGCCTCCATCAGTATGGGTTACGCGTAGCTTCGGCCCTGCTGAATCGAGACAAGCGAGCAGCGGACCTCTTGGCGCCAAAACGCGATACACGCGTTGCCGACAAATATTTTCTCGGCCTGGTCGAAATGTAAGTCATTTCGACACTTCTGCCGGTAGTTTTTTCTTCAGAAATGTCTACGGAATCCGATCCTGGGTAGAGTTTTCGCGCTAGATAAAGAACTTTTCGTAAAACTACAAAAATTTTGCGGAGAATCTACGCACATCGGCACTTTTTTAAACTTTCACATTAATTTATAACTATTTAGGATCCAAATAAATAATAAATTGTATACCACTACATTCAGGAAACACTTCTCTACCCAGCAAACAATTGGGCACCAAATCGACACCAAATTGGCACCAAATGTCCCTAAAATTCTACAAGGTTTGGCACCAAGACCCGATCCATCTGTGTCCATTTTACGCACGGGTTTTGGTGCCAAACCGTGTACCAACCTATGACACCAAATTAGCACCAAATACATGCCAACTTTGGTGCCACGTTCTGGCGCCAAATTAGGGCCAAAATCGCACCAAATTTTGGCATCATAACTAAAAGCCAAATTGGCACCAAAATGACTGAAAATTTGGCTCTTTCGATGATTTAAAAATGTCGGCATTAAATTAGCTTTTTAAATAAATTTAAAAATATTTTGGAAATAAATAAGGTATACAAGTTATTAATTTACAGTTCTTTATTTTTTTTATTATTACATTAACAATATAATTACTATAATAAACATATTACTATATCAATAATATATGTAAACACGAATACTTAGGTTAGTTTGATTATTACCGCAGCTCTGTCTCAATTCTGTTTTGTTATAGTCCTTGTATGGAGGTGAAACCATGTGCGTTTGCATTCCAAATGATGATCTGCTTCACATCTCCTTCCCCATCATGATCCGATGAACCATTAACATGAAAAAGAAAATCAGACAAAATTTATTAGTATTACTGAGATATAAAGTAACAGATATATTAATTACAAGAATGAAAAAAGTAATTTATGCGTACCATAAATATGAAAAGTAAAAATACTTCCTGTATGAAGTCTGTCATAGTCTTACATCTTATACTAACAGTATATGTTAGTGCATCTGACACTGCTCCATCGTTGTAACTGTCTTCCGATGCGCTTCCTTCGGGGAATTGCATTCTACAACATTTAATGAAAACTTCATGCAAAAACACATCTGCAAACCTTAAATATATTTAACGAATGGAAACTTTGAAACCAGTATTCGTATAGAAGAAAAGAGAAAATGCTTGTACACATTTTGAAATTCTGTTACCTTGTACCTTGAATATTACAGATATCTTAAAAATTCCGCCAGGCAATAATTCTGAAGATTATTTGGTCTTGGAAAAATAGGTGAAAGAAAGACTAGAGCACAATTTAGGAGAACGTAAATACTTACTATCTATTTTTCTACATGTACGGTAATGGTAAACGAGATTCTCGCGATCGTTCGTTTTACGAAAGACGATCGTCACAACAGCGTTTGCACGGGTAATGCTACTACTAGATGCGCTTCTTGGTCAAAGTTCTTGGTACTGTGGTGTCCAGCCGTACTACAAGACTTGGTGTGGTTTTGTAGCCCATTTAGTATCAAGCCGTGCTACAAGGTTTGGTGTGGTTTTGTAGCCAATTTGGTGTCAAGCCGTGCTACAAGGCTTGATACATTTTGGTATAAGCCTTGGTACAAGCCTTGGTGTATTTTTGGTGCCAATTTGGTACCATGGTTTGGTAATCAAACATTTGGTGTCATTTTGGCACCAATTTGGTGACGAAACATATAGCAAACGTTGGCAAAATCTTGTAATGCCAGACTTGGCTAACAGGGAGGGAGGGTATTAGAAATCTTATGTTATTGTCTCTCATATTATAATACATTATTTATTGTCTTTCTTTATTGACTTTGTTTATATTATTTAAAAAAATAACTTTTCCATGTTATTTCTCATTAAAATAATAAAAGATTATTGCGAAGTGTTTAGAAACAGTTTTTGCCTTTATAAAAAAAGATTAGGTATGTATGGATGTATATGGTGTACAACATCAAGGGCGTAGATAGGTGATAGAAATGTCTCGAAAACTGTAATCGAAAATTGAAATTGTAAAATTATAATAAATATTTCTGCTAAATACACAATAATATATTGATATTTTTATAATTTCATTTCTATAAAGGTTAAGAAGATGTAACTGAAAAATACTGATACATATAATAACGGTGTTTTGTGTTTCGGTTTAATTATGATTCGCAGTTTCATTACACAGTGTGATGTGACCTGATTCATGGATGTTATTGCTTCGGCCAATAATGAAAATACGTGTGACTTTTCTTCTAATTATGTCACAGAAGGCAAATCTGTAACCAATCTGCATTTCTTCTAGTTTTGTTTCAACATAACTGATGTAAATTAACTTCAAAAACGCAGTAGTTATATATTAATAATGTTTAGTAAAAGTAGCATTAAACTATATAGATAAGTTACAACATGAAAAAGAACATGGAAATTAAAGTGGTAAACGCGTTGCAAAAGAAAGGTATTAAACTTATAATAATATTAATTTTACGTATATACAATTATAATTACATTATCTACATATAATTTATATACACTATAATTGATAATAAAAAATAAGCTCTACTTTTTTTTTTTAAAATTTGGTACAATTCATTACGGTGGAAATTAAATATTCCAATTATCAGCTTTTATTCTTGATTCTTAGAGTATACACTGAATACAGTAAATAGTTATGGAGAGAATTTATTGCACACTTGTGCAGCAAATGGTTGTGTTACCATTATAAAAGAAATTTTACGAAAACAAGATTCTTGTCATGTTATTAATAGAAAAAATAAATTTGGTTGGACACCATTAATGTTAGCCATTCGCAACAAACATGTTAAAACAGTGGAATATCTTTTAGAAGAAGGTGCTGATGTAAATGAATCAAGTTACCTCGGTAAATGTATTAACATTTTTTTCAAAATATTATTTCTGTAAAAACAAACGTTTTTTTTTATTAGGTAAACAAAATTGCAACATAAAAGGTTTCACTGTTATTAATTTTTAGGTATGTCAGTTCTTGGATTAGCTGCTGCGGTAAATAAAGATATGTTTGAAATTGTATATAAAGCATGTTCATTAGCCTTGTTAAATTCTATGAATGATGATGTTACACCACTTTGTATTGCTGCCATGAAAAATGATAAACATTTATTTTTTCAATTGATACAGTTAGGATTTGATGTTTCTAAGGCCAGTAAGACATTATTCTTCTCCAAAGTTAATATAAATAATGATACTCATTATCTGAGTAGTTTTTATCTACTTCTGTTATAAATTTTTTAACAGATGAATACACTCACTTTATAATGAAACAATCAATAGTACCTGAAATAAAAAAACTGGCAAAGCAATATCTTGATATAGAAAATTATTGGAATGATAATTCAGACAATATTTTTATGGAAAGTGAAACAAATCAAGGCAGTCATTTAAAAAGAATCAAAAATAAAAGCGAAGGACAGTATTTTACAGAAAGAATACATAATAATACTCAAAACAAATATGACAATAACAATAAAGATAATATTAATGTTCCTCCTTTAAATATTTCTTATATA
Organism: Eucera pruinosa; assembly: GCA_028830335.1. Taxonomy (NCBI): domain Eukaryota; kingdom Metazoa; phylum Arthropoda; class Insecta; order Hymenoptera; family Apidae; genus Eucera; species Eucera pruinosa. The sequence continues at coordinate 432,085 of JAMYCR010000008.1, read as the reverse complement.
CCGATGTTTACATTTGATATCACAGAATCTAATAGTGATGACTGCAACAATAATATCATAACGAATTCAAAAAAACTGTTGAGACCATGTACATTAAGTTTAACAACAAATGAACCAGAAGCCACCCAGTTTAGTTTGATTTCACCAACTTTGACTTACACTCTTAATGAAATGTTACCTGCTTCTCCAAACATATATTTTACACAAAATAAACATGCCGATGATATTACCCTGGATATGATACATAGTATAGAAAATAAACAATCAATTGAAGATGAAAGTGAACTAGTAACAACATGTTCACACAATAAAACTGATTTATTTGAGTTACCCTTACAGAGGTATACAAACATATTTAATTATTGACAAAATTAATACATTGTTTTGATTCAATTGTTATTTGAAAAGATTGCAGTTTATTCATCCACCAGATTTAAACATTCAAAATGAAAAAGATCTCAATACTACTCTTGGATATATACCTGAATTTAGTCCATTACGTTCACCAAATATACCTGCTGATATAAATGATGAAAATGTATTTGGAGAAAATACTCCAACACCACCACGTTACAAAACACCTCCACGAGGAATGATTTTAAATTCAGAAGAAGCAAAAATGTTTGTTTTATTAAAACGTTATGGATTAAGTCAACATGTACCTATATTTCTTGAACAAGAAGTAAGTATACTACAATTTTATTATAAGTAAGTAACATAATTTTAATTATTCTAGCTAATAATAAGATTAATAAATCATTTCTTTCAATACATTGTAGCAGCTCAATGGTTTCTTTCTTATAATATCTTTTGTTTTCTATACTTTCTCATGTTTTAATTTATCTTTTTATAATTTATTGTAGGTAGATATTGATTTATTTATGACTCTCACTAATGATGACTTAATTGAAATTGGTATAGAAACGGAAGCTGAAAGGAAAGCTATATTGGATGTTATAATAGACTATAGAAAGTCAATGGTATAGAAATATATTTATCATTATTATTAATTGTATTTAATTTTATATTATTATTTTGTTTATTGCATACTGCTCTTTTTTCTAATCCAGTTGTAGCTGAAATGTATCCACATTTTTTTCATAATAATGTAATTTTCCCTTGAAAACTAAATTGATATAAAGCTGTGAAAATCACGAAATAAAATTACCTTTCAATTATTCTTCTCAAAGGATAATAGGCACATCTGGGTTTATGTATAACAGTAAAAAAATATATATTTTATTTATAAATAATTTTATTTTTAACATTTGATATATAAATTATTGTAAAATGTTATTAGTGTTATTTTTCATAATAATTTAATATATACGTTATTAAAGATATTATAGTATTTTTATATTCGTCTATAAAAATAGTTTTATCTTTACATACGAAATTGATGTAATATTCGTGTATTATTTACATGAGATAATACTTTCTTAATAAGTTCAGTTTTTTTAGCTTTAGAATTATGTAAAATTGAACGTTTTTTTAGCCAATCGCTTAAAATACTATTCTTTACTTGGTCTAGCTGGTTGCTTTTTGCCATTGCTTCTATATTAATATTTTGAGCCTATTTAACAAATTATAAAGTAATTACATCAAATATTTTATTAATAATGTAAATTGCAACTTAAAGTTAAATACCATTTCTTGTTGAGATGCTTTAGTACTTTCATTTGATTTAGCTTTTGATAATTTCTCTTTTAGCGTTAACTGTTTTTGTTTCTGTTCTGGTACTGACTGTTTTCAAAAAAATAAGATTATGCATCAAATATAAATAAAAAATTGTACAGCGCGTATTGCAAATAAAAAATAAAGACACTATATCCGTATTAACAAAAAAGTGTACCTTTTGAATTTGGAAATACGCAGATATTGTCTCTTCCTTTGTTACAATACAACTACTATTTAAATTTCCTAATTCATTACTTCTACTACAAGTACTTTTTACATTTTCTGAAGGTAAATTTTGAACAACATTAAAACATTGAGTTCCTATGAAATTTATTTTATATTTGGAGTAGTTAAATTTTAAAAAAATACTTATGTACATATATTATTTTAATACCTCTTCCATTTCCCATTTTACTTCTATTGTTTGAGTCTATTCTTACATTTTCATGAAATGGTATATTATGAATTTGATGGATTCCAGCTAATTGTGTTATTAATGATGTATTAACCAATCTGTCTGTATGGTGAGTAGAAAATTCTAATTGTGGTGTATTATTATTCGTTTCCTTAGGGTGCGCACATAATTCTTTGTTTTTTAATAGCATATTAGATGATAAATTTGTATCTAAAGATGTCTATATAAAAACATAAATACACTTTTTTACAGTACTTAAAAACTATTCAGTACTGTTTATAACTTACTTTATTCAATGGAGTATGATTAGCTATCTGTAACTCTTTACCACAAACTGTAGGCAATTTTACAAGCATATCAGATAAAAAACATTTAATTGTATAATTTTTTTCTTTACTTGAAATAATATCGAATGGACCACTTGCTATACATATATTAGGATATGTGAAAATTTTTGATCTGGGTATCAAAAATTTAATTTCATAGTATAAAATTCCATCTTTATTTTTTGGTAGAGAATACCCATACTAAAACAATATATATGTATGTATGTAAAAAAAAACTTGGGAACAGTTTAAGGTATAATAAAAATATATAACGCAGATTTTTATACCATATTTTTCCAATGTCTACGCATTTGGTCATAATCTTTAAAAACACATTTTTCTGGAAGTTCTTTAGATACAGACAATAATTTGCCTTTCTTAGTACTAAAAAAGTTTTTTGAGGTGAGCTTAGTCGAAAGGTAACAAATTGATAAACACATGTCTATTAAGTGAACAAGATTATTACTACCTTGGTAATACATGTATAAAGGGAAGATTATAGCGAGATAAGTCTATATATCCTTTAGGATCTGCTAAAAACTGAGATATAATAGAAGGAGAAAGATAATCTTCTAGTTTTACATATGGAATTTTAATTTTTCCTGGTTGAAGTTGTAAATATGTATCCCTCTCTGAAATTCTTTGTATATTAATACATAAAAGTGTAAATAGAAAATAAAATAAAATATTTTGATACCCTCACTAAATATATCCAGTTTTAATGCTTTAATTCCCTCTACAGAATTATAAAATTCCTTTCCTTGAACAAAGTAATCACCAACTTTGTTCCACAATGGAGCTATCTTAGTTTGTATTGTATATATAAGACAGGTTTTGTAAAGTTCAGTAGTAATCGATCGTAAACCTTGATACTGGTAAAGATAAAAATAAAATCAATAATTTGCTATTAATTTATTATTAAAATAATTAAAGATATTAAAACGAATAAAAGTTTATGCTCTTTACTAACTATCAGTTTAAAATTTCGTAAAATTCGTTCCAATTTTCCAGTTTCGAAACATCTTTTATGCATAATAACGAATATTAATCTTTCTGTACCTGTTACTGGCGAAGCAACAATATGAGGAATTAAATGAATAAGTAATCTGAAATTATATTGTTATTGGAAAAAAAATTTAATTTTAGAATTAGGAATGCAAAACAAAGTATGATATATATATAGAATTTATACTTATCTTACCGACATTTCATTGTTTGCCAATGAAAATTCGATTTTGCTGATGAATCACGAACTTCAATAAAATCAGTTTTACAAATTGCGCAACATAAATCATTTATTTGCGGAAATGAAGTATGCAAAACCTTTTGATTATTTCTTTCATATATGAAAGTAGAAGTATTCATTATTTAGTTATGTAACTTATTGTTCTTAAGTTGTTTTACGTCTCATTCAATTTTATTCGCAGCTATGACTTTTAAATTTAAATTCATTATACACATCTAACATATGAAAATTAAAAAGTTCTAGTTACTCAATTTGGAGGAAAATTGAAAATATTAAGCTCTACTTTCTTAATTATTTTGAAAGTAACATAAGCAATTAAATATCAGTTATTCTGAAAAAAGATATTTTTATGCACTACAAAATAACATTGATTATTTTTTACCTTCTATCTAGAAAATTTAGAAGTAAAGTTGGTAATTATGTTTAATATTCCTATGGAAGAAAGCTTACGTCACGTTATTTCCTATCACTATATACTGCTTTATACGTTCGTTGTTTCTAGTGCTTGTCTTGTCTGTACTTCGTTTTGTCGAACTACGACTTTGATTTGCGTTGCAAATATTTTCTTGTAAATTATTTCAGCGCACGTGAGTATAACTTCATCTTTATTTTATAATTTTATATAGAAGTATTAGGTAAAATTTCAAATAATACGTATATTACGATTTCCTCGTCAAACCTCCATCTTGTTGAACAAAATTTAAATTGATCAATATTTTCTTATATTATAATTGTACGAAGTTGTTAATGTATAAATAGTTCAATAACTTAATATTATAATATTCATTTTTATAATATGCATGTAGTGACGAACGTATATTTATGAACACACCGCATAAAGTAGTATTTATTATTTTTAATGTCATATGATAGTTACAAATTAATGTTTATAGTTATTTTTTTAATATGTATTTGTTCTAAAAATATGAAATAGCAGAGCAGGTTCAGTTTCTTTCGTGAACAATATGTTTTTTGTACATTAAAATTGCATTGCTCGACAAAATTATAAGACCCTAAAAATTGCTTATATGCAAATTCAACATTGTATTTCTATTAAACAACATTGTATGTAAAATAGAGTCACTTATATTTAACTAATATATTTGTAAATTAAATAAATAACACATCAAACTTTTAATTTAAACAAGAATAATGGGTAGACCCTTCTTTATTTTGTAATACCTGAATCATTCAACTAAACAGACATCTATGTAAATTTTCTTCAAGTCTGTTTATGCACTATACAGAGTTGGAAAGTTGTCACCTGGGATAGCACAGGGACAAGAGGAATAGGAAAAAAATGTGTAACCTATTTTCATAATTGTGTCAGAGTAGATAAGTCTGTAACTAATAAGACTTGGGTTTCTTTCAAGTGTCAATTATCTAGTTCTGCATAATATATAAAATTCTTCTTTTTAACTTAGTAGTATTATTTTAATGTTTCCCACCTTTATATACCATGTTGTTAAATTACCCTACTTTGTCTGCTATAAAAAGTGCTAAAAAGGGCTATAAAAAGAATAATTCAGTACATAAAACATCTAAAAAGAAACAAAGTTGTTATTAAATTACCATTAACCAGAGTACATAAGGAGCATGAATTAGAATTTATCATCATTAATCTTTGGTGAAAGAAGTGGCAGCAAATACTTCTTATTAATAGAAACAAAATAAATTTGAATGGACCTTTGAGCACTAACCATTTTCACAACCTTTGAAATAATGAAAAACTTTCAATTTCCTTGACAGTGTAATGGAGGTTCAGTCATGAAATAGGCAAGTATTTTATAGGTCAGAGGTTGGCAATCTTTTTGTTAAAAAGGACATTCTAAATTGCTGGTTTATGATAAAAGACACTTCACATTGATTTTGCTAGAGCAATTTAATAGATACTTATGAAAGACTGCTAATTTAATTGAATAGATGCTTATTTTAAATTGTACATAATTTTGAAGGTTAATTGACATAGACACTTAAGAAATGCTATGTATTGCTGACTTTTGTCTAATTTGTGGGCAGGTATGAATACTAAAAAGACTGAAATTAAGTTGGTTGATAGTCTTATGAATATTATTAGTTACTTGAAATTAGTAGAATAGCTAAAGAAAAGTTTGTATTTCTGCATATTAATAGAATTGTGTTACAAAAAACTATTTTGATACTGAAAAGATTAATTTGCAATTGACCAGCATGGTCACCAGACATTAATGTTATAGAAAATGTGTGAGGGAAACTTAGCAGAATAGTACATGAAGATGGAAAACAGTAAAATAATATTAATGGGTTGTAAAGAATTCTTTCATGTATATGAGTAGACTTGGACAAAAATTATATAAAAAATACTTACCTACAACTAGTACAAAAGTTTGCTTATTTATACAATTGAGAGAGTACAAGTAAAGAATCTACCTACTATAAATGTTACAAAAAATATAATAGTTTTGTTTGATTATATATTTTTATCATTTTTAAGGATAACGTTTTTTAATTATTAAATTACTTAATTATTTAATGATTATTTAACAATTTTGCCCAAGTAAAATTGTATTATTTCTGCTTAAATAAAAAATTTATTCATTTAATTTTTGAAGATGTTAAAAATAAACGATTCGATTTTATTCACAATGTTGTTTACTCTAAATAACATATTATGCCTTTATCACCGGGGATTTCAGTATCTCAAAACTTGTCCAGCAGTGAATTTTTACTAAAAACTAGATTAAATAAAATGTTGACTTATTGTAGTGGAAATACTTTCCCATGTTGCCATTTTGTTTAATAATTATTACACAATGCCTTTGCACAGATTTGACTAACTTGTATGCATGTAATTATATTCTCTATTACTTTATATATTTGTTTGTGTGATTCATTAATATTTTTGGTTTATATTTGTGATTAATAGCAATCCACAGTGCCCCTGCAGAATTTAAAGCCAAACTTTGTATCAGTCATTTTAGTAACGTTAAATTTTTCTTTGCCTAAATATTGTTTAACAATTTTCGTTGTAGGCTTCAAATTGTTATTAGCTTCACAGATGTTAAAATAATAATGTTAACATTTAAATAAAATAAAATGTCATTCTCTCTACTATGATGAATAAAACTAGTAACTTCAGTAGCTATGATCCACAGTTGTATGTTTACAGTTGTTGTATATTTACAGTTGTATTAATGTATTTTTCATTGAACTCCTTATCAATGCAGTATCTTACATAAATTTTGCCATCTAATCTAAGAACAATTTAATTTACGTTTGTTGGTAAATGACTTTTGATTACTGTTCTTCCATCCGATTTAGATGGTTTCTTGTGAACATAAGTGTAATACATTGGTTTCGTTTCAGTAGCTTGTGTTGTACAACTCTGCCCATTTGTTTAAATCTTTGAAGAATAGATAAATAATCTATGAACTAATGGTTAAGATGTAGAAATATTTTATTGTGGATGTCAACAGTGGTTTTAAAGCAGTTGGCTTCCAAAAGCTGGTGAATCAAATAACTTGTTAGACTGTCACTCTTACAGAATTCTTATTTACATGGAATCATACTACTCTTGCTACTACGATTATTAACTAAAAATACCAACATTTTTTATTTGTAAAATGCTACGGTATAAATGCTACGACATTAAATAATAATTATAACGAGACTGATAATGTGGCAAATCTAAGAAGACATGAACGTCTTTGCTCAACATCAGCAATAGACGATAGACAGCTGAAACAAATAGTAAAAAATATTAGAGGAGCCACATTGAACGAAATAAACGAAAAGTGGGCACAGAATGTTTGTGACCATAAAATGAAGAGTAGGCTGAATGAAATGAGGTACAAATTTTGAAAAGCCAAAACGAAACCATTTTTTTCGTCAGTACACCGGATGAAACATGTAGAATAATGTAAGACGTAAGAAATATGAACATTGAACTGCAAAAGTTTTCGTGCGGAGAAAAGCCAGTGAAAAATTCAATGAAAATTGTTTAAATTAAAAAAAAATATCGGTAGTCTTACATTGTGTAGAGTCGTTTGATAGCACAAGAAATAGGAAAATTGTGTATATTATTTAAAAATGTCGATTCGGAGGTATATAGCCATGTGTTAGAAGATTTTCTGATACCAAGTCTAGAAAATTGGTTCGAAGATACAAATGATTTTTACTTTACCGCAGCATTTTACAGATATGTAAGAACTTTTGATGCTTTTAGTTAGTAATCGTATTATTACGTTTGGCCGAAAATTTATTGCCAGGCGTAATATATTTTCTGAGTTTTTATGAGTATTTATATGTTGTTTAACTGACAAGTCACAGGTTTCGACAGATATAATCAGCTGTTGTGACACTGCAATGTGTTAATCCTTGATTTCTAAGAATTTGTATATTAATGTCTTTGATCCCACATTATATAGTTCTCTCTTTATTCAGTATGGTGTTCAAATATGCGGATGAACCAGTGAAAAATCAACTATGAGAGCAAGAGATTATAAAAAATAGATGTTACAAAAGATTATTAACAGTATGCATAAGTATCATCGCAATAATGTAGTAAAACAAAGGCAACATGTCATGTATAGCACATAATATCAAATTTATTCAAATAATACAAAACAGAATGATAGTAAAGACCTCAGACATATAAGAAATACAAGTAAAGCTAAACGTACTGTCTACATGATACAAATAATGGATATATAGTAACTTGCATGTTTATAAGTACATGTTCACCACGTGCATTTTCATGTAAGCATTTAACAAATCCAACAGTTCCACTATTCGTTTTATACATTCTCGAATCGTTGGGAACCATTGGCTAAATGCAGTTTTAATCTGTCATTGACTATCCAGTATTCAATTTTTATATAATTAGATAATGCTAGGCTTGCAAAAACATATATAAAAATAATTTCATTATATTAATATTTAAAACCAGAAATAAAACAAATAACACTTACATACTACTAGTATTAACATGAACACATATAAAGACTTGCCACTATTATTGCACATCACACGGGACTGAACGTGTGCAATTATCGTAACCGTCCTACGTTCTCTGCATTTTACCGAACGCGTCGAACGTATAAAGAGACAGAAGGTGAAAAAGAAACAGGGACTAAGACCCGAGTGAGACAGCGATAGGCCGCGGTTTCCTTTCATGGTTTATATCGCTTTCCCATGAGTCAAACATTGTTAATACAATCACAAAAGTCTTTTATTTTTGATTTTTTGTTAATATAACTTTTACCGATATAATTATGAAATTTTTTTGATTAAAATGACACCAAACATGATATAATTTACATTATATTTACTTATACTATATATGTAAGTTACGAATATATTATCTGAGTAAATATAATCCACATTATACCATATTTGGTCTCATTTTAATCAGAATATTGTCACGAATGTGTTAAAGATATTTGAATGAAAAAAATTAAAAATAAAAAAATTGTGTTGCATTTACATTGTCTCACACGGATATTCACTCCCGGATCGTATTACGCTACTCGACGGATGAGTGCTGCGGTACTGCCGTCTAGTTTCAAGAGGGATTCCCCTAGTTGAGGGGATAAAATTTGCGCATTTATCCTAAACCTCTGGTGTGCCTTTATCATGGGAAGTCTGTATTACCAAAATAATATTGTCAAAATCATAATCTTCTTTAAGCGTAATATATCGGAAATTATACTAATACTTCTGTATCATATACTGTAACTAATTTTTTAATGATCTCATGCTGTATTTGATTTCTTTTCGCAGTCTCTCAAACCTACAAATATGCAAATCTTTGTTAAAACACTGACGGGCAAAACCATTACCCTGGAAGTTGAAGCTTCAGACACAATAGAGAACGTAAAGACTAAAATCAAAGACAAAGAAGGAATTCCTCCTGACCAGCAGCGTTTAATTTTTGCTGGCAAGCAATTAGAAGATGGAAGAACTCTTTCAGATTACAACATTCAAAAGGAATCTACGTTACATCTGGTGTTGAGACTCCGCGGCGGAATGCAAATCTTTGTTAAAACACTGACGGGGAAAACCATTACCCTGGAAGTTGAAGCTTCAGATACAATAGAGAACGTAAAGGCTAAAATCCAAGACAAAGAAGGAATTCCTCCTGACCAGCAGCGATTAATCTTTGCTGGGAAGCAATTAGAAGATGGAAGAACCCTTTCAGATTACAACATCCAAAAGGAATCTACTTTACATCTGGTATTGAGACTCCGCGGCGGAATGCAAATCTTTGTTAAAACACTGACGGGGAAAACCATTACCCTGGAAGTTGAAGCTTCAGATACAATAGAGAATGTAAAGGCTAAAATCCAAGACAAAGAAGGAATTCCTCCTGACCAGCAGCGTCTAATTTTTGCTGGCAAGCAATTAGAAGATGGAAGAACCCTTTCAGATTACAACATTCAAAAGGAATCTACACTACACTTGGTGTTGAGACTTCGAGGCGGAATGCAAATCTTTGTTAAAACACTGACGGGCAAAACCATTACCCTGGAAGTTGAAGCTTCAGATACAATAGAGAACGTAAAGGCTAAAATCCAAGACAAAGAAGGAATTCCTCCTGACCAGCAGCGTCTAATTTTTGCTGGCAAGCAATTAGAAGATGGAAGAACTCTTTCAGATTACAATATTCAAAAGGAATCTACGTTACACCTGGTGTTGAGACTTCGAGGCGGAATGCAAATCTTTGTTAAAACACTGACGGGGAAAACCGTTACCCTGGAAGTTGAAGCTTCAGATACAATAGAGAATGTAAAGGCTAAAATCCAAGACAAAGAAGGAATTCCGCCTGACCAGCAGCGATTAATCTTCGCTGGGAAGCAATTGGAAGATGGAAGAACCCTTTCAGATTACAACATTCAAAAGGAATCTACGTTACATCTGGTGTTGAGACTCCGCGGTGGAATGCAAATCTTTGTTAAAACACTGACGGGAAAAACCATTACCCTGGAAGTTGAAGCTTCAGATACAATAGAGAACGTAAAGGCTAAAATCCAAGACAAAGAAGGAATTCCTCCTGACCAGCAGCGTCTAATTTTTGCTGGCAAGCAATTAGAAGATGGAAGAACTCTTTCAGATTACAATATTCAAAAGGAATCTACGTTACACCTGGTGTTGAGACTTCGAGGCGGAATGCAAATCTTTGTTAAAACACTGACGGGGAAAACCGTTACCCTGGAAGTTGAAGCTTCAGATACAATAGAGAATGTAAAGGCTAAAATCCAAGACAAAGAAGGAATTCCTCCTGACCAGCAGCGATTAATCTTTGCTGGGAAGCAATTGGAAGATGGAAGAACCCTTTCAGATTACAACATTCAAAAGGAATCTACGTTACACCTGGTGTTGAGACTTCGAGGCGGAATGCAAATCTTTGTTAAAACACTGACGGGGAAAACCGTTACCCTGGAAGTTGAAGCTTCAGATACAATAGAGAATGTAAAGGCTAAAATCCAAGACAAAGAAGGAATTCCTCCTGACCAGCAGCGATTAATCTTTGCCGGGAAGCAATTGGAAGATGGAAGAACCCTTTCAGATTACAACATTCAAAAGGAATCTACGTTACATCTGGTGTTGAGACTCCGCGGCGGAATGCAAATCTTTGTTAAAACACTGACGGGGAAAACCATTACCCTGGAAGTTGAAGCTTCAGATACAATAGAGAACGTAAAGGCTAAAATCCAAGACAAAGAAGGAATTCCTCCTGACCAGCAGCGTTTAATTTTTGCTGGCAAGCAATTAGAAGATGGAAGAACCCTTTCAGATTACAACATTCAAAAGGAATCTACACTACACTTGGTGTTGAGACTTCGAGGCGGAATGCAAATCTTTGTTAAAACACTGACGGGCAAAACCATTACCCTGGAAGTTGAAGCTTCAGATACAATAGAGAACGTAAAGGCTAAAATCCAAGACAAAGAAGGAATTCCTCCTGACCAGCAGCGTCTAATTTTTGCTGGCAAGCAATTAGAAGATGGAAGAACCCTTTCAGATTACAACATTCAAAAGGAATCTACACTACACTTGGTGTTGAGACTTCGAGGCGGAATGCAAATCTTTGTTAAAACACTGACGGGCAAAACCATTACCCTGGAAGTTGAAGCTTCAGATACAATAGAGAACGTAAAGGCTAAAATCAAAGACAAAGAAGGAATTCCTCCTGACCAGCAGCGTCTAATTTTTGCTGGCAAGCAATTAGAAGATGGAAGAACTCTTTCAGATTACAATATTCAAAAGGAATCTACGTTACACCTGGTGTTGAGACTTCGAGGCGGAATGCAAATCTTTGTTAAAACACTGACGGGGAAAACCGTTACCCTGGAAGTTGAAGCTTCAGATACAATAGAGAATGTAAAGGCTAAAATCCAAGACAAAGAAGGAATTCCTCCTGACCAGCAGCGATTAATCTTTGCTGGGAAGCAATTGGAAGATGGAAGAACCCTTTCAGATTACAACATTCAAAAGGAATCTACGTTACATCTGGTGTTGAGACTCCGCGGCGGAATGCAAATCTTTGTTAAAACACTGACGGGGAAAACCATTACCCTAGAAGTTGAAGCTTCAGACACAATAGAGAATGTAAAAGCTAAAATCCAAGACAAAGAAGGAATTCCTCCTGACCAGCAGCGTTTAATTTTTGCTGGCAAGCAATTAGAAGATGGAAGAACCCTTTCAGATTACAACATTCAAAAGGAATCTACACTACACTTGGTATTGAGACTTCGAGGCGGAATGCAAATCTTTGTTAAAACACTGACGGGCAAAACCATTACCCTGGAAGTTGAAGCTTCAGACACAATAGAGAATGTAAAGGCTAAAATCCAAGACAAAGAAGGAATTCCTCCTGACCAGCAGCGATTAATCTTTGCTGGGAAGCAATTGGAAGATGGAAGAACCCTTTCAGATTACAATATTCAAAAGGAATCTACGTTACACCTGGTGTTGAGACTTCGTGGCGGAATGCAAATCTTTGTTAAAACACTGTCGGGGAAAACTATTACCCTAGAAGTTGAAGCTGCAGACACAATAGAGAACGTAAAGGCGAAAATCCAAGACAAAGAAGGAATTTCTCCTGACCAGCAGCGTTTAATTTTTGCTGGCAAGCAATTAGAAGATGGAAGAACTCTTTCAGATTACAATATTCAAAAGGAATCTACGTTACATCTGGTGTTGAGACTGCGTGGCGGAATGCAAATCTTTGTTAAAACACTGACAGGGATACCATCACTCTGGAAGTTGGGGTTTCAGGCACAGTAGAGAATGTAAGGGCTAAGATTCAAGACAAAGGAGCAATTCCGCTGGATCAGCAGCGTTTGATCTTTGCTGGCAAGCAATTAGAAGATAGCAGAAGTCCTGCAGATTACAACATTCGAAAAGAACCTATGCTACACTTGGTGTTGAGACTTCGTGGCGGAGTCCACATTTCTCTTACACAGCACATTCCATATAGAAGATTGATATTGGGGATTTCCATTAAGGAGTTTGAAGATGTTGGTAGTTTTTAAATGAACGGAGAAGATCTGTAGCACAGTTTAATACTTGACGAAATCTCTTATCTTTAAACTGCCGTAAGAGTGAAGTCTCTTTTGGCAATATTGTAGTGAAATTGATAGTATTGATAGTTATCTTTTTTTATGTATTTAATATTGAGTACTACTTACTATCAGTATATGAATGTTTGCTTATTTTTATTTAATAACAAGAATGGCAAATTGTATTGATCTAATTGTATATGGAAGCACATTCTTGTAATACGCAGTTGTAATACACACAATGTATCAAATAGTTATGAATATATTTCTGACTTAGTAGTATTTGTGTCTTTCCTCCTCTATTTATGAGTAATGTGAGAGTGTTGTACTATATACATAAACTAAACTATTTAAAGCGCCCAATATGCGGGATAAATGTTCAGATCATGTTGTGTCTATTTTAAGGTAGCTGAAATGTGAAATTTCATATTGTGTCTGTTTCTCTGAAATTATAATGCGTTTTGGTCGTTTTTTTCGCTCATTAAGTAAATTTAGTAAGTAAATCATTATATTATTTTATTTTGGTTTAGTATATTAATTTCACTTGTATGTTATATTTGCAATCGTCAATTGAAAATGGTCAATGTCGTAAACATTTAATATACAATAATTACTTTTTCTTTATCTTCACTTATTGTTCATCTTTGTGCTTAGAGTTACATTATTTGTTTCAAATATAAGTTATTAAGGTAGATACGAAGTACATATTTTATGTGTTACTTCTACCATGATTTTAATTGATTTAGAAACTAATATTTTTCGTGTATAGTCAAAATATTTTTTATTTCAAATGTTTATATATAAAATATTCTATCAAATACAAATTGTTAGTATTATGTTCCCGTTGCATTGTATTAATTATGAAGTTAAATACATAATCCTATGTAATTGTATTGGCGATGCATTCATTGTTTAATGTTTTACAAGTGCTTTTTGTTTTTAACAAGTCTTTTTAGTATTATATTTTTCGCGTTTATATTAAATTTGTTATAACATAATGTTCACGATACTAGGCGGAAACATTGCTGGTTATTCCTCGTTAAGTTCATTATTTTTTTATGTCGATCATTGATTATTTTGTTCGAAATGAAATATACCACGTAACCAAGAAATTTCATGCCGTTTTAATCAATAGAAATAAATGATATGCAAAGTGAATCAAACAATATTTTGTTTAGAAAAGTTATTATTCTTTATTACTTTTTTACAATTGATAGAAAAGATATTGGCACAGTCTGTTTTCTGTATTAATAAACAAATATTATGACCTCCAAATATTCTGCTTACCATAATAATAAACTTTTGTTCAGTGTATCGTAAACTCTTGAAGAGAAATGTTATAGTTCCCATTACTTGTACTGAACTCGATTTATTCAATATTGCATACGACAATGGGTAATAAACGTACATAAATAAGTGTAAATATCACAAAAAATTGTAATTTCGCATTAGAGAAAGATGACAAGTCATATAGAGAAAATGGTAAAATAATCGGTAGAAATTTTAGTACCGTGAGAAATATTATTAAGAAATATCAGGTTGAAGGAGCAATAGAAAATGAGTATGGTTGCGGGAGGAAGAAAATCCTAAATGTAGCAGAAGAACGTTTTATTATAATACAAATAAACAGAAATTGAAAAATTGTGCTCCCAAAATGAATGCTATGTTGGACAATTTTTCTGAAAAATCTGTTTCAAATGGAACAACACGAGTACTAGGAAGACTCGTACAACAGACGCATCGCTAGACGGAAACCACTAGTAAGTATAATCAATAGAAAAAAGCGATTGGATTTTGTACAAAGAATATATATCGAACCCTGTTAAATTCTGGCATAATGCCATTTTCCGTGAAGAGAGTAAATATAACGTTTGGGGGTCAAATGGTCATTTAAAAATACGGAGAAACCCGAACAAAGAATCAAATCTAAAAAATCTTCAAGCAAGTGTAGAGCATAGAGGCGGAAATATTATGGTGTGAGTGTTTAGTTATCACGGCATTGGAAATTTATACATTATTACATAAATGAAACATGAATCAAATAATATATGTGGATATTTTGAAAAATAATATAGAGTGCTGAAAAAATGAATATTTTGGACAAGTTCATGCTGTACGAAGACAATAATCCAAAAGACAAAGTATATATTGTACGGAAATGGCTTTTGTATAATTTTTCAGAAGTTACTGATACATCTCTGCAATCATCAGATTGAACCCGATTGAAATGGTTTGGAATAAAATTGATGTACAAATTCGAATGGGATTCCGTAGACATAAATTATATAAAATAATTTATTGAATCAATACCAAAAAGGTTGTTGAAAGAAATATAGCAAAAAAATGATCCCATAAAATATTGAAAAGATAATTTATTATTAAATATTTTACTGCAATTGACTCATGGGTCATTCCACGTCAAATCGGTCACTTTTTTCGCTCGATGTCTGGGATTTTGTTCAAATTCAAATATGTTGTAGTCTATGCGAAATTAAGGACGGTTTAAGTTATCATTTTGCTAATAATGAAATTGTTTAAAAATTGCAGGTCATTGAAGTTTGCAAATTTTAGCGCGTTTTACGAAAAGTACTTCCATAAAAGTATTTTTATCTCCTAAACTATTAAAGATACGAACTTCATTTTTTGTTTCGTTTTAATCATAAAGGTACGGCCTATTCAGATAAATTTTTTTTAAGTTGTAGAAGTTTGTTTTTAACACTGCAAATTATAAACAAACTCTTATGTTGTGAATTGAGGTTCAAGATCACGATTTTAAAAAGCCGAAAAAAATACTATCATATCCCTTGAAATTTTCTCTATGAAATAAGCTTCCTCTACTTTGATGCGGCTATTTAATAACGTCGAAGTCATCTGTTAAAGACAACGGTGCGTCCCTATTCAGGTAGACGACCGCGCGCTGACGCGACGATTGAATGACCGCACCGCTTCTACTCTTTATTCTTTTATAGAAGTTTGCAAACATAGTCGACAGGTTTTACAGCCGTCTTAATGATGTCATTTATCTTCCCATGGGATATTTTTCTTTGAAAGCCTCATAAATCTCCTTAAGATTTTCTAAAACTAGTCGTTTTGTAATATGTGTTCTAAAACCATCCTTAAATCTTTTAAAAGACGGCCTTGTTTAGGATTTGGAGTTTTCATTACTGAATGCTCGCTTTGTAGTCGCTTTGCTTGTCTAGCCACGTGCTACGAACTCTTAAATTTTTCGAATGCTCCATGATTTTGGTAAAATAGTAAGAATGCGGATTTTCTCGTTATTATCTGATACTACCTTACATTTGTCTTTTAATTGTTTAATTATCTCATTATTACTTTTTGTAATACTGCTTGAGGCATTTTGCTCGCTTACCAAACTTGATTTTACGATACCATGGACGCGGTCTATTTTTGTTAATATTCGTCTCTTACATATTAAATTTCTACTTATTAATGGAGACTCTCCTACAGACGACGCTAATATATTCGCAGAACTCACCGCATCTCGCAGAGTCCATATAGTCCTGCTTCAGCCAAAGCAGTTTCAACCGCATTCTTCTTTCTCTCGCAATATAATTGCGCAGAACATATTATACAAATGAACATATTTTGATCAAGATTTGCAAATGAACGGGACAGTTGCAAGGATACTTTACGGAGTCGTTTTATATAACGCCTATGTCCATTTCGATTAAAGGGATTATAATACCACTGGTGAACCATTTCCGAATATTCTATTAACCAGTTGAGGGAAATACACGATATGGATATCACCCCAAAAAATTTTGAATGGTGGTACAATATATATATATATATATATATATATATATATATATATATATATATATAATAAGGGTGATATATAGCACACTGCTTTAATGCCAGCATGAAAAAATCGCAAATCAAAAATGCCTGCAAGACGTTACCAAGTTTTAACAATACCACGGTTTATTAATGTTTGGTCCTAATGATGGGGTTTTCCACGGTATTAGTGCGACCCACTTTGGATAACTAACTGTAAGTCTACAAGAAAGGAACCATTTAATATTCTTTATAGTTTCTTTCAAACTTGTTCAAATTCTTCTGTCAAAATAAGCCATTAACGACATAATTGATAAAAACTAATTTAAAGGTTTCGTTTCGTATATCTCAAAAAAGCTATACAGTAGTTTCTCCATTTTTTTTAACAAAAGGCGCATCAAAGTAAAAGAGAAACAAGCTAATACAATTCCGATTATGAGGAAAGAGTAATTGGCTAAGGGTAGGTAAATAACATTTTTTTGTAGGTACAAATGATATCATTAAGACTGTTATAAAACCTGTCAACTCTGTTTGCAAACTTTTGTAAGAGAATGAAGGTTAGTAGCGGTGCAGTCACTCAAACGTCGCGTTAGCGCGCGGTACGTCTACCTGAACTGGGGCGCACCGTTGTCTTTAACAAATTACTTCAACGTTATTAGGTAGCCGCATCAAAGTAGTGGAAAGCTTATTTTATAGAGAAAATTTCAAGGAATACGATAGTATTTTTTTGGGATTTTTAAAATCGTGACCTTGAACCTCAATTCGCAACATAAGAGATTGTCTATAATTTGCAGTATTAAAAACAAACTTCAACTTAACAAAAATTTATCTGAATAGGCCGTACCTTTACGATTAAAACGAAAAAAAATGAAATTCGTATCTTTAATAGTTTAGGAGATAAAATTTGCAAACTTCAATGGCCTGCAATTTTTAAACAATTTCATTATTGGCAAAATGTTGATTTAAACCCTCTATAATTTCGCATAGACTACAACATATTTCAATTTGAACAAAATCCAAGACATGGAGGGAAAAAAGTGATCGATTTGGTGTGGAATGACCCTCATACAAAGTGTGCTAATCTTTTTGTGACATCAGAAAAGCACGTATTTTGTTGTTGATTGTTATTTTTATTTGTTAACAATATATATATTGCTATTTTTGTGGATTGTGCCATTATTGTAGAGTATGAAGTATATGTTACAAGTAAAAAAGTATTAGAAATATATTTGCAAACCACATATTCGATGGAATTTTTTATAACTATTACCTGTGGCAATAATTAGGGGTCGAAGAATTGTACATTTTTTAACTATTGTAACTTTGTCAAAAATCGTCATAGAATCATGTTTTTTTTTAAATTGAAACTGAAAGCCTTTACTTTATGGCATGTTTTGATTTTAAATTTAGTGCACCCCCACTGCTGTAGCATCTTGAGACTGAAAAATTGCAAACTTTAATGTTCTCTATAGATTTGCAAAAATTTTGTTCAAATATGCCGTTTGCATAGTCGAAAAATTCAAAACTTTCCCTTAAAAAATGAAATCTTCTCTATCATTTTGTCACTACAATGTAGTTTGAGATACGATAAAACCTAGAAACGGCATGAACTTTTTTGGTTACTTATATTATTATTTTATTTTTTATTATTATTTATTTATTACCTCTCATTGCCTTCCGGCTTATTGGGGGGGACTCCTTACAATCTTTGTACAAGCATCTTTATACCTTTTGTATTTATACAATTATCTTAACTATCTTAACCTTAGGCTTATCTATACCTTAAATTTAACTATTCTTTAATTCCTATGCAACATAACTATAATATAAAATATAAAGATAGATAATATCAACTATAATATTTAGTATAAACCTTGAAGTGAGTAACTAATCCTCTAAAAATATAAACTATATCCTATTTTAAAATTCTTTGGTGTATGTAAGGTAACTAAACATATTTTCAACTTTAAATCGTTAATTGCTCCGTATCATCTTAGAGTTCCATAATTGCACGAAAAACAAAAACAAGAAAACAAAAACGACAAACATTGAGTCCGGATCTACTTTGCCTTCCTTGGCTATATCCTTTTCTAATTCCTTACAGTCTTGCTTTATCTCTCCTTCTTCATCCTTATTCTCTTCTTCCCTGATTTTCCTTTCTCTTAGTATTCTTTTCATTATCTCCAGTCCTGCTCCGTCCTCTCTCAGGAGTTCACTCTCTTCTATGTCATACTTCGTCTTTCTGCATTCTTTCAGAACGTGGTTGATTTTTTCTTCTTCCTCCCCACATACCCTGCACAGCCTATCTTCAGGTTCTCTCCAGTGCTGTTTCCCTTTAAATTCATTACCGCACCTGAACCGTGCGATCGTTATTCTGTCCTTCTTCATTTTTCCCTCCAAATATTTCGGTAATTCTATTGTCCTATGGTCTTTGTAGCTCTGATTATAATCTGAGCCCTCTATTTTTTGTTGTCTATCTTCTCTCTCCTTTTCCTCAAGTGTCTTTATAATCCACTTTCTCACATCAGTCGATCCTCTATCCTCGTTCTCTCTTTTCTCTTTCACCTCCTGTGATGAGATTCC
Organism: Eucera pruinosa; assembly: GCA_028830335.1. Lineage (NCBI taxonomy): Eukaryota > Metazoa > Arthropoda > Insecta > Hymenoptera > Apidae > Eucera > Eucera pruinosa. The sequence goes on along the minus strand of JAMYCR010000008.1, from coordinate 412,498 downwards.
GATTTTTTCCAGCATCGCTCTTCTCTTTGTCTCCCACTTCCCAATCTCTGCTTCTATTCTTCCTCTTTCCAGTTCTCTTATACATTCTATTACTAGTTTTTTATTAGATTTCCTCGCTTTTCCCTCGTATGTGATTGCTCTTATTAAAGCTTTCACTCTTATTTCTTTATTCTTAGTTTCTTCCGTTATGAGGTAGTTCGGAGTACATTTTTCTAACCCCAGAATCCATTTGATATATCTCCTTTTTATCCTATCTAATCTTCCGTCTCCTATCCACGCCGACACCTCCGCCCCAAAAAGCCCCACACTTTCCACCAGTGCTTCAAATAGATTTATTCTCCTACCGTAATTATCTGGGAAGATCCTTTCGCCTATGCTTCACGCCTGTTTCATTACAATAGTGGTTCTTCTGGGACTTTCCAATAGATGCTTTTCAGCTCCTCCATTCTTTTGTAGTATGTAGCCTAAATATCTCATTTCCTTCACCTCTTCTATGATCTCACTTCCCCAATTCCACCTCCTTTGCTCCTTCCTCCCTCTGCTCTTTTCGAAGACTAGGACTTTTGACTTCTCGGCGTTAAGTTCTAGCTTTTTCTTCTCTATATATTTCCTAAATCTCCCTATCATTTCTTTGAGCTCCGTTTGCCCTGTTGCTAGCAACACTATATCATCCGCATATGTGATAGTCCATACTTTTTCCTTGCCTATTCTTACTCCTCCCTCATTCACCCTCCTCATTTCCCTTTCTAAGTCCGCCATGTACACATTGAAAAGCGTCGGGCTTAATGGACAGCCTTGCCTCACACCCTTATATGTCCAAAATTCTTTTGAGTTTTGATCTCCCACCTTGACCACATTTTTGCTTCCTCTATAAATTTGTCTGATTCCTTCTCTTAGTTTATCACTCACTCCCAATTCTTCCAGCATTCTGAATAGATCCTGTCTTTCCACTTTGTCAAACGCAGCTCTAAGATCCACAAAGAATGCGAATATCCTTCCTTTCTTCCTGCTCAGTTCCCTGTCTATCATATAGTTTAATATAAAGATGGCATCCAGTGTCCCTCTACCCTGCCTAAATCCAAATTGACCCTCAGACAGCTTCCCTTCTATTTCCCTCTTAAGCCTGTTGTTTATAATGTTGGCATATATTTTGTATGCCGTATTTAGAAGCGTTATGCCTCTATAGTTTTTCGGCATACCCCTTTCACCTTTTCTAAATATCGGATATATTATGCCCGTCCTCCATTCCTCTGGAAGACCTTTACGGTTCCAAATCCTGTTTAACAACCTCAAGTATTCTTCACCCACCTCAGTCGGCATGAGCCTCCAGGCCTCATTTTCAATTTCGTCTATTCCTGGTGCTTTATCCTTCTTCAGTTTCCTTAGCTGTTCGATAACCTCTGCCCTAGTGATTCCTTCCTCCTCCTTCGTCTCTTGCTCCCTTTGTCCAGTTGTTTTTTCTATCTCAGTTTCTTTTTCCCCGCTCTCCTCCATTCCCTCTAGCAGATTTATGAAGTGTTCCCTCCACTCTTCCATTCTTATACCTTCCTCTTGATTTTCCCTCTGTATTCTAAACCTGTTTACGTACTTCCATGCTTCAGCTTCCGTTCTTATATTTTTGATCTTCTCTAATTCCTTCTCCTCACAAATCGCTTTTTCTTGTTTGCCCCAATCCTTATACTCCCTTCTTTCTCTTATATATTCTTCCCTGACTATCTTCCCCTTGTTTAGTTATCTTAACTTTCTCCTCAAGTTCTTCTTCTTCTTCTGCCATGCCATACTGTGCCAGTTTCTCTTCCCTAGCTTCCACTTTACTAATCTCCTCTCCATTTTCTTTCTTGAATTTCTTACCTTCTCCCTAATTTCTCCCCATTGTTCTGTTATTCCCTCTGCTTTTACACTCCAATTCCTACACTCATCATGATAGTACTTTACTCCTTCTTCGGACCAGTCACTTCTCATCACCACCCTTGTGCTCTCTGTTGCCGTCTTTTTTACTGTCCCTATTCCTTCTGTACATGATAATTCCACTTCGATCGGTACATGATCAGACTTTGTCCTCGACCCCTTTTTCACTGCGTTTATAAACCCCTCTGCTTTTGCATTTACTATTGCGTAGTCAATCACCGAAGAACCCCTTTCTCCTATAAATGTCCAATTTCCCTCTTCTCCTCCGGTGCCATTCATAATAAACCATCCTCTTTCCCTTAATTTTTCCAGTAGGATTCACCCTTCACGGTTCGTCACCTTGTCCTTGGATATCCTTAATTTTTCTGCTTCCTCTTCTCCTCCTATTTGTCCTCCTTCCTCTCCTGTTCGTGCATTTAGATCACCTGCAATTACTAAGTGCTCCTCCTCTCTCTCTTCTATGCCTCCCAAGATTGTACTCATTGTTTGTTCAATGTCTTGGATGTAAACCACCAGTACTCTCCATATTCTATTGTTCAAACTTAGTTTCATTTCTAGGATGTGTTTATTCCATTCCTTGAATTCTAATACTTTCCTGCTTTTATGTACCGCTGCTATTACTCCCCCCTTTGGTCTGCCCTTTACGTTTTCTCTAGCCGCTGGGATGTTGTACCACACATGGTTCTTTGATACCTTGTTTCTTATCTTGTTCCAGCCTTTTTCTTCCAACCATGACTCCGTTAGACCTATTACGTCAAATTCTTCAAGGTATCTCCATGCTTCCTCACATTTATTCTAGATCCCTGCAACATTCCAAAAACATAATTTGAGGCTGTCTTTGCTTTTTTCTAGCTTCTGCTTCAGTCAATATCTTTTCTGTTGATTTTTTCCTTTAGTTCCTTTCTTTTCTCATCCCAGAAGTACCACTCCTCTCCTATTTTTAATTTCCTATAACCAATCTTTACCCTTTTTCCTTTTTCTGCCTCCTCTCTAGCTCTTATTCTTATCAATCTTTGCACTTCCCTTTCCTCCCATGTATAATCATTGTCAATGTATATTCCCTTTTCCAGTCTTTTCTTCTTTTCCATTAATTCTCTCTTCATCTCCCAGCTTTCTATTTCTGCTAGCACCATTTCTTTCTGCCCCCTCTCTCTCAGCTTCTTCGCTTTCCTGACTTTAACCTCTATTCCTACCTTGTCTTTTACAAATTCTTCCACCTCTTTTTGTACTTCCATTTTTTCCCACGTCCTACCTCTTATTATGACATTTGTTTTTCTCCTTTCTCTTTCTCTCTTCTCTTCCTTCCATTCCAGGTTTCTCACTCTTTCTGTCAGCTCTGCTTTTTCTTTCACCCACTGTTCTCTCTCCAGTCTCCTTTCCTCCTCCCATGCTCGTCTTTCTTGAGCCAGTTCCATCCTCAATTCGTCAATCTTGTTTGAGAGCTTCTTCGCTAGCATCTCGTTCGTGCATTCTACTACCTTCTTCAGTTCCTCCATTTCTATTGACATTCTCCCTCTTGCTGGTTTCGTCTCCTCTTCGGATCCTATCCCGTACTTCTCCAATGTTCTGTTAACTTCTCTATCTTTTGTCTTGCTTCTGGTCCCTGTCGCTTTTCCTGCCATTTCCTTCTTCTAAACCTAACCTCTCTTAACCTCACTTTCTCTTTCTCCTGTTACTCCCCTGATTCTTCTTATCTCCTGCGTGTTATAACACTCCCAAATTCCCTTCACCTATTGTCTCTCCTTTCTGCAGCTTCTCGGTATTAAATTTTTCACCTTTTTCTCGTATTTTCACTATTTTACTGTACCGTTTCCTTTCTCCAACTTGCACGCTACCCGATTCCATAATGGAGTCCCTTTTTTGGTTACTTATAGCCAGAGGCGGATTTAACGGCGGGTGCATTGGGCGCGCGCCCTTGGCCCCGATTTCTGAATGGCCTCGCAAAAACCCATACAAAACACAACGTACACTACACACTATAACATAACCTAACATACAATACAATCGTCTCTTAAACATACCGCATCCATACCTGCACTCATCTCTCACACGCCTATGCCTATTCCCTTTCCTCAAACTTATATCTCCTAGCTGCCCCCTTTCCTGTCCAATTTCCTCAACCATTCTTCTCCCTGTCCACTCTCACCCAAAATTCTCCTCACATTTCCCTGCCAAACTACTTCCTCCGCCGTTTTTCCGCACCTCTCCCATATATGTTCTCATGATTCCTCTTCCTGCTCACACATTCTATACACTCTCTTTCTCTCCTCCAACCAATACCACCCTTCCTTTACCTCATTTCCCATTCTATATCTTGCTATCCTCTTTTTCTTTCTTTTCGACCAAATCTTCTTCATGTATCCTGGTATACCCTCCGTTCTTATCCACTTGTACCACTTGTTGTATTTTGCCGTTTGTATTCTTTGGTCCCTCTCTCCCTCTCCTGGATTTCCATGTCCCTCCTCTCCACCACCTCCAATTCTACCACCGGTGCATCCACTCTTCGTTCGCTTCCCACTCCCCTCTCTCTCCTAAGCGCCTCTCTTTCCTTCCACCATACTTCTTTTCTTACTTATCCTTCCCTTCTCATTCCTTCTTTCCATCACTCCCTTGCCATCTCCCCTCCTTTCCCCTCTTTCAATTTCTTTTCATATCAAGCTATTTTTCCCGCTCTTATTCTCATTATGTCCCTCTTCCATTCCTCTCTCACCATATACCCCGGTGTCCTCCAGCCTACCCCCATCACCCATCTCAAATACCTTTCCTGTAATCCTTCTACCTGTATCCTTTCCTTTCACCCCAAAATTTCTGTCCAATAACTTGCCACCGGCCACACCAACCTATCAAAAAACCACATCCTTCCCCGCCATTCCTTCGCTAGCCATCTCTTTCCTAAACTCCATACCTGCCTCATCGCTGTCGCTGCTTTCCTTACTCTTTCCCTTACGTGTTCTTCCTGCCCCCATTGCTTTTAAAACTATACCCCAAATATTTCATTTCCTTTACCTCCTCTATCTCCTGCCTCTCCCATCTCCAATCTACCTTCTTTCTCCTTCCCCCACCTGCTCCAAATCTCATGACCTTTGTTTTCTCTGCGATCAATCTAAGCCTCTTTTCTCTCAAATATCGTTCCAGCCTTTTCATCATTTCTTCCATCTCCTCTTCCCCTTTGGCAATCAGCACTATACCGTCTGCGTATGTAAGACTATACACCCTTTTCGCCCATACCCTAACTCCTCCCCACCATCCCCTCCTCAATTCCTCCTCCAAACTTGCAACTAACAAGGGGAGGACCCCAAACCTGTCACTGACTTTTTGATCCGGTTTCGCTCAGTGGTAGAATTTGAAGAACTGAACCTAATGATACCCGGTTTTAGTTGCAGACGGCTTATAGTTTTTGAGATATTTAATTTTAAATTTATCACCTCCTTCATTTGATGAAGTGTAACTGTTGTTATCACAAGAGAACGTAGTAAAGTTGGTACGGTGATTGACCAGTAGTACGATGGTTGAGAGGGTTCGAATTCAATCCTCCTAAAATAAATTTTTTTTATGGGATTTTCTCAATTTTGTTGTCTTTCTTGGTAGTGCCATAAAACCGTTTTACCTGGTTCACAGTTCTTTTGACTTGGCACGTAAGGATGTACGGTAAGTATGCATAGAAATATTTTCTTCACTGTCAATTATTTAGTCGTTCCAAAGCGTTCGATACGCAATGTGGTGTGTCAAAGGTATTTTTGGTGTTAGAAAATTGTGTAGAAGAGAAGTGCGTAATAGAAGTGTAGTATGGAATGTGAGCCATCATCCTCTTCATATTTTTTATCTCCTGCTGATAAATACGAAATGGCAGAAAATGTTTTTAAATCGTTGCTGTCAATCGCGACAAAAGAATTAAAATTAGAAATTACAAGCGCTATGATATATTGTATAAATATATTAACATCGCAGGAAGTAATGGCGCCCCTAAAAGAACACAATGGGAATTTCACGATACAGTGGCAAACAATGGGAAAAATGTTTGCTGCAAAAATATCAGACATTATCTCCACTCATGATTTCGTAGAAGAAGAATTGGAGTTCCAAAATGAAGAAGAAATGGACCTTGGATCCACCTGACATAATACCAGATGAAGGTACTCCGTCAGAATCACCATCCTCATCATGCAGTACCGAAGACGATTCTAGTGAAAAGAAAAGTCACGTTCCACTCTTGATTAAAGCGAAAATTACAAAACTTGCTAGGATCCATCCAAAATGGAGTCTCAAATCACTACAATCGAAGGGAAGCAAGCTTCTGAAATCGAGACAGCAACTTGTAGAGTGGAAAAAACAAATCGAAATGGGTGGATCGAGAATCGACAAATTAAACGATATAAATAAATATGTGTTTGATAGATTTTGGGAAGCGAGAAAAGCAAGAACAATCGTTTCCACTAGATCCCTGCAAATATGGGCGTTAGCAGCCGCTTCGCAATATCATAGCAGTGAAACAGATTTTCGCTTTACTGCGTCTTTACAATGGACAACAAATTTTAAAATGCGACACAATATTAAACAACGGCGAATAAAAAAATATGTTACGAAGAAGAAAATAGACAATATTACTGGATTAGATCAAATTGCAGAATTATTTCAAAACCAGACTCGTCAAATTATAGACAACTTCCATCCAGATTTTGTAATAAATTCGGATCAAACTGGTGTTCAATATTACACAAGCACTGCAAAAACACTTACATTTACAGGAGAGAAGAACACTGAAGCAGGCATACAAAGTTTATCGAAGATGACGCACACGTATACTGCACAATACACGCTCACACTATTAGGAATATTATTCCCAAAGTTTTTCATTTGTCTACAAGAACCAAATGGAAGTTTTGGACCATAAATCCAGCAAAAAGTGAATCGAATGACTGAAGAATTCGGAAATGTGATTACAACATGCACAAAATTCGGAAAACTTCAGTCAAATACATATGACAAATTCTTGGAAGATATAAGTTTGCCGTATGTGGGACAGGAGCCATTTTTATATATAGTGGACTCATGGGGTGGACAAACAAACCCAGATTTATATGATAGGAAATTCAAAGATAACAATGATTTACCTGCATGTACATTGAAGGTAATTCCCCCAAAATGCACGCCTCTATGTCAACCGTGTGACGTGTATTTTTACCGTCAGGTAAAAAATTATGTTCGGGCCCGGTTTGTACGAGATTTATGGCAGGGTTTAGAAGCACAGCTATTTTTGAGGATTCCTTAATTTAGTTTTTCTGCCTTCTGGATGACACTCGCTAGATGATACGTTTTTACAATTTTTACTCTTTGTCACAGCATTTGTAGAGTCCTTACTTTCTCGCACGTATTTCCCGTTCGTCTCAATAGCTATTACCCTGGCGAAACCTTCACGGCTTGGGCAGTCAGCGAGAACAATGGGTCACGCAACGGTTTCCGCAGCCGATGCAAGGGTAAGGAAACCGTCTCTGGTGTTGATCAGATGTGTCGCCCACCACCGCCGAATTCTAGCGTTTCGCCCTCCATGAAAATTCCGCGATCCCTTCCTCAAGGAAACACGCCGAGGGCGTAAAGGAAGGTGTGTTCTTCTTACATAGGCTCGCTGATTGGATCTTTCCAAAAATTGTAAAGAACCAATCAGTGGGCAATTGCAAATCCCCAGAGGGAGCTAAGAGAATCTCGCGAGCTTGACATTCATACAAGAACCACCGACTAGGTGAGTCACACCTAGTGAATCGTAGAAAATAGTCAATTTTGATCGCTATTTATAATCCGACGAAGTTTAAAAATACAGTCCATTTTTTCGCTAAGTAGCGAGTTCTAAATCATTTACGGGATAGACCGCGACCCAACAAATTACATACGGAAAATACAAAATTGTTGGACAGCGACGAAGCAGAATCGTGATTTAACTGTGAGAGAAGATGCGATAAAAATTCAATCCTTCCTCCACAACCAATTGCAAGCACCAATTTATAGCGCCATGATAAGATAAATATGAGTTCACATATTGTTTGTATAATTGTATTTACTTTTATAATAAATGTATTATCTTCATTATAGGTACGCCTGGTACGCGTCACAATTAACGGAAAATCGTTCACATTTTGTCAATGTGAATCAGGCCGCGTTCCCAATGGAATTAAATTCAAAATTTTGTGCCTGTAAAAATTCACCTTTCATTCAATGCACGTGGTGCCTAAAATGTTTATGTTTCGAGTGCTTTTACGAAAAGTACCATCCAGGTTCATGCACTTCGTATATTGAAAGTAAAAATTAAATTCATTGTTTAAAAAATATATATTTCAGGTGAGTCAAAAATAGTACATTTTGTAACGTATGTTTCAAGAAAGTCAACAAAATTGAGAAAATTCCCATAAAAAGAATTATTTCAGGAAGATTGGATTCGAACCCTCGACCATCGTACCACTGGTCAATCGCCGCGCCGTACCAACTTTACTATATTTTCTTGTGATAACAACAGTTACACTTCATCAAATGAAGGAGGTGATAACTTTAAAATTAAATATCTCAATAACTATAAGCCGTCTGCCACCAAAAACCGGGTATCATTAGTTTCAGTTCTTCAAATTCTACCATTGAGCGAAACCGGATCAAAAAGTCAGTGACGGGTTTGGGGTCTTCTCCTTGTAAGATGTTAAATACAAGCCCTGCCTCAGCCATCTCGCGGTCCAAAAGCTTTCTCCTGTCTCTTTTCCTGTTCTTAACCTACTCTGTCTCTCTGTACACATCATTAACTTCCTCGATCATTTCCTCGCTTATTTTCTTCTTCGCCATCGTTTCCCACAAAATCCTCTTGTCCACTGAGTCAAAAGTTGCTCTTAAATCTATGAATAGCGCTATTAGCTTCTTTCCTTCCCCTCTTATGATTCTATTTAACACATAGTTCAGTATATACATGTGTTTGTTGTCTATTGCCCCCATCCCTTTCCTAAAACCCGTCTGGCCCTTGTTTAATACTTTCATTATCTCCATTTCCTTTGTCAATCTTTCTGCTAATACCGTTGCATATACCCTGTACAGCGAACTCATTACAGTTACCCCTCTGTAGTCATCTACTTTCTTCCCTTCCCCTTTCTTTTTTATCGGGACCACTGCTCCCCCTCTTCTGTTCTATGTCCGTCATCTCCTCTTCTTTCTTTCCGCTCGCACTCCTTTAACTCCTCTTCCTCTTCATCCCATTTCCACCACCTGCCTTCGATCTGTATTTTCCCGTACCTCACCCTTACGTTTTTTCCCTCCCTCCTCTTTGTTTCCGCAATCTTTCTTAGGTTATATTGCATTTTCCTTTCCTTTTCCAATCGTCCTCCAATAGTTCTCTTTTTCCCTTCAACTTGTACTTCTTTTGCATGACTCTCTACTTCTGATTTACATTTTTCGCCATCACAATTAACATGTCCCTTCTCCTGCCAACATTCCTTATCTCCCCTACTTCCTCCTTTTCCTCCATTTTCTCCAATAACCTTCTCACCGTTACATCCTTCCTTTCTTCGTCTAATCTCACCCCTCTCACTAGCATATTTAACCTTCTACCCTCTCTCTCTCCTTCCTCTAGTCCTCTTTCGATCCTTTTTACCCTCCCCTTTCCCAATGGAAATTCCTCTTTTCCTGCATCTGTCTCTTTCCTCTCTCTTGCTTTACTTTTCTCCGCTTTCTCCATCCTTTCTTCTAATTTTTCAAATCCTTTCTCGATCTCCATTTTCTCTTCTCTTTTCTCCTGCTCCATCCTCCTTATTCCTTCTGCAACCTCTCTTACCTCCTCCCGCATTTTCTCCATTTCTTTTCCTCTTTTTTCTGATTCCAGTTCCAGAATGTTTCTTATTTCCTTCATAAATTCCTCCTGCTTTTTCATTTCCTCCATTAAGACTTTCACCATTTCTTCCAGTCCTTCGTATTCTTCTTTCTTGTTTTTTACTTCTACCAACTCTCCTTTTCTGTCCGTTTCCATTTTTTTCTCTCTATCCTCTTCTTCTCTCTTCTACTCACTGTCCTTCTTGCACCATTTTTCCAAACTCTCCCTCCTCCTCTCCTTCACTTTGCTTCCCATTTTCCCTGTTGCACCTTCCTCCTCCTTGCTTCTTCCAATCGTCGTTCTTCCTACCTCCTTACCTACCTTCCTCATTTTTGCTATTCTTTCTTACCCTCTATGTCACTTACTACCGATTCTTTCTTCCTCGTCTCCCCAAAGATGACGCTCTCCGCGATTCTCCCTCGCGTTTTCTCTCGATATCCTTCGCCCCGTTCCGTCTAACCTCACTTTTTTTTCTTTTGATCTTTTACATTATCTGCCTGCTTTCCTCACTATCCTGGCCTATTGTTTATTTTTCTCCACCTTCTCCTACCGCCCCTCCTATTTTGTACCACACTATAATACTTCAATCCTATCTTAATCCTCACCAAATACATAATTTTCTCGCTCTGTCGTCTCACGCGTCACGCGACTTCACGCCATCCCTTTAACCGATACGTTTATTCTACATCTTATATCTGTTACAAAAACTGAATTGCTAATATATGTAAAAATTGTTTCCATTTAAATGATAACTATTCAAGTGACAGTAATAGGGACATTCGACTTCATTGTACATTTTCAATAAATTAGTAATTAATCAATTATATTCAACACATAAAAAAATGTTCATAAATAAAAGATTCTAAACAATATTGTGCTTCAAACTGGAACTAGATTTTTAGGTTAAATAATTTCTAAAATAGTTAAATAAAGTTACGCGATAACCTTAAAATGGCAGTACATCTACCCTAGAATATGATTTCTTTGTTTACTGTCGTGTTGGTCGTCCGTTTGAATGGCAACGATTTTGTCGCTGTACTTGACTACGTGTAGTATGTATACCGTTATAAAAAAGGAACATTTTTAATGCTATATATTATGCAAAACATTATTAATTCAATTTTTTATACTACAATAATTTACCTCGTGCACGAATATAAATTCTATGATATTTGACATTATAAAATGTTACCATACCAATCTACTCCTATCCGATTTGGAAATTTTTCCATATAAAGTCTTCGTGCTTTGCATCTATTTTCACATGCTTGTCCATAAGTATGAATTATATCCGTCATTTTCATAAATGAAAATTCTTCCATCTTTTAAGATACACAACATTAACCATTTACAGGCATATACGTACGACTATGAAAATAAAAAAGATAAAATAAATAAAAACACTGAAAATTATAAAACGCACTGCAACATGATGATTTGATTTTAACTATATGTTTTTAAACTTCGAGGGAATAATTATACCTAACTCTTTCCAAAATGATTTGGAAAATAGTTGAGAGTAAAGAGCTCCGAAATTATCCGCCATTTGTTTTACCATTGTCTCCCCTAGTTAGCGGATGGACTGCAATAATGTCTAGTTTATTTGGTGGACAGTTGCACCCGTGTAGTCTATCCAAGCCTCACGGGTTTCGCTGGACCCTTTTAGACTTAATTACAATAATAGCGTGGGGTATTTTATCATGATGAAATCTAAATGTCAACATAATGAAAGAAATGTACAATACACACCCGTGATAAGCGTTAATTTGTTAATTAGAAGCAGTTTATGAAGTATATGCCAAAGAATGCGAAAAACTATAATCCAACTGACATTATTTAATTTGAAATATTTTTTGTACACCCATGGTACTGATATACTTTTATGCGTATTTTATTTTATATTACTGTTCTGTCATGGTGAACATACACAGATTTATCGCATATGTGATAAAAATTAAAGAAAAGGCAAACTTCAAAGGAGTGTAAAACACGTAAAAAATGAAAATCAAAATGAGATTCCTTGGAAAGTGTGTAAGGCTTTGGTAGACCGCATATGTTCTATTACCCTCTACAACTTTATTATTTTATACATTTTACGAAAGAAACCAGACATTTAGGACTTCCCATGGACAAGACATTACAGTTGGAAAAGGCAAATAATGAACAGCTTCAAAGCACTTTATTTAAAACTGAAAAAACACTTTTTTTTAAAATCCTCTTAAAAGAAGTTAACTGCAGCTATTTCTTTAAAGTTCGACGAACGTGCAATCACCTTTTTGTGAATATCAGTGCATAGTATAAATGTGCGTTGTACAAATTAATGACCAGTTTAAGTATCAAATAAATAGTTAAATTGTTAGATATATAAATTGGCAAATAATTTTATTTGCTATTCTTGTTTTTAGTTTAATTTTATGATGAACTCTTCAGGGGCGACACAGTTCTCTGTTCCTCTCATGCAAACAGAAAAGAGTTTGTATTTCAACTTTACCCCATTATGCTACTACTTTACTTTACTATTTATAAAATATGGAGACTAACTATGCATCCCATAATCACCAATAAATAATTCTCTCTATTTTAAATAAATATTAATCGTTTCATACTAATCGTAAAAAGAAAATAGAGCCCGTACAACATACGGATGCCGTCCGTGAAGAGTTAATATGTCGACACTAACGAGAAGTAAGATATTCATGGATCAGATAGTCGCGATACGTATGGGCATTTTCTGTGAATATTTACGATACATGTCAACTTTTTTCTATGTATGAAGATTGTTTACGTAAGCAGATTTATGTATATTTATAGACATCCACATCTCTCCGACTCAAAATTCCTATAACGCGGTTCTTGATTTGTCGTATAAAAAATTGTATTGGTTATGTTTTACATGATATAAAACATTAAACGCTTTCTTTTGTATAATGATATACATATATATGTTCACATGTGCTGCATTATACAGAAATTTCGATTAACAATCAATATATTCAGCCATCTATCTGAAATGATAGGAGTACGTTAAACGTTGTCTCCAAAATTGTTCTTTGTTATCTTTTTAGAGGTATTTCTACTGCTTTTTTTAAGGAAAATTTAATTGCTTACCCTAATTTGAAGAAAATCTCAATCAATATTATTGTACATGAAAATTTTATTTTTGTTAGTATGTATTATCTACTCTGTCAAAACGTTCCACATTTTTTTAACACCATGTATAATGCTATACATGTAGATTCTAAAAAATTAAGACAAACGCATTTGGTCGTGAAATGAGTTTGGCAAATGTATATTCTGTGTACATAATCGGTGACATAAGTAAATTTAATAAGTCGAGTATGGGGTCTATATAGATATAAGCATAAACTATAAATTTTCGCATTACTTTGAAATGTTTGTTTGTGTTAATATGTATTGTCATGGTAAATGACAATAAACAGTGATATAGAGTTGAATATAAACTTAAAAGGATAAAAAATAAAAGGGGTATTTGTATGTTATTTATAATGAATACAATTAATAACATAAACTATCAAGAAATGTAGATACATTTTTAAACAAATCCCTTATTTTAGTAAACAGCGTTTAATGAAGTTAAATTCTCAAGTAGATACTTTGTATCTTTTATTTCAATTTGTTGTAGTATTAAGGAAAATTATGACATCCCTCTTCAAACAAATAATTATGTCTTTGTCTTTTTAAAAAGTGAGTAGTAGCTTCTTTATAATTGCAGTATCTTTTATTCTGTAATTTCGTTTCTAACACCCATACTAGTTTCCATTCGTACAGCCTTTGATAATTCTCTTCTTTGGAGATACATAAACATTCCACAAAATTGTAGAAGGTCGTACGTTATATTTTTAGTAAAGCGTCGATTATCCAAATGTCGGTTGTCCGAACGAACGATTATCTGAATAAAGAATCAGTCATGTATTTAAATGACGTAATAATGTCACATTTTGGAATGCTTGAAATTTACCAGTATTTAAAAACGATTAATTATTTTTTAGGCAATTATTTAGAAAAGTGGGGTCTCATCGATTTTGATGATTTTTAAATATGTTGGAGAAATTAACATTTTGAACAACTTTTTCTTATATATATTTTTCTTATACGTTTCCAAGTTTCCCCCCCCCCCCCCCCCAAATCGGTACTATTACAGTGAAATGTGTTTATACGGCTATGCGCGTCCATTGCTTCGTATGAGTCAGTCCTGGACCGTCCCTTATCTACTGTTTCTATATAGTCTTGATCCATAAGAAACAACTGTTCGCTGGCTCGAAACAAGCAACTCGCTACCCCCGTTCTTTATATGAAGTCAGTCCTAGTGTGAGAGATTCGTAAAACTGAAAAGCCAGAAATGTTTACGGTTAAATGAACTGTGGCGTTGTTTAGTAGAAGAAGAATAGAATGCTTTCTCACTCTAGTATTAGCACGTAACTTAGTGCCAAATGAGAGGGCATGTACTCTCTCGTCCCGCCTGAGAATAAAGGGAGGTCGAACATTATATCTGATCCGAAATAAACAATTGGTCGGTCCCGAGCGAGTAGCTGTTTTTAAGGCAAAACTGTACACAATAGCGTAGCGAACAGTGACAAATAATATATAATGTGTAAAGTTAAATGCAGAATTTATTGTCGGCTGCTTAACGGCGCGGCGGCCGGAATAAGGTGGCAACTCCAAACCTAATTTGAACTTAATCAATTAACTTAGTTACTAGGTAAAATAGTTAGGTTTGAATTAGGTTTGAGTGGATTCCCGTATTCCGGCCGTCGCCATGAGGCCGACCACGCAAGTCAAGTATTCAAGTCCACCCGTTATACGTGTCCATTGCCGGTCGCCTCAATGTGTTTGTAAAAACTGTGAAAAATCGGCGATCCTTCGCTTACATACACACTGTGACGGATACGTAGCTATAGGTGCTGATAGCCTATTAGTTCGGATAATTCGATAATCTACTGTATATGTAATGAGATTCGACCACCAGGTGGTGAAAAGTACGGTCGCGTGCCCACGTCGCTCAGCAGAAAATCACTGAATGTAGTGGTAAAGAGTGCAGTGCGAATTGAACTGTTTATCGCGGCGTTTAGTGTCAGTGCCTGTGTACATTTTGTGATAATCGGAGTGTAAATCCACGCAGAATTAGTGCCGTTACGAGTGAAAATAAGTGTCAAATTTTCACCTAGTCGCGACGCCATATTGTCGACGTGGGTCGACGGTGGCGCCGGCAGCAAGTAGCGGATCGGCCGAGAACTACCCACTGAATCGAGAGCCAAATTCAAACTCGATCGCAAAATCCGGGCAAAGAAGGGCAATGGAAGAAGACACTACGGACACAGAAATGATGACTGTAACACGACGCAAATCAAAACACGTCCGGAAAAGAACGATCTCCTCGGATACAGATCAGGACCCACCACGAAAACGAAACGAGGCAAGGGAGCAGGCTGAATGCAGAGCGTCTTGCAGTAAACGCAGCCAGCCACATAGCAGCGAGAATGAGGACGAAATGACGGACCAGCAGACAACCCGAGGATCAATTCTGGACATAAAATGCAAAGCAGAGTCCATTTACAAGAAGCTCCTAGACTTCGTATGCCCGGACCATGGAGTAGAACCCTCGACAGCCAAATACATTGTGACGAAGGTGAACAAGCTGCAAAGTCTTCTGCAGGAGTCGTTGCTGCTAAATAGTGACCTGGAGGGACGCATAGAGACACTCAAGGAACAGAACCAGGCTTACAAACGCGAAGTGTCTACGATGGATAACCGCAACGTGGCAATACAGAAGCCGCAAGGCGCAACATACGCGGAGCGACTCGGAATAAGATCCAGAACCGCTGCAATTTCGAATCAGAAACAGAATCCGCCAAATGTAGTCGTGATACGCCCAAGAGACAACAAAAAATATGGGAACAGTGACGAGACCAAACAAGCCTTACTAAAGTTAGTATCGCCAAAGGAAGATAACCTCAAAGTCAGGAATGTAAGGAGAGTTCAAGGAAGCGGAATCATTGTTGAGACCGCTAATAAGGCTAATGTCGAGGCACTTCTCAAGAACGAGAAGCTGAAGTCCGCTGGTCTTGTAGTCGATATCCCGGCGAAAAGAAACCCGCGGATCATAGTATATGGAGCACCGAGAAGAGAAAACGACAACGAGGTACTACAGGCTATCATCGACCAGAACATGGAACCCGAAGAAGCAGCTAAGTTTAAGAACCAAATAAAGATTGCCTTCAAGACAGGTAGCAGAAGCAACGAATGCTGCAACCTGGTACTAGAAGCATCGCGCGAGGCCCGTGAAACTTTGATCAGAAAGGAACGACTCTATATCATGTGGCAGTGCTGTCGCGTGCAGGACTTCATCGCAGCAACGCGCTGCTACAAATGTCAGGCATTTGGGCATACGTCTAAATACTGCAGAAGCGAAAGTGATGTATGTGGACACTGCGCGGAATCCGGGCACAGCTTCAAAGCCTGTACCAAGAAAAGCGCGCGCCCAGTGTGCATTAATTGCAAAAGAACCGGAAAACCACATAACCATGGCGTGACCGACAGAGACTGCCCGGCACACATCGCAGCAGTAAATCTGACCCTCACCAAAACTGACTATGGACAATAGACCTAACCACCACAGCCACCGGATTAAAGTAATGCAGCTAAATATGAGGAGGACACAGCTAGTGAGCATTGAAGCCAGCAGGATTATGGAAAAGCAGGGGATCGATATCCTCCTGTTGCAGGAACCCTATAATGTAAAGGGAAAGCTAATAGGATTCGGCAGAGGTACCACAATCATAACCGGAGGAAAACCCAACCAAAACGTACAAACAGCAATAGTGACGAGAAGAGACAAGTACGCACTACTAAAGATTACAAACCTTAGCAATGAACACTGCACCTGCGTAGAAGTAACTAGCTCCCTGGGGAAAATATATCTTGTCAGTATGTATTATCAATTCTCCCACGACATCGACCGCTACCTCAGACAAACGCAAGACATACTGGCACAATTGAAAAATGAGACGGTGATCATAGCTGCGGACACAAACGCAAAATCGACACTGTGGCACAGCAACATCACAGACGAGCGCGGAGAGAAGCTCGAGCAACTAATCGCACGAAATAACATCATCTTGCTCAACGAACCAGGAAATCCGCCAACATATTCCGCCCCAACAGGCACCTCAAATATAGATGTAACGCTAGCAACATACACAGCAGTAAATCTAGTCGACTCCTGGGCGGTGAAGGAGGGCTGGACAAGTAGCGACCACAACGCTATTTGTTTCAGCCTGGTGGCGGACAGGAGCAACGGAAACCACACATATACAACCGATATACCGAGATACAGGACAGCCAGAGTTGACTGGAAGAAGTTTCAGGATACCCTTGCCATTCGGAGGGAGAAAATAGCACCAGACTGGAACAGTATACTAGCGACGGACATTGAGGAAGCTGCTCAAGTGATGCAAGAATGCATAATACGCACATGTGAAACCGTCTTACAGCATAAGAGAATCCGACGATCACCTGTGCCCTGGTGGAACGACAACTTAACAAAGCTGAAGAAAGAAACGTACCGCAGACGGAGGGCCTTACAACGGGAGTGGAATGCAGAGAAAAGGATCAAGAAAAAGGAAGAGTACGACAGAACAAGGAAAAGGTACACAGCTACAGTACAGAAAACGAAGAAGGAAAGCTGGGAGAGATTCGTCACAACCGAAGGGAACGCTAACACATGGTCTGCAGTGTATAAAATGTTCATGCAGAAGACAACACCAGACCGAGCACTCTCCAGCTGCAAAGAAGGAGTCGATCACACCATAACGTGGGAGCAAACTGCCACCACATTTCTACAGAAACTTGTACCAGACGACACTCAGGATACCACTGAAGAACAAAGAGAAAGGAGAGCTGTCAGTGAAGAAACACCGAATAACACAAATTCTGAAGGTCTCACCATCGAGGAAATAGCAGCGGCCGTTAAACAACTTCGGAACAGCAAGGCCCCAGGAGTGGACCGAATCGAGGTAGAAGCCCTAAAGGCTTCGTTCGTAGTCATGCATCTACAGTTCAGGGGCCTCTTCAACGCCTGCCTTCGCAGAGGATACTTCCCAAAGATCTGAAAAATAGGCAACATACGTGCCTTACTGAAAAATCCGGAGAAGGATGAATCCGATCCATCATCTTTCAGACCCATATGCCTACTCCCAGTGATCGGTAAAGCTTTTGAAAAGCTCCTTGCGAAGAAGCTTGAGCCAATATTCCAACACCGGCAGTATGCTGCGGAAAGGCAGTACGGCTTCAAACGGGGAAGATGCACCGAGGACGCCATTGTTCGTATGAGGGAAATAGTGGCAAGCTGCAGCAAAAGGTATGTATTGGCCATATTTTTTGATATTTCAGGAGCGTTTGACCACGTCTGGTGGCCGAGCATTCTACATCGACTGAAAGGAAGGGACTGTCCGGCAAACATATACCGCACAATAGTAAGCTACCTCACCGAACGGACCATGAAACTCCGAGGACGTAACGTGAATGTAACAAAAACTGCAACAAGGGGATGTCCACAAGGATCGATCCTGGGCCCATACTTATGGAACTTGGTGTTCGATGCCCTTCTAAACCTGCTAATGGACCACAGAATAGAAACCGTTGCTTATGCCGATGACCTACTAATTTTAATAACAGGGAATAGCCGACGGGAACTAGAAGAACAAGGCCAAGCAGCAGTAAATCTCATACAAGGCTGGTGCGAAAACGAGAAGTTACAACTTTCAACACAAAAAACTGAGATGACACTCTTCAAAGGAATACTCGACCCCAAAAGGCCACCGAAAATACACATATCGGGCAGACAAATAGCGTACAAAGAAACAGTCAGGTATCTGGGCATATACTTTGACAGGGGGCTGTACGTGAGAACCCACGTCGAGAAACTCAAGACCAAATGCGCCCAAAAATTCAATGCCCTCGCTAGGGTCGCAAAAAAAGACTGGGGTCTCAGGTATAAGTGCCTATCCATACTATACAAGGGAGTCTTCGTGCCAATAGTAACATATGCAGCAGCTGCCTGGAGCGACAGAATAACGAAGGGTAATGCGGAAAGACTAATGGCAGCGCAGAGGAACGCCCTCCTCTGAGTTACAAAGGCGTATAGAACAACATCAACAATGGCACTACCTGTAATAGCAGGAACAATCCCAATAGATTTGAAAATCAGGGAAGCGACGTATAAATACAAGATTCGGAAACAGATCCCATTCCAAATAGACGAACACAGGTTCCCTGACGATTACGACACAAAAACAATAGATTCAGTAGTTCAAACGCAATTATTAAATGAATGGCAACAACGTTGGGACAACTCGGAGAACGGCAGGCACACATACAGCTTATTACCGGACATACAGGCCAGAATGGAAATGGAATGGCTCCACCTCAACCATTATATTGTTCAATTTATATCAGGGCATGGAGACTTCGCTCATTACTTACACAAATCGGGAATATCGGACAATAGATACTGTGAATGTGGAATCGAGGAAACCCCAGTGCACACGCTGCTTCACTGCAGAATATTCAAAATGGAGAGACAAATCTTAAGAGACAAATATACGGAACTAAAAATACAATGGCCACCGGAATCCGCGGAAATAATAAACCAGCAAACGTACACAGAACTGGTCCATACAGCCGAAAGGATACTAAAGAGGAAGGAGAAGAAGTGGAAACTACGCAAGTAGGAACAACAAATATCACGGAGTACTGATGAGAGACTGCTCACTCACTCTGTAGTCGCGGGCGGCACACTCCCCAAGGAATGTGTCGTTACAGATTGAGAGGCTGAAGTGGTGAAAACTACGGAAGCCGAACTCTTGCGCTCACACACGCAAGCCCGCAAGAGACTGAGTCTCGCACTAGCGACCCCACCTCCTCGTGGTCCCCGCTGGGCAACGTTTCGCTCGCCGTCCTGTGTCTACACTGGAATGCGTGCCAAACGGCTAAGTAGGTCGCTTCCCGAAAGGGGCAGTCTACCCTTCTCATGATCCTTCAGCGGTGAAGAAGGGGTTTTTCCAAGTCTGCCGTTCAAAACACCTACGAACGTGACCCCTGGCAGTGGATGACGCAACCCAACACCTGCCGGTGTAGGCGAAAGCCTAGGTACGGCAGAGCTGGCGCTCGCGCCCGTAGAAGCTCAAATACAATGAACTGTATATGTAATGAGGCGGGAGTAACTATGACTCTCTTAAGGTCGGTCGCTTGAGGTGTCGGGCCGGTTCGCCGGTACTAGTATCCGAGACCAGACCTTATGCAGATCTAGTTCAGTAAGTGGACACCTCTTCGTGGTTCCCGCCACAAGTACATTCTTCGGAAGAGAAACTAAGATCCACCGCTGCGACTGCTAAGACAGCATTGCCACGAGTCGGCGTCGTTGACCAAATGGCTCTTATGTGGCAAACCCCATTGCGGCATCGCGGGACAGTGCGCATTAACGTACTGGTGCTCAAAATGGACGGCCCAGCGGCGAAAGCTTCTGACGCCAAACTCATACGTGGCGACACGTATGCCCGCTAGAGACTGAGTCTTGTACTGGCAACCTTACCTCCACGTGGTCCCCGCTGGGCAACGGTGCACATGTGTAACTGGCTTGCTGGTTACACAGGTGTAGCGGCTAAAAGGCTCGCTTCCCGAAAGGGACAGTTTACCCTTCTGATGATCCTTCAGCGGTGAAGGAGGGGTTTTCCCAAGCCCGCCGTCCATAACATCTACGGACGTGACCCTTGAAAGTGGTGATACGCACCCTTCCATCGCTGGTATAGGCTAAAGCCTCGGAACAGCAAAGCTTTGGGGCCTTGTGCCGCCATAGAAGCTTATCAAGACAATAATTCTGTATATGTAATGACGGCCCGCTCTAGGCGATGCGGGTTTAAAATGTGCTTGAGCGGGCAGCTTCAGCTTCAATCTATCGCTAGTGATGGGCGTTCCAATCTAAACTTCGAAGCAGATTCGAATTTGTCAAGACTGTAAAGATTCGAATCACTTCGAATCCGATTCGAAGCTCAAAGATCTTGAAAGTCTTGATGGTCTTCATAGTATTACATGTCTTATAAGTCTTGAAAATCTTGGAAGTCTTGGACGTCTTGATAGTCTTGGTACTCTTGGTACTCTTGGTAGTCTTGACTGTTTCAATAACATTCTATTCACCAACTCGTAAGTATTTTGATTATTTTAAACAATATTATCGACATGCAATAAGTATTAGAGAAAGTCTAATACTAAAGAAGTAATATAAAATTAAATTAACAAACATTCGAATCATTTGACGCACTAAAAAGTCATGTACATATCTATATTTCATACATGCAAAATTAGTAAAAATATTCTTTGCTATTTGCGACTTTAGTGCCTCCACTTTTCAAAGAAAGGAAGTAGTAAAATTATTTAAAAGACAGTTACATTAATAGATATTGAATATTGCAATCTCGCAAAAGTGATAAAATCAATTCTGTCCTGTCCTCGCACATTCATATGTACATAAATACCTAACTACAACTTCTCATACTTTCTTTAATATTGTATGTCAATGAAATTGCTTACACAAAAGTAATAGAAATGCATTTATAATATATATGTATTAATGTATTGCTTAAGCTTTCAAAACTTATCGAAGTCCGAAATATTCAAGACTTCTAAGATTTTCAAGACGATCAAGAATTTCAAGACTTCCAAGACAATCAAGACTTTCAAGATCTTTAAGCTTCGAATCGGATTCGAAGTGATTCGAATTTTTCGCCAGTTTGCAGATTCGAATCGATTCGAAGCGATTCAAATCCCATCACTAGCTGTCGCCAAACATATACGTGGACAAACATGTTCCGTAAGATACCTAGCCTTGCGCTGGCTTCCCAGCCTCCACGTGGCCCCCGCTGGGAGCGTCGCATCGGCGATCTCGAGGTTTACTCCGGAATTTCTGACCAAACGGATAAGTAGGTCGCTTCCTGAAAGGGACGGTCTACCCTCGTGAGTAGGGGTTTTTCCTAGCACCGTTGCATACAACACCTACATGCGTGACCCCTGTCAGTGGTTTACCACCATCCTCCGACATCTGCGAGCAACAGGCGCGAGCCTTGTCTTCACAAGCTAGCCACTAGGCTGGAGATACACTCAATATACAGGGTGGTCCACGCAACGTGTGCACCGTTATAACTTCCAAAATATGCGTTGCACGAAAGAATGTTATATACAAAAGTTACATGGTTTAAAAGGGTATACTATGTAGTGCGTCAATTTTTTTATAGGTGGAGGCATTTCGGAGATTTGAAGGTCAACTTTGTTTTTTTAAATAGAATACTATATTTTTTATACCAAAATATGGCAGAGCATCGAATTGTAAGTAAAAAAGTATTGATCGTTATTAGCTCTAAACCTAATAGCTAACGAGTAATTTCACTTTATTACTTGAAAATTTTCTTCACGTTATATCAAGTTGGAAATTCAACCTTATATCACAGATTTCCACAGGACAGCAATATTTACGTGACAGTGTTTATCGACACGACAACATCTATCATGATTCGCAATTTTCTACATGTTCGTAATCCAGTATTGAAGTTACCTTCGGTGTTTGTGTGTAATTACCAGGCAGATAAAGGTAAAAATGAACTTCTGTAATAGCGAAAAAGTTGATATGCTTTTAGTGAAGGTGAGTGCAATAAAAATGCAATAAGAGCCAAAGTCATGTATGCCGAAAGGTATCCTGAACGAAATCAGCCATCTCGAGCCATATTTGAGAGAATGTGTAAATCGCTTCGACGAACCGGAAGTTTTAATGTTACTAAACGTAACGTAACGAAAACTGCTACTTCTGATGCAAATACTATTGCGGTCCTAGCAGCGGTAACAGGAAACCCCCATATAAGTACACGGCAGATTTCACGAGGATCTGGAATTATCAAAACAAGTATACTACGAATTCTTCATAATGAAAAACATCATCCCTATCACCTAGCACTTCATCAGGAGCTCCATGGAACGGATTATGAAAACCGCGTTCGGTTCTGCCAGTGGTTCCTGCATCAAATGAACAGCGATAATTTTTTTTTACAAAAGTTTTGTTTACTAATCGCAGGCAAATTAATTTGAAAAATATGCATTATTGGGCACCAGAAAATCCTCACTGGATGAGAGAAGTCGACCACCAACGTCAATGGATCGTTAATGTGTGGTGTGGAATACTGGACAACCAATTAATTGGGCCATATTTTATTAATGATCGACTAACAGGTCAAAAATACGCTAACTTTTTGAATGACACTTTACCATCTATATTGGAAAATGTACCTTTAAATATCCGTACACAAATGTGGTATCAACATGATAGTTGTCCTGCACATTACGCACGTAATGTAAGGCAAGTACTGGATAGAAAATTTCCCAATCAATGGATTGGTCGTGGTGGACAATTTCTGTTGCCTTCACGCTCACCAGACCTTACTCCTTTAGACTATTTTCTGTGGGGCACATTAAAAGACACAGTGTATCGTGAACCACCAACAACACCTGAGAATATGAAACATCGTTTTCGTGAAACATGCATTACACTCAGTGCGGATATGATTCAGAATGCAGTTTCTTCATTAGTTAATAGATTGGATCACTGTATTAATGCCAATGGATATCACTTTGAACACTTACATTAGTTGCGTTAAGCTACTAGGTCACTTATATTAGTAAACACTGTCACGTAAACATCGCTGTCCTGTGGAAATCTGTGATATAAGGTTGAATCTCCAACTTGATATTACGTGAAGAAAATTTTCAAGCAATAAAGTGAAATTACTCGTTAACTATTAGGTTTAGGGCTAATAACGGTCAATACTTTTTTACTTACAATTCGATACTCTACCATATTTTGGTATAAAAAATATAGTATTCTGTTTAAAAAAACAAAGTTGACCTTCAAATCTCCGAAATGCCTCCACCTATAAAAAAAGTAACGCACTACATAGTGTACCCTTTTAAACCATGTAACTTTTGTATATAACATTCTTTCGTGCAACGCATATTTTGGAAGTTATAACGGTGCACACGTTGCGTGAACCACCATATATATGGTATTTGTTCCGTCTCGGAAACACACAATTTGATGAAATTTGGGGGTGGGGGGAGGGGTGGAGTAAACCTTAAATACGAAATTCAATAGTTTCTTTAATAGTTTAAAAACTATTTTACTTAAAAACTATTTAATAGTTTCCGAGATATTAATTGAAATAACACATGGAACTACTGTTCTGTTAAGCTCGGAGCCCTCGCCCTCCTGCTGTTTTTGTAAACATAGGAGAGAACAATATCTAACAAATGAACTAATTTGAACCTTTTTATACCTATCAATATCAGTAACATTGGTGCTCGCAAACCGATGTTTGCAGTTTAAAAAAGGAAATGTGGTGGATGGGTGGAGCCATTTCCCAGGAGCCCCTCCCACTACGCCCGCAACCCGGACAGCTAAACCGAACCCTAACTCGATTTAACGTCTACTCTAGACATAAACATCGTTACATTATATTATAATTTAATTTAAACTTATTTATCAACCAAAATCAATATATCATCCCCTTTAATGTCGTTAGCTTTATCACATCAGATCAATTCCAGAGGAATTCCAGAGGAAGTATGTTCTTGACAATTTACTAGAATATATATGAAAACACATTTTAAGTTCACCCGTTATACTGCAGCGGCAGCTTTGGGCTCAAGTAGGTGCACGCATACGTTGCGACGGGCATGTGACGCAAAAATTCTTAGGGAATAATTTTGAAAGGGCTGATAGTATGCCAATTCTGTGCACGGTGTATAGAGTGATTAGTCCTAAAGCTATCCATCCTGCTATTTTGAATACATTGTATACAATTTCTGTTACGGTTAGGATGCGTTTTTGCGTTTTGATATCGTTTAGTTGCACTTACATATTATCTAGGGAGTGTCGATAGCTTTTGGAATTTGGAGTTACTTTTGGTGCATGTGGTATATAATCTTTTAATAATTCCATGTCTTCCGAGGTGAAATTTAGTGTTAAATTGTAGTTGATTACTGATATTTCAATTTCTTTGGTGGTACCTCCAATTTTCATTACATTATTATCGTATAAAAGTACGCAGTCTTCTTGACTCGTAATGATAACGGGTTTGGTAAGAGTAATGTATTTGCGTGTTTTTACAGAGTGTTTGAATTTGTATCTCTCTTTGTGGTATTGCTATGTATTTATTGAGTGTGTGCATAGGTACGAATGATATAGTATCGATTTGAAAGACTGCTGTGCCGCATTCTTTATGATCTTTAGAGGTTTGGCATCCGGCGTGATAATCATGTCGCGTGGGTTGAGTTCTTTCGCATATTAATCCTATTGAACTATCTCTACAATATTGTCTCAGGTATAATTCATTGATAATTATCTGAGCTCCCATTTGTTGCATAATCATATCGTGATCTAATAATGGTGCGAAAAATATTTTGTTGATACGGTGTGGAATAGGGTAATATTTAATTATTTCCCATTCTTTTTCTTCTAAGATTGGAATTGAAATACGGTATATCAATGAATTATTTACAATTACTGCTGTTAGTTTACTAATGTCTATTATGGTTTGGAACTCGTTGAATCTGCTGATATGTGTGGTATTAAAAAGTTGTCGTGCGTTATCGTTTTATACGCGCTAATAAACTGTATGTCTATTAACGTGGTATCTATTATCCCTTTCTTACCTAGGATTATAGTCATGTAAAATTCGTTGAGATTTTCGGTCATTTCTGTTAGTAAAGCTTCTAGTATTAATATGTTCTGTTCTAAATTTTGGTCGTTTTGTAACGTTTGCAGTTTGTCTACTTCTCGTCCTAGTTGGTTGGTTAATTTTTCGAACGTGTCGTCAGTCAGAATATTTTTTAACATTACTGTTTGATTTTGTATGATATGGGTCAGTTGGTTTTGGTCAGCGAAAAGTTTATCAATATTTTGGTTAATGAGGACTAGGTCGTTTTCGTCTAGCGTTCCGAATAAAGATTTGGATACAGAGCCAATGATGTTGAGGATTCCTCTTTTCGTGCGTTGGTGTAGTATAGTTTTTAATTTTATGAGGGTAGAGCTCATGCGTTGAAGTTTTGATTGGATAATTCCGTAACCGAAAGGTGTACAATCATTTTTCTGACAATATGTGTGTGTGGCTGTAGATAGTAAGTGTATGTGTTTTACATTTTCCTCTAATTCGTCTGTTTTAAATATCAGGTTAACTTTAATTTCGTCATGATAGATGAAGCTAGTTCTAATACGTTCAGTTATAATTTGCGTGTTGTTGATCGGTCGGATTTCCAATTCATTAGTCACGGTGATTATTATTAGTCCCTAGAATGATATAATTTAATTCTATTACCATGTACCAATAGAGTTTTATTTTTCCTTACATCTAATAGATAATTGGGTGTTCTAGTTTCTATGATTTTATATGGTCCTAACCATTCTTGACTAAGCTTGTGATTTTTATGATCATTATGTAACAAGCTTAGATCTCCTATATTATAAAGACCTTTTAGTCTTATTTTTTGGTCTTGATTTCTCTTATACCGTTGTTTGTTCGCTTGAATAATATTTTTGGCGTTGTTTAAATATGCTTGTTGTCTGTCTTTCCATAGTTTAAATAACTCATCTTTACTAAGGTTTGGCGTGGTGGCGATTGCAGAAGGCATATTCGCCTCATGTCCAAAAGTCAGTTCGAATGGTGAGTATCCTGTTCCTGAATGAACGGACGTGTTATAGGCCATACATATCAGGTTCAAGTGTTCGTCCCATTCGGACTTCTGTTTGTCCATGCAAGTTCGGAGTAAGTCTTTCACTGTACTATGGGTTCTTTCTAAAGCTCCGTTGCTTTGTGGGTGAAAGCTAGTGGTTTTAATGTGTTTAATTTTGAATGCCTTTTCGAATGAATCCATTAATTTACATACAAAATTTTGTCCTTGGTCTGTTAATATGTGCTTTGGGGATGAGAATATATAGATGTAGTGGTT
This sequence comes from Eucera pruinosa, assembly GCA_028830335.1. Taxonomy (NCBI): domain Eukaryota; kingdom Metazoa; phylum Arthropoda; class Insecta; order Hymenoptera; family Apidae; genus Eucera; species Eucera pruinosa. The sequence goes on along the minus strand of JAMYCR010000008.1, from coordinate 385,695 downwards.
AATGAGGGCGTCGATAATTGATTCTGCTCGCTGATTGTTTAAGGGGATTAATACTAGGTATTTGGTTAGAACGTCTTGAATAGAAAGAATAAATTGGTTTCCTTGTTTGGTAACGTTAAATGGTCCTAAGATATCCAACGCTATTTTGTCATTGGGGTTATCTGGAGTGTCAGGTATTATTGCTTCTTCTTTGGGCCTAATACGTGTGAGTTTATTTCGTTGGCAGATGTCGCAACTTTTAATGTAATCTACAACGTCTTTGTCTATTCCGTTCCAAAAATATTTTTGTTTAATACGGTCGATTGTTTTGTTTTCACCTTGGTGTTGCATGTTATCGTGATTTTCAAATAGGATTTGTTGTTTTTCTTCCTCGGTGTATTCTCTTGGAGGGTTTTGGGCAAAATACAGTCGGGCGTTTGGATAATCTTTCATGAGGGATCGGAGCATGAGTTGGATTTCTACAATGTGAAGCGGTTGGAATATTTGTCCTAATCCGATTTCTAGTTTGGGTTTGTTATTTTGGAGGGCTAGAATGTCGTGTAATTTTAGTAGCCATGTTTTCTCGTCGAATCGTCCTAAGTCATGATAGGTTAATTGGGTCCAAAAGGGTCTATTGGAGGTTAATTTTAAGGGTGTTGGTATAACAGGGTCAGTTTTCCATTCTACATATTCAGAGAAAAGGTTGTTTTGGGGGGAGGATATTTCTTCTATTGTTGGTAGGGCTGCTTCTATTTCATCTAAGTTGATGTTTTGGGAAGGATTTTGAATCGCATATGCGTCGTCTTTTTTTATGATTCGAATTTTTCCTTTGAACGGGATGTCTTCTTTAATTCGTACTGGGTGTAGTCTGGATAGGGCGTCTGCTACTACATTTTCTTTTCCCTTTTTATATTGAATTTCGTATTCGTATTCTTCGAGTCTCAGGCGCCAACGCATGAGTCTAGAAGAGGGGTCGCGTACATTATGTAGCCATTTCAATGCCTGATGGTCGGTTAAGATTGTAAATTTTCTTCCAAGCAAGTATTGTCGCAATCGTTTGATAGCCCAAACAATGGCGAGCAATTCTTTTTCGGTAGTCGTGTAGTTTTTCTCAGCTGAGTTCAACGTCCTAGAAATGTAGCAACAGGGGTGGTTGTCTTGTGAGAGAACAGCACCAATGCCTTCGTTGCTTGCGTCAGTTGTCAAGGTAAAAGGTTGTTGAAAGTCAGGGTAGTGGAGTATCGGGGTTGCGCATAGTTTTTGTTTGAGGGTATCAAAGGCGTTTTGTTGGGAGTCTGTCCAGTGAAATGGAGTCAGTTTCTGGGTGAGGTCGCTGAGGGGTTTTGCGATTTTTGCGAAGTTTCGTATAAATTTTCTATAATACCCTGTTAGTCCTAAGAATGATTTTACTTGTGTTACATTTTTAGGTGTCGAAAATTTTTTTTTTATTTGGTTTAACTCCGTCGGCGGTGACTATATGTCCGAGGTATTCTAATTCCGGTTTTAAGAATTCGCATTTATCGGCTTGTAATTTTAATCCGGTATCTCTTAATCTTTGTAGAATGATCGCGAGATTTTTGTTGTGTTCTCCTATAGTGTTTCCAAAAATAATTATGTCATCTAGGTATACAAAGCAATATTTATCAATCAATCCTCGTAGAGCATTATCCATCATACGTTGGAAGGTCGCTGGTGCATTTCTTAGTCCGAATGGCATTCTGTTGTAATGGAAATGTCCGTCTATTGTAGAGAAAGCAGTGTATTTTTTACTGTTCGGATTCATAGGGATTTGATGAAATCCCGATGATAGGTCTAGAGCAGAGAAAAATTTCGAATTCCCTAGATGTTGGAGTATTTCGTCGGAATTAGGGAGGGGGTAGGCGTCCTGGTCTGTGTATTCGTTTAGTTTACGGAAGTCTATTACAATTCGCCACTTTTGTTTACCTGAAGCGTCTTTTTTCTTAGGTACCACCCATACTGGGGCGTTGAAAGGGCAGTCGGATTCTTCAATAATACCTCTGGTTAACATTTCATTAACTTGCTTATGGATTTCTTGTTTGTGGCATTCGGGTGGTCTATAGGATTTAATGTTAATCGGTTTATCGGTTTTCAGGTGGATGGTATGGTCAGTTAGATTGGTGCAAGGTAGTGGGTCACTTTCTAAGGCAAAGACGTCGTTATATGAGTAGATAATTTTAGCGATGGGGTCTCTAAAGGCAGTTTCAATATGGTCTAGTCGTAATTTCGATGTAAGTTCATGGATTCTTTGGCTATTGTCGTTACTTGGTTTTATAATTTGGTCGGATGTGTACAGTTCTTGCTTACCAGTATTGATGAAGCATACGCGTACAGTGTCATTGTGGAGCTTGCACGGTTTCGTAACACAAGCCTCTGGTGGAATTTTGACGTTTGTGGGTGACTTCTGTAAAGGAATACGGGTTCCGTTAAGTGTCACTGAATTGTTGTTAATTGAATATGTGTATTTTTTTAGAAATGGTAAGCCGATTATGCCTTCTTCTATTAATGGGAAAGTTTCGGGTATTGCAAGAAATATGTGGTCTTGATTTAAGAAGTTGATCGTGGTAAAGTGAGTTATTTTATGGTGGTCGTTCCCTAATCGGATTTCACGTGATTTTCTTAATGGTTCTAAGTTTCGTATGAAGTTTCGTTTAAGTAAGTTGACTCCTGCTCCGGTGTCGAGTAGCAATCTTCCGGGACGGGGTAGTCCGCGTAGTCTGCAAAGGACGTGCTGTAGCTCTCCTGGGGTGTAGTGTACTCGGAATTGAGGTCCATCTCCTGATTCGGGTCGGTTTCGATCGTATGATTGATTCGACTGGGTGGTAATTTGCCTTGTGGAGTTATCGGAAAATTCCGTCGCAGTTGGTAGCAGTTGGCTTTCGTATGGCCTATCTTTCCGCAGTGTTCACATGTTGGTGGTTTGGCGGTTGGTTGAGCTGGGCGTGTAGTAGTCGTTTGCTCGAATCGAACAGTTGGCCGTGAAGGGATCATTCCTACTCGTTGAGCTGGTTGGGTTGTCCTCGGTGTCGTTTGTCTGTTGTCTTTAGACCATGTCTCAATTTCGATTGCCTCTTGTTGAGCATTCGTTAGAGTTTTTGGTTTCATAGGAATCACATATTGAGATATTTCGCGCCGGAGGTTGTGTACATAAAATTTAATGGCTTCTCTGTTTTCTTGTTCTAATATGATATTTCTAGTGGTTGGATTAGAGTGTTCTGCTTGGACGGCATATTCTAATTCGCTCAAAGCTTGTCGGAATCTACTTGTATAAGATTGTACTGACTCGGTTATTCCTTGTCGAACCTGTTGTAGTTTAGTTCGTCCTCCGCTCTTGGATATGGGAATAGAAACTTGTGATCGCAAAGCTTCGTATAGATCTTCGTAGCAGCTGATTCGACAGAACCGAATGCTTCGTTTCGCGTGTCCGTTAATTTTTTGGGCAACAATCATTTTAAGCAAACTTTCTGGATCGTTTACTCTACTTCGGGCAAATCGAATGGATTTTATGAATTCTTCTACGCCTATGTCGTCTTTTCCGTAAAGAGTCTCGATGGTTAATAAAGCGTCTGTTACCTTGAGAGTAGTGATTCCCTGATATTGGTTGGCTGAGGTTACCTTTTTATGCTGCGTTTGTTCCCTGGCTGTCATTAGTTCGCTTTCATCGTCAGTTGCCTCGGGTTCCTGGAGTGGTACACGTTGTTGTTTTGGTTGTTGTTTTCGCGTGGTATTGGTTGTTGTTTTCGCGTTATGAAAGATTGTCCGTCTTCGGTGGATACTAATAATCCTAATTGGGCTTCTAAATTCTTCAGTTCCTTTGCTTGTTCCATACGATCTTCGTCAATAATTTTGACTGTATTTAATAACTTGCGAAGGGCTTCGACTTGCCTCCTCATGGTTTCTTCCTGTCGCCGCAGTTGGGTTGTGACGATTTCCAGGTTGTTTGTTAGCGTACTTAGTATTTTCGCGGTGTCGGCTGCATTTGTGTCTTTGGCCATAGTTACCTTTTTGGTATGTTCTCAGGTTTCGATCCGTGTGATTTCTTGAAGGTGTGGCTCCCGTAGTCCCAAGTTGCAGGTGTTCCGTAGATCACTTGGTTCACTTGTTTCACTTCAAGATATTCACTATTTGGATCCTGGCAGGATCGCCAAAATGTGACGGGATTTATATTCCGTCGCGAAAAATAAAATAATGTAAGTTTACGTCTTAGGGGCGTATGCGCCTGAAGAATAATTATTCTATTTGAAATGGAATAATTATGAAATATAGATGTATAAATATATATTCGCAATCACTTTAACGCTATCCGCGGATTAGGTTTAGGATCGGAATAATAACGTAACACAGGTTTTGAGATTGACACAAGACTGAACTGCTTTATTCGATTGTAAAGGATTTTTATATGTTTGGCAGGGTGGGGTTTTCTCGGTACGGTCTTTGTTGGGTAATGATTCTGTCAGCTTTCCGTTTATGCAGCGGAGGTGATGAGCCATCCTTGCAGGTGGTGAGCCATTCTCGCAGGTGATGAGCCATCCTCACAGGCACACGCAACTTATGCATGCGCCGCCACAAGCGTGCACGTATACGCAAAATTCAATGTATTGCACTAATTCATATCTCGGAACTATTAAAGACCCGTCACTGAAATTTTGTATTGAAGGTTTTCTCACCCTCCTCCCCCTCCCCAGCTAATTTCATTTTAGTCGGCGACTTCGGCTCCTTGAAACTTCACCCATATATATATATATAATTTTTTGGCTTACACGGTTTCGCTTAACACGGCTTTAATATAACACAGTACAAAATATCGTGTTAAACGAGGGTTATATACCTGTTCTAGAGCAGTGATGAGCAAACTCGCGGCCCGCTAAAATGTTAAATTTCATTTAGTTAAAATGTAAAAGTAATAATAATCTACATCAAAAATAACAAATTTGACTACGCAAATTAAACATTTTTGAATAATATAGTTAAGTATTAATACTAGGTAATACTTTTAAACATAAAATCTATATTGTATTAAACAAAATTTAGTAATGTCCAGTCCTGTTTGAATTGTTCTTTTCTACACTCAAAGGTTGTTGCCCGTGAAATAAATTATTATTATTTAATATTGCGTTCATTGCGGCCCGTATAAAATATTAAGTATTCAATTTTGGTCCCCTAAAGAACGAAGGTTGTTCATCACTGTACTAGAGTAAGCAGTTAACATAATCATTTTGGATCTCTGTGTATGGGTTAGTACTGTTAGAATGAACGCTAGTCCGTATACGAGCGGAGACATTTTGGAAAGATAGTTATAAGTTGCTACTCAGTTTTTACAAAAATAGAAATGTAATTACACATTTGATTGAAAAGTCATGTTACAATTTCTCTGAATACTAATGTAAAAGACTAATATATAAAATTCAAAATCCTTCAAGAATTTCACCGCTCTGATTTTGGCACTTTTAATTGTCTGAATCGGTTATTTAAAACCGTAAATAAATAGTGCGATATAGTGAACTTTTTTATGCTAATTGAATCATTCAAACATCAAATTCGAAGTATTTTAAGTAATTCATAGGTGTTTGTCACTATCTATCACTATGTTATTTGTAATTTCTCATTATTTAATTTTCACATTCTATTTTGTTTTATTCTTATAATATTGTAATCCTTTGTCACATTTAGTATACAAAGGATAACTTTTACCCATAAAATAAATGAATAAATAAAAGAATGGTTCTTTAAAGAAAGGAGCATATGGTTAAAAGAATGTCTATTTTTTTATAAGTTATATTAATCGTATTTAACATAAACAATATACAAGTATACTTTGTATTAGTTTATGTTGTTGCATTCTACATTACTATTCATTATGATTTGCCATGACAATGGACATTATTACAAACATGTTATAAAACTGTAAAAATTTATGTTGTGTTTATTCTATATATAAACAAACCTTTCTTTTCGATTGTCTTCGTTTACGGCACGGATTATACGTATCACAGTAAGCATTAACACAACATTACACAAATACATTTATATTAGAGTATCAAAATCGTTGAGACTCGGTGCACACGTGTTATTCCCAAGGAAACATGGTAATTATAAGCGCATTTTCTTTGCCATACTCTTTATCTGCATGGTTTGGAAAATACGCGTAAGAAACGTAATCAGAAGCATAAGTTCGTTAACGACCCTCCTCATGACTTCCTCGAGCCCTTCGAGGAAGGTTCATTCTCTTACACTTAATTATTATCCGACCGCGTGAATCGCGTGACCAACGTCGTCCCACAGCTATGAATCCGGAACTACGTACATATTTCCTACATAAAGAATTTCTTCAGAGTTTCTTTATTTCATACTTTTTTCTCGTTTCTGTTTTGTGAAATGACAAATGACAAAGACGATGATTGCTGGATCTCGTTGTGATATCACATCTGCGATTCGGCAGGTTTCTATTCTTATTGAGTGAATGTACACGAGTGTGCTATCTCGATGCGGTGCCAAAAATGATATCACAATAACATAGCGTTACTGCTGCGATATCGCGTCACTCGTGTGTATCAGACCTTATTAGTCGTCGACGAAGAATGTAGCAGGCGAAACACCGCGGAACAAGTGAAATTGTATCACGTTGAACGTTCCAAATAGAAAGTACTGCGCGGAGCCTCGTAATTGCTACGCCTCTCCCCAATCGTGTTTGCGTCCAATCGAAACGGCAAAATCGTAGCTGAGAATCGATATCGTCAGTGTTAATTATAGCGTGTTCCGCCAATGTTAAAAATTACAAAAAATTACTGGAAAGACTGCTGAATAATCAGGCGTGCTCTCGAATGTTTGAATATGGAAAATTATAGCACATTGTTGAGGAAGAAAACTAATTTTCAAAGACAACAGTAAATAAAAGAATTTATTTCGATGTTAACAATTCTAAAAATTTCTGTTGACATTGAAGAAGAATAATAGAGCTGCTATTACATTCTTGAAATCATAGCAAATGTTCAAGGGAAGGAAATAATTTAAAATATAGAAACGTTTTAAAAGAGAGTAAAATTAATATAGGATGATTCAAAGTATACTAAATTTATAAAAGATTAAGAGGAAATGAACTGTGGATAAATGAAAAAATAGTAGTAAGATTTTCATGTTAAGACAAGAAGTGAAAAGTAATTTGCATAACTGTAATCAAGAATTCGACATGAATAAAATAATAAAGGAAAGTTTGATAAGTAGTAAAGATAATTTGAAAAATATTGCATTTTTTCTAAATCTAAATCTAAAAAAGGTGAGGAATTGAAAATTACACCTAGAATTGCTTCTACACGGTACCTTTTTTACATGATTTTAAAATCTGTTGCAATTACCATGATTTATTAACAGTTACACGATTATTCTGTTTTCATTTTGCTTTAATTCATTTACTTTTTAGGCATCACTTTACTACTGACACCTTTTTCTCTACGTTATTGCACTTATTATACATATTATGTTTATTCAATAAGGTTCAATACATACACGTGTGTAGTGTATTTATTAAATCAAATGCATTAATGTATGCATTTCTATATTTCAAATAATCTTTTACATAGTTTGCATTTTTTAACACAAGTTTTATACTTTGTTAAAATATCGATAAATATTGAAAATGAATGAAAGTAGCAACTTAATAGCTATTAGGTTTAAATAGAGAATGATTATACCGCAAATAAGGAATGAAATCTATTTAATATATTGCATCATACTGTATGAAGAGTAGCATAATTATTTAATTTTTTATTTTCATCATTTAAATAAAGGTTAACCATTATTTTTATATGATTTAAGAAAAAACATTATACAAAATTGATGCTATTTCTTGTGTAATTTACATAGATATGCAGTGAAATCTCAATCGATCATGTTCAAAGTAATTGTTACGAGATGGTATTATAGATCTGCGGAAAAATGAAAGTGCATAGCATTAAGATCTGACGTTAAGATGTATATTTTCTTATATAAAATATTTTACTATGTGTTTTCTTTGAATGTGAAAGTGCAATGCTAAAGATAGTATGTACAATTCTTATTTATTTATTTTTAAAAACATTAATTTTGAAAATCTGTATTATTCAAACTAGTAAATAATAATAAAATTATTTTACTTAAAAAATTAAAATTTTATATATTTTGAAATACTAGGTATTAGTGAAAAATTATTAAAGGAACTCTTTTGCAACTAATATAATGTTAAACTACATTGGTAATGAAATGTATATCACATATAAGATTAGTCTATAATGCAGAAATTTCAGAAATTACGTTACACTGAAAGATTGGTTTGGGAGTGATGTTTCAAGGTCAACTACATTTTTTAAATGACACATTGCATATGTTTTATTATAAAATTACAGAATGAAATGATTCAATGTAAGGATTTAACTTCATACAATGTATGATTTTATTGTGCATTTTGAGCAATATAACAATGAAACGTTCAATGAAATGATAAAAAAATGTTTGCATCGTTTTTAGTATATCTGAAATTGGATGCCATCTCTGTGGTTATTTTTCACGTTACAATTTCGTTGCGTTGTAATAATTCCTATAACATTTTCCAAGTACTACTATAATCATATAGACAATTTTTGTTGGTAAGTAATCGTACGCTTTGCCTGCCTTTATATATACTACTGGCATAATGGTATGAAGTTGTTTATGATTGTTGGATCGGACCCTACGTTTGCACGATCTAGAGTAGGTGCCTACACTTTCTTTAATCCACTAAAAGTAGATATTTTAATTTGACATTGTTTCTAAGATAGTAACATTTATGGATTAAAATGGATCCAGACTGTATACAATATTTTTTCCCCATCAGTAATATCGCTTTCTCCAAGTTTAATATAAATAAATATATTTAATTTTTTTAAAATATTGATCAATATGAGGCATTTTGCTGAATTTTGTACCGATTAATCATATTAGCTTCTACGTATGGTTGGTCAATATCATATTAAAGTATTGGATAATTGTCACGTATAGAAGATACATAATAAATTTGATAAACTTTTTACTATTAAATATTTAAATGTTTCGACTAATACATACATCATAGTAAAATGAAATGAAACTTCATTTATATGTGTTACATGAATTAATTAACCCGAATTTATGTTTTTTATAATGTGCAGAATACTTTATTTAATCAAATTTAATTGGACCTCTTTTAAGTAAGAAGATCTTCGCGGTTTCCTTTTTACAGGATCTGCATTATGAAATACCTCTGCTCGCTATTCAGATGCGATAAATAATTGTGAATGTAGAACTGAAAGGTCGTAGATTCCCACGTTGTGAAAATTACCCTTGGATAACGGCCATATGTGAAATGTTAGTGATCTCGGTCGTGGGTGGTATCTCCGGCATTCCGTTATACGGTGCACCCACCTTTTCTATAACGTGGTTTAGAGTTGCGGAAAACATATTTATACGCATGAAGTCTCTCGTATCGTGCTTCATCAGTGAACTGAACGCTGTACAATATTTTATGTAACTCTTCATTCGAAAAACTTCGTTCTAAATTAAGATTTAATTATTTTCTTGGAATTTATCTGTTCTTTAAAAGTTACCTTTCATTGTTTGATAGTAAAACATTTTCGAACGATACGATATGTCCTTTCATTATTTTTTTCTAATGAATGTTTATGGATGTATAAATGGTACTCTTTTTATAAATTGTAAATGTAACTTTGATATCTTGTCTCCATACATAAAAATGCTGCTCATTTTTTATGTTAGAAGTAAAAAATAGCTAAACCATGTGTAGTTTTAAATATGAAGTTAAACTTTTTTGTATAATAATTCATGAATTATTCATAAATCTATTAATATTAGTTCTAATAATGACCTCAATTTATGTATATGTATCTATAATTCAATAAAATATTGCAGAGAGATATATCATTTGAATTAATGTATGCATTAATTCACAGTATTTGAACTAATACATAAAATAATGTTCAGTTTTATAATAAAATTCATACAGACTGTTATTCAAACAAATTGATTGTCTCCAAATTAATAGCTTTTATATGACTAATTTTTGAAACTGATATCTTCGAACTTGATTATTTTTATATTTTGATTTAGTTACGTCAAAATTTTAAATTGATTGATATTATATTGATTTTGATTTTACATTGTGTTCGTTTGAAAAATTGAATTATCCTATAAATATTCCTATTGAAAATTAGGATTAAGTAGATGTTAATAATCTATAAAATTGTTCTGATATTGTTCTCCGTATTTCAAACCTCTTTCGCAAATTAAATTAAATACTTACAAGAACTAATTACTCTTCGAGTTATTAATTCAATGTCAACATTTTTATTATTATATTTTAAAACTTATTATCATTAAACTCTTCACCTTGTAGAATTTATTGCAGCAGTAATGAATTTTATGAATACTACATATAAAATTATTAAGAGTTCTCAAACCCATAAAATGTTTGTAGCGACAGTGAATGCTTTATCGCGACAAACTAGCAACACTGGCGTCTTATGTGACTGTTCCTACTATGTACCGCGAAAAATTTTCGCTAAGACTGTGAATTTGCTGCGTTTTTCTCCGCTGTGGATTAGTATCGCTTTCCAACTTCTTTAGCCGCTGCTCTAAATTCATGACTTACTGACAATGTGATAAATATTGAAAGGTTAACTCTTTGTTACGAAAACATTTTCATATTTAGCATAACTAGTAATTCGAATCGTTGGAACAAATGTCCATAGCGGGTTAATAAAGCCGGTTAGAAATCATCCTATTTTATAATATGACTTGTTACACAACGATTACAAAAATGTAACAAAAAACTAAATTTGTAAGTTAAAATTGTAAAAGAATTAAAAAATGGTGTATAATATTATAGTTATGTTTTTTACTGTAGCATTAATGATAATACAGACAGCATTAATTATCTAGTTATAAACGATCAATTATTTTATTTAATTTAATTTTGCTGTTGTTATCGCTGCAAATATTTCGGATTCGGTCTGAGGAATCCTTTAATGAAACATTTAAATATGAAAATTCGATTAAGAAGGATGACTTTATAGCCTTGTAAAATATAATCGTATGGAAAATTACATTTTGATGACACATTTTCATTATACTCAAACTTACGCGAGTGAATGGTATGTTAGTACATATGTACGTACCTACATTGTATATATACTAATAAACGTCGCAGTCGAAAGACTTAAATTTCATTGATGGATAGAGTATCTAAGTACTATCTACTTAGTCGTTCTATCAATGTGACTTTATATTTTAAAAAGTCATGAAAAAAATTTTCCAAATATAAATAAAAGAAATTTGTTTGTTTAATGAAGCTAAACTATTAATTTATATGTTACAAATAAAACTGTCAACTAAAAATTTTGAGGCAATTACCCAAGTATCTTGTCAAAAATGGTAACAGTTTCTCTGTAAAATTTTGAACAATGTATACTGTCGGTATATGAAAGTGTAGGAAAGCTGCGCGTCAAAATCGTTAGCACAGTGCTGTCCTTTTAGAATCGAACGATATTCTTTCCCCCTTTTTCCTGAAGAATTTGTCCTTTCCTTTTTTTCTGACCAATCACGGTCTAGATACTAGATAGTACTTCGCCTGTAGTCATGCCCACCACATATTTAACTGAACACGCTGGATTGTAACATCTTAGCAGAATGAATTGATAATTAACATGATTTACGTTACTTAAATTATTAATTATATTGTAATTAAAACTGTTTAATTTTATAACAAAATAGCAAAATGAACATATTTTAAACGTTTTCATATTTTTTAAAATAAATTTACTGATACTGCAAGATTATAGGACTTATTCGCATTAATGTATCGGCTTACATTTTTGTGTTTAATAGAGATGTATTCTTGGGTTAAGTAAGACACGAACTCAATGAACATTTAACTTACTTTACTATTGATTTCTAATGACTTTCTGTAACGTTAGGTAATTTTTAGTTAATATTTTATAAAAATAATCAACATTTTCAGTTATGTATTCATAGCTAATGTAACTATTAACTTTGCTTTATTTATTTGAATACTAATTTAGTTTTAACAAAATTTATATTTGTATATCGTGTTCCTTTTTTTAATAAAACAAATCATATCAAAATGACATAAAAACACCTATTTCAGAGAAACAAAAATTTTAGAAGATTAAAAATTCAAATAACACACTAAATGTGGAAAATACTACAAATCTAGTTTTGGACAGACACATTAATTCGGGAAACATTAAAATGTTCAAAGCATTTCTAAGGGCACACTAATTTAGACAAAGAGATGTTCTTTTTATTTTAATTGAAAAATGGTGAAATTTAACGTTTTTAAATTGAAAAGAAAGTCTTCATGAAAAGAAAGGTAAAAGACCAATATAATTTTTAAGTAGATGAAATTGAAACGAGGTATTTTACCTATTCAGTCATTTATCAATGAGCAAGTCAGCTTAAAGGTACATTAATAGAAACCAGTATACTATTCAATGAACCCCTATTCCTTTGTTCTATGATACGCACTACAAACAACCGTTCCATGTTTTTGCAACTTTACTACCATCTATAAATGTATCTAATATTTGTTTTATGTTACCCATTTCATTTAATATTCTACTACGAATCTGTATCACGGAAAATAAAAATATATTGCTAATTCTTTTCTTGATACAATTTAAAACTTTCTGATTAGTTGGTACGAAATGATACGTAACTCCAAAATTTTATATAGAGATGTATACAGTATATAGAGAGAATGTTTACGCAGAGTTAGTTTTTATTCGTTGATAAAGATTAAGATTTTTAAAATATTTTTTTTATTAAAACATTAAGCTAATCTTCATTTTTTAAATGGAATCGCATTGTGTACATTCGTTAGTCTTTATAACAAGTCCAACGATAACAATAATACATTTTTTCATATGATAGTACAATAAAAAGTCATTTGAATTAGATATAGCACCTTTATTTTCAATACATGTTTCTCCGCGACTTTATGTCATATTTATACTGGAGCAATCGTCATTGTTCTATCATTTCAAATATGCTGCTATACAAGTTATATATCTAATAAAATTATAATATTACAAATTTCATATAAGATTTCATTATAGCATGCGTAGGATACGTAGCCTAAGAGGTAGGATATTTTGTATGGACCAAGACCAATGTGCCTACGGAAAGGATATACAGTTACTCGAATTAATATTCAGACACCACTTGCAATGAAATTTATTAAACACGGAAGACGTGATTTTAATGAAAGTTCACACAGTTGTAGAGTGTAATGGACTGTATATGGAATAATTTTTTGTCGGTAGAAAATCCCTTTCAGAGATCGAAATCAGATCCCTAAAATGTCAGCATGTTTTCATTTTTTAAATGCTACTTTGCCTGGGACTTTTTTTGCACGAAGACGATAGAGAATTCAAAACTGAACATTTTCTGTACGAAAAGTTTTGCTCTCTCTCGCATCTTTACGAAGTTATTTTGAAAATACCGAAGACCATATGGCATTAGAAGGACTGAGTTCCCCTGATTTCCTAATTTAAGGTGCTCACGACGTCTTTTATTTTCTCTGTACCTTTGTAACGTCAATTTGAATTATTGCATACATGTTCTTATTGTAACGAATTTTATCATCTTATTCAAGACAAATTAGTTTTCATGTACTTTATTGTAATAACAATGTTTCACAACTGATAAACATATAATATTATTGGAATTAAAATAAAAGAGGTGAAGTGGTAACACTAATTTAAGAATTGAAAATTAGTGTTATAATTAGGATTAAGTTTAATAATAGCAGATGTATACTTGTTGTACCTCACCTCTTATACTATAAATTATTATACACTTAATTTTCCTTTCTTGTATGTTTTACCTTCTATTACTGTAATTGTAGTGGAATAGGTATATAAATAAATTATTTAAGGAGAGATCGACGACTAAGGATTTATATTGGATAATAAATACAATTTTTCACAGGCATACCGCTCTATGAAGCGAGAGTAAACACGGTAACACGACGAATCTACGAGCGATTCAAGATCAGTGAAAACTCTAATTATTAAGGAGAAATCATTAATTATGTCGCTCGTATTCCGTCTTCGTTCTGTGCTTTATTTTTTCTTCTCTCCTTAAGGTTACTTCCTTTGCTCTTCGCCTCTTTTTCCGCCATAACCCATTCCATCTTTCTCTCTCTTATGCCCCTTTATTCTCTTTTTTCCCCAGCCTTTTCTTACACCGTTGCATTCTTTCGCGGCGTTAATTATGCTAAGAACTCCCACGACACAAGAATGCCGTTCAAGATCATGGACTGTAGCCATAGTATCAGTCGACGACTTTTCTAATTATTCCCAACATTTTCTTCTGTATTTTCATCGCTCGGTTTTCTCATTTCTTTGCCATGACACATGTCGAATCACATTAGTGGATACTCCTCGCATGTAAAATCGACAGTTAGCTCCCAGAATTCGTCCATAGTTCGTGTAACATCAGCCCCAGTATTCGTAAAATAGTGCCAATGAACGCTCTTTGAAATTTAAATAAGGTGAGCTGTCACAAGCCACGTGAGTTTACTTTCTGGTACGCCGTCATTTGTCTTTAAAAAGAGAAGCATAAGCAGAATCGTTGATATTTTTATTCAAATATTCGTATTTACATTTTTTTAAATACATTTGTTTACGTAGTAACAATTGTACTTAAATATTTATATGTAGTAATTACTAGAGCGACGAATAATCTATTCAGTATTTATAATTTATTAAAGAGTGTTGAGTCCTTTACAAAATTTACTATAAGTTGTTCCGTAAGTAATACAAGCATTTACAAAACATAATAGCAATACGGAAAAGTTTATTGAAGACGAAGTCAAAAACTTACCATTAATTTACTAACAGATAATTGTTGTATGAAGAAAGAAAATGTTTTAATCATTTTGTGACTGTAAAGTAAACATTGTTCCTCTCTTTCAAGGAAAACGAAGAATACATTACTTACGCGAGAAGCGTCAATGATATATAAATATATGTATTCATTATTTTTTTATAATTTGTAGTTTTAACACAGTTGAATCTCGATAACTGGAATCTCAAACGAAGAGCTAAAATTTTCGAGTTGTAGAAATTTCGACTTATCGAAGTTTTCGAGTAAGATATGTTTGACATATGAAAATTCGACTTACAAGTGGTAGAGTCAGGTGTCGTCTTATACTTTCCAGCATTCACTTGTTTGACAAATCATAACACATATATAATTATAACATTAAGTAATAGATGCAGCGGCGATGAAAGTTTGATTTATAGAGGTTAAACATCGACTGTAGATATTTGGCTATGCTAAAGAGCCACAAAGGTCAAAAAAGCATCTAAACATGTGGTGAAGAATTCGAATTAACCCTTTGCGTTACAATAACGAGGCACACTCATTCTATGAATTATGGTGCAAATTCGATAAAAATGGGCGCCATTAACAGTGAAATTAAATTTGAAATCTAAGGTTAGCTTTGTATTATAATATACGGGATTATTCAATGAAACTTACCCATAAAATTCAATCAATTTATACGGAATATGACACGAAAGCATTGATTAGTTAACGCTAGCGTGTATAGGTAATCAAGTAATCGTAGTGCAACGGGTTAAAACAAGTTTTATTTCGATTTATAGACGTTTTCGTAACGAAGCGGAAGAGAATAAACAAAATTTTCGTGTTATAGAGGTTTGTGAGTTGAAGAGGTTCGAGTTATTGAGTTATTCGACTGTACTAGTTTTCATTCGTTTATTTTTTTGTGTTTACTTGCATTTTTCAAAAACATTACAATTTAAATTCATAAACTTTTAAAATCTATCTACTACCTATTAACTATTAACAAAAGATAAAAGTTTAATTTGTAAACGATTGGTAATTTGATTGTCAAAAAATATTTGTATTTTAGTTTCATTATTGTAGAAGAACAGGTTTTGCGGTAATAATAAAATTAATTTGTCATAACTGGATAAAAGAGTATTAGTTACAAACTGAAAAGGTTTGCAGGATTTCAATAACAGAAGTTTTGTTATCGTCATACATGTTTATGATCTAAAATACGGTTCGTGAATTATACTTGTTAGATACCGTTCATCTATTCTTCATGCATGCACAGATTTCATTCTATATAGCAGAAAGTGAAATACTGTGAAACGCAAGGAAGCACACATTGACCGCAAAAACGGATGAATGAGCAGTTCTTTAATCGACAATAACAAGTTTTGTAAAAACTTTGTCGGACTGAGTTGATTATTTTGAATTCACTGTATCTAAAAATGCAAGTAATGTCTTGCAATATAATTTTCCTCATCTTAATTTTATATGAAATTATTGTAATTGTTTTCATAGTTTTATGTTGGATAGTAATCTGAAGAATAGATTTGTATGTTGAGTTATTACTAAATCTAGAAATTGAAAAGTTAAATTGCAACATATATGTACACTTTTTAATATTTAGAGTACTAGAAACATTCCAATATTTGATCAATTTCATTTATATAAAGTAATTAGTGGTGGTAGATTTTAAGTATTACTGGATATTGGAAAAGTATTAAACAAAAATTATAATATATTATTTAGTATTTAATGTTTAATATTAGGTTGGTGCAAAAATAATTGCCGTTTTTACTATTTTAGATTTGGCGCCGACTTTTCTAGTTATCATTTATTTACTTATGTTCATGTAATACACGACTGTGAAGAGTGAAATTAGCATTACTGATTTTTGCTTATATTGTGTTTTCATCATTTAACATTGTCGAATTTAAGAATTTCAGTTAATCACAGAGAAAAAGCAAACTTGTGCAATTTTATCGTGCGACCTGAAATTGGAACATAAAGCAGAAACTGCTCGAAATATCAATCATGCTTTTGGTGAAAAGACAATTTTAGTAAAACCCAACAATAGTTATAAAAATTTTGTGATGAAAATGGAAGCCTTGAAAATGCTGTCTTTTGATGACGTCTTTTAGCTGTTGATAATAACGATTTAAAAACCATTATTGAAACGGTCACATGTAAAACAACTCAAGAGTTGTCGCAGAAAAACTGTATATTGATCATTCAGAAGTTTAATATTTAAATTGAATTGAAAGAATTTGATACTTTAAAACTGAAATTATATTTGCACCAATCTAATATTTAATATCAGATGTTTAATATTAAACATTTTCTTTCAATTAGAATCAAAAGAAGTGTTCTAATACACTGATATAACATTTACGACTACTATCATTGATCAGTGTGTAATTAATTTAAAATCGATGTTGCTTTTCCATGCAGATATTATATGCCCGTATTATATCTTATTGTTTGCCAAATTTGGAAATACTACATGTCATAAATTTGTCATAAATTACATATATAGTAAACATTCGATACTAGCGAGAATCTCGAGACCGAAGATACCAAGATTTTTTGTTTCCTCGCACAAGCATAAGAAATGGAAGTCATGTCGGTAAGACTCATACCAATTCAATGAGTTCAATAAAATAAAACTTATTTATGGTTACTTTTTTTCAGAAAATATTTTTGACGCTTTTCTGATTACAATAAGACCAGCAAGATATAATTCGGATCAAATTTACTTATTCAACGAGTGAAAATAAGTAAGTTGACGTAATCTGTTAAATGAATAAACACGAAAAATATTAAATGAATAAATTAAATGAATAAACAATAGATTGATATGCTTAATACTAGAACAACCAGCGACTAAAATATATTTATTTGTATCAAAGAAATAAAAATTTCTTTATTTTGTCAGAAATTTAGATAAGCATCTATAATTTCCTCGAAGGATGACGTCAAACATTACAGAATGACAACAATTACATATAAAATATGTTACATACAGCTAATATTTATCTAGCGATTAGTTTATCGTAAATTACATTATTTTGCTTCAGTTCTATTGATTGACTTTAACTAACTCAGTTTTTTATTTTTAATTCTGAAATACTATACACGCGATAATTAATATCGGTAATTTACAAAATGCTCGTTCTGACTGGAAAGGTCGACGTTTTACGAGTGGAGGCTTCATAACTAAAAATATCACTTCGACAAATAACGTACATAAGCATTCCGATTACGTCACTTTAATGTAGCGTTAACGCAACACGAGAGTTAGTAGGCAAGGATACTGAAAGAACTGCTGGTAATCTTGCCGCGAATACGTTGAAAAGGTTGTAGATCAAGTAGGAATTCTCTTATTAGCCTAAGAAGAAAATATTTCACTCGTTGTGTTCGGTTTATCTTCCCGCAAGAATATAATACCACATTGAGACGAAATTAAGTATGTATAGTATAAGTATATCTGAATCTGACTCGATAGTTTTAAACACTTCATAAATATTTCGAGAAAGAAAAGCGTTATTCTTACATAAACTTGACCTTAGGTGGAGTAAATTAGGATTCGTACAAGTATTTTAAGAGACGTAAATCATCAAGATCAAGTAAAATTCGAATTTTTTTATAAATATTCTTATGTATCCTTTTTTAAGTATTGAATTCGAGCGAAATGTAGTTTGTATTATAATACGCAGTCTTGTACATTTCAAGTGTTTATTACTTACACGAGAATTGATCTGGTGTCTCAGTAACTCTGTTACAAGGCAATATCTCTGTACCGTTAATGATACTCAAAAATGTTTCGGGAACAAATTACGTGGTTCGAAACGGCATATATAATGGTGGAAATAATTTTTTTCTGAAGATCATATTTTTCGAGATTTCAATGTCGTCGGCGTTTTCTTAAATAGGATTATATATTTTTATGAGAATATTAAAAGATTTGTGCGAATATTGCCAGGAATGATACCATCATAAAGAAATTAGTATCGCAAAATTAATTGTAATAAATGTTCAAAATGATTTCCACTAACTTCTAAACATTTGTTAATACCGTTTTGGCGGGGGCATTCGGTGCATTTCGAGTAAAACAAGCATTATGTGGTTGAGCACTGTCTTGTTAAACAACACGTCCCACTTTTCAAAGCGTCACCTAAAAATCGTGACAACCAGTGAGGTGAATGTAACAAAAACATAAATGTGTTTGCATTTTGTAACAATAAATGTGCTGTTGATACCGAATTATGGAAGTCACAGAGCGACGCAGGTGCGACAAAGGTGACACTGTTGTCACATTATGTGAAATCGCATTGCTTTAGTTTAGACCCGTAGAGTGATAGAAAGAGATGACAACTTAAATTACTTTTGCCATGTCTTTCTCTCCCTCTACGATTGTCAATTGTTTTCATGAAACGTGAAATCGCATGATTTTAGTTGACTATCGTAATGAAGTGAAAAGAAAGGATTCGGCAGGCTTGTGCTGCTGTGACGCCTCAAATGCTCACAAACGTGCGACGCTCCCTTCAAAATTGCATTAACAAATGCTTATAGGTTAATGAAAACTATTTTGAACATTTACTCCAATAAATGTTTCGTTAATAATCACTCTGTGGTAGTTATTTCATTATTTGCGTTATACCAAAATTTTTATAATTTTTCGTACTCAAGATCACGTGAAGGTCATGGTGTTGTAGGTTATTGGATTTGTCTTAACCTCAGTTGTTATGATATAATAATAAAAGTTTATAATTCCATTTAAGAAAACACCGATGACCTTGAAATCTCGAAAAATATGACCTTCAGAAAAAAATTATTTCCACCATTATATGTGCCGTTTCGAACCACGTAATTTGTTCCCGAAGCATATCTCAATATTATTGACGGTAACAAAGATAACGCCTTGTAACAGAGTTACTGAGACACCCTGTATAATACTTTCTTACTTCTTAGTGGGTTAGATATATATTGGCACACCCCTCTACCACCTTTTAAAATAATTTTACACAGCAAATTGAAAGATTAATATATATGTTTGTTATTGTAAGTATGTGTTTTAGTGTCTTATATCATACAGAAATAGTATATCTTTTCGGAACATTCATTAACTTACGGAAGTTATAGTAAATATAATATACAATATAAAGTAAATATAATATAGTATTAAAAATATTAGCACATTCGTGGTTGTAATGGTAAGTCCTCAATTGGGAAGTTTTGTGATTGTTGCATTTATAAAATTTACAGACCTAACTATATAATGTCTGTACACTGCCAATCCAATATTACAGTAATTTATTTAGATAAACAAGAGTTAAACAGAAAAAGCACATTTTTTAAGGAATAATATGATAAAGAGCACATCTGTTTCATAACTGGGAAGATGCATTCAAAAGAATCGAATTATTAACCTTAAATTTCAAGAAATCAAAATTAGAACTCACTCATATTATCGACCTAAATCCCTTTTATACTTCGAAGGAATATTGAAAATTCTATGCAATTTTTTCATGTAATATAAAATATTGTTTACAAAATTCTCACTGAAATCAGTCCCTGCTGTTAAAGTTACTGAGTAAAAAGTATCGAGGGTAAGAATATTTAAAATTTGTTACAATATTTGTTTATATGTGCAATTGTACAAGATTATTGAAAATTAAATTTTGATACATTAAAACATAATAAAGAAATATCTTTCCATTTGTTGAATTAGTTTTGTATCAATTTGAGCTGCAGTTGTAATGTCTTGGCTAATTTTACCTCTTACTTAATAAATATTTAAAAAAGTTTCTATCATCCTTGCTAATGATATTTAATATAATTTGTATGTATATATAATTAAATTTTCTAAAGACATTATACATATACAACTATTTTGAATGTGTTATTTTGCGAAGAAACCTGATATTTGAAAGAAGGATGTCCAAAGGACGTTTTTTAATGCTCTATCATTTTTTAACGAAAGTAATCATCCTTTTTGGCGTTCTTTTTAATAAAGGAGCTTATTTCTTATTAATTTTATAGGATCTTCATTATCGTTGCGGTTTTATGAATGAAAGAAGATTTCAACTTCGAATACTTTAAAACACAATCTTGGCAGCCATGCCACGCAATTACTCACTCAATTTTACACATAAATTAAAATAGTATAAATTGAAAAATATAAGAAAATTAATTTTTTTTACAAAAATGTTACATATTTAGTAAAAAGAGTACATGGGCATGTTTTATTAAATACTTGAACATGTAATTGTATAAGATAGTGTTTTTTGTGGATAAAGTGAATATTGAACGTAATAATCCGTACTACAATAGAATCCGGTTATTATAATCACGGATAGTGTTATCAATCGGCTATAGTTATCATATAATAAGTCGGTTCCAAAACACCCTATATAAAATTAGTTAAAAATAATCTGCCTATTATAATCAAACTTCTGTTATTAATATTACGTGTAATAATTACACTTGGAAACAAACGATAAGAATTCTTAGTAAATTCGTACTTAAATGAAGAATTATGGATGTTTATGCAAATTCGTATCTCTTTAAATAAAATTGAAAAAGTGGACTTTATATAGAAATCTGTTTGATCCTCAAAATGTTGTAATTTCTAATTTCAATTTCAATATTTTGTATATTTTTATATATCATGTGGAATCAGTCCTTTTTTGCAAGTTTAAATCTATCATAAATGCAGTATAGTTATAACTGTTTGCAATAAAATAAGTTTAATAATGAATATTTTTTATCCTCCGCGTAATGTTATGAGCCGGTTATTCTTATCAAAAATTGCAAGTCTTAAAGTGATCGTAGTAAGTGGATCCCACTGTATTTGCACCGCTGCGCGCTGTCCAAATACTTGGACGTGTCCAGTTATTGAGCCTTTTACCTAATATGACCTCATCTAAAATTACCTCACGAGGGAAGTGAATAGCTGTGATAGGACTTAGCGCTAGACCCTATTCACTATTGCAGCACTATGCAACGTTCATACCGAGAGTTCTAAATTAGTTTTAAAAAAATAGTGGTTTGAAAGTTATAGGACGTGGCATTCTACGAAATGAAATAAGTGCTGCACGCTCGGAAAATTCAATATCAACCAAAAGAATGACATCAACTTCTTTATAAGTAGCTCTAGAAATAAATATAACTAACTTTCTAAAATAGCTAAAAACGAAAAAGAAAGCATTAATTGAAGTGTACGTCCGTTGTTGACAGCTATAAGAATTTAATAATTTTTGCCGTAATAAATCTTATTCTTTTACAATTTATGAATTCAAATTTATTTTAATGTGAAAATGTTTAAAATAAGTGAATTTATGTTGATAGGTTACCATTGTGGTGATATGAGTCAATATTTTGTGAAAGATGCTAGATTATTAGGTATTTAAAATAATATAATCATTTTTTTGTATTAGAAAATCCAATGCGGTGTAGAGATTTCTAACGCTATGTTGACTTTTTGCTAGAATCGAATGACGTTGCCAGTATGTCCAGATTTGTCCATAAAATCGTACGTTCATTGTTTGAATCACGACAGTTAGTATATAATGATTTACTATTAACCATGTATTAATGAAAAGAGTATTTCCCTTAGTAGAATTATTTCAGATGAATTTATCAGTATAAAAGTATAATGAAATTTTCTAACATCTTCCTTTCCGGATGGAACATATTAAAAAGGTAAAACATTTTACAAAATTTTTGGAAGATACATTTACTTTCTAATTTATTAGTTATTATTTGTGCTACAGTTTTCTGTTTTTTTACTAGTTATTTTATTTATGTATAACTAAAACGTCTAAAAGATTGAAAAAATTAGGTAAAGAAAATTAGTTACCTATATTTATTTTCAGAGCTACTTATAACGAACTTCGACGTCATCTTCTTGGTTGATATTAAATTTTCCAGGTAAATGGCGACAATTTCATTTTGTAGGACAAGCCTACAACTTCCAACAATTATTTTTTTAACTCTATTATAATTTAACATCTTGTGAACCTTTCTTGTCAGTATAGAAAGTATGACTAGAAAGAAAAGTGAATTATCTGTGTCCGTGCTGGATCAAATTGTTTTACTGAGAAAACGCGGTGAAAGTTACCGAAATGTTGTAAAAAAATATGAAGAAACTGGTAATACCGGAAACAGATCACAATTGAGGCGACTGAAAGCACTTACAGTAAGGGAGCGGTGAAATGTCATAAGAGGCAAAAAAACCTTTCGTCAGTGCTGTAACTTTATCTGTCGATATTGCAACATCACTGGGGAAAAGGTTAGTACTCAGACAATGAGAAACGTGTTGTACTCTGTTCAAATTTACGATAGAGAATGTGAGAGAGAGAGAGAGAGAGATGCGTGGGGAGGAGGATTAACCAAAGAGGAGTTTTAATTGAAAATTATAGGTGTACGATGCTCGACTCGCGACACGATTGCAACGAATCACACCGCGAAGAGTATCGTGTGCGTTCACGACAAACTAATGCCGTAAGGGCGAAGTTCTGATTGATGAATAAAGGTGAATAAATTTGCTCGTTGTGAGTTACGCGGTAGAGTATGTTGTATTTGAAAAAACTTGTCGGATTGTGTTACTTGTCATTTTTCAAAGTGGTGGTTTCGATGGTGTTTTGCGTACTACCCTTGAATCGGTTTTTGAGCCAATATATAATGTGGAGGCGTTATGCGATTGGCCGAATATTGAAGGAGGGGGTAAGAAGGAGTCGAAAATATGGAAGTGTAGTGGGACATGAGACAAGTTGGTGGAAGGAGAAAATTAAGGAGAAGATTTAGGTGGAAGCGGCTTGAAACTGGAGGGGTGTGGGAAAAAACAGAAAGTAAAGGAGGGTGGTGGAAATGACCAGGATGCGTCCTTAACCATTTTATGGTCGGAGAGGAATTAGTTAGAGGGCTTGATATTTAGGATGGAAAAGAACGAATTGGTTTATGACTGTACGGTACTGGTCGGTCGGCTGCAAGACCGAACAATAGGGAAAAACGATTTAACTTTGCTAACAAGAAAGCCGCTATTGCAGATCGTCGGCAGCTATTAAAATATATATTAAAGCCTTCCTCTTTACCAATCACCCGTGTATAGGATCAAATATTCAATACTTTCTTAATTATTTGATTATTATGTTTCCGCATGGTGTAGGTGTGGTACGGGATAATTTTTTACACAATACAATTAAATTAGATATAAGTGAACAACTTGGCTTCAACAGGACAACAACCTGAAACAGACGGATAAGAAACAACGGAGGGGAACTACTTTTCAATGTACCCAAATAAATTTCTACACTACCACAATTATCAATATGAATCCAATGGATAACTTCTAACATATGTTCAATTTAGAAATAAAGATAAGAACTAAATATGATTTGAAAAACGTATTATTGAGGAATGATTAAGCATTTCTCTAGAAAATATTAAAAAAATCTTCAAATTAATGCTAAATCGATTATAAGCAATAATTAATATCCAAGGCGTACATACAAAATATCAAACACTTCTTTTGTATCTAATAAGTAAAATAATGATGTATTTATTAATAAAATTGCTAGTATGACTATCTTTTTGACTATGAAATTTTCCTTTTCCTTCCATAGCTTCTTTAAATTACATTATTGAATGTTCTGAAAGAATACAATACTACTGTATATGAAAGGTAGTAGGGGGCTCAAATATATCGTAAAAAAGGTTGAACACTGACAAGATAAATTTGAATGCTAAGTATTTCGAAAAAAGAAGTCGTACCTTGAAGTAATCTTGAACCCAAAACCGTATGCACTGTTAACCAACTGCTGCGCTTTAAAATACAGTAGACACCCGTTTATCCGGCCCGTCTTTAACCAACCTCCGTTTTAACCGGCCACATTTTTGTTCACATGAAACTATTGAACACAGGAAAAATTATTGATATACTCCGTGGTTATTCATGTTCTTGCGTAATTTTTGTCATTTGTATTGGTCATTGTTTAAATAATCTTCTCCTTACTAAATTTTTTTCAATTCATACTAAATCTCTGAGTACAGGATTCCGCACTTCTTGGAGTAGAGATAGGGATGGAAAAATGAATCTGCAGAACGAAAGATTGCACTTGAAACTGCGATGAGATATATTGAACAGCAAGAAAATTCATTAACAATTGATATATCATTTTTTAGAAAGCGGCGTGACGTCGCATTAATGAACCAAACGAAATAACAGAAAAGCGGGAAAAGATCACTGACTTTTTTGTGAAAAATGATATTCAATAAATATTACATACATATGTAACATTATATTATATTTAGATGGTGTGATTGTATACCTATATGTACCACAGATATATACGCATGTATCAATAATAAACATTATAATTAGACTTAATATTACTTTTTTTTGGTATATACATAATAACCTAGAAAATATGCTGTCAGATTAAGAGGCCATTTGCTTATGTAGCCGAGGTTTGGTCCCGCAAGGGCCGGATAATCGAGAGTATACTGTAGTATTATTTTTTCAATTTAATGAAGGTAGTGGCACATTTGTCACATTTAACCCTTTCGCTACGGCATTCCAAATTAAAAACATTCTCAACGCACCGATGGAAGTTATTTTTATTATTACCAAAGCAGTAAGATTATAAATATTTCTATATTTCACATAATTAATTGTGATAGAATAAATATAGATTATAATAAAAATAGCATTGCGTTACAGAAAACGAGTACGTATATATTTACCAAACGATTGCTCCATTTTTGAGGACGTATATATACGTCTTTAGTAGCGAAAGGGTTAAACTTATTTTTATGTGTTACATACTATTTTACAGTTTTCAACCTCTAAGTAATATTCTAAATTTGATGAACATTTAAACATACATATTTGTTTTCATAATCACTGTAATACGTTATAATCGAAACTATCAGAAGTAATAGTCTTTCCTCGTTTAGAATCCCAACTTTATTGCACTCTGTCGCATAACTCCTAAGTTAGTCAATCAATTGATGCATAAAAAAGTATAAATTTTTGTTAAAAAAATTCTGGCGACATTGAGATTTTATTGAATAAAAATTATTTTGTTAATTTTTACTATTACAGTTTCTTGCCAAGTAATTATCGTCGTTTGTTGAAACAGTTCTTTTTTTATTAATTTGGGGGAAATACCAGAAACATCGTAACGATCATTTCAAGTAAATACATGGGTGTTCAAGACAAAAATTATAACTTTACATCTATGTGATATTTTTTCTTCATTTTTGTTTAAATAAAATATAGAATTTATAAAAAAACAATTTCTTATCTTTTATATACATAGAGAACGATTTTTTATTATACTAAGTTCGATTCAGATTTGGAACGATTTTGATTATTTTCTCTGCTTCGGGCAAATTTGGGCAGCTAAAATTAACGTTAAATTAATGTTTAATGTGGCCCAAGTTAGTATACAAAGAATTACGAAGCTATTTTTTGGTATTTTCTATTAAACTCAATCTAAAGTTGATAAACATTTAACATAAAAATTGGGGCCAATTGTTAATATTATAAAAATATTGTTTAACAATTTGAAAAGTATTATAATACTGTATATATCTTGTAAAAATTAAATTAGAAACATAAACTTTCTTGGCACTAGTTTAAAAAAATGCATCGTAAAGAATAAATTTCATGCATCATTTTTTACAACAGGTTGGGAAATGTAGTCAAAATTATGAATAGTATTAAAATCTACATTTCTTCATCAATAATTTATAAAACATAGACTTCAGTATTTTTACATTTGTCTATTGTGGGACACAGTATGCGTCAGGTCCTTTTTGGGACTATTATGAAGAAGGTACGTATGTACACCAGGGTTGCTAGGAAAAGTACTAGACTGAAGCAATCGGTTTAAGAACATCACCATGGTCATCGGACTGGTGGAGATTGTTTTGCTTAGCAACACGAGGCGAGGATGCAAAACCGTAATATAATCATAATAACATGATCACTACAATAACCTAACCATATCCATATCAGATATTATAAAAATGTAACGAATAATGTCATGAAAAGGAGTGAATGGCGAAATAACTTGATATAATATGAGATACAAAATAATTATAACGAATCATACTAGAATGGCCCGATGTCGGCCATCAGCGTCGCGGCATCGCGTTCTCTTATGAACCTGTGCGATTCCCACTAGTTCGGATGGTTCCCTTTCTATTACATCTGCTCCAGCCAATAGCATCAAAGTTGCTTCAGAGCGTAGTACTTTTCTTGGCAACCCTGCTATACATCACTTTTTATGCACAGTTTGCCGGCAGCGCCGATTACCGGGGAGGACAGGGAGTGAAAAATAAAGGACTGAGAGTCGAGACAGTCAGATTAGATTACAATGTTGCGTCTCGGCGAGACAAGATTAATGCTACAAGAAAACCTTTTTATTTTTCGTTCTTTATGAATAAAAATTTTACTCGCATATACATAAAATGATTCTGATTGAAATGACACTGTAAGGTAGATCGGATGACTTCCGAGTGGTTAAATAAAAACTCAATAGGGCGTTTTAAAACTCGATTTACTCTACTGACTGTTCGCTATGACAGCTCGTACAAGAGTGCGTCTCCTTCGACAATTCGTTAGTTCTGAGGACGCCTTCGCCAGCATGGGTTGTTTACAACCGACGATACGAATAGCCCGAAGAAACTACCCTTGAGAGGGGAAAGCGCGTTGACAAAACGCATATGTCCCACCTCGACCGCTTACCGATTTCGACATTTCTAACATTCGGCCATACTGACGTCAGGTCTGTCCTCAGACTTACAATAAAATTTTTCCTTAACTCTAGCTGAAAAACAAAAGAGTTGTTGTCGTGACATGATACCGTTGTACCACTCACGATCAACTATGGATACCGTCGTATCCCTTACTGACAACCACCCTGCCTGAGACATACGTTTGTCCGTCTGGTTCGGTGTCCTTCTCCGCCAAGATACCGTTGTACCTGCGAAGGATATTTGCCTAAGGTACCGTTGTATCTATGCTCGGCAACTTTGACACGCTTTGTGTCCGCTTGGCGCGATGCCCTTCTTCGCTAAGATACCGTCGTATCCGCGAAGGATATCTTTCTTGTGTTGTTCCCGTTGGAACCGTGGGGGGTGGGATGACATCTTCTCATTCTCCTCCCTTGCCACGTGTTTAGGCCGTTGCCCTCGTTCGTCGGGTTTTGCCTGGTCGCCGGGCAAAATTCCTCTTGGTGCTTATCGAAGCCTTACGCTTTCGATCCGCCTTGATTTTTCTGTGAACAAACTCAAACAAATGTGAGACTATGTTCGATCAACCTGATAGCCGACTACTAAATGGCTATCCTGGTTACAATCTAGGATACGTTATTAAAAAAAGGATATAAAACGACTACAGCATCACACGTCGTGATCATCCCCTTGGATTGTGATCCACGGCTTGATTCTGTCGGCTGCAACGACTGTCCGCAATCGTTTGACTCCTTCTCGTAAATCTTCTACATCATAGCGGTCATTAGGTAGCACCGCTCGAATTCGGAAGGGTCCTTTGTATTTCGGCAGCAACTTGCGGCTACCTCCCGTTGAGGGGTCGCTGGTTACTTGCACCAGCACCAACTCGTCGACGGTATACCTGCGAGCTTCTCTTCGCGTACGGTCGTACCGCTCCTTTTGTTTTCGTTGGTCTTCAGAGATGTGCCTGCTGATATCTTGCCTCAATACCGATAAATCCAGTCGGTCCATCTCTTCTCGCACGGCGTTCAATAGCGTTCCTTCAGCTATCGTTTTTGTGTCGCATCCTATTAATGCCTTCATCGGTGTCGTGTCGATGCTTTTATTGTGCATGGTGTTCATCGCACTCTGCACCTTTTTGACTTGCGTGTCCCAGTCTCGAGGGTCTTGACTTGCCGCACTTGTCGCTAGGGCGTCAACGATGGTCCTATTGTATCGTTCACACTGACCGTTTGCCCTTGGCGTAGCTACCGCATTAAGTACGTGTTTCATACCGTACGTTTTACACAGGGCAGCAAATCTTTGCGATGTAAAACTCGTTCCACGATCGCTTATTATCCTCGTCGGAACACCGAACAGGTACATGAAATTCAACAATACTTTTTCGGTGTGACGAGTCCTTTGGCTTTTCACTGGCTCTGCAATGACAAACTTCGTAAAAGCGTCTACCATCACGAGTAGATACTTATTCCCCTTTTTACTCGTTTCGAATGGTCCCACGTGATCAACGTGTAGGGTATGAAACGGTATCGGTACCTTCTCTATGCTGTTCAGTTTGCATTGCTTCTTTCCCGCGGTGTGCTTGTAATATGCGCAACTTAAACATGCGTTCACGTACTTCGTCACGAAACGCCGCATATTTGCAAACCAATAATTCCTCTGAATTCGTTCCAGTGTTTTTTCCGTGCTTAAATGTCCAGCGTCGTCATGGCATAAGCGACATATTTGCAACCTTGCATTTTTCGGAACAACCCATGCCGTTTTATTGTCCGATAGGCGTCGGTACAATTTGTCCTTTTTCAACGCGTATTCCTTAGAATAATGTCTCGTTTCGGGAGACTTTTCCTTGTTGATGAGAATCGTCCTGATTCGTGACAATTGCTCGTCCTGCATTTGAGCCGTTGTAATCCATTCGGCCTCCGTGATGTTCACATAGGCGACTTCGAGGGTGATCGGTTGAGGATTTCGACTAAGTGCATCCACGTGTGCCATCTTCGTTCCCGGTCGGTACAGGATTTCGAACGTGTATTCCTGGACTTCCAGCCACCATCGACCTATGCGTGGCAATAAATCTTTTTTCGAGAAGGTCGTCCTCAATGCATTGCAGTCCGTTACAACCTTGAATTCTATTCCCAATAAATAGACTCGAAAATAGCGTAGCGCGAAGACGACTGCCATTGTCTCCAATTCGTACGAATGGTAGCATCGTTGATCCGCTGTGGTTTGTTTGCTGAAATAGGCAACCACTGCCATATTTCCGTCTTCCTGTTGTTGTAGCAATATCGCTCCAACACCTAGAGAACTTGCGTCCGTGTGAAGTTCGGTGGGGCGAGTTGGATCGAAAATGCATAGTATCGGCCGCGATGTCAATTTCTCTTGCACCTGCCGAAAAGCATTTTCTTGTGGTTCCCCCCATCTCCATGGTACATCCTTGCGTGTTAGCCGCGTTAGGGGTTCCACGAGTGTTGCAAAATTCTTGATGAATTTCCGAAAGTAACTTGCCAGTCCCAAGAATTGGCGTATCTGCTTGACCGTTTTCGGGGGTGGCATTTCTTCCACGGCATCTATTTTTCGTTGTCCTGGCCTTACCCCTTCTCCGCTTATTTCACGACCCAAGTACTCGATGGTTTCCTTGAAGAACGAACATTTCTCCAGTTTAAGGGTCAGGCCATGTGTTCGGAAGGTCTCTAAAACTTTGCTTAGTTTTTCAATACCCTCTTCTACGGTTTTCGACGGTATAATGACATCGTCCAAATAAGGAAATGCGACGGTGTCCTTCAAATTTCCCAGAACCTTATTTATTAACCGTTGGAAAACAGCCGGCGCGTTTGTTAACCCAAACGGCATTCGCAGGAATTCGTAATGTCCCTCCGGTGTAACAAATGCGGTCTTTGCGATCGAGTCCTCGGCGACGGGTACCTGGTAATATCCTGACGCTAAATCGAGACCCGTAAAATACCGATTGCCTCCCAATTTATCGATTTGATCGTCGATCAAGGGCAAAGGATATTTGTCCTTTATAGTTATCGCGTTTAATCTACGATAATCTACGCACATCCTCGTATCTCCTGTCTTCTTCTTCACGAGCGTAATCGGACTCGCATATGGTGAGTTGGATTCTCGAATTATTCCATTATCCAATAAATCCGAAATTATTTCGCGAACTATCCTTTTTTCCGGTTCCGCGAGATAGAGATCCGCTTCTCGCAGCAGCTTCGAGAACGGCATCGTTCGTCGGAATTGGGCGACAAGAAACACCTTTGTTTCAGCCCACGTGGCCGCAACTCGTATCTGGGTATCATACCACTGGCGGGCATGTCCTCTTAATCTCGTCGCGATTAGCCGCATTACGCTGATATCGTCCCAGGCGAATCGGGACGCTAGCTCGTCGATATGACGGACCCAATTCTCTATTGAAAGGTCCTCTTTCGATGGGTCGTACACCGGTATAAGATTTTCGTCTCCTGGACGTACGTAACCGGGCGATTTCGCACGCGACGCGGAACTACGCGTTTGCAGACTTTCGTGCTCTGCGCGATCGAGACGAGCATTTCGCGGGCTACGCGATCGTCCACGCGGAGATCGTCTCGTAGGGCTGCGCGAACGCGAGCTCGAATCGTGCCGTCGGGACGTGTGCGATCGCGCACGCGAACGCGATTTTCTGAGGAACTCCTCCATCATGCGCTCGAGTCTTCCCAATCGCGATTCCATAGGATCGTCTCTCCT
Source organism: Eucera pruinosa (assembly GCA_028830335.1). NCBI lineage: Eukaryota > Metazoa > Arthropoda > Insecta > Hymenoptera > Apidae > Eucera > Eucera pruinosa. The sequence goes on along the minus strand of JAMYCR010000008.1, from coordinate 354,342 downwards.
GTCACTATCACGATCACGACTGGTCGATGCACGATCCATGATACACTCACGAAAAAGTCCAAAAGTTCCGATAGTTTAAAAATATGTACACTTAATTGTACGTCTTATCACTACTGTTTATACTAACTGCACACTTTATAGTCCGGAGTAACTCGATTAGTCTGTATATACAATACGCGAGTATCCTCTCAAAATGTGCACTGCACTCACAGTAAAACTTACGGTGAATCACCCACGGTAAATCACGCAAAGATAAATTACTCACGAGTAAATTACTCAGAAGTAAATTACTCAAAAGTAAATTACTCAAAGGTAAATCCCGCTTCTGATTTGTAAGGTAGGTCGGATGACTTCCGAGTGGTTAAATAAAAACTCAATAGGGCGTTTTAAAACTCGATTTACTCTACTGACTGTTCGCTATGACAGCTCGTACAAGAGTGCGTCTCCTTCGACAATTCGTTAGTTCTGAGGACGCCTTCGCCAGCATGGGTTGTTTACAACCGACGATACGAATAGCCCGAAGAAACTACCCTTGAGAGGGGAAAGCGCGTTGACAAAACGCATATGGCCCACCTCGACCGCTTACCGATTTCGACATTTCTAACAACACCAACCATGATACAATTTGGATTATATTTGTTTAATGAATGTTAACATTTCTTAGTTCAAGCATGATTCAAATTATATTATGTTCGATTTAATCAGAAAAATCCCACCAATTTGTTAGTGAAATTTTCATCCACAAAAAATCACTGACAAAAAAATTGTTTCGTTTTCGTAATGTCACGACGGTACAAGCGCGATGCGCATCTTAAAAGAAAACCATAGTTGTTCCATCCACTCGTTTTAAAGGTCTCCTTATTGGGAGGGGGGGGGGGGGGGCAAATCGTACTAACATAGAGCTCCAAAGGGATTCTAAACGAGGGAAAACTATATTTGAAAACTATCGTATACACATACCCGTACTATAGGGCGTGTTAAGTTGACGAGTGGTACAGCACAGGGACAAGAGGAATGCATGCTTGTGTTTCTTCGTATGTCTCCCTCCCTCCTTCGCTTCGTAATGTTTCGGCCAATAAAACAAAGTGTAACCTATCTTGATAACTGTGCCGTAGGAAGTGAGCTTACAGCGAATCAGGCCCGCATTCCTTATAATTGAACTTAACAGCTCCGCATAATACACGCGTACGCTTGCGCGCACGCATGCAATCTCATATACAATGATATCTGCCTCAGAGAAAAGCATTATCCATCATTGCCTTTCAGTAAACACATTGACGACTGCAAACTCTCAAAAGTACGTGGCTCTGAGTCCGCAACTTTATTTGAAATAATAAATACACGAACACTTCGGAAACGATATTACTATAACACAGTAACGACAAGACACGTCTATATACAGCCAATTCTGTTCATAATTGGAACAAAGAAGACGTAAATAAGGCCTTCTACTACCATCAATTCCAAATCGGAAAACATCTCCGGTTCTCAACACTCAAAATCATAGATGTTTTTTGACGTCTTCGGTTCTCAATGCTTCAGAAGTGAAAGACGGCTTTTGACATCTCCAGTCACTAATGATTAATGATTTATTAGTTACTGTATAAATGTTTTAACGTATTGTACATACCAAGTTTGGACAAATGTTCACCTTCTCAAACAAACCAAAGACTAACATCAGCAGGTATCCAGAGAATAGCTTGCTCCTGTGGCAAGATATATATATTGGTAATATAAAAAGTTGAGCACAAAACTCAAAGAAGAGGAACAGTGCAACAGTTTGGGATACATAAATTCGGCTGTAACAGAACATCAGATAGCTATAGCACACGAAGTCCACTTTAGCAAAACTATAATCAAAGTCAAACGTAAGAGATACTTCTTCAGGAAGTACGAAGAATTTCTGGAATTAAAGAAGCATCCAAATAACATCAATAGAGATGTTGGATATTAGCTGAACACAATCTGGAGCACAGGCGTGATTAACAATCCCGAACGTAAATACGACCACTATACATACTCTCAATAATTGCCATCAACAGTTTCAGTGTGTTACGTAATTCTTGAAAAAAGTAGCTGCAATATTGACGAACCGTTGGAATACAAATCCTTGTGGGGACAGCTTACATTCAAAAACTTCGACTAGTAATAACAGTACAGGATGTTTCTGAAAGCTGATACCAAACTTTGAAGGCATGTACTATTTGCCAAAACAAGTAAAAAATTCTGAATAAAAATGAGTCTGAATATCGTTAGTTTTATGGTTATATTTTAGACTACGAGTTTTTAATAGAATACGAAGTTACTACGTATTTATTTATAACTTATTGAGTAGGTCGTTAGGTCAAGCAAAGTAAATACAATATGTGTTGGTATTGCGTAAATGTATCGATGTTGTTCAGTAGTATGTCATTTAAACAGTATGGTGTACAATAAACCAATTAATTTGTTAGATAAATTACAACGGCGAATTGAAAGCAGTTGTCAAGAGATAAGGGAAAAGCTGGGAATTTTTAAACGTGTGCGTGCATCTATGAGAAAACGTGTCGAAACATGTATTGAAATGAATGGAGGTCATATCGAACATTTGCTGTAGACCGGCGTACAAAGAGGTAAGTAATTCTTCACCGTTGCAAACGTCTCAAAACTTCAACACTAGTGATATGTGGACCCATGTTTGTTAAGACTTTTTTACTTGTTTTAGTGAGTATCACATGCTCTTAAAGATTGGCATTTACTTTTAGAAACACTTTGCATATGTATAAGAATGAAAAAAATTCTTATGCCTGAGATGCAGCATCTTGTCAACGTACCAAACTACAAATTAGTAATAGAAGTAGAAACCAGATGGAATTCTACATATCAAATATTCGATAAATTAATTGAACCAAAGCGTGTTATTATATTAATTTTATTCTTTGTGTAATTACAGCCATTACATGGATATCTTTTATACTTATAAAAGCAACTAGTACTGGTAAATATATAGGGTGCCCCGTACTTTAACGACAATATTTTAGGAACATTATCTAGAAGTGAAAACAAGAGAAAAAAGTTATATGAAGTTTTCTTGTAAATGCTTTATTACAAAGTCATAGACAAATATTGAACATAGCCTGAATATGTGCACAGAGTCATATTCGAAGTTTCATAATATATTCAGGACGTTGGATTGGTCGCGGAGTACCAGTTGTATGACCTCCAAGATCTCCAGACCTTACGCCTCTGGATTTTTATTTATGGGAATTATTAATAAAACATTAAAACGAAAAGTGTAAATTAGAGGAGTAAGTACATGTGACGAATTAACTCAACGAATTAATAATTTCGTGGTTGAAATGCATTAAAATCGTGAAAAAATTTACAATGCAGTAAATTCCATACAAAATTGATGCGATGTCAAGCTTGTGTCATGTAAGAGGTGATCATTTCGACATGATATAAACATTTTTAACGACTTTCACATATTATGGAATATCTTGTGCGTTCTTGCCTATAACTTTGTAGTAAATCATTTAGAAGCAAACTTCATATAAGATTTTTCTTTATTTTCACTTGTTGATTATGCTCCTAAATTATTGCCGTTAAAGTGGGGAACACTCTGTATAAATTTGTTTAAAATAGTAGATATTAGGAAACAACTAATGAGTCCTTTATATGTTCCCACTTCTCACTGCTAACATCAATTGGGAACATATTTTACGATAGAAACTAATATATCAAAAATAATCATTTTTATATAATAATTACATTATTAAATCTTTAACTTAGGATACCAGTCTTTTCTTTTTAATTGAGATAGCAAGTAAATATATCTATATTCATGTTACATCCACTAAAATTACAAAGATGCATACATATGTAGATCAGAAAGTCAATGTTTTACCTTGGTCGTCTTTTACATCTGTAGCTATGAATGCATTTAGTTCGTGTTTTGCTGCAATGTGTCAAAAAATTATGCAACATTAACATGTTTACATACATTATAACGAAGATTTATTATTGTATTGGTCCTTAAATTTATAGAAATATCTTGTTTTAATGAAAATTGCATGTAAGTATCTGCATCATGGCGATGTCTGTACCCATAGAAAAGGTATTTTTTAAAGTAGAAAAAATTATAAATAAAAAATAAACACAACAAAGGCAAATATCATAAATCAAATATTATTTTGAAATTGCTATATTTACGACTGTTAAAATAAAATATGTAGGAATTCTATTTTTATTGTTTATAATTCTGTATAATTTTCCTTTTGTTATAAATAGACTGTGAATTTTTAAGTATTTATAAAAAATTTATATGTAAAAAATCTTAGATAATACATAATGCAACTTATTATACACTCTTGAAAATTCAACAAATTTAATCCTTCAAATTTTCAAGCGTGCTTGCGCTCTTTCAAAACCAACGTCAAGCGTCGGCCACGGAACTATAGTGAGGTGCGGAAGCAAGCTGAGTTTACGATCATGAGTTTTCTTCGGCTTTATAGCAAGGCATCCGAGTCTCGGTCAGTGGACTTGAGTCATTGTGAGGGGAGAAGGAAGCCTGGCCAAGGAGAACGAGAAAATTCTTCCTGTGCATTTACGATCTTCAGTTCTCTATTTTCGACCTAATGTTAAGGATGAGATCAAGTTCAATATGTACTCACTAATCAAAGTATACATATTATATACTGTAAAAATATCATGATTTCACTCAAGTTCAGTATTATAAAAGAAGAAGAAAGAATAATCGAAATATTTATAAAAGGTTCAAATCTACATCATCAGGATTTGTACATATTTGAAAGAATCAGCTACATTTCTTAAAGTACTTGTAAAAAATACAAATCTATCTCTTATAACAATAAGTTCGAATCTATTTAGAACTACTTTTTGTCTTCTGTCGAAGTTTTCATGAAGTATTTAACTAAATCCAATTAAATTTGAACCCATATGTAATATACTTCATTGCATATTTTTTTATTATTGTCATCATGATACTTTTGCCCTTGATGACGCTCGTTTTCAGGAGCATTGTCCTTGTTTCCATCAAACTCTAGTTATGATGGTGAAACTGAATCAAATTTTTGCAAAAGCGGAAGCCATTGAAATTGTAATATGCGAATTACACAGCAAATTTCGCAAATCGATCACAATAATTAAGGCAGTAGCATCCATCATAATAATTAATACTTGCAGGTCGTAACTAGAGGAACGATTATGATGGGAAATTCAAATTTATTGTATATTATGATTTTGGCAAGCAATAAAATAGCAGGAGTAATCACAAATAAATATTAGAAGAAAAATCGTATAATGATATATACTCGATTATTGCGAAGTAGAAAGAGATAGGTGTGCTTCTTGTGGTTGAGAGCGGGCAAGATAAAGACGAGTGGATAGAAAATATGGTCATGATATTTACTAATGCGGCCTCCACGTGAAAGTGCCCGCTCTTCGCTTTGTACCGTGTTCGAAGTACGTACGGTTTCATGTAACGGGTGACATGGCCGGACCTTTCAAAGAAAAACAAGATGAGGCCTAGGTTCGGTTGAAATGTCGCGTTTTAAAGTGTTACGCGTTGTTATCGCGAAGAAGTAGGTAGTTAACATTAATTTATTTCAAAGATTCTGTAACTATAATCACTCTAGTAGCTATCACACATGGTCGATGAATGTAGCGAAAAATGGAACGATCGAGTTACGAAAGATTCGTATACGATGGAATTTGACCTAAATAAGAGTTTACAGGAGGCGTGTACTCTCTCCCCTTGCAGTTGCTGGTAGATTCTGCAAGCAAATGACATTCAACATGTTTTCAATTTAGTTAAGTATGTATGATAGGGAAATTTAAATAATATTTGCTAAATAAATTATTAAAATTCTCTGAGATTTAATAATTTAGAAAATTATTTTCGAACTCATTTATTTAATTTTCTTAGGCGTAAAATGAATATTTATTAGTTTAAGCCAAATTATATATAGAATTTTGTATTAAATCATTATTCTCATTTATATAAAAAAAAAATTAAATAGTTTTTTGTTTAATATAAGATATAAGGTTTGTAAAATTATTTCTGCACATGCTAATTCATTCGCTGTTTGCTAAAAAAAGGTAGTTAACTAAAAAATGCTTACATACTAATATTTTGGTGACTATCCTGAATAAGTCTGTAGTTTCTTTACTTTGTTTTGACGGGCGATTACTGTATTTTCTAGTTCTCGGTTTTTCCCGTTCATAATTGAGAGATTCAGTGAACCAAGCGTAAAATTGGTTTTGGTTCACTTTAACTGTACACTCTAACTATATTATAAAACTATCTTTATTTAGTGAAAGTTAATTTCTACATGAACAGAGGTATAGTGATATCTATTTCCTTGATACAATTTAAAATAACTATGTAAAACCGGGATGGAATATTTTTTAATTTTTAAAAGAAGCATTTAACAACTTTTAAATTAGCGTTATTTAAAAAACAATTACAATATGTTAACATCGTCTAACTACTTACAAGTATTTCATTATTTTTGTAATAAAGTAATCTGAGGATTAGTTGTAATATGCGTATGTGTATTTTATAGTATACGAACTATAATTTTTGCTTAATTATCGTCTCCATTTGCTGAAGGAAATAATATATTAATATGGTGACAGTATTTATAAACTTGAATATTTTGATCGAGATATTTTGTAAAACGAAAAAAAATGTGAGTTACTCAACCAATTTAACATCGTAACGCTTGAATTAACTTCATCTAGTTTAGAACTTACGTGTTACAAACTATTTTGAAATCAATATCTGCGACAAATATATATTATATTTATATCAAATAAAAGAAAAGCAAGCGTGTAACTTTCTTAAATTATTATATATTTTCCTTATCATACGGGATAATTTAATTTATCATGTATATATACGAATAACTTAATTTAACCATTTTCTTCAAAATTTAAAGAGAAAAAAATTCATTACCATTTTTATGGTTTAGTTAATTTTTCAGTCTTAACCGTTTCTTCTAATACTGGTTAATGGAGTATTTAAATATTCCTATTTCTCGTTTTCACGCTTCACCATAAGCTCTCAATAATATTCAACACTCACTTCCACACAAACACTGCAGTCATCAGTATCTGTTTGTATTTTCCGTTTTACCATTGGTAGCATTCTCTCCTACTTCTCTATTCAAGACTATTTCGTAGATGGTCTTTGTCAAGCATGACTGTAAAGGTAATTCGTCCAAAGAATTTCGATGAAAATATTCACTGGTAGCAAGGTATCCTTAAGGTCTCCTCGGTGTTCCTCGCAAACAAGGACAGAAGAGAAGGGGATACGAAGTTGTATAGGCACCTTTCTCGCGGCGTTCGCTATGGAATGGCAAAAAGAGAGGAGGCACTCTGACGTCACATTCGCTGGCTGGTAGTGCCGCTAGCCTCTCACTTGGCCGGCGACGTCCGTCATGTTCATTTCGGTTTATCTTAGTTCTATCTCGATTCCTTCAATTTCGAGTAAAGAGAATTTCATTCGATCGACCCACGATATTCGAGGTTCGCCAGTGAGAGGGAGCTCACCTGTGAAATTCTGTCGCGGTACACGCGTACAATAGTACGACATGTAATAGGGACCAGCTGTCTTGGTCTGTTCGTAGGTTATATACGAAGTGTGCAAAAACTGTCAGTGAAGTTTCCTGTTCGGTGTCGGGTGCTTTATACATCGTTTACTAGTGTACGCGATTAATTTTATTGTTTTATCGTTGTGCTATGATACTCTGGATACGATCGTGAATGGATTAGGTGATTGCCGCGGTAAGTTCAGCTTCTTGTTAATCTATTTCCGCTTTTATCTCTAGTCTCGGCTGCATTTCTTGAGATCTCGTTGCATCTTTTTGTCGCTCGGAGTCCATTTCGGAATCTGTCCTTAGCAGTGTTAGAAAATAGTTTTGTTGAAACATTAGTGATATTAAAAATAATAAAAAGAGCGATAGATGGGGGGAGGGCGAGAAAGAGTATGTGTGTGTGCATGTGAGACAGAGCGAGAGAGAAAGAGAAAGCATTGGCCATACATAAAACGGAAGTGGGATGGAAAATAATATGTATCTTGTTATTTGTGTAAGGTCTATGCTTATCATGTAAAAATGTCATCTGCAATGTAAGGCTTATGCAGACCAGCGTTATTTCGCAATACGATCGTATTTTTGCCATCACTGTTTTCAATTGGAAAAATAAGGAAAGCCATACAATTGTGCGGCGAAATGTCGTTTGTCTGTATCAAACTTAAAAGCGTACGATCAAAAAGGTTGTTTTCGTTTTTGATGTAAGGTCCACGTTTACTGGGTAAAGGTTTTAATTAAAAAATACAAAAATTTGTGTGGGTTGGATAGAGAAAAATTAGTTTAGTAGAAATTATGTCATTCAAGCACAAGTTCTATTTGTTAGACTAAGATTTTTTACAGGACAAAAAAAAATTATTTTGTGGAGACCACTTTTGTTGTTATAAAGAAAAGTTTACACTGTCCTTTCAAATTGTACTGGCTTTTTGTTGAGTTGCAAATGTCATTTACTTGACTTACATGAACGAATCTGTGGTAACCTTTATGTGATGATAAGCTACAGAGCTACTACAACATGAATAATTGTTCGTAAAGTCGATTAATTGAAGCTGTTCTAGAGGGAATATCTAGATTCGGCATTACGCCAATATCTTCAAATACATAGTTTTTTTAAAAAAATTACGTGATACCCAAAGACATTTATTTTTATCAAGCGTATAAACATGTATTAGAAATATTAATATTCAACACTTGCATTTTTTAAATGCATTTCAAGTTGATTCGCTTAATTCAAAAATATTACGTAGCTTTTAAGAACTATTTCAAACTTTTATATTTAAAGTTTGAGGTGATAAATATTCTGTTATGTTGGTTGTTTTGCATGCATTCCTTCAATGCAGAGTATTGCGGTCACTTATTCCACTGGTACGTTTTGGATACTACGTATAAGGCAGAATCATTTAGTTTCAAAAAATTAGTAATATAAGACGGAGAATGATAAAACGATGAAAAATATACGAATATATGCTTTACTTCTTTATGAATATTAGTATTCATTATAAAATTGGTAGATTGAAGTAATTAAATTCATGTTTTATTTTCTTTTATTTGATAAATTTTTAGGAAAGTGGAAATATCATAAATTACATACTACATTATTTGATCTAACTTTTTCTTTTTGATAAGGCATTTTTTAGCGAAGTAGTGATATTTAGAATATTGACACATTTTAAAGTACAAGTATAGATTTAAAACTTACGTAGGAATTAGCTACACCATCTGGATATCATAAAGTGTACTTTTCTTTAGATATTCCGCCTATTTTTACATTGTGCGCATTCTATACTTTTTTGCAAATTTAGATTTCATGTAAACGTATAAAAATCTGCAGTTCAATCATATTTTTGAAAGATTTATATGTTTCATTTACTTCAAACTACTAGACAACAGTTGTTCCTTGCAGTACACAATTTTGTATAATCTCTGAAATTGCTGTGATTTTGGAGAATTACAAAAATTACAATATACTTTCGTAAAATGTAAATAACATATGCACACAATATATAATAAGTGTACTGCAAATTTTTGTGCATTTATAATAATCTTAGATGCACAAAAAATATGTGACACACGTAATATACAAAAATATATATAATATATAATATTTAAAGGATAAAAAAATTCTACTTAGTCTACATTGGGGTACTTCCTTACCTTAGGATTACCTATTCGATTTTAATGAAATTTAAATATGTTGTAAAATTCAACATTTAGAAAAAGTTTTTTCAGTACGTATAACCGATGCGCCGGGCGTTGAGCAACAGTGGAGTTTTGGGAGTTCTAGAATAACAATATTATTTTCCTACCATACATATTCTGTTCAATAACATAATATATATTTCTACTATATTTTAGTATATATACAACAGAGAGTTCATCGAAAATCGTATGTAACTATATACATATGTAATACAAATTTATTATAGGAGTGGAAAAGGGAGTATTGAAATTACGCCGATTTTCAATTGCGAAGAATTTTGTTTCCTCCTGTTTCTTTCTTTTTAACATATTGTTCCATACGATAGAATATAGTAAAATGTTAATCCTCTATGAAATGGGATATAAGATTCAAGATTTTCTGCTTCTTCCATTTTTTCTTTAGAGTCCAGGTAAGGATCACGTGTAATATTACGTGAGTGCAAATGAAGAAACCTTCACTGAAATTGTTAACTCATCAATTCTGTCTTGGAACTTACAAGTGTAATTTTCTTTGATGCTATCTAGATTTTTAATAAAAACAGATAATACAAAATATGCGAAACATATTTGTTGCAATTCAGTCATATTTTACCTGCAGTGGTAGGATTATATAAGATTTGTCGCAAATTGCATAATTATTAAAGAATTATCGAATTTCTCGGTATGTAATAAGTCAGTCTACCTTAAGTATATTTCATTTGAGCTACGAAGTCAGTTATGATTGTTTAATAAGTAATGTATTTGTATATGATTTTTATAATATAAGATTTATTTTCGTTATTAACATATATTGAATAAAAAGATTAAAGTCATAATTTCATCTTTTGTCTTAAGACAGAATAATTCAAATGCTGACAGGCATAGAATTTAACGAGGTATTCTGTAATGGTTTAGATACCTATTGTTCAAGTGATTTCTAATAATTAAAGTAAAAAAAACTACTGAATCTACTAAGCTATTATTTTATACACATATTTATACACGTTTAGAGTAACAGCACAAAATTTTATAAGTCATTTTATTAAGAATTATAAGTTGTAGATGAATACGAAAGTCATGTCGCGAAAGAGCTGTTGAATTATGCATATTAATTGCGATCAATATAGTTTTAATTCTCAGAATTAAATAAACAAAATTTTGTGTTTTTAGTAGCGTGGTTATTATCTAAATCTCCACAAATAATGTTAAAAATAGACAAAAGAGAGGCGGTTGACAGAAAATACTCTAAAATATACTTTATATGTTTGCAAAATTTTAAGTTGATTCGCTCTTTAATTTTTTTAAGGAATTTGAAGACATGTCTGAGCGAAACACTAAAAACGTTCGTTACAGCTCGAAAATCATGGTTTTTATCGGGTGCGGAGGTTTGCATCCGTGTAACTAGGCGTGAACTGTAAATCTACTGCTCGGTTAAACGATGCTGTTATTGGTTCCTGTGTATGAGTGTATCCAAATACACTTTAGGTTAGTGGCGTCATGATTTTTTACTGGTAATGGGCCTTGCATTTATATTTTGAAGGAGAAAAATATCTTTTTAATGTATATCAAAATTTATTTTATTAATGTAACATACATAGTAAAATCAACACAAGCATAAACTATTACAATAATTTATGATAAAAGTAAATAATGTACATTAACCGATTTTTATCATCAGAATCGTTGATTGTATTGATATGAATTTTTGTATTCTATCGGATAAAGTCACTTTTACTATGGAAAAATGATAAATAACCTTTAGTTATTTTTCCTGAAACATATTACTTTTTTAAATGTAATTTATTTAGTAATTAATTCCGCAACAAGCCATATTTTCCTTTGTGTGCTGATTCAGCGGGAAGACTGGCAATTAAGGTTCTATAGCTAGTTTGTACTCACCCTAATCGTACGGTACTGCAAGAAGGTACTACTATAGAATAGGACTTGCGGGCACCTTGAAACGAATCGTAGGCATACCACATGACTCATGTAAGTACGTATGTGTATAACGAACTATGCACGCGCCAGGTACGCAAGCTGAGTCCGAGGAAAGCTAGCTAATTGTATGCCACCTCCGACAGCTTTACGAGTGCATTTTCAAAATCTCAAACTATAAGAAAATGCAACAAAAAAAATCTATTATTTTGATTGGCTAATTTAGAATGCTTCTTAACATTTAACATGTGTACGGTCGAATTGACGTTTCAGTCGACGAAATTTTGGTCCTAGTGTTGTCGTATGAAAGCGTTGAGAAATCGAGCGCTAAAACCTCTTGTGAGATACCGTTCTTTCAGAGTCGAACAATTCTTTTCTCCTTCTGTTTGCAAAGCCTATCCTTCTCTTTCGCTTCTAAACAATCACAGTACAGGGAGTAAGAGTAGTTCTGTTACCACACTCATTTCGTTGTCAAGAAATCACGGTAATTCGTCACGTGTTAACACCAATATTGTATATAGATTTAAATATTATACATTTAATTTAGTTACTTTACTATAATATTATTTTATAACCAATCACATTTTTATTGAGCGCATAAACCAGTAGAAAAACAATTGATGCATTCCGTTGTTGATTTCGAACATTATCATAAAGGAAATTTCAATTTAACGAAGCAGTACGTTTCGACAAATGAAAATTGCCGACTTTTTGTATAAAGAAACGTTTTATAAATGTTCGAACATTATTTCTATATACATACATATACAATGTTACTAAATGCCTGGCCGTATAGGAGCCAGTTCGGATAACCTATTGTTCCACTTCGTTAATCTAATATACTGTATTATGATATTTTGTGTAGTAAATAGAGAATTGAATAAATAGTGTACCAAATTAAAAATCTCAATTTCGACAAAAATTATGAGTTTATAAAAACTGTGATTCCATAAAAAATAAAATATGGATCGTTAAAAGATTGTGTAAAAATGTATAAAATATCCAAGCTTTTTCTTCAAAGTTTATTAAATTTAGGGTTTGATGCTGTATGAAAGATCCACAACATTTTTAAAAAGTAACAGTGAAAATAACAGTAAAAGATGATGTGTAAATGGGTGGGGATAAGAGAAAAAGAATTGAATTCTATATAAAATATATTACGAAGAAAAGTGAATTTTATGTACTTCTAGAAAAGTGGGGATAGTATGATCACCTTAATAGAAATGATAAAAACTTAATTTTTGGCAACCGAGGAATCAAAATTATATCAATAAATTGATTAACAAATCAAATGCTATTTTTTAAGATCACAGGGCAATATATCAACGCTTTTAGAAACGGTAAATTTATACTTTTAGATATAACAAATTAACTAAATTCACTTATAAATATCGATTCTACTTATCTTCTACTAAATATATTTCAATACATACGTTTGAACTTTCTTAATTTATAACAAATACTTACCCTATACAACAAAAAAAGTTTCCTTTTAGAGGTTAAATTTTTTTTTATTTACAAGCGAGAATTGTGTTTCATTGTCTGCGAGGAAGCTTTTTTGTTTCTAGGGGTAATCTTATGACACTAAATGTTCCCGCAAAAAAACAAAAATTACAATGGGGCCAAATTGACAGGATTATGACACATACCATCTTTTCCTCTGTATTTTTCTTTTTGCATCTACTTGCGTGATTGTCATTCGATAGTCAAAATAGGTCATCATTTCCTAACGATGCAAGGGTGGCGATTTAATCGAGTTTTTAAACTAAAGAAAATAATTAAGGGGGTATTTTGGTATACACATACATTTTTTAAGCATTCGTTGTGATTTTTTCAAGAAAAATGATAAACTGTTTCGTATTGGGATTCCGCAAATATGTTTACTAATGTTTTGACTATACACAGTATTTTTTTCGAGTAAAAATTTCGAAAATTGTATGAGCTGTTAGGCACTGAAAAAAGTTAGTGTTTCCTCCTGGCTTATATGATTCCGGCAGTTCTGCTAATGTGAAAAAGGGGGGGGGGGGGAGATATGTGCATTAGAAAGGGTGTAGTTATGGAATGGACCAGGGAAAACTTAAAATCTTGCTAAATTACCAAATAGCGGCACTTTAAAGTTAATGTTTCGATATTTTAGCTGTTTCTTGTCCTTAATAGATAAAAAGAATAGTAAAAGTCAGTATATTTTAATGATCCTGGTCCATGCGATGAAGATATATCTCTCGAAGATTTTATGCAAAAGATAATAATCGGCCAATCTTGAGATCTATCAATCATCAGCCAATTAAAAAAATGAGACCTATTTCAATCAGCTATAGCTCATATATTTGCATTATTTTTACTTGTAAAAAATATTGGGTAATTATAGTGAGAGACAAAAGTGCAATTCGTATAGTTAGAATGTAGACATAAAAATAAAAAAATGACTATGTTAATAAATATATTTATGTATGTGCAATCATACATTATGCACGAACACAATAACAAACGTAGAGAAATGGAAGTTAAGTGTATTACTTCATAACTTATAATATAATAAAATTTAAATGATGGCAACATTTTATTGGGACAAAAGTATTCGTGTCGTATGTTTTTGTGGTTAAGTATTAGAGATACAAAAATGATATCCAACCAATTTAAAGAAGCGGAATATTTTGCACGAGTAGTGAGGAAAAAACCCTACGTCAACAACCTTATATAGATAAACCATTATATGATTTTTGGAAACACGCAATTTTCTCAAACGAGAGCAACCATTTAACATTTGGAGCTTAGATGAGAGAAAATTAATGTATAGAGAAAGACGAGAATCATTAAATCCCCAAAATATTGGAGCTGCTGTGAAACATGATGAAGACGGCCTTACAATATGGGGCTGTATGATCGCAAATAGACTCGGAAATATGCATTTCATTGATGAATTAGTAGAACAATATAAATATTTGTATATTTCAAAATAAAACTTGGGAGAAAGTCACTAGAAATTAGGTCTTTCTGATAAATACTAGTTTCAGCAAGATAACACCGCAACATATAAAACTTATTAAATTCAAGGATGCAATCATCCAACTTGAACCCAATTGAACATATATGGAAAAAACTGAAATGTTGTTTATAAAAATATAAAATTTCAAATAGAAACAATTTAAAAAATCGTTTTACTAGAGGAATGGCAAAAAATAGAGAAAAATACTACAAATAACTTAATTGAATCTATACCTTATTACTGCATTCAAATTTTCATTTCCCGTTGATGTGTTTTTATTTAAGATATAATGAAATTTATACATTCTGAAAGCTGAATTAATTTTCTAATTCCACTGGATTTTTGTAATCCCTAACACAATAAAGAATTAGACCTGGATTTAGAAAATTCGTAATGCCAGCTGCGGTAGTTAAAAAACATCATGGCGGCGAAGGGTTAATAATAATATTGGCTGTCAGTACTCTCTTCTCCCCTACTAATTAAATTTCTATTTTTAAGGCTATGCCGTAAACAATCGTTTCTAGTAACTAGCCACTTGATGCGATATTACAATTTAAATAAAAATATGATATCTTTATTTAAAATCTACGAAGCAAAAAACCGTAGAAATAGATCTCATGATATTTAAAATAGTTATGTAATTAAGTCTTTTATGGAAGAGCAAAGTATATCATTCTCTCGCATCATTCAATTAAAAGCGATGAACGTTTGCTGTTTATTTGAAAAACGCACCGATCTAGTCATCATAAAAGGAATCAGAGGTTAACAGGTTAAAACGAATGACCGTGTTTAAATGTAGCGCTGTTTAGTGTGAGACACATCTTGGAGTCCATAATGAACATTTAACGAGGTCGATTGTGAATTTTGCATTGAATCTGTCCTTGAAACTACTTTAGATGAGAATTTTATTAATATTATATAAACAAAATAAAAATAATGTTTCCCACTTTATGACTTACAATTAGCCAGAGTTGGACATTATTCTAATAAAATTTCGAATAAATTTTTTTAATAGCATCTTACTTGAATAATTTTCGAAGGCGAAGTATCAATAAAACATATTTGAAGTAAGAAAATAATCAAATATACAAAAAACGTAACAAAATTTTCTCGTCTGTATAAAGTAAATATTGTAATTCCATTCGAATAACATCTTGAATAAAATGTTATTCGAAAAATTTATTCGAAATGTGTTTCGAATAAAATTGTATTCGAATAATTTAT
This sequence comes from Eucera pruinosa, assembly GCA_028830335.1. Classification (NCBI taxonomy): domain Eukaryota; kingdom Metazoa; phylum Arthropoda; class Insecta; order Hymenoptera; family Apidae; genus Eucera; species Eucera pruinosa. The sequence continues at coordinate 338,427 of JAMYCR010000008.1, read as the reverse complement.
TGAAGATGTTATTCGAATTATTTATTGAAGATGTTATACAAATTATTTATTGAAGATGTTATTCGAATTATTTATTGAAGATGTTATTCGTATAGAATATGCCCAACTTTGCAACAAGCCACTTACTCCATATTCTCACCATTCACAACTGTTTACTTCCAATCAATTTAAAAATTAACAAGTTTGGATCGTTATAATTAAGGAGCATATTACATTGGACAGTTTTAGAAGGTTGAAGCTGTTAAGTCTTCGGTGAACAGTTTCTAATAACACATTTAGGGCAGTTCGATACGTTCGATTTGTTTCGTTCTAGAGCTTAACTAAATAACAAAATATCTTGGAATACAATACCACGAATCGTTTGCGGCTGGGAGAATCCGGAGGCTTTGACTCCACACAGTATCCAGTAAGTCCAGTTTGAGTGAGCATCCTGACTTCAAAGTGGATTGACCTCCGCCGTCAGTATTCGTGATAGGAATAAATTTTCTGCTGAAGCTTGTACTATGTATTCTAGCTTTAGGAGTATTAGTTAATTGTTTTCTTTTTAATTTTGGATGCAATCTCGCCATGATCGAACTGGAATAACGTATGAGCGGTTTAGCTTAATCGTTTTTAGCTTTAATGTTGTGCTTGAACAAACATTGGTGTAACAGTTCTTCCATGACCTTCTAAATTATGTGTTTATCTTGCATGTATGAGGCACACAGACGTTTAGATAAAGACATTTATTTATTTTTGGATTTTTATTGATGTGTTTAAATAAGTTATATGAATCATCCCGCGCCAAATCGATCACTTTTGTACTCGATGTCTGCCATTTTGTTCAACGTGAAATATGTTATAGTCTTTGCGAAAATAAGGAGGGTTTAAGTCATCATTTTACTTGTTTCGAAATTGTTTAAAAAATACAGACCCTCGAAGTTCGCAATTTTTGCCCCTTTTTACAACTATCTTCACAAAAGAATTTTTATCTCTGAAACTCTTAAAGGTACGAACTTCATTTTTTTTCATTTTAGTCGCAAAAGATTGCTCTTTTCAATAATTTTTTTATCTCATTCGCAAGTTTATTTTTTATACAAAAAAATTCTCAAAATTTTTTATTTTGCAAATTTGAAGCCTGCGGCCAAAATTTAAAAAATTAGAAAAAGTTGGCTTATATTCTTTGTTCTTTCCTCTTAAAAAATCCGTTTCTTATTTGGCGGGCACTCAAAAACTATGTTCAGGACAACCCGACAAATGCCGCGGCGCACGGCGATTCAGGTAAGCGCAGAAAACGGTCAGCCGTTCCTATAAAACGCGAAAATTGTAATAAATGATTAAAACATATATATAAGTACATAGTTTAATGCTTCTGTATTTAATGTATAACAAAAGAAGAATAAACCGTTCAGTAATTGTTAATATAGCAAATAATATTTATCCTTACGTGTAGAATTAGTCTCTCAGAAAAAATCGTACACTGTAAAACCGGTGAATTCTTAATTTTGTTTTGTTTAATAATGCTTCGAAACAATAGAAGTATAGTTCAGTTATTGTCTCCTGTGTTGTGTGGGAATTGCTTGGCTTGTTTTCTACAAAAATAAAGAAAATGGGACAAACTATATTAGCGGAGTATTAATTGATCATAATTTACCATTATAAAAATGCAAAGACTTATGAAATTAGTGAAATTATTAATCGGAGTAAAAGTACAATCGACACAGAGAAGAGGATCGAATATCAAATAAAGTCAGACAAAGGTCTGATAAGAAACTAAATGCAACGAATGATCATTTGATTATTTGAAAAATTGAAGATAATTTAACAATAAGTGCTCCCAAATTGGCATCAGAAGTCCAAAAATATTTAAATATAACAGTAAGCGAATCAACAATTAGAAGAGTACTAAGAAACAAAAATTATCATGGTAGAATTGCTCAGAGGAAGCCATTGATAAGTTTGCAGAATAGAAAGAAGAGACGCAAATTTGTGAAAAAAACACATCAAAGAAGATTTTATATTTTGGAAATCCGTAATTTTTATGGACGAACCAAAGTTTAACATTTTTGGTTCAAATGAAAATGGTATGGAGAAGAGCAAATATAGCAATGAAGATTAAGTATTTTCAACGTACAGGTATTTGGCGGTGGATATTAAATGGGATGGGGCTTCATGTCGGCATCCGGTGTTAGGAATTTAGTATTTATCAATAATATAATGGATAAATGGAGCTACTTAAACCTATTAAAAAATAGTTTGAAGCAAAGTGCTGAGAAAATGGGGCTTTTAAATAATTTGACACCGACAATGATCCGAAGCATAATTCTTACTTGGCAAAAGGTTGGTCATTGCATAATTGCCCTAATGTTCTTAACCCCCCCCCCCCCCCATCGCCGGATATTAATGTGATCGAATAAGTGTGGAATGGATTAGGAACCAAAATTCAATTTTATAGTATTACAAATAAAGAAAGTCTGAGGAAAGCTTTACAAGAAAAATGGTAAAAAATAATACCCCAATTTTGCAAAAATTTAGTCAAACCAATTCTCCACCGACTACAATGTGCTGAAAATGTATGTGGATATCCTACAAATTACTAACATAAGCCTTATATATTAAATACTATTGAAAATATATACTGTACGATTTTTACTGGTGGGTTCTTCTCATGTGCAACCAAATTTTATTTAATATACTAATAATTATTGAAGGTTTTGTTTTACTTTTGTTATATATTAAATAAAGTATTGAACTACGTGCCTATATATGCGTTTTAGTCATTTACTACAATTATCACGTTTTATAAGTGAAAATCGACTGAGTCCTTATGTGTACGATTTCAAGCGACAGTCCACTTTTTTCCAAAATTGATGTGTTCAGTTCTCTCGAAGTACGCGAGGGTTCAGGACATCGACATGCTTCGTAATAGAAAATCCGCGTAATTTCGAGACTCCTCTTCCCACTCTTACCACTTTGTAGTACATGCACAGTTACATATTGCTGTCTAGAACCGTTAACTATATGTTGTGTATATACGAAAATATAATAGAAATATATATTATATTTTAGAACGAAATATGTACATATGTTAAGAAAATAAAAGTGTTATTTAAAAATTTCTAGAGCTTCACTATTGTTCAGCGCCGAGTATACATATTGGAGAAAACTTTTTAAGATGTTCTACAACATAGTCCAATTTCATAAAAACCGAATACGCAATTCTAAGGCAAATAAAAGAAGAAGAAAAAAATTAAAATGTAGCCTAAATAAAATTGTTTTCATTCCATAAATATTATAAAATACACTGCACATCAGATATTTTATATACTTTTGCATATAACGTGTATCCTTCATTTTTTCAATCATTTAAATTTCCTATAAATGTATAAAAATCTGCAATGTATTTATTATATATTGTGTACATATATCATTTATATTTTATGAAAGCATATTATAATTTTTGTAATTCTTCAGTGTGGCGGCGACTTAAAAAACTGAAAAAACGCTTACTTCAAGGAACAGCTATGCGTAACATTTTATAATAATTATTTATTCTCTCAAAAGATCCAAAGTTATAAATTTTATAGATATGGGTGCTTATTATTAATTCGTCATTAATTCTTTTCGGTACTGAAAGGATTAACGGTAATTATCCCATTAAATAAAGACTAGCAGCTCGTTCACACGATACAACCTTTTCACTGATCCAGTAATTTTGCGGTATCGAGAATGACCGAAAGTAGCGTTCAAACAGTGCATTTTTGTCACTCGTCGAGCTCTCAAACATATGAATCAACCGATTTCATGTGGTGTGTACAAACCATTACATTCATACTACGGCGAATCGACGTTTTGCAGAATCAATTTTTTAACGTCTGGTGCAACTGCATATGTGCTTGACCACGGTAAGATTACCGATTACAGCGTTTTTCGTCATTCAGCTGTCTCACTGATCAACACGACATGCAGCAGTCTTCTCGTATAGCCCGAAAACCGAGGGGTATTTTAGACGCTGATAAAACGAGATTGAAGAAAAGAAGAAAAGGGCACCGCCATTGATATCTCAGATGGTAAAACAATTGAATGAGTAAATGACCGATTTGCTGTAACATGAATATAATAGTTTGTACACGCTACAGTAAATCGGTTGATTCATATGTTTGAAAGCTGGACGCGTGACAAAAATGCACTAACTGTGTGAATGCTGCTTTTGATTATTATCGATACCGTAAAATTACTGAACGAGTTAAAAAACCGTATCGTGTGAACGAGCTCTAAGAGGAGCAGCCTTCTCTTTATAGAATAAGGGACATGAGAAAACAAGAAAGGAACGGTTCAAAATGGTTGATATATTATGTAAATGAGTATTGGAGTGTGACTTTCTCACCACAGTTTCTGAAGTGTCATCAGAAGTGCATGACACTGAACTGGTATTCTCAAAGAATACCCGTCCATTAATATTCTGAAAGAGTGATCGTATGTAAATTTTCGTTGATGTCATAAATAGCTTCTAAGTAAACAAACTGACTTAAAAAATAGCTAACATGGAATAAAACTCTTAGGAAATTATGATAAATATAAATTAGATGAATTGTAATGATAACATTTTTACTCGTTTTTAGTAATATATTAAATAGTTGTATTAAGTTGTAGATATTAACGAAATTAAGTTATTAATGTTCTTTAAGCGATGCGAATTAATAAAATTTAGAAGCTATATAAAATTATAAAAATCATGAATAAATAATAAAATTAAGAAAAAATATAGAATTTTCGTGTGACAAACATAATGATTTCATTAACCTTTTACGTTTTTTTGCATTCTTCAAAATATAACACTCATTGTTTGATATCAGTTTTTAAAAGATGAAATTTGTGTTTCGCTTTAAAAAATAACGAATACAACGTTAAATCTGAAGAAAATCTTTCAGTTTGACACAAAAATTATTTGGACTTTACGTTACCACGTACACTTACTGATACTTGACATGTCACATATGTAAATACTTATATGATATGTATTTAGGTAATGAAAGTATGTTACGTTGAAAGAATACTATAATTTTCGAACCGATAAAGTTATTGATTCATTTTCTAATATCGGCAGCATTTTGAACTAACATCTCATATATAGAGAACAGTATTGATCTAACTGAACGAACATAAAAAAAGCTACGCTTAAGGAACATGGCAGGTGTTCCATCACTGTATGTACATTTCGTTATACAAACTGTACGGCGTCGGGCGTTATAATGCATCAAAACACCTAACAAATTGAAACATAATCAACATGTCGTGATCCCCATCGGAGTAGTCTGTTAATACTAGAACTACCAAGGCCACTAAAATGACGGCTCACTAATTTATCATAATAATTATTATAATACATTCCGTGATTTTCTGTACAAAATATGAATAAAAATTAATTTCAGTTGTATCAGATATGTATTTTTTGCAATCGTCTGGCATTTACATTTCTTAGGTAAGAATAAATAGGTATATTTTACTTGCTGGTAATTCTAGTATTAAGACCAACTTCTTTGTTGGAGCCTTTCGGCGATTATGAGACTTATTTGCAATTAGTGGTACATTTTATAATAGTTAAACTGATCAACGCAATAGAATTATCGGTAGGAATAGGACCGAGTTCAATATGTACTTTCGAATCCGATTCAATTTCGATAACTACCTTTCGTTCCACAGGTTTCGCATACTACTCAGGAGCAATGATATTTCAAAGATTGTACTTAAAATGTATTCATTCTATCTAAACAGGTATCTAACTCTGAAATGAGTACATGCAGGATTCGAAAAAGTATTTTGAAGTACTTCGATGTTACGGAGAATCGAACTGTTGGGTCGCGGTCTAGCCCGTAAATGGTTTAGAAATCGCGACTTAGAGCAAAAAAGTGGACTGTATCTATAGAACTTCGGCGGAGTACAAGTAGCGGTTAAAGGTGACTAGTAGTTACGGTTGTTTAGGAGTGACTCTTCTCCACGGTGGTTCTTGTGCGAGTTGTCTTATACGAGTCGTCTTGTATAAGTCTTATACGAGTCTCCTGTACGAGTTGTATTATACGAGTGATCCTGTACGACTGATGTCGAGATCGCGAGACTGTCTCAGCCCTCTCCCCTTGGAATTTGTAATTCCTCACTGATTGGTTCCCTCCAATTTTTGGGCAGTTCCAATCAGCGAGCCTAGTTTAGAGGGACACACCTTCCCTTACGCCCTCGACGTGTTTCCTTGAGGAAGGGGTCGCGAGTTTTTCCAAGGGAGCGAAATGCTGGAATTCGCCGGGGGTGGGCAACATATCTGGTCAACACCTGAGACGGTTTCCTTGCCCTTGCATCGGCCGCGGAAACCGTTGGGGTGACCCATGGTCCTCGCTGACTGCTCAGGTCGTGAAGATTTACGACAGGGTAATATCTATTGAGACGAACAGAAAATATGCGAAAGAAACTAAAGACTATACAAATGCCATGACAAAAGAGAAAAAATCGTGAAATCGTACCATCTGGCGAGTGTCGCCCAGATGGCAGAAAAATTAAATTAACGAATTCTCAAAAATAGCGGTACCTCTAAACCCTGCCATAAACTTTCTACAAACTAGCCCGAACACGAACCTTTTATAAATAGCTCTCTAGCCTTAGAAATCAGAATTCTGTAACTGGATTGAACTGATATATTCAATATACTGCTTGTAATCGAATTTTGTTCGCTGATGAAAATTATACGTATATGTATTTGTAAAATTGAATTATGCATTAAAGAGCAACATAATTGCATTGAAAAGAAACATGAAGCATGATTAGGTAGATTCAAGAATTCCTCTATTCATAAAAGTTTTGAATCTATTCGATCAATGTTCAAGTTCACTTGAAAGTATTGTTTCCTTTTATTGAAACGCTTATAGGGGGTTCGAATCTATCTCGCGTAGGTTCGAATATATTTGCAAGTACTATTTTTTGTCAAAGTATGAGGGGTTCGAACCTGTCTCGTAGAGGTTCGAATATACTTGCAATATACTTAATCCCATGTCTAGTTATGGGTGGCTACCTCAGACACTTCTAGCGGATCTGCTGCTCCGATGTAACCTGGTCTTTGTCTTTCTTCAGACGACAGCATGCCGTTTTCGTTTTTTTTGGTGCTAATACGGCTCCTTCATCGGTCGTTGGTAGTACGCTTTCCATATCATTTGAAACGATTGGAACACGAAGTAGTTGCAGCTCGACGGACAGAGCGAAAACGTAAAAGGTGCCGAACTGCGAGCGTAGTAGGGTTCACCCCTCAACGGCCTTCGCTGGACTATTCTGATGATCTCCATTTTAGGCGACGTTTGGTGTTATTATGGCCTGTTTTTTCTCTTGTAAAATTGTGTTTTCGTATAGATTATTTGATTACTTCGATTGAATAATAAACACTATTAAAATGAGATGATGTAAAATAAGATAATTTTTTTATTTTCATTTATAGTTTTTAGTACATAAGGGAAATTACTTATGTACGGGCCTAATATTTTACTTTACCATATTCCCTTGCCGAAATTGCAAATTGAAAACGTAAACGGTTTTCAATAAGAACGAATTACATCGATCAACCGAGCTAACAGACCGATTCACTGGAACAAGGAAAATTATACACAGCAATATTCTTTTCCTATTTATTGGATCGGAACCTTTTATTGCTTTGAAGTTAGTCAAGCGAAAGGAATGGATTCTTGCATAGTAAGCTTGAAGTTATTTCTCTTCCTAAAATTAAACGCCACCATGACCATTTTTTAAAATGATATAAATTATTAAATATCTATCTTTAGCAGTAAATTTCTGTAAGCATAAAACACAAGAGAAAGCTATACTTTGATCAGTACTTTATTCTTTAATGTATTTAAGGAAATGTACGTAATTACTTTCTTAATTAATAGTATTAGATACAAGTAGATGGTTAGAAAATATAATTAAATTTGTGATGAAAATTCTTGAATAATATTATCTTTTTCATGTAGATTTTCTCATGATTCATGCAGAACGTTATTATGTATACTTCAAAATGTGCGTGCGTATCGTGTTAAAATATATTTACATAATTTACCGTTTAATGTTTCTAATTTTACCTATTTATAATGTTTATTTATAATTTTTACGACAAAATTTTCATACAGTTTCCATTTATCGTATTTTTATATAAATGCCTATTTATTGTAATTAATTCAGTATATTACGTGTTTTAGATAGTCTTGAGAGATTTCTTGTAAAAAAAGGATGTTTCTTTTAAAGAGATGTTAAGTTATATTTTATTCAAAATATTTTTCATCGCTAGGTATAACTTTGTAGTGGCTGGCCGTACAGACGAAAGCAACATTTGGCGTGCAAACGGCTAGCATGGTTTATGACTCGCGCGCCAGGAAAGATATTTTTGAGAATACCTTTTAGTTTCTTTTGACGCATATGTCTTCGAGTAGTATTTCAAGAACTGCCTCAATAGCGAATCGCGGGCGTCATAAACCAGGGATCTCCAGAAGGAACTCGGTGCAAGGCCCAGCGGCCCGCGACCGGGCGAAGTAAGATAACGGTTCCTGATGGAAATTCCACTGCGCTGCCAAACTTACTAGACGACAGTACGCCTCCACCTAATCACCTAGCCCTTTCTGATGAAACGCGCTGGGGACGCAAGGAAGAGGCGATGACAAAAAGATACGAAGAACCCTAATTGGCAAATACCAGAAATATAGAATTGACCAATAAGGGTAAAACAGAAATTAGATTGGCGAGAAGAATGATGCGATGATCAGTCACGAACAAACCGTCGCGTCGTCTACGACACATTACAAGCTGTAGCGAAGAACGAATAAAAACTTATACGTTCACTGTCATCTGTGGTCGTTACTGCATATGAACACGCAGAAAGATTCCTATTCTATTCCCTCTCAACAGCGCCACTTCACTGGTGACTACGACAAAGAACAACAACAGCAACCACGGATGAAGAAACGAACCAGCCAGCACAGGATGCACGTCAACTACCTAGGCTAGCACAAGTTACCGCTACGCAGCAATCTGACGGATTTGGACACAGCCTTGACATACCGGAGTTTCGTGACCCCACTCCTAGGGTGGCCATTTGGATACTATGACCACGCTGCCGGTCCCAGCAGATGGCAGCAATCATGCCGGAGTCCACAACGCCGATCATTGGTATATCTTAGGCGCAGCTCCGAGTCTTTACTCAACGTGGCCATGCTAGGACAGCAAATGTATATGACTGCTTTCATGGTCCCTAATGCGCTCGCATCAAAATGTACGGCTAGAGCAACGCGTGCCGCAGCATCAAAAGCAGCTAAGAGGCACTATGTGCTACTGGCTCGAACATCCACCGTCGCAGACGGCCTCACGACGCATCAAATTCGATCATCTGGAATTAAGATATCGTTCATCACTGGCAGGCGGCGGGGCGGGGGGGGGGGGGGGGGGGGATGTGACGGCCCTCCTGTACCTGCCACCAGAGGGGCAAACTAAATAGGATTTTCTTGAAAGTGCTTACTCCAACTACGTCGTATACCGCCCTTAACCTGCCTTCCAATATCCTAACGTCTAAGGCAGGGCCTGCTAGAGGTAGCCTTACTGATGAGTCCACTAGAGCAGGCCCAGGACGAAACGCGCACACCCTTACTTTTTCCTATCTTTCCCTCTCTCAACAGCGTCACTTCAACTTTTTCCCACCTTTCTGGTAAAATAAATGAATTGTGGTATAAAAGAGATGTTCGCCCTTCAAAACGATGCTTTTATCGAGCCATTTTTCTACATTGTTTGTTTCTATCGCGAATCAAAGCATTAAAATAAAACGTGTGGTTATGTTTACAAATGTACAGTACACGTGTAGAATTATTTGTGAAAAGGGTCCAAGTTGTGAAACGACTTACTGACATTCAATAAAGCATTAGTAATTAACCAGAACATCTAGTACCTTCCAACAATAAGGTACTTATTACTTCAAATAATTTTCATTTTGACGTGGTATACTATTTCTTTCTGTTAGAGCCACGAACTCCTTCCTGACTGAGCGAGCGTCGTGGCTCAGGAATATTGCACACCACTGCCTACAGTGCTATGGTGTGCCTATCGTGATGTGTGTTCAGGGTCCTAATTGACACCTGAACGTTCTAATCTGGATTGTGAGCGTCCTGAGTGATACTCGAATTCTTATCTCTATATTTGTATTCAGTGTCCTGAGTGACACTGAGTGTGTTGTGAGTACGAGTCCTGAGGGACTGCGTACTCTTGTTCTGTTGACTGACTGAGACTGTTGAATGTGACTAACTAACTGTAGTGTTCAGGGTCCTAAGTGACGCCTGAAGCACTTGACTAACTGTGACTGTTGCTATCTGAACTGTAAGACTGTAAGTCCTGAGCGACTTATACTGTTAACTGACTCTATGTGACTGTTGCTATCTGAACTGTAAGACTGTAAGTGACGTTGGCGATCTTCGCTGTCGATCGCCAACTCTCCTATTTTCTATATTGTCCGCTGATTGGTTCCTTCTCATTTTTGGCAGTCACCTGACTAAACGCGGACACTCCTCTTTGCGCCCTTAGCGCGCTCACTTGGAGAGGGGTGCCGCGGTGCTCGTGTGGGGGCGAAGACGTTTGACAAGGCTGAGGAAATTCTTCTAGGTAGCGGACCTTCGGTCTTTTAACCGTTACACGCACGTGTCCAACTACCCTTCGGAATTTCCCTGTTTATGGCACGGCCACGGCTATTGAGGACGAGAGAAGTGAATTTCTAAAACTCTAGGGTTGTAGGCCCAAACCTTCTCTCGGCAGGATATAATTAACTGGAAATTGCATACTAATAACTACAAAAATCCTAAGCTCAAAAATAGCCTCTTCGGCACGTCCGTGTCATAAACCGTGTTAGCGACGGACGCTAACACTTTCTAATACTGAAAGATTTTTAATTTCTGTTTGTCACAACTTAGAATCACAATTTAAAACTAGGTATTATATTTTTCTTTGGATATATGTATGTATAAGAAAGTGAAAATAAGTTTTTGTTTAACACGTTGACGCCAGTGTGTATTACCAGTAGTGATTGGCGTTCGAATTTGAACTTCGAAGCAGATTTGAATTTTTCAAGACTGTAAAGATTCGAATCACTTCGAACAGAATTCGAAGTCTAGAAAGTCTTGAATCCCATACATAGATTCAAAGTCTTGATTTTCTTGAATTGCTTCAAAGTTTCAAATCTCATGAGCCGGTTAAAAATCTCGAATTTCGTGAATTGTTTCGAAGTTTTAATCGGTATTTTGGCCGCCAGTTATATGTATGTAGTATATAGTATACATTCTATACATATAAATTAATTTGTTCGGTACTGGACTCAAAGGCGGTTTCGCCGCCTTAGATCGCAGTAGACATAAATAAATGCAAATGTTTCATATCATCGAAATGACATAAAATTAAATTAACATACATTTTGAATTCTTTGACACATTAAAAAGTTGTATCTAAATATGCTATACTCGCAAAATTGCAAAATTCTTCGCCAAGGTAGAAAATATTATCAATGATAAAAGAGATATTTGGTAATGTAGAAGTTAAAATACAAGTATCTTAATAAAAATGTAAGAAATTCCGCATGTCCTGTTACAATTATTGTTGTCGCCCCGTTCGCACGTACGATAAGCCACGATAATACGCGACTGATTAAAACTTTAAAACGAATCAAGAGTTACATGATTTCAAAGCGAATTAAGAGTTTCGAGAATTCGGAGCGAGTAAAATATTTTAAAACTTTCTCAGGTTTGATCTAGATTCGAAGATTCCAAGTACTTTGATTGTGACACTAACCACCGGTGCGGTGACTTACACTTGAATGTTCCATCGCACAACGTACATATACCACTGGACGTTGGTGTTTATGTGTTGACATATGTAGTTTGTTATATTGGTTTTGTAAATAGAAAAAACAGCCATATAGTTGAAAATTAATTTACTTTTCAATCCAATAATTATATATATAATTCATGGTGAATTAGTGGTAATTTTTATTTGTAATAAGTAATTAATTATTTGTTTCTATGCAATTTTTCAAAATATTTGAATCACAGTGCTGGCCGACCCTCACAAAAACTGAAAAAAGTTATTACTATTTTAGCTTTCTTAAATTTATGAAGCCTCTAGATGGCGAGTAATGCAAATTACAGCGCCGGGGTCAACGTATTAAATAAGACTTAAGAATAATGTCAAATAAGTGATTTTCATACAATGAGTAAGAAAAGATTTTGAATTTACATCACCTTTCAATGTCTTTCAGAATAACAGATTATAAATAATCAAATGATATGTTTAAAGGAAACAGCATTAACAATATAATATTTTTGTGGTTGAGATTACTGTTTGTCAAGAAAGATGCATGGTTTATAATAAAGCTAACCAGAATTGTATACATCTGTGGAAATCCATAGCGATCTTATTACTATAACAAAATTGAGGATGCATAGGTACCCACTAGTTACATCTTCCTCTTTTGATTCCTCTTGTTTTCGATCATTAAAACAAGGGATGAAAGAAATACGATTCTAACAAAAACTTATACAATACCCTTGTCAAACATTAGGCATCCCCTGTAACAAATAAATAGAGAAATAATTGTATAACATTTTCTATTAATCGTTAAGTACAATTATAATTATTATATTAATATAATTATTATAACTATTGAAAATCTACAAGACATGTTAATATACAGGGTATTTAAAAAATGTGAGAAATACGTGACATGTAGACTTTACACATTATGGCGATGAAGGAAGTCCATGTATAAAAATCTCGATTTCGTCTTATTTTGTAAGTTATAAGTGATTAAATTTTACAGTTGAAGTGGTAGAAAATGCAACATTCTGCGCGCCCAGGAACTGACGAACCTTCCCTATTCACTCACACCCAACTGATTCGTCCTTTTCTTTATTTTTGGTTACTGACCTTCCAAATATCGATTTTTCATTCTTTTCAGTTTGTTGACATTGCCTACATCGCAAAAAGTAAGAAATATTGAGTGCGAGTGAAGCAGAGAAAGGTTCATCAGCTGTTAGGTGCACGAAATGTTATATTTTTGGCCATTTCTGCTGTAAAATTTAATTGCTTATAATTTAAAAATTGAGGCAAAATCGGAATTTTGGCATATACATGAACATTCTTCATTGTATTGATGCATAGTCCATCTGCAAATATTTCCCATGTTTTTTTAAACACCCTATATTGTTTGATAAAATTATCTATAATAGAATGAAAATTCTGTTGTACATTATTATAATGGAAAACATTGTTATTTACAAAATATTTCAACATAGTATATTTATATACATATGAGAGAGAATGGGGGAATGTTGGTCATTCAGAAATTGTGAGTTCTGCTATGTTTTGGATTTTAGATCATTGTATTTGCGTGTTTTACTTTTATACTGGTAAATTAGTGTGAAATCACTTATTATTCTTACCTGAAGCGTTTAATTAATGCACAGAAGTATAAATATTTCGAAAGTATATATTGTAATTTCTTTAATAAAATAAAAAGCTGTATTTATTATGTACTTTGCTTTTAGTTTTACTGTATACAATAATACTACTACGCACGTATTTTCTACCAAATTGCATCGTTCCGCACGTAATTGCTTCTATTTTAATTGTATCTTATTTCAAAAACTTAATTTGGAGCCCACGTGTTTAGTTTCAACAAGGTATTGATCATACAGAAATGTATTATTGCATATATGTATTTAAACAACAAATGAGTAGTGTTATTAATTGGAAAAGTACATTTATAGTTAGATACCAAGATTACACCTGTCTTCATTTTCATATTCTAATGGAAAAAAATCGCCGCTAATATACAAAAAAATTGAACATTACAAAGTTTTCTAATAATACATTGACAACTTTTCAAGTTACTAAAAAAAAGTAAACTTCGAGAAGATCGTGTCAAAATGTACTTATTTGATCTCTTGTAAATAAATATTGTATTTTCTGGAAAAGAACACCGATTTGATTTACATATTTAATATTTCATTCTACCAATTGAAAGAAATGATAAGTAATAAGTAAACAAACAAAAAATGAAGTCATTATTTGTTACAATTAAATTTCAAGCAATGATTAAAATATCAATGATGTTTGAGAGGAAGAGAATAATTCATTTGCATGTAACGTGAGTTAATTAATATATTCAAAGATTGTATGAAAATGATATACAGTTGTCACAGATTGGATAGGGCATAGATACTTGTATATACGCGATAATTCACTTCACACGGAAATGTGCGAAGACGTTAAAAAGCTTGCTGTTAGTGCGCCACGACGCGACATTAACTCAATAGGGTTTGACTTATAGAACAATAAGACCGCGAGACAATCGTGAAAGCATCGCGGTAAAATTCCCTCTGATTGTCTTCGTAGAAAGTAAACACAGTGGGAAGAGGATTCGAATTCTGGCGAGAGTACAAGTTCTAGACTGGTTACAGAGAGACTTGAATCGCGAAAGGAGCGAGAAAATCTGAATGAAGTATAATAACACGTTTCATTCGAGGCCAAAAGAAGAAAGGGGTCGAAGTTTTTTTTCGCTCGGAAACACGAAATAGAACGAACACTGAAAAATCTTCTCGATGACGATTTCCGGTGTGTTATTTGGATTCTTCCGTTGTCTTACATGGCGAGATTTCTTTTTTCTTTCACTTTCTGCCGAACAAGGAGTCACTTGGTCTGTTATATTCGTTTCTTTTTCAATAAGAATTTTGTTTGACTCCGTAGAAAGATTTGGACATTCATATTTGATAAGTAAGTAATTTCTGTTTATCTTGGATTCATCCTCTATATTATCTTTACAGATGATTTTAATTTTTACATTCTATTTTACTTTTACTATCGAAGCATTAATTTCGAATTATAGATGAAACAATTTAAAAGTAAAGAGAATCGATCGACTTTATTAATAATGCATTATAAGACATCCTTAGTTTAGTTTTTCATTAAAATTCATTGATAATTATCTTCATAGTATGTCCTTGCATAAATATTGTCGTTTTTTAATTGTATTTTTAATGTGTTGAAATGGTATTATTTTGGCAATTTATTTGTTAATTAATTTACTGTTGCTAAAGTTCAGTCTTACGACTATTTCGTGTACTTGAACTTATTTTTATTTTGTGTTCAAAACATTTTTTAACTTTATATGATCAGATTGAAGGATGCGGAGTTTGATTCTAGTTTATCGGAACAGCTAGAATTACCATTTCGAAATATTTAAAAGCGCTGTTTACGTTTTCCAAGTTTTTACATATTTACTGCAATATTTATGTAGGCACATTTTATATTTTTTTTCGAATAATAGGTATACTATATTATATTTTATATGGCAAGCTTAAAAAACATAAACGTTTAATAAGCTATGTGGATCAGAATGTGTTGTGATTTTAGGGAAGCAGTCACAATAAAAAACGTCATGTCCTGGAGTTAAAGCAGTCACATGCTCTGACGTATTAGAAAATATCACAAAAAACAATAGCAAATTTAATTTGGTTAGATTCAACTTGAAGTTGAATTAAATGGCTTTCTAAAAGTAGCCACCGTATAAAAGTTCTCTCTGTGGATTGTCTAATGCTACAATGGCAAGTTTTGGTCATCTATTTCACTCATTGGGAGTTTGGAGCCTTTGAACCTAACATATACATCACATAGTTCATTTAGATTCTATCAAAGTTGTAACTTGAAAATTTGCATATACATATATGTTCAATAAACGTGGTGGAATAGAATGGAAAACACATTACTTACAGACTAACCTGATATACTTTCGTGATAAACGCAAACTCTAAGGTGTATTTTCTTACATGAATCGATATGTACTTACTAATGAAATTCTGTGAATAGTAGCTATTCCATATTTGGTGAACTGTAAATTACAATCATCGTTTAAAATGAAACAAATATTCTAGAGTTAGGAGGATTGGATATGTTATTGCGAATGCACAAAAACATAGTTTGGTCATTTTTAGATACTAATCTTATGAAGTATTTGACCCTCAAACACTGTTATCATTAGTTGGATCAGAAAGTTTCTAGAAGCAGAAATTGCTCACTTTGAGATCAAAAGGAAACCAAAGGATCATGGAAATTGCATACTATACGTTCTATGTAGAAATAACTGCTAGTGAAGATGAAAAGATGTGAATATTGTAAGAACGGGTGTGGGATTGATTTCCACGTGAAAGTGGACTCTGTTTTCTCCCGTTTTCACACTGCATTCAATTCTTATTTAACGGTAGCAAAAGTAAATTATTAATGTTTAATATTTAATGTTTCATCTTTGGTATGAATAATGTATGCGTTTAAGCCAGACCAGACGGTGTTCCTGAATTGTTTGCCTTCAATACCTTCCGTGCCCACGATCGAAGCAACGCGTTTTAACTGACGATATTTCAACTTACTCTCTACAAAGTCTGTTCTTCTGTTTCGTCTATAAAACAGTCACGCGTTTCTTCTGTCATATTCAATTTGTTTTCAGAAAGCCACGGTGGATCGCACTATGTTACCGTGCAAATATAAAGGCTTTTTATACCTACACGGTTTTTAGACAGTATCTTATTTGACTAAATACAAACACAAATGGTGCTAACAAGTTTCATTTCTGTTGGGCAGAGGAGCTCTTGTAGTACTTTTGTAATGTGGCGTTTACACTGCAATACTTGAATAAATTTGACAATAACTTTATGAACGCGAATAAAATTTGAAATTAAACATTTCGATGCATCATTTGGAAACACAGATATGACGTTAGTTGTATTTATCATATCTAGCAAGGTGCTCAAATGGAATTAAATGAATTGTATTTTCGACACAGTAAAGAATGTGCGCATGTAAATAATAGAGTGTACTAACTTTGTTTGATTATTGACTCTTAATGTCTTTATAAAATTATCTTATCACGATCGAAATGGTGTACCGAAGCAACGTCGTTTTCGGCGCATAAGTTTGATTCTGCGTGTTTTTACTTTCAGCTACTGACCAAATAGCAATAGTTCCGCGACAATTAGATCCCTAGACCAAAAGGTTTTAACCCGTTTGAAAATAAATAAATAAATAAATAAATAAAGAACTTATATACACAGTTGTCGGTAAAATTTGCTATCCAATAATCGAGATTTCATTATCCCTCAAATATTTTATGGAAACAAAAATTGAAAACTATGGAGGCTTGTAAAATTCACTGAGACAGATTCTTCGCTGATAAATTTCTCAAAGGCAATATAATAAACGTACTTGATAAAAAACAAAAGGTTGCTGAACAATACTGTCAATATCCTATTTAATAAGTCTGTCCTTTTGTATATATGTAATGTTTATCTGCAAATTTCCTTAAAGAAAACTTTATTGCTGATTGCCACACTATTCCAAAAATTATTGACAGACCCTAAACAAATTTCTTTTTAAGGTATTAGATAACTCGTAACTGCTGTTTAAATTTTCAAAATGGGTTTCTAAAATGATTACAAGAACTATTTGCATATCGTTGTTCTTATCTTGGTATTTGGTTACTAAATAATTAGGTACATGTAAACTAAATTTCCTGCTAGTTAATGATATTTTTTAATAAGTATAAGAATTTGCAGTATTGCGAAAGAAATAAATTCTTCACATAGATAACATAAATATGTATGTGCAAACACTTTTTGTAGTGATTGTATATTTGTGAACCTTCGTCCCAGAAAGGAGGAACAGAACCTGCAGAAGTTAAATCTGGCGAATAGAATGAGTACAGAATTATTGTCACCAGATTTTCTTATCATGCTTGAAAGAAAGTTCAAACGTAGTTTGTTTTTTCATATACTAACAGCATTACAAATTTGTCTCAATTATATGTAAATTGTGCACTACAAGCATAAGAAAAAAATAGTAACAGACTATTAAAAAATATGGAAAATCATTAGAATGTCGATAGTTTATCATTATGTATTATCACCAACAAAGTATAAAATAGACTATTCATTCTCATTTAGAATCATCCGAGGGCTACCTGGTCCTTTTACCATTTTACTAGTTTAGAGTATAATAGCTAAACTACGGATCTTTATGCAAATTCATATTTTTATACGCTGGGGTAAAGAAGTAAAAGTTAAACACAAATCGATTTCATCTCTTAAATATCGTAAGACGCGTTTTACTTTGGATATTTATACACTTTTGCAAAGATGCATTAAGCACTTTTTTGCGCATTTAAGTTCCCTATAAATGCATATGGATCCGCAATGTAATAATAAGACAGCAGCGTTTTAAAAACAATAGGAATTTTAACTAATGATACATGTGACAATAATCAATTGTTTTCGACATAGTAATTGATCTCTAAAATTCAGACCTATAATGTGGATATATGTATACCTTCATGTGTATTGGAATTTCATCATTTATCTTTCTATAACACGAATTTTATTTACTTTTACGACAAAAAAAATTATAATTAAGTCAAAATTTTCAATTTCATCTGAAAACTAGGAATTAATAATTACAGTATAAGTGATTAGCATCGATAAAGCGATAAAGAGAGAAATGGAATAACACAGTGATGTGCACACAAAAATTATTTGTAAAAAATCAAATGGGTATATAACTTTGAAGTCATATGGCATTATAGAGAATTAACCTTATTAACTTTGGTAGTTAGACTGAATATAATTCTTAAAATCGGCACTCTAAATCGTAAGCGGTGTAAAAGCCACTGCTTTTTTTTATACGATCGGTATATCAGTTTGAGATTTAAAATGTTTCCTATAAATGAGTGGCATATCTTGTACTAGTTAGAAAGCGTAATAACTACCTCATCAAAAAATTATTACGTGAATTCTCTGGACGAATTATGCATGTTAAATCAAATTCAAAGAAAATTTAACACGGCAAGGAGAGCAAGCTCTTAAAGGAAGGAGCGATGACATAATTGTGTAATGCGAAACCTAGTAACCTTTTGTGATTCATTGCACCGTTGTGTTGGGAGCAGGTGATACGTGTATGTATACGAGTATACCGCTTTGCATCAGGGTAATAGCAAAGCATTCTGTTAGTCACTTATTCGATGAACAAGTCACGCCAAGAGAACAGTAGTGCGTGATGAACATGAGAATTGCGCCTTCTTTTAAGAAAAAGGTTTTCGGGCAATAGTGCCCAGTAGAATGCAATAGAACGCGTGTAAGATTCGTTTGTGTGATAGAATGAATTAAATATGTAAAATTCTCTAATTTCAAAAATTGGGAAAATTTGTAAATACGGTTAGTACCTCAAAAAATAAGTTAGTGATCAGTTATGTGCATATGAATTCACGATAGATAGTATATACATCATAAACAATTGGGCAACTTTGTCAACGTATACATAGTTATTTACTGGTATAATACATATAATATGCAATCAAAATTTGTTTAATCTAAAGAAATAAAGAATGCATAATAAAATGGATATACATATTGCCATTAGCCTTTTCATAAGCTTACGCTAAGTTTTATATCAAAAAGATACAGTCAAATAAGCGTGGCGAAAGTAGTGTTAAATCACATTGAATTTTTAATGTATTAATTGATATAGCTTTCAAAGAAAATCTTTTCTGCCAAACATCTATATCCTACCTTTACCATTAGGATGGTTTTAAACCGAGATGTAATTATGTTCTGAGAAAGGTTAAAGAAATTTGATGGCAGATCGATATTTGAAACATTCAGAAGTGCCAATCTTTTATTGAAGTTTCCAAGAAATGATATTTACATTTTTATAGTTTTATACGTACACTTTAAATATCCTAATGCTACAAATACTTCTGTAAAATTGAATTTGTACTGCTATATTGAGATTTATTGACACCTAATCGGTAAATATTTGAAATTTTACATATTACATTACAATATTAACATATTGTGGCACTAATAATAGCATCGGAAAGTAAGTTAACGGTTTAAATTTTATTTAAAATTACCTAAATTGTATTAGAATGAATAGCAGGTGTTACAGAATTTTACTCCTACAGCGATCGCGTTGCCGTACTGTAAACGTACGATTTCATTCTTTTTTTAACCACTTGTGAAAGTGATGTTGTATTTACCATTTTCTACAAAAATTCTTACTTTTAAGTTAGTTTCATAGATATTTGATACTGCTGAGAGGGCTTTGGGGAAGCCACTTTGATAAATGAATATTATATTCATTGAAAAATTGCATTATATATTCCAACGTTGCAGTGAAAATCACTATCTTGTTTATAATATCAAATTACATTCGTACCCTATTTTAGCTACAAAACAGATTAAGTTTCTATTAATACTTTTATGTACTTAGGTGTTATTGATTTATTGTTGATAACTATTTATTCTAAACGTCGACCATTAAAACAACTTCATGTTGTAATCAAATCAGCCCTGCTTCTTTTTAGATTATTTTAAACAATACCCATCAGCTTTCCCGAACATGAACAGTTTAGCACGGGAATAAACTTAACTTTCGAGGCTACTGTAGATATACCATTATGAAGTTAAATAGATTATCACTGGAAGAATAATGACCTTTGTCTAATTCCTTTAAATATGTATCTATTATACTTCAGAAATAATCGCTGTGTATTAAGTCCTTATTATTAATTACGTTATTTTACACGAGAAATATGTATGCGAAAAATGTAACTTTTACTGTTTCCGAAACGGATTACTTTGTTCTACCAAGGCAGTCAAATGTGATTTCTCATAAATGTTGTATAAATTAATAGCAGGGTATTTTTGAAGATTATTGTCAGTGATTTTCTGTAAATGGTATATATATGTACATAAATGAAGATTCATTTTTTGTGCATTATGTACTTTTGTAAACATCTACCATTTTGATTATCTTGACACAAGCAAGTACTCATTAACTGCTAGTAGTTCTAATGATAATCAAAACATGTGTAGTTTGAGTTGATGCATAATCTTGTAACAAGTTACAATACCTTTACCACTTGTTAAGGGGTGTAAGCCCTTGATTATTGCACTAGTTGTGCCGTCTAAGATGTTCTCGAAGGACCACCCAATGGTGACGGATTGGGACCGTGAGTTTCTGGATGTGGTGGTGACGTGTGAGCTAGTTTGTTCCGCGTTCTTGATTGAAGCCACGCTCGGTCTTCAATCGACGGGAGCCTACTTGCTCCGGGTCTGAACTCGTAACTTCTGTCCGTTCTTCTTGCTGTTGGTTGACTGACTCTTCAGTTTCGAATGCTTTGCGATTTTTGCCGTCACCGCCAAAGTTACTAATTTTTGATTGCTCGCTGATTGGGTCCCCTTTCTGTTGGGCAGTCACCAATCAGCGAGCCTGTCCCAAATCGCAGACACACCTCCTTGCGCCCTTAGCGCGCTCGCTTGGAGAGGGGTATCGCGATGCTTCCGTGGGTGGAACATTTGGCAACGTTGGGGAAATTCCTCCAGGTGACGAACTCTCTTGGTCCTTTTACCGTTACAAACACGTGTTCGACCACCCTTCGGAATTTCCCTGTTTATGGCACGGACACAGCTATTGAGAGGCGAGAGAAGCGGATTTCTAAAGCTCGTACCTTCTGATTCCTAAATGACCCTCTCTCGCCGGGACTAATTGAGGCTCTAAAAACATTCGCATTGTAAGTAAATTTTCTAAATCTCAAAAATAGTCCTGTGGATTCGTCCGCGCCATAAACATATTAGCGACGGTCGCTAACACCACTTTTCGTATCGAAGTCTTTTTAATTCTAATCTCATAAAATGGTGAAATTTTAGGTTTGATAAAATTATAAAACTTTTCTCTTTTTGTTTTTTGATTTAGCTTAATCTTTGACGTTTAAGAAACTGTCTAGATGTCGGAAGAAAGAATAGTCATCTAAAGATGAATAGAATAAATGAGTTGAGTATCAATATATTTTGTAGTTTAATTCATGCAATTTTTCTAAAAATTTACAAATTTTTACTAATTACTTTCTTATTCTCAAATTGTATTAGTTGTGGCAGTATGGAAAGTATCTGAAACATGAAATCTGATAAAAAGAACTCATTTGGGAATTTAGATTGAGAATGTTGATACGTGTACAGAGGAATGTATGGGAATTACATGTATTAATGTGTTGTTACTCTTTACCTTTTGAAAGTGGACTTGTTTCCACTTTTGTTTTGATGTGCCCTCGTTTCACTGCGTCGCGCGTCGTGGCACTATTCATCTTGTCATGTATGAATAAGAGTAATAGAACTATTATCGCCACTATAATAAAGTTACGATATTAATTGTAGCGTTAGCGTTTTATTTAATCTAGCAAACAAATCATTTCATTGAAAGTGCCAAATGAGAAATAGTGGATTGGTAAGTATACAATGTTAACAACTTCTTTCATTCCAACGCACCCAAAAACTATAAAGGAAAATTTTTTTATTATATTATGGTACTACATTCATTGTATAGAAGAAAGTATAATAAAGAACCGTATAATGCATCTGCATATGTGTAAATAAGATATTAAATATTTTTAAATATTAATTATTAGTTATCTAAACATTAAGGAAATATTACTGACTGCAATAATTTAAATTCTAGTGATCTTACAACATTTGTTAGTGTGATCAGTAAGTAAGTATACGTGTGTTCCACCTAGCATAATCTTTTAGATACAACCGTTAAGTAAACACGAGATCTTAATAAATGGTGTTTGATTGTAAAATAATTGACAGGTTAGTCGGTAAACAACGACACCGAAGACGACAAAAAAATACAAACATACAACTTTCTCTTTAAAATAGTACAAACGTAAAGATGTTATTTTAAGAAAGATAAGCTAAAAATTTAATGTTATTATTTACTCAGCTAATTATGTAGACATTTGTATAACTTTTTTTTTACACATTATTTTGTATGTAGATAATGCAAATTTTATAGAAACGCGACATTAAAACAAAGTTAAATATAAAAATTTTAAGTAATCTGTACTTTTATGAAATGTGATATTGAATACATTTTTTAATAAGATCTGTAATAAATGTTTTATTCTATATAGCGTGCTCTTATTTGATGATTCTTACTACTTTAATATTGATTTTTTCTATCCAATGCAATTTTATTAATAAATTTAAAATCTGTGTGATTATTTGATGACTAAATTCAATTATTTGCATCTCGATTAAAATCTTTCCATGATAGCTTTGCAAAAAGTAAAAAATATACATAAGTCATATTTTCTAATTAATGAACTATATCAAGTTTTAAAAAAGGATTAATTTTTTATATAAAATATAAGTTATATTATTTTGTATAGGATTGGTTATTGGTTTATTTAGGTTTAGCTTCATTGTATATATACAATAGTTTTGAATGATGCCAGTATCGATACAGAGTGTCCAATACAGCTGAGGCAAGCTGTATTTTTAAAACGATGAGATGTGAAAAAGATGAGTTATAAGAGAAAAGTGAATAGTTCAAAATGTAGCAAATTAAGTTGAAATAATCTTTAATATGTTGATACTTTCTTGTAAACGGTAAAACGTTGTGAGAAAAAAGATGCAAAGATATTAAGTTCGATATTTAAAGAGGCTACAGTTCGATTTTCAAGTGCCGATGGATAAACGTACGTAAAATTAACTCAAGAATATACTTCATCATAAATTATTTAAATTTAGCTTACATTTTTCATGTTACAAATGTCATATTTGTATTATAATCTTTATATGGTATCGTATCATATTAAGTAAGTACGTACTAATATTACATCATGTATTCGAAACTTCAAACATAAATCATATACATATTTTTAATCATTTGCAATTCTTTTAGTACCAAATTGCCCACTAGCTCATAATAAAAACGGAATTATTTTGTTCTTCAGATCGTCTTTTAAAAAGGATCTGTTCTTACGGGTGCTATAGGAGATTTTATAAGATCCCCAAAGGTTAGCGAGAATTGCACAAAGTATATCATGATAATTCTCATTCTTTTAACAATTTTTGCTTTGTGACATTTGTTTCTCTTTATTTTTGTTTATCTTTAACTGTTTTAAAGATGTAGTTTATATCAATTAAATGAAACAGCCCCTACTCATATATTTCAAAATTAATTATATGTCTATACTGACAATATTTCTTACATAAAAATGTTTACTTAGTGGTAATGAAACCCCTGGTGTATTTATGAATTTTATAATAAAGTTTGAAACACCGTGTAATCGACGCAACAGTTGGAACGCTTGTAAAGTCCGTATTATGCTATGTCTACTTACAAAGTGTGTCAATGGACGAGTAAATAGTCGAATGTTCCACGATGTTCTTCGTGTGACTAACCTACTCACAAAAAGGAATATAAAAACTACAGTTTCGATTCGCCTTCACCAGTTATCGCAATTATTGAGTTGAATGGAGGTCTTCACTCAAATATTTAAAACTTATTTGAATTTGATCGATTATCCTTCCGAAGCAAAGACTGAATAT
Organism: Eucera pruinosa; assembly: GCA_028830335.1. Classification (NCBI taxonomy): domain Eukaryota; kingdom Metazoa; phylum Arthropoda; class Insecta; order Hymenoptera; family Apidae; genus Eucera; species Eucera pruinosa. The sequence continues at coordinate 313,960 of JAMYCR010000008.1, read as the reverse complement.
AGTAATTACTTTACAAAATATAGCATTTAATTATTTCATTAACTAAATATCAAGGATTAACCGTTGTTATAGCGAGAAAATGGTATTTAAAACTGAATTAAATAAATTTATATTAAAAATCAAATGTTTTTATAGAGTGAGGTTGAATTTCTATGTATATTTTAAAAGCCTAAAGGAAATATCTAAGTAAGTTACAAATACGATGGAAATGTCATGAAAACGTTCATGTACAAAAATTTATAATTACCGTTATTATATGTTAATGAATATTACATGTATTCGCAAATAACGTATTATAAAGCAAATAGATAACAAAAATGTGAAAATAATTTCTATATTAACACTGTTAGAGTTATTAGGAATTATTAAGAATATTTTAATATCTAGCCATGCAATAAACTTAAAAAATGAGTTTCAATTTGAAATAAGTAATTCATTAAATAAGAAATGCTAAAGTGAATGTCTGAAATACTTAATTTCCACATAACATAATATAGCAAAATACTGATAAAACAGTAAATTGAATAAATTACGTTGAAAGCTCACGTGTTCCGCGTGCCAACAATAAATATTGTTCTAAACTTAATTGGACAGCATATTGAAACATAATTTTGAGGGAATATTAGTTATAGGGGTATGGCAATTAATTAAAATCAATTTACCGAAAGCTCTTCAATTTATTTTTCAGTAAATTGAATACATCTATAATTAAAAATAAGTTTTACCTTTTAGATAGTTTCAATACATATATGTAGCTTATTGAGTTACTGACTCATAAGAGAAGAGATAAATTATAGTTTAACATTTTTGATACCACTAAACATTTAATTGTTTGTAGTTAGATACGAAGAGTGCTCCCATGTTCATGTACAAACTCAGATACGTTGTTTCCACGAAAATGTAAGAGGGAGAAGTCCCGTAAGACGAAGTTACAATATTTCTTTTGTCTATGTAGGCAGGTAATTAGCACTGGTCTGGATGTGCTACTGATCGGAATACAGTGCATGATACGTTTGCTAGAGTCCGACATGAGCCTAATGAGGCCTGTTTGAATCTTTTTTATTGAAATTAAATTAATATGATATTCGCCAAATTTCAGGTATTATAAAATCTTACACGATTTTAAACAACTTTGTACACAAACATTTTATTAATCGATTGTTTACTGATTTATAGTATTCCAAAAATTTAGTATCAACTATACTCCGATTGCAAAAGAAAAACAAGCTTCTAAACGAATCTACATACAATTCTGATTTTTCTTAGAGCTTCTTAATTACGTTAACAGGTCTCATTTCTCAGTGAAACTGAAGCTATTTTGTACACTCAATTAAAAGTGAATAAAAAGCAGCAACCTTTAATTAAGTTGTTACGAGCCCGGGCTGCGAGCAGCGCGAGAGGCCGGCGGAGTTTTGTTTAGGAATACGGTATGAATTTGTTAGCTTGGTGCGCGAACGAACCTGACGCGAAGCCAGGGAGTCGCTAGGATTATTGACGACGAGGACGAACCCGATGCGAAATCGGGGAGCCTCTAGGAGTGTGGTTTAAGCGCGGACGAACCCGATGCGAAATCGGGGAGCCGCAGGAGGTTGAAACGTCGTGGACGAACCCGATGCGAAATCGGGGAGCCACTAGGAGGGTGATGGCGCAGACGAACCCGATGCGAAATCGGGGAGTTGCTAGGATGCGGACGAACCTGATGCGAAATCAGGGAGCCGCTAGGATGGGCGAGTTGCGTGGACGAACCTGATGCGAAATCGGGGAGCCACTAAGGTTGGAATGAGCTTTAATTTGGATATAGATTGTTGCGAACGAACCTGATGCGAAATCAGGGAGTCGCAAGGATTGTTAGTAAAGGCCTCGTAACTAGTAATTATTTAATATATCGATACAGCTCGAGCGGTAAAGCTGTATCGTGTGGGATCGTTACTTCAATTTGGATTATGATATTGAAGGTTGGGTTTAATTAACGATTCTTAAGTTATCACGGGCAATGAACAATATATTACTGAATAGTGTTATACAATTGTCAGTGTCGCGAATGTAGAGTGTTGAGAAGTTAAAATATATTACCTATTCGATGCTCGGTTTTGACGCACTGGCAATGCGGGGGTTTGATTCGAGAAACGATTGTAGAAGTTGCCGTAATAGGATTTATACCGACTCGCGGATCCTATATGGTTTAATGTTGGTCCGAAAGGGAACTTGCGCCCGATCTTGCTGGAACAAACGATTCTCAAACGTACGCGAAGCAGAGTAACGTCTTGACTTCTTGCTTAGTACTGCCCACGAGGCTTAGATTTCGGGGGTTTATATACACCGAAATCGAGCGAGGAATTCTTGAAGATTTCCATACAAGGAAATGTATGAAGGGGTTAGACGTTGAGTCAGTTCTGCTTCCAGCAATCCGGGGGGCAAGCTTACTCGTATCGGGGGAGATAACTCTAAACAGTGCGTCTTTTCATTTTCCTTTCTAGACGAGAGCTGGAAGAAATTCCAGTGAACGAAATAATATTTTCAAATATTACCCACACGTAACAAAGTCGATTTTAGTTCTTACAAATGTTAAGCTTTATTAATTTATTAACACGATTTAACATGTTTGGAATACAAATTAAACAGAGTATTAAGAAGCTTCAAATATCTGAAGAAATCATGATATGAAGGATATTCGCAATCCACATGACGAGTTAAGTCGCCTTGCTTAGATACATGGTTAATGTTTTGAAGACTGAATAATTTTAAGTAAGTGAGTAATTCCAGAACTTATTTTATGACTAACGTAGAAAATTGTATTTCGTGAACACATTATGCCCAGTTTACGTGTACACGCGCTATTATTTCTCTAAGTATTGAAAATATAAATACGATTATAACTGAAAATATAAAAAAAGATATAAAAATTGTATGATGCAATCGAGGAAACCGAATAAATTATATAGTGTTCAGGTATACACTTCCTGTGCACTGTTGAACGAGTTTCGAAACGCGTAATGAGTTAGCAATACTAAAAATATACAGTTCCACTTAAAAAGCAAGATTGATATTGAAATGACAGTTCGAATAAAAAGTGAAATATTTTATTAAGTTTCAAGTATTTTTTCGTATTTCTAATTGTCGGAGAACGAATAGTATGTATACATTTAAACAGACCATACTAAATATATATTTTTTCATATTAATATTATCATTTTGAATAAAGATTACAATTCTAAATGTATATCTAGTTGGTAAATTAATATATTATAACTTGGTTTAAGAAATAATATTTTTTTCTATGATTTCGAATGTTACCCATTTTATACATTTTCTCTATGTAGTTTTAGAAACAGTAGCATTTTAGTCTAAAATACATTTTACCATGTTCAAATTTATCTGTCCTTAAGATTTCTCAATTTATAAAATGATAAAGAAGATTTTTTAAGATATACTAATGAAATTTTACTTTCCTAAATTCGACTTCATTTAATCGACTCTATCGCTAACAATCGCAGGTATCGACAGGAGTCCATGTATTACATATGTAGTACTATAAGGACGCGGTTTAAAAATTGTGGGAAGTCATGTATAACATGAGAAAGAATCGTGAAATATTTTGAAAATAAAACTCCTTTTTCATATTTCTTTGGAATAGAATCTCAATTTTTGTATTAACTTTTGATATTGTACATCATGCAACAAGATCTTGTTAAAAAAGGTCCTTTTTAAATGCTTCCAATATAAACTAGCACGCATTTTCGTGGTATACAAGGATTATCTTGTCATTCTTGTGTAATGGCTTCTATTCGAGATTGTCCAACGACTTTTAATGCTTACGAGGCGAAGACAAATGGAGATGACCTGTTTAGCTCCGTGATCGTCGATGAACCGTTCGTTGGTCACGGCGAATGCTTGGAAGTAAAAACCTGGAAACGCGATGAGCGACCGGTTTAAGTTCTCGCTATCGACAAAGAAAATATCGACTTTCTCTCTTTCTCTTTCTCTCTCTCTCTTTCTCTCTCTCTCTCTCTCCCCTCCCCCCTCCCTCTCGTCCTCCTCCTCCCCTGTCCACAATCATTTTCTCTGATACGTATATACAAATTCTGACGGTTTCATTTTACGATTGGCTAGTCTACCCAATATGGCAATCACACTTAAATGAAACGTTATTATGTACCTACATACGTATGTTATGACAATTGCTACGGCTGTTACGTGGAATATCGTTCAAGAAAGTCTGTTTTGTATCGGTGTAAAGAAATTTTGATTCAACATTAATTAGTTTGTCGGTTCGACGTTTATTTATAGTGGTTGGAATGGTTAGGAGATCGCTAAGTTACGTAACTGTACTGCTCGAGAAGATACTGGAAACCGAAAAACCTATGCGGCGTTTAATAAACATTGAGTAAAGTTCTTACTAGATATATTGTATTTAGCGTATAATATTATGGTAATTATTTAGAAAGGGGGGGGGGGTGGAGTCTTACCGATTTCGATAATTTTCGAATATGTTATAAAAATCAACATTTTGAATAACTTTTTCCTATACATATAACCGCGGCTCGATTTTAGTTTCCGAGATTTTTCTCAAAAAATATCGGTCAGCGACGAATATTATACAATGTGCAAAAAACTTTTTCGAAATAATGACTGAAATGTTTACAACCTCGGATAATATCAGTAAGGATAATTAAAACAGAAGATGAATGTGTGGCCGGCCGGCATGAATGCTCCGACCCGAACCTAAACCGAACTTAATCCATTAAATTAGTTACTAGGTAGAGGAATTCGATTTGAGCAAGGTTTGGGCCGGACTTTTACTCCGGCCGCCTAACGGCGGCCGGTTACTCGAATCGAGTTCGTAAGCTCACCCATTATATGTGTACGCGATCATTGCCGGCCGTCTTGATGCGTTTAAAGAAACAGGGGACAATCACCGATCCAAAGTTCACGCATACGCTGCCACGGACGCGTACTTATAGACAGAATTCAATGTACATAGTAATACCGATCTTTTGTGAAAAAAATCTCGGAAACTAAGGCCGATCGGTGGTTATATGTATAGGAAAAAGTTGTTTAAAATGTTGATTTCTACAACGTATTAAAAAATCATCGAAATCGGCGCGACTCCCCTTTTTCTAAATGATTACCAATATTACTTTTAGTTTTACTATTAGGCATATTAAAATGCTTATTGAACTTGCCTCAATATTATTTTTTCTACATATGAAACGATGAGCTGAACAAAATTTGACTTTTATGTGACATAATCAATATTTTTTTCGTCTATTATCATGCCAGTTTTGGAAATTAATCTTTAATGCGGCGAATGTAAATTTATAAATTTAATATGGAAGAACATTAGCAACAATGAACCAAACAGTGTGATTTCAGAGTGTATTTTTTTCAAGTAACCTACATTTAACCTATAAGCACAGAACTAAAATCATTTATTCATGCAAATAAAGCATCACTCTCTAATAGTGTGAATGAGAAATAATTTTGGTCCGTAGTTGGGTTATATAGTGTGACTGTTGATAAAGTTTTAATGATTCTGAAATCAATTAAACACTAAGAAAGATAATTTTCGAAACATGTTAGTATAGTATCGACGCTCGCATAAAAAAATAGGATAGATCGGAAACGTGCGCATTAACCAAGTGCATGTGCACCGAATGAATCGTTCTGTCTTATTTTCTTTAAAACTAAGTTTCAAATAAAAAAATTTTACTTTTCTTTGACATATTATTGTGTATATAATTATCTCCCATACTATTTGTTCTGAAATTTTCTGTGCAGGAGAAACTCGATCAAAACCGGATAGCTGGAAAAAATCAACACTCACAACTTTTTAAAACCAGTTTAATATCTTTCCACATTGTTCCAACCACTTTTGACTCCGATTTTCCTTATTCAAAGTAACTAAAAATTTCTGTTATGTTACAGATACATTTTCGGCTGTTTTTTTTATTAAGAGCTTAATATTCTTATTATAATCTTATATGATAAAATTTGAATAATAATTTTGGATATGTATAACTTAACTAAACTTAATTTTCCTTTTTAGGGAGAAAAATATTAACAATATAAAAATTTGTAATTATTAGAAAACATGTGTAAATATTTACGTTACTTTTTAGGTTATCTGATATCAGGTAATATTAGAAATGCCAATGGGGTAAAAATGAACCGTTTGTGATTTCTTATAAAAATTGTACTGACTTACAGTGATGAGCTTTTGGAGATTTACTGCTTGTGGTTTTCTGTTAAAAGTATGGATAAACATTTACTCATTTCGTATCAGTTAGTTTTTAAAAAAATTATTTTGATTTCCTTGATACATAAAACTAGTCAGAAATAAGCATATAACATGGATTATAATGCAAACTGTACTTCATTATAGGTTACCATAAAGGAGTTGCACACTAAAAAATTATTTCTTCCTGAAGCGTATAATTATTTTTATTACATAAACTTTTTTTCTGTTAAATGTTATACATGAAGAATTAAATAAAGTTATTTACCTAATGAAGTTTTACAAAAGCAGTAGTATATATCGTATTAGAATGTTTTAAGTAGAGTGGTCTTGTTGACCTAACGGAAGCGGAGCATGACCGAGTATGTATGTTCGATAGCTATCAGTTGATGTAAAACTCATTGATACGTTCATGTATACATAGACGCAAACGGTATTTATTTGAAAAAAGGAGCAAAACTTAAAATGTTTGAAAGGCATATATTTTCTGTATCATATAATTATAAATCAGTAAAAGAAGTTATGTATTTCGAATAATATCAAAGATATGGAATTTAGATAAAAACGCATGACATAAAGATTCAATTTAAAAATGGGTGGTATTGAATAAAGAAAAAAATGTTCATTTAACTTTTTTTTTTGTAAAAACAAAATTTCTAAAAATTTGAAGAATAAAGTTGTTTATTTTTCGTCAAAATATGTAATTAATTTTCTTCTGTATATTCGTTTTGATTAAAAACATTTCTAAGGATCAGTATAAATGAAGTATCTATTTACAAATGGGGTATATACAGCAGAACATCGATTATTCGAATTAACTGACAATGAGGGACAAATCTTGTTGGGTTAAAGAAAGAAACTTAAGACTTTTCACACAAATCTAAATCTATTTATTATTAAGGTCAAAAGGTATGACAAAGTACGTAACATTACACACAAGGAAAATGGGGTATATTATCTATAGCTTAGAAACTGTATATCTTGAAAAAAATTATTTTCTCAGGCTGCTGACACCTATCAAGACTTCTCATTTTTAGTCGTTGAACACTAGCTCCTGAGTTCGGCTCTTTCCTCATCGAAGGAAAGAGGGAAAAAAGTCGGTTCAGTTCGCCGACAGTTCGCAGGGTATTCAGAGTGAAGAAAACCGCGAACAGTTTATATTAGAGTACCCAACATATTTATCTAATATAAACAAGTAACATAACCTTATTTAATATACTCCTCACATAAATTCAATACCGTAGGCAAGAACGAGTGGCGTCTCCTAGTCTCTTGTCCTACACAATCATTAAATATCTATAACCCAAATTATACCATGTTTGGTATCATTTTAGTTGGAACAATGTCACAAATATGTTAATAATATTTTCATTTACGAAAAACCAAAACTATAATAAGACTATACCGCCGTGTAGTCTTCCAAGTTTTTTTTACCGTGGTCCCTCCCTTTTTTCGTTCTTACCGTCACTAGTTGTCCTCGTTTTCTCAATTCGCGAGTCGTTCTTGGTTCTTCCTTTCGGACTGAGCTCCGCCCTTGGAACCTCCTCTTTTCCTGAAAAGTACATTTCATTCTACCAAATGTTATTCTCGACCATCTCCACCTTACTCATCCTTCTAAATCTGTTTACTAACTTCTAAAATTTCTATTTGTTTCGACTACTTCATTCACCTTCCTAACCATTGCTGTTTTTGGTACAACCACGCTATATGTATCCCTGTGACACTCTCCCCACATATATTGGTATATACAGCCAGTCACGAAAGTCTCCATATACTCTCTAAAATGGTAGTCTTAAAGAAAGTAAATAACAATTTCGTATAATATTATGTTTATTTATTAGTATGTACGATATTATTAATTAACCTATATAAAATGTATTGTTTTTTGAGAATATTTTGTACAATGGGGAAACAACGAAATATGTATGTCACAAAAGTGTTCGTAGACTGTTGTAAGATATGAAGTTAGTAGATCTAGTAAATCTATTCATTTTTTTTAAACATAATTGCTGGGCTTCCACGTTAGTGTTTTCTTTACGTTGCCATGATCACGTGAGTCAGTTGACAGATGTTTAACAATTATTCAACGAAAATAGGTGCTTGTAGGAGAGAAGCAGGTATTGAAATGCGTGAATTAATTGTTAAATTATATAAAGAGAAGAAATCTCTACGTGAAATTGCAAACATTGTGAGTAGAAGACATTCTATTGTACTATTCAGTACATAATAAAAATAAAACTCGTAGTAGTCGCCCTAAGACCTAAAGTAATAGAGATGCATGATCTGTACTACAAATCATCCGGCAAAATCCAAAAATAAGTTCTCCAAAAATAGCCGCAGAAATAAAAAATGGTTTGGGAAAAACAGTACACCCTGAAAATATTCGAAGGATTTTAAGAAAACCTAGATATCATCGTAGCCGTGTGCTGCAGAAGAAGCCCTTAATCAGTGACATCAACCGTTCTAAGAGAATTGAATTCGCAAAAAACATAAAAACGAGAATAAACAATTTTGGGAAAGAGTGTTATTCACTGGCAAAAGTAAGTATAATATTTTTGGAGTGGATGGAAAGACAAAGTACTAACTGTAAAGCATGGTGTCGGATCCGTCATGGCTTGGGGCTCAATGGCTGACTTAGGAGTTGAGAGTTTAGTATACATAGATTCTGTTATGGATCGATGAATATATATAGATATACTTAAAACCCACTTGAAAAATGATGCGGAAAAATTAGACTGGGAAACAACTGGTTTTTTCGACAAGGCCAAGACCTTACGCATACAGTTCATGTTATTCGGAAACGGATGCTATACAGTGTCCCAAAACAACTTTTCCCACCATCTCAGTCACCAGATTTGAATGCAATAAAGCATGTATGGGGTTATGTAGAATGCAAAATTAGGTAGCATAAAATAACAACTAAACAAAGCTTCAAAATTGCTTTGGAAGAGGAATGGAAAAAAATCCCATCTGATTTTACAGTAAAATTAGTTCATTCTATGTCAAGAAGATTAAAAGCAGTTCTAGACACAAAAGGAGGACCGACAAAATAGTAATGTAACAAAAATTTACTAAATTTACTAGATGTACTATCATATCTTAGTGTACGAACACTTTTGTGACATACATATTTCGTTTTTTCCTGATTATATGAACGATTCTTAAAAAAGCAATACATTTTTATATACGTTAATTAATAATATCGTACATTTTAATAAATAAACATAATATTATACAAAATTGTTGTTTACTTTTCTTAAAATGATCATTGTAGGGGGTATATGAAGACTTTTGTGACTGACTGTATCACTTAATGAACTATTCACAAAAACAATAACATCAGTATATAATTTATACAAGAGTGCGTACTGACAATAGTTTCTGACCAACTGAAGAAATACAACGAATAAAAAATGTTTAATTAATTGTAAACAATTAATATTTGAGCTGTTTTTTATAAAGTGGTATAAGCCCACTTTTGAACAAAATTAGTTAATGGTAGTTTTAGTGAGATACAGATATCCTCTTTTTATATTTATAATCACATATTCAATGGAGCACGATTTCTTCATAAATTAACCAAAATAATTTTAGGTGTAAAATGTTGTTGCGTGAATTGCGTGGATTCGAGCACCCAACGCTAATTCTGACTTAGCCACAATTTAATGAGTCTAAGCCTAGTTTTTAGACGATGTTTAATCAACTGAATGTCCGTGTTATAAATCGTACTTTGTTCGCGTTCAAGTTCGTAGTTGACTGTATTCGTGTTCTTAAAATATTCTAACTTCGTTCGTGTTTTACAATGGTTCTCCCGTTTGTGTTGTGTCACGAAGTTCGTGTTGTAGTCGCTTTGGAGTTCTGTTTGTTTCTCCTCGTTTGAGGCAAGATGTCCATCCACCTCGCCTCGGAAGAGACGATCCGGAAGGGGGTGAGAAGCGTGATTGGCCACGATTTTTAGAAAGTAACCGCCCTCGTACCCGTGATGGTCACCCTTGAAAGTAGCCGCGACCAAGTAGTGACGCACAAGGGTTTTCGCGTGTTTTGGGAAAATCCGCAGCAGGTAACAAGCTGAAGGAACACTCTGACCCTGACTACAGATGGTTGAAAATAACGGATTCTAAGAGTAATGTGTTGGTCCCAAAGTAATAAACCTGAGTTGCCGTCGCGAGGGTATTTTGTCTAAGAAAAATGGTCAATGGTTCCATAAACTTATTGCTGCTGCGAATCGGTTCGAATTTCTCTGGCTATTGCCTTACAAATTTAGAAATTCCGAACCTGGTTTTTATGGGCTGAGTGCGGGGACTTGAACAGTTATTTGTGATTTCTAAAGCTGTTGTATCGCGCTCTAAAGTGATTCAACAAATGTTATCGAAAAAATCTTTTTTTTGAAAGTGGAGAATAAGTCCATTTGAAATAATCATAATTATAACAACTTTCTAATAAAAAAAAAAAAAATAAAAAATAGCTTCCTTTTATATGAAGTGAAACGAGAAGATTTTGTCTCAACGAAATCTCTAGAAGAGGCAATATCAAACAGGACAAAAAATACGGAGAGACATTATACATTGGCTGAAAATATGCTGGATGAGATTCAAAAGGGATGAGCAACACAAAATTTTCTACAAAACCAGTATGGAAGAAAATGCGCCATTTAAAGTTATTTTTTTATTTGGAAAACAAGGAAGGCCTAAATGTTTTAGCAAAATTACTATGTTGCCACTTTATAAAACTTCAAGACCTATAACAAGAGAGAAATAGTGATATGATGAGTTTACTGCCTTACGTACCTCTCATTTACCATAAATACTTCACTATGCTAAGTGTAAAGGAAAAATAAGTTTAAAATATAAATAAGTTTGTTATTTTTAGTTATATTAACGAAGTAATTTACTTTTTACACTTGTTTATTTATATTTTCCTTATAATATAACTGAAATTACTTCTGAATAAACTCGATTATTCGTGTACTTACATGTGTTCATTTTAATTATTATTTTTTACATTAGAAAATCTATTTCAGAAAAGCCAGCTTCTATAAAAATTGGATTTATATTTGCTTTTGTTTTTATTTTTTATAATTTGTTATTATTGAAAGTGGTATAAGTCCATTTGTAGCTAAAAAATCGTTTATTTTCTTTAACAATTTTATTAATTATTATTGCATAATAAAATTATACAGATTTATAGTGTTAAAAACATCCCCCGAATTGATTAACGTTAGCCATTATTTTAAAATTGATTCAAATGCAAACCCTTAAATATCTCAATATATGCAAAAAAGGACTTACACCACTTTAAAAAAAAACGGATCATTTGGTACTGTGTTGCGTCGCGGTCTATTCCGTGAATGTTTTAGAACTCGCGACTTAGCGAACAAAGTGGACAAATGGTGAGTGTCGTCCAGAAGGCAGAAAACTAAATTATGGAATCCTCAAAAATAGCTGTGCTTCTAAATCCTACCATAAATCTTGTACAAACCGGGCCCGAACACTATGTGTATAACCCTTCACTGTAATTATAGCTGCACAACGTCGCACAGTGGTCCGGATCCGTAAAAACGCGAACTAAATTCGTGACACTTTTATTTTTTCATTATTTGTTATAAAAAGAGTCGTTTCCTAAAGTTTTTAAGCCGTAGAATCTAATTTTGATATGCATTTTTATGTAGAAGGTCTAGTTTGAATTATATTTAAAGTAATTATACTGGCCTTATATATGGCCTACAATCACCCCTCATAGGATATCAAGTAAAATTTATTTACAGTAATAATCTCATCATCATCGGAGTTCTTAAAACGCATAAAATTACTTAATTATTTAAATATATAAATTAAATATAAAAAATAATAATTTATCACTGTATTTTTATATTAGAAATTTTTATATAAATTTTTATATTATCGTAATTATTATGAAAAAATTACATCACCATTATACTTCTGCATCTGATGATGGTACGTCGATTTCGGAATCTGTTTCTTCTGGTTCATCCTCATCCATCGGTAATGAAATTAGATTCAGCATTTCTTCATCTATATCTATCTTCTTATCCTTTCGATGCACATAGGCACTCAAGTATGGGTCCGAACTTAAAATTAAACGATGGAACAAATCTTCATTGGTTTTCACTCGCGATAATTTTCGGGTATGGTGTTCTCTATAATATTTCACATATTTGTTATTAGCTTCTTGAGCTTCTTCGGAGAGTTATCCAATGGGTAAGATCGCATTTTCAATCACGCTCGATCCATGAATTAGAATTTTGTGTACAGAAACAGGCATATAATACCAACTGTACAGTTCTTCATATTGTAGCGGTGCACATATAACACCGCATGCCAGATGCGCCAGCCAACGCATTGCACACTTTTCCGTCAACCATTGTCAAAAATAAAGAAAAATTGATTTTTCCTATTTTTGATGCATATGATTGCAGTGCTCGAATTTGTATATGACGGTTTCTTAGACTGTTACTGCAGTTAAAGGTAATTCTATGGTTAATCTTCGGCGGTTCATTCTAAAGGTCATAAAGGATGGCTCGCAATGCGACAGTTATATTAGTTCAAAAGTCGACAATAGCATTCCAAAATACCTAAATATAATTGTACGTTAGTCACTATTCCGAACATAAAAAAAAGCGGCTTTTACTTCATGTAAAAGGAGGAGGCTCGAGGCAACTGACGGTTGTCACTAGATTTTAGCGGTTGGTTACATATTTATTGCTATAACTCCCAAATATGCAAGTTTATGCAAGAAATTCTTAGGCACGTATCTTTAGAAGGTCCCAACAAGTACGACCATACAACATTCGTCGTGACCTCTCGTGACCTCGGCACTGTAATCATCACTAAGTAAAAAAAAACGAGGAAATATAGGGATTTCTTTAACGCTGTTTTTCAAAGGTTCAATTACGTACTTTTTAAAAAAATTTTAAATATTCGTGTAGCTGAAGGAACGCTCTTTAACGATGCATAATTGGTTTTACTCAATTTTCAACCGCTACAACAATATAACCATGTAAAGTATGAAATTTCAGACTAAAAGTGTAATTATTCTAGAACTCGCAATTTTCCTGGTTTTCAACACTCTCTTAAGAAGTTATACGTGACTCAGGGCAACTCTCTTTTACGGCAATAGTTGCTTCATCGATATACGAATCTATGGTTAACATCTTGTGGGTTTCTAACGAGGTTGATAATTTGATTTTAGTTCGCGTTTTTACAATTTCGGACCACTGTGCGTCGGGGCGTCGAGCTAATAAGTTTTCGAATGTACTTCGGATAAATTTTTACCATTCTTCCCTAAGGGAATTCATTATTTCACTTTTACTATCATGTTTTTTGTTAGCAATTCTTTGTTCATATGTGCTCAATCGGGTTCGAGTTTGGCGATTGAGATGGCCAAAGTAGGACACAAATTTTCTGAGCGGTGAGCTGATCTTTTAGTCGCGATGCGTGTTTTGGATCATTTACGAGTTGAAAGATCCAGTTTACAAGTATGTTGTTTTGAGTGTATAGTAGCATTCTGGTTTTTCAAGCTAATGAGTGGCTTTTCGATACACACACGTCTATGCCGTCCAATGTCATTTAATCATCGTGATACTGACCTATTATTAATGTTGACAATATTTTCATCAATTAATTCTAGTGTGCTGCCTGCAACAATCTTACACGCATTCCAAACTTATTTTCTTTGGATGGTACGATCAACTTTTTTTGGTAAATCACTTTCATCTTTACCAGATTTATATATTCATATGAAATCGTTGATTGTTAATTTACCAATGCCTAATGCCTTCGTGTATTTGAATATTAATATAACGGGGCATTTCGTAACAAGGATCTAACATACCGATGTCCGTCTATAAACTGGATAAGGACAGTAAACAAACCATGTACATAGTTGTGCTAGCTAAAAAGTATTTTGTATATACAAAGTAACTAGATGTGGCCGGGCATTTTTGTCAATCTCTGTTTCAATATAAGATGCATTTTAATAATATCATTGTTGCAAATAACTTCTTAAGTGGTTCATTAATAAAATACACGTGCATGCTATACCTGTACGGTGAAATATTATATGTAACCATTTTTTTTATCAGCAATACTGTAAAATTAGAGTTTGGTCGAAAGCTATTCTTAGCCATTGCATTTTTTATATTATAGTGTTGTAACTGTTGTGAAAACGTATTCAAGCAACCTACGCCACTATGACCTTGAGATGATCTTGAATTAAGAAATTCGTTCTTTGTGTATCTATGTGTATATATCCTTGTGTATACTTTGACAATCGTAGTGTTACTTCCAACACTCAACTTGAAGTAAAACAATTCTCCATTTATGAACGTTTTTATTAATTATTAATTTAGTTTAAAAACAAAGAACGCAACTCTAATATCCGTATAGCTGACTGAAAACTGATAAACTTTTATTGAAAATATGTTTTACCAGTTTAGCGGAAATGCTTGAAAGAAGTGATTAAAGGTTCAGGAAACACCTTGTATACGCATAATTTCTTGTTTCAAATCAAATGGTATCGAGCGGTTAATCATTTTAGATGCAAAGGAGTTGAGGATTGTAACTCTAAAATTATAAAGAGACACAACGTTTGCATTTTTTAAATAGACTGTAATATTCATTTTTTGTTATTTGGATAGTTGTCATCAAACTTAATAATATTTACTTGGAACATTTTTTCTATTCTGCTTAGTCAGTCTAATATTTCCACTGTAAATTGCGCACAATTAGAAATGAACGAAGCAGAACTCAAGGCAGTTTTTTGTCTTTTATGTTTAGTAGGATTGTTTCTGGTCAACAAATCATTTTACAAGTAAATAAAACTTACATTTCATCTTAATTTAAGAGAAAATGCGAAGCAACACCATCTCTTATTACTTTTATTTTCTACATTCCAAAAATCATATACATAAATTCGTACACATAATGTTTACCCTACATGATTAAACGTTGGATACGAAAATGTAGAAGAATGTATAAGGAACAAAAACGATAAACGGACACTACCCCAATACTTACGTAAACGATTTCATAAACATCTTGGAGAAATTCTTTAAAAACCCCTTCTAAACGATCTAAAATACCTGATACATTCTCGGCGTATCTGAGAAATAAGGATCAAAAAGTTTAAAAATGCAAATATATTCTCCAATATATACTGAATTATACAACGAATTATCTCGATAAGATCGATTATATTAGAATTAATCTTCTTATTATTTTGTAAGACTTAACATATTTACTTAATAGTATTATGGTATAAATGTATATCACAAAAAAGAGTTTACAATAAATAGTTCCTAAAGACAGTTTTAATTTCCAGCTGATAGGTTGATCAATATTTGTTTTTTTTTATAAGAAACAATTTATTCTTAAAATATATGATATATTTATTTGGATCTAACCTCGTTATCCTAATGACGAAACATAATTTTTAAGTGCATTTTTAGTTAAATGTCATATCTGTAGATGGATAATGTCAATGTAAAGTTAACCCCACATAGTTTAAGGCATGACTTGATACAGAATACAGACATCGATTGAAGCAATGGGTTGAAGTCAAGTTGAAGTCAAGTTACTTTATTTTCCAGCGACGCTGCATAAGAGCCAATAATTTAAATCCATCGCTTGCATCGACGCCTGCATGTCAGTGTGCATCATCATCCGTAGGAGTGTTTAGTCACCTGACTCATAGAAGGTTAATAGTTGTTGCTTTACTTCTTTGGTGTTTAATTTATTGAAGTTTGATGCTCCATAAGTATTCGAAAATATTATTTCAATTTTGGTTCTTTTTAGAGAAGGGTCGAAACAAATTTTTAGTTTCGCGAAATTCAAATCGGAAACTTTGTTTGAAGGCTTCGAAAATCGGAACTCAAAAATTTCGAATCCCCAAATACTTCTTTTTTTCCTTTTATTTCTGAGGAGCATCCATTTTATTAGGAATTAAAATCTTTCGAAAATCAAATTATTTATTGAATATAACTAAATCAAACTTAAATTTAGTTATAAATTAAGAAATTAATACACAGAATGACTTTGTATTGGTAAAACTGCATCAATTAAAATGAGTTTAATGTTGGATTACTAGTTAAATAAATTCGTATCGTTTGTATTGTTTGCAAACTCGATACTTCTTGAGTTTTGAAGGGATTTGTAATTTTGAGTATTGCATATTTAGTTCTTGTACCACTTGGAAGATAATTTTTAGAATTATTATCAGCGAAGCATTGGATAGACTATTCATTTTCATATATTATAGAATCATCTGGGGGCTATCTGATCTCCTTACCATTTTAATGTCACATGTGACATTACTAATGTAGACTAAAATAAGATAACAATAATTTATCCTTCTATAACCATAATTTACTTTTACGACGAAAGAAATTATAATTAAGTCAAAATTTGCATCTGAAGCTGAGAGCCAGGAATCAATGGTATTATAAAGGATTAACTTTATCATCTTAGATGGTTGAATTGAATATAAATAATTCTTAAAATCACCATTCTAAATACTATAGAGCGTAAAAAAACATTTACTTTTTACATGGTTGATATTTCAGTTTGAAATTTATTATGTTTCCTATAAATGAGTGGTCTATCCTGTACTTAGTCAATGACACTATTCTTCGTAAAATGGCTAGATTTTGATTAATCATCCTCGTTTCTATCTGAACATTTCAGTGTCTATTTCTGTAAATGTGTAAATTTTCTGGTATCTACTTCTAACCATATTTTGTAATCTCCTTCTGGATTTCTCTGTACAGTGGTGTTAAATAACTCTTGATGTAATTCCTTCCCCTTTAATAATCGATGTAATTATAATTATGTTTGATAGTATTACAATAAATTGAACCTTCTGTAGAATTAGTAATTTACAAGTAAATTGACATCAACAAATTCCTTTCGTCGACTACAATACTTTGCGATTTAATGATACAATTATTGGTATGGTATATAGTACAAAGTACATCGTGTTTTCCGAGTGCATCGAAAGAGAGCGGTGAACCAGGTGGCGCGTCTACCTGAATTGCCGGACACAGCGACATTCTCCAACCTGGTCTGATCACAATTCTAAACTGTTCGCTAGTTAAAAAGTGATTTTTGAGAAAAAAATCACACAATACAATATTTTATCAAAAATTTTCCAGACTTAAACCAGGAATGAATTTGCGAAGTAAAAACTATTTCAATACTTTTTTGTTGAACGAGTGACTTTGCATATGAAGCAAAAATAAAGTAGAAAAAACAATCTTTTGCGAGTAAAATGAAAATAAATACAAAATTCGTTCCCTGACTAGTAGTTTCTGAGATAAAAATTCTTTTGTGAAGGTAGTTTTCGTGAACATTGATTGAAACCAAGAAAATAGTAACTTACTCACCCCCCCCCCCCCCACACTTCCATTTTCACATAGATTATAATATACAGAGTGAGTCTCGTAACGTGACGACATCAAATTACTCATAAAATATTTATTGTACGAAAAAATGTTTCAGATAGAAGTTGCATGGCTTCCAGGGGGACATATAGTATTGTAATCAGTTTTATGTGTTCAACGCGCACGTTTTTTATAATTTGTGTTGTGTTCAAATTATTTATTGTGCGCTTCAAGCGGTAACTTAATAAACGCTTGAATATTTAGGGCGTTGCAATAGTGGCACAGTTAACTTATTATATTAACTTTATTAATATAACTGATTTTTAAGCACAGTACAGAGTATACGAAGACGGTTGAATGATTGAATTCCCTTCCGATTCTCTCTCGATTCTGTTTGGATTCTGTTCCGTTTCTCTCATTAGTACAAAAATGTACCCTTAAATGTATCGTGGTATAAGGTTCTGGCGGGGATGAGTCACGCGGATTGGTTCTCGATGAAATTGTAAATTTTGACAAGGAACGCTGTCGTTTTCCCTGATTGGCTAAAAATTTGGCAGGAATTGTCAATAAAGTGACCGCCTTCAAACCATCGGTAACCCTCCGGTACCGAAGGCACCTTCGAGTGATGTCTGGGAGATTCCGCGTTCCCCGATCGTAGCAGGTAATAATTTTATGGAAGCGCCTTGACCGTACTAAGACATGAAATAAAATTGAGACTGGAAAATGCTTAAGCCGAAAATAAAGAACTAAATTACTCATTGCAAAAACGTTGTAGAAGAAAACCGATGGTCGATGGTTTCATAAACTTATTGTTGCTACGGGTCAGTTTAGAGTTTCTTAGAATATTGAAATCTTTTAACAACGATGGAACTCTGAACTGGTTTATGGTGTACGCTAATGAAGGTTAAATGCGTTATGTTAAAGTTTCTTCGGCTGACTGGCGGGTAACGGTGTTTTTTTATCGTACATGGGTCGCGTTGTAGTTATGTTGTTACAACGTAACATTATGTTATTTTGCTTTTTTCTCAAGATATGAAGGTCACCCTCAATTTTTTAAATTTTGAATTCGTTGAATTCTACATAAAAAGGTATTACACCAAATGGCGTCTAAAATACATAGTTACTGAGATATTAGCAAAAATAAATTACGTTGTATTAGAAAAGACCGTTAATTAACGTGATTGTTAGCACAACGCAGTAAGACAACTTTGTATACGAGCGGCCGATCAGTATTGGTAAACACAGTTCTAGATGCTACATATAATAGGTATCGTCAAGCGAGTAACAATAAGCGTAATAAATGTAAAGTCGTACATGAGAAAGATGTTACCTTCCCGATGTTCAGTGATACTGAGAAGTACGATATGTTAATTGTATATGGTGCATGTGATGAAAATGCTGTGAGAGCTAAAATTATGTATCCTAATTGTCTCTAAATATCCTGATCGAAATCAGCCGTTGTATTCTACTTTTTTGAGACTAAGTAAAATGCTCAAGAAAACTGGCAGTTTTATCGTACAAAAACGCATACGTCCTAAAATTACAAATGATGAAGAACGTTGTAGTTCTATCCTAGCAGCTGTTGCCCATAATCCACACACCAATACACGGCAAATTGCACATGGTGCAGGTATTAGTCAAAGTGGTGTAATACGTATTTTGCATTCTAAATCATTTCATCCGTATCACCTATCAGTACAGCAGGAGTTACATGGACGAGACTTTGAAAATTAGGTATTACTGTTTATAATGTGTGTTATTTAAATAAATATTGGCAATAAACTTAAACCCCATACTTCGTGACGAGCAGCAGGTATATGAAGTAAAATGTTGCGTCAGTTATTAATTTCCCAAACTTACCATTCTAGGACAAAAACATGTTGCATCCGCTCGATTTCAAATCGTCTGACATTAAACCTCAGTACGATTGTGTTGGTACGAAAAAATTCGAGGAGACTCCGTACATGTAGTACGTTGGTACCACTATAAAGAAAGTAAACGAGGTTGGTTACTTGTAAATGCATAATCATCTAATGAAATGTTGTAATATAAAAATGATTTTCTCTTTGTTCGTAATTACCTCCTCTCTCAAAATGTTTTAGAACCAATAGTTATATTACAATATAGTAATTTGTAATCGTGACATTTGCTTGAGATTGATTTATAATAAATACCGAGAGTCAAATTCGGTTTTAAGCACCTTAGAGACGTTGATGCATGTATCGATTGAGATATCGATGCCAGTGATGGGTTTAAGTTAATGGCTCACAAATTGCTGCAATTTCTGTGTATTTTCCAGTGACGCGAGAGCCAATGCGTTAAAGCTATCGCTTGCATCGACACCTGCATCAACGTCTGTAGGGGCCTTTAAAGCGAATCGAAACAAACGAGCGTTCTGGTGAAAGAGAAATGAAAATCGATCGAATAGAGTTTAATTCAAAGTTATCTCGAATCTAAGGAGGAAATCCGGTTTCAAGAGTTCATTAGTCCATTTCTATTTAATGTGAATGAAAGCCCCGTATGAAGATATAAGCGGAAATTAGCGCTAATTTATCAGTAGTTAATATACTTCATTATGTCTGCAATGAGCCATTTAGAGCCATTTTTTCTAAATATTTTGTTAGTGTTTACTCTTTCATTAATTTTGTTAGAGATATAAGAGTCGCAAGTTTTCTAAACTGATTTAGTTAAATGTAAATATTTTTATAAATAACAACAGCTATTATAATATTTTCTCTTTAATTCATGTAATGATAAGTTTGGGAAATTATTAAATATCTTTTATTTGCATTTAAATTTTTATACCTACTTTCACATATAAATGGCACGTAAAATAAAACTACTCTATTAATGTGGTAATCATGAATATTCTGATTAAATTATTGGAAAATCTAATGATGGAAGTATGAGAACACCGAGTAGGATGAGGCAGGGATGAGAGATAAGTTTGTTGTGTCTCCTCTTGTTTCGTGACGATGTATTAAGAGGCTGGCATAACCATGCCGACTACTTATTTGAGGGGATACACTCGTACGGATGATGTTATATAATTATGAAATTTATATTCATGTTGTAACAGGTTAAAGTTAGTTTGGCCTATCTTCAATAGTTTACGAGATATTCGCTCAATTATGTTTTATCACCCCCAATTTGGGGTCAGTTTTCATCCCTTCAAAATGGATGATGGCAGATTAAAAAAAATATGAGTGTAATATTTTGGGCTAGTCTACAATTATGCAAAGTGTATTAGATTATTACATCGGTATATTTCTTTCTTTACCTAAAGTGGAGTGCGTCATGGTCTTTCACTTACTGTAACGTTATTAGAAGCCGCATCATAGTTGAGAAGGGTTTATCTTATAGAGACAACTTCAAACAATACGGTGGTGTTTTTATTTTATTTTTAATATTGTGATCTTGAACCCAAATTCGCATAATAGTAGTTTGTTTATCATTTGCAATGTAAAAAACAAACTTTTTCAACTTAACCAAAATTTTTCTTCAGTAGGCCATACCTTCATAGTTAAAATGAAAAAAATGAATTTCTTATCTTTAGCAGTTTCGGAGATAAAAATACTTTTGTGAAGGCAGATTTAGTAAAAATCGCCGAAATTTGTAAATTTTAAAGGTGTATATTTTTTAATCAATTTCATTATCGACAAAAGGATGCCTTAAACCAATAAACTTAAACTTAACTTAATAATTTCGCATGGACTACAGCATATTTCAATTTGAACAAAATCGCAGATATCGAGGGAAAAAAATTATCAATTTGGTATGGAATGGCTCACTCTATTTTTCTCTGTAACTGTTGCTGCCAGTGAACTTGATGAAGGCTGATGTTCCTTCATCATAAAAGCTTCTTCATGTCGAATCACTGCACGTTTGTGTTAATGTGGACAGGATCCTTGAGACCTAATGTATGGGGAGTATCATCGTAGCAATGTTAACACATACATACATACATAAGGAGTCTGAAATGATTACAGTGACTCTACTGCATACGGTACTGCCGTTGAGTCCACTGGTGAGAATATCACCTTATATAATATATGGCAAAGACAATTTTAACAAAGAGAGGGAGATCTGTATAGATGTAAATATAGCCTCCGACTTTCCCTGATTTTATGAAACGTTTGTTTATGGCAATCTGCATTATCATAGTAAATGACAATAAACAGTGATATAAAGTTGTATAACATATTCTGTGGTTTAGTTTTTAATAATATTATGAGAAATTATAACATTATTTTTCAATCAAATAATTAGGCTTCTGCATTTTGAAAAAAATGAGAGTAGCAACTTGTAGAGAATATGGAATCTTTCATTCCCTTAATTTTGTTTCTAATGTCGGAAATTTTTTGAGTTAAGTATTCAAGTTTTGAGTCAAGTATTTGTAGGAATCGGCTGAACTTTTCTTTTCCGACCCAAAAATTAATAAGATTTTTTTACATAATTTGATAGAATTTGATGTGTAGATTCCAAAACTGACAATTATAATATTAGGTATACATGGGTTCAAAAGATATACATGTTTCAAAATGCGTTATGTTACGATTTATAGCGACCGCCATATTGACTCCTGTCAATGCTCGTCCAATGAAAGACGTTAATAACAAAGTTTGACCGTAAAATAGTCCCTGCTTCAGATTAGGTTCGAGCTAGTTTACCGTTGAGGGAGTGTAGGGGGAGGGGCGGTGCCCACGCTTTGTAGTTCTAAATTACAAGCATCGGTTTGCAGGCACTAATGTTACCAAATTGGTAGAAATGTAGCAGAATAGTATGCATGTGACGTCATTACAAAAGGCAGTGAGGTTCTTTCATTGGATGGGCAATGACAGGAGCTAACATGGCGGCCAATATAACTCGTAAAATAACGCATTTTTAAACACATAACTTTTGATCCCATGCATTCCTAACGTTATAACTAACATTTTTGGAACGTACACGTCAAATTCTGCCAGATTGTGTAACTAAATCTTAATAATCTTTGGTAGAGTAAAGTGGAGTTTAACCCTTCCTTATAAAGAATGACAAAAGCAAATTCAATGTGTACCTACACCTGTTAAAGATTTCTTAATATCGAAGGCAAATTCGACGCAGTTGTTACTTTTTTATTATTGTCTTATTCAGCAATATACGCAGAATCATTTTTGGAGATGTTCTGACACCGTGCATCTTTAAAACCGTGCAAGTTTCAAAACAGCATTGTTTTATCAAAACTAATTCGACAGGCAAAACGTAAAAAGCAATAAAAAATAAACAAAAACGGAATATATATAATTTCTGTTTCGCATTTTCTAATATTAAAATGTTCTACAAATCTAATATTAATTCCTTATATAATTTAGACCTTGTCAGTTAAAAAATATCACATTAATTTTATTTATTCCGATTTTGTATATAATTTTTTATAACGGGTACCATTTTAATATTATGATTCCTCTATGCGGTTATGAAAATTTTGTTACAATTTAATTATATACATACACATTATTTTACTTCATAATGTAATAAAAAAATTATATTTCACTATACCGAAAAAAAAATGCTACGAAACGGTTTGATGTAGATAGAAATGACAAAAATGTTTCCGTTATTTGACATTTAACTCTCTTAAAAAGGAATGGATTATTGTTGGGACTAATCCGAGTTATATCATGGTTGGACTTATTTTCACTAAGATAATTTCACCAATCCATTGATATCACTTTCATAAAAATCAAACGATAATAATTAAAGAAATGGCGATTTTTACCACTGAACGATACATTTCTGTACTCGATGTCTGCGAAACATTTACCTGTATTACCGACGCCATGTCGCTATTGACATAGACGCAACAGTTTTCAACACGATCTCATAATATGTAGCCATATATTTCTGTTGCTGAAAATAATCCCAATCATACCTTTCTGACGGTTAAAACGCACTACATTATTTTAGTATCCATCGAGCAATGCTGCCTCCGCGTTGTACACAATTCGAAATAGCAAGTTAATTTTTTCTAAATTGAATTATACTGAAACAAAGTGTTATTGGCAAAAAAATAGGAATCAGACTACTAAATAATTTCTTTTAAAATAAAAAAATGAAGTTCGTATCTTTAATAGTTTCAGAGATAATTCTTTTTATGAAGGTAGTCTTTCATAAAAATGGGCAGAAACTGCCAACGTTGGAGGTCTGTATTGTTTAAACAATTTTGAAACCTGCAAAATGATGAAGCTCCTCCCCCCTTTATATTTTCGCATAGACTATAACATATTTCAATTTCAACAAAATTACATACATACATCGAGTACAAAAGTGATCGATTTGGTGTAGAATAACCCCTATAAGACCATATGAGAGCATATACTCACCACATGTCTGTTTGGTGAGCGAACGCCAGGTTGCTCTTGAGTAGAACCTCGGCAAACCTCCGGCACTGAACGCCGGATATCCGGTGTCAAATAAGTCGAGGTATACGGTGTTTAATATGAGCGTTCGCACAGCGTCTATCCGTCAGCTATACGGCAGTAGCGAAAACAGTTTGTATTGTAGAGATATCATGTATATATTTTGTATGTGCGGATTTGAAAGGGATGGAAAAGACAAAAGAACGTGAGCAAAGGGAAAGATATATCGATATGACGGGACCGGCTGCAAGTTGGAGGAAGTGTGCAGACCACTGTATCCGGCGCCGGGTGGTTGATGGTGAATACATGTGAAACATTTGTCGCCCTCCTTGTTATATTATATTTACTTTCTTTCTTTGTTCGCTACTATTTTTCCTTCAATTTAATTATGGAATCGCAACTTATCCGAATCTAGCTGATAATAGGTGTACCTATCAATATTATAAATCAATGTTTGCCTTAGAATTCTTTAAACAAGACATTATGTTTAAAAATATCATTAATGTCACTATTTTTTCACATGATTAATTTAAACATCAATGTTGACTTGTATATTAATTTATGGGAGGTAGTACTTATACGTGCCTTACTTGATGACATTGGGAAGAGAAATCTGTTCCTGTGTTTCTCCATATGTCCCCTTTCCTTTCTGCTCTTTGTAACGTTTCGGCCAATGATGCAAATATGTGTGACCTATCTTTATAATTGTGTCGCAAAAGGTGAGCCGCTAACCAATCATATCCGCATTCCTTCTAAATGTTATCAAGCCAGCCACTTGCAGTGTATAAAGTTGTTCGATCAAAATTGATTTATTATCCGAATTAGTGCATCACAAAATTTCGAGAACAAACTTCAAATCAAATATGTGTAAAAAATTGATAGGTTATAAAATAAATTTCAAACCATACCTTTTTTCATTTTTAAACATGTTTTATTTAAACAATTGTAAACTAAAAGTTTGTTTGTAATTTTCGATTAGTAAAAATAATTTTTTGTATCAAACATTAATTAGTTAAGCTCTAACTTTTTGAATAAAAGGAAGAGAAAATCATGTTTATTCGATTAATAGTTTTGGAGATGAAAATTTATTAGACGTTTAGGGTATGTCAGAATCAGAGGAACTTAATCGCATTACACTTTCTGCTCACAGAAATCGCCTTTTCAAATACTTAGCTTTATATCTTATTTGCAATTTCTTACTTCAGGGTAGTTTTAATTTTAACCACCATTAAAGGATTGGTAATGCCATACCCCAATACCGGTAACCTAAAAAGTCACAGTTTTCGGGTGAATATCTTTCGTTTTATTATCTGACAAAGAATGTAAGTACTTCTAAAGTATTTTAATAAACAAAATGTAAAAGCAAACGTAAAAGTAATACATTTTAGACGATCAAAAATAAAAATGAAAATAATAAGCGGGTCTCGAGATCCCCAAGCCATGTGACAGGAAAATACATTGGATGATAGGTCTATTCTGTAACTTGTCTGTGATTCTATTATAGATTGGTAATATCGCATGTGATTCGGGAATAGGTGATAAATCTATTCTGTACTTGGTTTGTGTCCAAACCAAGCTATCCGACCAATCGATGGTATGCAACTGTATGTAAAGAGGTCATGAAAAAAAACTGTTGCTGTGAAGCGGTTCTGGAAGGGAGAGAGGAAAGGGAAGAAAGGAGAGATCGAACTTGCGCAAAAGAATGCGCGTATACATATCCGCGATGCACGCCCAAAGTGAGGCTACTTTCTTGGAGCGAAGAAAGCCGTTTACCTACATTGTAGGTGGGAGTAGGTTAGGTTACAGTGTATGCTTGAATGCGTAAAAATTTTACCTTTCGATGTGCGGTTTAATAAGGACAGGGAAGGCTTACATAATTTAACTCAACCCATGTGTTCCGTATCCATATTAAATAGGCACCCATAGAATATGTGCGCCGTGCCGGTAGGAAACATATTTGAGGTCAAAACGTGTTTAAATTTAGATGCATTCACGTTCATGCATCTCTACTCTCTCGAAATCAAATTGAACAATTTAGTATGAATATTTTTTTTTAAATTAGCTCAACGCATTTGTATTTGTATTCTATCGATCATTTTAGTTCTAAATATTCTTTTACTTTTAATTGTAGTATCAAATGTTTCTGTACATAATTTTATTATTCATCTTATCACATGTTAAATGAAAATCAATTGAGTAGTTCTTTGAATGGAGGGCTTTTCTTGAGATAAGCCTTTTTTCCGATTGTCACATTTTTATATTCTACATATCGTCTTATACATGTCTCCAAATTACCAATGTTATATTACAACAATTCACTTAGATATAAAACAGTTAAATTTAAAAAGAGCCGTTCTTGACGATATTCTATAAACTTATTGTTGTTTATTTAATGGTTTAGTTAAAAATGATACCGGATATGCAATGGACGTTTGTCGTATAAAATAAAAATAGCAAAAATATTGTTTAAAGCATTCTCATCAGAACTTATTTCTGAAGTTGTATTAAAACGTGCTAAGATGAAGGATATTATAAGCTTGTTACCCTTTTGGAATAAAAGTAATGCTGCAGAATTACACAAATTGTTGAAAACTAAATTCCAATATACAACAAATGATTTTATAAATAATTGTTTTGAATATTGAAATAACTTTTTATTTGTGTTAAACTGGTAATGTGATATCTTGTCTGTTCACGAAACGTAAAAAAACCTTTTATATGTGTTTCTATTTATTTATATCTACTAAATTGTATTTTTAATAGAATATTACGTGTTGATTTTAAAGTGTAGCGTCACGTGGAAATCCAATATTTCGAAGAAGGGCCTCTAGAATCATTGTTTACAAACTCTGTTATTTTTTACTGAAAGTGAAATAATCGTTCTTTGTAGCGTCATTTTATTCTATATTAAAGATGAAGTTTATGCAATGTCGACTTTATAGGTTCTTTTATCAATATCATGGTCTTACAAACCACAGAAGTTTCAACTGTAAATATCTCGAAACACGATTTTCGCAAATAGGCTCTTCTTCCAAATAACTCTTCAATTGTACTTATTGACATCATACAGTACCGAGTATATAAATTATATATTTACTTTACTTTCTAATTTTTTAATGTTCTTTAATTATGTTTTGATACTTCCGCAATGTAAATTTCTTTATTCTTTCTTGCATAAATGAAATAAAATTTTTTATATTGGCTTTTATCATTTTATGCTTACCACTATACAAGATTTCAGTCTGCCTTTGAAATAACTTATATCAAACATGTAATGTATGCAGAGAGATAAATTCTATTTAAATAAAGGAATTACAAATGAACCTAAGCGAAATCTGTATATAAGATCGCATGTTGCATGAATTTGAAGAAAAAGTTCCAGTAAACGGTTTTCGTAATATGCAATGTGTGTAATAAAAATAACTTCAAACACAGTTTTTTTTATTTTGACAACAGTGCTATCCTACCATTTAAATATTTAAGATCAGTTGAAAATGTAAAATTATTTGTCAAATGGCT
Source organism: Eucera pruinosa (assembly GCA_028830335.1). Lineage (NCBI taxonomy): Eukaryota > Metazoa > Arthropoda > Insecta > Hymenoptera > Apidae > Eucera > Eucera pruinosa. The sequence goes on along the minus strand of JAMYCR010000008.1, from coordinate 286,413 downwards.
TAACAATATGTGTAAAATCCATCTTTTTATTTCGGTTAGAAAAAGGAAAATCTTGAAGTTTAATGTTAATTATATGTAACAATATTTTCAATATTATGTATATTTGCGTTGAAGGAATTAAAAAAAAGGAAATAGAATTAATTGTTTTCTTTTTTGACATAGTGGAAGTACATACGAAGTAGCGTTTATGAAATCGTTTTTTCATAAGTATTTTATAAATTGCATGTGTCTAGTCTATTCAGTTACTAAACGAATATCTTACCTTAGACTATTACAGCTACATTAGAAGCACAAGTCATTCATAATATAAGAGTGTAACATAGTATTATGTAGGAGATGTAATCGAAAACAACGTGTACTATAAACTTTTCTTTTCCGAATACCTCACAAAATGAAGAAAACAACATTTCATTCTACTTTTGATATCATTTTTATTCTATTAATCTACATTTTTTACTGTGCAAAAATGCAAAACATAAAAAAAATTTAAACCGAGCTTCTAAATTTACTGTATCGGCGAAGAGAGAAAAAAATTGTTCACATATTAAAACTAATTGAATATTAGTATTTACTAGTAATTCATGCATCACGACATGGTTGTACATACACTAGCCGTACAACATATCCGTGGAATAGTTTCGGGGAAAGGTAGACGTGTAGTGTCGATCGACTTGAACTCTTTCGAGTTTCGATTTATACCATTCACTTCAGAATTGTAGTTGTACGAATCGCTCACGCGATTTGCACTCAAAGAGAATCTACTTTCATGGAGCAAGGAAAGTCCGTCGTTCAGTTTAAGTACATGAACATGTGAACTGGTTACTGTATATATATACAGACACACACATACATATACAAATACATATACATTCACATATGCATACGTATTACACATATACACTACATATAGAAAGAGCAGAGGGAAGGAGACCGGGTTCGCGTAACAGACTATCTTCCACTGGACTGAAGTGGGACTGGTTCGAGTTTCACGAAGAAATTCATTTGTTTCTTTTCTGACCGTGCCTTTCGTATCACGGTAAAAGCGAGCGAAAAACAAAATTATGTTAGCACTTCGATCGATTGTGGATGTAATAAGCATAAAAGTAATGCAAACGTTTCTCCACGAGAAATGTGCAGTGCTATTTATATTTCTTTTTTTAGGAATGACATTTTAATTGCTTGGTTCACAGTATGGATAGCATACTGATTTATAGTCTAAGAAATGGGCCAATTACTGATAATTTTTAAATCAAGTCTTTGATAAAAAGAGGTATTTGAAGTTACTTCTCTTTTAACATGTGATTACGTAATGATCATTAACTATTTTTAAATATACTGCTCGTATTTTACATGCAATGATTACATGTAAGCACAGTGTAAGCACATAAGTACTAAAACCATATTTTTTACGTAAGCATAAAGATTTGATAGTTAAATGTTTAAAACGTTAACCATACAATGTCTTGATATTCGTGTAAAAAATTCTTAGTGACTTTCACTTTATGCTTGACAACTGTACGTAATTTTATATAGTTAGTGGAAATTGATCAATAATTCAAGAAGTTATTGCAAAAATAAATTTAAAATTTATCGTTAAACGTTAACGATGTATCAACTGCTATTTGTTTATATAGAAATAATGTGTTTTGAAACGGAAAAATCGTTATATGTGATATTTTATTCAAATATAGAATAAAATTCCTTTTATGTTTATTATGTCAAGTTTTTATAAATTTTCGCAGGTTAATTTACGTGTTTACGATTGTATGCATGAACACCTTTGCATATAATCACCTCCCCATAGTTAATCGTGACAATACACAAAAGATCATTATTTCTCATGCATATATTGAAGACAATATTAGATTTCTAATCAAGATTTTTTATCAGAATTCACATATAAAGTTTAAGTTACCGTGAAAAATTCATATGTACAGATGTGAATGTTTTTTTATTAGGTCCAGTATAAACATATAAATACATTAAGAATAGATACATACAAAGATATAGGATAATATGAAATCTTACTCGCTTTTCGTACTCAAGTTTATCTAATCGAGTGAAGTATGTAATGTAATAAGGCGAAACACTTTGTCAATTTAATACTTCATATTATTAATTGTAGAATTTATTTATTTTTATATGAATTTATATTTCGCTAATATTTTCATTCAATCTGTGATTTAATTGTGAAAGTACTAATTCCTTAAATTATTTAAAACATTTTTGAAGTACTTATCTGAAGAACATTTTAGGGGACAATTTTATAGAAGTGTCTTCTTTTTAATAGAAGTTTATGTAGTACAATAATCATATCATATAGCGAGTAACAAGAAATTAATATTCCGCTATAATTTAGTATTATTATTAATACCACAAAACGTAAGTGAATTAATGAAACAAATGATAACTTATTTAATATAATTTATGATAACACTGTACGAAAAAGTTAAATATCTTTAGAATAGCAGGATTTTTCGATATTCGATGTTGTTGAGGAAATCTCATGATCATTTTACCATACGTAAGAAATATCTCAAGTATGGGACACCTGTGGTATTAATAACTGATATCATTATAAATCATTAAAAAATGTAACTTACTAAGCATTTTCCTTTGTCCTATTTAAAAAGAATAAAAGTTATAAAAATACGATTCATAGAATGTAAACGTATTAAAAATGAATGTAAACGAATGTAAATGTAAAATTTACGCGCAGTTCATCATGTTTCTCTTCACGGTTTTTTTTTCTTCCGTGTTCGCTTTTTCCAGTGAGAAGGAGAGGATAGCTAGTTTCTAAATTGCGATGGTTATCTTTGTTGATTGTTTTAACATCTTCAACCGTTTCAGCTAGCTGAGCCGTAAAACAGATGCTGATTTCTCCGGTTCTTATGAAATCGATACCTGTGTGTGGTTACACCTTCCTTACAATCCTTTTCTGACGTACGAACGAAGCAAAATTGTTTATTTAGATAGAAATTACTTATTGCCAGTTATAATTTATTGTAAGAAATGTATAATTGTGGGGAACTATTCCATTTTTGTTGAAGACATACTGCAAAGCATGTGAAGTGTAGGAAATTACTTTTGGGGAGATTCACAACAGAAAGATTTTTTAAAAAATTTATATATAAAATCATGTGTTTCTTGCATAATTTGGTGTCACTTATTTTATTATTAATGTTGAAAATGCATAATTTTTTATTTTGGTAAGTAAATTGCGTCACTGAATAAACTTTAGTACATGTTTACTATATAAACAAAGTACATTTTTATGATCGATCTTAAGATTTAAAAAAACAAATTTAATCAAATATTTTATCATGATTCTTAGGAAATTAGTGTACATGTTAGATAAACAATGAGAAAAAATGATCATTCATAAATGTTTCCTTCCTCCAAAAGGTTCTAAAATAGTTAATTTATTTAGCGCTACTAATAGAGCACTCAGTTGAAGTTTAATTGAAATGATTTCGGTAATTTGACAGAAAAAAGGTCGCAAAGTTGGAAATGTTAATTTTCTAATGAAATTAAGACAACAAATCACATTTAGATATATTGGTATTGATATTATATTGATATTAGAAGTTCTATTATTGGTGAAAGTAATACGTTAAATAGAAATGTGCTTTTGAATAGGCTGAGACTTTTCTTTTAAATGATAATTTATTTACAAATGAAAGTATTAATTTTTCTTTCCACAAACTTGTATGAAAGGAGGAATTAATTGATGTTAATTGATAATTCATATCTTGCGCTACCACTTTCACACTACTCCCACTATTGTATCCGGAAGCGGAAGTAGATGCAAATAAGATTAGTGCTACATTTACAAATATCTAGTTTATCTTACTCCTTTTATTATTTGCATAGGTAATGGTAATTTCTATACTTCTTTCTACTTTGTTTTTCAAATTATTAATTAAGAATTATATACAAAACAATTAAAAAATAAACAGATTATGTGGATTTTTTTAATCATGCAATTTAACGAATCTTTATTTTTTTTTTTCATTGGGATTATCATATCGTTACATAGGCGATGGCATGCTTTGAATTCGTTTTCAATGTATTAAAATGGTATTACTTTTCCAATTTTTTTTATTTAATAGAGTGGCACTATTGCTGAAATGGTTATGTGGCGATTATTCTGATTACGGCTTGTCCAAACATTTAAAATTATCATTTTGAAATATTACAAAATACTATTGACGATTCATAATTTCTAACACGTCTACAGTACATCGTATATGTACATTACAAACAGTTGCAAGTATATTTAATGCAATTTATTATTCAAATTCACGGAACATGCAATATTGCAATTAGGTTTCACCGCCGCTTACTTTATAGTCCTTTTATTAAATGAAAAGTATATTACTCTGCACAAATATACACGACTTAAATTCCTTCAAGGTATATTGAGTTTGCATTTATGTGTTCAATGCAGGGCTGGAGAAAATTTGAAGTAGTTTGTGACAAAATACTCGAAATCAAAATATTTCAATGTAAATATTTAATGTACATTAAATAAAGCACGTATTGTACCCTAAAAATGTTATGTATTACGTTAACGTGTATGTATTTATACCTACTTTGCCTTGAAGAAAAAATTCCCTGATTTCCCGGAGACCTCGATTATCCCGGCCAACGCCATGCTCCAATTAGATCGGATAATCGAAGGATTACTGTAATTGAAAATGCTATTTATTAAATGAGCCAATACTATTTTCTATTTAGGCTCGTATTTGAATACAGAACAAAACGGATTGGAAATAGGAAATAAAAATTAAAAACCTATTTCTAAAATATAATACTAGAACATCATCTTGTACACCTGTGGAACGCTTATTCAGTTCTGCACAGTTAATATTAATATTTCATGGGAATTCAGTAAAGAATAAAATGTTTGAAAAATGTGTTCAATTTATTACAAATAAAATGAATCAGCAACTTGTATAAATTACTTTTGTGCACTATCTACGGTAATTTATAAACAAAACAGAAGTCTTATGTTGTCGATAAAAATATATCAATCATACTATAAAATGTTAAAGTTAAAAACTGCTTACTTGCGATACTACCCTTCATTTACTACTATTGTTTGAAATATTATTTTCTTATATTTCAATGAAATACTCATTTCAAAATAGTATTTGTATGAGTTAGTAGTAAATTATATATTTGAAGTATTTCTTTATATAACTACTATTTAAAAGAAAAGTTCGTTTTCAAAATCCTATATCACTCGAAAAAATAAAAATATTTATTTTTATTTATCTATTTTAAAAATCTTTTTTTCCACTTCTGGATAAATAACATATTTGTAGTTATTTTATGGGGAACAAATAATGACGTTATTTATGGAATGTAGTGACACTTTTGTTTTCTATCTTTTCGCAGGCTTTTTCAGTTCTTTTATTCGCAGTGTTTTTACTTCTTAGCACGATTCCTGTATTACCTTCTTCAATTCATCTTTCTGTTTTCCCTATATCGATAATCGTTCCCTTGAAAACCCATTATCGAGTCACTTGACCACCTAACGAGATCATGTTCTGTTTGGTTTAAACGGATACTTGTGAAAAGAAAATAATGCTGAGGACGCTGCTCTTGTTTTGTCACATACAGTATTGGTGGGAAACCATGTTGTTTTATTGCATTTTATTCGCTCTTTTTACATCTTGTACAAAAGATATTGATCTCTAGTATGAATAGAGAATTTGTGTCTTTGAAATCCCATTTTATGCAGCGTACTTAAAGGTTTTTTTGATAAAAAGTATTAATTTGATCGTTTTTAGATGATTTGTAGTATGTTCAAACAATTGCTAGGTAGTATTATAAGGGAAAACTGAAAGCAAAAACAGTTTTACTGATTTTTATGACAAAAATGATAACAGACGTCAACTTTTTATGTTTTGCAACACCTTTCATGAGAAGATCAGGAACGAAAGAAATATATAGTTCAAGCATTTCTTAATATTGTAATTATTAGCATGCCTTATTAATAAGGTTATTTAGGTATTATTTTTAATGTGAGTTCTTTTTGCAAGAATGCAATATTTGAATACACATTCGAATAATAAATAGACCATTACTAATGAAAATATAAGTAAACATATCGAGAGTGAGATACAGTACAATATCAATTATACTGTGTGCGTTATGAATTTTTCACGATAAACCATATATGTATGCATAGTAGATACAGTATTTTCCGTTTAACAAATGGTTGGCAAAAACCATGAAATATTAAATGAGTTAAATGGGTATTAGATGAGGGCTTACGTATATTCGATGTCAGGAAAAGAACTCTAAAGAGGTTTGAGAAAGTAGCCAAAAATTTCGAGCGCTGAAAGATGTATGTGTCATTATTTTAGGAATGCCATATCATTTCAATTATCAAATACTTTTCACGGACCATTTTTCTGTTATATCTTTTGCTGCACAAAAGATTACCGACGGTATTGGTGCTTGCCGATAATAACTTTTCCTCCTTTTTATTATTTCTCTAGTTTTTTAAATATAACAACGGTGATAGCCTCAAACGTTTAATTTTGAACGTTACTTGTTTCAGAGCGGTATTTATGAGTGAACTGATGCTGATTATGTTTACATTCATACTATCTTGTAAATGTAGTAGACACTATGTTATAAAATGGTAATTATATGAATACTTATTAGGAATACTATGAATATTTATCATTTATTGAAATTTCGTTAATAAAAGAAGTTCCACATTGTTTCTGTTGAAATTGCGTACTGTTCGAATATTTTTTGCACTGACTGTAAGTATAAGCTACCGTAACTGGTTAGATAAACGCACAGAATATTAATTTACTTTAATGATTCGCAGCAACTTATGTCCATAATGTGTTCTTAATTTCCTTTTGCTTTTGATTAATTAATCATATGTTTGAAAGCTGGACGTGTGTCAAAAATGCACAAACTGTGTGAATGCTGCTTTCAATTATTATCGATACCCCAAAGTTACTAGATTAGTAAAAAGACTGTATCGTGTGAACAAGCTCTTAGGGTTCTTTTACCGTCAACCTATATGTTGCGACGCACTCGATGTGTGTAGTTTCGAGCACTTCGCTTCCTGAAGTGCGAATTAACGCAATCAGGATAGTTATAATTTTCTGATGGATTGTGCACTGGTGCATGCACTGTGTTGGTTAATGTATGTAATGAATGTCTCTTGAACTTTGATGTTTGGTGGTTTGTGAGTGACTGACTTTGGATGACTCCTGTCCCGACCGATGAAGCCGATCGCGGAGTCTCGGATCCTCTTAATGACTCGCTGATTGGTGCCCTTGCATTTTTGACAGTTACCAATCAGCGAGCCTAATATGAATTTCGACACACCTCTTTGCGCCCTCAGCGCGTTCGTTTGGAGAGGGGTGCCGAAGTGTGTTGTGGGGGTGACGACGTTTGACAACGTCGCGGAAATTCCTCCAGCTAGCCGACCCTTGGATATGTTTTACCGTTAGAAACAGATGTCGACTGTCCTTTAGAATTTCCCGGTTTATGATACGGCCATGGTTATTGAGAGGCGAAAGAAGCGACCCGCTAATACTCATTAACTGAGTTGTAGCTTGTTTTCCTTTGCCAGGACGTATTGTGAATCTAAAGCAAGCTAGCTGTAACGAAAAGGTCCATTATTTCAAAAATAACCCTCGGTGCGCGTCCGCACCATAAACCGCGTTGGCAATGGTTCTCAACAAAGTCCTAATGGTATATTTGTCGGAGGGGCTTTGGAGTTTCGCAGAAACACTATAGAATATATGATTTTGCACGAAATGTCACAATTAATACCACTTTATAATTTAATTTTGTATAAAATAGGAATTACAAAATGCAAATATGTACAACGAACTTTTAGTTAATGAAAGTTAAAATGTCATACAATACATCGAAGCTTAAAGGAACATGCAGAATGCAATGAAACTTGTACAAAAAGTGGAAGTTGCAATACTGTCGTTTTAAATGGATTTTTCAAAGATACTATTTTTCGTGTAAAGTTTTTTATGTCAATTTACAATTCGTAAAAAAGTGAATAATTTTTAGATATTTCGATGTTAATTGCTGAGTTTATAAATGTGCTCTATTTTGATGTGATACCTAATAGTTTATTAATTATTTTGTACAAGATTTTTATAACATGAAATCACAATTAGTCTTATTTCTATTGCAATAAATCAAAATCATTACCGTATTAAATTTAGAATTAATAACGATTATATTTAGTTTCAATGTAATGATTACAATTTCATCTATGTTAAAATAATAAATTGAACTTTGGGCATACATCTGCAAGAAGTATTGTATCACGTAAATGAAGACAAGAAGAAAAAAGAAAAATAAGTTTCTTTTCATAAAGTTACTGCTATGTTTTTTAAAATAAAACTAAAAGATATACAAATTCCATATATAAAATGAAGGTCAGTAAAATAAATCCATCGGAACAGGTAACAGCAACGAGATCAATGATTAGAAATGTGAAATGATTCCTAAATAAAAATCAGTCAGCGACGTGCTGATAAGTTGTAATGAATATTACCAACACGGGTTAATGGTATTGAGTATAGCCATCGGTAGACTTTGTGAGAGGTGTATCAACCTAACTACTTACAGTATTCAAGTTTCAAATTCTCCTCTTCGTTTACTAGATCAATCGTATTAGGAGATTTAAATGTAATTTGTAGCATAATTTAATCCCTACTTAAAATAGAAATATAATTTTTTTTGTAATTTTGACTATACAAGAACTTGGTTATCTTAAAGTTTTGCATATTTGCAACTGTAAGGCAATTACATACTGAACTTTTGTACATTGAAATGTTATTTTTTGTCATTATTTTAATATCCCGCTAGCATTTTATAAAAATAAAGATAAAAAGTCAAACACAACATTTTAGCTTCCAAATTGTAAAAGCATTGGTAAAAGTTGACCCTTTTAATTTCTATACAAATATGTAAATTCTTATAATTAGAATTTGTAACTCAATAAAATCTAATAAATTAAATACAGTTAAGGCTTTTAAATTATTTATAAACATTTAATAATTTTTTTTAAGTAAAGAACCATACACTTCGTTAAAGCTTCGAAAATAGTGACTTCAATGTGATATATGATACTTCTCTCCACTCATTTCTGTTTCACAGATATAACATATATTTAGCTAATTCATATGTTTGTGAAACTAGTACCTACCACTAGGTGTACAAATTAATTCAATGCCTTTTATTAAACCTGATGATTTTTTCAAATTAAAATTAGCATCTATTTTTAAAAAAGGAATTCATTAGTTGCCTGAAAAGTTGGGAGAAGTAATTCAAGATATTGAGAAGTTATGCAGTTTTATATTGCATTCTCCGCTAACACGCAATGTTATTGTTTGTCCATATTCGTACATCTTTTCCTCTACTTTGTAAGATACGAAAAGTTTAAAAAAATTATTTCATTATTTTTTTTCATGAACGTTGGTAGAAAAGGGCATCAATTAAATATGCTGGGTTTCACAATGTATGGGAGATAATTGGCAGGCGGATTTTATATATCAAGGCAATGAGGACAGCCTCACATATAAAAATGTTAAATGAGAATTATCTTTTAAGTTATAAGCAATTAAATTTTATAATAAAACTGGCTGAAAATGCAGTGCTTTTTCTACTTGGTATGCGTGGATGGCCTACTCAAATGGTGCGTTTTGTAATGTACTCTAATGTCATTTGCCAAGTAGGAACATAAACGAAAATTTTCAAGACGACGTATTCATATCATCTTAAAAATACAGCCGATTATATTATTCACTAATCAATGTAGAGAAGCCAATGAAGCGAATAGATATCGTAGCCGGAAAATGAACTTCTGAAACGAAAATTAGAAGTGGTAATCGAATAATAAGCAATTCTAAATTTGGATTAGTATTGTAACAGTGATGGAAGTGTTTTGATTGTTGACCTTCAAAATATCGACTTTCCACTGTTTTTCAATTCATTAACATCTTAGTTGCGTTGAAGAGAGTGACGAATGAACTGTGAATGAAATAAAGAGAATGGTTTGTTAACTGTCCTACAATATGCTATATAAACCTACGCAACTTTTGCTGTAATGAGAGTTTATTCAAATATTGAATTTGGTACCATTTTCATTGCAAAATCTTAGTAGTTTGATGAAAATAATCGTGTACTCTGCCAATAGTCAAGTTTAAGGTAACAACGATTTAGCTACTGCTTTTAATAAAGTTTTATGGATTTGTTTTATAACACAGAGCGACTTACAATTTACCATACCTTGCTCGAAGTAAGTTTTTATGGAAAGACAAGTTAGTAGAGTGTCATCATGAAAATCATTCAAAGTTTTCTGTTTCGTAACGTCGTGTATTCGTGTTACGTGTACTGTATTGGATACTTTAAAGTTACAATCAGCGAGCGATACAATTGTTTGTGTATTTAAGGTGGTACGAATATGTTGCTTTGAAAATTGTTGGTTGCAAGGCCTTACTTGGTGAACGAACAATGGGGTACGTTACTGAATACTGTTTTTGGGTAGGATGCTGGCGTGTACTAGGCGTAAGAAACGTCGCATTTTCAGTCGTTTCTATTGCAAAATTCATTTGCTTATAACTTAAAGGATAAATCTCAATCAATATTTTTGTATACGAACTTTCTTCATCGTCTTGACGTTTGGAATTCACATTCATATCATACTTTATATTTAATTTGCTCATCTACTTCTTAATATAAGTTTAGTATTGCTTCGGTCAATTTCATACTAATAGCTAAAGCTTGTTCACAAGTTTTATCCAATGTGAATTGAAAGTTAGAAATACATGCGAAAACCTGACCGCCGCTTTATTGGTACAGCGTTAATGTATGGCGACGAAACAGGTTCGCGATCGTTGCACCAGATCATCGTATCGGAAAATATATTCTTGGCGTCCTCGTGTACGTAACAGCAAGACCAGCAACTCCAGTGGATTAGCATTTCCTAGACGCTTTCTAGGTCCACCCGAATGTCTTGTCTGGCGCGACGAAAATTGTGCAATTGCGATATCCTGGCGAGAGTGAAATTACAGGGTACTATTGTAGAGTGTCGTAATACGATCGAAATGATTGCTTAACAAATTGCCATTTCGGTGTGATTTTATACTTGTGGCATCATAGCGCGACAAAAAGTGACGTCTTTCCAATTTAGCGCTTCGTTCGTTGATTATATTTTACTATTAGATATATCAGCCGATTTCTTGGAAACAAATAATATAAAAAGGAAGTGCCTGGTCAATTGTAGAAAACATTTAAAATTGTAGCTTTATAGTTTACGTTTATTTGAAAAATAAATGAAACTGCAAAATATGCAGATACGAAGAATCTAATAAAATTTTAAAGATTACACTTTATTATTTAAGATCTGTAACAGCGTTTACGTTTTTAAAAATGAGTTAAGCTGTGGAAAATGAAGAAATGTAGAAATAAAACAAAAGAAATTTTAGGGACTATGTTCTTTTACTTTGAGAATACAAAACTTCCATGTACTGTCTGTCCACGAAAAGAAGGCAGACGAGTCTTTAGATCCTCACTGCAGATATGGTCTAATGTCTTCCCTATCACCACAGGTCGTCTTCGTTATTAAACCACTGTCGATCTTTAACGTCTTCGGTTAACAGTGAACAATGCATGTGCTTGTAGGGAGGCTAGTAGATTGTAATTAGAACGAGAATATAAATACTTGCGTGCCTTCTTGTCGCGGTCGAATAGTACGTGAATGAAGTCTATATAAGTGGACTCTAAATTTGCAATTTACCCTAGGACACTTAAGATTTTGTATCCACTTAAGGGAAAATACTAGAACTATATTTTTTGTTCTATTTATGTTTATTTATGCAGTAAAGTAATGTAAAACATTTAGATATTTCTTATTAAGGAAATAATGTATTAATGTAAAAGATAATGCAAGAAAAAACAAAAAAACACTTCATGGTTTCAAATACCATGGACATTTTTTTGCGCATCCTAAAGCAACTTAGAATTATCAATTAATTACCTGATTAAATACGAATTATGTATTGGATTATCAACTTTCTGACTGATTCGCCGCTATGCTCCAAACAAAATAGTCATCCTTGTTTTTTCTTTCCAAAAGCTCAAAATACTAGAGAAATCTTACTAGTCAGGTATCCTGCATCATTTATATAATTAAGCACCATAGGAACCCTCTTCCCACCAAACAAGTAATATAGTGTGCATACAGGATATTTTAGAGCATATGAGGTTTAGTAACTATGTATATCATAAAATGTTTGCGTTCATTAAAACGAACGCCTGTATGTATTTAGTTTTATATCCAGCAATTTAAACACGGATTTTGTTTTATTTAGTGTAAAAAAAGTAGCAGAAGTAGATATTGAACTTTTCTCGTTTTACTATTTCATATTTCAGAAATATTTTTTATTTGATTGATAAAAATAGCAAGTGTGCACATTACTAAATTCAGACATTGAAAATCTGGCTGAAAAAGACAAACAATTTTTTCGACACTATAATAAATAAACTCCCTTTATTCGTCTTTTATTGTTGTTTAGATTGAGCAAATAATACAAATGATGGAATGAAAACGTAGAACGCAAAACGTGGCAGCGAATTGTGACAAATCACTCCGGTGAACTGGAAGAAACATTTGACGCACAAAACGCAGCGTTAAATTAACTAAACTACTCTACCAATAAAGGAATTGTCCTTTTTTGCTTTTATTTACTTTGTTTAATTAAAATAGGTTCAAAAGTCATTAAGACTAAACATTTTAAGTGAAACATTTTTAATAAATTGTGCGCTGATGTATGTATATAGACACAGGCTTATGAGGGGACAGTCGTTACGGTTACTAAATACCCTTTGTGAACTAGATACATTTCGGGAGCAGATCGGGGTAGCCAAGAGGGAAATTGCTTGCAGCCCCATCCACGTGTGACAAGAATGTTCTCACCGAAAGGAAAGGCGGGCGATAAAGTATAAAAAGTACACGTCGATTGCAGGGGTAGCTTTTTAAAGACAGAACAGTTTTGAAATCGTTTTTTTTGTGTAACCCCTAATATATTTTCCTGAAATTTGTCTCGTGAGACATTCAGCAAGTTGTATCTTTGATGGGTAGCGTGTGGATGCTAGTCCCATTGGAGTAGCACTATTGCAGTATTCTTGTATTTGCAATCAAGGTTGCATCGTCAGGTCCTGCGAATGTTTTTTCTTCAGTCTCCTATTGGTACTGAACATGTATAAAGAATTAGCTAGCGGATTTGAATGGTTCGTTGTTCTTGATTTGTATTTGGTGGATATTCTCTGTATTTCTTCATTTACGGATGGGATTTAAAGGTCCTTGCATAATTCTTCATTTTTTATGTACCATGGTGCGTCTACTATTGTTCGAAGAATAATTGATTGCATGGCTTCCAGTTTGTCCATGTGGCTTTTCGCTGCAGTGCCCTATAATTGTATACAATACGTCCAGATGGGTATTACTATGATCTTGTAGATTAGTAGTTTGTTTTCTATGCTTAGTTTCGAACGTCGATTGGTTAGCCAGTACATTTCCTTCCTTTTAATTCTGATTTATTGTGTCTTCTTGTAGATGTGTGATCTCCAGGTTAGCTTCGAGCCTAGGTGAAGTGCTAGGTATTTTACCACTTTAGTTTGTGGTATTTCATTGTTGTGTAATGTGATGTTTGGAATATTACCTTTTCAGTTGGTAAAAGTGATGTGATTGCACTTGTTATGGTTTACCTTTATTCTCCGTTCAACTACCCATTTTTTAATAATTCTGTGTGGTTTTGTAATATTTTTACTGCCTTCTGAGGGTCTTCGTGTATTGCTAGTATGCTTGTGTCATCTGCAAATGTACATGTTATGCTGCTTGGTGTTGTAGGAATGTCTGCCGTATAAAGGGTGTAGAGTATAGAGGACCTAATACACTTCCTTGTGGAACGCCGGCGGTTATTTCTTGTATATCTGAACGTGCATTTTTTACTTTTACATAAAACGTTCTATTGTTTAGGTAAGATTTTAGTAGTTGGTAAATTGAATCAGGGAAGTTCTGCTTAATGGTTTCAAATAATCCTGCATGCCAAACCTTGCTGAACGCTTTTTCTATATTCAAAAACAAGCACATGCAGTATTTTTTACTTTCTAGAGTGATATTAATTTTGTTAATTATTCTGTGGGCCTGTTCTATTGTAGCATGTTTTTCTCTAAAGCCGAACTGGTGATCTGGAATTAGATGTTTGCTACTGATTGTTTCCATGACCTTGGTTAGGAGTATCTTTTCAACATTTTAAAAAATATGGGTAACAGGGAAATGGGTCTATACGAAGATGGTTCGTGTACATTTTTATTTGGTTTCGGTAGCATTATTATCTCGGCAAGCTTCCATGTAATTGGGAAGTAATGTAATCTGAATATGGCATTGAATATTATTTTAATGAATCTCACAGCCTTGATTGGATGTTCTTTCATTACTTTCCCACTAATTAAGTCGAAGGCTGGAGTTTTATTAGTTTTAATTGTTGCGATCAATTTTTTTTATTTCATTTATTGTAGTTTTGCGCATAGTATTGTGATGTATCTCTCTGTCAGCAAAATCGTTTGTTGTTATTAGCTCCGATGTCGTGTTGTTGGTATGAAAAGTTTGATGTAAATATTGTGCGAATGTGGATGCTTGTTCTAGGAAGGTCTTTGCCCAAGGACCATGTGGTTTTCTTATTGCCGGTATTGGCACTGTTGGTCTGCTTAGTCGTTTTGTCATTTTCCATAATGAATAATTTGAGTCCTCGCTGGGCGTTAGGTTAGAAAGATATTTGTTAAATTCTTTGTTAGTATGTTCATGTAAGATTTTTTTAACTTCTCTGGTGAGTGCATTCAGCTGTCTTTTGGTTTTCGTTGTTTTATGTTTTTGCTATTGTGCTTTTGCTAATCTTTTTTGTTTTATTTTTTGTAGTACTTGATCTGGATATGGTAGATCAGTACTTTTCCTGTCATTGGCAGCGGTGGATAGCCCAGCTGATTCTTGTATTATTCTTGTTAGGTAATCCACTGCATATTGAATGTCTTTTGGGGTTCTTAGTGAAATGTTGCAGTTTAGTTTTTCGCTGAGTGTTGATTTAAACGTGTTCCAGTCTGTTGTGCTATTGCTTAAGGTGGGTGTGTTTTCAGTTTGTATTGGATTTTGCAAGTTGTTTATTATTATGGGTGTATGATCAGAGCTTAATTCTGAACTTGACAATAGCTTGAAATGCATCCTGTTTAGGCCTTTGACTATAGCAAAATCTATGAGGTCAGGAGTTTTTTCCATTTCTGATGGCCAGCAAGTGGGTTCACCAGTAGATAATGTCGTTAATGCTAACTTTTCTACAACTTTCAGCTGTATTTTTCCTCTAGGTGGTGTTCTTGTTGATCTCCAGTATTTGTTTTTAGCGTTAAAGTCTCCCGTGACTATAAATTTATTTCCTAAGGTTTGAAAGAATTGTTCGTATTGTTCCGGTGCAAGTTTGTATTTTGGGGGGTGAGTAAATTGCTGAAATTTGTATTTCTCCGTTTGAGGTTTCTGCTGTTACTGTTGTTGATTATATGTAGTCGTGTCTGGTAGAACTATGTAAGTGGTGCTTGATACTGTTTTTAATGATGATAGCGGATCCCCCGTGTACTTTCCTTGATGGATGCTTCGTATCATATATGGAGTAGTGTGGAATTTTTACATGGTTTCTGTTTGTGAAACGGGTTTCAGAAAGTGCTAGAATGGCAATGTCGTGTGTGTGGATGAATACTTTGAGTTCTTGTATTCTTTGTTGTAGCCGATTACTGTTCCATACCAGAATTTTAATTTTTCTATCCATTATTTGTTGCTATTGACTATTTCTCTTAATAGTTCTAACATTGTAGGTATTTGTTGGGTTTGTTGCTTAGCAGCGTGGTATGCTCTGCTAATATATTTGTTATGAGTTCCGTGTTTTTTATTGATTCAATTAATAGTTGTTTTAGTTCTGTAGATTCTTTTCCAGTGTGATTATCTGCGTGTGTCAAGCGTTTGAATTTGTTGCCTTCTGTTGCCTTCAGCAGGTATCTGAGCGGTTTTGAAATCGTATGTCGATATCTGATGGACACACGGGATTAAAACAAATAGTGTAAAACCAAAAGAATGATTACTTGATCTATTCAACTGCCTTTCCATACATATCGTTGTGAAATAAAAACAACTGATTATATAATACTTGCATGACCAAAGTATCCGTTGATATAATATATATCTATTGAAAATATACAATAATTTACTCAGTTCAAAACATTATTTTGTTAAACGAACTTATTCTGTCATAGGTATAAATATAATACAATTTTGTTAAATACTAGAAAGGATCTATATGCTAAATATGCGTCTTATTCATACTACTGGAGAGTTCTCTGTTGCATTCAGTGAAGCTTTAAGGTTGGTTTGTACAAAGTGATTCTGTCGCTTTTCTTTAGTGTTGCCGTAAATACAACGGCGATAGCCTTACCGAGATGGCATTGACGACAATGGTACATGTTGGAATGGGTTCTCAGCACTACGTATGAACAGTTTTATTGCATTGAACAGAACAAATTTGTCCGAGACAAGCTGCTCTGATGCCAGTATATGATGAATGTGAATGAAAGTTCTGTATGAATAGCACAAAGTATAAATCAATTTTCAGTGTCCTACGAGCAGTAAAATTTGTTTCACCACATAGTACTGAACTCCAAAGTAGGCTACATAATACCCAGGCCGTCTCACATAAAGCCTACCTTTAAATTATGTGGCGAGGTAAGTCTCAGTGTGTGACGAGCTTCAATGTAACATAGCAAAGTCTTATTTTATGGAACAACGACTGAGATCCATAAGATCAACAAAAAGTTTAAAAATCTTCATATCGATAGCACAGCAATAAAACATTTTTGTTTTTGCTTACTTTGTTATGAAAATACCATTCAAATATTGATGTGTGTTTTTAATTAAAAGAAGACTAAACACGATACAATTTAAATCATTTGAAACGTAAGTGAAAAAGTAGGAAGTATCATAAAATAGCATTATTGAGAAAATCAGTTTGTAATCATATAGTCCACCAGTAAAGAAATAAGACTCAACGAATTCAATTGTAATATTGATAATGCAATTTTGCCTTTGATTGGGTATATATTGTCTGCTAAATGCGTGGCATATCAATCGGCAATAGATTTTGAATAAGCTGAAGGTGATATGGATAACGTCTGCCTGTGCTGAAAGTAGTTTCCACACCACTGTGGACAAAATTTCCTAACCCATAACCAGCTTGTTGAGGGTTTGTACCAAATCACCGACAATGTCTTAACCGACACCATTTGACCGACATTGATTTCGCTGACAATATTAATTAACCGACCTGGTGAAATCACCGACAATGTTTACATCAGCACTCGTTTCACCGACATTGACTTTATGTTTATTTGCCAATGGTATTGAATGACATTAATGATACGTATGAAAATATTACTCTACCAGTGTATGTTCGAATTTGGTGAGTATTAGTCAGTTCATTCTCTTTACGTGATAAATACAATGAGTTCGTCAAACCAAAATGCTGTGGGACAAACAGCAGAAGTTGTTTTGTCTAATCGTGGAAAACCAAAGATTTGTATCGACGGTTTTATATATAAAAAGTGTAGGAACAGAGAAGACATGTATTACTGGGTGTGTGAAAAGAGTGGTGAGAAAGGGAATAGTTACGAATGTATTGCTACTGCAATTACATTACGTATAAATGATCAACATATGGTTCGCAAGCATAATTCTTCAAAACATAATCATGCCCCAGACGCATCTCGAATAGGAGTTATAAAATATTTAAGTAATCTTGAAGCATTAGCTAAACATAGCAACGAAAAACCATGTACCATTGTCAGAGATGTAATAATAAATACAGAAAAAAATATTCAGCCATATCTTCCAACTACTGGTGAATTGAGACAAGAAGTATTACATATAAGAAAGAAAATAGGCCTAAAGAGCCAAGAAACATTGATGAATTTCCCCGTTGAATTATCGAAAACTTTAAGCGTTCAATTGTTTGTAAGTGTTTAAAGAAGAATCCGGAAGCATTATACTCTTCACAACTATTTATAATCTGCAAATTTTGGCTGGTTCAAAATATTGGATTATGAACGGAACTTACAAAATGGTTCCAACATTTTTTAAGCAACTATACACCATACATGGACACAAGCAAAATACACGTGTTCCTTTAATTTATGCACTCGTGACATAGAAGCATCAAAAGATGTATGAATTATTATTACAGAAAATAATCTATTTAGAAATTGCCGCAATCAATGCTATTAAATTGATATTTCCACATTCAAAAAGAAAAGGATGTTTCTTCCATTTATGTCAAAGTATATATAGGGAGATACAAAAAAGTGGACTGGCAAGCAAATACGGAAATTATGAAATGTTTAACATGCTAGTGAGACAGATTCCATGCCTTGTTTACTTAAAACCGGAAGAAATTCCAAACACTTTTGATAATTTAAATATCTTATATATAATAATCTTGGAATGGTTTGGAAAATACTATGTTCACCATAGAATTGTACATAAGCCTAATGCGAATACTGTAATTAGATTACCACTTTTCAACCAGATTTCTGGCCTGTTTATGACAATTATTTGAATGATTTTCCGCAAACACAAAATAATGTAAAATCATGGCATCGACGTTGGAAGAGTTTGGTTAATCGCGATAACCTTAGATTAATTCAACTCATAATGGAGATTTGGAAAGAGCAAACGGTTACAGAGAGCGTCTTAGAAAAATTAGTGCAAGGTGAACCACCAAAGAAGAAGAGTCGAAAAGATCGTACAAAAAGAAAAACGGATACAGAAAATATTGCAAAACCGTGAAGAATATACAGAACTGAATTTCTTAAACGCATTGGCACACAATGTAATTTTATAATCCTACAATTCTTGTTCAATACATAGTTATTACGATTAGTTACTATGCTTATGCATGTAGTTCAATATATAGCTATTACCTTATAGATTTACAGTTATTTCAATCTATAATTACACCTTAGTCATTACTTTATAATTCTTCGTTATTCTGGATGAACAGTTATTTCATTATAGTTAATATGTTTAATATATCAATGTCAATGTTGGTGAAACGAGTGTCGATGTAAACATTGTCAGTGATTTCACCATGTCGGTTAATTAATATCATTAATATTAAAATCAATGTTGGTCAAATGGCGTCGGTTAAGACATTGTCGGTGAAATAATTGTCGGTGATTTGATACAAACCTCATGTTGATAGGTTTCGATCGAAGTGTTACAGTATATTGGCTGTTTTTCTTCCATTTTGCAACGCTGCAAAAGCTCCATCAGCCGAGGATTCTATGTTAATCGACCCAATTTGATTCGACCGTGGAAATGTTAAGGGAAATATTTTTTCATTCTGCAATTTGCTCCTTGAAAATTGCATAACGTATTCACGACAAGCAGCGTGAGCGTTTCCATCACAAAATCTATGTAAATACACCATATTGACATATTCACGAACAAAATACAAGAGAAACATGGTTAGTTTGTTAGCTTAATTTACTGAAGTTAGTACAAATGAAAAAAACATTGTTTACAATGGAAATACTGACATGCTAGTAGTCTTCGATTTTCAAAACAGAGATATTTCATTATCATCCATTCCTAACTCTTAGTAACTTTAAAAGTAAATGTCTCTTAGCGGAAGCGTTTGCGAGCGTACTTTTAAAGGAAGCCTTTGTTTTACGGTCCTAAATTTATATCTAAAGTTTGATAATTTAACCCATGGACAATGTGTATATGGTTGAGGCGGTTTTAGTAAGCATTTGCAAGAACGTCCTATTTCTTCTTATGCTTCTCTGGTGATGCGCGTAGGGAACTTGCAATGCATGCAGCGCGCAAACTGTTTTTAACGGTGCTTTCTGATATTCAGTAATATGGATGTTATAAAGTGGAGCAAAATTGAAGTTTGACAGCCGTCGAATCAAACGTAAGCACTTTTATAATACAGACTGTTGAACCCTCTCCTTTCGAATGAGCTGTCTGTGAACCCAATATCTTACATGCGGACGATATATCGAACGACTTAACCGACAAAATTAGGAGGAAAATAGTGATTTCAATCATGAGTTCTGCGGAATTCATAAATGGTTGGATGGAATTAATTCATTTAGATCTATCGAAAGAATTATAGAATATTTATATGAATTTTTTCATCGTTTTTATATGTAGAATCTGTCTCTGAAGCGATCCTCACATACTGCGAGACACCCTGAATATTGCTTCGTTTGCTTTTATGGTTTTTATTCATTTTCGTTGCTTAATAAAGTTAAAAAGTGAAGGGAAGTTTTACTTATGTTATGGGTACATATTTATATTCCAGCAGTTACGGTACGAGGATGAATAATTACGGAGATCGTAGAAGGCCCCGGACAGGTGCTTCGGAGAAGTCGAGGACTGTGACCATCGTAGGAAACGACCATGACGAGCGTGGATGTCGCCCCGGGTAGCATCGGTGCACCTTTATCTATACTTACCGCGAAAATGTACCATTTACAGCAGGGATTAAATTCATCATCGTCCTCACCCACACCTGGAAAAGTAAGTCAAAATTTTAATTACCTATGTCAACATTCATTTTATTTGTTTCAAAGTACATGCACAACCTCGTTATTGACCTTAAAACGCTCACATCATTTTTTTGTAATATTAATGCAACAGTAAAGGTTTTGGCAGTAGTTAGGTTAGAACTTAACAGATAAAAATATATCGGTCCATTGTAATATGAGACTTTTATGGCTAAAAGTCATTGGGGAAAAATAGTGGTAATAATAAAACATAACAATAATATTTTCATCTGAAAATTGTGACGTCACACTTATTCAAACTACACTCGCTGTGGAAAAGAAACTGACGACAAGTTTACTACTGTCTTTCAAGGAAGTAGCATACTCCAAAAAATGGTAATAAATCTTATTTTTACCTGACTGTCGTTGTGCAGGAGAGAACACTACATTACAAGGTATTGCTGAAACGTATTTGCATATCTAACAAAAAATAAATATACAGGATGTTTCTTGAGTCTTTCACCACTTATCTTGAAGCATTTCACTTAATCAGGTAAATAATGTTTTAATTTGTTATTAAATAAAGTAATTAAAGTGTCGGTTATAGAGGCACTGACGATAATTGAGACATCTACCTTTTTTTTTTTTTTTTTTTTTGTGACGTTGGGGAAATCTTCAAAAGACATCCGTGTCCAGTGGGGCCCTGACCCATGAGGGTGTCGGATTCTTACCGACTAAAACCCCAACGGTGATCGCCCTCCCTCGAAAATTATTGGGAGCCCCGGGAACTCTAAGATGGCTCCGGTGCCCCCTTTTCGTAGCCTCAAAGACAGTTGAGGACTGTCGAAGTTTCTTTCCCAGGGGCGTGGATTGAAGATCTTCGCCCCTGAATCTCTACGCGTGAGTACGACGTCGCACGGTCACGTTGCGATCGGCGGCGTCCCTTCCCTAGACTCGCTGTGCAGTGGTAGCCTCCTGCCCCAGCCTTGGCTACCTGCGAATCTTTCAGCGGCTCCCCTTTAGTCGCCTCGTACGACAAGCGGTGGACTACTGTGGACCTATTCTATTCCCAGTCTACAGGATGTGACATCTACCCTACGTGTAGAACAAGTCAACAGATAACATTATGTGAAAAGAACAACATACTATAATTTTATCCAAATCCG
Source organism: Eucera pruinosa (assembly GCA_028830335.1). Classification (NCBI taxonomy): domain Eukaryota; kingdom Metazoa; phylum Arthropoda; class Insecta; order Hymenoptera; family Apidae; genus Eucera; species Eucera pruinosa. The sequence continues at coordinate 264,598 of JAMYCR010000008.1, read as the reverse complement.
TGAAGACGCATGTTTAAACAATAATTTATTATTTTTCACGCTGGAAAGCACATTTTTATCGAAATGGCTTCATAAATGGGGTTTGAATTACAGCTGTCGGGTAGGTGCGAAAATAGTTCAAGATTGTTTAAATATAAAAATTTCTCATTAATTCTGCGAAAATGCTTACGTTAAGATCACTACCGTATAAATACAAAATATATAATTTCAAGAGTTTAAGTTTTGTAATAACTTATTGTAAATTTTCTTTTGGAATGTTAACATAGTTTTCTTCTGTTGCAATATCATCGATAAGATGGAAAATAGTATCGAAAGAAAGAAGCCGGTAAACTACCATACCGAATTTTTAGAAGATCTCACTTTAATAAAATTAATGCACATATATATACTAACATGGGAAATTATTGGAATCTATGGTAACTAATCTCTTTCTAAAAACATATGCATATTTGTCTCATAATATTGTCTAGTTTAACAGAACTGTGTAATCTAGTATTCTGTTGCATAATGATAGTTTCTTTAAAACGAGACGTATTATATAACCTTTGTTTTTTAAATATTTCTATGTAAACACATCATGTTTCGATACTACACGATTCTTGTGATATTCTAAAACGTTTATTTTATATTTTTTTTATGTAACAGCAACTTATGAGTACGTGAGTGTAACCGAATTAGGTGCCTCACTATGTGTAATATTTGATAATGACTGAAATAATTTAAATTATTTGAATATAGTTTTAAATTTTCCCAATCTTTTTAAAGTAAGTCTCTATAATTTTTACAATACATTTAGGCAACTAGGTAAACAATTAAATACTTAAAAATGTATGTTTAATTTATGGAAATTTTTAAATTCTAAATATTTTATGAAACTCCTAACCGTATGGTATTTTGCTCGAACTTATGCAATAGTTCTGCTTATTTTAAATAATTACGTAAACTATACCGAGAATCGTGTTCCATGACTGGAAACAAAATACATTATAGGCTTCGAATTTATTAGCTGAGAACGGTACTAAGGCCGTGTTCATTCTAATAAAAACTATACAGAGAAAGCTCGTTTATACAAGCCAGCTGATATTTGCAATTCGTGACCGGCTACTTATATAACCATATAGGATATATACAATAAAAGTATACACACTAATGGTCAGAAGATTGGAATCACTATGTATTTTTTATGGGACGTACAAATGAAAGAAAAGAAAAACATTGTAGAAGTGCGTTAACTTTAAAAATTTCTCAATTGAAAATCTAAAATTGTTACTAATAATTAGAACACCGATCTTGAAATAATAACAAAATTAGCGGAAGATTCGATAATGGTGCAACTTACTTAGAAAATGGCGGAAAGGAAACTTTACGGATAGCGCATCTTCTACTAATAGAAACAATATATCGCTTTTCGCAGATACTCGAAAACCGTATCTTTTAGATAGTATTACTACCTACCAATACTTATCCATGATTAAGTTTTAATTTATGCTTAATTAAAATTCACGTATGCGTACATATATCACATCACGTAACAAAATCAACAAACTTATAAAAATAATATGTATACTTAGTAAATGCTATGCACTTTGATAACAGAGATATATTTATTTAGCATTTACGATGCCGGTACTCTGAATAATTTCGTTTTATAACGAAACCATAATAAAATTAAAATTTTCTGACTTATTGATTTAGTGTTGACACTAACTCAATATTAAATAATATTATTGAAAATTATAATAGAATTTGAAATATGTACATTATTAATAAGAAGCGGGATATCCCTTTGCTTTTATTACTTCTAATAGCTGTTTTGGCATAGTATTAATTAGCTGTTTTGAAATGTCTGGAGTTACTTATTTTAATACTTTTGCAAATTTTAATTTTGTGTATCGATTATTCTGGTCTGTTTCTTTCCAATTCATCCCACACATGTTTGATTAGGTTCAAATGGGGACTTTGAGGTGGCCGAAATAGTACCTCTATGTTAATGTCTTGCAAAAAATTTGTAACAGTTTTCGCTGTATGTTTGGGGTCGTTGTCGTGTTGGGAAACAAACGTCCTATTATTTCTGAATTTTTCTACAGAAAGCAACAGATTCTCTTTCAACAACATTATGTATTTTACCACAGTCAATTTTCCTTGAGTAATTGATAAATTTTCCATGTATTTATGTTCGCGATTGTGGCACTCAGCACACCGCAACTCCAATTGGAATTTCGCGGTGTCGTAAATTCCGCTACTCGTTTGCGATGATGTAGCTGTACGCTGACTGCCTCAAAATTGATTGAGTATAGCCGAGTTGAATAATAATTTCTAGATTATTGAGTTATGTTGTGTTGCGACTGACTACTGCTGTGTTTGTATTGAGACTACTGTGTAATTTGTGTTGTGATAACTCTCTATGAACGACTGACTGTCACGACCAGTGATGCCGATCGTGAAGTCTCTGAGTTTTCCTAATTGCTCGCTGATTGGTTCCTTCGCATTTTTGACAGTTAATAATCAGCGAGCCTAACCAGAGTCCCGACACACCTCTTTGCACCCTTAGTACGCTCGCTTGGAGAGGGGTGTCGCGGTGTCTTGTGGGGCTGACGACATTTGACAACGTTGTGGAAATTCCTCCAGGTGGTTGACCGTTCGGTATCTTTACCGTTACAAACACGTGTCGAACTATCTTTCTTCGAAATTTGCCGGTTTATGGTACGACCATGGTTATTGAGAGGCGAAAGAAGCGACCCTCTAATACTCATCGAGCCTGAGTTGTGAATCGCTTTCTCTCGCCAGGAAGTATTCTGATTTTAAAAACATGCTAATTGTAACTAAAAATCCTTGATCTCAAAAATAACCATCTGTGTACGTCCGCGCCATAAACCGTGTTAGCGATGGTCGTCAGCAGCGATGTTACCTGTCGGCCGCCAAATTAATATTAACCAACTGATTCGACTACGGTATATCTCACCTATCCGAACATGGGTAAGGCAATTGAGGGTTCTGAACGGTGAACCTTTTACGATTGCGAACTGACTGATTGTCCGCACGATATGATTCGAATGCTTTTCGTGACTACACTGTTCTGAACGGTTGAACTATGAACGCTGACTACCGGTTCCGAAACGATGAACCTTATGTGTCGACAGTTTGTTGCCAACGACTGTTCCGAACGATTGAACGATGAACGCCGACTGTGATTCCGAATGATGAAACTCGTGTGTCGAATATTATATGCCGACTGTTCTTTGGAGACGCAAATTTTCCCCGCTTCGCACGCGCCGGAAGGAAAATTGCCGCGTCGACAATTCCGATTCGTCAAGATTGACCGCGTTATCGCGTTCTTGGTTTGGATTGATTGCTCGCACGACGCACCAATCAGCGAATCAGAAAATGTCGTAAAACGAACGGTCCGTTTTAAACGGTAGAGGCGTTTTCTGCGCCACCTTTACGTAAGTAGTGGCACCGCAACCACAGAGTAACTACAGAGGCGAAACTTACTGTCGCTTTGATGTTCGTGTCCTCATTTCTCCGCAGACCATACAGACAGCGTTGCTACATTTCTGGATGGATGTATTTGGGTCTGTTCCTATTGGTTATAGGGTAGAAAAGGATACAAATGCATTGGAGAAACAGCGAAAAGCGCGGCAATATTTGAACATAGAAAGTTTAATAAGTAGCTTTTACTTAACATACTTTATATGTATTACAATAGAAGGCGCAATATGATAATGATTTTTCGGTTGCGCGCGGCTACCGCTCTGTCCTGTAAAATAGAAAAACCCAAGTAGCCTTTGTATTACAGATGACAATAACCCGCCAGCCGGGGACACCTTTTAAATTTCCAAGTCAATAACGCGAGCAACTTTTATTACATGCCTTAAAATTCTTCATAGTTTGTTCATGGACATCATAAAACACGTAAACATAACGTCTTCTGCAATAAACTTTATTTGCGTAACGAAACGTATATGTAGTATGCGTTTATATAGATGTCATATATTTATGACATCTATTGTTTATATAGATGTAGATGTCATAATAGCAATCCCATATTACAATAGAGTTAGCACCGTGTTTCACAGTGAGTGTTATCAATTTTTGTTTAAACGTTTCATTCTTTATTCTCCACAAGTATTTCCTTCTCCTGTTTGGTCGCAGTTTAGTTGTAGTGTTGTTTGGTAAATTTTAACTGCTTTTGAGCATTCACTTTCAAAATATATAGTAGTTTCTCCTGCAATATGCGACTATGAAAATTAACTTCACTTATTTGAGATATAATTTGTATTATGGATGTTGGTCATGAAAATTATTCTTTCATATCTCTCACACTAATAAGTGTCTTTTTTAAACTAATTTCATGATTCCATGGTCTTGGCAAGGAGTTGTTGATCTCTTTCTACTCGTTATTATTGCATTTTTTGGTTTACCAGCGTTTTACATTTTTGTACATATTTTTTTCACTTCTTTTTTAGATATTGAAAGTTCTAAGGCAATATGTTGCAGAGATTTCCCTTCCATCCTCTTCTTGTACATTTGCAATTGCTCTGACTCATGTAATTTCATTATTTTTGGCATATTAAAAGTAATTGACAGAAATATTATTGATAAAAATATATTATAAACTACTAAGTAAATAAAAACGGTATAAAAATGCGATAATAATTACATGTCTATGAAACATAAATTGGTTTGCGTTAACTCACATTCCAACTACTCAAAACCTCACAGCAATTCCTGACCTTTGTCGTTACTTATCTTCACACAATGTTTCCTTCTCGAAATTTTGTGACAAATTAAGACAACGTTCATAGATAATGTAAACAATACCAGAATATTTAAAATGTTAACAAGAAATCTCAACTCTAGGAAATAATGTTGCGAAATCTTAAGAACAAGATGCGTCGATATACATAAAAACTGACGTGAGTTTATATGGTACATAATATGTGATAAGTTTATAAAAATAATTTGTATGAGCGTACAATAGACGCAATAAGACTTCAGAACTCATTTGCCACGGTTTGTCCGTCTCTGGTATATACAGATAGGTATGTATAATAGCTCGTTTCTCGGGTTATACATATTATCGTTAAATAGAAAAAAAGTTAAACTTCTTGTTAGGTTAATATAGTATTGCATGCACCTTGATAATTATTTGATACATATTCCCAATAAATTTTTCCATTTATTAATTTTTTATGTAGAATGAATTTTAATATATGAAAGGGACACTTATCTCGTGAATTCTATCACGGGCGAGGTACAGGATAGACCTATTGTTTAATATATTTTTTTGTCACAAGGACAGGGGGCTACGCAGTTTCTGTTACCACTTCTATGTTTACATTTTTGATTACATGAAATCTCTAGTTCTACATTTGCTAGTACATTTTGCATATTAAAATACCTTACAAGTGTTTACATTCCTTTTCCTGTACATAACTTCATCATGTACCTCGTCTGTGTTTGGATCATTGGCTAAGGTACAGAATAGATCACTCATCTTATGGGACTTCGTGTCACATGTTCTGAAATACTGACCTCGAAAAAGATCCGAGTGTTTCATACGCCCTCTGCGTTTTAATGCCGTAAGTGTAAGAAATACCTGTGGATATGTCGCTGAAGACAATAAAGTCAACAGACTCAAGTAGATCCTTCTCTTTCGCTTGTCACGAAGAAATCTGTTTGACCACTATACGCGGTGTGCCGTTTAAATAAATCTATTTAAAAATTTTGTAAACCGCCAATTATACTAAAAACTGTTTCACACAAGTAATGAATGTGGGGTCCGGATAGAATTATGACGCATTATGGTTAAGAGTGTTTAGGTTTAAGCAATGCAAGACCGGGCCGTGTGGGACGCGGATGGTTTGCAGGCGAGCGACGATGACCTGCGGAACCGCGTCCCAAGCATTCGGGAATAGTTTAGTTAGGCTAAGTGTATTGTTTAGGTTTAGAGTGCGAGGGTGAGTGAGAGAGTGTGTGTGAGAGAGAGAGAGAGGGAGAGAGAGTGAGAGAGAGAGAAACAGAGGAATGGTTGGCGACAAGGGTGGTCGTCGAGGGAAAAGTGGAGAGTGTCTTTTGAGAAGTCAAAGAGAGTAGAACGGAAAGGCATAGCGTAGAACAGCGTGGTATCGAGTGGCCGTATATAGGATATTTAGCCTAGTTTACTTTAGTTGCTTTCATTTAGTTTCATTTAGTTAAATATATATATATTGCGTTACGCTATACGCGAGCTTGATTTTGCAAAACCTTCCAATCCCACAATCTTTTTGGGGGCTCGTCCGGGATTGAGTGAGCAGTGAAATCAAGCCGTGTAAGTGTAAGAGGGGACTGTGAGGACTATAAAAATTGGACGGTCGCGTAGATTATTTGAAAACTGTGCAGCATAAAAACCTGAGAAGTGAAAAACTGTGAAAGCGGTAATCGAGCAAACTGTGAACGTAACGACATGAATATCGCGAAGAGTGCAAGTGAATTTACGGTGACACAGCTGAAGAACATTTTAAAAGCGAGAGGTTTAAGCACGATCGGTACGAAACAAGAAATGTTTAGCAGACTCATGTTGAGCGATCCGACGGGCTCGTGGATGGACGAACAAACGAGCGGTACTGTGACAGTGGCAGCGAGTGAAGATTCGGGAGTGAGTGCGGCGCCAAGCGAGTACTCACCAAGACCGCCAAGTCCATCAGCTGTCGAGGCAAGGGGTATCAGAGAAATGGATATCCTTACAAGGGAAAAGGAACTCTCAGAACGTGAGGTACAATTATTAAAACGTGAGGTAGAAATGATGCGCGAAATGCAGAGACTGAGCGTCGGGGAGCCATCCGCATTACAGAGCACGATAGTGTATCCGGGTCAGCAGATGCCGATAATAGTAAATGAACCAATGAAAGCAATGCTGAACTATTTCGACGGAAGCGGCAACACTTTCGATGTATGGGAGAGGCAGTTGACCCTGCTACGGGCAACGTACAGGCTAGACGACAACGCGACGAAATTATTAGCAGTGTCACGACTGAAAAATCAGGCTCTCGAATGGTTTCATTCGAAGCCAGAACATATCGGAATGTGCGTCGACGATCTCATAAAAGAATTAAAAGGCATTTTCGGTGACAGGCAAAACCGAATAGCGGCGCGCAGAGAATTTGAAAGTCGAGTGTGGAGAAAGGAGGAGACGTTTGCCGAGTATTTCCACCGTAAGATGATTTTGGCAAATCGCATTCGTATGGATGAGGAAGAATTTATTGATTATTTAATCGAGGGAATACCGGATCACTCATTGAAAAATCATGCGAAGTTGCAAAAATTCGAATCGCAGGCGTTGCTATTGGAGGCATTTAAGGGAGTGACCTTGCCACCTGCTGCATATAAGGGTACAAAATATAGCGCGGACGTACAAGAGCAGAATTGGCAGAGAAATGTTGGGGTGCAGCGCACCGATACGGGAAGGCAGCGGTGCGACGACGGCAGCCAGCGACGAGGCAACGGGGCACAGCGACGGGACGACGAAGTACAGCGACGGGACGACGGGGCACAGCACCGAGTCAACGGCATACAGCGACGCAACAGCGAATACCAGCGGCAAGAGGTGCGGGATGCAGCGCCACGAAGATGCTACAGTTGCGGCGGGCTTAATCATTTTTTTTATGAGTGTCCAATGAGGAGCAGAGGATCGAAATGTTTCGAGTGCAGGGAATTCGGACATGTTGCGGTCAATTGTCCGACAAAGAAGGCACCAGCGACCGAGGAGAGCAGCCTGGCCGTGCGACGGACACCGTCCGATAAATATTATAAGAAGGTATTCATTTGCGAGCGAGAGGTTAACGCCCTGATTGACACCGGCAGCGATTTGTGTTTGATGCGATGCGATCAGTACAATAAACTTAGTCCGAGGGTACCTGCGTTGAGGGATAGCGACGTGTATTTTCGCGGTATAGGCTCGCACTCGAATAAAGCGGTCGGCGAATTCAATACGGAAGCGCACGTAGACGCATTGAGCCGTAACCCTCTTCCGTCGTGCATGTTCGTAGGTGAGAGCGAGAGTAGCATGAGCGGTAGGTTAAGGCGAGCGCAGCGGGAGGACCCAGGCATCCAGAAAATGTTTGAGTTGGTAGAGTCGGGACGAGCTGAGGGTTTTACAATTAGGGGCGGCCTTCTATTCAAAGAAACTGAGGGAGATATACGCCTAGTAGTGCCAAAGTCGATGCGGACCCAAGTAATTAAACGCGCGCATGAAAACGGTCACTTCGCGTCCGAAAGGACCGAAGCCTTATTAAAAAAGGACTATTGGTTCCGGAATATGAGGGAGAAAATAGACAAGGTGCTGCGGAATTGCATTGACTGCATACTCGCGGAAAGAAAGCGAGATGCGTTTTCAAAATTTGTGTGGCTCTACGCCACGAAAAGTTGTAATTCGGCAGAAGTAATAGACCGTTTGAAAAAGCAAGCGATTCTTTTTGGAAATCCTCGGAGGATTATATCGGACAGGGGCGCGGCGTTCACATCAGTTGCGTTTGAAAATTTTTGTAAAGACGAGCGTATAGAGCATGTGTTGACTACCACGGGTATGCCGCGAGCTAACGGTCAAGTGGAAAGGGTCAACCGTACGCTAATACCGCTATTAGCTAAATTGTCAGCGCCGAAAGCTGAAGAGTGGCACAAATACGTGGACCGGTGTCAAAGGTGTTTTAATACTACTCCGAGCCGAAGTATAAAGACGACACCATTTCGAATATTATTCGGAGTAGATCCTAGGTTTCGAGACGATCCCCAGATAGTCGAGTTGCTTGAGTATGAATGGGAAAATGTATTCCAGCAAAATTGAGACGAATGGCGGGAAGAGGCGCGACGGAATATCCTCAAAATACAGCAGGAGAATAAAAAATCGTATAATAAGAAAAGAGTCGAGGGTAGAAAATATCGAGCGGGTGACCTGGTCGCAATTAAGCGGACCCAACAGGGTCCAGGTCTTAAATTCGCAGCGAAATACTTCGGGCCTTACGAGGTAACAAAAGTGCTACGGAACGACCGTTATATTGTAGCGAAAATCGGCGAACGCGAAGGGCCACATCAGACATCCGCAGTGGTAGACTACATTAAACCGTGGGTGAGTGAAGACAGTGATGACCTGTGTAGTGACGCCGAAGAAACTTGTGATGGACAATAAGATATCTGAGGTCAGATATTCCTGCAGGACGGCCGAGTGTGGGGTCCGGATAGAATTATGACGCATTATGGTTAAGAGTGTTTAGGTTTAAGCAATGCAAGACCGGGCCGTGTGGGACGCGGATGGTTTGCAGGCGAGCGACGATGACCTGCGGAACCGCGTCCCAAGCATTCGGGAATAGTTTAGTTAGGCTAAGTGTATTGTTTAGGTTTAGAGTGCGAGGGTGAGTGAGAGAGTGTGTGTGTGAGAGAGAGAGAGAGAGAGTGAGAGAGAAAGAAACAGAGGAATGGTTGGCGACAAGGGTGGTCGTCGAGGGAAAAGTGGAGAGTGTCTTTTGAGAAGTCAAAGAGAGTAGAACGGAAAGGCATAGCGTAGAACAGCGTGGTATCGAGTGGCCGTATATAGGATATTTAGCGTAGTTTACTTTAGTTGCTTTCATTTAGTTTCATTTAGTTAAATATATATATATATTGCGTTACGCTATACGCGAGCTTGATTTTGCAAAACCTTCCAATCCCACAATGAATAGTTTCAAAGAGGACACATTTTAATAAGAGTAATTTTTTCCAAGTAGACGCGAACAAAAAAAATGTTTGGAGATTATATGCACTATCTGTGCGTATAAAGCAAATATAGCTATGCTTTATCTTCCTACATTTTGTATTACTTTACAGTGATGTTATCAATGTATAGATAAAATTTTCTTTGTAACTACCCTAAGTAGCTATTTAGCTTTGTAGCTACCATAAACAGCATTCAATGTAATCGTACTAATATGTCTTTGTTAATATCTTGGAACCTATAAGAGTGCAGCACTTCGAACCGTTACCATTGTAATTCTTGGGGCATATTTTTCGATTAAGATCATCCCCGCCCTCTCTTCTTTGTCCCAACAACTGAACTTTTACCCAGTCTGTAACTATGTATGTAATGTAAAAACATCAATGTTCCGAATTCCCGCGTATTTATAGCACAGACGAGGTACAGGATAGACCGATCATCTTATGGGACTTTGTGTCACATACTCTGAAATACCGATAACCTAAAAATTCAGACTTTTCGGAAGATTATCTTTTCTTTTATTATCTGGCAAAGAATGTAAACACTTCTAAAGTATTTTAATATACAAAATGTAAGAGTAAACGCAAAAGTTACACATTTTAGACAATTGGAAAGGTAAAAATGAAAACTCATAAGCCCCAAATCTGGGTGACAAAGAAAAGCATTGGATAAGTGGTCTATCTTGTTCTTAGTCAATGACGATAGTTTTCTCCAGTCTGTACATTTAAAAGAGTACTGACTATCGCTTGAATTAATTGGTATTTTCATCGTTTCTATAGCGTTATAGTTTTTTCTGATGTTGAATCGGTAACGTTGGACGTGACACGGAAATGGTAAGGGAGCTCATGAGCCCCCAATCCGGGTGACAGGGAGAAGTATTGGATGAGTGGTTTATCCTGTTCTTAGACAATGCTTGGATTTTCTCATAATTCTGTCGGTAACGTCAACTCACTATTGTATCGCGCAGCTAAAAGGTCACGTGACTATCCTATTCCCTTAAGTGATTCTATTTGTAGATGTTATTGCTTTGGCCAATAATAGAAATAGGTGTTTAGTCTTTGTGACTGAACTTCTGTGAATTTCTAACTAATCAGACAAGCGTTTCTTTCTTAAAAACAAAAGGTTTTGCAGTGTTTTGTTTTCTTGATTCTATTGGTCTCAGCTCCTCTGTTGTCTCTTATTGTTAGTTTTTGTATGGAAACAGAACTCTCGATTTTCCTACTGTTGTTTGAAATGGTTAAGTCAGCCGGCAACGAAAGCGTTTCCCCATAAACCATTTCTGTTGGTGTTTTTTTTTCCACAGCATCTAACTGCTGCTTTCAACTGACGATGGAATTGTTCAACGACTCCATTTGACGATGGGTGATAAGCTGTTGTTCTGTTCTTGTTGGTACCGATTATTTCACACATTTTTTTGAATATATGGGATCCAAATTGTGTCCCTCTATCTGTTATTATTAGTTCTGGACATCCGAATTTGCTGATCCAGTGTTTCAGCACCGCCTCAGCAACTGCTTCTGCTGTCATTTCTCTTAATGGAATTGCCTCGGGTCATCCCGTAAAACAATGGATGATTGTTAGTACGTAAGTGTATCTTTTCGCCGGTATCAATTTGACAATATCTATATGTAAATGCTTAAATCTCCTTTTAGGAAGCTCGAACTATTGAATTTTCGAATGGTTTTGTTTGGTTATTTTGTTCCTTTGGCGGTTTAAACAATTCTTACAGCAATTTCCAATATCCGTCGTCATTGACGGCCAAAAATATCTGGAGCTAATTAGTCTCTTAATTGCTTGATTTTCACAATGATTCAGGGCGTGGTATTCTTAAAAAATTGTTCTTCTCCAATTCTCGGGTACATATGGTCTAGGGTTTTTATAAGACTTTTCCGTCTATAAAACTGTGCCATCTGGTCAGTATGATTTTGATAATTTGTTTTTAGGCATTACGTTACCCTTGGTTTGGTCATTTGCAAGAACTGTTGCATCGATATCATCTCTAATAGAGTTGATGTTTTCTTCGATAAAAAATCTGGCACCGTATTTTCTTTCCCTTTTTTATAAGTGATATTTGAAGTGAATTGTAGGTTATAGTATATATGCCATTGCTGTCTTGCCAATCTTTCCGTTTCAGATGTCTTGATGAACGTTAGTGGTTTGTGATCGGTTTGGACATCCAGGTGTCTTCCTTCTATGAGATACCTAAAATTTTTTATAGATAAATATACTGCTAATAGCTCTCTATCGAATGCCGAGTACTTGACTTCATTGGACTTCAATTTCTTGCTAAAGAATCCTAGAGGCTGTAAAATTCCTGCGACTTCTTGCTGTAGGGTATGATCTACTGCGAAATCTGAAGCGATTAACACTTATTTCGCTGTCGGTGCCGCATATGCCAACGAAGTTGCCCTTGTGACCGATTCTTTGGCTTCATCGAAAGCCCGGCCTGCTTCTTCATTCCAATCTATTGGTCCGTCTTTTTTTTCGTTTTTGTTCCTAACTTGTTCATATAATGGACATAGTATTTTTGCAATCCTTGGTAAAAACCGGTGATGAAAATTAACCATGCCTAAAAAATTCTCAATTTTTTTAAGCTAGTAGGTATAGGAAAATCTCTAATGCAGTTCACTCTATTTGGTAATGGTTTTATTCCATCTTTAGTAATGGTGTGGCCCAAAAATACTAGTTCCTTACCTATATTGCACTTTGAAGGGTTTATTGTTAGACCGAATTGCCTCAGCCTTTCAAAGAGTTGTTTCAGACGAGTAAGATGATCCTACCAGTTTTCTGATGCTATTAAGATGTTATCAATATAGACAAATGAAAATTCGAGCTCTCTCGTGACCTGGTCTATGAATCTCAGGAAGGTCTGGCCCGCATTTTTCAAACCAAAAGGCATTTTCATAAATTCAAATAAACCAAAAGGCGTTGTAATCGCTGTCTTTTCTATGTCCTCCTCTGCCAAAGGTATCTTTTGATATGCCCTCGTCAAATCTATCTCTGAGAATACTGCTTTGCCTATTAATTGAGCAGCGAAATCTTGGATGTGTGGGATTGAGTAATGGTCTGGTCTGGTAACGCTGTTCAGTTTTCTATAATCCCCACAAGGTCGCCAATCTTTACTGTCTTTTTTTGGGACTAAATGACGGGGGGGGGGGGGGGGGGGGATCAACATGAAGCCGATGGTCTAATAATTCCTAGGTCCAACATATGTTCGAATTTCTTCTTCGCCGTTTCTAATTTCTCCGCAGCCAATCTTCTGAATTTGGAAAATACTGGAAATCCACTTGTAATTATATGATATTGCACTCCATGCTTCTTGATTGTCTTGCAACAATTTATTTTTGTTATTTCTTGATACCCATCAAACAATGCCTTGACTGAGGATTTTGGTGATATGAGGCTTATATTTGGATTAGTGTTACCTGATCTGATTTGAGTATTTTTACGTATCTCATTTCCCGAGTCTATTAAACTTTTATTTTTTACGTCGACTGTTAGTTTGAAATGTGTCAAAGTATTTGGTCCTAAGGTTGACGATGAGGTGTTAGCTAAAAGGAAAATTCACTTGAATTTCCTCTTTAAGCTAACATCCAAAGTGAGTAATTTCTGTCCATAAGTTTTGATTGAAGAGGTATTTGCAGCAAATAGACTGATGTTGCTTGGTGTTTCTTGTGGGGCAGGGGAATACTTCATTATACTGACTGCTGTTCCTGTATCTACCAAAGCGCCGCTTCAGAAGATCATTGATCCTTCGTTTTTTTGTCATTAAAACTGCAGGGTGACACACATTTCATTGAATTGTTGCCAAATCTAAAATAATAAAAGCAGAATGGACCGCGAGGGTTGAACTTGGTTCTAGATTTTGAGCGTGTGCGTCTACTGTTTACTGGAGTTTTTTCTCTGCTTCTTCACCTAAATTTAAGAACATGTTCCAGTTTATGCTTTAACTCTTCAATTTTCCTGTATAATTCTGCACTGTTTGAATCTTTTGAAATTGAGGACGCTGTCGGCTTGGTGTTTAATGTCTCCATTCCTCCATCCGCTAAATCCGCTTGCTCTTCTAGAGATGCTTTTGACGCCACTAGGATTGATTTGATCGCAGAAGGCATTCTCTGCAAGAACAATTCTCTCAATAATTCAAAATCAAAAGTCCTTGCTCGTTCCTACAAGAGTTGCTACAAACGCCTTAAAACTTGTGACGGCTTTCTATCTCCTAGCTCTTCTTGGCTGAGTAGCCGCTTCAATCTCTGTCTGTCTGACAATGAGTCCGATGTTCTGTTTATTATTGTCATATTAAGTTTATCATACGGATTACTTTCAGAAGGATTAGTTACAATATCAATTACTTCATTAACTGTTTCAGTATTTAACACTCCTATTATATAATCAAATTTTGTCTATTGTTTCTACAAAGAATATGGTACAGTAGGGCACCCGCCATTTTTTTGCACTTCTATTTTGCTGCAGTATGAGTCACGACATAAGCCATACAGATTTCTCCCATTTCGTCTGGCAATATTAATTGTGAGTTGACGTCAACATTTGCCATTCGGCACTCATCGATGCAGCCGAATAATTTTGTCGATTGGTTTTGCCAATATTTGTCGCGCATCCAAGAGGTGGAAAACTATGCATAATCATCACCATTGATAGTTGCCGATAATTTTGAATAAACCGTCGATAATTTTCGATAGTTCATATAATATACACATACATAGATTTATATAGAAATGCATACTATGTACATATATATTTTCACAATTCACTGAAGTATAAGTATGAGGCATATACTTGGATATTAATATTTAAGGATTGCATAACAAATAGGAAAATATATAAGAAAAATAAAACTTCAAATGTAATGATTTTTCAAAAGGTCATTTATTTCTGTGCATGAAGTGGCAGTAATTCCAGCGAGAAGTGGCTGTAATGTACGTCATCAAGGACAGAAGTATCTTCAGGTTCTTAGGGTCCTAATTCCTTCTAAATTACATAAAGATCTACTTTTGAGTCAAATAATATGTAAATATATGAATATATGATAATATATGAATATTACATAAATAATATATATACCTAATGAATATATCTAAGGGATAAATAAATTACAAAAGCTATAAATTAATATTTTTAATAATTATTTTTAACATTATTTTTAACATTATTCAGAGTCCAATTCTGAACTATTGCTGCTAGCGTTTATTATAAACGGCATTTTTGTCAGTCATCTATTGTTTCTGCGATTTTGGGATGATTATTCGTCTTTTTAGGGGAACTAAATCCTTCTGTTACTGACAGTTCATCTCTTATACGATAAATTGTTCTAAAATTAAATGATGCTATTATATATACAATAACAAAATTAAATAATAATTTTATTGTAACACGTGGGATTCTTGACTCTTAGAAACTCCTGTAATATTAGTAGTTATTGATATAATTTCATCAATATTTTTTTCTCTATTCTTTTGTTGTTTATTTTTGTAAATGTTAAAGGCCATGTTCTTCTCATTTACACTGAGATATGTCTTTTTTATTCTATTTTGAATTCATGATGTTTGGCTAGAACTGCTAGCTGTCATTTCTATAGGTTATTAACTCTGTAACGGAAGAACCACAAATGGCGACACCAATTCGTCCCTGAAGATCGGCCATTGACGATCGGTACCAGCCAATAGCTGCAACCTTAGCAAAATGGTGATGTCACAGATTTGTTTACATTTACTGCCAGTTCTCGCTGGATGGACTATAGAATCTCAACGTTCTATTCTTTTAAGTGAGCATGTTGCTCTGTTACCGTTTTAGTCATACTGAAGGGATGAAGTGATAATTGCTGCAGCTGCATTTATAGTCATTTAAAAAAAGCAACTAACAAATCCCGTAAAAGTCGAGGATTTTAGGTATATCTCAGTTTACATAGCAAAGACGTATATGTATAATGTAAGCGATTTCAGTAAAGATTTAATTGTTGATGATGTGAACATACTTAATCTCGAGTAAAGGTACAATGGCGAATTCAGAAATTTTTTTAGAATGTCAAACACTGAATTCGATTTATTGTTAATGACCCCTAAACGAACGAAGGTTTTTGATGTGGAAATGCTACCAATACTGAGAAAAAAATTCATTCGCTTACACTTATCAGTTTACGGATGCATACCTATATGAAAAATTCAATTGTATGTTGCCGAAAGATTTTGCGTATACCTCGAAAAATAAAGCTAACCGCTTATTATATACGAAAGAAAAGTTTGTCCGAAATCTTTTGTAACCTATTAAAACTTCATAAAATGTAGCGAGGTCCCCCTGAATCTGCAACTCTACTTATTGTAAGTGTTTTACTAATTAAGCTATAACCACGAATAGTACATTTATTCTGATTACCATCATTCATTGAAGTGAAGCTGTACAAAATCTTGTCCCCTATTGCAAACATTCTTGTGCAATTGCCTACAGTAGCTGACATGAATATTTGGACCCGACGGTGTTCGAGAATATATTTTTGTATATGTTTGTTTATAACAATGTTAACGTACTAATTGTTTGTTACTGTATTAAAACGTTCATTGTAATTAGTAAAAAAATGTACTTTATTTATTTCATCTAGATCATTTTTTACATAACAGGCTGTAAAGTAAATAATGGTATTATTTGGCGTCTCAAAAATATTGGGACAATTCAGGAGAACAAAATTTTTATAAAAAGTGGATATATATTATATTTAAATAAAACTATGAATCTTATTACTTTGTCGGATATCCCTTTTTATTAATATCGTGTTGTAAACGTTTGGTTATATTAGAAATAATTTTTGTTATATAATCATGTGAAATAATCTTCTACTCTTCTATTAATCGTATTTTCAGTTCTTCCTTTAATCTTATATTAGTGCAGTTTCCCCATAGATTTTCCATGAGATTCAAGTCTGGTAATTGTGGGGGAGGATATAGCACTTTTGGACAATTATATATATAATAGATATTTCTGAACGATTTTTGATTTATGCTTTGGATCATTGTCCAGATAAAATATAAAAGTATTGTGTATGCTTGTATTTGTCACACTTTTTAATAAATTTCCCCTAAAAATTGTTGAATAATTGTTTTTATGTAATATTTCATCGATAGAGATTAATTTGTCCATTCCGATAGTTGAAATATACCCTTATACCATTAGACTTCCGTCACCGTGTCTCATGGTTGGTTCGAGATTCTGCGTTTGAAATTCTTGATTATGTTTACGACATACCATTTTACAATCATCGGATCTACAAACATTAATTTGCTTTGATCTGCAAATATAACATTGCTGTCACCTGGTATTTGTTTAAAAACAAACTCTTTAGCATATGTCACCCTTTTCTTTCGATTCACTTCATTGCTGAACGGTTTCATACGAGCCACTCTTGCTGTTGTAACCATTTTTGGTTAATATTCGGCGAACTGTATTCGGATGTACGATTCCTTTTGTTTCTTCAACTTTTCAATCTTCCTAATTACTTTACGTTCTAACCGTTTTGAACGCCCTTTTTGAGCATTTGACTCGTTTCCACTCTTACGAATATACCTTTGCACAATATCTACTACTGTACTTTTACTCGAGTTTAATAATTTTCCTATTTCATGGCACGATATTTCTTTCTCCCGATGGTAAACAACAATGTGTTTTCGTCCAATCTTCACTAAATATGACTAATATCAATAAAATCATCCACATTGTTGAGTCTCCGAGATACATTGAACATTATATTTACAAGCAATGTCAGATAGCAATATAACCGACGTACTACAGTGACGTACATGTCTAAGTACAAATAAAGTACATGTTTCTGCTAACTATATTGAGTGTTTT
Organism: Eucera pruinosa; assembly: GCA_028830335.1. Taxonomy (NCBI): domain Eukaryota; kingdom Metazoa; phylum Arthropoda; class Insecta; order Hymenoptera; family Apidae; genus Eucera; species Eucera pruinosa. The sequence goes on along the minus strand of JAMYCR010000008.1, from coordinate 247,020 downwards.
AATACAGTGATAAACAATCAGTTCGTTAACATTGTTACAAGCAAAGGTATACAGCAATAAACTCTCAAATACTAATGCCAGTCATTGTATGTAGTAGATTACTAAAATTGCAAAATATGTCGCTCAAGTTTGTAACACTTTAAATTTATATTGAAAGCATGAAATTCGAAACGTCTCTGTAAGGTCAAACCAACTTCTTCAATGATGTAAGAGCACTGCATACTGCGCGATTTACTTCGTCCAGCACTCTTACAAAGACTGGTTTCACCTTAAAACCTGACCTCGAGAATCTTGCAGACACTGAGTACATGCAGGTCACATCTTCTATACAGGATTGAAGTATCAGGGAACACTGAAATAAGTTTTGCAAGTTAAATTTCACATTTCCATCGTAGTAACTGTGTCTCCAGAACATAGTTGAGATTTACCTCGTGAGTAATCATTTCTATTTTCAATGAAAGATATGCGAAATTATAATATTTTGTCGCAAAAATGACGGAGTATATTCCATTTGGTTAGCGGTAGAGTTTGTTTTTCTTGATAGTGCAAACGTTAAGATACCACATTTAATGTCACAGATGAAGTTGTTACGTAAAAATTGTAAAGAGTAACCTAATTCTGGACATCTTTTACGAGGTAGTTATAAGTACGGGATTAAAAAGTATTCACGAAGAAGCGATATGTATACTTCTCCGCTGTTGTCTATATTATGTTTTAGAAGAAATTCTTTTGTTGTAGAATAGATATACATAGCAACTCTTATATCAAATACCTCGATACGAGCCATTTTACGCCCGAATCGATCAATTTTGTATTCGATGTCTGCGACTTTATTCAAATTGAAATATGTTATGGTCTATGCGGAAACTGGGGGCGGGGTGGTCATCATTATGCTAATTTAGAAATGGTTTAAAAAATACAGACCCTCAAAAGTGACAATCGTTGCCCATTTTTTTAAAAGCTACTTTCACAAAAGAATTTTTATCTTCGAAACAGATGCGAACTTCACCTTTTTTCCTTTCAATTGTAAGAAGTTGCTCTTTTCAATGAATTGTTTATCTTATTCACAAATTAATTTTTTCAGTAAATTTGACCCCCAGGTAAAGTCTGAGAAAAATTGAAAAAACATGGCTCGTATTCTATATTCTTTTTCCCTTAAAAATCCGTTTTTATTTTGCGGAAACTCAAAACCTATAACCAGGACAGCCGGACAAATATCGCGGTGTACGGCAATAAGTTAATTACCCGTCCGGGTGTACCTGGATGGCTTTCAGTAAAATGGGAAAATCCAAGTATGTTTTATATTGTAAATGATGTTAATCAGAGTAAGCAATTTCTTATTTAGAATGTAGCTGTAATATTTTTTAGATTCTCATAAACGTATCTATGGTGTAAAGCATATCTTTATAATAGTTTGGCTCTAACTCTTCGCCAATAACAGTTATTCTCCAAGAATTCAGTTTAGATTCATTATCTTGCTTTTTAAAATTATATATAAAGTGAAGGCGACATTACTCAATGGATAGAGGCTGGCAGAAGGCTTATGATAGTATGGTCAGGATTATTTTTAGCAACAGAAGTATTTGCTTATGTGGATATTGTGAGTTCACATTGCAAACCGTTGCGTTTTTGTTATTTGAATATATTTTTAAAACTGTATATCTTATTTAGTTAAATTGATGCCGCTTAAAAATATTTTATTGTGGAATCCTGTAAATTTGAAATTAAAAATACAGTTACATTATGCCGCCTTGTTAGTTTAACATCGCGAGTATAATTAATTGTTCCTCCCCTTCCTCCGTTGATAAATCACGCGTCGGATTAGCTAAACTTCGAATACATATATCAATTCACCAAATACTGAGGTCCTGATTTTAATGAAAGTTCGCACTCTTGTAGAGTATAAAGGTACAGGAAGCATCTTTTTGTCAATAAGAAATCCCTTTGAGGGAGAGAAAACAACTCCCTAAAATTTTAAATGTGTTTGAGAATTAGAAAACAAGAATATCAAATCGTCCTAATTCACTAATCCATACTTTATATAAAAATAAAGTCAATAAAAGATGGAGAAGCAAATATCCGTAAAGCATGGTGACATAAACGCAGATGTAAACATTACATAAACACTATGAGCGTATGTATACGTGCAAATAACATGTAAAAGTGCTATTTAATGGAAGAGCAACTAAATGCAACACATCCATTATTATATCAATTTGCCAAATATCCATTGTACAAGTTGCAACAAACTTATATGGAAACTTAAGAAAAAAACTTAAGCTTATCTTAATTATTTAAAGTGAGATTCGTTGACTTCCATACATTTATGCAATTTCTTACGGCGCAAAATAACACATAAAGATTTATTAGAGTCAAAATCAGGAAAAACTAGAATCATAAAATTATAAATGCTTCGTTTCTATTAAATTCACTTCGCCGTAGTTCGTACCATAAAACCGTTCCAGTGAAAAAGTAAATTGTAAAAATGAAAATGATCAATTGATCTCTAGCAGGAATAAGTTTATGAAGCCATTGAACATTTTTCGCCTTTCAACTCACTTTCTAACGGCAACTGCCCTTTTGTCATCGGATTAACTTCTAGCATGCTTTAACAAAGTCAGAGCGCTTCATAGCGCTATTACCTGCTAAGACCCAGGTATAGGGAAATTCATAAACGCGTACTCGCGTCAGCAGAAGACGACCGCTACCTTGGAGGTTAGCACTCTTCGGAGACCACCCCCTAGACGAGATTCAGGTGGGGAACCACCAAGTCAGAGCCATTCACCCCCATCATGACACCTCTACGCGAAAATATAAAAATAACCGAAACGTCCAGGAAAAGAGAGATCTATATTCGACGATTTCACAATTATATTCAAAGATTCACTATTATACATTTTCGGTTTATCGACTACACATTAATAAAGTTATTGGTTGTTACTGTTAATCAACTTATAGTGATTCGTATATACCTTTCGTATCCTACAAACTATTCACTCGTCATTAAGATTGGCGTGTGAAGATGGGCATACCTGATAGTTTTCTTTCAAAAAACTAAATATTTTTGCTCAACCCATCAACAAATACTATAATTTATTAGTCTATGTAAGTTAAAAGAAAAGATTTCAATATCATTATATATTCCCTCTGATACTTGTGATTCCTACCCAGAACAACTTTTTTTCTGATAGAATACATACTTCAGAAGCTATTTGAAGTACACAAATTATGTGATTGACTCTATGGTCTCTCTCTCTCTCTCTCTCTCTCTCTCTATATATATATATATATATATATATATATATATATATATATGTATATATGACTGTTTTGGATATATATTTCAGTATCATAAAAAATCGTACATATAATAAAAATCCGTTAAATCTGTTAAAATGTTACAACTAATTAAAGTATACTATACTACTATTACTTAACTATTTTTTACTTTTATGTACATTTTTTTTTACATGAAATTCTTTCTACTGTAATGCTTACTCACAAAATTTAAAAAAATTTAAAATTGATATTTATTACCATTATGCATTATACACAAACTGATTCTTTATTTATAATTATTGCAGTAGATTACTATTGTAGTTTGTTGTAATATTGTTTCATTCATAGTGTCCAAAAATATTCTAACAACTTGTAAGTGCAGGAATCTCTCTATAAGTGGTACTGTTTCTGGACCACTCTACGTCACTTATAGAGAAGCATGATATTTACAAATCACAGAACAGATTCAGCTTCTCGAGCATGCTCGAGTTTGACGAGAAGGTTTATTTTTTTTACCGATGGACTTCGTCATCATTTATTATATAACGTGTATGTTGTATATGCATATATCGATCTAAAATGTCTTGTTGCGCCCGATGCACCGCAGTTCCTTGGGTTGACTTCGCGGGGTTGTAAAACCCGCTACGCGGTTCGCGACGATGTTCTCGAGCGCTGGCTGTTGTAAACTTAATCACTCCAGCCTCGTTGAAATTCGTGGTAAGAATGTGACGTGCACGTTGGTGTGGAGGTAGGTGGTACGTGGTGTGTTGGTCGCTGTTGTGTGGTGTCTTACAATGGTTTCACCAGAATCCCCTCTGTGGTGTGTGTTTGTGTTTTTATGAGTTTCGGTGTTTTCTGATTGGTGAATCTATGGCGAGAGTGGTGGTTCACGATTTTTGTAATTGGTGGTTGTTTTAGCGGAAGGTGTTGGTGAGTGTGTTTTCGGGGGTAGTGGCGAGTAGGAGTGGGAGGCCTTAGAATTTTTCGGTGATCGTACCGACCATCGCCTAACGGTAACTTTATGGTCGTCTTTCCGCGACTGACACATCTGGTGTCCGGGTGGTCGCGGCTCGGTGACCTTTGCAATAAACTAATTTCTATAATTTTGGTTTTAGGCTCGGTACCCGGATTATGTCTATAAACCTTTCTGTTGCCTTCGCCCGTGAAGCAACATGTCTAAATGTAAATAAAAGAATCCCGCATCCTCGGACTGGTGAAGAAAATGTTATAGATCAGTTGACTATACCACCTCTATTTGATGTCCCCACTCTGCTTACTGAGTAGGGATAGAGTGACTGTCAGTAATAGAATAGTTAAAAATTGTCACTTATAGAGAGACTTCTGTAAAAGTTACAAAGGTATTTAAAAATAACTCTTGAACGATGAAGATTAATCAACAGAACAAAGTATAAAATAGTTTATTTAGAAACATTATGATTACATATAATACCATATAAACTCGTACACTACCTGAAGGACAATATTAGCAATAAAATTATAAAAGCAATAGTATCTTCTATTTTTCCTCTATTTGGTTTGCAAAGAGTTATATTTTTCTTTAATCGTATCATCATTAATTAAACAGTTTATGGCTTTGCCATAACCATATACCTGTCGACCATCATCAACAGCCGACCACATTCACACCTTTCGTCTAAACACAGTTTCCAACCTAAGAATTAAAAGCACAATGATGTAACACGATAGGCGATACAAACTGTCTACATTTTAGTGAATGGAATTGCGTGCAAAGATCGTTATTGGTATCTGCATTTCATGCCAATCAGTGAAAACATCGTGGATAGGCTTATGAAAAAATAAGGTTGGGTATCCGGTAAGGTAAGGCAAGGAAACGTCGAAGATGTAACAGAAGGCGAGAAGGCTTGCAAGTGAAGTTTTGTTTCACAAATTACGGTATCGTTTGAATGCAGGTTGTGAGTGTTGTGTAATCGTAGTTTCTGGTTGCCATAGAGGCGAGCGAGTATAATGCATCTATGGTGCATCCACCGTGACCCCGGTGCTTGCGCGTGCACCCGTGTCGTTTACGTACAAGATCTTATCTTCATAACGCCCATATTTACCTGTCTTCGATTGCATACATATAGCTATATGCTCATATTGCATGTACCTTAAGGTTTTGTATATAGAGACACTAAAAGAAACTTACTGCAGACCAATATATATATATATATATCGATCATATATTTATAAGTAATACTAAATTTGGTGTTACCACCTGCCTATCAAAATATACCCGAAACAATTTTCTTTAATTTTAACCTAAAAATTACAAAAACAATCTAGGATATGTTATACATTTTGAAGAAATGTCTTTCTGTTTTGATTTTGGTACTAAGGAGAAAGTTAAGGATTAAAAATAGAGACGAAAAAAGGCAGCAAAATATTTTTAATAACAACGTATTTTTTTCTTCAACGTAACTTACAATTAGTAAGCATTAAGGGGCTAGAACAGTCACGTGACTTCTTGGCTGCGCGATAAGACAAAGAGTTGACATTACTGACAGAATTAGAAGAAAAATACAAGTTACTGCACGTTATGGGACGCGGCTTTTCGTCATTACGTAAAAAGAATTTGGGTCGGAATATAGTGCATTCGAAAGGGGAAGCGTCAACGCAGGGCGCTCTGGTCCCGGTTTCAGCTAGAACATCTTCTCCGTATTATACAATTACTTAGATTCGATGGCTGTCAAGCTGTCAATATTTCCTCCACTTTGTAACGCTTATATTACTAAATAGCAACGTAATCTGATTAAACAACGACCAGAGTGCGCTGTGTTGAACTCTTCCCTTTTAAATGTGCTATCTTTTGACTAAAACTTTTCTTATACAAGGACGAAAAGTCGTGCCCCATAACATACTGTAACCTGTATCTTTCTCCGGATTTTGTCGTTAACGTCAACTCTCTATCATATCGCGTGGACATTGGAGTCTACCCCCTTAATCAGATTTTCCCGTTACCAAAAATACGGTTTCTCTATTTATCACGTATAATTCTCTATCTTTCCATACTTTCTGTTTCCTTCTGTACGCCTTACCAAATCCTTCGCTTACGTTTAAATTATCCTAACCTCTCCCCAACCTTTACCAACTCTATTTTTGCTGCTCTATCAATTCGTTACGTGTTCCTCGAACCGTACCTGGAATGAAATTCCTCGAATGCTATATTGAATTTTTTTTTAATTGTAATGCAAGTTAACTCTTTGCAGTCGTAATATTTTTGTTGTAAATTTTATATTTATCAAAATTATCTTCCTTTAGATATTGAAGTTAGGTCGAGTAAATTATTACATAAAAAACTTGTAAATTCTACTTAAATAAATTCATTCCCTTTACATGGATTATTGTATTCTCAGAAAAAAATATATCTTTCCCGGACAACGACAATAGTGGTAAAACTGCTTTGCCGAGAATATCCCGTACTTCGACTGCAAAGAGTAAAAGTCTAATAGTAAGATTAGATAAAAATATTGTGATGTATTGTAATTAAACACGGACAGTTACATAACAACCAAAATACAACAAAATATTTTATTATTTTCTTAATGCGTTTGTAATATTCCCAAATTTTGTTCTAAACTGAGTGCTTTTCGATTTCATGCAGTGCGATATTTCCGTAGTGTATGATTTTATAAATATTAGAAACTGCTAACCGTTAGAGTTATGTCGGGACAGTGAAAATAAATAATGATCACTATATTTATGCATAACTAAATATGTTTATTAATTTAAATGAAAGAACAATTTTCAACAAAGAATATGTGTTTTTCTTTCGTAAATATGCTGAATATTATTGAATAAAAAGGAAGAAAACTTCCTCCATCATGTATAATTATAATAGTGACAAATTAATCTCTTAATTATCGGTACAACAGGAACAGACATTGCTATTCCGAACATTAACGAGCCATGACAAATTAAAAAAACTATCTCTTAATTATTTACACTTTAATACACGGCAAACAACTTAATTTAGTCCAAAAAGTGCTAACTTAATTACGGTCAATAACTGTGAAATTCTAAAATAATCGAATATTAAATCAGAGTACTCAAAAAAAAGTGTCATAACTTTGATAGCACACGTGTATCGGGATAAGTCGACTGTTGATAGATCGTTGCAAATAACATTGCTATATGGGATACGTAGGAAAGTTTTTGACCGTTTTAAAAAAACGGTTTTGCCTCGGTATCTGGTTTTCTATACTTGCGAGCATTTGGATATACGTATATAATCATGATTTATAAAATTTATGGATCAATGAAAATAAATGGTAGCGAAGTAGAATAGTTATATTCATTCAATTTTCTTTCTACTTTCGTCTGTTATCAAGAGTATCGTGATCAACACTTTCTAAACAAAAATGATGTTGTGATATTTCATTAGTTGAAATTTTATAGAAAAATGTTGCTCATACGGCTCTTATTATATTTTTTATTTTTCCAATAAAATGTTTCCAATGAATGGCGTACAATAATACCAGTTTTGAGTTTAAGAAATTTCCACTCAAAACTCGACATTATACTTCTTAACTTGTTAAGACTAGAAAACATCGCATTCATTTGCTCACCTGTCCCTTAATATTCTCAAGGATAAATACTTATAGCCGGAGACAATAAACTTTATAGTAACAAAAAATCCAACACCACTCATTACCGACTTCGTACACAAAGCAAATAGACATACCATAACAAACCATTAGCAGACAGGACGACCACGAACTCCATAACGGTAAACTGCCCCCGACCGACAATACCTGCTTGACGTGTCGGACTTTCCCCAGAAGACGTGACTGCACAATCATAGATTTCAACCCCCGACAAATTCTTTCATCTCATTGGGCAGACACACTTTCCCACCTTCACACCTTGAAATTAAAGACACGCCCTCACGCTCGCGAATCTGTACATAAATACATCGAGTAGAAGATAAGATAGGTTTAAGAAAGCAAACTTTGTAACGACACGACATAACACAAAAAATAAAGGCAGTCACAAAGGTGAACTCAGCAATAGCCAAATTATTTTTCACCTGGCTCAGCATGTCAGTGCACACGAGCTACATTACCTAACACAAACATAACTCTTTAATTACGGATATATTTTAAGAAGTCGTGCTCCCCAAACGTAAAATATAAGTATTCGGCAGTCATCTCCCTGATTAGGGGGTACGTCGCTTGGACATTGTCAGTGAAGCAAGTTCGCTTTTGATGAGTACCAATTGCCTTGAATCTCTGCTATAATTTTTGATGCAGTGATCCAAGATTAAAACTTTTTTTATTTTTACTTCTTTTCAGAAATCTTTTTAAACATATTTACCAATTTTTTCTAATTAAAATGAAACTAAACACGACATAGTTCGGATTACATTTACTGATTAAAATGTGAAACTGATAGATGACATAAAAGAAGAAGGATATGGAAGAGAAGTAAGTATCGGAATTGTGCACAGAAAACGGAATCATTTACATTTAAATAAACGACATAGTCCATACACAATACATATTAACTGTTTTTGATAAAATTATAAATTGTATATTATGATTAATTGCACCAGAAGGAGCTAAAAAGTTTAAAACATGGAACAACATCATTTTACCTGTTTAAAGAACGGGGGATGATTTAAGTATTGTGGCGTGCATTGTACATCCACAACCGAAAAATAGCAGAAAGGTCGGCATATAGCGGATTTGATACCTGAATTTAGGCGCTCGGTCACCGAGCGCAAGTAAGGGGAGGAACATGGTCCCAGGCCCGACGAACCCGGTTTTCCCTCTCTCTTGGTTTTTCCTATTTTTATAACCACAAAGGGTCAAGTCTTCACGAACGTTTTGCGAAGACATTCTTGACCGGAGTCCTTGACGCGAAAACAGACTTTTCCGTCCGATTCACGAGACGTGAATATTGCGTACCGCCACCGTGTTTTTGCGCACAAGTTAGTATGTTAGAGTTAGCACCGTTGTTGTTAAAAATAAACCGAGTCACTGTTATATACAGTACACGTATTGTTGTATATTTTAATCACGTCCTAAAAGTACAAAATTCAATAAACTTTCCATAACGGTGAGTATGTGAAACCCCGCAATGACATATGCTATCCGTACCGATGCAGTGAAGGTCAGCAATGATCGTATTATGTATATATGGTAAGGATGGCACTCTCAACTTCAATCACTCCGTTTCGCTTTATTCGTCGTATCTTCGTGACCAAAAAACGCTCTGACTTGACTTGTCGTTAGGTAACTTATAGGCCCGGGACCCCTCCCTAGCCGCTGCTACCCCCCAACGTTATGAGGCTCGATACTGGGCCTTCCGGCATCGCGCACGTGAGGAAAGCTTGCGGGTTTTCCCTCCGAACTTTCCCCGTCTGCACGCCAAATGTTTGGGGCAGGACCCCGGTTCACGGCAGGTTTACGGCAACCTTCCCGTTATGGTTGACCTATCGTAAACCTGGGCCAAGCTTTCCCACCGTACATACATACACAGACTCTTACAATATATTATATTATTACTAAGATCTAGAGTGATTCTCTCTCTGTTCGATTTTGAATCCAGCAGTAGCTATTTTTTGTGACGTTACAAGTGTTTTTTTCCGGAAGAAGTTTAAAATTTATTTCCATCTCATCTAAATTGTGAACTTGTTCAGGACTAAGATCTTCTTCGCGTATAATATCTGCAAAATTTTTTGAAAATTCTTCTGTAGCATTTGCGTTTGTGGATAATTTTTCGCCACAAACACTTAAATAGTGCACATCGTGATGGTTTTTCCACCTTGACAGCCAACCCTCGGTCGCCAAGGATTCTCCGTCGCTGATTTTTTTGTATAACTGAATTACCTTTTCTTTAAAAATTGACCAATTAAGAGGTATTCTTCTTTGTCGCTCCTGCATGAAACCTATCCACAACGTATTATTAAGCACTTCATTTTTACGAAATTTATCGTAATAAATTCCGCTTTCTAATCTCTTGACTTCACAGAGCAAACGGAATTGTCCATAGCTTCAAGCTGCTTGAAAATTGTTTTTAGTTATGAGATCTGTTACGGCCATCTACTGCAATTCACTCGGGGCATTTCGCGCGGTTATAAGATCCGCTTACGCGCGACAATGGGAAGCGGACGTAGGCTAATTCGAAACTAATTGCACCTAGCCGAGTTGAAATGTGGTATCTTGATTGATGTACACTGAGGTTAAACTAACTATATTTGTACTGAGTTCTGACACAACTTAGATACGCTATGTATAAAGTATACGTGCTTTTCGCGTTCATGATATTCGTGGATTTGCCGCTTCGTGATATTCGTGGTTTGTCTTGGAATTCTCGAGGATTGTCTTAGAATTTTCGAGAATTGTATCACTTTCAGGCTGTGTTTGACTTTTCATCAGTTCGGGTTGTTTTTTATTGATTAACTATGGATATTGATTGAGTGTTGGGTGACGTAATTAGGATTGGTGTTTACGGAATCGTGGGAGTGTTTTCAGAAATACGAATCGAAGAGTGGGATTGTTGGAATTAAGCGGTGGAAAATTGTTTAAAGAAAGTCTGTGCTACTGTGTGTTCACAAGTGTTCGCCAAATGTCGCGGTTTCCGATCGGCTGCGGTGGCTCTTCTGGTGGTCTAGCATGGCTGGGGGATGAATAATACATGTATATGGAGGTTGTAAAATCCTGAGGCTCGTTGGGGTGCCTACACCACGCGTTCGGTCTTCGGGACTGAACAAGGTCTTACTTGGTAAATGATGCTGGGATATGTTGCTGAACGCTACCTTTGAGTAGACCACCCGCGAGTACCAGGCGCAAGGAACGCTGCATTGTTAGTTGTTTCTATTGCAAAATTATAATTTAAAAAACATAACGAAATCGACATTTTTCTATATGAACTCTTTCCATTACCTTGATATTGATCCATGTGCCAAATATTTCCTACATATATCGAAAAACTCTGTACATGTTCATATAGACATTATTTGTATAGTTATATTAGAATAGATATACACTATCTCCATCAATAACTACTTCATTACTGTTATCATATATTATATGTAGTGGTTCACAGTGAAAACCATTCATTGTTCTCGCTTATTCATTTGCTTCTATGACATGGAGTATAGATATGAATTGAATATGCTTACAATCAAGATAGAAACATTCTTAATTTATTATTATAAAAGATCAATTAGACATATAAAGTTCTATGGAGCAATAATGAAACCCAGTATTATGAAAACATACAGTGAGAAATCATTCATCTATTCTTATTCAGTAAACTTAAACATTGATTTGAAAAATATATACCCTCAATATTTCATAAACTTTTCCTTACTAGTTTCATTGTTATAGCTCTTATTCTGTTGCACATTGATTTTATTCGGTTTTTCGTGTCTTCGTTTACAAGTTACATCCATTTTGTGAGTAAGGCAGTTTCTAAATGACCTTTGTTTGCATTATAATATTGGCGTATTATAATTTTTAATACATAGCATACATTTTCAATAATATTTCTTATTCTTCAAATTTGTAATCTTTCTCTGCGAATTCGAATTATTATGAAAAATTACATGTTTAATACTTTAACCAGGATTTGCTTCTTTTGATCTTCCATTTTCCATTTTACTAAAAGCGTCGTCAGTTTTGACGATTCACGATTGGTTGGCACCCAGCTGGCTATCAGAGGCGAAGAAAGTACTTCCTCTACTTTCCTCCTTAAGAAAAGGGAACGGGATGAGGGTTCGAGACGTCTTCGCGACAAAGATACGAGTAGGCAAGCGAGTCCAAATCGAAACACCATAGCAAAAACAACACGACTCTTCGCTGCGCTTCACCTCGTCAATCAACCACAAGTCTAAATTCAGTCCATTTTCTGAGTCACGAGTCTGAAATGATCAAAGCACAGATCGCGATGCAACACAAATAATAATTAATTTTGATGATGATTGCTGATCATCAGTGTTAAAGATGAAAGGTTTATTTTGCATAAATTGAAGACTTAAAAGGAAGTATAACAGATATAATTGTAACTCACTGATAGGTAACGAAGTTTACAGTGGACGAAAGCCTTATGCAAAGAATACAAAAAGAAAAAATATTCTACAAGGAATCCAATTGTTTTGTGTTACATAAATTCTTAAAAAATTACAGTAACTTTTAATATAAAAGTAATTTGCATCATCGTTATTTTTAATTATTATAATTCATATGATAATGAATCATTTCACCTTATATGACTTACGAGAGTTTACTTTTTGTTCGACATTCACAAGCAGAGCGATGATTTTCACTGATTGGCAACGTGTTAAGTAGTGCATATATTTCTCGACGTAAGAATGTACTTTTCCGATCTTACGTGCTGACTTTGTAATTTCTAATTTCACGCATATCATATAGAAATTCGAGCATAGAATTTTCTATCGTTCGTTGTTCATCATTGATTCCGGATTTGCTGTTGTGTAGTCTACCCTACAGAGTGTCAATACAGGGCGTTTAAACAAATGTAGTAATTGCTTCGTATATAGATTCCCCATATTACAGCAATGGAGAAAGTTCATACACAAAAATGTGTATTTCGTTCTAGTTTTTGTTATAAGCAATTGAATTTTGCATCAAACACGGTCGAAGATGAAGTTAATCTGTGTATCTGGTACACGCAGGAAGCCTACTTTGAAGGAGCGTTTAATATACCCGAAAGTTATTCGCTAAGTAGAACGCTACAAATAAAAATTTTTGCGATGACTTAATCGTACCGTCTTAAATACATGAACGGCTATATTGTTCACGGACCAAAATATTATTACAGTAGACTTCCGGTTATTCTGTCTCGCTTTAGCCGGTCTCCGGTCAAAGCGGCCACATTTTTATTGGGATGGAAACAATTGACCAAGAGGAAGATTATTGAAATTGCGATGAAATATATTAGGCCGCAAGATAATTTGCCTAAAGTTGATATATTATCTTTAAAAAAATGGTTTGCATTATTTAATACAACCATATTACACAAAATTATATCTACTGTTTTCATTAGCAATCGATGCATAAGTAACTGGTATATATTTTCCGATTAACTGACCATATGTTTATCCAGCCAGAGGTTCGGTCCCGTAGCGGCCACTTAAGCGAAAGTTTACTGTATAATGGAGGACACGTAGTGGTACGTATGAAGTTATAAAAAAGAAAAATTTCGATGATGCTCAAATAATTTTAAGTTGTGAATCCTGTGTGTCCTGTGAATCTAGAGATTTCGAAGGGGAATTTATTATAAAAAAATGCGTTCTGATAGAAGTTATTTGTTTATAAAATAATTCATTCTGTCCTAACGAATATCGTAAAAATAAAAATACTTATTATTCGTGATCGAACATGGATAATTGTGTCTTCACGATACATTATGAAACGGTTGACGAACTTTTCTCTATTTCACTCACACTCAACTTGCATCGTTCTTTTTATTTCTGGTTACTGATCTCCCGAATGTTGATTTTCCACGATTCTTCGGCGCTTTGACATCTTGCCTGCATCTGAAAAGCGAATCACTGAAGTACTATGCCTCGCCGGAAGGAAAGCATCTGGAAGGAATGCGGGAACAATTGGTTGCGATCTCATAGACGCAATCTTCTTTAACGTAATCGTGAAGGTAGAGCACATATATTTGTGTCATTGGCCGACACGAGGACTGGGTAAATCAGATCGCATAACGCTGGCGAGACAAACAGAACGAAATAGAACATATCAAGATTAAGTAGAATAGAGCTGTATACTGGAATATTTGATTGCTTTAGAGCCATAGTGTAGATATCTCGGAATATTAACTATCAATATAGCTTACAAATTTTCTTAGTCTTTGCAATATGTTCAAAGAAGTGTTAACATCGGTTTCGTTCTTAATAAAAATGATTCCAAACATGAACTTACATAGATTGTTTGTAAATAACATTTCACTTAAAAAAAAAGAGAAAATTATTTCCATTTCATATTAATTTCGGCACCACTTCTCTCAGTTCTTCCTTGTCTCTCGTCAGTTGTCTCTTCCTCCTCCTCCCCTTGCCCAGTAGTTGCCCTTCCCTCCTCTACTCCCACCTGAACTCCCCTGTCAACACATGCCAACTGTTGAATTGTATTGCATCAACCTAATATGTATGTATTTCACCCACATTACATTGCCGAGCGACGGGGCGAGTGTCCACCCTGTAAATGGTCTGTCAAAGGCCGGGGGGAGCGTGGACAAGTAGGGATGACATACCTGCGTTTTTAATAATGAACATGGTGGGCGAGTATACCTGAAGGCAGTTCCTAAAACGAGACGAACCGAGTCGGACGGTTCTCCAATAAATAGTTGACATTTCTAACTGCATATTTAGTTTTTCATTCACGATTCTGCCTATTACCCGGGCCGCTTTTGGTTCATCCCTTTTTTGATTCAACACCAACACTGGTATGATGTACCGCTTCTACTCATGTGCTTCTATCTCTTTGCCGCCATTTCCTTTCCTTTCCCGCCCCTGTTTACCAACCTTCCCAGACCTTCCCATCGCTCTTCGCCTCTTCTACTTCTCTTTTCATATTTTTCCATTTCTTATCCCTTCTTTTTTTACAGAGCTTTTTCTATTCGTACCTAGTTCTCGTATTCTTACTTTTCTCTCCTTTACTCTTCCTTCAAATCCTTAACTTCCGTCTCACTTCCTGTTTTTTCTCTCTGCATTCCCTGTTCCACTAACCATATATTTTTCTTCCGTTACCCTGCCCCTATTCTCATATGTTCCTAAATTCATCACCTCTACAATTCAAATTTCCCAATCTACCTCTCAAATTCTCACCTTCCTCTCCCGACCAGTTTCCTCTCTTAACCCTCCCCTCCTTCCCTCCTATCTGACTTTTCTTTCTCACTCCACCTCTTATATTAACAATCAAAGGATGATGATCGGAGTCAACCTTATCCCCCACTACCAATCAATGCCAGATTGACCTCTCGCTCCAGTGTAGGTGAATTCCCCCACCTTATCTCCTTCAATGTTTCCATTTAATATGGACTACACCTGATCCTCAATTATTCGAATTAATTTTCTTCCTCCCATGTTTATCTTCTTATCTTTTGACCGCCTACTTTTCCCCTGCTGCCTTTCCTCCTCCCCAACCCACTCTCCCTCCCAGCTCCCCGTCTCGTTCGTACATTAAAATCTTACCTATGAGAATTCTTCTCTCTGCCCACTTCCCCTCCATCCAGTCTTCCACAAATTTCATATTTTCCTCTAATTCATCCAGAATATACAGACCCGCAATTTTCCACATGTTCTTATGTATTGTAACCTACATCTTTACTGTTCCTTCTGTTTCTGTCACCTCCAACTTTTCCTCACCCAACCACTATCCTTTCGTCCCCACCAGAACAACACCTATCGCCCTCCCGTTCCAATTCCTCCTACCCGCATACTGTTTATATCACTTAAATCCTTTTGGGAGCTTGTTCTTAATTCTCCACCACCCTTTCTCATTTATCCACGTTTCCACTAAAATCATCAGATTCCAGTCGTTTAATCTTTTTCAAAAGTCGTCATCCTTATTTTCCAATCCTCCCACATTCCAGAAGACAAACGCCTCTCGTCGCCCTTCTCCTCTACGTGTCCCCTCAGTTCTCCCCCATCCTCGCTCTCAGATAGCTGTGCCTCTGTGTTGTCCGTAAAATCATTTCCATTTTTTTCTTCTTCCTCTACTCCAGTTTTTAAGCTGATTCTCTTCATCTCATTTCCACCAAACACCATCCACTTGGATTTTCCCATATTTCACACTTGTCTTCTTCCCTTTCCTATGCTCCTTTTCCGCTATTCTTCTCAATTCCCATTGCATCATTCTCTGCCATACAGTGCAGTCATCCTCTAATCTCACCTTCTCCTCTTTCAGTCTAATCCTTTCCACAATGTTCTTTTTCTGTTCCAAAGATCTGGTCTTCACCAACAGCATATCCTTATTTTTTCCAATTATTCTCACCTGTCGCACCTCTTCTCTAACCCCTATACTCTCCAAGACTTTCTCCGCTACCTTACCTTTATCCTCTTTCTTCCTATTCACCCTTTTCATTATCATGTTCAGTCTCTTCTCCTCCCTCTCTTTGGCCTCTAACCTTCTCTCCACCCTAGAGAATCTTTTACACAACTTGCTTTGCATTCTCAGTGGCAGGTAATCATCCACCTTCCCTTGTTTTTCCGTCATTGCCTCCATCTTTTTTCCAGATTCTCTATCCTTAATTCATGATCCTTTATCTCTTCTCGATTTCTGCGTACTTCCTCCTTCACCTCTCTTAGTTCTTCCCTTACACTCCATAATTTCTTGCTTCTGCTCTCTACTTCCGAGTAGAACATACTTTTTACTTCCCTCATCATACTTTCCAACTGTAGTTTCATTCCCGCCATCGACAACGATGTTGTCTTTTCCGGTTCCAACAATACAGAATCCTGGGCTTTCCCTTCGTCTCCTTGCCTTCGGCTTTCTTCTTCCAACATCCTGCTTCTTTCCCCCTCTTCCCTCTCCCCCACAGCTTCTTTTCTGCACCAATTACCCAACGTGTTTTCTTCTTCTGGCTTATTTGCCTCCTTTTCTTTTAACGCACTCCCTGCCTTGTGTCCTTTTCTTTCCTTCCTCTCACTCTACCTAGTCTTCCCCACCCCTGTCCTACTTTCGTCTCTCAACGCACTTTTCATATCTTTCTTCTTGTCTTTCTAGAACTTGGCTTTTTCCTTCTCTAAACCTCCCTACTGTCTATTCGACCCTCCTTACCGCCAGATTCTGTTTTTCCTTCCTTCCCAGATGTCGCCACTTTTTCCTCTTTCTCACTTTCCTTCGTCTTCCAGTTAACCTACAAGTTAGCCTCGTCACGTCCCTACTTTTTTCGGCTCATGATAATCTCACCCTTACGCTGGGCTACTTATACTATCTCCTATAAGTTGAATGTATTCTGTGTTCTTCATTAACACGCACCCCGTCCTTTCTGATTTTGTTCTACTCAAAACTCCCTATAAACACTCCGCTGTCACAAAACGTACGTAAAAACTAACTGTACGTAATTATAATTTAAGAAACAGCACCTTTAACTTTTATGTTTTCTTACCCTATAAAGAGATTTGTCAAGAGATGTTGTCTGAATTGTTGGACTCGTTGCTTTGCATTTTCGCTGTGTAGTTATCCATGTTGTCTTCTAATAAGCCATCTTTCGCGCAATAATCTTGCCGTGTAAATGTCTTCGAATCTTTCGTTTAATTGTTGCCCAGATTAACGCATGGTGTAATTCCAACATATTAGGAATTGGGAATTGGGTTTCGACAGGAACAGACTTAGTCAGTGAGAATGTTTATTTTGCTGCATTCTTATTGTATGCCCTTTTCTAACATTTTCTGAAACTCAAACTATCGTTGCTTCACGTTTCCTCAATATAAATTGTATTCTTGTTTTATCTTCTACAATATTCTACAACTTTTAAATGTTTTCATTCACAAGCGATTATTTTTGTTTTCTCGATTAGAATTTTTCTATTATTACACTTGTTATACTTAAAACTCATGCTGTTCAATTAACTTATATAGCGTATATTTTGCCTATGGGAAATCGAATTTTTTTTGTATTAATACTAACAATTTTGCAGTAGTAGGTATATTTTTTTTTTCAATGTAAAATTTATCTATTGTATTCCTGATTATTGCCATATTCTTGGTAAGGCAATGACATTTCTTCTCATTACGCGGACGTTCCTTTCAAATTCCGTAGATGGTTCTCCCTGATGTGTCAGTATACACATATATATACAATCGAACGCATGCTTATTAAGTCGCTTGTTATTCTTCTTATTCTATTAAACGGCTTCTACCAGGTTGGTCTACCATTAGAATCATTATCCTCAAAATTCTGTGACGTGTTTCTGCTCTCACTTGTTCATCGAAGTATTTTGCAATAAATGTTGCCAACTTCGAGTCACACGCTGCGTTAGTACGTTCACTGACAAGGAAGGTTCGCAAACGCGAAAATTCAGAAAATATTGAAACTCGGTACACAAGTAGTGTAGGTTCCCACTAACACCAGACTATTTTTTGTTTGTGTTAGTTTCCATTTTAAGTGGGTGAAATCAACCTCCATAGTTTTAGCATTATTTAGTTGTTTTCGGTATAACTTTGTAATGGTAAGAGATACGACAAAACTTTCAATGGACAGGTTGTTCAGTTTTCTGTGTTCTATAACCCTACCGCAATAAAAGTTATCCTCGTCATGCAATTTGTTTAAATAAACAATTTGTTTGTTTATTTGCATAACGGTAAGTGATAGAAATGATTGTTATATACTAAAATGTTCTTATCTTAGGCGGTCTAACGAAATATAATATAAAAATTTTTTTTGTTTGCGTATTTTTTAGAAGTAATGAATTACCGTTATACGCATATGGCTATATTTCTGTTCCATTCTTCATTCTATTTGTATTTTTCATCATAAAGTAGGTATTTTCTATCATATTTCGAGGTCAAATATATATTCTACACTTAAAAATTGATTTAAAGAAATTTATTGCACTTGTATATAAAACAGTTTGCATGAATGTCTGTTCTCGAGTGCTTATTCGGAACTATCACGATCACCCTCTCCCACATATCAAATATTGCTTTATTTCTCACATATTTATTTATTTATTTAATCCATACTTTTTCTACACATACATATACATGTATATTTTTTGAAATTATAGTTTGTTAGACCGGCTCGCACAACTCATGCAATATCATGGATTAATCTACATAATTTCAGGTTATCACGTTTATTACGGGCTAAGACTTTCTGATTCGTTTGTTTACACGCTTTTCGCAGCTATATTTATAGATAACATTATCTTACAAATCAGAGATACCTATGTAAGGTCTTCTCTAGAATTTTCGGGTTTGCAAACCTTCCTTGTGAGACGAGTCACCAGATATAAACAAATTCACATGCTGGTGTTCTGACACAGCACCGTATTCCCCAATTATTGTTTCCAACATATTTTGTGCGAGATGTTTAGACTGGTAATAATCATCCAAAAATTTTGTTGTATTTTTGCATTTACTACTACGCCATAGAATTATTCTTCGCAAATATGAATGTAAATAACAAACAACAAAGTTTGTTACAATTTTTTGTTCAACATTTTCTTCATAGCTTGATTCTGAGCTATCCCTATCATTTTTAAATTTATAATTATAGGTTCTATGCTACTTTCAATAATATAATTCAGATTCCAAACTTTTTTTTCAACTTTTGTGGTTACATGTTGAATACAGCTTCTCCAATTTTCTACGATGATCTTAACCAATGACTCATAAAATAAATTGTTCATTTTAGGAAATTTAAATGTGACATTTCATGATGCAAGATAATTTTTCAGTTATGCCCATATCAATTCAATCGAGTTTAGTTCGCAGTGATATGGTGGCAGCCTCAAAACTGTTACATTTTTTATTTTTGCTATTTCGTCTATTACGTACGTACAGTGATGCATTACTTTGTACTGCTTTACAATTCGTAACAATTTGATTTTAACGATGTCTTCTATGCACGAAATACCTTTAGAATGATACCATGCTTGTATACTTGCCTTTTTCCAAGAACTACTTGGAATTTTTTGTTTGTTATTATAAATTAAAAATGAGTGTAATTTTAAGACTCCTCTAGCCATCCCTACCAGAAATTTATATTACATATATAGTTACATACTGTTGCCCGGAAACGTTAACTATATGTATATAGTATGCTTATTAAAATGTAATAGAAATATACATTCTATTTTAAAATAAAATATGTATGTTAAGAAAATAAAAGTGTTATTGATATCACACCCACACCTTCACCATTGTTCAAGGCCAATTATACGTATCGAGAAATGTTTTCCAAAGCGTTGTATAGTAAAACATTTCAATTTCATAATTGTCGAACAGGCAGTCCTAAGGTAAATAAATACCCAAATGTAACTGAACGATAAGTAGAATTCTTTTCGTTCTTTAAATATTATAACATACAGTACATTTTTTATGTTTTATGTATTTTTTTATGTTACGTATCACCTCTATTTCTTCAAACGGTAATTATTTAGAGGGAGGGGGAGGGGTCCACTGATTTCGATGATTTTTGAGTATGTTGTAGAAATCAATATTTCGAACAACTTTTTATACATACTATGTATAGCCGTCGCTCGGTTTTAGTTTCTGATATTTTTGCGAAAACATATTTCTACTGGTACAATTAATGTTGCCTCTAGGTACATACGTGCCTGTGGCAGCGTGTGCATAAGCGTAGGAGTGCTGATTGTCTACAGTTTCATTGCATTTGATCCATGACTGTTGTTTGATTCGAAGAGTGACAATTCATTACAGGGTGTCTAACATTTTAACAATTTGTTTTAGTGATTAAAACATTGTACTGAAATAGATCGTCAAAAGTAAATACTCAAATAAAATTCTTTAAATAGTCGTTTTGATGTGTATGATGTGGTTTCAATTTTACAGACCTAGAATCGAAACATTGTATTCTTTACTCCTTCTTGCGGCGATGCTAAAAGTGGACGTGGAATAGACAAATGAAGCTGTGTTTCAAACTTGGCTAATGATCGAGCACCAAGAAAATTCATCTAATATAAATAACCAAGCATTGTTCAAGGATATTGAAATCCATTAATGTAATTTTTTCAATGAGCTTACGATATCATTAAAAGGAAAACCGAAAAATATCGATATTTATTTCGGGTTTTGGCATTCATCTATTTTGGTACAATATTAGTTTGGTATAGATTTGCTGACATGATATCGGTAATAAAATTATACTGGTTTTAAGGCCCTGCTTTAAAGCAATGTTCCCTTGATTAGAGATCCTTTAGAGCTCTACGATAATAGGACAGAGTTTACTCTTATTAATAGGTGAATCATCATCATTTTAGTCGGAAAGATCTCATGAATATGTCAGCAAAATTTTCATTCACAAAGAACCAAAAAGAAGAACGTTTTGTGGTTTCATTGGTATTATTGTGTTATGTTTCATTGATACGCAAGATTGTTATCTAATCCGTCTGCTTCAAGTCTCAGTCACTTGGTCTTTCATTCGTTACCCTTCTCAGCGATCGTCATCGTCAATGAAGTACAGAAAATGTGTATGGATATGTATGTCCATATACTTCCTTCAGAAGAATTCCAAAGCGGTCCCGATGTTAAAACACTAAACGAGGAAACTCTATACATCTGAAGAATAAGTTTAAATTGTTTAAAATTGATAAAACCAGGTGGGAGGTTGATTTATGGCACGTATAAAGAGTAGGAGATACGCTCTCCGTCTCCTTCGTTTGCACCTGCCAATCAGAAGTCTTCATAACAAGTCTTTATCGTATGGTCGTACGCATGAAAGAAAGTGTTCTGGCGTGCAACCTGCTGGCAAAATTTATGACAGCCTATTCAGTGAAGCTATTTTTGAGGGGACAAATTCCAGACTTGTTACAACGTATGTTTTTCGAAAAGTTTCGTCGAAAGTCCTTGGTCGTCGACGACCAAGTGGACCTTGCGTGGGTGGCCTGAAAGAAATCCTACGGCAATACCAAAAACGGTTACAGCCAAGACTCTACCACTGATCACATCGCCGTTTCAAAAACAAGCACGCTAAGGAAGAAAGGAATAAGTGGTGGTTCGGAAAACGAGTAGCCCTGATTGGAATATGCCTTGTACGTCAGGATAGCCAATCAGGGCAAGTTTAAGAAATCGCCAGTGCAGGCAGAGAGATTAGTACAGGCATGCCAAACGAGCAGAACTTTTCAGAATTTCCCCTCAGAAAGGAGGAGTAAAGGAGTGGGAGAGGGGGAATAGTACGATAGCGCCGTTTAATGACACGACGCCGCATATGTGTCCGATACAGGCGGAATATCGTTTCCACTTCCTCTGTTCCTATTCCTAGAAGAAAGTCGCAAAAGTTCTACTCGTCTGGCATGTCTAGATTAGTAAAGTCTCGAAGGAGAAGCTATTGAAGTGTCGCGGTGTAAATACCTCTTCCCCTACGTTTGAATGAATAGAAGTTTTACGTTACCACGTTGTGCGTCGTTTAGACTAACACCTTTTCCCCATAAGAAAATTATAATTTTTCAAAAAGTAATTGATTTAGCGTGAAACGACCCCAAAGTGAATGAGTTATTAGTTACATATTGAAAAATTAATTTGAAAAATTATATTGGATTTAATTTAATTTTTATGGGAAAAGTCTTAGTAATAGGTATATGAGGTTTTCATTAAAAAAAGCCAAAAATAAAAAGGAGTTTATCATTATATCAGCGTAGTCTCATTTGTGTTTTACATTTACATTTACTTCACTCATTTCAATGGGGATTCCTACATTAGTGGGGATGTTCGGGGTACATCTAGTGTAGACCCTATGCAGGTTAAACTCCTAAACTTGCGATGAGAGAGCTTCTTCTTCCATCACTGTGATACAAAGCTATTAACTGCTGATACGTGTCCAATATGTAAGATTTTATATATATATAAATATACGGTTAAGCGTCCGCTCAACCCCCTAAGAATATTAAAAACTTATTACCTTTTTGGGATAAAAATAATACTGCAGAATGAAACAAATTATTGAAAACTAAATTTTAATGCACCACAAATGATTTTGTAAATAATTATCTCAGATGTTGAGATAACTTTTTATTTTTGTTAAGCTGGCAATGTGATATTTTTTCTGTTCAATGGCTCTGCTCCTCCTTCTACTTCGGACAACTAGCCCTAACCCTAACCTGACCTAGCATCTATTCTAGAAATAAACTTCGTTACATTATATTATAACTTAATGTAAACTTATTTGTTAATCATAATCAACAACTCAGCCCTTTAATGCCGTTAGCTTTTTCAACTAAGATCAATTCCACGAGGAAGTATGTTCATGACAATTTATTAGAAAATATATGAAAATGCATATTTTAAGTTCACCCGTGATACTGCAGTGGTAGCTTTGGATTTAAGTAGGTGCACGCATACACTGCCGTGGGCTCATGCAGGCTTACGCAGGCGCTGCCACAAGCATGTACATATAGGTAAAATTCAATGTACTATTCTAATTTATATCGTGGAAACCATCAAAGACACGCCATTGAAATTTGGTATTTAAGGTTTCCTCAATCCCCACCCCCACTCCTCCAAATTTGATCTTAATCGGCAACCTGCGCTCCTTGGAACTACAGCTGCATCTCAAAACAGGAATTTGGTAAATATGTCCTTCTTCCAAAGAGCTCTTTAATTGATGACACTGGTGAAAGACTAAACGGCGTGTGGGGTCTTCTGCACAAACAGAAGAGAGATCTAGAGAATAGTTCTAGAATGTCACTTACGAAAAGAAAACTGTAGTGGGATTCTGATTGAGAAAATATTGTAGTGCAAATGGAGTCTCACATATTCATTTTAGAAATTTACTTGTTATCAAAATCCAGGAGTGATTCTACGTGTAAAAATAAGTCGAAAAAAGGAATATCGTGTTTTCGATTGAGGTCTCGTTTTCGAGAAAATCGAATTTCAAAATTCATGCATTTAACTATCTCCTGATTTATACATGTACTAATAAAAAAAATATATCAGTGTATGAATAATACGTTTACTATCGTTATCAATTACATTACATTACTGAATGAACTATTTCAAGCGTCGTCTTTATTTACGTTATTGTATATGTTGCTTCACGGACGAAGGCAACAGAAAGGTTTATAGACATAATCCGGATACCGAGCCTAAAACCAAAATTATAGAAATTAGTTTATTGCAAAGGCCACGTGCCGCAAAACACCGAAACGCATAAAAACACAAACACACACCACAGAGGGAGATTCTGGTGAAACCACTCTAAGACACCACACAACAGCGACCAACACACCACGTGCCACCTACCTCCACACCAACGTGCACGTCACCTTCTTACCA
Source organism: Eucera pruinosa (assembly GCA_028830335.1). Lineage (NCBI taxonomy): Eukaryota > Metazoa > Arthropoda > Insecta > Hymenoptera > Apidae > Eucera > Eucera pruinosa. Next base: position 222,788 of record JAMYCR010000008.1, on the reverse strand, counting down.
CCAATTTCAACGAGGCTGGAGTGATTAAGTTTACAACAGCCAGCGCTCGAGAACATCGTCGCGAATCGCGTAGCGGGCCTTACAACCCCGCGAAGTCAACCTAAAGAACTGCGGTGCATCGGGCGCACCAGTATACATCCGTCCTTTCTTTATAAATGAGTCATAGATACATTGTTTCGATGTTGTATTTGATCCAAAGTGTTTATTATCCTCACCTTGGGTACGAAAGAATTACAAGACTTTCTGTATACACTATTTCTTTACCATAGTCCCACATTAAGGTTTATTTCTACACATAGAATCATCTCTTGGATGGTTAAACAATCCATCCGGACACATTTTGTATAATGGGTTTAGTATTTCCTTCACTTAATGTCAATATATAATGTATTTAGTATCTATTTATTCTATTTATATAGTTTAAATACCTTCTGTGCATGATTTATAAAGAAAGACAAAAATTGTTGATAGTGTTTTAAATCCTGGAGAGCGGATATCATAAATATCAATCCCGATTTTATAGCGTTCTGCCCTGAAAGGTTTTGGGTCCTCTTCATACGGTTATTTATATTCTGGGACTTAACGATTCTGACGGTTAACATAAACGTATTCGGCCAGAAAATATTCAATGGCGACAGTTAACTCTAACACATATAATCAATTCACATAATCACACCATGTGTAGGGTCACTGCAGGTTGTTTAACAGGAATAAAATTGTAAAACTTTTGTAGGACTAATTTTAATCGTTTAAAGAAAATACGCATTGAAATAAAATATCCCACGGAATGTTATCTTTCGATCTCTAGATTTATCTCTACAAATTTCATAAAAAATCCCAGTGTGTTAGCTGTGGGATTTCCTTGCAAGAAAGAAATTAATTTCATAGCAAACTATTTTAAAACACTCAACGGCAAACATATTGAATGTAACTTATTTGAACTTATGTTCACTAAAGGATTCAACTATTTGATTTGTCTTTGAGAAAGTTTCAGATACTTTTGACAACGGAAAGGTGCTACCTTCAATTGTAAATTTTTTACTTAAACTCAAAAGTTAAAGGCGGCTTTTTTGGTATATATGTAAATAAGTTATTTACACGACTGCCCTAGAATTCGCCTACGAATTGTTCAGATTTTACGGCGTCCCACATTACGTACCACTCCACATTACAAGTTCCTACCCACGACCAAGGATGACAGAAAATAAAAAATGAGCATCTACGTATCGATGAAATTGACCAATTACCATTGGAGATAACTAATAAGTCATCGATGTTTGTAATATCGATAATCGATGAACTGGTTCAAATTCAGGATGTTTTGAACGCATTTTAAGGCGGTAGTCCCAGGCATGGCAGAGAGTTGACTTTACCGACAAAATGGGCCAAAAATATGGGTTTGCGCGAAACAACTTTTCGTTCTTATAAAGGAAAATTTGGTGTCGAAATATGGTTCATTCGAAAGGGGAGGGTTCAGCGCGGTTCGGTCAGGTAGTCTTGTGATCAAATTATGTTGATATGTAGTAATATCACAGACGAGGTACAGAATAGACCACTCATCTTATGGGACTTCGTGTCACATGCTCTGAAATACCGACCTCGAAAAAAATCCGAGTGTTTCATACGCCCCCTGCGTTTTAATGCGGCGAGTGTAAGAAATATCTGTGGAAATGTCGCTGACGACGATAAAGTCAACAGACTCAAGTAGATCGTTCTCTTTCGCGTCACGAAGAAATCTGTTTGACCACTATACACGGTGACGCATTTAAATAAATCTATTTAAAAATGTTGTAAACCGCGAATGATGCCAAAAACTGTTTCAGACAAATGTTGAATAGTTTCAAAGGGTACACAATTTAATAACAGTGATTTTTTCCAAGTAGATGCGAACAAAAAAAAATTGTGGAGATTATATGCACACTCTGTGCGTATGAAACAAATATAACTGTGATTTATCTTCTTACATTTTGTAATACTTCACAGTAATGTTATCAATGCATACATAAAATTTTTCATGTAAACGATAAGCAAAAATCCGAGCTCACTTAATTAATTTTAATTTCTTTGCACGGCTGGAGTGTATTTTTATAATGTCGTTATCAACTTACAAAATTAATTACGTTGCTGTAATGTCATAATTATATGCTCGGAACCATTATTGCGGAAGAAAGCTCAAACTTCTGATAAATTTCTAGAAGTTTGTAATAAAAAATATAAAACCATGAAATTAAAATACAAATAGTTTCAAATGTAATTCTTATAACTCTTATTTATTATGCTTGTAAGGCCATTGTGTTAGAAACATAAAAATATCACATGAAAATTTGTTTAAGACTCATCTACCAGAATATATTTTCCAAGTTATGCCTCCTCAATGCAAGGCTCGTTCTTCAACATCTAGGAAAAAGTAAGCAGAGGTATACTTACGCAGTTTTGATAAACGCGGTTTTTTGTGATCTTTGTAGTCACCGCGACTGTGAAGAATCACAAAACGTACAATATACTTTCGTGAAATATAACTAACATATGCACACAATATATAATAAATTCACTACAAATTTTTATGCGTTTATAGGAACTTTAAATGTTTGAAAGAATGGAGAATACGCGTAATATGCAAAAATATATAAAATATTCAAAGCGCTGTACATTTTATAATATTTAAAAGATGAAGGAAATTCTATTTAGGTTACACCTGGGTATATATTTATATTAGGATTGCCTATTCGATTTTTATGAAATTGAAATATGTTGTAAAATTCAACAATTTGAGAAACTTTTCCCGATTTGTGCCTATGATTGGCATTAAAGGATAGATCCTCGAGTTCTGGGAATTGTAGAATAACATTATTATTTTCTCAACATACATTTGTTAGTAAATATATAAAATGCAACACATATTTAACATTTTTAAACAATAGTATTCGGCTCCACAGTGAGGTAGGCGGTATATCCTAATAATCGGAAGCTTATGTGTCACGAAATAGTAGTGGTTCTAACTTAGAAGTTTAGAAATATTAGCAAAAATATATTAGTACAATTGCATTGTATTCTGCCAATACGTACAATAGCAATGAGGACACCACAAATAATGCAGTCGCATTGTGCCACAAACGGAGTGCCGCTTCGCGACGAGATGAAAAATAAGCAAACCAAATCCGCCGGCGAGCGAAACGTCTAACGCGTCGGCTGGCTGAGTACGCATTGTGTACATATACATACACATATACATATACACATACTAATATGTTTTTGTTAAAATCTTGGAACCTATACAAGAACCCTGTTACTACCAGTGTAATTAGTATTTATTTAGAAAAAAGAGGGTGTCACCGATTTCGATGATTTTTTAATATGTTGTAGAAACCAACATTTTAAACAACTTTTTCCTATACATATAACCGCCGCTGGGTCTTAGTTTCCGCTATTTTTTCGAAGGATGATCGATACTACACATTCAATTCTTTCTACAAGTGCGCGTCCGTGGCAGCGTATGCGGAAATGTTTGAACGTTGATTGCCCACTGTTTCTTTAAATGCATCGAGGCGGCCCGCAACGGATATGTATAATGGGAGTGCTTCCGAACTCGATTCGGGTAGCCGACTGTCTCACGGCGCCCGGAATAATAATCCGGCCCAAATCTTAGTCAAATCGAACTGCTCTATCTAGTAACTAATTTAATGAAGTTTAGGTTCGTGCCGAAGTATTCATTCCGGCCGCCGTGTGGCGGCCTGCCACACATTCATTTGTGTTTTAATGATCTTTATTGATATTATCCAAAGTTGTACACATTTCAGTCATTATTGCGAAAAAGTTTTTTACACATTGTATAATGTTCGTCGCTGGTCGCTACGCTGTTATATATATTAACGGTAGACAGTTGCCGATCAAACGCTTACGCATACGCTCCCACGGACGCGTGCGTATAGGCAGAATTCAATTTAGTAGTACCGATCACTTTTGAGACTTTCGGAAACGAAGGCCGAGCGACGGTTATATGTATAGGAAAAAGTTGTTAAAAATGTTGATTTTTATAACATACTCGAAAGTCTTAGAAATCGATGAGACTCCCCCTTTTGTAAATAATTACCTTGTATTTATTCAGGTATATCTTTCGATTAATATCATCCCCGTTCCCTCCTCTTTGTCCCAATAACTAAACTTTTACCCAATCTGTAACTATGTATGTAATATAAATTTGTGGTAGGAGTGAGAAGGGATGTCTAAAAATTAGGCGAGCCTTTATTAACGCGATACGTCAATGTTCAGAGCTCCCGCGTATTTCGAGGGACAACTGTACATTGTATATTGTGTCGTTCAACGTCTGGTTCGCACCTTAGTGATCATACATGATCCATGAGTGATGTGGGTGCCCGATGCATACACATACAATATTTTCTCGCCAAGATTTTGCGGCCGGGCCCAAGTCCGCTGAGGACACGAAACTCAAACCTCGTCTAATCTCTGTCATCAGAGAGGTCAACGAACGAAAGACAAAGTGAGAATGAGAATCCGAGCATTCGAAGAAGTTTAAATGCCCATGTATCGCTGCGCTAATGCAATGCAAACTTAAAAGTTTTTTATTTTTTTATCTTTCCTTACGGTAATTTATTTATCATATTAATGCAATTTTTTTTTTTATTAAAATGAAACCAAACATGATGTAATTCGGACCACTTTTTTTTAATATTTATGGAATAATTACGCTGTTTTGTAGCTTCTGACAAATTGCAGAAATGAATTGTTTCTAGAAGAGTACATAATTTAATAACATAATGGCATTGGATATGATGTACTCACTTAAAGTATACAATATATAAGTTTTTCAAAGGTAGCTGATATGTACAATACATGGACTACGCACTTTACTCCCTGTAGCTTTCTTTTACTCTGTACAATATATCTATTCCAGCGATTTACTTCTTTTCCATATCCTACTTCTCTTATCTCCTCTATTAATACAATTCTTTTACATTTGAGTATGTAAATGTAATCTGTACTATATTGTATTTCGTCTTATTTTAACCAGAAAAGTTTCACGAATATGTTAAAAGAAAATTTATTAAGAAAAAAATACAAGAAAAAAAATTTTTATCTTGGATTAACGTAGCCAACATTGAATGGGGATTTAAACCGCTCGGCTCTGATCAAAGGCCAGCCGAACTTATTTCGCTGGTCGTGAATCGTGGTTCCAAGAGAGGTATTCCTCACGGCCTTCTCTAGTGTAGGGTAGAACACGAGAAATTTGGCAACGCTGTCATCAGTCCTACGACGACTGATCGGACTGATGATTTTTATGTTTGCGGTGCTGTGATACGTACAATGTATGTTTTGGCTTTTGTGTAGCGATGGACGTTGGGTCCCCCCCCCCCCCCCCCCAATGGGGGCTAGGGCTGAACTCGACGTATTTATCCGCGAAATCGCTCGAGTTCTTGGCGAGAAAATATTGTAACAACTGTACGATATATGTATATATACATATCGAATTATATACATACATATTAAACAAATCTTACATGCTGAAAATAAGCTCTCTTTGGAATTCCGATACGAACCTGTTCAGCTGCATGAAAGCATTCACCCTAATAAATCGCCATAGTGCCTAATTTAAAGCACAGCATACTACTTGTAAAGAAGAATTAACGTTACATTGTTGCAGTCTAGGTCATTCACATTTGTTATTACATCACAGAGTCCTAAACGTAGCTGTGATCAATAGTAACCGTTCACCCAACACGAACGAATAATGGTAAAAAAATTATTACATGGAGACAAAAGTTTCAATTCCCATAATATTTATTTTCGCTTTACGAAAACGATATTAAGGGATTATTACATATTCATATAACTTGGACTTGTTTTACTGGTAAACAGTATTGAAGGAACTCAAAAGTTTAACTAAAAAATTATTTGTATGTTATAGTTACTCATTTATTAGGAGTCCAAATTTTGAAACCACTTTAATATAATTACTATACGCGGGATGCGATTTTTGGTTCTCATTGATTTATGCTGAGCTTCGGCAGTTTTTTTGTGCTATGTAAAGGTTTATTTACAGCTCGTTCACACAATACGGTTTTTGACCGACTCGGTTATTTTACCACATCAACATTAACCGAAAACAGTGGTCCACACATTTCCATGTCTCCACAGAAAATTTAATTTTTATGCGTATACATATATACTTATTAAATTGATTGCCATGCTAACTTGTTCACAGTTTTATCTTTACATAAATGTATTGACTACGTAATACTTTTAAATTACGTTGTTTAATGTGGTTAGCCGGAACTTTACCTTATACATAATGAATATGTTGTTTGAATACCTATATGAGTTTGTTATTACCGACTATAATTGCACTTTGTGGTATACATGATACAGGTGCTATTCCGATACGTGACAATAGTAAGCATAAAAAATAACCGATTTAGTAATTTTATCGTGTATACACATACAAAATATAAATAGTATTTCGAAAGGTGATAAAAATTTGATTCAGCAAATAATTGATTTGCATGAATGCAATAGTTTGTACATACTTCAGTAAATCGGTTAATTCGGTAAACTAACTATCGAAATGAATCCGCATCGTATGACCGAACTATTGTATCCATGTTTACGGCGGCCGAGTATACACGGTAGTTTATCGCCACTCTGTACATTTAAATACTACTGACTATCGCTTGATTTAATTGTCCTTTTCGCCGTTTCAATGGCTCTGTGGTCTTTTCTAGTGCTGAATCGATAACGTCGCAAGTGACACGGAAATGGTAATGGGGCTCAAGAGCCCCAAAACCGTGTGACAAACAAAAGATGAGTGGTCTATCCTGTTCTTAGTCAATGGTAATATGAGCGTTGTAATGCGGAGCAAAAATCGACGGCTTGATAGTCGTCGTATCTAAGCATTTTTTTAATACGGAGAGAATGATCTGCATGAAATGAATACCTGATCGACACGCGCTGAAGCTTTTCCTTTCGAATGAGCTATCGTTTGACTCAAAAGCTTCTCATATAACGACGAAAAGTTGTTTCGCGTAAAGGCATGCTTTCTCGGATGACGTCGCCATATTGACGATAAAACAGAGCAAAATACGTATCAAGTTTAGTTCAGCTGTTATGCACGAGGGGCGCCTAATCATCAATACAAAATTGTTGGTTGTGAGTATAGGAGCAGCTCCATGTACCACTACATTCAACCTCGCCGGTACGTGCGTCGTCGTCGCTTTCCGCCTACAACAGATTGTTGCGCGTTTGTTTTCCGCACGGCAAGCGACACCGCGATATATTTATAGAAAAGCAAATCAAGCAGCGATGCCATTTAGACGCAATTCAACGCAACGCGTTCACAACACTCGCATAGGCGGAGTTCAATGTAGTTGTATCATCGTTTCTTTTTACATTTTGAAAAGTAATATGTATGGGAACATATACTGGAGAATGTTTTCGGATTTTTTTCCTGCAAAACTTAGGTGTAACATATGAAAATATCTAGACTAATCTGAAAAATGCAGATTTCGTAATGAAGCTGTAAAAGTACTACTTTTATATTTTTATGGCAACAATATATTATTATAACTATTACCCCCAATTTTTTACATTTATTGGAAATGGGAACCGTAGTCATAAAAATTAAAAAGCAATCTTTTTGATATATTTCAAGCAAAAAAGCAATCTTCACTTTAAATTTATATATGTTCTTTATGCAGTGACAGCGTTACGTGATTTTTAATATTTCTACATTCGGAAGAACAATATACATATACAGCAGACTCTCGACTATCCGGCCCCTGCGGGACGAGATCTCGGCCGGATAAACAAATGGCCAGTTAATCTGGCAGCATGCTTTATAGATTGTTATGTTTATACCAAAAAATTAATATTAAGTATATTTATAATGTTTAATATTTATACACGCGTATGAACATACGGTACATATATACAATCACAGCATTTCAATATAATATAATGCTACGTAATATCTATGTAATATTTGTTTAATGTCATTTTTCACAAAAAGGTTGGTAATCTTTTCTGTTTCTTTTATTTCGTTTCGTTCGTTATTGTGATGTCACGCCACTTTCTCAAAATGATATGTCAATTGCTGATGAATCTTCTTCCTGTTCAATATACTTCGTCGCACTTACAAATGCAATCTTTCCTTTTGCGTGACTCACTTTCTCATCTCTATCTATATTCTAAAAAGTGCGGAATACTGTACTCAGAGATTTAGTACGGACGAAAAAAGAATTAATATGACAATGCGTATTTAAACAATTACAAATACATGTGACAATAATTACGCAAGAAAGTGAATAATTACAGAATATTTCATATCAACAAAAATGTGGCCGGATAAAACGGAGGCCGGTTCAAATGGGGCTGGATAATCGGGAGTCTATTGTAAATAGCAGTTGTAAATTCAGTTAACTGAAACTATTTCACATATTTATATTTTAAAGTTGGAAAGATAATTTTAATGATTGGATTGGCAGAGTGACTACGGGTTCAGACTGTAAACCCATACTTAACATTTTGGTCATAAGTTCGTTATTCATTTATTCGTAACTATACAATATGCCAATAAGTGGCAATAATTTCAAAATATGTTAAAGAAATTTTAAGAATATTTTACTCTGAAATATACGCACAGGTAATTTCGGAGCACGTTTAATGCGATTGTCTCTCTAGCCACGGATTCTTCTACTTACGAGTATTACCTAGCATTTTCCAGATCCCTTAAATGTATGAAATGAGACCACGCACCTGTACTTCAATCCAACCATATTTATTAACGATAAGTACTATTGAAATAGATTTCTTTTATTTATTAGGTGTCAGCGAAGCTAAATGATTCTATAATTAACAAATCGTATCAATAGTAAATCTATTGGTGGAAACTGATTTGTCATGTAGTTATGAATCAAAAAAAAAATATGGTAAAAGAGAGATTAATTTGTGTGCGGAGCGAACTCACGACCAAAATAATTAGTAAGGGATTCACAGTCAAACCCCACAACCACTCTGCCAATCCATTCATTGAAATCGTTCTTTCTATTTCAAGATACACTTCTGGTAAATAGTGTGAGTTGACTGATTCTATTATTTTTGTTATCTATATATTATTCTTTCAGATGTAGAACTATTAAAAATCACGTACGGTACTCACTGCATGAAAAACAAAAATTTACAGTAAGAATTGTTTTTCCGCGCGAAATACCTCGACAAAATTGATTTTTAATTTTTTTAACTACATCGCACAATTCCAAAAAATCTGAAAGATATTGGGGACCAAAGTTATAATAATACGTTGTTATCGTAAAAATGTAAAAGTAGTTCTCTTGCAACTTCACTACGAAATCTGCATTTTTCAGATTTTTTTAGGGTTTTTCATTTTGTACACCTAAAGTCTGCGATAAGAAAATCTGGAGAAATTCTTTAAACATATATCACTACATTTCCAATATTTCAGATTTTTCTCAGAATTTTTGCTTGCCATTAAGTAGGACAAACATGGCAAAAACTGATATTTCATTTCGTCCCCATTACTACCCCCTCAATCGAGATAGAGGATTGAAACTTGGTGTGAAAGCTTTTCTTTGGCTAAGTTATCAAATGGTACATCAAAAGTCTAACTTGGTTCAATGGCACTTTTGACCCCTTTATCCGGCTGTACCTTTTAACTTGCGCGGGGCGCGAACTTGCGACAAAAATATTTCGTACGGATATCATAGTCGGACCACCAACCGGTCTCATGCTATCGTTACGATGAATTGTCTCAGCGGCAATGCGGCAACGCTATCTCCGATTCTTGGCAACGTTGCTGCCTTGAGACTCTTTCACCCCTTGCCCCGCTGTCACACAATAACCAGCTGTGAATTACTTTACGCATTCGTGAAAAAAATCGAAAGTGGCTCCGCCTCAGGCAGCTACATGCTTGTAGGTAATGATCTTTCTATAACGAAATCTACCATGCCTACGAAATCTGTGACGTCACGTGTTGGGACTACCCCGTTAAGGGGTAGTTCACAAGTAGTTCACAGATGGTTATTGTGCGACAGCGGGGCAAGGGGTGAAAGAGTCTCAAGGCAGCAACGTTGCCAAGAATCGGAGATAGCGTTGCCGCATTGCCGCTGAGACAATTCATCGTAACGATAGCATGAGACCGGTTGGTGGTCCGACTATGATATCCGTACGAAATATTTTTGTCGCAAGTTCGCGCCCCGCGCAAGTTAAAAGGTACAGCCGGATAAAGGGGTCAAAAGTGCCATTGAACCAAGTTAGACTTTTGATGTACCATTTGATAACTTAGCCAAAGAAAAGCTTTCACACCAAGTTTCAATCCTCTATCTCGATTGAGGGGGTAGTAATGGGGACGAAATGAAATATCAGTTTTTGCCATGTTTGTCCTACTTAATGGCAAGCAAAAATTCTGAGAAAAATCTGAAATATTGGAAATGTAGTGATATATGTTTAAAGAATTTCTCCAGATTTTCTTATCGCAGACTTTAGGTGTACAAAATGAAAAACCCTAAAAAAATCTGAAAAATGCAGATTTCGTAGTGAAGTTGCAAGAGAACTACTTTTACATTTTTACGATAACAACGTATTATTATAACTTTGGTCCCCAATATCTTTCAGATTTTTTGGAATTGTGCGATGTAGTTAAAAAAATTAAAAATCAATTTTGTCGAGGTATTTCGCGCGGAAAAACAATTCTTACTGTAAATTTTTGTTTTTCATGCAGTGAGTACCGTACGTGATTTTTAATAGTTCTACATCTGAAAGAATAATATATAGATAACAAAAATAATAGAATCAGTCAACTCACACTATTTACCAGAAGTGTATCTTGAAATAGAAAGAACGATTTCAATGAATGGATTGGCAGAGTGGTTGTGGGGTTTGACTGTGAATCCCTTACTAATTATTTTGGTCGTGAGTTCGCTCCGCACACAAATTAATCTCTCTTTTACCATATTTTTTTTTTGATTCATAACTACATGACAAATCAGTTTCCACCAATAGATTTACTATTGATACGATTTGTTAATTATAGAATCATTTAGCTTCGCTGACACCTAATAAATAAAAGAAATCTATTTCAATAGTACTTATCGTTAATAAATATGGTTGGATTGAAGTACAGGTGCGTGGTCTCATTTCATACATTTAAGGGATCTGGAAAATGCTAGGTAATACTCGTAAGTAGAAGAATCCGTGGCTAGAGAGACAATCGCATTAAACGTGCTCCGAAATTACCTGTGCGTATATTTCAGAGTAAAATATTCTTAAAATTTCTTTAACATATTTTGAAATTATTGCCACTTATTGGCATATTGTATAGTTACGAATAAATGAATAACGAACTTATGACCAAAATGTTAAGTATGGGTTTACAGTCTGAACCCGTAGTCACTCTGCCAATCCAATCATTAAAATTATCTTTCCAACTTTAAAATATAAATATGTGAAATAGTTTCAGTTAACTGAATTTACAACTGCTATTTACAATAGACTCCCGATTATCCAGCCCCATTTGAACCGGCCTCCGTTTTATCCGGCCACATTTTTGTTGATATGAAATATTCTGTAATTATTCACTTTCTTGCGTAATTATTGTCACATGTATTTGTAATTGTTTAAATACGCATTGTCATATTAATTCTTTTTTCGTCCGTACTAAATCTCTGAGTACAGTATTCCGCACTTTTTAGAATATAGATAGAGATGAGAAAGTGAGTCACGCAAAAGGAAAGATTGCATTTGTAAGTGCGACGAAGTATATTGAACAGGAAGAAGATTCATCAGCAATTGACATATCATTTTGAGAAAGTGGCGTGACATCACAATAACGAACGAAACGAAATAAAAGAAACAGAAAAGATTACCAACCTTTTTGTGAAAAATGACATTAAACAAATATTACATAGATATTACGTAGCATTATATTATATTGAAATGCTGTGATTGTATATATGTACCGTATGTTCATACGCGTGTATAAATATTAAACATTATAAATATACTTAATATTAATTTTTTGGTATAAACATAACAATCTATAAAGCATGCTGCCAGATTAACTGGCCATTTGTTTATCCGGCCGAGATCTCGTCCCGCAGGGGCCGGATAGTCGAGAGTCTGCTGTATATGTATATTGTTCTTCCGAATGTAGAAATATTAAAAATCACGTAACGCTGTCACTGCATAAAGAACATATATAAATTTAAAGTGAAGATTGCTTTTTTGCTTGAAATATATCAAAAAGATTGCTTTTTAATTTTTATGACTACGGTTCCCATTTCCAATAAATGTAAAAAATTGGGGGTAATAGTTATAATAATATATTGTTGCCATAAAAATATAAAAGTAGTACTTTTACAGCTTCATTACGAAATCTGCATTTTTCAGATTAGTCTAGATATTTTCATATGTTACACCTAAGTTTTGCAGGAAAAAAATCCGAAAACATTCTCCAGTATATGTTCCCATACATATTACTTTTCAAAATGTAAAAAGAAACGATGATACAACTACATTGAACTCCGCCTATGCGAGTGTTGTGAACGCGTTGCGTTGAATTGCGTCTAAATGGCATCGCTGCTTGATTTGCTTTTCTATAAATATATCGCGGTGTCGCTTGCCGTGCGGAAAACAAACGCGCAACAATCTGTTGTAGGCGGAAAGCGACGACGACGCACGTACCGGCGAGGTTGAATGTAGTGGTACATGGAGCTGCTCCTATACTCACAACCAACAATTTTGTATTGATGATTAGGCGCCCCTCGTGCATAACAGCTGAACTAAACTTGATACGTATTTTGCTCTGTTTTATCGTCAATATGGCGACGTCATCCGAGAAAGCATGCCTTTACGCGAAACAACTTTTCGTCGTTATATGAGAAGCTTTTGAGTCAAACGATAGCTCATTCGAAAGGAAAAGCTTCAGCGCGTGTCGATCAGGTATTCATTTCATGCAGATCATTCTCTCCGTATTAAAAAAATGCTTAGATACGACGACTATCAAGCCGTCGATTTTTGCTCCGCATTACAACGCTCATATTACTACATATCAACATAATTCGATCACAAGACTACCTGACCGAACCGCGCTGAACCCTCCCCTTTCGAATGAGCCATATTTCGACACCAAATTCTCCTTTATAAGAACGAAAAGTTGTTTCGCGCAAACCCATATTTTTGGCCCATTTTGTCGGTAAAGTCAACTGTCTGCCATGCCTGGGACTACCGCCTTAACTACACTTTTTATGTTGAAATTTATGTTATTCAATATATGAGTTTGTATTTAAGTATTTTAATATTTATTGGATAAACTACTTAAAAATAATAAATAAAAATAATAAATTTAAGATTGACTCTGACACACAATTTTTTTCATTGCACTATCGTTAAACGAGTTTCTGAAATTTGTTTTTTGTTGGAACCGATGTGGTAACAGGTAAGAACAATTTCTAGGCTAAAACGAATAAATTGAAATTTAGCGGTTTTATTGCTTTTCACGCCTCAAACTTATTTTATAATGAGAGAAAACACAAATGCGTAATACCTACCATTTTTTACGATAAAAATGTTGATTTTTCTTCATTAGGATTAGTAAAGTTCGATGTTTTTGTACACTTTAGTACTGATGTATAGAACATACTGGCTCCGAAGTTCGTTACCACACTGGTTTCTTGTTAGGTCTTACATGTTAATATCCATCGAAGAAACATTGATGATTTCCGATTTAGTGATCTCGATATATCTATGATAAAAACATTAATGTATATTAGCAAACAACTGATTTCAAAACATCGAGACATCGTTGCTACCCTTACCCGTAGCATACGTACAAGCAACAAAATATATATTTTAGCTATTCATTATTCCAAAACCTTTTTGTTATTATAGTCCATATTAAAATTATAAAATGTGAAATTAAAGTTCTATTTAATTGATCATAATTGGAGTAATTCTATATTTCTTGAAGCATAGAAAACTAAAATCTATTTGTAACTGAAGGATACAACATTAACATGGGAACATGAAAAAATTGGTTAGACTATTCACTTACGCATTATGGAAAACCAATCACATTCTAAATATAGTCATATGAGCATAATTGAAGAGATCATCATCAATTAATTACCTTGCACACGCAACTACAGGAAAGTTTCTTTCAGTCTGATTCTATTTTCACCAGATAATATAAAATATAATTGACACGTATAAATAGAGCTTTCGAAAAAAGATTAAATCAAAGGAACAGTATCCACAGACTGCTAATATTGCAGACTATTTGAAAGTGAAGAGATAGAGCACGTACGTTAGTTTAGCAGGAAAACATTTTCACCTAATTTTCTTTGTTAATTCGTTTCCTTACTCTAAAAATACGTATAAATATTTAGTTTTTTCTTTTTTGTCTCTATTGTACGTCGCGTCGATGTCGGGCTCATTAACGACGAGTTTGTGTTGGGACTTTATATTTTTAGGTACATGTTTATTTCTTTAAGGAAGTTTAAGATTTAATTCCCCATTTTTGTCTTATTAATTCGGTTTCTTTGCAGTCGTATAGGATATGATCATCGGTTGTTAGTTGCGTAGGTTGGTTCTAGTATAAGTTACAGTTTGGGGGGTCGGATTTCTTGATGAGATATATTTAGTCTTAAATAACCACAAGCAGTTAGTTTTTATGCAACTTTATTCCGTTTACGTATTGTGGGAATTCGATCGTTAATCTGTACAAAGTAAGAGAAGAAAAGGAAATTGGCATAAGTTTAACTATATAAGATATATAATACATTACAAATATTTAAAGAAAATTTGGTTAATTTCTTCGAGATTCCATGTATACGTAGGTACAGTGGCTCACGAAAGTGTTCGAACACGTACAAGTGAAAACTAAAACAAGAGAAATATGTATGTTAGACTTGAGTTTTGAAGACAATACTATAACTACTATCAGATGCAAGCATCAGGGTAGTACGTGTGAAAATTCAAGTCAATCGAATAATATACGTAGAAGTTATGAAGTATTTACTGTACTGATGTACTGTAAAGGGGTCACAGAAGTGTTCGAACGATACAAATTATTTATACCCTGCTTTACATTAATATTTACTTGGTCCTCCTTTCGCCTAAATTACTTCTGTCAGACATCGCCCCATGCTGTGTTTTCAGTCACTTTGGGCTCAATGGAGTTCCATATTTCTAAAACTTGTTGTTTTAATTGTTCTTTTGTACTAATTTCATAATTTCTTAAGCTTCTGCCAATTTCCTCCCACAAATGTTCGATCGAATTAATATCCGGACTTAAGGCCGGTGTATGCAGTATATGGGGTGTATTGTAAAATAACCACTCTTGTGCAATCCTAGCCTTATGTTTAGGATCGTTGTCTTGTTAGAAGTAAAGACCTAATTTCGAGCCACTTTCTTTCAAATTATTTTTTAAACTGTGTAAATACGTATGTTTGTCTAAAATATGATCTATGAAAATAAGATTTCTGACACCACTTGTTGCCATACACCCCCAAACCATCACCGAACCATCACCATGTTTTACTGTTGGTCGTAAATTATGAATATCCATTTCCTTGTTCGGTTTTCTCCACATATAACGTTGACCATCCGATCCAAATCCATTCAATTTACTTTCATCGGAGAAAATAATTGTGTTCCAAAACTCATTATCTTTTTGTTGGGATTAGCTTCCAAATATAGTTTTTATTGAAATGAAATAAAATAAACGTTTAATAAGAGTAAAACTAAATACAAAGCTGGTTGATGTTTCCTTGCTGAGGAAACGCAGTGAAGTGACGAAAATCGCCTGCATGAACGTGCGGCTCGTGTACAAGAATGGCCCATGCCATAAAACGACGGTCAGGGAGGGAAAGCAAGAACCAAAAATGCACGTGTACTAATGGAGAAATTCAGCCTTCGCACCAAATGTGCAAAGGTCAGAAAGCATGCTGTCTCTCGGACACCCAGCTCCAGGTATGCCTATGCCTGCTAGTCTAAGAACGATCAAAATACCCAAACACAATTCAAAGTAAAATCAACACACCCACTTATTTTGAATGTTCTCGAATACTCAAACGTTCACGCAAAAAACAAAATCTTTGTTTTTCTAGCGGCTTCGTAAAAACGTCAGCTAGTTGCTCTTCTGATTTGACATAACTGATTTCGATCTGTTTCTTCCTTAAAACATCTCGTACAAAATGAAACCGTATGTCAATGTGCTTCGAACGCTTATGGTACTCCGAATTTTTCGCTAATTTAATCGCTGATTGATTATCGACAAGGATAGGTACATGCTCACATACAATTCCTAAATCGTTCAATATTTGGCACAGCCAAATGGCTTCCTTTACACCATTCGTCAAAGCAATATATTCTGCTTCCGCAGTTGATAATGATACGACTGATTGTCGCTGACTAGACCAAGATATTGGTCCACCATTTAACAGAAACACAAACCCGCTTCTGGATTTTCTTGTTTCTAAACACCCAGCGTAATCTGCATCTGTGAACCCGATTAAGCTAGAATAACTCCCACTGTTTCCGAATACAATCCCGTAATTACGCGTGTCGATAAGATATCTAATTATTCTTTTAACAGCTTGCCAGTGCTCTCGCCCAAAAGAATCTAAAAATTGACTGGAATAATTCACGGCGTACTCAATGTCCGGACGACTCACTCTTGCAGCAAACAAAAGCGATCCTACTGCTTCGCGATAAGGTATACGTTCGCTACTGTCATTTTTCTTTTCATTCGCCGCATTCTTACATAAATACAAGCCCGGTTCTGCAGGAGTACTTGACGGATTCGCGTTTGTCATGCCGAACTTAGCTATAACCTTATCAATATATCGGGACTGAGTTATTTTAAGCACACGCTTCGCTCGATTTCGCGTAATTTCCATGCCGATGAAATCATTTGCATCGTCTATTTTAATGTGAAAATTAGTTTTTAAATAGTGCAACACTTCGTCAATCGCATTTCGGTTTTCACATATCACCAAACCATCATCAACATACAATGCTAAATACACTTTGTAACCTTTCACAACACCAGCAAAAACACACCTTTCACTATGTATATCTCTGAAATTGAAACTTTTTAAGAAGCTAACAAACTTCTCGTTCCAGCAACGCGGTGACTGTTTTAGACCGTATAGACTTCGTCGTAGCTTGCAGACTAGACCCTTGTTTTCCTCGTTGATGTAGCCCTCAGGTAATTCCAAATAGATTTCTTCCTCTAGATCTCCGTAGAGAAAGGCCGCTTTCACATCGAATTTGGCAATTTCAAAGTCCTCTTTAGCTGCAATTGCCAAGAGAATCCGTATAGATTCATAGCGGACAACTGGTGCAAAGGTTTCAAAATAATCTATGCCCTCTCGCTGAGAGAACCCTCTTGCAACCAGTCGTGCTTTATATCTGTTGTTTGACTTGATTGTGAAAACCCATTTATAACCAATTTCTCGCTTTCCTTGTGGCAGTTTGACAAGAGTCCACGTATCATTTTCTTGAAGAGCATTCTTCTCTTCATCGATTGCTCGCCGCCATTTCTCCGCATCCGGGCACGACACCGCTTCCCGATACGTGATTGGTACAACATCAGCTATAAAGGTCACAGGAATTCCGTAGCGATCTGGAGGCTGTAACCTGGCTCGATCGCGGAGTTGCCTACCGTGGGGTGGAATCTCTTCGTCAGCCGCTTGTTGATCCTGCCCTTCTAGCTCGGCGTCCTGATGAATCGGAGCTTCCAGGTCACCAACTTCTTGATCGGGTTGCAAATTGACATCTTCATCATCAGCTGGAGATTGCTGGTCAGTGGTTTGAATGTCTGGTGTTTCTCGATCATTTCCGATGATCACGTGGTCTTCATGAAGTCTAAAATCAAGATCAGGGCAAAAACTTTTTCTCGTATCCTCCTGCTCATCATGATTGCCGCTGCATTCATTGAAATCTACATCACTGCTAATATAGATTTTGCGCGTTGCTTTATCCCAGAGCCTGTAAATTGCCGATTCACCCTCGTATCCTACGATAATAACCTTCTTACTCTTTGGGTCAAATTTCTTGCGCTTTTCTTTCGGCTGGTTCAGGTATGCGGTAGTCCCAAATACCCGCAAGTGCTTGATCGCTGGTTTACGGTCGAACATTTTCTCAAAGGGAGTTTTTGTCTCTCTTTGCTGTGTGATTACTCTGTTCAATACATAGCAAGCACAATTGACTGCTTCGGGCCAAAGCTTGGTGTCCACTCCGCTGCTAATGAGCATAGTCCTTGCACTTTCAACAAGGGTCCGGATTTCTCGTTCAGCTCGACCATTCTGTTCGTGTATATAGGGAGACGAAAACTCGTGAATGATACCTCTCTCTTTCGTATGCTTACGAAATTGCTCCGAGGTATATTCACGCCCGTTGTCAGAACGCAGTACCTTAATTTTATTACCTGTCTGGGTCTGCACAAAGTTTTCCAATTCTTTGAACTTTTCGAAGACTTCAGATTTGTGCCTCAAAAAATAGACCTTTCGAAAACCCGTACAGTCGTCCTTAAACAACAAGAAATACCTCGATC
Source organism: Eucera pruinosa (assembly GCA_028830335.1). Classification (NCBI taxonomy): domain Eukaryota; kingdom Metazoa; phylum Arthropoda; class Insecta; order Hymenoptera; family Apidae; genus Eucera; species Eucera pruinosa. The sequence goes on along the minus strand of JAMYCR010000008.1, from coordinate 204,205 downwards.
CTCTCGCAGACTCAATGTTGACTGGTCCACAGACATCCGTGTGAATTTTCTCTCCTGGCTTGAAGTTGCTCTCGTGCTTTACCGACGGATGCGATTTTCGGGTTTGCTTACCCATCACACACGCTTCACAGTGAAAACTATCACCTTTTTCAAGCACAAAATCACGATCTCCGAACACTTTGCTTGTATGAAGTAAAGAACGAACATTCACATGCCCCATTCGCTCATGCCAGAGCTTCAGCCTGCTTTTCTGTGAATCACTTTCTGCTTTAGCTACGTTACAATCCGTAGCCATTTTCACTGTGAAAAGCATTCTGAACAGTTTACCGTGTCGTACACCCAATGATGTAACCTTCCCATCACTATCACGAATTTCACACTTAGTTTGATAAGCATGGAAAGAGAACTTCTTATCATTTACAGTACCAATAGAAAACAGATTTCTTTTAAGCTCCGGCACCAAAATCACAGTTCTCGTTCTTGTTGCCGACCATTGATTTCCTCACAGATCACGACAGTACCTATGCCAGTCACAGGCAATATTTTGTTATTCGCGATTTTAACACTACCGATTTCCTTCGCGGGCTGCAGGAAGCTGAAGTATTCCCTTCTGTGAGTCATGTGCATGCTTGCACCTGAGTCGGCAAGCCAGATTTTTTGATCACTGTCAGACGTTCTCGAATAGAAGGCCGAAACATCGCAGATGTATGCTGAGGCTACGTATGCTTCGCTGTCCTGTTTGCTGGCTGCTTTTCTTGGACACTCACGCACCCAATGCCCTTTTTCTTTGCAATAAGCACATTTGGTCCGCTTTTTCAGTTCTTCTATCTTCTTTTTACCATCTGCTTTCTTGTCTTTGAATTCTTTTGTTCCACTGTGATTGGCCGCACCTTTCTTCAAGTTCAATGCTTGAATTTGAAGAGCTAACGACGACGCACTTTCTTCTGACTCAGTAAGACGTTTATCTTCTCGTATGAGTCGCGCCATGAGAGTATTCTTCTTCCTCTCAGCTTTCGGCGTACATTCCCAGGCCATCCGAAATGGAGAAAATTTGGGAGGCAGACTATTCAATACTTTTGACTCAACTGCTGCTTCAGACGGCTTATCACCCGCATCCGAAAGCTTTCTACAGATACTTTCAAATTGCTCCAGCTGTAGAGCAATCGATTCACCGTCCTTGATACGAAATGCGTAGAATTGCTCCCACGCACTCTGTCTTGCATCTTCACTAGCATCACCATACAAGTCTTTCAGTTTGTCCCAGATTTGTTTCGGATTCGAGCAATTAATTAAACTTGGATGCAGAGATTTATCTACCGAACTAAGTAAAATCACCGCCGCTTGCGATGTGGCTTTCTTCCAGGCTTTCCATTCGTTTAACTTGGTTCCTTTATCCGGTTCGCTTTCAGTACCATCGATGTAACCAGTTAGATCTTTAGCATCTAATACAAATGTGACGCCAAATTTCCACATGGCGTAGTTTGTTCCGTCGAGTTTGGTAAGATCCAAAGTTTCCTTATCACTCATGATGAGAAACTGCTGCAAGCACTCACAACACTACGCGACACAAAACTTATTAAACTGCTGAGCCTAGCTTGGCTTTTTATTTATTTTTTTCAACACTATACACTGGCGCAGTGGAAGCGTGCTGGGCCCATAACCAGTTGGGATTAGCTTCCAAATATAGTTTTTATTGAAATGAAATAAAATACACGTTTAATAAGAGTAAAACTAAATACAAAGCTGGTTGATGTTTCCTTGCTGAGGAAACGCAGTGAAGTGACGAAAATCGTCTGCATGAACGTGCGGCTCGTGTACAAGAATGGCCCATGTCATAAAACGACGGTCAGGGAGGGAAAGCAAGAACCAAAAATGCACGTGTACTAATGGAGAAATTCAGCCTTCGCACCAAATGTGCAAAGGTCAGAAAGCATGCTGTCTCTCGGACACCCAGCTCCAGGTATGCCTATGCCTGCTAGTCTAAGAACGATCAAAATACCCAAACACAATTCAAAGTAAAATCAACACTTTTCTTTCATATTCTTGTGCAATTTTTAATCGTTTAACTCTATTGGTCTTAGCCGCTAATGACCGGCGTTTTCCTTGCTACTCTATCATGAAAGCTATTCTTTCGAAGTATTCTGCGACATAATTCGGGATGTACACTTTTTCCAAAGTAGTTAATAATCAATAGAGCAATCTTTGGTGCTGAAATTTTCGGTTCCTTTTTTATTTCACCAAGAACAATTTTCTGTTCTCTTGCACTTAATTTATTCGGTCGACCTGTAGGATGTTTGTTCGCCACTGTTTCCTCAGTTTTAGATTTTCATTAACGTAGTGTACTGTTGACACACTCCTGCCTACACATTCAGCAATTTACCGATTAGATTTTCCATCTTTGTGCATCTTTAACGGCAACCTTGGGATGAGAGTACATGCAGAAACTGTACGGAGAGTATTGAGATCTGAAGGATATGTTGGACGGATAGCCAGAAGGAAGCCATTTATCAACGCAATCAACAGAAAGAAAAGAGTACAATACGCGAATTAATATGTATCAAAAGAAAGCGAATGGTGGGATATCGTAATTTGTGCAGATGAAAGTAAATTTGACATTCATGGTGGTGACGGAAGAGTAAGAGTGTGGTGAAAAAAACACAGAACTGAATTCGAAACATGTGTAACCGACTGTGAAACACAGCGGCCGATCACTGATGGTGTCGGGTTGCATATCAAGCTTTGGTATTGATGAATTGGTATTTGTAGACGACATTATGGACAAAAATATGTATCTGAGCATTCTGAAAAATAATTTGAAAAAAACTGCCAGAAGTATGACGATTGGAGAGAGGTTTAAGTTCTATCAGGACAATGATCCAAAGACAGAAAGCTAGAATCGTGCAGGAATTCTTGCTTTATAATTGTTCTAAGGTGCTAGAGACCCCTCCCCAATCCTCAGACCTAAACTCCATAGAAAATCTATGGGATGAACGCGATCGTAGGATCCTCACAGAAACAATAAATACAAGGGATGAATTAAAACATCGTTTGACAGAAGAATGGAAGAAAATCGGAACTGACTTTTTGCAAAAAATAATTCATAATATATCAAATCGATTGAAACATGTTCTTAAACAGATAGGATATTCAACAAAGTATTGAATGTTGATTAGATTTTGGTTTATAAGTGAAATTTAAAAAGTGTCCCAATATTTTTGTTACATAAGAATTGGCATTGTTTGAGTTTACCTTGTATTACTCCTCAACCATATGGAGAAATTAAAACATTTTTTTGTATGTACAATCTAGATACTGTATTTTAACATAATGTAACGCTTTTTCGTTACTGGTTGTACATTTATCTAAAATATAAATGTTAGAATTTAAGATTATACGGTGTCCTAATATTTTTGTGACCAACTGTATATAATTTGACTGACTTGAAATTTTACATGTATTACCCGGATACTTGCATCTGATAGTAGTTATAGTATCATCTTCAAAACTCAAATCTAACATACATATTTCTGGTTTTAGTTTTCACTTGTACGTGTTCGAACACTTTCATGAGCCACAGTATATATATGTATACTTTTTTGTGTTCGGTCGACCAAATCCTAATCATAACAATTTGGTATGAAACTGACGGAGTATATATAATGACAAGCGAATGGAAGCGTGTGGTTCTAATTGCTGAAGCAAAATCCACAATAATTAAAGATCTTGAAAGTAATGAATGTACAACGAAAGTGGCAAGATTACATGGTGTTGGGGAATTTATAATTGCAGCCAAAAAATATTGGATTCTCAAATATCGAAATAAATTGTCGATTACTATATACATTAAATTTCCAAGTTGTTATTTAATTCTTTTTGTATATTAACTTTCCTTGTTTATATGTTCACTGTGGTACAGAGAGTTTATTTTAACTGAGCGCAGTGAAGTATTTAATAAGCAGTTCAAGTTATCAAAAACCTGTTTTTATAAAAGACAAAATGTGATATTAATATCGATAGTCAAAAATCCGTAAAGAAGCAGCGGGTCAACACATCACATGTATTCTTTCGACTAATATCTAATATTTATGTGCAAATCAAACTATTTAATTGTTAGAACAATTTTCTTTCAATACAAACATTTCAACTAATGATTGAAAACTTCTGTTGACGGAGAACGTGCAGGCAGATTATCAATTTTCCACAACAACCAAAGAATCAGATTAGCATATGTATATTTTCAAAAGGTCAAAAACATACTTTGTGTTTATTAGCACAGTAAATATTAGGGTTAGTGTGTTTTCAGTCGTTATTAAGACAATATTTTAGTAATATGACACTACTCTAATGAAGCTCCCAATTTGATTTTTAGCGAATATTGTGTTAAAGATGCTTTCGTATTTCAAATAACATTGTCCAACACGATTTTTTTTTGTAATATCCACTGGGTGATCCTTATAAAGCCTTGCTTCCCGAACACGAATCAGGGAGCGGAATTGCTTTATCACCCTCGGTTTTCGAGAAAACGGGTTGTTGCAAAAACACCATTGACACTGCCGAGACGAGATAAACGAGTAATATCTGTCTGACGGCAAAATGCCGTACACGCGTTGCCGACGGATGTTTTCTGGGTCTATCTAAACTGAAAACCGTTTCAACACATCTGCTGTGTGGTTTTTTCTTCAGAAATGTCCATGGAATCCGGCACTGTATAGAGTATGCGTGCTGGATAATGAACTTTTCCTAGAAATGCTAAAATAACGCGTAGAGACTACGCACTCCGGCATTTTTTTAACCTTTGACGGTCATTTACTACTACGCAACTATCGCCTTGCGAGCCCTCCTTTATGACCTTTAGAATGAACTGCCGAAGCTTAACCATTGAATTACCTTTAACAGCAGTAACAGTCCAAAAAACAATTTCTCAATTTTCAGTTATTTTGGTACAACCCCGTGCTATCCCTTCTTGTATGGTGTTCCGTCCTTAAGACGGTTTTTTCTTTTTCTGCCCATAAGCAGCATTTGCATTTGGAAAACTAATAGGATTATCCCATCCTTGAAAATTGGATTAACTTATTTCTATAAGCTCCAATATTCCTTCCTTTCAAATATAAGAACAATACACGCTGTCGACGACACGAACTGTAAGCACCTTATTAAGGTCTTGTTCCGTGTCTGTCGAAATACAGCTGTAAAGTAATTTCCTTGCCTTTCTGGACAATGAGGCATCGTGCACCTCAATTCCAGCTTACCTGCCCAACATCGGGCCCTCGCATCCCCTTCTCCACGGACTTCGTGAGCATCCCCTCTGGTTGCACACCTTCGTACCTTCCCACTCCTTCACTCGTGGGGGGCTGGTTCCAGTTTCTGATCAGCCAATCACGGAAATCCAGGAAATTTCCCTTTCCAAATTCTTTCCGCCAATCATCTTCCACGTTAGTTTTCCAAATGATATAAATATAGAGTTTCGCGCATTTTTAATGAGTCTTGAAAATTGAGTCCTGAAAAGATATTCCTAAGAAAGTATTCTTGAGTCATTTTCAAACAAACTCCTACAAATCGATTCGACCCAACAAGCTGGCCATCGAGATTGCGGAGCACTCGTCTTACTATACATTTTAACCGATCAAGCGAAATCATCCATCGGCAACAACATTTGTAAATCAACAATTCAATAAATTATTATATATTCAAAATACAATCAGGTTTTCATTCCTTTAAGTAGGAGTAAACCGCGTCACCGAGTTATTGTCACGAAAAGTGTAACGGAATTTACGACTCCGTGAAACCTAAAGGTTACAGTATCCCTTGACGCCACATATGGGCTGGCATTTCCCACTTCGCAGCTTTTCTAACGAATCAGCGTTTTCTTGTGATAGTACACGCCCAACCGAATTGTGTAAATAGCGACGCTCACTAGCAAAAAGGGATGCTAACATAACTTTCGAACTGGCAAGCAAAATAAAGAATGGTCTGTATATTTCAAGTTGCTACATTGACTATCCAACACGTTCCAATACAGTCCACTTAATTTCCTAAATAAATCGCACCAAGTTAATTCGGCGTGCGACGTACGAATTTAGCTAACCGGACATCATCGGTGGAAAACGCGTACACGACAGTAACTACGCAAAGTTACAAAATATTATAACTCATGATACCGACATATTGAGGAAACTTTTCTTTATCTTTTAAGTCCAAAAAGAACTGTTTAGCGCTCTTAGTTTTGTTGTAATACCCCATTTTTGCCCAAAATTATGTATTTTTCCAAAAACCCGTTTTCTTTTTAAAAAACTGAGGGTGATAGGTCAATTTCGTTTCCAGATTCGTGTCTAGGAAACAGAGTTCTATAAGGATTACCTAGTGGATATTACAGAAAAAATTTTCAATTTGTTGGACAGTGTAATCCTAGGATATCTATCCGCATATTAGTAATTAATTGTGGTACCTTTAAATTGGCTGTATACAAGATATTCAAATTTAAGCTTTTAAACCGATTACAATAGGTGAACTATTTCCGCCAGATATTTTATTTAGCTTTGAATTTGTGTTACGGATATAAGAAGTTGCTAACAGTTTAAATTTCATGAAACAATTAATAATTACCAACGAATGTATTTGTTACACAAATGAATTCGTAAAATAGCATCTAACATGTTATGAATTGTATTTACAACCGAAAAATAATTGAACCATATTTCATTAAAGCGTCTATTGACGTCTAACAGCTCGTTCACACGATACGGTTTTTTGGCTGTTCCGGTTATTTTGCCATATTGATAATAACCGAAGACTGTATTCACACAGTTTGTGCATTTTTGCCACATCTCCACTTCTCAAACATATGAATCAACCTGTTTACTATGGTGAACATTTTATCTGTTCTACAGCTTTCTAAAAAATTACATTTGGTTGTCATTTCTTCATAAGATAAAAATTTTTGTAACAATTGAACGGTCAAATAGCTCAACAAGGGTATGCGATACGTGCTCACTTGACTTTTTGACTTCTCATAAAACAAAGTGATTTACGGTACCCAGTCCAACTCGTTTCAGTAAACGCTACTATAAATTATTAATAAAACTTAGTTGACTTTTAAATTCCGCTCTGCGTCACGACCTATAGAAAGATTAGTCGCACTCCATTATGTTCGCTTTTATACTAAACGAGAGACATCCTGTATGCGCCATATGTTTAGGACTAACTAGTGAAACTTTAATGGTTCATATAAATACATAAAAAAATACCTCCGCCATGCTTTTTGATCTTTTTCCTGCATGTTATAACACAAAGTGTTGGAAATACTGTTATCTTAGATTAATATAGTTTTGGGACATACATATCTCACCAGGTTTTTCATTTCTAGTTCAAAAGTGAAGAAGGTGTCTTAAAATAAAAAAGAAACAAAAACAAAAACAATTAGTATGAATCGAAATATTTCTCTATGCACAAGTTATTCTAATAATTTTGTAATATAAGGTTACAATATATAAGCCACTGATAGAAGATCGAGAGCGTTTATTTATTTTTAACTTTACCGGGATACATACGTTCCACATGAAGAAATTAGTGGGACACATACACCTACATGTATGTAGGACCCAATTTTCAAGATTGGCACACAAGTTCTACATTTGATGTACAATTATCCCTAGCTCAGCATTATCAATTTTTTAAAGAAAAATAATTAAAGTCAAAATAGAAAATTTCAAACATATTCATGAGATGATCTTGATTAAAATGAAACAAAACAAATATGATTCAAATTATACCGTATTTGGTTTCATCTTAATTAGATAAACTCTAGGAATATGTTAATAAAATTTGTATTACAAAGAAACCCAGAATAAAAAGTTTTTGTCATTTCCTTAGTGTTGTCTCGCCAATATGCAGAATTGTAATCTAATCCGGCTGCCTCTACTCTCAGCCTCTCTGGTTTGCTCGTTATCCTGATGTGACCAGTTACCGCCAGCGAACTACAAAAATTTATGTCCTTCCTTTATAAGTGTCCTAAACTGGTACCCACATTAGAACTTTAAATTAAGAACATAGTAGCGTAAATGATTTGATATTGCTATGCTATTTTATACTGTTTTGTGTTCACTTAATATTCGTTACATGTAAATTTATTACAAAATTAATAATTTGCAAAATATTAGATGTTACATAGCTTGCATGGCAAACAGCAGCCTTGCAATGCGGCTGGCTTTGCCGTAACGAAAAGGTTAAGGACCATTAATTTAACCATTTTCTATCCTCCTTTTGTTCTACCTTGCCATGCAGATGTCTCCGTCTGGTTTGATAAAAGCCCAAAATTGAATTACAGGTTATAGGTGCGTCACACTGAGCATTTGTGATTTGGAATGGTACACTTCATAGTAACGAGGGTAGGGGAAACTCGAACACAACCAGGACGCCAAGGATGAAATTTCATATTTTTAACATTATTAATGTAAGACTGAAATTTGAATTGGATTTCATTAGAATTAAGATTTTGCTTTATTATGCAATAGTACAAGTTTATCTCTTTAATAGAACGATAAATATAGAAACATAGCAATTTAACATATGAATTTTTACAGTTTTATCCCATGGCCTAGGTAAAACTGCACCAAATACTTGAAACTCGTCCAATCGTTCAATTTCTTAACTATTACAGCCTTTATGAGTCCACTTAAAACAACTTCGACGCTGCATCTAACCTTCATATAATTTTGATGAACCATAGAAATTGTGGTGATATGTGTAAATGAAAATGCCTTCATTGGCTGCTGCTATCAGTAGTTTCCTCACCATTGAAGTACCTTAATAATCAAAATTGTATCAGAACGACCAACAACATACAAGGCGAAGTAACCTTAGTAAGCACCGTAATATTACGATCACCTTTTTCTTTTTGCAACAATGCATATCGCAACAGTATGTCATTGCAATGACGTAAAAAAGTTTAAACTCAATTTAAAAATAATAGAACGTCCTGGGCTTACCCAGATACCCGGTTTTATCTGTTTCCCCTATATGTACAAAAGTAGGGAATATTATAGGGCAGGTCATATGAAGTGTTATAAAGTATTTTCTGCAAGACTATTGAACATGGAAGTAAAATTTTTGTTCAATTTTCGACTATTGGTAGTATATCACTGTTAAGCATCCAATAGCTTATTGCATTCAGAAAAAGGTTAACAGAAGGCCAAAAAGCCAGGTATTCTTCAAAAGTGAAACTCAAGAAGCTTGACTCCCAAAAGCTTCTTAACTATTTTTTTTGGTACACATATGTAAGAAAAAGAAATAAATGTTTGTTACAATTTAATGTTTTAACTGGACGTTACATTTTCTTCTTCATAATACGGTAGCGTCTGTTGACACCAGTTCAATGATGGTCTGTTCCATCTGCAAAATATTTATTTTTGCCACATAACTTTTAAAAGGTTAAAGGTTAAAGCCGGTATATACATATATGGACGAGGTAGTTGGAGTAAGCACTTTCGAGAACGTCCTATTTTAGTTTACCCCTCTGGTGGTAGATATAGGAGGGCCACCACAAACATAAAGATATTGCCAAATACTTGAGCGTCCACAATAGGGGGTATAGTGTCAACATGATAGCAGAACGTTCCCACTCCGCAGTGGTCCACACAAAACCTTTTGATGCGACAGCAGTAAATTGACAAATGTCTGATGCAAATCGTTGCACTGAAACAACGGTTGTCCTATCTATTAATACGCAATGGCAGAAAATACGATGATACGCAACAACTGGATATTAGCCTAGACGACCGAGGCAAGTCCGTTGCGTATTCTTGTATATATTTTTGTAACGCAACGGTGCAGTGCTTGTCCATAATCGCTAATATGAAACGATGATACAATACGGGAAAACGCAACAAATAGACACGGGATTTAATGTACGCATAGCGTTTCATTCAGGGGTCGAGAACCTTTGGCTAATTTGAAAGCGGCATGGCTTCACCGGGTAATTAACATTATCAGCCTGTGGGCCAATTCTATTTCGATAATATCAACTTTGACTCACTAATTGTATAAAAAGCATCAAGTATAATCATAGTCATAGCTGTGGTAATAGTTTTTATTCGTCGTTTGCTGTGGAAATTACGAAAGCTAGGTCGTTAAAGAAACAGCAAACACGTAATTGCGAGTAACTACGATGTTGAAATTGAGTATTGGATAAATAATTTTTTGTTTCGTGATTTTTAAAAAGGAAATACAGTATTATACACAATTCAGGCTCTGTCTTGTAAAATTTCAAAACCGTTTATTCAGTGACTCAAATGCAAGTTTACTTTTATTTATGCTATACATACCTTCACTTATTTTACGCTTAGGTAGTGTCGTTTTCGAAATTTCTGATTGTAAGAAAATTGCGATTACAGTTGAATTATTTAACCATTGAATTGGATTGTAATATATTGTATACAGTGTACCCAGTTTATGTAAAAATAGCCGAATATCTTGGAACTTGTGAAAGATACAGAAAAATTCTTCAGGCAAGAGTTGTAGAGTATCAGGGTTTTTTTCTTAAATTTGGTTAACCTTGAAATGACGCTGGTTCGCTCCATGAAGGTTACGTTTAATTTCTTAAATGGAACCTATATTTTTTGTTACATACTCTCGTAGCAGGAGTCCAACTATTTTTCAAAACACTAGTTATGCATTTATTTTGCATAAGTCAATTTTGAGATACGTGGCGGCAAAGTTGACGTGTAGCCGCTGTAGCGTTATGCGACATACACTACGAGACGATTGTTAGGATCGGATTGTTTTATCTCATACTGGTTCTAAAATAGCTGATTTTGAGAGTTCAGCATGTAGTACTTCTATTCCAGAGCAGCACGTTGTAAATTAGTGGGACTCAAGTAAATGCGACTTTTAATCTTCCAATCACCTAAACACTTAATTATAATTTTTTAGATGTAAAATGCTATAATATAAATATAAACCGTACGAGGATATTATATTGACGTGATGTACAGTAACAACAAAAAATGTAATTTAAACTTTATTTATTATCAGGTAGAAAATATATAAAGTGACGCTTGGAAATAAGTATTCGCCAGTAGCAAATGAATTACGTAGTAAACACCCGGAGTTGTATTATGTTTCATTTGCCGAATTTTTATGGATAACGAATTGAGGGGAATTATGAAAAATAAGCAAAGACGAACGTTCAAACACAATTTTTAAACGTGGTTAGATCAAGTTGAAGAAGTGCACCATGTCACAACGGCAATATTTTTCTAAGGATTTGAAATTAAGAATAATTAGAACGTAATCGTAGCCGGCAGTATGCGAATTATGTAGTTCCCAGCGATATTTCGATCGGTGCACAACGGTATCTTCATTTCTATGCTCTTTCTTTGCGACCTAGTCCATTCGACTTGGCTGAGCTACACGATGTTCCGTGCTTAATCGTCGAAACAATTCACACAATCACAACTGTCGCGTGTCATAATCACTGCGATTCCAAAATCGCTGTATTCAGTTTAATTCTTTATCGATTGCTAATCAACTTTAGAGCAACCAGAGATCACCTTGTCGATGATTACTGTGCATGATGCGTTCATCGTTCTTCGCTCATGATGAGAACGTTTTAAACTGTCTCCGACAGGAAGGCTCTGTAACTTTGTCCGCTAAAACTGCCAATTTGATTCTCTTGTCGTGTACGCGTTTTCCACCGACGATGTTCGGTTAGCTAAACTCGTACGTCGCACGCCGAATTAACTTTGTGCCATTTATTTAGGAAATAAAGTGGACTGTATTGGAACGTGTTGGATGGTCAATGTAGCGACTTGAAATATACAGACTATTTTTTATTTTGCTTGCCAGTTCGAAAGTTATATTAGCATCACTTTTTGCTAGTGAGCGTCACGAAGTGGCATGAAGTCACATAAGATGATAACACCGACCAGGTATAAGAGCAGACTAATCGTACAGTATAGGACTTCTGTAGCCAGAATTCTTGCATAACGCAGAAACTTATATGTTCATAAAAGTATTTGTTACAATTTCTTATTTAAACTCATACAGCGTATAGTACTGTTATAGATGTAATAGAAAATTTGGTTAGATGTATTTAATAATTAAAGCATTGATGTTCATTCAACGTAAGATGAGCACGGTGGAGATTAATGAATGGTCTGATACAAAAAATGTGATTAGGCCAATCGCATGTCGACTTTTGTTTTTGCTGTCTAAACGAGTTTCACCAGTTGTAACATGTCATTTCTAGTTCTTATTTGTTCGTCCCATTCTCTATGACCATTCAAGCAGAAATTTTAATATTTTTACACTTATCGTACCACTATGTATAGATTCCTTGTTGCTTTCCGACCTCCTGACAGAGAGACTAGGTCCCATTTGCTGTTGGTTTTATTGTGAACTTGTGAAACGAGACTTACGAAAGTCTAATATCAATGTAAAAGTGGCAAATATGTATGAGGTTTGCCTTTGAGACAGGTACCTGTTCCATTTTCCAAAATTTGTTGTACAGTACGACCACTGTACAACAGCGTCTGTATCTCCGCCTATAAAATGGAGATAATCTTTCCTATTGGGTACGTCTCTTTTTCCCGAGACGGGCGAACTAAAGAGGAAGAGGAAGTTACCGATCTTCTGCGTTATTCTCTTATAAATCTGGGAATCAGCCCTCTCTATACTACGATGAAGGAAGCAATTTACCGTAATCATACTATTATTTAACGTTTCTCACGTCAATGATTCTCCCTGTAAATTCTACGAATGCAAGAACTGTAAAGTCAGCTAGGAATATTTTATTCGTAATTGGGCAAACACAAAAGATTTCATTGCTATCACGAATGTAAACGATGAATAATTGTTTCTAGGATCTACAAAATGTAAGATTTTTATTTAAGATAAGTATTTTTTAAAACTTCTCCATTGACTATTTTCATTGATGTAGATAATTTTTAATGCAATCCATTTGTCCGCCGTCTGATTATAATCGGTACAATAATTTGAAAGCATATTTTATTCCAAGAATTGAGATATAATAGTTTCAAAACGTATTTAGAACTTTCAATGATTTCTTGATTTTCGACAGTGTTAACACTAGGGGAAAGTGGGGGAATAGTGATCACCTAAGTATAGTTGCCTGAAAATACACTTACTTAGATTGTTATATTCACAATATGTTTTTTAAAATAGATGTTTGAATATGTTCTTTTTGTCGTATTAAAATATAAAATCTAGAAAGGTAGCTGCTTAAAAGTTATATTAAAAGGGATGAAAAATGAGCCTTCAAAGGAATTCCTGCACCTATGGGGGAACTTTCATTTCGTAGTCTGTAAGTGGGAACAACAAAATTGTTCATGAAATTATGAATGAAATAATATTATATAAAGAGAAACAGAATATATTTCTAAACAGAATATAAAGAAGTAAAAGTATATTTTATTTGAAGAAAAACAAAAGAAATTAATAACACTTTTCGCAGAAGTAATTATGCTTATATTAATACTTATACTCCAAGATAAATGTCTATATAATCGAACATAAATAAAAGAAGGATCCAGAAATTAGGTTTCAGTTTAAATTTTTCGGTATAATTAAATGCAGTACAACAGACATCTATTGGTGTCAAACCATAAAACATGTACATCATCCAGTATCAACAAAAAGGCTTAAACGACCCAGTTTAAGCTTTATAGAATTATTATTTTTTAAATATTCATACATAGTGCATCAGGGAATATTGCAGAATTTGCTTGCAAATCGTACAGGATTATATTATTTTCTTAATTCAATTTTTCAGCATCTAGACACAAAGAATACTGTCATCGCACAAAAAAATCTTTCCCGACTCGCTGTGCTGATCAAAACGTTCCGATTAGGTAAGCGATATTGCTCCTTCGTTTTGATCGGTATTACCTGACAAAACATTAGATACATAATCTTCAATATAATAAAACTGTTTCACTAAAATGACAATTTTTTTTTCAAAACTACAACGTAAAACTATCGCTTCAACATAATGTAAAAACTGGCAGCAAAATAGTACGTTCAAATAATACTTAAAGCTTCTCATTTACTTAAAAGTTTATTTACTTATTATAGAAAAATCTATGAAATTTTTCCTCACGAATATCGACTAAATGTCTCAGCCAAACAATAAGGAATGATTAGAAATTAACTGGTCTGATTGATACTAAAAGATAACAGAAAACACCCGTATATAAAACAAAGTTATATTTCGTTATAACCCGCTGACCGATATTTCCCTGCTTTCCTCTGCCTTGTTAGGTAGTCTTGTATTATTAGAGTCATTTGTAACTAATCCATAGAGGTAACGATCCCATTGTGTTTTGTAGTATCTTTTCATTTGGTGTTCATAGAATATCCAGAAACCCACGTTGAATCCTTGTTCTTTGTTTTGTATATTCTGTGATCTATTCCAAGTTTATTTCATTCGAAGTTTGTTTACTGTTTTCTAAGATTCTGTATGTACTCTTATGCTTCACTTATAGGCTTCTTGAGTTAATTTTATCTAAACTAACATAGATTGCATAGTATTCATAATTCTTTATTCTTTAAGTTTTCACATAAGTGTTTGACCATATTTATTTCTTCTCCCATATAAGGCTGAGTAATCATTAATTCAATTTTTTTTTCTTAGAAGATGAATGACCTGACTTTAAGATAAAAAATAATCTAGCTCGTTTTATTGTTCCCCTGAGAATTTGTATTGTAAAACTATATCTCATGTCACAAATATTATTTGACTTTTGAATAAATCTTTCAAACGCTGCTTATGGTATTATTCTACCTCCCTATTCTTGTTGTGTCTTCTCCTTCTCTCTCTTCTTTTCTTATTTCTCTATCTTCAGGACTTGTTGTTCACAGCTGAACAACAAACAAGTTCAGAAAATTCTTTGAACGCACGCCAATAACTGGTTATTTTTCTGACATATTCTTTGAGGTATTTGTGTTGGGTTCAAAGACAGAGTTTTTCTGTTTCTTTTAACTTACTTTTTATATGTACCAAATAACAAGTATAAGAAGTACCACGCAGAATGTGATCTTTATCTTTAATGAGAAATTTTATAACTTTAAAGTTTCATAAATTTGTTAAAAGTTATCCAAAATTGTTGAGACACAAAACACATTAAAACCTGAACATTCTACTTTTCCCCTTTTCGATCAATTTCAGTTAAATTGGTACTCAGGTATGTCACGGCTGTCGGTGCCGGGGCGTGGGTAACGCATCGCGTCGTAGCAGGGGAAGACTTATTGTTAGACTAGGATGAGATAGGAATGTTCGGACGAACCGGTGTCTGTTTTACCACTGGGTGCCACTAGGTTAGTTTCGTAGATGTGCCGACGTCTGTTTCACCGTCGGGTGCCACTCAAAGACGAGTGGACGAACCAATGTCTATTTCACCACCGGGAGCCGCTAGGTTGAGGGGTTTTAGGACCTATTGTAAGGAGGTATACCTCGAGCGGTAAATATATGTCCTGTGCGGAATACCGAAGGTCGTGTTATTACAACTATTGAGATGGGTACTATAAGAAATGCAACCAGTGTAATTCAACAAACTCGATGAATGCATATATTATAATATTATAAGCGAATACAATGTACTAGGTTACTCTAATGGCGAGTGTAACCTTCTCAGCTTTAACGCAGCATGAGCGCGGTGGTGGTCCGAGACAATCAGACTTGAAAATTCACGTATTAAAGTATAGTTTACTCGAAGGGGACTTTAACCCGATCTCGCCCAGAGCTTAGCGTGACAACATACTAAGTTAATACTGAACCTCAGAGCCTTCTGATATATCTAAAAAATCCGTAGATTTTTAAGGGAAGGGGTAGTGGGAACATTTCTCACTTAGGAGCATTCCTTAGCTAGGAACAGCTACTCCTTATCGCGTGGGAGAGTCTTACGCAGGGGTATACGCTGGGTTGAACGCTGCCCGTATCGGTGCCGTAGAGGATCCGTACATAACAGGTAGAAAAAAGATTGCTTAAAAGGGGGAGTGTCAAATTGTAGAAATTCTCGAATGACATGTGCTATAGGCTGCGAGCAACAGAATTGGATTGCAATCGCAAATCGGAATACAGTATTGTCTTTGCCACAGCTCGAATATTCCCGCAGATAAATGCTCGGTATTCATTGCTTCCATTGAGAAGCTATTTCCCTTGGATTCACAAGGAGAGTGTAAGATCTTCGTATCACCGATTTTAATGAAACTTTGTACATTAATAGATTATGACAACTTCTTCACGAATATATACTATTATAACGTCAGATACTAATAGTTTTTGAGTTATTCGTGTTTAAAGTTTTGGTCATATTTAAGAACTGTAGTCATGAGTAGAATTAAGGCCGTCGCCTACTTAGCAGGACGGCATTCGACCAACGACAACCAGTTGTCCACGCGTTGACGCTGTTTTCTGCACATTTAACAGCACAGCATCAGTCCCACAGACAAGGTACAGAATAGATCTATCATCTTACGATACTTCGTGTCACACGATCTGAAATACCGACAACCTAAAAAATCAGATTTTTTCGGAAGAATATCTTTTGTTTTATTATTTGACAAAGGATATAAACAATTTCAATGTATTTTAATATACAAAATATAAAAGTAAACGCAAAAGTTGTACATTTTAGACAATCGAAAAGGTAAAAATGAAAAAAGTAAGGAGATCTCGAAACTCCCAAATCATGTGACAGGAAAGTACATTGGATGATAGATCTATTTTATACCTCGTTTATAGAAACGCTCGATTGCCCACGAGTTACAGTGTGCGACATATTTAACGCGTCGGCTTCGATACCACATTAGTACATCGGCAAAAAATTTTATTCGAATAACAACTCGAATAATATCTCGACCAAATTATTCGAATAACGTCTCGAATAACGTCTCCACTAAATTATTCGAATAAATTCTTCAAATAATGTCTCAAATAACTTCATCTAATTGCACCTCGAATAAAATTCTCGAATTATATCCCGAATAAATTATTCGAATGCATTCTTCGAATAAAATTTTATTCTTTGAATAAATTTTTCGAATAACATTTTATTCAAATAATCTTCGAAGAAGAAGTGTCAGTGAAACATATTTGAAACAAGAAAATGATTAAAGCTACGGAAAACCTAACAAACGGTTCGTTGCCAATATGCGACCAGCACATGGCAAACACACGAGCAGCACGCGATCATCACCTTACCAGCGAAACATTCTCGCCGAGAATCTTTGCTGCTGCCTTGATGAGGCGTAGGAGCGTCGTCGTTGTACTGTTGCGGGGACAAGTAAACATGTCACCACTTAAACTGTATTGAAGAAAGTCAAAACGTTAAAGTTGATCTGATGCCGTGAGTGTGCTCTCTGTGGTTAAGTGGGCGACGGTCTTTAACATAAAATATTGTAGCTCGCCGATAGCGAATAGGAGTACTATGCCGTAGATCCTATTTCAAATCTCTGGTCGAATATATTTTTTGCTATTTCTATTTTCGTTTTTTGTTTGTATTTATTTACAACAAATAATTAGACTATTCATAGAAGCATCTATTATAAATATTAAATATATTTTATGTATTATCAGTGACGCGAGTTCGGCTCGTCTTTGATTAGAGTTGAGAAACATTATGCAAAATTATAAGTTTTCATTTTTTTAACGAATTTTGTTTTAACATATTTGTCAAATTTTTCTGATTAATATGAAACCAAACGCGATATAGTTCGGATTACATTTACTTATTACAATATGAACGTTGTTGGGTTAAGAAAAAAAACTTTATGTTTTCAATACGAATTTGATTTATTTATTAAACTTAAAAGGTATAACGAAATATCATTGTACACACAAAAACATATAACAGTATATACATATATGTATAAGCTTAAAGACTAAAACTGAGAATCGCGATTGCAATTTCAACAAATATGATAGAGGAAAGAAAAGATGAAGGATATGGAAGAGAAGTAAATGGCTGGGATAGACATATAAAAAGGAATCGTTTACATTCAAGTGAAGTATATAGCCTATACACAATACATATTATATTTATAAAATTATAATTGGTATATTATAATTAATTATATAATATATCAAATCATTATAGTATCCAACTATGTATTTTTCTAGAAATAATCCGTTTTTGCAATTTGTCGGAGCAACAATGCGACAAATGTTAAATAAAAATGGTCCGAATTATATCGTGTTTGATTTCATTTTAATTAGAAAGATATTACGAATATATTAAATGAATTACCTTAAGTAAAAATACTAAAATAAACAACTTTTAGTTTCTCATTGCATTAACACGCTGACACACAAATATTTAAACTTCTTCGGATGCTCGGGCTCTCATTCTCTCTCTATTTTGCATTCGCTGTCCTTCTCGAGTTTCTAACACCAACGGTTAAATGCTAGCGTCCAATATCGAGCCGCGAACTTTTGGTGACAATATACTGTAGGCGCTTATGACATTGCCATTCTGAAATTTAAAACGCTTTCCATTGTAGTAATATGATACATTGATAATATGATAGAAAACGTAATTTATTGTCACAGTATTTAACTTATTGCGTAGGTACAATTTTTTACACTTTCATGGTGTATGCAAGCTAATAAAAAATCCTCAAAAAAATCAGGTAACTTCAATAAAATTTTTATAAATAGCTCACATGGTTATTTAACAAATAAGTATAAATATTTACAAAATTTTTATTGATTTTGAAGAACAATTTAAGAAAGTGACCTACTTAGAAGAAAGTTATTTTGATAATTTGTATTTATGACTATAGCAATTCATTAAAAAAATAGCTTGTTCTCTCCGCAGTTTGTTATTCTCTTTAGATCTTTAGGGTGAACGTAGGTAATACGGAACAGTACGTAATGTGGAACTTTGTAAATTTTAATTATTGAATTGTCGTGTCTTCGGTCGCACTATAATGAAGTAGACAGTGATTACAGTGTACGGATAGTATAATTACTATAATGGAAACAATATAACACTATAATGAAAAAAACGTAATACTGTGTATAAGAAAGGCTTTGTCTCGGACGCCACCGTACACACACTCATAGAAGCACATGTCTAACTCCCAGAGCATACGCGTTGACATATACCGCCTCTGCCGTAAAGGCGCGTTTGCAATGGGATGCACGCAGTGACACACGACACTCTTTCCGTCTTAGAGCAACGATTCAAATGTAGTCTACGAAATGGAACGAAAGTTTGCGATTCCGTGTTGATCTTCGAAGTATGGACGGTTAAGCTACTGGTTGAGCCTCGCCCATAGTGGATTGCTCTGCTCTCAATGGTCACGAAGGTTCCTGCATCATTGGATTCAATTCTCGTTGTACTGATTCTTGTTGGCGGTTATTGTAAAGGGTCGAATCAAACGATACCGCACTGTCGCCATAGAAATGGACTCGACGGCGAGAAAACCGTTCTCGTGCTTCTGGCCCTGGCGACTTCGGGCTATTCCTGGTCGTGAGGAATCTGTATCCTATGCGACCTCTGAAGCCCAAGAATAAAAGTCCTTACATTCATAAGTAAGAGTCAAGACTGGTTTTCAATTACCTAAAGCAGTGTTTTCTACACTGTGGTCCGCGGCTTAATACCGGTCCGCAGAAAAAAGATGCCGGTCCTCAGAGAAAACTAAAAAAAAACAACTTTTTTCTCGGCATAATTTTACGGAAATTCGC
Source organism: Eucera pruinosa (assembly GCA_028830335.1). NCBI lineage: Eukaryota > Metazoa > Arthropoda > Insecta > Hymenoptera > Apidae > Eucera > Eucera pruinosa. The sequence continues at coordinate 184,503 of JAMYCR010000008.1, read as the reverse complement.
TCACCGCACATTTAACAGTACGCTACAATTGTTATGTGATGACAAACATCATCATCCTTCACACTCGCACTAAAATATGTAAAACAAGATTTGCTACTTGAATTATTATCATTATTAGAGTTTTTAAATTTATATTAAAATGTGCAATTTATTGACTTTAATAAAGTCTATTTAAAATAAATAATCTGTTTTTTTATTAACCCATTTATTTAAAATTAAAATTAGCGCTTTAAATAATATGACATATGTTTTTTTTACATAAAACAGGGCCGTGTAAAAATTTTACAAAAAATACTAGTCCGCAGTTTGAAAAAGTTTGGGAAACGCTAACATAAGGTGTATGATCCGATGAAAAGTTGACACCGCTTTAATTTTTGCTGTTCCATTTTTTGTTCATTCGTGATCGAGCTGGAGGCAGTGTTGCCCTTCGGGGGGAGTTGTGTGTACAATTACCAAGGTACTGTCACGGCTTGCCGTCGGCGACACTTTCTGTCCTAGTGACTTGCCGCAGGGAGGGAGCACTACTTAAAAGACCCTTGGGGCTGATTCAATGTAGCTGCGTTCAGGGTCTGGTGACCCCAGGAACCCGAACTGTTCCATCGGTGAACTGGGAGGCAGGTCCCTAGACTGATAGTGCCAATAGTAACATGTCCCAGGCGCGCAGTATGTTCCACCAGTTGACTGACTGGTACCTCGGGATCCAGGCGAACTCCAGGAGTTAGGTTCTTCTGGCCCGGTGATTGGTGTTGAATTTGAAGGTGTGGTGATTTAAAGTCAAATGCTGGTTAGATATCCTCTAGCGGAGTCCTGAGAGATGTCGGCGTGTGAACAGTGCACTGCTGCGGTACCACTCTGGAGAAGTTGTAGGACTTTGGAAAGTGGGTCCCGTTAGACCTGTAATGTGGTGTTCAGATCTGTTAGTTCTTCACCGCATGGGTAATAGGCGAGCTAGGCTCCCTACGCTATCCCTATCTCAATGGGATGTCGGTCCCGGCTTTCTGTGCAATGTATCATGGCGGGAGCGCGGAAGTAAAACTACATATAGAGCGTTGTCCTAGTGACTCAGCCCCGACAACTGGCGTAGGTGGCGAGCAAACGCTGTAATTATGGGACTTAACGGTGAAGGTCATAGACTTGAGCTAACCTACACGGGATCCTCGTGATCCTCGCTGCACCGCGTCTAGCGACGGGCAGAGTTAAATAAACGAGTTGCTTCCCTTCACGAGTAGGCCTGACTTGTCCAACGACATTTTATGGTTGAGGGTTGAGTTTTCCCAAGTTCGAGGTCGGTACACTATCTATACGGATTTACACACTATCTGTCCTGGCGATTGGCTTGGTTGCTCTTGATCTTCATTTTGTAGAAATGTCTGATTTGATAGATATGGCATTTGACTGCATTGCCTGTATACTGAACTCTGTAATGGAAATCTCCGAGACGAGTAATTTTTGTAACCGGAATCTGCTTCTTCATTCTTGGATTTTCAGAAAGAAAATAAATTCATTGCTGAGGTTGCAACCTCCAAAACGTCGGACTGAATTCGGTTTGCTGCTTTTACGTGATTCTCGTTGCTAAATCTTTCGGTCACAGTAAATCGAGGCATGTTTGTATATTCCGTCACAGGAATAGTTGTGCAGATGATTGTCCCCTCGTCTGCTGGGGTGCTTTTCTATACTGTCTCAGGAATTCATTGAGATTTTGTTGTGAAGGTTCCTGTGTGGGTCCCATCTTGTACAGTGCGTCATTAGTGATTCCAACGTAACTTTCTGCCTGTCCATTGATGACTGGATGATATCGAGCCGAAAGTTTATCCATTGACGAAGCATAGAATAGTCTACCATTCTTATATGAAATCATTAGGGCACTACCTGTCCCCTTACTAAAATAAAACAACGGCGTTTTTAAAACGGTAGGAATTGTAAATAATCACTGTGATAATTAATTGTTTCCGATATAATTGATCTGTAATAGCTAGATATACAATAACTTATATAGAAGTTGTTAATAGAACAGGGTTTAATAACTCCGCTGCTCCTAACGTAGGCTCGGATATTGAGGGAGAGGGATTAAGTAATCGTAAGAGAGTTTTGATTTCTTGGCCGTCGGTTTCCGGTCGATCGTTTATTACTTTTTATACAAAAATAAAAAAACAAAACAAAAACAAAATTCTATATTTTGACAAAACAAAATCAAAAAAATGTGAGATGCCTCTCTCTTATTTTGGGGGAGCCCTCCGGTTCTGGAGGCGGTTCAGTGGACTGAAAAAAAAGAATGACGGTGCAGTTACAAAAAACTACGTAACCATAAACGTTCTAATACGAGTCCTGTTCACACACGCCGGGCAACAAATATCGTGCTGGGCGGGGAACAGAATCTCTCTGCTGAATGCAGATAGACATTCTCTGGTATACAGTACAGAACGGTCGGTTGCAAACGCGCCGATTTGAGCGTAGATCACTCCTGGCGGCGAATGTCTAAATAGTCGATTGCTTTGAACGGGTCTCGACTAGTGGAGGTCGTAAATCTCCAAAAGGTTGACTCTGTGAGCGGGGAGGATCACGGCTACTAGAAAGAACTAGTCCCGGAGGTCCGATGACGGCGGCCTATCTCAACAGTCTGTTCCTCACGCGACGCTAAAATTGTGAAGTGAAAAGAATGGGAAGTGCGGCGACACGAAGCACTAAAAGTGTTCGATTGCCACTTTTAAACGCCCGATCTCTTAGGCACTACCAAACGTGGAAGCCGACGAACTATGCGCGGGCGAGCAACTCAACGTCCACCGCACAAGTATGCATCTATTCGTTACACTGGCGGCGTAAACGAACGCGGTCACAGCACACTTTCAACGGAGTCCGTTTTCTTTATAAATAAAAGAAAACATTCTCACGTTGGCGTGGAGCGAGGAGTGCACCGCCAACTGGTAGTGCACCAAAGAGTGATCTCCAGTGCCCCGATGTCGAATAGCAGCTCGGCAAGGACTCAAAGCGAATTCAGTAATCCACCAAGTCTAATACGCAGTTATCGTATAAGACGACCATCGCAAAAGGCGCACTGCTGTTGACTATCTTGCACGGTAAACCGTAGCTCGATCAAGCCGATGAAAGAACAGTTCTGAAGGAAAGGAGAGGAATTTCGGAATTCGACACTTCGGGAGCTCGAGCGTTACCGCTGTGTTCTCACCGAAGGGGAGCTGTCAAATTCTATATTACGAAACGCGCACAGCGAGCTACTCTGTGCGACTGGATTCTCGATCAGCTGTTCGCGGTGCTGTGTCAGTGCTGATCCTTGTTTGTCTAACTCCTCTTCCCCCTCTCTAATGCTCTCGCGTCCAACGCTTTCTCGAATAGTCTTTTCAAATCGGAGGAGGCTAAACCAACTCCTCGTGTACACGATGATGACTCACGATAAGATCGAAAACAATCAAAGTCGCCGTAGCGGTCATGATTCGACCCGTGGATGAGCCAAAACTGTATTAGGCACATACACCAGCCGAACACGTGTTTCACAACCGATATATAATTTCGGGGAAAAATGCAACATCTTTTAACAGAAGTATATCTTCATATGTTCTGGACTTCTAGTACAGGACTGGCTATCTAAATGGAAAATTAAGATTAATGAATCAAAATCTCCACATGTTACTTTTAGGCTGCGCAAAGGAATATGTCCTCCGATCCTAATCAACGGCATCAGAATTCCGACTGCATCTTCGGTGCGTTTTCTGGGATTTCACTTGGACCACAAAATGATCTGGAGAGATCACCTTAACAATAAACGAAAACAGATCGATCTGTAGTTTAAAGAACTCTACTGGCTACTGGGCAGAAGATCGAGATTATCTCTAGATAATAAAACACTTATTTATAAAGCAATCATAATCCGGATATGGACATACGGAATAGAATTATGGAGTTGTGTCAGCAAATCTAGTATCGCCCTGATCCAACGATCACAATCAAAGGTGCTTCGAGCAATGCTGAATGTATCCTGGTATATGTCTAACGACACTATCCATAGAGACCTCAGAATTACACCTGTGGCTGAAACCATCCAAGAGCGTTGCTCCAAGTACCGTATCATTCTGGGAAATCGCGACAATCCCCTTATTTTATCCATACTCCAGGATCGGGAACATCGAAGATGGAAAAGACTTTCGCCACTCGACCGCAAATAGGGTGTCTGAGGTCTCCTCAATGGAGGAGCCCCTTCTCACGCCAAATTCGGTACCACAGCTATGTAGGGCCCTTCGCCAGCACATTGGCCTATAGAATTATGTTCTAATTGCCAATATATATGTATACAAAAAAAATATGTTTTGGACTTCTATTATTTAATCTTCTATAACCTGAATTTCATTTACATTTATGATATGAACAAACATATAATTATATTTTGTTAGCGACCGTCGTCGGTCGTAGCGAGGTGTGTAGATGGTTCTTTTTGAGATTAGGGATTTTTAGTTTACAGACAGCATGTTTTTAGAGTTCCAAATGTTTCCTGGCAAGAGAAAGTTATTTACGACTTGTTAGAGTCTTTAGTACGTCGCTTCTCTCGTCTCTCAATAGCCATGGTGGGCATGCCATAAATGGGGAAATTTTGAGGGGTAGTTGGACACGTGTTGTAACGGTTAAGATATTGAAAAGTCAGCCACCTGGAAAAATCTCCGCACGTAGTCAAACATCGTCACTCCCACGGGAGCACCGCGACACCCCTCTCCAAGTGAGCGCGCTAAGGGCGCAAAAAGGTGTGTCTGCGTTTAGTTAGGTCCACTGATTGGTGACTGCTAAAAATGAGAAAGAACCAATCAGCGGGCAATTAGAAAATAGGAGAGTTGGCGATTGGCAGCTAAGATCACCAACGACAATTTGAGGAGTCCGTTCAGTTAGTAAAGTTAGATCTGTTCAGGTGTCACTCAAGACCCTAAACACATAGATTCAGTTCAGATACCAAGTTAGATCATAGTACAGAAGGCACGTAGTGTACAATATTTCCTGAGCCACGAGATTCAGCCACTGGACGGACCTCGTTGCTCTAACATATTTAATATATGGATAGAGGGTTAACTTTTGCAATTTTCATGGTCGGATTTTGATATAATTCTTAAACGAACAATTCTAAATCGGAGGCGGCGTAAAAAAACTCTGCTTTTTTACACAATCCGAATTTCAATTTGAAATTCATGATGTTTCCTATACATGGACAGTCTATCCTGTACTTAGTCAATGGTTTGTGATACTTCACTCCGCTTCCTTTTAGGAATGTTGTGAATTCTTGTGACGCGAATTATCTTAAGTCCACGCCACACGTAGCAGATAACTCGTCCAGAATTGCGATTGTCGCAGAACTCTAGGTTGAGCTTATGGTATTTACCTATATCCACTTGCTATATCTGTTAACCATGACAAGTAATATTACATGTGCGACTGGTCCTGCGTAATCGATATGAATGCGCTCCCATGGTCCTTTAGGGTGTGTGCAGGTCATTTTTAATTAGTGAAACATATTAAGTAAATAAAATACTGATACAAAAAATGAAGGTCCTTGCCAGTAGCTAATTATTATGTTAGTTGATTACCTAATAATAGTTACACGTAGAGCGATTCTATAAATAAGGTTTTCGCATTCGAGGCTTCGTTTTTTTGGAAAATTCAAGTTCGAAGATTTGTAAATCATATAATAATTTTCATACGTATAACTGAATATGGCATTTTATATAGAAAAAGGTTGCTGCACTTTTATTACACGTTGTACTGTTCCTTTCCCTCTTCCTTTTTTTATTTTACATTTGTAGCGAAGGATTTCCCTTGTTTTATAATAAACTGTTACGGGACGCGCAAGATAGTGGTCGTGGATCCCTAATAGGTTTGCTTCGAGAGTCCAGGTAGTGGGCCAACCGGGATACGCAGGGCCCCGGATTAGACTCGGTTAGGAAATAGATGAAATGGGTGGACGAATCGGCGTATGGCTAACACAGGAAGTAACAGGATAGGTGTAGAGTTCATGGATGAACCGATATATGGCTAACACCGGGAGCCAGTAAGGACGTGAACCAACCGGGTGTATGGCTAACACCGAGAGCCACAGGTGCATTAGGTTTGTGGATCTCGAAGCGGGTTGGTATACCTCGAACGGTAAAGGTATATCGGTGTGGTCTTACCCGTTAGTGTAACGTTAATATAATCCAGAATAGGTTTCTAATGAAGAGACGAATAAACACTAACAAGTATACTTTGAACAGAAAGCAGTTACAAATAAGTTATATTTATAAAGTCAACGTTGCAATAGTCTACTCTAGATGGCAAGAGTATCCTTCTCGGCATTAACGCAGGACGAGCGCAGGAGCAGCCTTAGACGGTGGGACGAAGTCAGTAAAGGTCATTCAAAAAAGATAATATGTTACAAAGAAGAGATTATTATTAGTAAAATTAAAAAAATTCCGGTTATATTGGCTCCGAAACTTGTAGATATGATAATAAATTCATTTTATTGTATATATTCACTTTATCGATAATTCCTAAATGATCATAATTTTCATGGTATAGTTGCAAGGAAGAAGCCATATATTAATAAAATACATCACAAAAGGAGAATAAACTTTGCGAAGAAATATATTCATAAGAGCACACCTTCTGAGACCATTATATTCTCTGGCGAAAGAAGATTTGAAATGAGATGAGGATGAATTTGAGTGCAATCGTAAAATACAGAGTATATCTGTCATGATGTGGGGTTGTATGACAGTCAGTGCTACTGAAAACAGTTTATAAATGGAATTTTTAACAAACACGAGTATTTGCACATATTAAAGAAAGTTTTAAGCAGAGTGCCGAAAAATTAATTTTATTGCAAAATTTGTATCTCCAGCAGAATAGTGAATCGAAAGATTGTGCTCGGATTATAAACGAATAGATACTATAAGGTAAAGTTTATGTTTGACATTCAAGCACAATTCTTCGAAAATCAACTTATCTATTTCAAACTCTTTAACACACACGTGAATCATACAGCTACCACAACGAGAATAGAACAAAGGAGCGTTCATTAACAAGTAAGCAAATCAGTAAGTACACTTACGTTCATTATAAGGTAATAGCGGTCACTTCGAATCAGCATGTACATATTATTTCACTTGTCAACAGGTGTTGCAATATGTTACTTTTTCTTTAGCATTCGAATTCCAGACATTTTTTGTTAATTTTTATGTCTGATTTAATTATTTGACTATAAAATGATGTCATAATTTCACTTTCAACTATACACAGCAATCTTGTGGTAATATTGTTGTTCTATGGAATCTTAATGTAAAAGAATTGTACAGTACTATTGTAGTATCATTAACAATATTACTGTAAAAAAATAAAATAAAAGATATAAAATAAGTATTTGAGAATGCTGACTTGATTAATCCTTTCGCCATTTACTAAAATAAGAATGTGTGGTAAAAAAATTCGTACATCTTTTATAATTTATATTAATCGTATTTATTATGAGTAATATACAAATACGTTTTTGTACTTTTTATAAGTTTACATTATTCAATTCTTTGTCACTGCATATTGTCATTTATCATGATAATACACATTACCACATAACGTGTTTGCAGTCGGCGATTTGAAAGGAGTACTTGAGCGCGCACTCCCACCTCCCCTCTAGAAGGGTAGCATTATCTTCTGCTACATTACGATCAAGTAAAAAGGGACCAGCAAAAATGAAAGTACCTTACGATCGAATTACTTGACGTGGGGACTCGAGGCACCAGTCCGGAAAGGATATAAGTAGGTTCCCCACAACCGTAATGTGTTCGGACTAGGTATTTCTTAAAGAAAAATTTTATAAAATCGAGAAGAGTCATAAGTTATATTCAAAAATATCTAAATTGACCTATCTTTTGTTGTATTTACCTTTACCGAGGATTATAGGTATATACTCAAATTGGTTGGTGTCATGTACGCTTCGTGACAAAATATGCAGGACAGTCAAAATCGTTGAAATCTAGTGTGCAAGAGTGATTAAATACTGATCGACTCTTGCAATCGAAGATGTTATTTATCTTATATTATTGCTGGGTACTATATTTACTGCGTGTACCCTCACAATCTCTACGCATATATCGACATAATATAAAGTATCCAGTTGACAAAAATAAAAATTATTTGCGTAAATCATATTTGTATTATAGGTTTTAAACAAAAAAAATGTCGGAATATAATATTCGAACAGTGTGGGATGTAACAACTTCTGTGACTTATTACTTATCCTTAGAACACGAGGTTTGTTTATGAACATTACGAACTTTACGTAGCATTTCGAGTCTCAAGTTAGTTGAACTTCGGTATTGAGCCAATTCAATTATAAATAATTGGACGTGGACGTAATATCTGTTTCGACGTTCATCAACTAGTGAATTATCACAACGCCAAAGGAAAATTGTATAGGGATATTGCGGCGATATTTAAGATATTAAGCTTTCAAACTTGCAGATCGTATAGAGTCTATAATATAAAAGAACCACCAAAGCAGTTAGATTTGCATCATAGAAATAAAATTATTAGGAAAATCAAGATGGATCTAAGATAACGACAATTGGCTTGTGAACTTTTGGAAAAGTGTGGAAAGAAAGTAAATCTTCAAACAATACGGAATTTGTTGACAGAAGATGATTATAATGGATAAGTTTTTCAAAAAAGGCCGCATGGAAATGAAAAATTTGGGAAAAAATTTATTTTCAAAGTTGATACAGGATGGAGTAATGTGATATTCAGTGACGAGTTTTGGGCTCTGACGAACAAAGAATTGTATGCAGAATAAAAATTAAGAATTTAAAAACAAAACCGACTGTAAAGCACGAAAGCAGGAATGTGTTAGTCTGGGGATGTACACATATTTCAACATTTGAGACTGGCGAATTAATTTTTATTGACAGTATCATGGATAAGAATATGTATATAATCTTTTGAAACATAATTTAAGAAAAAGTGCAACAAAAATGGGAATCTAAACTACATTCAAATATTACCAGAACAATGATTTTAAACATAAAGCAAATATTGTGCAGGAATATTTGCTCTATAAATGTACTAAAGTTATTGTATACACCTCTCTAGTCTCCAGACCTAAACCTTATTAAGAACGTGTGGAATGATTTGAAATGGAGAATCAGAAGAACTTGAATATTATCGAAAGAACATTTATAACAAACATTAAAAGAAAAATGAGACAATATAGAGGTACATTATTTGAAGTAAATAATTGGAAACGTACCTCAACGCTTAAAAGAAGTTATTCGACAAGAAAGACATTCTAATTGTAAGTGTCCTTAAATGTAATTAAAATAAAATATCAAATTATTGATACTAATAATTTTTGTATCTTTGTTACCCAGACATTTTATATTAATATAATATATAGTAAAATATTTACATTTTTTATCATGAACAAAATTACATCGTGATAAAGTATAAATTCTATAGTATCTAAATATTAGGTTGTCCGAAAAGTTCGTGCTGATTTTCTATTTTCGAATAGGCATTGTAAGAGTACCACTAAACGAAATTCAATTTGTGACATGTTAATAAATAGCTCTTCCAATTAAAATATTTTCAGGTAAGTTTCAAACCCCTGACCTTATTATTACAGAAGTTATAGGCGGAAACGTAATTTACAGTTTAAGCTTCATTTTCTTTGATCTCGAGCACAAAAAGTTGTAAGAAAAATCAGATATGCTTTATTCAGTTTTATATACATCTTGCAATTTTCTCTGATTTTTTCAGCGCAGAACCGACGTTTAAAAAATTTCGAAACGCCAACTGTTTATGGAAGTTATTACGTGACTGTGTTTATATTTGTATAGTTAGCTTTATAGTCATAATAGAAGCATTTTGCTATCCCAAAGGCCTTCCTGAAACTGAACTAGACTAGTTAAATTAAGGTACATTCAGATCTAATCGTTCGGTATGTCAAAAACATTGCAAAATATAATATAAATATAATGCGGCACGAACTTTCCGAACAATCCAATATTAACACATTGCGTACGGCGCTTTTCTCAGACAACGTGCTTCCAAAGTCTGCAAATTTTTAAGCGTGTCAGGAAAACTTAATACAATGCGCATAAGCAAATTAGGACACTGACTTTCAAGTAATAAAATGTTCTACAATAATAAAATCAATAAAATGCTTTATTTAGTACAATACATAATCGAACCGGGGTTTTCTCGATGTAATAGTAATACTGACCGATTCTTTTCCACTCTTCCGGCATTTTCACATGCATTTATTTGGCGATTTCTTTGTCATTAGTGACTACAAAGTTTCGTTACCTTGACAACGTAACAAACCGATCATATTATATCTAATTTGTTGAGTCGTCTATACGCGCGTATAAGGAAGCATTAACACGAGATATGTCATAACCCAGGCTCAACGAACGGTTTGTCATTTACGAGATATCTCGTGACCCGTACGCAATGTGTTAATTTAATTCACTGTAGATATTGGAGACTAGACTGGAGATCGTGCGCTATTGATCCCGATTCCTGTTTTAATAAGTAAATAAAGTTGAGTCAAAAGCGATTATTAAGTTATGAGATAATTCAACGTTTACGTTATCACTCCCTGCACCTTATACAGTGTAATCAGTTTCGGATCCCATAGAAGTAATCTTTCCAAGATATATTTTCTTTAAGTACATATATAAATACTATTGTCTATATAAATACTTGTATTATTTATAACCAATGTTTACATTTTTTAACCACTGCATTTAATTACTGAATTGAACTGTAAGAAATGTATGAATCTGAATCGTATTTGTAAGAATGTTCGAAGCATGACAATTTTAAGTTGTATTTACGTTAAGTAATAGTACTGTTTTCACAACTTCACATTTTCATGCTTAATCCTATCTATAAAAATAGGTTTTCCCTTTAGGTACTGCCATAAAACAGTATTCCATGTCAACCACGTGATGTGTATTTTTATAGATAATTTATATAAGAGAGATATAAAATTGTTGGGTTTTAGCGGATTACTATCGTAATTTAACTATACAAAAAAATCCAATGATAATTCAATCCTTGATTGATGATCAATTGTAAGCGCTAATCTATAGTAGGTAATATGCAAGCGTAAAACCGCTTATAAATTATTTTATATAATTGTAGTTCTTTAACTTTATATTGAATAATAATATCTTTATTTTTGTTACAATTGGGTATGCTTAGTGAGCATCATGGCTCTAAAAAAGCCGACTTTATTTTGTTTATATAAACGGAGGCGGATTCTGCACAAGATTACATGGAAGGACCTACAGCGGTGAAAACAGCGCTTTTTTCGATGTATATAATACTTAAAATTGTTATCCTTTAAATGTTTCTAGAATTACTATATAGTTTTATGTATTTCTTATAGTTAAAGCAAGAATAAAATATAGTGTTTTCGAACAGAGTGATGATAGGTTGGTTATAAATAATAGTCTATGTACGTATCTATATAAGCCACATTTGTATTAAAAAAAACAAATAAAGTAAAGGAAAGTATCCTAAAAAAATTACTTACACTAGATGCAGATCCGCAACAGAAAGGAATAGCCTCCGTAAGTCGACGCTTTACAAACTATGCCAAGTCAACCGGCCAACGGATTATATCTGTCAAAGCGATGTTGCTGTTCCAGTATGATCGATGAGACTGTCATTGGACTAGCTACAAATAAAATCACTGTATTTATCTTAGTTCAGCAACGCAATAATATTATAAGACTTCAGCTTTTGGCTCATCATGAATTTTTGGCTGAAAGATCGAAGAATATGATCTAATATGCTTGCTTCAATACTAAGTAAACAGTTGAAAGAGAAAATATTGTTTTCGAAACACTAGTCATCATTTTTCTAAAGCACTGTCAATTTATAAATATCTAGACTTTCTCACTGGTCAAGCAATGAAAGGAAATCTGTTGTGAAAATTATTAGTGCTTCAATCAGTCCTTCTCTCGAATTAAACAAATTACTCTGGATGTAATGGATAATTATACTCACTCATAAATTTTATTCGTTTTTACTTAATAAAAATGGTCATTATTTTACAAATGATTTTATTGTTTCAATTTTTGTACCTTTCTTTTTCCTTTCCTTCTCTCTTTTCTTTCCTTTTTTCTACATCAAATCAGTTTTTAGTAGCATTTGTAATTTATATCTTCATGGTCTTTATGATATGAACTTCCGATCCACGTATAAAAATCTGCATGATTTTATCATTAATTAAATGGTATTCTTTGTCAAGCAAACTTCTCTACGTGGTGGAAGATAGAGGATGTCAAAATGGAGAAAAAAGGGGGGGGGGGTCTTCAAAATCAGCTTACTTCTGAATAACACTAATTAGGCGTGAACTAACTCTATGAAATTTTCAAGTAAAGAAATAAATTACGAAGTAATGTTAGTACGTCAAAAATGAAAATAAAGAAAGACTACTAAAAAAAAACTAAGTTAGTTAAATTTATCTTATAACCATATTAACTTCTAAAAAACTGTATGATAACTTATACCTAAAAGAATGTGAGTAAAATAATGGACATATTCGTTTGTGACCACAGGGCATACTTTAAAAGTTTCGTTTTCGTTGTCGAAATGATTCTAGTCTTTCGAAAACTGCTTCAGCCTTTGTTGACGACCGTCGCCAACACGGTTTATGACGCGGACGTGCACAGATGGTTATTTTTGAGATTAAGGAATTTTAGTTTACAATTAGCATGGTTTTAGAATTAGTTTATGTCCTGGCGAAAGAAGGCAGTTTATAACTCAGGCTCGACAAGTATTAGACGATCGCTTCTTTCGCCTCTCAATAACCGTGGCCGTACCATGAACCGGGAAATTCTGAAGGGTAGTTCGACATCTGTTTGTAACGGTAAAGATACCGAACGGTCAACCACCTGGAGGAATTTCCACAACGTTGTCAAATGTCGTCACCCCCACAAGCACCGCGGCACCCCTCTCCAAGCGAGCGCGCTTAGGGTGCAAAGAGGTGTGTCGGGGCTCCGATTAGGCTCGCTGATTGGTAACTGTTAAAAATGCGAAGAAACCAATCAGCGAGTAAATAAGAAACTCAAAGACTTCGTGATCGGCAGCATCGGTCGCGAAAGTCAGTCGTCCACAGAACACAGTCGTCCACAGTCGTGCACAGAACACAGTCGTCCACAGAACACAGTCGTCCTCAAACATTAACACACAACACACTTTTACAGAAAACGCACAAGGCAAAACACGAAAAACAGAAACCACGTCAAATCAACCATAGAATCACGGACAAATATTGTAGCTCGTTCAACTAAAGTGATTTCAACCAGGCTCAATTGATAAAGTCAAACGAGTCGACGTCTTCGTGCATCATCGCGATCAAAGCGTAATGGGATTTACGACCCCGCGAAATTCAAACGGTAAATTGCGGTGCCCGAGACGTAACAGCCTTTTATAAAAATTAGAAAAACACAATTGGTTCTCTGAAGAAAATGAAACAGGCTATGTGGTAGCAATTATGTTTATTCGCGGCAAAATGGCATTCGATTTTCATAATCAATACTTTTCCCTTTTATGTCTAGTTCGAACTTGGCAAGAAACAAGCCTAATGCTTAGAAGCTATGTATTTCTTACAGATTTTCTTAATGGGGACATAAACTTTCTAATTGTTTGTTCAAATCTATATTTCTGTCTGTTTGAGGTGGTCTAGGTGCGAGATCGGTGTGTCGCTCTCGATACCTTCCCGTTCTTTTTTTGATAATTCGCCTTGCGCAGCGAGGGTTGGAATTTGGGTGAAGAAGTTGTTGTAACAGCTTGTCTCAGGTGTCAAGCGCTTGAGCGACAGCGTTAATGTCTTGTTGGTTAATGCTTTATTTGCAGAATTGTCACGCTATTTATACACAAGTTGTAGCCATCTAGTGACCAATCAGAATCATTTAGAATATTGTAGGAAGGGGAGCTGGTCAGCGCTTCCCTTCTACCGAGGGTGCGCGGGCGGTGCAGGTATACCCCGAATCACGGTGGTTGGGTTGCAAATAGGTATCTTTGGTTGCGAGGTATGACTCCAAGAATCCAAACCTAATGTAGGACGCAACATGCCGCACGCCTTGAACGATTACGTTGAAATCCTTACATAATTTGAGTGTCACTATACATTGTATATACATCATACGTTATCATACATGATCATACATTATTATCGACTAGCCATATATCAGAGATAAATATATATATTATCGTACGCCCCTATACATTATTTTTAATTACACCTTTGTCAGAACAGTTCTGAGGGGAGTGGGCAAAGTTTTTTGACACTTCGCTTGTAAGATCCAGTCGGGGTCCTCACTGTCACCACTCGTACTACTCCATCAACTCCTGGGTAGACTTCGATGACTCTCCCCAATGGCCATCGGGTAGATGGTTGTAGTTCGTCTCGGATGAGAACTAGATCATCCACTTGCAGGTTTTTGGAGATGTTGCGCTTCCACTTGCTGCGGATCCTTAGCTCATTCAGATACTCTTTATGCTATCTATTCCAACAGTGCTGTTTGATTTTTAATAAATGCTCCCAGATGGACAATCGGTTGGAAGGTGTATCGATGAAGTTGTTTTCAGGTATAGTGGTCAGCGGCTCTCCAATAAGAAAGTGGGCAGGCGTTAGGGCTTGGAAATCATTGGGATCGGGAGACAAGGGGGTTAATGGCCGAGAATTAAGGATCCCTTCTATCTCTATAATATACGTATTAAGCTGTTCGTGTTTGTTGGCGCGCCAGAGAATCTTTTGAAACCTAGTGTCTTCCAAGTGAATTTTTATTTGTCGAAACATTTTTTCAATGCCGGCTGTTAGCACATAATTGTAGAGTCTGAATCGAACTACTAATTGAAACAGGTCATCTTGTATTGTTGGTCCTACTAGAAGTGTATCGTTCAGAGATAGCCCACTAGTAGTTTTCGCAGATGCGTCGAATACAACGCGTAATTTGGTAGTACTACTGGTTGCCTTGAGTACTGGATGATGCGGCAAGTAAAATCCGTCTGTTACGTCAGTGTCACAAGCGGTCATGTGTCCTAGATGTAGATATTCCGCGATAAATTCTTGATATTGATGGCGTAGTTCTCCTTGCATTTCTAGTCGTCGTTCAAGAGAGTAAAAACGTTTTAACGCTATTGTGTATGAGTCACCTAAATTGCCTACCTTATCCTTCCGCGTCGCGATATGTATGCGTTTGATAGTGTTGTTCGCACGCGGTCTCTTCGTCGGATAAATGTTTTTGTGTTGAGCATTCTTCTAATTCCCAGAATTTGGCAAGCTGATTGTCTAACGAGCTATTTGCGAGATAACATTTCGACTGAATGTGGTCGCTCGGTTGATTATAAATTTTCCCAGAAATCACCCAACCTAACTGAGTCTCTTGCAACAGGCTCTTGTCGTTAGGTAGCCTGATCTGTCCAGTACATAATAATTTATAAATAGGTATTCCCCTAATAAAACGTCAATTGAGGCTGGGTTGTGAAAACTCGGATCGGCGAGTTTCAAATTAGCGGGTAACGGTATCTGTGTTTGGTCTACCTGGCGTGAGGGTAGTTGGCCTGTGATTGTTTGGAGCACTAGAAAGGTAACCTTTTCCGTAAAAGGCGTATAACGGGATTTGATCGTTGTTTTCGCGCAGTATTTGATTTTATTATCCTGGCCGCCTAACCCCGATACAGGTATATTTGTTGATTGTAATTTTAAGTTCAAAGATTTTGCCAAGCTCTCGGTCATAAAATTGGATTGCGAACCCGGGTCAAGTAGTGCTCTACACTCCCTTTCTCTATTTGGATCGTCTAGGACAATAATTCGCGCAGTGGATAACAAAATTTCAGGGTAGTTATACGTAATTAAGGTAGCAGCGTTTGCAAAGGATTGCGAAGCCGATTCCTTAGTAGAGTTGCCGTTTGACTCGGAGCTCTGGTAAGTAAAATGTAGCTACGTATTATGTCTTTTGTTGCATTTTCGACAACTAATCGACTTGCAATGCAATAGTGCGTGACCTGGTCGAAGACAGTTTGGACAGAGGTTAAGCTTGTCTACTTCGTGCTTCCTGGCCCTAGGTTCTAAATTTAAAAATGCTTCACAGTATTGAATAAAGTGGTTTTTTTGGCATATCGGACAATTTAATTTTCCCCTACTGCTAACATGGGCGTAGTTGGGGCGATCCCTTCGGTTCGACGCGGTCCCTTTGTCACGTATTGTCCTTGTCGCGCCTTCCGTTAAACTAATTGGGTCTGAATCTTGACTAAATTGTCTTAGAAATTGTAAAAAGCTGCTAACCGTCGGCACTGTGGCATCATTGGTAGAACGTTCCCAGTGTTCGCGCGTTAGTTTATCTATTTTCGCGGCAACTATATAAATTATTAATTCAGGGCCTTCAATCGGATGTCCTAGCGACTTTAACGCGTTGAGGTGCATTTCGACCTTATCTACCAACGTTTCCAATGATACTGCGCGGTTTCGTCCCGCCTCCGGTAACTCAAAAAGCGCGTGTACGTGAGCTCTTATTATTTTTCGCGGTTTGTTGAATCGTTTTTGTAATAGATTCCAAGCTACGTTATAATTTTCTTCTGTCGCGTTTAGGGAATCAATGACCGTTGCCGCGTCGCCTTGCAGGTATGACCTTAATCGGTGGAATTTATGGACGGTCGGCAGTGAGTCGTTATTGTGGACAAGATCCCGAAACATGTCGTAAAAGCTGTTCCACTCCGCGTAATTGCCATTGAACGGCCTTATTTTTATTTCAGGCAAAATCTGGGCGAAGGGGTACCATTGTTTGTCGAGGAACTTGCACTGGCTGCTACGGGTTCTAATGCGCGCCTTTTACTTCTAATTTCTGCACTACACTTGTAATACGCGGTTTCGAATTCATCGCGCTCTGCCTCGTTCTCTAAGTTATCTGCTAGTGACTCGATTTCTGATTGGATGCGCTCAAAGTTCTGATAGATTCCTTCTAATTTTTGTTGCCATTGATCTAGCATTGCTACATCTTCGGGTTCCTCGAACGCGAGAACATTATTGTGTATTCTTTTCACCTGACCTTTGCATGCTACGCGTTGCCTGATCAATTTCTTAATAGTCTCGGCCATGTTGATTGATAGTAGTTGAAAGTTGTACGCGAAAGGAAGGGATGGTGAGCCAACCACTTACCCAATTACAATCTGCTGTTGATGACACCTGATGCTTTGTTGAATTTGGAGATTCTTGCTGGAGGATGTCTTTCTGCAGCCTATCTTTGGTAGATGCCAGGAAGACGTGGACTCCAGGCAGATATCCCTTGCAGCTTAGCAGCAGCTGCTTGTGAGCCGAAGAACAACGACGGTACTGCAGCCCACGTTTAACGTCTTCTTGGCAGCTGATCGACAGCCGACGAACGCTGCTGGTGCTGGAGCCAGCGTTGAGCGTTCTCTTTGCAGCTGGTTGACAGCCGGAGAACCGTGGCGAAGTTGTCCTGGTTGAGTTGTGATTACTTGACTTGTTCGGACCGCTCCTAGGGTGGATCCGGCTCGAAGGACCAATGTTTGAGGTGGTCTAGGTGCGAGATCGGTGTGTCGCTCTCGATACCTTCCCGTTCTTTTTTTGATAATTCGCCTTGCGCAGCGAGGGTTGGAATTTGGGTGAAGAAGTTGTTGTAACAGCTTGTCTCAGGTGTCAAGCGCTTGAGCGACAGCGTTAATGTCTTGTTGGTTAATGCTTTATTTGCAGAATTGTCACGCTATTTATACACAAGTTGTAGCCATCTAGTGACCAATCAGAATCATTTAGAATATTGTAGGAAGGGGAGCTGGTCAGCGCTTCCCTTCTACCGAGGGTGCGCGGGCGGTGCAGGTATACCCTGAATCACGGTGGTTGGGTTGCAAATAGGTATCTTTGGTTGCGAGGTATGACTCTAAGAATCCAAACCTAATGTAGGACGCAACACTGTCCCAATAACTTCATAATACAGTAACATAATAAGCTACTGACGACGTGACTAAGCTTCTAAGTTGTGTGCTTCGTTTTTTTCGATGTAAATAACGGCAGATCCGTAAATATGTTAAATAAAAATTTACCGTTACAACGAATGTTGTAAGACAGTTTATTAGCCATCAGCTCTGGCACTGTTTCTCCCCTATTAGTATTTTAGGGTCAATCTTCCTATGCGTTTTAGTATTACAAGAACTTTAAAATCAACAAACATTGAATGCATTTTATGTAATATTTTAATAATTATACTGTTAATCAGCACTGAATATACAATACTAATCATTCATGACTTACTAATTTGTTCCAGAGTTACGATACACTGAGTAAAGGAAAGAAATCATGGAGTGTGAGGCTGGGATTGTCGCGACAAAATCAAAGTACTGATGATCACGGTAAAGGGTGGGGAACGATAAGTAGTGGTAGCGAGATTTCGCGTCATATGATCTATGGAGATCCATGGCTCTACGGTACAGTTCGATCTTCGAGACCTGGTCGCGAGCCACGCGGCTTCATGACACCTCCGCCCCCACCACCTCCGGGAGCACCAATGCTAGTAGTATGTTCCTGTCCGGAATTTCTCAATGGAACCGTCCGGAAGCTTGGCAATTGCCGCCGGTGCGGTGGTTACCGATTGGCTGGTGTTCCTTTAGGTGGAACATGTCGGCTACCGTCAATTTCCTCAAGGACGAGGCCCAGTCTCGCAGGTACATATGTCATTTTACTAACACCCCCGCGGCAAATCTGCAAACGTGTACCGTACTGCTTGCATACTGATTGACCTTTGTTCGTGATCCGGTAGTACTATGGTCTCCCCACTAATATTAACATTTGACGGTTCGCGAGGAAATATCTAGCTGTAAGGGGCTCAACAACCTGGATCAAAAATGATCCAGCCAACGCCATCAGAGGGTTAATTAAGTATTCAATGATTTTTTATTTCTATTATTTTTATTTATTTTGTATTCTGTTCTTTGAGGCATTTGTTCAACACAGTTCTTGAATATATTAAGTGCATATATCATCTTTTATTATTTTAAATAGATACATAGATTTCATTGTCAGTCTCATGCATGGTTTGATGCAAAGAAATACATTCTTTATTTGCTCGTCCTTTTGGGAAATCAGGTTGCCTATAGTACCCTCATTATTCAGGGACATTGTTTACAGTCTCTGTATACTAGATATTTTATTAATATGTCCCCTAATTCCTTCTTTGTTAATGTTGCATAACTTACCTATCAAGGGGGTAGATTCTTTGGCCGCGCGATATGACAGGGGATTGACGTAATTGACAAAATTATGAGAAAAATAGGAGTTGTGGGATGCGACTCTTTGTTCTTATATAAGCAAATTTTGCCTTGAAAGGTAGCTCATTCAAAAGGAGAGGGTTCAACACAGCATGCTCTGTCTCGGTTTCATTCAGAACGTTCTCTCCGTATTATAAAAATGCTTAAATTCGACGGCTGACAAGCTGTTAATTTTTACTCCATTTTATAACGCTCATATTTTTAAATATCAACATAATTTGATTAATCTTCTGTCAACGGATCCTTGTCTTGCGAGACCCGCGAGTTGGAGTTGTTTACTTTTTGCAACTATGAGGCGTGAGTCGGGTACGCTTTCCTCTCTCCTATCTTGTTTGTCGTTGGATATTTCGGAGTAACTTAGTGAAATTTAGTTTGAAATTGTTATTACGAGAACAAGTAAATTTGAATGTGAGGATTGGATAAGCAGCAACAGCTATCGAAAATATCGAAAAATAACATTGAGAAGGGTAAGCATTGCAACTCGTACGATAGCAGAATATTCCAAATATCATATTTGTATAAGGAACAATAATAAATGGAGTCATTATTCATTACACATATGTAATAATTATGCTACAATACAAGGGGAAATTATATGTAGTAAGTGTGAAGAAAATGAATAAATGGATATTTGTTTCAATGATAAATATATGTTCTTATTTTATCTTCTACGTATTAGAAATAATTTACTGCAGATTACAATAAAAAAAGTTGCTTTTCAAACGTTTTAGAATAACATCACTCTTGGGTTATATTTGACACTGTATCCCCGGTGCATGTGATTATCACTACACTCTGCGACAAAATTATAGGACTCCCCCCGATTTTTCGAGTTTCTCAAAATCAATGATGTATTGAAATACTTTGTATAGAGGTATGTAAGCAGTCTACCGTTCTTACAAGGGAAGTTCGGTAACTCGAAGATTCCGATTTTTTTGAAACTTTGCAGGTTTGTAGGGGACCTCAAGGGAAGTATAGCGCAATTTTTTTGGCCCAATTTCAATTCTTCAGGGTGAAAACACCCCCCGAAGGTAGATAGGTATTTCCATATTTCCCTGTATATCTTTAAAACTATTGTAGATATAAAAAAATGGTTATAATAAACATTGAATAGTTTTTAGTGCTTTATAACACGAGGCAATTAAATTGATAAAAATTCTTTGTTTAAATAGAAAAATTTCCCTCATCACTGTTATTTTGAAAAATTTTGAATTTTCTGTCACGTCAAAAAAGACGTAGAACCTCATTATAAATGCAGATATGTATGCTAAATTTGTCGAAGAAAGTGGTATTTAAATAATTTTAACCGCTTATAATTGACATTTTAATATTTCTTGTATACAGTGAGCAGATTAAGTGTTCTTTAGTATTTCCTCATTCATAAGAATGGTACATAAATAAAAATAAGTAAGCTAATCAGATAAATTAAAATTATGTCTGGTATATACCATAAAATTGAATAAAGTATCATGAGTGACGGTAGTCGAGTCGGTAAGAGGCGTGGTTGTGGAACCGCTATGATACTCTTTTATCGCAGGTTCAAATCAGGCTCGACCTCACTTTTCCTTTACAATTTTATTTCCTTTCTTTCAATTATAACTACATTGCTACATACGAATCAAAAATATTTATACAAAAAATGTTTAAATCATTTTAATATTATAACTTGAAATAACAAAAAAACAATTTTTATTTCAGTAGCCACTTATTCTCTTAATTATGGTATTTGAACAATGCTGAACTTGTGAACTTTAATGTGATTTTGTTCAATTTTATTTTTGGTTAGCAGGATATAAGAATGTATTACAATTAGTATTGTAGAAAGTGTTAATCGAGTATAATATACATATGTGTGGAAGACAGAATATCGTGTGAATGTTTGGACCAGAGCGATTGCTGAGCGAACGGTGTTGTATTTGGGTAAGATTGGCTGAGGCGTGAATGAGAAGTGTTTGGGATAGAGCGATTGAGTTGACGTGGGGTCGAAGAGTGCGTGGTCGCGCTAGGTTTCGTGTGAACGTGACTGTTTGGGTTCTACGAATGCCTGAGACGAGTGAGAGAGATAAGGAGAAAGAGTGAATGCGTGCAAGGGTAGAGAATGCGTAGGTGAGGGAGTCGAGAAAGAGAGTCGAGTGCGAGAGGACGTTGCGAGTGCAGAGCGAGAGTTTTTTTCTGTGAGATTGTGCGTTAGTTTTATTATTAATAAACCACCATTACTTATTCGCAAACTGAGTTTTCTTCCCTTCTCGCACCTTTAAACCATCCACGTGGAGTTTACTTTAAAATAATCCCTACACATGTAATATATCTTATCATATGTGTGCAATACACACAAATATACTTCCATACGCATATACATTGATGTATTCTTTTATCGTTCTATAAGCATTTATTTTTTATGGTTCGTATTCGTTACAAAAATGATATTGATCAAAAAAGTGTTCGAAACAAAGATACTTTTTACAGCAGGCACATCGCAGCAATGCAGGTTTTCCGCACACTGCACAACGGGGTGTAAAATCTGTGTCTGGATAACAAGAACTCACTGGATTTTCAAATGATTCAGGTCTATGAGGGAAATAACCACTTTTGTACCACGCATATTTAAAAAGATTATGGAAGCAGGTCGATGATAATTGATTATGCGTTAATGATTGCAGTTTTATGATATTATTTCGTAAATGAGGATTAAGGGGTAAATTTAATAGCATAATTCTATCGGAGAATGTTCTAATGAAGTTCTTCCATATTCGGAAACCATAAACTTCTAATGGTTGAATCAACCCTGTCGTCTTCTTTGGTATTGTTCGAAGTACAACTTCCTTCTCATGTGGTATTTCTGGTTTTAATTTAGCTGGACAATGACCGTCCCAGGAATCAAGTAGTAGTACGCTGCGTTGTCCTGTGTGTTGTAAAAAAATTTCGGTGAGCCAATTCTTAAACTCGTTTGATGTTAATTTTCCAGATGTGGTTGCAGAAATATAAACGTTGCTTGGTCGAAAAAGAGTTTCCTGCACGTGAGGTCCTAGAGTTCCAGTACACTTTTTTAACACGATAAACAATGGTGCGAGTAATTTTCCAGTTGCAGAAATAGTAGGTAAAATTGTATAGCTGTCCGTAAAGGATGGTAGAGATTGAACGACAGCTTCAACTTTTTTACCACCTTTTTCTGTTAATGTGCGTCCTGAATGTATTTCTAATGTAAAACCACTCTCATCTGCGTTATAGACGTTGTCTTCACCAAAATTCGTTATTAACTGTTTTATATCATTCACAAATACGGTACTTGTTGTTTCTATTTCTTCAACGTTTACATAAGTTGATTGCGTGATAAATTTTGTTATCTTACGCGACACAATGCGATTATTCTTTTTAAAATTCCAAACCCACCACTTTCGTCCTTTGAATGAACGATAGTTAATTTCATCTTTTGCCTCCAAAGCCCAACGCCGAATGTCAGTATCATGAACTAACATCCTTTCATCATTACTAATTTTAAATTTGTCGAACACATATTCTGCAATAAAAGTTGCCTTATCAAGTAACGTTCCACCATTCTTCACAGCAGCTTCCCAACTATAGAGTTGAGATAGAGATTTTACTTTCTTAAATCGATGTTGTACACTTTTCAGAGAATAACGTTTTCGTTTCCCACTTGTCCAGAACTCCACGGCTCTTGTTTTATATTCCAAATCAATAATTTCTCTTTCTTCAGATGTACACAGTTCACTTGGAAGAATATTTTTCTGTTCACAACTTGATATCGGTTCGTCTACTTCGTACAAACTGTCTTGCAATACGTGTGATGTATATGGATCTTCAAATTGTAACGTAGAATCATCTTCAATAAGAATATCTTCTTTCATGTTTCTGGTAATTATATTCAGGATAGCGTCGTGCAAGGTAATTTCCTGAGGATTCGGAGGTGAAACGACCATACTTGAAATTTGTAACGATGTCATTAACATATCGATAATATTTGCTGGATTTATCTGCACCATTTTTGCAATTGATTTTTACTCTCTACGACGAATAGTATGTAATGACACTTCTTTAACTACAATAGGTACTGACAATGAATGATTACCCACCGCGGATGAGAACACTTACATAGTGGCGAGCATACATTGTACGCTATATCAAAACAAGGAATTTGCAATGTGTGTGCACTTGATTGTCACATATCGTTGTTATTTTACGTCGTACGATAAAAATATACAAGGAGCTCGCACAAAGTGATAGTACAAGGATGACGCATTATTCAAAGTGCAACGATGGGCGTGCAAAGTACACGTATCGGTTAAAATTATTTACATATCACTTTCTTCGACAAATTTAGCGTACCAATCTGCATTTATAATGAGGTTCTACGTATTTTTTGACGTGACAGAGAATTCAAAATTTTTCAAAATAACAGTGGTGGGGGGAATTTTTTTATTTAAACAAAGAATTTTTATCAATTTAATTGCCTCGTGTTATAAATTATTAAAAACCATTCAATGTTTATTATAACCATTTTTTTATATCTACGATAGTTATAAAGATATACAGGGAAATATGGAAATACCTAATCTACCTTCAGGGAGTGTTTTCACCCTGAAGAACTGAAATTGGGCCAAAAAAACTTGCGCTATACTTCCCTTGAGGTCCCCTACCTGCAAAGTTTCAAAAATTCGGAATTTTCGAGTTACCAAACTTCCCTTGTTAGTGACATATGAGAAAGCGGTCACTGTGTACACTGTTTCCCGGGAAATATATGTGTTAATGTAAAAAACGGATGTGACAAAATGATAGGACATGTTATAATATCCACGTCAGTATCTTAACAGAAGTTAAAGCGACCAGTTCTAACATTCTTATAGTGCTTGAAGAGCTCAATCGCAAACCAATTTATTACAATAATCACTAAATTATTATTGTTTTACCATTAAAATGGAACGAGGTACGCAATTAAACGAAACCAAAATAAAGATGATATTAAATTGGAGGAAGGAAGGCATGAATTTATTTCAAATGTCAAAATTAGTGTGCAAAAGCCGAAATGCTATTAGAAATTTATTAAAGGATCCTAATAATTACGACAAGAAAAAAGGAATGGGTCGCCCAAGTGTTGAAAGTGACCGTGAAAAGCGTGCAATTCTAAGAGTTGTTTCAAATTCAACTTTAACTTCATGTCAGATTGCATATGAAGCAAGTATATCTACTAATGTACGAAACGTACAGCGTGTACTAAAGAAATTTGAAAGTATTCAAAGAAAAAAACTTAAAAGAAAACCGCCATTGATAAAGAAACACAAAGACAATCGGATGACATTTGCTCGAGAACATGTGAGATGGAGAAGAAAGTGGAGAAGAGTTATATTTTCGGATGAAAAAAGAGTTACATTGGACGGACCTGATGGCTGGTCTTAGAAAAGATCCGAAATATCGAATTAGACGTCAAATGGGAGGAGGTGGCATGATTGTTTGGGGAATCGATTGGCTTCAAAGGAAAAATGTACGATTTATAAATGGAAAAACGAAAAGTATGGATTACGTAAAACTCATTGATGAAGAAAGCACAACACATGCTACACAGATAAGTGGAGAAAAATTCGTGTTTCAACAGGATAATGCTGCCGTGCACACTACCAAGGAGGTATAAAATTATTTTCATGCAAATAATATCGAAGTCCTACAATACCCGGCAAGATCGCCGGATCTACATAAATATCATAGAGAATGTATGGGGGTATTTAACCCACCATGTATATTGAGATGGGAAACAATTTCAATCTTTAAAATAGTTAAAAATCGCAATTGAGGAAGGTTGGAATTCCATTGCAAGAAAATTCATAAATACTTATATAAGAGTTTACCTAAAAGACTGTCAGAAGTCAAAGAAAAAAAGAAACATGTACACACTACTAATATTCAAATAAAACACTTTCAATTCAATTCAATTTTCATTTTTCTTCAACATGTCCTATCATTTTGTCGCATCCGTTTTTCACATAAACAGATATACTTCCGGGAAAACAGTGTAAACAGTGACCGCTTTTCCGTATGTTTCTGAGGACGGTACACTGCTTACATACCTATGTACAAAGTATTTCAATTCATCATTGATTTTGAGAAACTCGAAAAATCAAGTGGTGTCCTATCATTTTGTCAGGGAATGTATGTCCGTTGTCCAAAGGTTATGTTTCGATCAGCACGCACTGTGTTAAACCTTCGAATAAGCTCTTTCGACCCAAAATCTTTCGTAACGCCTATTTTTCTTCTAATTTTATCTGTAACGTCAAGTCTCTATCATATCAAGCGGCTGAAAAGTCACAAGACTACCCTAGCTCCTTAAGGTACTATTTATGGGATGGAAAACACCATTTGTCTGTTCATCCTGTTCGGTTGATAATCTCTATTGGGCCAGGGTTTTTTTTATATATTAATAGCAGATCTACGTCTCATTAATTTTCTTTATCCTTTTGTTCCAAGTCTTTCTGATTTTTATATAGAGTGCTGAATTTACTGGCTACTGCGTTTTCTACATCTTCACTGAACTTTAATTTACTGCAATCTAGATTATTAAGATTTTCTTACATAATCTTGTAGAATGTGATGTGTAGATTCCAACATTGGAATTTTTAATGTTAGAATTGCATGGGATCACAAGTTCTGCGTATTTAAAGATGCGTTATTTTACGGGTTATAGTGATCGCTAAGTTGATTCCTGCCACTGCTCGTTTAATGAAAGAAGTTAATAACAAAGTTAAGTACCCTAGAATAGCCTTTAGTTTGGGTTAGGTTTGGACTAGTTTTCCAGGGACAGGATGTAGGAGGAGGGGCGAAGGTACGCTTTTCAGTTTTAAATTGCAAACATCGGATTGAAGATAATAATGTTACTGATATTGGTAGAAATCCTAGCAGGAACCGTATGTAGCTGACGTCATTACGAAAGACAACGGGCTTTTTTTATTGGACGGGCACTGATAGGAGTCAATATAACGACCAATATAACCCGTGAAATAACGCATCTTTAAATATGTACAACATTTGATCCCATGCATTCTTAACACTAAAATTGTTATTGTTGGACTCTGTAAATCAAATTCTACTAGATTATGTAACGAAATCTTAGTAACTACTGTTGCGGTAGAGTAAAGTTTAACCGATTTCGCTAATTCTGTTTAAGATCGTGCCCTGTAATATTAATATGCGTTAATTTTTCGTAATAGCGGTGAACACATATTTCTATTAGTTATGAATACCTGTTTCTTTTTTGGCTAATTGAATCAACATCTGATACTAATGTTTCAAGAAACGATCCTCTTTTATGCATAGAATCTTTTCCCAGTAGTTTGGCGCTCCCTTTACAACTTTCATTTCAGGTCTTGCTTTTCCCGTTTATAGTTTTAAGGTACATCCTAAGACTGTTACCAGTTTTTTCATGAAATTCGTATGCACTTCTTCTGTTTCTTGTCTGTTTTAGTCACCATATTTCTGTACAGTACATATAGTGTCGTCATTATTATCATTTGAAATAGTTTAATCTGAGCTTCTAAACTATTGTTTTTTTTAACGTTAGCGGCTTTGAGGTTGCACCCAATACTATCTTTGCTTTATTAGTAAAGTGCTTCATCTCTCTATTAAATGTCCTAATATGCGTAAATAGGACGGCTAGGTAAATACACGACTGGTTTTATCATTTCTATTGTATTCTCCCCATTAATTTTTCCTATAGTTTTCTGTTTAATTTTTTGTATATTAATATCCACAGCATTTGCTTTTCTAAATTCAATTTACTGTCGCTCACCACTGCGAAATCATTTGCGAATATTAAGTAAGGTAATTATCTCATAAACTATAGCTCTATTAGAAAGAAGTGCTGCAAATAAAACTTACTCTGTCTTGGGATGGACATTTTATGATGGTCATAAATCTTCTCTAGGTGGATGTGCTTCCGAGATTTTAAAATGACTTTTTCTTTAATGGAACTGTATTTTTGTATTTTGGTCAGCATATAGTGTACTCCAATATGTATTCAGTGATCTAAATACTTTGGCCTTTCAAGATTGTTCAAGAAGATTTAATTCCGTTGAAAACTTACCTTTGTTGGACACAAAAATTGTTGATATGGCGTCCATACATTGATTTATTCAGTCCCTGAATGAATGTTCTAGGTTTTCAAATATTGTCCTACTAACTTGAAGACAAGCGTTTCTAATCTGCTGTTCCATGTTTTCCCGAGTGGTGAGTTTTTCCTGAAAAACCTTTTCTTTTATAAAGCTCCACAAGATCCATTGATGTTAAATTTTGGGGCCTTGGTAAAAGAAGTATCTGACTTCCTCTTCCTATCCAATAATCAGGAAACATTATGTCCAGCGTTCTCCAACTATGGTGATCGTTGTGAATAGGAGCACCATTATGCTGGACCTATATTCGTCTGATGGCAAGGAGAACGTCTTCCAAAAGATCTTGCAGTTCATTGTTCAAAAAATCATGGTAGTATCCTTCCGTTCGAAAAATTATGGACCCATTATGTGCCGATCTATTTGTAAACAGAAGCAAAAATGTTTATTAGTATGACTTTGTGTAATGATTACGTCCGAATCGACGAAATATTCTGGCAACATAAGTTTTGAGGATATTTAAAGAAGGTGAGTTTTGAACGGCATTGAATGTTCTTGAATGACTTTGAAAGACCAAAGTATTAAGGCCATTAAATTCGTCTTGGCACAAGCTACATGTCTACCCAAATTAAAATACACATATGTATATGATCCTATTAAAGAAAAACAAGGTAACCTTGAACTTTCGGTAACACATCTATCTAAAGAAAACTTGTCATCGCCATAAGATGTCCCTCCCAAGGTAGTTTCAATTTTTTTTAAACATTTTCTTAAAAGAACTATAGTTTGCGTTTAGGAGATAATTATACGCGAAAATTTAAAGAGAGCAAACACCTAAAGAGGTTAAAATGTTAACTACCTTTTTGATTTTTTTTTCAAAGAAGTCATTATTATATCTCACTTTAATTCATTAGCTTCACTTCACAATTAGCTATAACAAATCATTTTTTGTTATACAAATATTTATGAAATAATTTATGTATAAGAGTACGTTTCATAGGTGTCCCGCGTTGCAGAAGTTTATGATTGTCAGCCCCATGTCAACAAAGTTCACTGGAGTACATCAAACTGATTAATTCCTTAAAGTATATGAGTAAATGCTGTTTTTAATGTAGCCATTTTTTAAAAAATTAATTTTTAAGAAAATGGTAGATCTCTGAATAAATATTTTCATTTTCGAGTAAGAAAAATAGCAGTGTTTGTGCAATAAAAACAAAATTGTAGATGAATTGTTCTGTGTTGTCTGCTGCACTCCTCCTGTTTATGACTACCGGGTTCAAGTCCTCCAGTTCTCTTTTGCCTACAGTTTTATACAGGTAGATGTTCTTTTGCATATACAGACGGGACATTCCGCAATTTCGTTGACTATTTGGCATAGTTTTCCTAAACTAGCATTAAAACTGCCTTCGGTTACGATTCAACACAGGTACTTATCCACGGTTATGTTTAAAGAATCTAGTATGGTTCCTATTCTGTTTTTTACATTGCCCTATTTTTATGTAAAAGTTGCATAAGATACATTTTCTCCTTTCAATATTAAATTTCACACATATTCATGCACTGCATTTGATTATTACTAATATATTCTTAACTATCGTTTCATTAATACTTGGACCCTACTACTACTCCCCTTGCATTTCTTTTTAACTGCTGCATAGATTATGTTTTTAAATTTATTTAGATAACTAGAAAGACCATGTAGGTCATCCGTTGACCAGGTTTCGCTTAGACCTAATATTGCACAGATATTAATACAGTATTCCTTCGCCAAGCTTTTTCATATACAAATGGTCGGCATCCACACACCTCTGCCCCACCCCGACCTCCATTGAAAAGCTATCTCGCTTAGACCCAATGAAGCTAGTTTGCCTCTTTTTTTTTTTTTTTTTTTTTTTACGCTGCGGAAATCGTCGAAAGACACCGCCCACCATTCGGGGGAACAGCGAGCGGTAGTACGGGACTTTAACCCGCTAAAACCACAGCGGCGCTTTAAGGACGCTCTGCCGCATCAGGCAGTACTGGGTAGCCGCGGGGCCTCTCAAAGAACTCGGCAGCGACTACCTCTTACCGTGCCGGCCCACATTTAAGGGCCAGCGCGTCCCGGGGAAGGTTGGGCATGAAGAAAAGCTCCCATCCTGTTATGAATGCAAGTGCAGGGAGGTCGCGCCCTGCACTGCTCCGCCGCGTGATCGCTAATGTGGAGCGCAAAAGAACTCCACCCCTTTTGATCGCCTCTTACGACGGGCAGGGATACCGTGGGAGTATTCTAATCCCTTCCTCACAGGGGGAGCATCTGGGCCCCCGCCCAGATGCCCTGCGATCACGGGGATGGTATCGTTGTGGTCGGAACACCGCTTACCACCCCATTTCAGCCGGCCACCGGAAGATTAGTGGCCAGTCATCAGGCGACCAAGAAGAATGCGGTCGCCCGCTGCCCTCTCATTCCGGGGGGTGCGCCTACGACTACGCCTCCGGTCCCTACGAGCAGGGTCCGCTGACTCGCGGCCCCGCTCCGCAGCTTCCTTCTGCAGCATCACGCCTCGCAGAAGGTCGCCACTGACCTCCAATTTCCCTCGCCGTCCAGCATCGCCCCGATGACTGCGGACAGCGAGAGATCCACTCCGATTTTGGAGCGAAGCACTCGGCGCTCCGCTGCAAAGACGGGGCATTCTTCCAGCGTATGTTGCGCCGAGTCTTCCTCCTCGAGACGGCAGTGATGACACCCTGCCGTCTCTTCCCGACCGATGCGACGCAGGAACGAACCAAAGCATCCGTGTCCGGTCATGACCTGCGTCACTCGGTATGTGAGTCTGCCGACTCTCCTCCCCTGCCACCGCTCCAGGTGTGGCAGAAGGGCTCCCGGGACGCGCTCGGCAGCGTGGGTTCGAAGCTCCCCACGCCACCGGAAGAAAGCGCGCCTCCGGGCGAGGTTTTCAAAACCTCTGACGGCATCCGGCCCCGGCGGCTGCCCTCGTACCCGACTCACAGCGCGTACGCGTGCGTAGAGGCAAGCGCGTACCGCTGTCTCGAGCTCAAAGGGCAGCTCCCCAGCCAAGGCCATCGCCGCGACGTACGAAGTCGTACGATACCCGCGGATGACCCTAATGGCCATCCGCCTCTCGAACCGGCGCAAACGCTGACGATTGCGTCGGTTGCCTAAAACAGCAGGGGCCCACACTGGTGCCCCGTAGAGAGCGATCGACCGCACGACTCCCATGTAGAGTCGGCGGACCCTATCCCCGGGACCCCCAAGGTTGGGCAATAGGCGGCCAAGAGAGGCCGCAGCCCTTTCCACTCGGGGGACGAGACTTTCCATGTGAGGCTCGAAACACCAACTGGAGTCCAGTGTGAGTCCCAGATATTTCATCCGGGACCCCACCTCCACGCTGGTGCCGCCCACCCTTACCCACGACCTGGGAATCGGCCGAGACCGAGGTCCGCTGTGAAAGCAGATAGCCTCGGTCTTGTTCGGCGCGATCTGCAGTCCCAGGTCGCGTATCCTACGGGCGACAGCCGCAGCCGCCACCTCGGCCCTACAGTGCTACCGTTGGTCATCTCGAGGCCCGCGGGCCCCATCACTCGGCGGTATCCATCGCCGCCGGCGGCGCCACAGTGGGCGCCGCTACGGGCGGTTTCTGGGCCGCCGCTGCTCCATCCTTGTCCGCCACAACGGGTGCGGAAGCTTTCGGTGCAGCCGCCTTCTGCACCGTCCGCTTACCTTTCCCACCCTTTTTGGGAGCGGCCTTGCAGGCCTTACTCCCAAGGCGGTGACCCGCAGGCATCCCCTTCTCCGTGCAGACCGGACATTTCGGGGTTGCCTTGCAGGCGTTCGCCTTGTGGCCCAGGTCGCCGCACGCGTAACAGCGGTCCGAGACGGTAGCACTCAACAGCTACCGAGGGTCATCCCCAGGGATTTCCCAACGGCAACCACCAGCGTGTCATCCGCGTAGCAGATGACGCTGGCGCCGTCGGGTAGGGACGCCCTCAGCACGACGTCGAACCCGAGGTTCCACAGTAGCGGGCCCAAGACGGAGCCCTGCGGAACCCCACGGTCGACACCCCTCCGATTCCATCCATTACGGACAGGGAAAACGATGCCCCTGTCGCGCAAATACGCCCCGACCACCGCCCTCAGATAACGAGGCACCTGGTGTTGTTCAAGGGCCATCATGATGGATGTCCACGGCAGGGTGTTGAACGCATTCACTATATCAAGAGATATAGCGACGCACACCCCGCCCCTGGCGACCGCAGCGTCCGAGAGTGCTCGAAGGCGGGCCACCGCGTCGGTGGTTAACCGCCCCTCTCGGAACCCGTACTGACAGTCCGCCAGGTCCGGACCAACCCGTGCCAAATGCTCAACGAGGCAACCGGCGACGATGCGTTCAAACATCTTCGCCGCCTCGTCGAGCAGGCAAATAGGCCTGTATGCGGTTGGGGAATCCGCCGGCCTACCCTTCTTTGGCAACAAAACGAGCTTTCCCCATTTCCAGAGAGTGGGGAAAGCACCCGTCTCGAGACAGGCCGAGAACAGAACTCGCAACCTGTCCCCGAGCGAGCCCATGGCTAGAGCCCACGCCTTGCCGGGTACTCCATCCGGTCCGGGGGCCTTACTCTTCCCCCGGTGCCATCGGACCACCCCGGCCATCTCTTCCTCGGTGACCCCCAGCCCCTGGGAGGACGAAGAGTTGTCCTCCTCTTCGGAACGCGGGCGGGACGCCTTCCCACTATCGGGGGGAAAAAGCGTGCCAACCACACGCCCGAGGAGCCGGGGTTCTAGATCTTCCGCGATCGGGGGGGCCCAGGGACGAAGACGTCCCATTACCAAACGGTACGGGCGCCCCCACGGATCTCGGTCCAACGAACCGAGGAGAGTCCGCCACGCGTGAGACTTTGCCGTCCGGATGGCCGACTGAAGAGCTACTACCTTCTCGCGGTAGGCTCCGTACAAATGTACCGTCCGGCCATCCTCCTCGTGCCTGCGCCGGCGCGAGCGGGTGTACTGCCGTCGCGCGCGGATGCACTCCCTGCGCAAATCCGCTACCTCGCGAGACCACCAGTACACCGACCTCCGTGGGTGGGCCCTGATCCGGGGCATAGCCACGTCGCACACCGACGACAGGGCATCCCGGAACCACAGGGCCTCCCTTTCGGCGTCCACCGGCCCCTCCGGTGGATCGACCCAGGCCATCGCCTGAGCGGCAGCCGCCAGGGTGTCTTCATCCAATTGGGCGAGCGCCCATCTTGGCTGCTGCCTACGCGAACGGCGTCGGGGGGCCGCCTGCGGGGCAGCGGCGAGAGAGAGAACGATATATCGGTGATCCGACAACGTCTCCGTCTCCTCCGCCACTCTCCACCCCGTAACACGTCGCGCGACCGGGGGCGTTGCCCATGAAAGGTCAACTATGGAACCCCCGTTCCACCGCACGCACGTGTAGACGGAGCCCGAGTTAAGTAACCGGAGCTCCAGTCCCGCCGCCCATTCGAGGACCAGCTCCCCTCTAGAGTCCGTTCGGGGGGACCCCCAAGCCGTAGCTTTGGAGTTAAAATCCCCCATCACGAATACCGGACGAGGGAGGCAGCGGAAGACGCATCTTCCGACCTCGTCCAGGTATCGCTCGAACGTCTCGAGGGACCATCTGGGCGGCGCGTAAAGCGCTACCACAGATACGTCCCCCCACTCGACTGCCAGATATCCCGCGCCGCGCTCGAAGATTTTGCACACCGGTGACCCTGGCCTCCCCTCCCAAACAACTGCAACGGAGCCTACCGCGTCACCCACCCAATGGGGGTGGTCCGGTACGCGGTAGGGCTCCGCCACGACGGCCAACCCGACACCCCGCTCGGCCATGGCCTGCATGAGCAGATCCTGAGCCCTGGCCGAGTGGTTCAGGTTCGCCTGGAGCATCGGGCCCGCGGGCCCCATCACTCGGCGGTATCCATCGCCGCCGGCGGCGCCACAGTGGGCGCCGCTACGGGCGGTTTCTGGGCCGCCGCTGCTCCATCCTTGTCCGCCACAACGGGTGCGGAAGCTTTCGGTGCAGCCGCCTTCTGCACCGTCCGCTTACCTTTCCCACCCTTTTTGGGAGCGGCCTTGCAGGCCTTACTCCCAAGGCGGTGACCCGCAGGCATCCCCTTGTCCGTGCAGACCGGACATTTCGGGGTTGCCTTGCAGGCGTTCGCCTTGTGGCCCAGGTCGCCGCACGCGTAACAGCGGTCCGACCTGTCCACCTCGGAAGTGCATCGCTGCCGGGTGTGTCCCACCTCCAGGCAGCGGTAGCACTGAAGAGGCCGTGGTTGGAGGGACTCTACAGTCGCGCTGGCCCAACCTACGGCCACCTTCCCCAGGACCGCCAGTTTCCTGGCGGCGGATGTTGGGCACCGCACCCAGACGGTGCCCAAGGTGGAGGAGCTGGACCGGATCACCCCGGTCTGAACCTCCTCCGCCCTACATCCTCCGGCCGCAGCGACAGCCGCAGCCACCTCCGCTGGGGCGACTGAATCGTCCAGGCCGCGCAAGCGGAATTCCGCGCGCTTCACCGGCCTGGCGACCGTCACCCCTGTGCCCCGAAGGGCGGCCGAAACCTTTTCGGCCAACTGGTCGGCCTTGCTGGCACCATCCCGACCTGGGATCTCCAGGACAAGGCCACCAGTTACGCCCCGACGCTTCTTCAATGCGGAGATTCCAACCTCCGCCAGGCTCACTTTGGCCTTGGCGGTGGCCATCACCTCCGCATATGTCATCTTGCCACCCGCCGGGACGGTGATAGTCACCGCCGCCGTGCGGGGGGGGGGGGGCGCGCAGGCAGGGACTTCTTCCCCTTCGCCTGCTTCTCCTTCCCCGCAGCCTTCTGAGGCTGTCCAGCCGCCTGGCTGCCGGGCTTCTTCGCCACGACAGCCTTCTTGGCAGCGGCTTCACCTCGCCGCTCCCTCCGTCCGACCACCTTGGCCCACTCCTCCTTCGGAGCAGGCTTTGGCGGCGCGGGCGGCGGCTGAGCCAGCTTCGTCGCCGGCTGAGCCAGCTTCGTCGCCGGCTGAGCCGGCTTCGTCGCCGGCTGGGCCGGCTTCGTCGCCGGCCGGGCCGGTTTCGATACCGGCTGGGGAGGACCTCCCTGGGGTGGCGGCGCCGTCACAGGCGCGACGATCGCCTTCCCCTTTTGTGCCTTGGCCTTACGGCCTCGCTCCCGCTTGGGAGGACCCACAGCGGGAGAGGCCGCCTCCTTGGGCTTATCCAGGCGCAGCTCGCTGAGTAGCGACGCCATTTTGGCATCGATCAGCGAGCTTACCCGCTGGAGGAGGTCGCCCTCCGTCGGTCGCTGCGCCGCAATCACCCGTGGAGTACGGGGGACCGGGCCGGGCGGAGGCATCAACACCTCGTCCGCGGCCACTGAAGGGGCGGCAGCCTCCTCGACTTCCATCCCGGATTGAGGATGCGGCGTCGGGGCCCGCCGCCGATCCTCAAGAGTTCGGCGGAGTGCGGCCACCTCGGCCCGCAGCTCCTCCAACTCGTTACGGAGGGTCCTATTCTCCCGCTCCAGCTCCATGCTGGCAGCGGTAGCGGACTTGCCGGCCAACTCCATCACGGCGGAGCGTGTATGGATGGCGGCCACACGTAGGGCTCGGGACAAATTGCCCTTCAGCCCTTTTGACACCGAGGCGACCTTGGCGACCTCGTCCTGGAACTCCATGATGCGGGCCGCCACGTCAACTGTCGGGCTCCTCCGGTAGCCCTGTGCCAACTCGGTCTCGTCAGGGAGGGGAATAGTCCCCCTCCCTTTCGACTGACGAGGCGGGATGCTGGAGTCGAGGATAGCCTCTACCTCCCTGGCATCTGCCTCCGCCTCGCAGGCCTCAACATAGCGTCGCTTGGCCTCCGCCAAGCCGACGTAATCCCCCGTGGTAGGGGGCCTCCCTCTCTTCTTCGCACCGGCCGATGCCATCGAAGAGAAGCTAGTTTGCCTCGCATCTGATGAGAGAAGAGGACTTTAACCCGCTGCTACAAAGTATGGGTGTAGTAATACAAAATTAAAACTTTCTTATTTTTTTTTTTTTAATCAATTTTTATAACATATTTATCAAATTTTTGTCATTAAAATGAAACCAAAGACGACGTAGTTTGGATTACATTTACTAATTAACATGTGAAAGTGTTAATACGGGAGACACGAGAAAGATATGGAAGAGAAGTAAATTGTCGAGATAGACATACGTATAAAGTTACAGGAAAATTAGTATATATAAAAAGGAATCGCTTACATTCAAGTGAAGTATATAGTGCATAGATTGTACATACCAATTGCTTTTGAAAAAATAATAAATTGTATATTATAATTAATTACATTATATTCCATGTTATTGTATTATCAAATTATGTACTCGTCTAGAAGCAATCTATTTCTCCAATTTGTCAAATACTATACAGAATATTAAAGAATAGGCATTCCACAAATGTTAAGTAAAAGCAGTCGAAATTATATCGTGTTTGGCCTAATTTTAAACAGAAAAAATTCACTATGCTAAGTAAATCATCTTAAACAAAATCCGAAAATGAAAAGTTTTTAATTTTGCATTGCATTAGTATATCGATACGCGTAATTTTAAATTTTGAATATTTGGGCTCCCATGCACTTTTTGTCTTTCACTCCTTGTCCTTGTCAACGACGGCAGAGATTAGACGAGGCTCGAGTTTTGTCTCCCCAACAGTTAAATTTTCGCAGCTAGTCCCGAGCTGCGAACTGCTTCTTTCGTCGCCTTCCTTTATTATAATTTGTAAGTAAAAGATCCCATCCCTGTTTCAAATTGTACTATAGAACTCTTTCTTTATTTCTTACGTATTATTTATTGTGCTGAGCCTTAGCGCTGTGCATATAAAATAAGTTGACTTTTGTTAAGTCTTTAACGAGTACGTAACTGGAGCTATGCGTTCGTGCTGTGTTTCGTTGAGACGGCTTTTACAATGATCCGTTATTATCTTTATTATGTTTTTTCATCTTCCATATGAACACATGTAATTAAATGTGTACATATATATGTACAATAAAAACATTTTTACATTGCTAAACAACATTCTGTACTCGTCAAAGGGTTAAACTTGCATCTTCTTTCCAAATATACAGTGGCTCGTAAAAGTATTCGTACGCTATGTTATAAAGAAATTCCTCTAATCTATAAGCCTGATTTTAATATGTGTGTGCATATAAAGCATACTGGGCTGCATATGACACATTTTTTTTTTTTGAGAAAAAATGTTCTTAAAGGGATGAAATCAAGCTCCGAAAAATAGACATTTTTCACTTTTTTAGTGTGCCCTTTTCTGGAACTTGTTTCACATTAAAGTGATAGGTTATAAAAATCTTTTTGTACGAAAATTTTTGCTTGATCTTGCACTATTGCAAAGTTATAAAGAAACTAAAAGTCGTTGCAAGCTTTCTAATCGTACGAAACCAGCTGAAATTAGCCTTTACAATGCCATCTTCTCTTCGATTTTTCATATTCAACTTTGTAATCATGCGAAATAGAGCAAAACTTTTCATATACAAAATGTTCCGCTCTTAATACTCTATCATTTTGTTACAAAAAAATCCAGGAAAAATTGCATTAAAAATATCAAAAACATTGACATTTTCGAAACTTGATTTCACCTTAGAAAAATTTCCTGTGGACAAAAAATTGCTCTACATGCTCACAGACTTTCATTAAATCAGGCTCAGAGGTAAAGAGAATTTCCTTATAATAAAGCGTACGAATACTTTCGTGAGCTACTGTATTTGTCGTTGTCAGTAAAATTTTCCTTGTAGCCTACATTCGCTATTTCCCTCTTTTTTCTTTTTTGTTTTGCACAATGCTTGATTTTTCCCTGTATTGCTAATTCCTTTTAGGTTAGATTGATGTCTGTTAAGGGGTTATGCTTTGATGGAAGCAGGTTCTTCTTCTTTAGGTTTTTAAATAAAGAGACACGGGTTTAGGAAAAAGGTAACTGATATATATATTTGATTATATGTGGAAAATGTAATGTACCAGGACTTTCTATGTCCGCACCGACTCTTCACGCCGAACTGTCGAGAAAACGACAGCCTTCGACACTTACAGTTTTACAAAACAATGGTCAACCTTTTCAGGTACGCTTGACCTTCGACAAGACGAGACGCTGTGACTCCGAAGTCTTGGGTTTTTTCCTATTACTTTATTACGCCTGTAGAAGCGACACTCTAATATTTTTGAATAGGGAGTTTTTCTACAGAAGAGCTGTTTTACTTCAACAATGTCGATGTAGATATTTTCATTTTGTAGGGTTCTCTTCGTACTGTTGATGTCTATTTTATCCTCTCAGCTTATACATTTTTCCTAAGATATGTTGTTTGCAGACATGAGAAAATGGATGAATGATCCCAAATAATTAACTTATAATGGATTTTAAGCAAATAAATATATTATCTGCATTTTGGAGAAACGAAAGTTACAAAACAAAACAACAGGCACAATACTTTTCAGCTCACTTTCCAACGTCATGTCGCGCTGTAACTAAGGACTGCCTTGTTTCTTATTAAATATAATTAAAATTAAATAATTAAAATTCAAAATCCTGTGCCTGTAAAAATACACCTTTCACTCGATGCACGTGGTGCCTAAAATGTTTATGCTTCGAATGCTTTTACGAAAACTACTATCCAGGTTCATGCACTTCGTATATTGAAAGTAAAAATTAAATTCATTGTTTCAAAAATATATATTTCAGGTGAGTCAAATATAGTATAACCTATTGTAACGTATGATTCAAGAAAATCAACAAAATTGAAAAAAAAATTCCTATAGAAAAAGTTCTTTCAGGAAAATACGAAGTTCTGACCACCATATTATTGGTCAATTGTTGCACCAACTTTGCTACGTTCTCTCGTGACAACAGCAGTTACACTGTATGAAATAAAGAGAGGTCATAGCTTTACAGTTAAATATCTCAAAAACTATAAGCCGTCTGCCACTAAAACCGGCTATCATTAGTTTCAGTTCTTCAAATTCTACCATTGAGCAAAACCGGATCAAAAAGTCAGTGACGGGTTCGTGGTCCGTTAGCTTCATACCTACTCATTTTCATACGGGCTTGGTCAACCTAACCTCGTATCCTTGTTGCTTTGAGACGTGGACATTAGTTAGACATAATCGTCACACTACAGGGTGTATTCGGGCTCTTTCTAAATGTTATCTATTTATTTAGAATATGCCATGTAAATTTACCTTCAAATTTGAATGTTTTAATCTAAAGAATTCGGTGATCATAGTCGAGTATTGGACAATCCTTGTTTTTCATGTTTTGTTCACACTTTGGCTACACGGTTTAAGAATTTAGTTTATTTCATTGTCGTGCAGTATTCAACAAATGAAACCTTTTAATGTTTTTTATTGAACGTAGTGATATTCATGCAATTTGCTATTGAACAAGAGTATGAATGTATTGCAATAATTTACTCGGTTTTTAATAAAATGTTACAAAATTATTTGTGTACTTCATATCAGAGAGTGGCAATCTTTTTACTGAAAAGAGCACCCCAATTGATTGGTTTATGACTAGATTGCGGATTTCTAAGTATCTACGGGAAATTTAAATGTACAAAAGGGAATAGAATGCATGTAACATGCAAAAACATATCAATAATCTAATGTTTAAATTAATGTACGGATTATTGTATCGATGGTAAAAGAACTCTGTATTTAAGTTGCTTTAGCGTATTTAATTAAATTCATTTAGGTTCATTTATAGAAATACGAATTTGCGTAAAAAAACCTCAGTGTACTTATGACAAAAAGTACCTTAGTTTAATTCTGCTGGGGGTGGGGGGGGGGGGGGGGGTAAGCTCAAAATACATTCAATATACGTTTATTTTAAATTGTACGAAATTTTGAAGTCTGATCGGTGCGGGCACGTACTTTCTACAATAAGCATTAAAAGATTTAATTATTATTGGGGTTATGGTGGCTTCACGCACAGACGAGGTATAGGATAGACCTATCATCTTATGGGACTCCGTGTCACCAGCTCTGAAATACCGACCTCGAAAAAAATTCGAGTGTTTCATACGCCCTCTGCGTTTTAATGCGGTGAGTGTAAGAAATACCTGTGGAAATGTCGCTGACGACGATAAAGTCAACAGACTCAAGTACATCGTTCTCTATCCGCGTCACGAAGAAATCTGTTTGACCACTATACACGGTGTCCCATTTAAATAAATCTATTTAAAAATTATGTAAACCACGAATCATGCCAAAAATTGTTTCAGACAAATGTCGAATAGTTTTTAAAGAGTACACAATGTAATAACAGTGATTTTTTCCAAGTAGATGCGAACAAAAAGAAATTGTGCAGATTATATGCACACTCTGTGCGTATAAAACAAATATAACTATGATTTATCTTCTTACATTTTGTAATACTTCACGGTAATGTTATCAATGCATAGATAAAATTTTTCTAGTAAAAGATAAGCAAAAATCCGAGCTCACTTAATTAATTTTAATTTC
This sequence comes from Eucera pruinosa, assembly GCA_028830335.1. Lineage (NCBI taxonomy): Eukaryota > Metazoa > Arthropoda > Insecta > Hymenoptera > Apidae > Eucera > Eucera pruinosa. The sequence goes on along the minus strand of JAMYCR010000008.1, from coordinate 144,568 downwards.
TTTGCACGGCTGGAGTGTATTTTTATAATGTAGCTATCAACTTACAAAATTAATTACGTTACTGTAATGTTATAATTATATGCTCGGAACCATTATTGCAGAGGAAAGCTCAAACTTCTGATAAATTTCTAGAAGTTTGTAATAAAAAATATAAAACCATGAAATTAAAATATAAAGAGTTTCAAATGTATTTCTTATAACTCTTATTTATTATGCTAAAAATATCACTTGAAAATTTGTTTAAGACTCATCTACCAGAATATATTATCTAAGTTATGTTTCAATGCAAGGCTTGTTCTTCCACATCTAGGAAAAAGTAAGCAGAAATGTAATTAATCCTCGAAGTACTTACGCAGTTTTGAAAAACGCGGTTTTTTGTGATCTTTGTAGTCACCGCGACTGGGAAGAGCCACAAAAATTACAATATACTTTCGTGAAATATGAATAACATATGTACACAATATATAATAAATTCACTACAAATTTTTATGCGTTTATAGGAACTTTAAATGTTTGAAAGAATGAAGAATACGCGTAACATGCAAAAATATATAAAATATTCAAAGCGCAGTACATTTCATAATATTTAAAAGATGAAGAAAATTCTATTTAGGCTACACCTGGGTATATATTTATGTTAGGATTGCCTATTAGATTTTGATGAAATTGAAATATGTCGTAAAATTCAACATTTTGAGAAATTTTTCCCGATTTGTGCCTATGATCGGCATTAAAGGATAGATCCTCGAGTTCTGGGAATTTTTGAATAACATTATTATTTTCGTAACATACATATGTTCGTAAATATATAAAATGCAACACATATTTAACATTTCTAAACAACGGTATGCGGCTCCACAGTGAGGTAGGCGATATATCATATTAATCGGAAGCTTATGTATGACGAAGTAGTAGTGGTTCTAACTTAGAAGTTTAGAAATATTAGCAAAAATATATTAGTACAATTGCATTGTATTCTACCTATACGTACAATAGCAATGACAACACCACAAATAATGCAGTCGCATTGTGCCAGAAACGGAGTGCCGCTTGACGACGAGATGAAAAATAAGCAAACCAAATCCGCCGGCGAGCGAAGCGGCTAACGCGTCGGATGCCTGTGTACGCATTGTGTACCTATGCATACATATATATACAGGGTGGGGCACTTAGAATTAGCACCTCAGATATCTTCGTAACTATAAGTTTCACAGAAATATTTGCTGAAATAAAATTGCACAGTACGAAGGGGGTCATCCGATGGCGATAATAGTATTTTTGCAGGTGGATGTACTTCGGACATTTGAAGGTCACCTCCATTTTTTTAAATGGATCGGTATGTTTTTGATTCCGTATCACGATAGAGGATCTTAAAACGAATTCAACGACCTATTACATAAGGCCATTGAAGGTCATAGAAGGTAGAGAAAGGCGATAATACTTACGGTTTTGGTAGTGAATGAAACATACGTTCATAGTAGGTGTTCGAAATGATGACCATCACTATCAATGCACCATTGCATTCTTTTTACGACTGATTGTCTTGCAAGTCTTACAGAGTCAGAACTTATTGACGCACAGGCTGCAATAATTCGCTGTTGCATGTCGCAAGGTGTAGTTGGTACTTCTTTGTACACTTTGTCTTTCAGTGTTCCCCACAGAAAAAAATTTAGGGGTGTTATGTCTGGTGAACGAGCTGGCCACGATATGGGACCACCGCGTCCAATCCAACGATTTCGAAATGTTTCATCGAGTTCCCTTCGCGCAATCAATGAGTAATGTGCTGGACATCCATCATGTTGATACCACATAGTTTGTCGTGTAAGTAAAGGTAACTCTTCTAGCAAAAGAACCAATGTATCCTTAATAAAATTAGCATAGCTGTTGCCATTTAAATTTCCATTGATAAAATAAGGACCAATAATTTTATCACCTATGATACCGCACCATACATTCACAGACCATTGTTTTTGATGGTCAACCTGTCGCAGCCAATGTGGATTTTCCGCTGCCCATAAATGCATGTTATGCAAATTAACATTCGCGTGATTTGTGAATGTTGCTTCATCAGTAAATAAGACGGTATCAAGAAAAAACTCATTGTTTTCAATCTGACGTATAGCCCATCGACAAAACTCAACGCGATTCATGAAGTCGTTACCATGCAATTCTTGATGAAGACTAACATGGTACGGATGCAATTTGTTACGGTGCAAAATGCGAAGTACGCTCCTCCTGCTAATGCCAGATTCGCGTTCAATTTGTCGTGAACTAATATGAGGATTTCTAGACACACTTGCGAGCACACCGATTTCCATTTCATTGTTAATTACTCGTTTCTGGCATTCACTTTTGTGAACACATAAACTACCCGTCTGCCTAAGTTTATCACACACATTTTTAAATGTTTGACGCGAAGGCTGAGATCGATGTGGATATCGTTCAGCATACAAGTTTTTCGCCCTTACAGACTTTTGTTGGCACTCGCCATAAATAAGAAGCATATCGACTTGCTCTTCAAACGGATACATCGTGCCGGATTGACCGATTTATCGATACTAATCGTATTGTTGGAGTCTCGAACCGAGAGTCTCGAGGAACGCATTACATTGTAGTTCAATACAGTTCTCGTCACGGTTGTCTAAAGGTCACAATTTACAACACTTATTATGTTTATCTTATCCGGCAAACTATTAAAGTGACCTTCAAGCACTGTTTATTCTTAGTGAAGTAAACGGTAAGCATTACGCATTACTTTACTGTCTACAATACGTATGTTTCATTTACTACCAAAACCGTAAGTATTATCGCCTTTCTCTACCTTCTATGACCTTCAATGGCCTTATGTAATAGGTCGTTGAATTCGTTTTAAGATCCTCTATCGTGATACGGAATCAAAAACATACCGATCCATTTAAAAAAATGGAGGTGACCTTCAAATGTCCGAAGTACATCCACCTGCAAAAATACTATTATCGCCATCGGATGACCCCCTTCGTACTGTGCAATTTTATTTCAGCAAATATTTCTGTGAAACTTATAGTTACGAAGATATCTGAGGTGCTAATTCTAAGTGCCCTACCCTGTATATATTGAAACAGCATGCAATGTAGTTGTACCAATATGTTTTTGTTAATATCTTGGAACCTATGCAACAACCCTGTTACTACCATTGTAATTGGTATTTATTTAGAAAAGAGGGGTTTCACCGATTTCGATGATTTGTTAATATGTTGTAGAAATCAACATTTTAAACAACTTTTTCCTATACATATAACCGTCGCTCGGGCTTAGTTTCCGAAATTTTTTTCGACGAATGATCGGTACAACTGCATTGAATTCTTTCTATAAGTACGCGTCCGTGGCAGCGTATCCGTAAACATTTGGTCGGTGATTGTCCACTGTTTCTTTAAACGCATCGAGGCAGCTCGCAACGGACGCGTAGAATGGGATTGCTTCCGAACTCGATTCGGGTAGCCGACCGTCTCACGGCGGCTGGAATAATAATCCAGCCCGAACCTTACTCAAATCGAACTCTTCTATCTAGTAACTAATTTAATGAAGTTTAGGTTCGGGACGAAGAATTCATTCTGGCCGCCGTGAGGCGGCCGGCCACACATTCATTTTTGTTTTAATGATCTTTATTGATATTATACGAAGTTGTAAACATTTCAGTTATTATTTCGAAAAAATTTTGTACATTGTATAATATTCGTCGCTGGCCGCTATGCTGTTATGTATAGAAACGTTAGACACTTGCCAATCAAACGCTTACGCATACGCTCCCACGGACGCGTACTTATAGACAAAATTTGATGTAGTAGTACCAATCTCCTTTGAGACAAATTTCGGAAACGAAGGCCGAGCGGCGGTTATATATGTATATAGGAAAAAGTTGCTCAAAATGTTGATTTTTATAACATACCCGAAAATCATCGAAATCGGTTTAGAAAAGGGGGCTTTTCTAAATAATTACCTTGTAATTGTTCACGCATATCTTTCGATTAATATCATCCCCACCCCCTCCTCTTTGTTCCAATAACTAAACTTTTACCCAGTTTATAACTATGTATGTACATATGTAATATAAAGTAGTAGGAGTGAGAAGGGAAGTCTCAAAATTACGCGAGCCTTCATTAACGCGATACATAAATGTTCCGAACCCCCGCGTATTTCGAGGGACAACTGTACATTGTATATTGTGTCGTTCAACTTCTGGTTCGCAACTTAGTGATTATACATGATCCATGAGTGATGTGGGTGCCCGATGCATACACATACAATGTTATCTCGCCAAGACTGCAGCTGGGCCTAAGTCCGCTGAGGACACGAAACTCAAACCTCGTCTGTCTGCCGTCGGAAAGAACAACGAGCGAAAGACAAAGTGAGGATGAGAAGCCGAGCATTCGAAGAAGTTTAAATGCTCGCTATGCTAATGCAATGCAAACTTAAAAGTTTTGCATTTTTTTATCTTTCTTTAAAGTAATTTATTTATCATATTATTGCAATTTTTTTATTAAAATGAAACCAAACACCATATAATTTGTACCACTTTTACTTAGCATTTATGAAATAAGTACGCTGTATTATAGTTTCTAACAAATTGCAGAAATGGATTGTTTCTAGCAAAATACATATTTTAATAACATTATGGCATTGAATATGATATACTTACGTAAAGTATACAATTTATAAGTTTTTCAAAGGCAGCTGATATGTGCAATACATAGACTACGCACTTCACTTCCTGTAGCTTTCTTTTGCTCTATACAATACATCTATTCCAGCGATTTACTTCTCTTCCATTTCCTACTTCTCTTAACTCCTGTATTAATACAATACTTTCACATTTTCGTAGGTAAATATAATCCGAACTATGTCGTCTTTGGTCTCATTTTAACGAGAAAAGTTTGGCGAATATGTTGAAAGAAAATTTATTAAGAAAAAAATAATAAAAAAAGTTTTTTAGTCTACATTAACGTGTTCATACATTGTATGGGGTTTTAAACCGCTCGGCTCTGATCAAAGGCGAGCCGAACTCGCTTCACTGATCGCGAATTGTGGTTCCAAGCGAGGCAGTCCTCACGGCCTCCTCTGCTGTAGGCTAGAATACGAGAAAGGCAACGCTGTCATTAGTCCTACAACGACTGGTCGGACTGATGATCTTTGTTTGCGGTGTTGTGACAGCGTATGTTTCGCCTTTGATATAGCGACGGACATGGAGCCCCCCCCCCCACCCAGCATAGGGGATTGGACTGAAATCTACGCATTTATCCACGGGTTCGCTCGAGTTCTTGGCGAGAAAATATTGTAATAACTGTACAGTATATGCATATATACATATTGAATTATACACACACATATTAAACAAACTTTCCATGCTGAAAACAAGCTCACTTTGGAATTCCGATACGAACCTGTTAAGTTGCATAAAAGCATACACTCTAAAAAAATCCCCATAGTGCTTGGTTTAAAGCTCAGCATACTACTTGTGAAGAAGAATCGACGGTACATTGTTGCAGTCTAGGTCATTCACATTTGATATTAGATCACAAAGTCCGAAACGTAGCTGTGATCAATAGTAACCGTTAATCTATCATGAAAGATTAATGGTAAAAAAGATTGTTACAGAAAAACATAAATTTCAATTCCCATATGTTTCATCATCGCTTTACGAAAACGATATTAAGGGATTATTTCATATACATATAACTTGTACTAGTTTTACTGGTAAACAGCTTTGAAAGAACTCAAAAGTTTAACTCGAAAATTATTTGTTTGTAATAGTTACTCATTTATTAGAAGTAAGAATTTCGAAACCATTCTTCGGGATACGATTTTTGGCTCTGATTCATTTGAGTTGAGCTTCGGTAGCTTATATTTGGGCTATGTAAATGTTTATTTGCAGCTCGTTCACACAATACGGTTTTTGACCAACTCGGTTATTTTACCAAATCAAGATTAACCGAAAACAGTGTCCACACATTTCTCCATCTCCACAGAAAATTTAATTTTCATGCATATATATACTTCATAAATTGGTTGCCATGCTGATTCGTTCTCAGTTTTACCTTTAGATAAATGCAACGTCTACGTATTACTTTTAAATTACGTTCTTTAATGTGACTAGCTAGACTTTACCATATTCATAATGAATATGTTATTTGGATACATACATGATTTTGCTATTGCCGAATATAATTGCACTATATGGTATACATGATACAGGTGCCATTCCGATACGTGACAAAAGTAACCATAAAAAATAACCGATTTAATAATTTTATCGTGTACACACATACAAAATATAAATAGTATTTCGAAAGGTGATAGAAATTTGATTCTGCAAATAAGTGATTTGCATGACGGCAATAGTAATACACGATAATTTATCGCCACTCTGTACATTTAAAAGGCTACTGACTATCGCTCGATTTAATTGTCCTTTTCGCCGTTTCAATGGCTCTGTGGTCTTTTCTGGTGTTGAATCGGTAACATCGCACGTGACACGGAAATGGTATGGGGGTCTCGAGACCCCCGAACCGTGTGACAGAAAAGAGCATTGGATGATAGGTCTATACTGTACCTCGTCTGTGCTTCACGTGTGTTGCATGATAAAGTTATAATTCGCAAACGATATAGTAGATCACGCCGCCTTGAAAGATTTCTGTTAAGGCGGTAGTCCCCTCGCGTGACGTCACAGATTTCGTAGGCATGGTAGATTTCGTTACAGTAAGGTCATTTCCTACAAGCATGTGGCTGCCCGACGAATACGAGGCGGAGCCACTATCGTTTTCCTTCACGAAAGCGTAGAGTAATTCGCAGCTGTTTAATGCGTGTTAGCGGGGCAAGGGGGAAAATCGTCTCAAGGCAGCAGCGTTGCCATGAATCAACGGCGGTGTTACCGCGTTGCCGCCGTGACAATTCATCGCAATGATTGCACGAGAGCGGTTTATGGTTCGACTGTGAAGTCCACACGAAATGGTTTGGTTGCATGTTCTCGCCCCACACAAGTTAAATTCTTTCTCTAAGTTTTTTTTTCAATTTTTGACTACATGATAATATTGTTTCCGTCTGCAGTTTTACTATTCATTTATCTTGTTAATTAAAGAATTATTTAGATTCTTCGACACCTAATAAATAAATAAACTTTAATTCAATAGTACTTATCAGTAATAAATGGAGTTGACTTGAAGTAAAAGTACATTGCATCATTCCATATATTTATTTGATCTAGGAAATGCGAAGTAATACCCATAAGTAGAAGAATTCGTGGCTACAGAAACGATTGTGTAAAATATACTCTGTAGCGGCTGGCCGTACAAATGAAAGCAACATTTGGCGTGCAAACGGCTAGCATGGTTTATGACTTGCGCACCTGGAAAGCTATTTTTGAGGAAACCTTTTAGTTTCTTTCGGCGCATGTGTTTTCCAGTAAACTTTCTAGAACTGCCTCAATAGCGAATTGCGGGCGTCATAAACCAGGTATTTCCAGAAGGGACACGGCGCAAGGCCCGGCGGCCCGCGACCGGGCGAGATAGAATAACGGTCCCTGAAGGAAATTCCGCTGCGCTGCCAAATCTACGAAGCGACAAGGCACCCCCACCTATTCACCTCGCCCTTCCTAATGAAACGCGCTAAGGGCGCAAGGAAGAGGCGGTGAAAAGAGAAAAAGGAGCCCTGATTGGCAAACACCGAAATATGTAGGTGACCAATCAGGGAAAAGCAAAAAACAGACGGGCGACCAAAAATGACGAGTTAGTCAGTCTTGAGAAAACCGTCGCCTACGACTCGACTCGCGAAAGACAGCAAATAAAAGACTTAGATATATATCCACCGACATCTGTGATTATCATTTCGCGTGAATACGCAGATAGAAACATATCCCTTCAACTCCTAAATTATTTCTGTGTATACTTCAGAGTAACATATTTTTAAAATATCTTTCACATGTTTTAAAATTATTGTTACGTATTTGCATATTGTATAGTTAAGGATTGAAAAAAATGTAAGAGAAAAAAATTGCGCTTGTGCAAGGCACGAACTTATGACCAAAATATTTAGTACGTGTTTTACAGTTTGACACTATAGTCACTCTGCCAATGTAACCATTGAAATCAATTTTCTAACTTCGAAATATAGGCATGTGAAATAGCTTCAGATAAACGATAAGGAAAGTTATCGAACTTAAAAATTCTGAAACTCGATGCACAAGTAAGTACTGTAGGACCCAGTAATACTAATCTATCTTTCGTCGGTGTTAATTTTCATTTTAGGGGGTGAAATCAATCCCCAAAGTTTTAGCATTTCTTAGTTTTCTCAGTATAACTTTATAATGGTAAGAGATAGGACAAAACTTTAAAAGAATAAATTATTCAGTTTTCTTATAATCTACAACCCTGCAGCAATAAAAGTTATCCCTATCGTCCAATTTGTTTTAAAGAAACAAATTATTTGTATTTGTGCATAACGGTAAATTATAGAAATGATTATTATATACTAAAAAGTTTCTATTTTGAGCAATTTAACGAAATATAAAATGAAATAATTTTTTTGTTTGCGTCGTTGTTAAAAACAATTAATTACCGTTATACGCATCTTGATATGTTTTTGGTCGATTCTTCATTCTATTTGCATTTTTCACGCCAAAATATGTATTTTCTATTATACTTCATGGTCGAATATGTATTCTATACTTAAAAATGTATATAAAAAATTGTATTACACGTGTACATGAAATATATTGCAAAAACGCCTATTCTCGAGTGATTATCGCGATCAGCCTCTCCCACATATCAAATATTGCTTTATTTCTTACATATTTCTTTAGCTAGTTAATGCAAACATTTCCTGAACATACATATACATGTTCAGTATGGGTGAAGAGCTTTCTGCTCGTTTCAGAGGGAGATCCTGATCGTGATGGTTCCGAATAATCACCCGAGAACAGGCGTTGCAAAAAGTTCCATATACACGAGCAATAAATTTTTTTAAGTAAATCTTTCAAAATGAAATATATACTAGACCTTCAAATATGATAGAACACACCTACTTTATGCTGAAAAGTACAAACACAGTGATGAGTCGAACAAAAACGTAGGCATATACGAATAACAGTAATTAATTGTTTTTAACAACGACGTAAACAAAAAAAATGATTTTATTTTATACTCCGTTACATCGTTCAAAATGAATACTTTTTGTTATATAATATAACCATTTCTATCATTTACCGTTATGCAATAAAAAACGGAGAATTTGAGTATTTAAAACATATTGCACTATGAGCATACCTTTTATCGTAGTGAGGTTGTAGAGCATAAAAAACTGAACCATATACCCCTTTAAAGTTTTGTCCTATCCGTTATCATTACAATATTATAGTCAAAAATATAAAAAAAAACTAAAACTTTGGGGGTTGATTTCACTCCCTAAAAGAGAAAATTAACATTAACGAAAAATAGCTTTGTGTTACTGGGGACCTACACTATTTGTTTACCGAGTTTCAGAATTTTTGAGTTTGGTAACTTCTTTCGTGTAGCTGCAACTTTTTCTGTTTATGTATTTTCCTTCCGAATGTAGAAATATTAAAAATCACGTGCGCTACTCACTGCATAACGGGCATATAAAAATTTGAAGTAACGGTTTTTTTTTCGCGTTAAACACTTTGAAAAAGTTGGTTTTTGATTCTTTGAACCACGGTGCACTTTTTCAGAAAATCAAAAAAAAATTGGCGATAATAGTGTGTTATTACGATAAAAGTATAAAAATAGTGCTCTTACAAACTTCATTACGAAATATGCATTTTTCAGATTTTTATAGGATTTTTCATTTTTTACACCAAAGTTTTGCAGCAAAAAGATTCGAAAATATTCTTCAACATATATTACCATATATCACTTTTCAAAATGTAAAAAAAATGATTGTACAACTACATTGTACTCTGTCTATAAGTGTGCGGGGGACGCGTTGCGTCTACAAGACACCGCCGTTCGCTTCGCTTTTCTGTGCATAAACATATCGCGGTGCCGCTTGCTGGGCTCAAAACAAAACGAGGTGCGAGCTATTGCAGTGGCGAAAAGCGTGACGACACACATATAGACAGGCTTCAATGTGTAGTAGTACAGCGGGCTGCTGCTACACTCGCGCCAACTCTCATTGGGTCTTTCCGATTAGGCGCCTCCTCGCGGAGAACAGCTGAACTAAAGTTTACACGTTTTTGCTCTGTATCATCATCAATATGGCGAAATCACACGGGAAAGCATGCTTTTGCGGGGTTCGACTTTTCGTTCTTATATGAGAAGATTCTGCGTCGAACGATTGCTCATTTGAAAGGGGAGGCTTCAATGCAGTGCGCTCTGGTCCTCATTTCATTGAGAACATTCTCTTTGTATACGAAAATTGCTTAGATTCGGCGACTGTCTAGCTGTAAATTTTTGCTCCACATTCCCACGCTCATATTATTGAGCATCAACATAATCGGATCAAATGACGACCAGAGCGCACTGCATTGAACCTTCCTCTTTCGAATGAGCCGTATCTCGACCCAAAATACTCTTATATGAGGACGAAAAGTCGAACCCCGCAAACCCATATATTTGGCTCATTTTGCCGGTAAAGTCAACTCTCTGACATGCCTGGCCGCCATTGGGGACTACCGCCTTAAGGGGGTAGTCCCAACACGTGACGTCACAGATTTCGTAGGCATCGTAGATTTCGTTACAGTAAGATCATTCCTTACAAGCATGTGGTTAACTGACGAATACGACGTGGAGCCACAATCGTTTTCCTTCACGAAAGCGTAAAATAATTCACAGCTGTTTTATTGTGCGTCAGCGGGGCAAGGGGAGAAATCGTCTCAAGGCAGCAGCGTTGCCAAGAATCGGAGACAGCGTTGCCGCATTGCCGCCGTGACAATTCGTCGCAACGATAGCAAGAGAGCGGTTGCTGGTCCGACTATGAAATCTGTACGAAATATTTTGGTCGCAAGTTCGCGCCCCGTACAAGTTAAAAGGTATAGCCGAATAAGAGGGCCAAAAGTACCTTTGAACCAAATTAGACTTTTGATGTAGCATTTGATAACTTAGCCAAAGAAAAGCTCTCACACCAAGTTTTAACCCTCTATCTCGATCTGGGAGGTAGTGATGGGGAAGAAATGAAATATCAGTTTTTGCCATATCTGTCCTACTTAATGGCAAGCAAAAATTCTGAGAAAAATCTGACATATTAAAAATATAGTAATATATGTTAGAGAATTTTCCGGATTTTTTTATTGCAGAGTTTAGGTGTACAAAATGAAAACCCCTAAAAAAAGCTGAAAAATGTAGATTTCATAATGAAGTTGTAAGAGCATTACTTTTATACTTTTACGATAACAACGTATTATTATAACTATTGTCCCCAATATCTTTCAGATTTTTTGGAATTGTGCGCTGTAGTTAAACAAATTAAAAATCAATTTTGTCGAGGTATTTCGCGCTAAAATGCAATCCTTACTTGGAATTCTTATGTTTTTCATGCAGTGAGTACCGTACGTGATTTTTAATAGTTCTACATCTGGAAGAATAATATATAGATAACGAAAATAATAGATTCAGTCAAGCGACACTATTTCAGCATAGTATATCTTAAAATAAGAAAAACTATTTCAGTGAATAGTTTGGCAGAGTGGTTATGGGGTCTGACTGTATATCCCAACTAATTATTTTGGTTGTGAATTCGCGCCGCGCACAAATTAATCTTTCTTTTCCTATATTTTTTTTCTTAATTCATAATTACACGACAATTCACTTTCCTTCCATTGATTTACTATTGATATGATTTGTTAATTATAGAATCATTTAGCTTCTCTGACACCTCATAAATAAAAGAAATCTATTTCAATGGTACTTATCGTTAATAAATATGTTGGATCGAAGTACAGGTGCGTGGTATCATTTCATACATTTGATGGATCTAGGAAATACTAAGTAATACTCGTGGGTAGAAGCATCCGTGGCTAGAGAGATAATCGCATAAAACATGCTCCGAAATTATCTCTAGGTATACTTCAGAGTAAAATATTCTTAAAATTTCTTTAACATGTTTTGAAATTATTGCCACTTATTGGCATATTGTGTAGGTACGAATAAATGAATAACGAACTTATGACCAAAATGTTAAGTATGGGTTTACAGTCTGAACTGGTAGTCATTCTGCCAATCCAATCATTAAAATTATCTTTCCAACTTCAAAATATAAATATATGAAATAGTTTCAGTTAACTGAATTTACAACTTCTATTTACAATAGACTCTCGATCGATTATCCAGCCCCGTCTGAACCGACCTCCGTTTTATCTGGCTACATTTTTGTTGCTATGAAATATTCTGTAATTATTCACTTTCTTGCGTAATTATTGTCGCATGTATTTGTCATTGCTTAAATACGCAACCTCATATTAATTTTTTTTTGCACTTGTTAGAGTATAGATAGAGATAAGAAAGTGAGTAGCGCAGAAGGAAAAATTGCACTTGTAACTGCGACGAAGTATGTTGAACAGGAAGAAGATTCATTAACAATTGACATATCATTTTTGAGAAAGTAACGTGACATCACATTAACGAACGAAACGAAATAAAGAAACATAAAAAGTTACTAACCTTTTTTTGTGAAAAATGACATTAAACAAATATTACATATGTACATACATATTATGTAGCATTATATTATATTGAGATGGTATGATTGTATGTATATATGGACCGTATGTACATACGTGTGTATAAATATTAAACATTATAAATATATTTAATATTAATTTTTTAGTATAAACATAACAATCTATAAAACATTCTGCAAGATTAACTGGTCATTTGTTTATCCGGCCGAGGTCTGGTCCTGCAGAGGCCAGATAATCGAGAGTCGGCTCTATATATTGTTCTTCCGAATATAGAAATATTAAAAATCACGTAACGCAGTCACTGCACAAAGAACATATAAAATTCTAAAGTGAAAATTGCTTTTTCGCGCGAAATATCTCAAAAAGATTGGTTTTCGATTTCTATAACTACGGCTTACTTTTCCACAAAATCTAAAAAAATTGGGGATATGTTGTTACCATAAAAATATAACTGTAGTACTTTTACAGCTTCACAACGAAATCTGCATTTTTCAGATTAGTGTAGAGTTTTTCATATGTTATACCTAAGTTTTGCAGCAAAAAAAATCCGAAAACATTCTCCAACATGTTACCATAAATATTACTTTTCAAAATGTAAAAAGAAATGATGATGCAACTACATTGAACTCCGTCTATGCGTGTGTCGTGGACGCGCTGCGTTGCGTTGCGTCTAAAAGGCATCGCTGCTTGTTTCGCTTCTCCCTAAACATATCGCGGTGCCGCTTGCCGAGCGCAAAGCAAAACGTGCGATAATCTTTCACAGGGGAGAGCGTTGGTGACACATGTATAGACGCATGTATAGTTGAATGTAGTAGTACATCGAGCTACTGCTGCACTCCCAAGTCAACACTCATTTAGTCTTTATAATTAGCCATCCCTCGTGCATAACAGCTGAACTAAACTTGATACGTATTTTGCTCTGTTTTATCGTCATGGCGAATTCATCCGAGAAAGCATGCCTTTACGCAATACAACTTTTCGTCCTTATATGAGAAGCTTTTGAGTCGAACGGTAGCTCATTCGAAAGGGGAGACTTCAACACAACGTGGTTAGGTATTTATTTCATGCAGATCATTCTCTCCGTATCAAAAAAATGCTTAGATCCTACGACTGTCAAGCTGTCATTTTTTGCTCCGCTTTACAACGCTCATATTACTACATATCAACATAATTTGACCACAAGACTACCTGACCACGTTGCGTTGAAGTCTCCCCTTTCGAATGAGCCCTATTTCGAGCCAAAATTCTCTCATATAAGGACGAAAAGTTGTATCAGGCAAACCCATATTTTTGGCTAATTTTGTCGGTAAAGTAATCTCTCTGCCATGCCTGGCACTACCGCCTTAAGGCGGTAGTCCCCAATGGCGGCCAGGCATGTCAGAGAGTTGACTTTACCGGCAAAATGAGCCAAATATATGGGTTTGCGGGGTTCGACTTTTCGTCCTCATATAAGAGAATTTTGGGTCGAGATACGGCTCATTCGAAAGAGGAAGCTTCAATGCAGTGCGCTCTGGTCGTCATTTGATCCGATTATGTTGATGCTCAATAATATGAGCGTGGGAATGTGGAGCAAAAATTTACAGCTAGACAGTCGCCGAATCTAAGCAATTTTCGTATACAAAGAGAATGTTCTCAATGAAATGAGGACCAGAGCGCACTGCGTTGAAGCCTCCCCTTTCAAATGAGCTATCGTTCGACGCAAAATCTTCTTACATAAGAACGAAAAGTCGAACCCCGCAAAAGCATGCTTTCCCGTGTGATTTCGCCATATTGATGATGATACAGAGCAAAAACGTGTAAACTTTAGTTCAGCTGTTCTCCGCGAGGAGGTGCCTAATCGGAAAGACCCAATGAGAGTTGGCGCGAGTGTAGCAGCAGCTCGCTGTACTACTACACATTGAAGCCTGTTTATATGTGTGTCGTCACGCTTTTCGCAATTGCAATAGCTCGCACCTCGTTTTGTTTTGAGCCCAGCAAGCGGCACCGCGATATGTTTATGCACAGAAAAGCGAAGCGAACGGCGCTGTCTTGTAGACGCAACGCGTCCCCCGCACACCTATAGACAGAGTACAATGTAGTTGTACAATAATTTTTTTTACATTTTGAAAAGTGATATATGGTAATATATGTTGAAGAATATTATCGAATTTTTTTGCTGCAAAACTTTGGTGTAAAGAATGAAAAATCCTATAAAAATCTGGAAAATGCATATTTCGTAATGAAGTTGTAAGAGCACTATTTTTATACTTTTATCGTAATAACACACTATTATCGCCAATTTTTTTTTGATTTTCTGAAAAAGTGCACCGTGGTTCAAAGAATCAAAAACCAACTTTTTCAAGGTGTTTAACGCGAAAAAAAGACCGTTACTTCAAATTTTTATATGCCCGTTATGCAGTGAGTAGCGCACGTGATTTATAATATTTCTACATTCGGAAGGAAAATACATAAACAGAAAAAGTTGCAGCTACACGAAGGAAGTTACCAAACTCAAAAATTCTGAAACTCGGTAAACAAATAGTGTAGGTCCCCAGTAACACAAAGCTATTTTTCGTTAATATTAATTTTCACTTTTAGGGAGTGAAATCAACCCCCAATGTTTTAGTTTTGTTAGATAGCACAAATCTTTAAAGGGGTATATGGTTCAGTTTTTTATGCACTACAACCCCACTACGATAAAAGGTATGCTCATAGTGCAATATGTTTTAAATACTCAAATTCTCCGTTTTTTATTGCATAACGATAAATGATAGAAATGGTTATATTATATAACAAAAAGTATTCATTTTGAACGATGTAATGGAGTATAAAATAAAATCATTTTTTTTGTTTACGTCGTTGTTAAAAACAATTAATTACTGTTATTCGTATATGCCTACGTTTTTGTTCGACTCATCACTGTGTTTGTACTTTTCAGCATAAAGTAGGTGTGTTCTATCATATTGGAAGGTCTAGTATATATTTCATTTTGAAAGATTTACTTAAAAAAATTTATTGCTCGTGTATATGGAACTTTTTGCAACGCCTGTTCTCGGGTGATTATTCGGAACCATCACGATCAGGATCTCCCTCTCAAACGAGCAGAAAGCTCTTCACCCATTCGGAACATGTATATGTATGTTCAGAAAATGTTTGCATTAACTAGCTAAAGAAATATGTAAGAAATAAAGCAATATTTGATATGTGGGAGAGGCTGATCGTGATAATCACTCGAGAATAGGCGTTTTTGCAATATATTTCATGTACACGTGTAATACAATTTTTTATACAAATTTTGAAGTATAGAATACATATTTGACCATGAAGTATAATAGAAAATACATATTTTGGCATGAAAAATGCAAATAGAATGAAGAATCGACCAAAAACATATCAAGATGCGTATAACGGTAATTAATTGTTTTTAACAACGACGCAAATAAAAAAATTATTTCATTTTATATTTCGTTAAATCGCTCAAAATAGAAACTTTTTAGTATATAATAATCATTTCTATAATTTACCGGTATGCACAAATACAAATAATTTGTTTCTTTAAAACAAATTGAACGATAGGGATAACTTTTATTGCTGCAGGGTTGTAGATTATAAGAAAACTGAATAATTTATTCTTTCGAAGTTTTGTCCTATCTCTCGCCATTATAAAGTTATACTGAGAAAACTAAGAAATGCTAAAACTTTGGGGATTGATTTCACCCCCTAAAAATGAAAATTAACACCGACGAAAGATAGATTAGTATTACTGGGTCCTACAGTACTGACTTGTGCATCGAGTTTCAGAATTTTTAAGTTCGATGACTTTCCTTATCGTTTATCTGAAGCTATTTCACATGACTATATTTCGAAGTTAGAAAATTGATTTCAATGGTTACATTGGCAGAGTGACTATGGTGTCAAACTGTAAAACACGTACTAAATATTTTGGTCATAAGTTCGTGCCTTGCACAAGCGCAATTTTTTTCTCTTACATTTTTTTTCAATCCTTAACTATACAATATGCAAATACGTAACAATAATTTAAAAACATGTGAAAGATATTTTAAAAATATGTTACTCTGAAGTATACACAGAAATAATTTAGGAGTATATTTTACACAATCGTTTCTGTAGCCACGAATTCTTCTACTTATGGGTATTACTTCGCATTTCCTAGATCAAATAAATATATGGAATGATGCAATGTACTTTTACTTCAAGTCAACTCCATTTATTACTGATAAGTACTATTGAATTAAAGTTTATTTATTTATTAGGTGTCGAAGAATCTAAATAATTCTTTAATTAACATGGTAAATGAATAGTAAAAAATTTAGAGAAAAAAATTTAACTTGTGTGGGGCGAGAACATGCAACCAAACCATTTCGTGTGAACTTCACAGTCGAACCATAAACCGCTGTCGTGCAATCATTGCGACGAATTGTCACGGCGGCAACGCGGTAACACCGCCGTTGATTCATGGCAACGCTGCTGCCTTGGGACGATTTCCCCCCTTGCCCCGCTTCCGCGCATTAAACTGCTGCGAATTACTCTACGCTTTCGTGAAGGAAAACGATAGTGGCTTCGCCGCGTATTCGTCGGGCAGCCACATGCTTGTAGGAAATGACCTTATTGTAACGAAATCTACCATGCCTACGAAATCTGTGACGTCACGCGAGGGGACTACCGCCTTAAGGGGTCTTAGTTGGTAAAGAACAATGAGATACGTTACTGAATTCTTAAGGTGCGACTATAGTGACGCAACATCGAGTAACGTTTTATCGTCTCTTGTTGCTACGTGTTCTAAGACGTTTTTAAATATGTGATGACTTATAGAAACATTCTGTCTACACAGAAGCAACATGAATTGAGAAACATTTTGAGTTGCGTTTTATTGTGGCGGCTACATTTGTTACTGGGAACAGGTCGTAGAATACTTGCCCCTTGCAGTTGTAGAATTTATTGTTGCTCTTGTGCCAATTTTCTTCAGTGACTGTAGTCTTTTTCGTCTAGAACCATCCAATCAGATTTCTAAATTTCCCTTTCTACTTGTACTGTATCAATTTTAACTATACTACTTGTTTGCCTCCAAATATCTTCTTTAACATTTCTGCATTTATAATCTTTGTCTGGAGGAGTCCACAAGCATTTAAACTTGTTATATTCTTCAACTATTTGAAGAATTAGATCATTACTTCTCGTCACTATTCCCGACATTTTTGCATATACTTTTATCCGCGTTGATATCATCGGCGACAATGCGTTTCTGAACCGTGGAACAAACTGTCAGGTATGCCAGATGAGTACAATTTTTACAACTTTCTTGCGATGGTGGGAGTAGGAGTGAAAACATTATGCTGCCTGTGCTAGACGCATAAGTGACGTCGCATCATTGGACGGTACTACCGTACTGCTTCCTTACTCGCACTCCTTTTCCCTTGCGGTCAGAGGGAAAATTCTGAGAAGTTCTGCTTAACTGGCATGTCTGTGAACTTATCCATCTGGGCTGCCAAGACGCTGCGCTACTCTGTGGCAGCTTGTAGTAGAGAGAGAGAATCGTTTAGGGTTCGGACGCGTCGCCACACGTTTTGCACGCATATACACGTGTGCAGTAGTAGGCTACTACTCCTACTCCAGTCAATAGCTGCCGCAGAGTCCTGGCAACCTAGCCACACGCACTGGAGAAACATTTGCTTCTGTTGCCCCGTGTTACTACGTGTTTCCTATTTTCCTTTGATTTTTACCGATTCAAATGAAAACAGACAACAAGCAGCAACATTTGTTGCCGGCGATAGGGACACGATGGTACCTGGAGTAACATTCAGTAACAAGCTATGACTTTTTCAAGAAACATGGAACTTCAAGAAAATGTTCCTTGATGTTTCTTTAGTGTAGACGCAGCTTAAAAGTAGATTATAATCTTTAGGTCTGCAAACTCGATGTTATCATTTTAGAGACATTTTTAATGCGTATTTGACCAACAATTAAATTATTTATAATTTGAAAGACAAACTTTAGCCAAGATTATTGTAGGATGAAAATCTTACTTGTCTTTATATGTAGAATCTACTCTTTCAAAATGTCCCGTATCGTTTTAGTATTTTATACATACACGTAAAAATATCTAGATTGCTGACCTCGAAAACGTGTATTAATACGACTGAAACCAGTAAGACGTGCCTCACACTATAAAATTACGTTAGAATTCAACAAACTCCAAAAAATACATAAAATCCTTTTAATATTACATTATCTAACACCCACCATCTAGAGCCGCTTAATGGTATCTGTAATTAATGTAATTAAAAATTCATAGGAGTGCTGAGACCATCAGTAGACGATCCATACGACCAAATGCGTCGAAATCGACTAATAGAGCCACGGACGCGAGCACGAAGTATTTCGCCCCATCGGCCATCATCACAGCGCGATTCCCGAAGCCAAAGTATGATAAGGACCACGAAAGAGCGGAAAGGTTCAATTGAAGGTACTTCCTCGAGATCCGAATGGTTCGATAAGGAAGCAGGTATGATTTACGAGGACATGGGTTGCAAACCACGAGTAAACTTTATTGATGTATCCGCCAACGAATGGTCAGATGAGGTAATTCCATCATTAACAGATTCACGAAATCAATCGCCTTCGATGACTGCAGCGAAACTAGTTCGAGTCCCGAAGAAGGCCAAAATGAGAAATGACTGGTCGGATTGTACTCTGGTACAAACGTCAGAAATCAATGAGACAAAAAATAATCAGCAGGATGACTGGCAAGAGAGACCTTCGATCGTTGGTGGTGACTCAAGAAAGAGCATCCTTGAATGTGACGTGAATCCATATTTGCTACTGAAGAAACAAAAAGACGAGGACGATCTAAGCGACGATCTATCAGACAACGCTCTTGAGCAAGACGATGCCAAGTCACCTTCCAGCTTATTCGATCCCACAAAAGTAAAATCGATAGAGAGGATACCAAACAGAAGCGCAGTTGCCGCAATCGGTGGTCAAAGAATCAGAGTGTTTAACGAGCCACCTGAGATTTCGGACAATGAGGATTCGGTCTTGCCGGTCACAAGGATTCCCATACCAAAGGTTTTACCCAAACGACCACCGAGAAAACTAAAGGAAGCCAAACAAACGTTGAAGAGTATTCTAAAACGGGGGAAGGTACTCGAGACCAGAAGGAAGAACGTCTTGTTCAATGTCGATAATGTTATATTTGCGCCTGAAAAGCCATCAGATGTGACACGATTGTCATGGAATAGAGTTGGGAGAATCACAAACTGTGTCTCTGTTAGGGAACAACAGAGCAATGACGAGTCCGAAGAAGAGGGAGAAGATGATGATGACGAGGAAGAGAATGAGGAAAAGTCAGTAATCGCGTCGCACGATCAACGAGAGAAATATAATTTCATCACTATTCCGAATATCAGGGATCCAAAGGTGGACAGAGTTCGACTGAGGGAACCTAGAGTCTTACAGAATGTATACTTAAATTCTAGTAACCCTGTTGATAGAATGAATGCAAATAGGTTTGTTCACTCTGGCAATTTTGAACGTATTCTCTCAAAGAAAACAGAGGATGTGAACGTGCCGCGAAGACATAGTGAAGTTAGTTTAGTGCCACAAAACTGTACGGATCAAATTGTTTACTCGTTAAAAGGTGGCAGTTCGATGCAAGAGAACGAAGAGAAGAATGCAGAGAAAAATGACGAATCGCAGACCGAAATTAAGGAACACAAGGAACGTATTCCCGGCATTACCGTAGACGAGAAAGACTTGATATCAAAATCCGAGGGTAAGATTTTCAATTATTCTTCGCATTATCGACTTCCGTGTCCAATAATATTTTTTATGCATATATCTGGTCTCATTATCCGAATAGCTGAATACTTGAAATAATCATTATAATTCGAACTCGATTTCGAAACTTGGTTTTGAGTACTCGAGTGTCTAGATTTGCATCTAAGAACTCGCGTGCCCAGATTCGGATTTTCTGTCTTGATTGCTCATATATAAAACTTCTTTTAAACATATAAATTTAGTTTAAAATACTTCTAATCTGATAATATTCAAATAAAATTAAATAAAAGAAAATAAAGTTGTACTGTAAAAACTTAAAATAAAAATTAATTTGATGATACAAATGGGTAAACCTGCAGTTTAGTAACTTTATACTAAATTAACTTACTTTGTTTCCTTCTTTTTGAAAAAAAGGTTTCATTTTAGCATTGAAGTGATATTCTCATATTATATGTGAATTACGATATTCACATACCGTCGCTTAAACACCGATTTCTACTCCTTCCGGTGCCGTTCGTTTGGAAGAAGCTTCTATGTATATTCAGTTAATACGAAAAGAGTTGTCTCTAGTGTATAAAACTTATACGTAAAACGTATACTACTTTTCGCATTCTTTAGTTTAAATTCGTTATTCAAATTTGCTCTCTTTAATCTAAATTTAAAAGTATAAGAAAAATATTATATTTAAATATTGAAGAAAAAAAGAAATACGTCTGGATACACGAATTTATAAATAAAGTTCGAGTTACAGTGCGTATTTTGAGTGATCAGATATACAGATTGTAAAACTTCAACGCGTATTTGGATACTTAAATTGAATCGGTATCTGAGTACGCGGATACTCAAGATTTGGATATTTATTGGTTTTTGCAGCAGTAACAACTTCATTTTTCGTTACAATGCTTTAAATTGTAATTCAATTTTTTTCAGCTAGTTAAAATCATTGTATATTAATATGATCTAACACTTGCTTTTCCTTATGGTTTGTATGTTCTGATATTGACAAAATGCAAACATTGATACACTTTCTATGTAAATATAAATGAAAGTAATCATAAAGTATATTGATTTTTTCTATTTAGGGTACAGTTGCCTAATATGAGACCGCTTTTGTTAATAAGTCATAACTTCCGAGTAACCCTGTGTCTTATACCAAGGAGTTACACTGGTGGTGTAACTTCTGGGCTAATTACAATAAAAACTCGCTGTATTTTTCAGTAAACTTTAACTCACTCTATTTTAATTTGTATGATTATACATTTAAGAGTTGCTAAGTACAAATTACGTTTAATATTTTAATGTTTTGGATTTGATACGATGTTAAAGCAGAAAATAGTTAACGTTCCACAGAATAATTATCGAAAAATTTGTAAGCCATGAGATTAAAGACACCGTGCTTAGAATTTTTTTTTATTTACGAGTTTTTTTTACAATCAATTCCTCAGGAGGGAATTACGAGTACATGTGGTAGCTTTGTACAGGTCATGAAAAGTAAGTACATAATGTTTACATCAGATGATTACATTCTATATGTTTTATACAGTGCTGAAATTTGAATTGTTAGGAGAATCAACTTACCAGGTTTAGGTGAGTGAATCTTTTTAGTCTATGTGGCGAATTATTTGTGATTGATAACTTTCCAGCTAATTGATTTTGGTGATACGCCAATTGGCTTATGTGGCGTTTGCTAAATTAAGTGATTTCGCATTTTACTAGGGGCATAGCTAAATTTCGATGTATTACATCGTTTGTAACGTACCATGGGGCGTTGCATATGTTGCGTAGCGTTTCAGATTGAAATCTCTGTATGATTTCAATATTGGAATTGCTCGCCGTGCCCCATAGCTGTATGCCATAGATCCAGACCAGCTTGAGGATGGTTTTGTACAATAATAGTTTGTTTTCCATCTTTAATTGAGAGCAATTACCAATCAGCCAAAATAGTTTTTTAACTTTAAGCCTCAATTGGTTGCATTTGGTTTGAATGTGTTTTTCCAGGTCATTCTTCTGTCCAGGATGATTCCAAGCTATTCAACTGAGTCACTTTGGGGTATTATGATGTTATTCATCGTAACTGGAGGACATGTTTGCTTTCGTAGAGTGAAGGTCACGTGGTTAGATTTCTTTTCATTTACTTGAATGTTCCAATTTTTGAGCCAGTTGGATATGTTGTCCAGATGCTTTTGAAGAACTTTGGTTGCTTTCAGGTGGTCTTTGTGCGAGGCCATGACTGATATGTCGTCTGCAAACATAGCTGTTAAGACCTTTGGAGTGATGACCTTTAGCGTTGAAGTCACCACCTGCTAAAAATCTGTTGCCTAATGTTGAGAAGAATGTCTCGAAGTCGTCACTTGATATACTGTGCTTGGGGGGGGGGGGGGGCGCATATAGCTGATAAGGTTATAGGGCTACGGTGATTTTGTATTACTATGCTAGTTGCCTGTAGATGTTCCTGGTTGGACGCTGGGAGATCATAATGTCTTATATTAAACTTTATTAGTATGGCAGTTTCACCATTTGCCTTTTCTCTGGGGTGATGTGCAGTGTATGTCTCATAGCCTTCATTCTTTAAATAATTTTTATCAGTGAAATGAGTTTCCGTGATCAGTACTATGTGTAAGTCCTGGCTGATAAGAAAAGATTCTAGCTTATTTTTACGTTGTATGAGCCCGTTTATATTCCATAGAGCTATACGTATAGGTTTATTAGTCATGAATTTGTTATCATTTTTGTTACTAAAGTTGTCAAGAGGGATAGCATATTGCTGATTTGTTTATTTTGCTTCGCAAGTATTTGTTCTGGCTTGATGAATGATTTTTCAAGTGTACGTATAAAGTTAAAGTTTTGTTGTGTAGTACTGTCTTCAGTGGATTCAGTGGATTGTATCCCAGTGTTATGCTTTACAGCCTGGGCAAATGTGTACTGGTGGGTAGAGTGGTGGACGTTGTTTGATGTGTCAAGGGAGTTCACTGTTGAATCGTTGGGTAATATTTTGGTCCTTGGTTTTGGAAATCTCTTTTGCTGTAGGTCTTTGTGTACTGGACAGTCTCTGTAATTTGCAGGATGATCACCCATGCAGAGAATGCACTTAGCTGGAGTGTTTGCTGATTTTGTGCGTGTAATAGTAGGATGCAGTTCTGAGCATTTTACACAACGATAGTCGTGGTTACAGTATCTTTGGGTATGTCCATATTGTTGACATTTTTGGCATTGGATTATTTCCCTTTTCTTGTATGGGGGCTTTATTTCCACTATACAATTCATTAGATTTTTGACATTAAAGATATCCTTATCGTTGTATTTTTGTTTGAGGTCAATGAAAAACAATGAAAGTGGCTGGTGCGTTTTGTTATGTGTGATGTTTGTTATACGTTACATCATGTGCGAGTATTTGTAGCTCTTCTTTCAATGCCTCTGTATCCACAGAATGATGGATATGTCTCAAAACAATCCTAAAAGCTCTCTCTTGTTTAAGCTGAAATGTGTGGAATCTTGTGTTCTTGGCCTTTAGAATTTTTACTGTGTCCCTGTACACTTCAGGTGTTTTCGGGGTTATCTTTATTTTATTATTACTGGCTTTTAAGCTATATACTTCCTTGTTAACTACAGTTGATAGCATGTTTGTCATGGTTTGTATATCAATAACATCATCCTAAAAGATAGGTGGTGGCAGGGGGGGGGGTACTTTTATTGGAGTTGTGTCCATAGTCCCTTCACTGTCTTCCATGTCTTCCAGTACAGAAAATCTGTTTGTTGTAGTTATAGGGTTCATGCCATCCGTCTTGTGTTTGATGTTTCTTTCAAATTGCTCCGAACTTCTTTTACTCTTGGAGTTACTACTAGCTGGAGGATGGCTTTTTTGCCATAATGGAGGGAGTACTTGTAAATAAATATTATTGTTGTTATTTGTTGCCATTTGCGGGTATGTGGACATTTTAGTTTGGTAGTCCGCACAGGAGACTAGTCTCGCGCTGGATTAGAATTTGGGCAACAGACTTTGTTTATTTGGGCTATAAATGACTTTAGGAAAACAAATATTGTTCGAGGTTAAAACTTGAGGTTCGATCAGAAGCACGCAGATGTCATTTCGCGGAGCGAAATCTTAACTGCATGGTGCCCCAACCGGGACTTGTTCTTAAAATTCGATACATGTTTTAAGACTGAGATATGTGCTCTATTACAAGCTATTAGGAAATAGGGGAAAGTCGTACAGTACCGACTACTCTAAGTTTTATTGTTATATCTTGGACCACGAAGAACAAAATTGAAATTTTAAAAAATATATTTGTAGTATAAATAGTACTGAATGGAAGAAGGGAAAGTGTTTTTATAAAATTTAACAATGAGAATTAAAAATTGGCAGACGGCAAAAGTTATCATTCGAGCAAAGTGATAAATTGTCGTCCAATACCAACCAGATCATATTTTTAGGTTTAACTGATTAAGATGTTAATAAAAAGACATTCAATTGTTAGGATAATGTTCACGCTTTATTTTTACATACACCACAAATAAAATAATTGATATTTTCTTCACCGGTGCATTCAACATGTGCCAAAACCTGTACATTCGATACACTGCACCCAATCTTTCTCAAATGTTTCCTTGCAAATAACGCACTGGGTAACTTATTTATTTAAGTCCAGCTTTCTGTTTACTAAATTATCTTCTTGCTTATTCATCTTTTCCCATACTTTCTTTTTTCTTTTGTTTTCTAGGGATTTCCCCGCTTGCTTATCAGCTTTTGTGTTTTGTATTTCTGGTGTTGCAATTTTATATTTTTTACTTCTCTTTGTTTCCCTTTCAACTTTATTTTATTTGCATTTCCTGTTTTTTCTTCTTTCAGTCTCTTTCTTTGCTCAAGATTATCTATAAAATCCTTTTGAAGAATCGATTTCAACACCGCATTCATAGTCTCTGCTGTTCCTTCTTCTTTCTTCTCTTGTGAAATTTGTAACATTTCGCCGTGCCATAAGATAAAAAGAAAACTGGAAAACTATCTTCTAAATAATTTTGAAATACCACAACAACGGAATGATCGGTACTGCATGACAGACGCATGGGAAAATTTAAAATTTTATTGTATTAATGCACACAAAAGATTTACCAAATCGTTGTTTTAAATTATTCTTAGTAGACTAGAGATAGTCATAAGAAAAGGATAAAATCATTTACTTATATAAGAAGTAATATATGAATCTTAAAACGTAACTCTTAACGCACGGAAATAGCAACTACAACGTAGACGTGTATCGCCTCATAAAATTCAGACAGTGGCACAACACTATGGTTTCGAACTATGTAAGACATTTATATAATAGTTATTTGTTTTTGCCTGAGAAATGCTTTTAAGAGCTCGTAGTGTTCTTTGCAATAAATTGAAAACTAAAATTATGCAAATGTATAGATTTAAACAACTGGATTCCTAATATGACACCCAGTTTGTTTCTAAAATTTATCTTTTTAGCACTGCAATATTTGCGGATCTATCGATAACTCTTTATATACTTAACTCATTGTTCACCACATACATCTGAAGATTAAGGACCTTTGCAGAGTAAACATTCTGTAGTATAATTTTCTTTATAATTATTTTCATTATTTAGAATACGCTTTAACCACTGATAACATCTGGTCCTTGTTTCCATGTTTCTGTTGTTTAGCGGAGTTCACCTAAAACAATATTGGATAGTTAAGGTAACTAAGTTAGCATTTCCTTATTTAATGATGTATAACTTCGTAAATCTTAAACTCCCTTAAATGCACCATACAGCAGTGTATATGAAACTGATTGTATACTTACCATTTTAAAGGTATTTGTAATTTATTCAAACCACTTCAAAAACATTTTACATCGTATTTTTTAACTATGCTTGCTTAAGACGTTGAAATAATTTAAACGCCAAAAAACAGATAAAAAGATAGAAACACGCGATTAGTTATGAAAGTAAGAAACATTGCTACATCTTATATTAGGACAGGTCTTCATGTTAGGCTACTCTACCCTATGTATATGCTTAACACTTTAGGTGATTATATAATAAGTATGTATGTTTAAATTAAATTGAAGATAAATAAGAATCGAGGATATAACTCATGAACAATGAAACATCTACATTTCTTTTCCAGATCAAAGTGTTTGGCACAATCAAAGTACGTGAAAAATAAAATTTTACAAACGAAATATTACTACACGTTTGCGTTTGTGGCCGTATATTCGAATAATTTTTATTTTTCGAATTATCTTCTAGATATGCTCCTTTTTGTGCAAGCAATAATTATTGCTATCCTTTGTGATTTCATCATCCAGTTATTACGACCATTCAGATTAAAAAAATGTTACAATAAAAGAAACCAAATGATTATGCTTCTAAACAGTTTATGTTATTTAAGATTTAATTATAATAAAAAGTAATAAATTGTATAGTTTCATTTTTAAATTATAAGCTCCTGTTATCTAGTATTATCAATTTCTTTCTGAGATCCGTTCTTGCCTGTTGAAAAAGTTATTTATTCATGTGTGATTATTTAAATTGACATAAAAAGAAAGCTTATTATCAATTTCATAGTATGTAATTCACCCTTTTATTTATGTAATTTTACATGAAATTTTGTAGCATCATTTTATGTACTTACCTTTTGTTTTTCCTTAAAAATTTTGTTGTTGCTATATTATTTTTTACGTAATCTGTTTAGAATCGTAAAGTTCTTGGTAGTTTTTGCTATTTACACGTGCTGACATACCAGTAGCTAAATGTTTATAGGAATATATTCTTATTATAGCATGAATTATAAGCGTTTGTAAAGTTCAGTTTTCAATTTGCTTTATGCCATAAATATAGTGATAATTCTAATTCTATGTAATTATTAGGTGTATAAATTAATTTTGAACCTTGAGGATTTCATGAGATTTAATATATATTCACAAAAAATTGAATATAATTTTAGTGTCTAAACTTTTCAACACTTTCACACTTACGAAGCAAATTCGTCACTTGAAAAATAGTAAAGTAGCGATTTGAAATTGATAAAGATAATGTTTAAAGATAAAAGCTCTGTATTAATTTGTACACTTAATATAACATTTAATTAAGAAGTCTTTTATGATTTAACATTTAAGAATAAATTTAAACAGGTATCATTTATTATGAAAGGGTTTAACATTGATGTTAAATTATTTATACCAATATTATATTATTACCATTTCTTTTATTAAATATTTTTTTCATTTCATTATTTACATGAGTAATATTATACGTATGTTATAATGTTATTTACAACAACAGTGTAATTTATCAGTCTACTTTATTTTTCAAGTTTAACATCTAATTCAGAGATGTAAGTGTGCAATAATATACTATAATAACAATTTGGATGAATGTTTTAGTGAAATCTTGTTATTTTTATTATTTTTCTTAGTAGCAAATTGAAAATACTTTTAATCAATTTACAGAGAGCTCGAAGAGATCATCTTTGTCACGCAGTCAAAGCGAACGATTATTCAATAAACCAGAAGTATCAGCTGGTGATGTACTTTTCATGGACACTATGCGTCTTAGCCTCTTCAGAAAAGCTAAAGAAACCCCGTATCCGTTGAATGCGATTAAACAAACTCTTCGACGAGAATATTCAGTCGAATGTAGAAAAGGTACAGTGGAAACCACAAATTCTAAGGAAGAGATTAATTTGGATAAAACAGAGCGTCAATTTGAATTGTCAAACGTAGAAGATATTGAAGAACTTGCTGCAGAAAGAATAGTTAAGTTAGAAATAGCTCCTACCACAGAAATTCACAATAACTTTGAAGAAAATAACGATCATTTCCGTGGAATGAGGCCAACAAGTTGGTCCCCTCCACCTGGAAAACAGAAGCATCGTTACAGAGTTAGCGAATCTGATATAAAATCAAAAGTTGTGGATCATTCCGAATCAGGACGAAGCAGTCCCCAATTGAAAAACACTTGTAGCACACCAACTGCCTACGGTTCTTCGAAAGTTGAAATCAAATCAATGGCAGAAAACAATGTATATAAAATTACAGTCAATCCACAAACTTCTCCTCTTGTTCATCGACTACAGATAGGTCCAGATGCTAACGGTTCTAGAAGAACGTCAATTTTAATTAACGGCGATACAACACCTACTGCTGATATGTCTCCAGACAACAAAGTGACCATCAGTGTTGGTGGAGAAGACAGTGTCTACAATCCTACGGTAATTTCGGTAAACTCGGAAAATCCACCACGAATAAAGGGTTCTGGCGAAAATCGTACACTTGTTATCTTAGATAACTACAAATCAAACATCGTGGTTGAGTCCGGTAAAGAAGATGGCAATGAGGACACTAATTCAAAGTTGTTGAAAATGACTGAAGTAGCAATATGTGAGGAGAATTCTCAAGCAAACAACCATGATTTATCCGAATATAAAATGATGTTAATCTCTCCAGAGATGTCTGTGGACTTAGAGAAGCAAACGAAATCAAATCTTAAAACTAAATCTTCTACTACAGAGAAGAGCGCGAAATTCTATGTAATGAACGGCCAAGCGTTAGGGACTGACCAAAAAACATATCAGAAAGATACGGAAAATGTGTCAAACTTTCATGGACTATCAAAGGAAGCGTTGATCTCGAAGTTACTTGAAGATTCCCTAAGGAAAGCTCGTGAAAATGGAGAAGTCCTTGACGAGGACAGTGGCGAGGCTATTTTGAAGATACTAAAGCAGAGTTTGCTGAAGAGCAAAGAATATGAAAGTTCCGAATCGACACTCGAAGCGAATTACTCGAGAGCTTCCAGTTTGAATTCAGAGGGTGACTTCATCTCGACGAATCTTTTCCTTGAAGAGAATCCTTACGAGGTAATTAAAGAGCCCATTTACGAAGAGATTCCCGATGAACCTCCTCCTTTACCACTAAGTCCACCGCCAACCGAGGATTACGTTAAGGACAGAATATACTTTGGTGATATAGATTACTATAGAAAAAGCAATTCTAACCATTTTCTCGACACTTACTTGATGGACAATGTTTTCAAAAAATCCATTTCCGAGGATCTTACAGAAACGTATCTGTCGAAGAGTCCTGAGGACTTTTTCAAGAAAATTTCCACGTCATCGGATGAAAAGAATATTTCGAGTAAATTCGAGCTACTCAATTTTCTAATGGATTCAAAAGATCGGACGATATCCATTGAAGAGGGGGACGACGACGATGTTGAGGACGAAGAAGACACGGAGGGAGACCTGGAAGCATTGTATGAACAAAAGGAAACCAGTCTTGGCGATCTTAGCTCAAAAAGCTCGCAAATATCTAACGTTTCTGATAGCAGCGAGGAATGTAACATCATCTTGACCAATACATCAGAAACATCAAAAGTGAGTCTCAATTCGTTTATGCATTCATTATTACAGTTTGGAATTTGTACATCATCTCTTTCTTAAAATATTCTATAAAAATGTAAGCTTTAATCTAAAGCTTTCTAATGGTTTGTAAAGATAATACGCAGGTATACGATATTTTATTTAACTCGATTTTTTCGAATATTTTTTGAATCATCGATGCTATAGAAAAATGTTTTAAATGAAAATTCAATAGTATGGAGAGGGGCATAACTTAATGTTAGTAGTTTCCTTGTAATAATACATAGTTCCATTTAAATGATATTATACCGGGTGTTTTGTTTAAGTGAGTACAGTTGAATATCTTGTAACAAATTGAAGCTATAAAAAAAAATGCTGGAATAAAAGTTGTTTAGTATAGGCAGCGCATTATATGGGATTAATGTTTTTTATTGATGGAATGAAGAGGGATATTTGAAAATCCAATTAATTTTTTTAAACAATATAATACCATTTTTTATTCACAGTATGATAGCGGGTTTTAAGACGAATTCAACTTCCTGCCATTTGATATCATTTCGTGTAACGAATCACAAATTAGAGTAATCAGAGATATGGCAAATGCAATGTGCCGATGAAGCATTTAATTAAAATTGACAACGCATACTATGCAATAACGTCACATTTGTTTACTAGATTGGTTGAAATGAAAGGACCGATATCGATCCGATTGTCGTGTTGATCGGTTCGTCGGATTTGTCGTTATACAACATCCGATTAGGACACAGCCTAATTCTGCTATTTTCTCATGCCAGGCTATTTTTTGGGGACCAATTCAGACTTTGAACAAATGTTCTTCGTACAGAAAACATGCAAATACTATACCAAATATGAAAAATTACAAATTGGTACCATAGACATAAATAATTTTAACAAATTTTAATATTTTTTGTAATTTTAATCATTTTACAGTATCCGCTATATGACACTATTGATAACAAAAATTTATTAATAATTCTTTATGTACCTTATCCTGTAACGTGGTTACCATTATTACAAATGTATCTTTACAGAGGTTCAAGGTCCAGTTTTACGCTAACTGTTCAAAAGCTTAATGGTGCTTGATGCTATGAATCAAAGTAATTGTGTACCGTCGATTCACGGCCTGCATTGATGTATTTATTAACATATTGGCAGTTTTAAGTTCTTGAAAGAAGAATCTCTCCGCATTTCATGGAGCTCGAGGGTTTACAATATTTCGAATATTCAATCCATATTTTTTGACATAAATAATTAATACCTTTTTTAGAGAATAACAAACTTGACTAATTGTTACATTAAAAGATATGATTCCAAATAAAAAGTAAAAATTAAATTCAATTTCTATATGATCTCGTTGCTCTTCTTGATGTGATTTGCGAGAAAATAGGAGTACAATGTTTAGTTCCGAAGTCACTGTATTATAATTCAATAAAGTACAAATAAAAAGTCATTCTGTTTTATGATGTTGCAGCCTTACCTTTACTTGTAAACCATATTTGCGAAAGTAGAGAAAATTCTAGGGTACCGTGTATGCAATAAAACCATTTACATGAAATTATTCTACATTTTCCGATGTTATTAACGATTTCAGAAATTTTCAGGGAGAATCAAATAGGACACTCTGTTTACATTTTTAACCATTTTATTATTTTACATTGAAAATATTGGATTATTTAATTTATATCTATAAATGTTTGATTCTTAAATATATCTTATGTTTAATTTCATAATAACGTAATTATGCAAAGACACATCAACAGAAATTAATTTTTAATCTTTATTAATCTTTCGGTTATACCGTATAAAAAAATAATTTATATTTATATGCAAATTATAATTCATATATTATAATAAAATTGAATCATGAAAGTTTGATCTATTTCTATATAAATATTTATCAACCTAGGAATTATTACAAGCTTCGTGTAATTTAATGCAAAAAGAACATATGTTACGTAATGATAAGAATAGTTGATACATGTAAGTCGCCACATACTTTACTCAATATTTTATAAAACAATGCTACTAGTAAAACTTCTTACGTGCTCAAACTAATTATACAAGAAACTATAAATATTATTTGAGCATCAACAAGGAGTTGAAAATAAGTTTTTAAACACTATCAATAAATTTTTACTACATTTTTTATTTACAAATGCACTAGGTAACTCGTACTTAGCCCGTAATAGTGTTGTATTGGCGATTTCTCCAACTGAAAATTTGTTGCTTCACTCATATCATATGCTAACATTACATGTAAAATGTGTAAGAATTAGAGGCATGTGAGAATCTGAAAATATCGGGTCGGGTCGGGACGGGAATTTTTCTCGAGATCGAAATGGGTTCCCGTAGATTTCGAGACCCCCGAAAGGGTTGGGATTCCCGAAAGAGTCGGTATACCCAAAAAGATCGGGATTCTCAATAATTTTCAAGATTTTAATTTGTTAGCCTAAAATGATACGGGTACAAAAACTGTTAAATGAACAGTGTTCTCCATTGCTGGCCATATTGTTATACCTACTGATGGGTCTAAGATATGTTTGATACTTTTGATACATTCATGTTTAGAATCGATATTTGCATGCCACTTTTATGTACGATACATTTGCAAACGATTTGAGATGTATTGAAGCAATTAACAATTGTATCGATATGTATCAATTATATCATGTGTGATATCTATTTGAATATGATTACGAAAACCCGAATATGATTCAAATAAAATCCATTACGTAAAACATGTAATAACATGAGCCAGTGATGATCAACCATTTATCATTTACTGTCCATTATATCATTTCTATCATACTTATTATTTATACTAAAATTATCTGATCTTTTCAAAAATTAATTCATAGATTCATGTTGATGTGAATTAGAAAAATATTTTATTTTGACTATTGAAATTTGTTAACCATTTACAACAAGTCATATGTGGCCCACGTGCTACAGATTGATCATCACTGATATATACTTTCCTTTGTCTAATTGATATCTCCATGAATACCATGTAATTGTTTTGGATCGATACTGCATGAGACAACATCAAATATATTTTACCAATACCATGTACAAATTATGTTGATACGTGTTTAATGCCATATCAGGGTATTCGAGAACTGATACGTATTAATATTCATAAGTATGTCTCTGAATTTGTCCCACCACTACTCATATCCATAACAGCAATGTTACTTTCGAGGAACGCCGAGAAATTAAACTTTCTACAAGCTAATCTAAAATAAAGTATATTCTTAAGTAACACATTTGGTGCATTATTTTCATTCAACAATTTTTGTATCCGTATCATTTTAGTATCATTATCCGCATCAGTAACAAACTAAAATCTTAAACATTATTGAGAATCTTGATCCTTTTGGGAATCCCGACTCTATCGGGAAACCCAAACATTCTCAGGAATCCCGACCCTTTCGGGAGTTTCGAAAGTTTCGGGAAACCGATCCGACCCGATCCGACCTCTCCCCGATCCGTCCCGACATCGGGTTCTTGACATTTTCGAGTTCTTGCTCACCTCTAGTAATAATAGATTAAATAATGATGGGAAAAATCGTAATGCGAATTATAATAATTTACTTTCTCTAGGCAAGGGCAGTAGATATAGAAAGAACTGATAGCGGAGTGGGATCAGAAAGCAGTCAAGCTAGCAGTAGTAGGGGCGTGCCAAGACGTTGGAGAGCAGGAAATATTTCTTCGGGACCAGGAAGTCTTCTTAGTGGAATTCCACAAGTGATTTCCGGTGATTCAAAGCTCTGTGAGGATTGTGAACAACGTTTGGATCCTTTAATAACCAACAGGTAAACAATCAATTGAATGATATGTTAATTGTTAATAATAATAAATTCGGTTGTTGTTTTCAACTTCGTTTAGCTTAATAGATATATTCTGATATATAGGTTGTTTGAAAAGGGGTGGAAGACATTTGGCAGGTGAATTCTAACCATTAAGGCAATGAAGAAAGGTTATGTACCAAAATGTCAATTTCAATTTATTTTTACGTTATAAGCAATTTAATTTTGTGCTAGAGGTGGTAAAAAATGCAGCATTCCGCGACTGCGGGATACGCCGCGCCGGTTGTCTACTCACTGGCAACGTTCAGTAACGTACCGCAGAATCACTCGCCACGCAGGACCCGACAACCAAAAATTTTCAAGATGTATTCGTACCATCTTGGATACACAAACGATTATATTGTTTACTAATCGAAACTTCAATACACTGTAGTATACGTAAAAGTGTATACATATAATATTATAAAAAAAATACTTCTTAGTAAAGTAATTTCAAGTTGAAATTAATTCTGTTTGGAAGTGGAATTTATTATAATAAATTTTCACTCATACTTAATGTTTCTTAGTTGCTCTGACGCAGATGTGTCAACGAACCAAAGAAGAATGAAAAATCAATATTCGAAAGACCATTCCCATTGCTGATCGAGAATACGGTAATTATTCAGAATAGGAGAGGATGCTCCGATGAGTTTAACCTTCACATATGTTGTCAAGGGCACCATTCTGAGCAACTGTTTTCTGTAAGGAAATTAGCAGTCAGCTTCAGTTTCCGAGATATTTTGAAAAGAAAGTTGTTACTATTACAAATTGAATTTCACGTCAGTATGAGATGTCCTGTTTACTTATTTACCTATGAACCTATTTGTCCCATCATGAAGGAAGTTT
The DNA here is from genome assembly GCA_028830335.1 of Eucera pruinosa. Taxonomy (NCBI): domain Eukaryota; kingdom Metazoa; phylum Arthropoda; class Insecta; order Hymenoptera; family Apidae; genus Eucera; species Eucera pruinosa. The sequence goes on along the minus strand of JAMYCR010000008.1, from coordinate 110,056 downwards.
GCCAACTCCTGACATAGTGTCGCACTCGCTTTGGGCCGCAAACGGCCCTGTTCTATCCTATTTCTGGTCTTTACCATATTTAGAATTAGGTGTAGGTTAGGCGCTTACGGAGAATTTCTCATAGTGAATAGTTATTACAACAGTTCTTTGCAAATATCTCGTAAGCTAAAGACGACCGCCAATTTCCTTAGAGAAAAAAGTTGCTTAAAATGATGCCATTCTCAGCAATCGTCCTCTTTCTATCCAGCAATCTATCCTCTTGAATAATTACTAGTGATGGTGGTGCGAGCTCAGAATTATTATTTGAATGAAATAATAATTAAGATTAACTTACGTTATATTGAGCTTTACGGAAATGGCGAATGTGGTGAAAATCTACGCAAAAATTGATAAAATCACGCATAAGGCCAAAAATATATACTCCGAAAAATTTCCAAACTGCAGAATTCGTAAAGAGCAAACGTTCTAATATGAGGAAGAACGTTCACGAACGTTTCTATCATTTTGTCACGTGGTAAAACTGCAACTACATTGTCCTAACAAGGATGGAAGTCTTTTTGCTACTGGTCTTCTAAATATTGATTTTCCACTATTCTTCGGTTTGTCTATATGTTGTTTGCGTCGGAGAGATTAAGAAACATTAAGTGTGAATGAAATAGAGAAAGGTTTATCAACTATTTGACAATGAATCGTTGACGGCTATGCAACTACGTATGTACGTTCGCGTAAAATACGCATTCTAACTTTTATCGTATTCGTCAGAATAGAATAAATTACTTTATAAGTGCACTGCTTCAATAGGAGCAACATTCATCACAATAAAATCCCATTCCAAACCTTTACATCTCACACGATACACAGAATTAATCACAGCTTGAAATTGTTTCTCTCAGAAGCTTTTTTATGATATCATACATACGTTTACGTATGCTACATTGTATCGAAGTATCGATTAATAAATAGTATAGTCATTCGCATACCTAATTGCAAGGTGGTACAAATACGTCGTCTTGAAAACTTTTATTTACGGGGCCCCGCGTGACGACTGGATCTGTGGTATGTGGTAAGTATGTTACTAAATCTTGGATGTAAGTAAGCAAGCTGCGATTCATGCAGATGCGGAATGACGTATTTTCGGTCGTTTCGTAAAAAGGAGAACCAAATCGACATCTTGGTACATAGCCTTTCTGTATTCCTTTGATGTGTAAAATGAACCTACCAAGTATCTTACATATCTTCTTTAAATATCCTGTGTGTAACAAAACATGTTAGAGCCACGAACTCCTTCCTGACTGAGCGAGCGTCGTGGCTCAGGAATATTGCACACCACTGCCTACAGTGCTATGGTGTGCCTATCGTGATGTGTGTTCAGGGTCCTAATTGACACCTGAACGTTCTAATCTGGATTGTGAGCGTCCTGAGTGACACTCGAATTCTTATCTCTATATTTGTATTCAGTGTCCTGAGTGACACTGAGTGTGTTGTGAGTACGAGTCCTGAGCGACTGCGTACTCTTGTTCTGTTGACTGACTGAGACTGTTGAATGTGACTGGCTGAATGTGAGTAAAGTATGAGTCCTGAGCGACTTTACTGTTAACTAACTCTATGTGACTGCTGCTATCTGAACTGTAAGACTGTGAGTGACTGAATCTATGTGACTGTTGCTATCTGAACTGTAAGACTGTGAGTGACGTTGGCGATCTTCGCTGTCGATCGCCAACTCTCCTATTTTCTAAATTGTCCGCTGATTGGTTTCTTCTCATTTTTGGCAGTCACCAATCAGCGGGCCTAACTAAACGCGGACACTCCTCTTTGCGCCCTTAGCGCGCTCACTTGGAGAGGGGTGCCGCGGTGCTAGGGTGGGGCGAAGACGTTTGACAACGTTAGGGGAAATTCGTCTAGGTAGCGGACCTTCGGTATCTTAACCGTTACACGCACGTGTCCAGCTACCCTTCGGAATTTCCCTGTTTATGGCACGGCCATGGCTATTGAGGGACGAGAGAAGCGACTTTCTAAAAACTCGTAGTTTTAACTCATAAATCGTCTTCTCTCGCCAGGAAGTATATTGTACTCTAAAACACATGCGAACTGAAAACCAAAAATCCTTAATCTCTAAAATAGCCTTTTACGCACGTCCGTGACATAAACCGTGTTAGCGACGGGCGCTAACAAAACATGTGTAATAAGCGTATACTATTTTGCTTGAAATCGTTATAATAAAATGAATTATAATTTTATTAATTTATTTAACAATGACATTTTACTTCAAATTGTTTTAGACTTTTATATTAACTATTTATTTAATTCTTATAGATTAAATAGTTTGTTAAAACCGTTACAAAGATACAGAGAATATAAAATTCGTTGCGACATCAATCTTTACAATGCCATTTGAAGTTCGGTTTTTTAAAAATAGTTTTGTAATGGTGCAAGGTAGAACTAAACTTTTCCGATTAAAAATATTCATTTTTTAATGCTCAGTCACCCTATTACAGAAAAGTCCCAGCATTCATTTCAACCCCTCAAAGAGATTTCCTACCGACAAAAAGATTGTCTTATGCACAATTCATTATGCTCTAGAAGCATGCAAACTGTTATTGAAATTAAGACTTTTGTATTCGGTGAATTTCGCTAGAAGTGGTGTCCAAATATTAATGTTGTTGACTGTATTAGTTGATAGTGTTGAATAACGATGTTAGCTACTGCCTCTATGACAAATGTTGGAGTCTTCCTCTACCGCACTTTGACCACTTTCTTCATTTCTTATTTGTTATTTAACACTTGAATTAAGTCTTACTCATTAAGTTTTTATGTTTCTCCCAAAATATGTTGTTCAATGTTGTGACGTCCCGTCACTGTAATTCTTTGATTTGAAATTTTGCGGACTCGATCGAGAGGGTGAACTTAGGATACCGGCTTAGTTAAAATTAATTTCCTAAGCCTAGTTCATATTATGCAATTGAATTGAACGTGACTTGTAACAACTCGTATATTTCTAACACTTAACAACAAGTCTTGTGGCGCGTGAATTACAAGTTTGTGTGTGCGTTCGCTTTTTCGTGTTTAACACTTCGCCGGTAGCACATTTTTTGCATCGCCGTTAGGTTGGCGCCGGCGAATGTCACGCAGATTCTACTGCCCGCCGCCGGCGATATTTACGCAATCATTCGTAGCATAATTAGTGGTTACAATATAATTATTAATAAAAAAAGGAATTAAAATAACTGTTACATTATCTTTTTTTGCATAGCCTTATGTTTTTAAATTATTATTATAACATTTTATTTAAAAAATTTTTTAAATTTTCGAATTAATGTTTCAGTTTTGTGTGATAAATTTCAAAACATTTTCCTGTATATAACGAAACGTTACAGAGAGAACACATTAGTGAGATGAAACTACTTTTTTCTAGAACTACAGACTGCAAGCCCTTCGCGGGTTTTTTCGTTGCCAGTAATATTTGTTATTTTGTATTTTCTCATGTCCGCGGAAAGCCTGTCCGTTGGATCATACTTCGTCGATCTTTTTATATATTCAGGAGCTGAACTTGATTCTTGGTTCTACTTCATTTGTACTAATCCAAAAACTTGCAATATTTAGTAAAAGGGTGTAGCCGGATGAGATGGTCAAAAGTGCCCTTAAACTAAATTAAGTTTGTGATACATCAGTAGGTATAGGACACAAAAAAAACACTCTTTGCAAATTTACAGCTCCCTATCCCCATTTTTAGAGTAGTTATACGGTGTATTGTGATTTACAGTTTTCGATTAATTTCTCTTATTCTCTTCAATAGAAAATTCTGAAAAAAAATGGGAATATGTTAGCGGAATACATATTTGTGATTGTTTTCAGAATTTTATGTTACAAAAACAAATTTTAAAAAATAAAAGAAGTTTTAAAATGCTGATTTCCTATAGAAGTCCTAAAATGACTACGTTTATATTTTTACCGGTTTAGCACCTCTTTATGATTATTAATATATAATTTTTTTAGATTTTTCCTGGGGGGAGGGGGGTTGGGAACGCAGTCAAAAAAATAAAAAACCGATATTTTCTAATATTACTGACGGTGTCAATTTTTTGACTATCTTAATATTTATCATAATTTCATCAGCTCATTATGATTATTAAATGAACATTTTTTCAAATTTTTTTGAAAGGTGTATCCCATTGAAAAAAATTGCGAAAGTTTATTCTTTACTTCTCTCACGCTCGTATAAGTATCACGTTCGAATGATTGATAAAGTTAATTTCTTACATGGATATTACATCAAATTCTAAATATTGTGGATGTACATTACTTTTTAGGGCGGAGTTATTACCTCAATTTGTGTTTAACAAGGAAAATGTGAGACCTGAACTTCACTGATTTTAATGACATTTAGTAAGTTTATAGATTCACATATACAATACTCGTAATTGGAGTTATAGCCATAAATGACCAGATAGTTATGAAAAAAGGTGTGATTTTTGGAAAAACCATTATGCCCGTATATTCGAGTAATATGTAGATCATTTGGTAACAATATGATGATAGCGTAGAGGCAAGTGTAAGAGGTTAATTGTGATTTTGTCCCGGGTTCCAATTCACTAATACGTGAAATTGTATTTTCACATTTTTTTTATTAATCATATTATATTATATTACTTTTTAACGCCTGATTAGAAAGATTTAATGATTTTTACCATTTTTATATTTTTCCTTAATTTATTCTTTTTAACTACTAATAGTAATTAAAAAACAAAATACACAAAGAAAAAATAACAAAATTTATTGGCCATCGGTGGCTATAATTCTGGTTACGATTATTGTACGTATGAACCCTGCTAAATATTATTAATATCGGTGAAAATCAGGTCTCACATTTTCCTTCTTAAACACAAATTGAGGTAATAACTCCTCCCTAGAAAGTAATGTACATTCATAATATTTAGAATTTGATATAACATCCATGTAAGAAATTAACTTTATCAGTCATACGAATGTGGTATTTATACGAGCATGAGAGAAGTGAAGAATAAACTTTCGCAATTCTTTTCAATATGATGCACCGTTCAAAAAAATTTGAAAAAATGTTCATTTAACAATCATAATGAGCTCATGAAACTATGATAAATATTAAGGTAGTCAAACAATTGACACCGCCGGTAACATTAGAAAATATCGGATTTTTATTTTTTGACTGCGTGCCCCCCCTAGGAAAAATCTGAAAAAATTATATGTTAAGGACCATAAAGGGGTGCTAAAACTGTAAAAATATAAACGTAGCTATTTTAGGACTTCTATAGGAAATCAGCATTTTAAAACTTTTTTTATTTTTTAAAATTTGGTTTTGTAACATAAAATTCTGAAAAAAATCACAAATATGTATTCCGATAACTAACATATTCCCAATTTTTTCAGAATTTTCTATTGAGAAGAATAAGAGAAATGAATCAAAAATTGTAAATCACAATACACCCTATAACTACCCTAAAAATGGGGATAGGTAGCTGAAAATTTGCGAAGAGTGTTTTTTCTGTGTCCTCTATCGACTGATGTATCACAAATTTAATTTCGTTTAGGGTGCACTTTTGACCATCTTATCCAGCTACACCCTTTTATTGTATCTCATAAGATCTTCGGAATTTTTTATAGTAACCTGGTATGCATTAATGACATACAAAGTCACATTTTTGTGACAGCCGCTGATAACCGTTGACGAAAAAGAGTCACGCTGCAGACGACGTACAGAATAGACCTATCATCTTATGGGACTTCGTGTCGCGCAGTTTGAAAAATCGATAACCTAAAAAATCAGAGTTTTTGAAAGAATATCTTTCACTTTATTATTTGACAAAAAATGTAAACACTTCTAAAGTACTTTAATATGCAAAATGTAAAAGCAATCGCAAAAGTTATACATTTTAGACAATCGAAAAGGTGAAAATGGAAATAGTAGGGGGGTCTCGAGACCTCCAAAGCGTGTGATAGAAAAACACATTGGATGACAGGCCTATTTTCTACCTCGTCTGTGGTTACGCATACGTGACAGCGGTCGGCAAAGTCTTAAGTGTATCTTCTCGTTCTCGACTGTCGAATCTGTGGTGTGGTGTGTCGGCCTTTTTAAAAGTTCAGGATTTCCAGGATTGGTGGAAATTGAGTTGTAGGTGGTAGGTGTGTGGAATTTGGATTGGTTGAACTATTGCAAGGGTGTGATGGTAAGCAGGAAAGGAGGTGACAATGTTGGTGGTAAGAGATAGTTAAAAATCTTAAAGCTATTGTTTCTGAGGAACCGGGTAGGTCTATTGTTTGTATTACTATAATACGCTTGGGACTGGCCATGTGGTGTCCACACGTTTGGGCCTAGAGTTCCCGTGGTTGTTAGAGTAAATTGTCCGGCTGTGATAATGACCGAGGATCTCTATAAAATAATTTACTGTTCGGTCTCCAAGACTGAACAAATGTATTGAATTAGCAAAACTTGTAGAAAAAAAAATATATCAATTAGTGCATTCAAAGGTATGGTGTATGGTATAAAATTGAATATTTTAGATGCATTAATACATAAAGATGTATAAAACACACACACATCTATATATATGTAGTGAAAGTGGAGGAAATACAATACACGTGTTCGGTCCCAAAAACCGAACGCGCGGAGTAAGCGTCCATATATTACTCAGCCCTCAACCGTGCCAGACCACCAAAAGAGACCACCACCAACTCGAAACCGCGAGATTTGACAACCGCTTGTAAAACACACAATATCACAGACTTTCCTTAAACAATTTCCCACCGCTCAACTCCAAGAATTTCTACTTCCAAAACTCTTTCATGATCCCATAAAACACCAATCCTAATCATACTACCAATCATCTACGATCCATGGTCAACCAATAGCAAAAACCCAAACGGATAAAAAAGTAAACATAGCTCGAAAACCACACGATCCAGACATCCGTAACCGACATCTTTTTTATTCTTTGCTTTATCGTCATGAAACATTTATCAATATGTTTGTGCTATTTTTTGTATTAAAATGATACCAAATACGACATAAGTTGGAATATATTTTCTTATATGTATAATAAATGATATTAATTTATATTTTACTTCTGTTTCTGATAAATTACAAAAACGGCGTTAATTAATTTTGAATTATTTATAACAGTAATTACTTTAAGTTTTTTTTTACAATATTGTAATACAATAATTATATTTTTATTTACATATATTTGTGCATAGAACTGGTCTATTACAGACGACTGCAGACGGTGTTGCAGCTTTTTCGCAAACATCAGTAACAAATGTAAAAGTATGATTTCCTTAACTAATAATAAGCCAGGGGCTAAAACGATTTCGAAAATACCTGAGAAAGTACAAATATTGCATGTCATGAATTTTATCTGATACCAAATTTTACTGTCGCAAAGATTTACTCCATTGTAACCCAAAAGCCTAATCTGAGCAATTGGACTGATAACACGAAAGGGCAGAACTAGCGTTAGACAGGTTCCTGGTTTTCCGATCCTAATATAACCATTTGAGAAAATCTCATTGGTTAATGTGGCTACCACTGAGGGGATGCAATGGGTAATTGCCTGCGAATTAAGCTGAAGTCATTAGTACAGAGACGAGGCTCGATCAACCTCATGCAAACTGAAAAAGAACTTTCGTGGATACCTTTTTTCCTCCATGCTTAGGACCTTGGACCAGTACAACATTACTCTCTGCCAGGATCATGTTACCTTTGGCCAAGACATTGGTGATAGCGAAATTAAATTTCCTTGAAGTGAAGAAGGGGTCCCCAAAATAAATGTAGCTGTTGATTGTCTGAATTACTTCACCCCGATATTTCATGGAATTCTTCTTTTCAAATCTTCCTGATTTCTTGATTCTAACATCCATCGATTTGTTAAGGTTAACCGGCAGGCATTTATGTGACACTACGTTGACAGCGTGTCAATCTTATGTTGAAGGTCAATAATATTGTCAGGAAGGATGACCAAGTCACCGGCAAGCAACAATACATCAGCTGCAGAGTATATTTTATCAGAGCCTTCTTCCTGGAAAAAATGCGTGGTGTCTCGCAGTAAAAGAACAAATAATGCAGGGCTCAGCGAGGCCCTCTGTAATACCCCCTGGAGCATATTAAAAGTTTCAACAGTTGTTCGAGCGCAACTCTGACCCTCATAGAAGCTCTCTGACATAGGTCCCTCTGTACGTTTATAATTTTGTTGCTAACTCCTACTTCAAGGACCAGTCGCTATAGACCGGTGTGAATGACTGAATCAGAAGTCCTTTTAAAGTCGATAAAGGCTGCATATATTCTCCCCTAGGCTCTGCTGAGATTTAATGTGGTTATGGTTTACAAAGTAAATAAATTGTTATCGCAGGATCTATGAAGCCTGATACCAGACTAGCACTCAAAGGAAACATATTCAAGTGACAATCGTCAATTCAAATGAAATTTATAGGGTAGGTCTCAAAAAAATATTTGACATGTAGTTTTTTTATCAGCCATGATCCATGATAAGAGGGTGAAAACAGCCGCCAAAGTAGGGGGTCGAAAACATATTTTTGGAGATATCTCGGAATCTTAGTGGACATAGGACAACATTTTTTCCCCAAGATGTGTGTTTTACAATAAAATAAATGTCGGAGACAGAATGTCCAGTGTATGTTTATGAACTGGCGCCTGAGTGAAGTGCGTCTGGGACCAAGAGTTTGGGACTTTGGCGTGTGAACGGAGGGTGCGTAAGAATTTCGGTATACGTGACTGAGTTTTCCGAATGTCTGAGATGAGTGAAAGAAACAGAGAGATAGAAGAAGAGAGAATGAATGCATGTAAGGAGATGGAATGCATGTAAGGAGATGGAATGCGTGAAAAGCAAAGAAAGGCAGTTAGGAAAGCGATTCGATAATGAGAGGACGTATGAGCAGAGAGCGAGTTAGAGTGCGAGAGTATTAAGAGACATTAGAGTTAAGTTATAATATTCATTAATAAAGACTATTCATGTTTTTAATCATTAAAAACCTATTGTGCAATTTGTTGCGACCCAACATTCCTACATATATTACAAGAAATACCTTTTTTTACTACTTCTCCTGTTAAAGTTGAATCAATTTTTGTTTAACTTTATGTGTGTGAAGTATGGATAAAAATAGGGGATACGAGATTTGGAATTTTTTGTTTCTTGCCATATAACATAAATTTTTAGACCGAAATTTTTTTCCAATCCGTGCGAAAGTGAGTATTTGAACATGCGTGGCGGAATCTATTGCACACTTTAACAGTACTAAAATTATTAATAAGTTGTCCGTTATCCCTGTTACGACTGTCGTTGCCGTGGCGTGGGTAATGCACAGATGTGGTATCAGAATAAAGGCTTAGATCGGGATGAGATGGGAATTCGGACGAACCGGTGTCTATTTCACCACCGGGAGCCGAAGGATAGGTGAAACGTGGATGAGCCGGTGTCTGTTTCACCACCGGGTGCTACGCTGGTAAGTTTTCGTGGATGAGCCGACGTCTGTTTCGCCGTCAGGTGCCACTAGGAATTTCGTGGATGAGCCGGTGTCTGTTTCACCACCGGGTGCCACGTTGGTAAAGGGTTTTGGAATTGTCGTCGTTGATATACCTCGAGCGGTAAAGGTATATCTGTGCGGGATACCGAAGGTTGCGTTACTGTGTTACGTGTAGACGTGTTTGAACGGGAATAATAATATGAGCTTTCGTAGCAGACAGGAAATGTAATAAAATTTGGAAGTATTATACCAAACTATTGTAAGATTTATGGGTTCGTGATTGTCTAGTCCCATACGGGTCCTTGGAAATGCATTGGTTGATTATAGTTGGAGGCTGATAATGTTATTGAAGATAAGAGGTTAAAAGAGTTTCAATAAAAAAAAGAATAATGGATATAAAGTAAATACAACGTATATTTTGATCAGATAATTTGGAGAAATAGAATTATGATAAATTATAATGTGTCCGAAGAGAAATATATAAAAATGAGATGTTTTATACAAAATTTGTCTTTAACAATGCGGGAATTATCAATGTCAACCCAGCAATAATAAGTTAGGGAAATCCCACAATGTCTACGCATTAATTATCATTGCTCGTTGACAACAATATTGTACAATTTAAAATGAAATGGAACTTACCAAATTGTAAATCGAGACAATCGGATTATTTATTTTTTTCGCTAGTATATGTAAACTTTTATTTACTCGCTTGTTGGAGTTGGTTGCTCTCTAAGACTTCCTCACTGGAGAAGAGATAGTTGTATTAACGGTTGAATCGGACAGTACATGAAACGTTTAAAATATATAAAAGAAATGCAAAATAATAAGACTATGAAACGGTAAGGTTACAAAATAATAATGGAGTAACTGGACTAAACGAATCAATAATTATATAAGGCGAAATTTGAATACACGGTTTTTGAATACGCGGCACTGAGTCTTTTGTTACTCTAAGTTTCACACAACTTGTAACAAACTCTATCTCAATATTTTGCACCACGGACTACCCGATCACGCACCTCGCGACTTGCTGATCGAAGCTTCAAAACGGTAGTCAAGTAGTTCTGGCCCTTCGGAAATAAGTTGAATAATCCCACCCTTGAAATACTCTATTGGAAATGGAATTGTTGATCATTTTTCACGAATCAGCGTAGTCGGAAGGTGTCGCGAGAAGGGATCGTCTCGTGCTCTCTTTCTCTCTATCTCCAGTGAAGAGGACCAACGCAGCCACAGTACATTCACGCTCCGGTTTACTGCAACGCATATTACTCACACATTGCGATCGACGCAGGACTCACATCGAATGAACTATGGGTGACACGCGCGCTACGAAAATGAATAGCTATATGTAGGTTTGAAATACCGCGATAACCGTTCTCACGCTGTACTCACATCATGCATCCTGTTTATTACATCAGTACTAAGAAACGATAATGCCTATCGGTTATTTGTTATAGGACCACGTTGATTCCAAGGAAGGTATGCGCTATATTAACAATTGAGCTATCGGAATTAAGCCAGACTAAATGTCAAAGGCAAAATACACGATTGACAAGGGACTTCCCACGATGCTATGCATCATCAAATCGCATTCTCACCGACGTTAATTAAAATAAAAGAATTTTTGTTCGGAAGAAAGTGAACTGTTAGCATTTTACAAACGATATATATTATATGAATATACTTAGTTACACTATTCTTTAGATTATTCTGACGGCGAGAGTAACCTTCTCGGCATTAACGCAGCACGAGCGCGGGGGCAGTCTTAGACGATCCGACTTGAAAACTCGTGTATTCGTTCAAATGTGCTCGAAGGGGACTTCAACCCGATCTTGCTCAGAGTTTCGGCGTGGCGTCGTACTAAGCTTCTACTGAACCCCGAGCCTTGTTTCTAGCCTCCGTATATACTCAAAAATCCGTAGATTTTGGGGGACGGATTGTGGGGCAATCTCCTACTACCCACATTCCAAGGCTTGGGGGTATCTCTGGTTAGCCGCGATCTTAGAAGTAATTATCGCTTATCGCGCGACAGAGCCCTACGCAGGGCTGAATGCTGCCCATTTCGGTACCCAGAGGATCCATACGTAACATCCCACTGATAGTCGGAGCAGGTGTCGCAGGTATCAATGAGACGCGGTCAGGGTGCCGCTATAGGGGCTATTAGGTATATACCTTTATAACCGAGATTGCCTTCAACTGACTCGCGGTCGAAAGACCGTTAACTGGAATACAAGTAGCAAGCCTATTGTGTTTTTACCTTGAACTTAATATTTCCTACGTTCTAAAATATATCGGAACTCTGAAAGGAGCTCGTAAAGACTGATTATATTGAAATTTTACTGTGGCATTTTATAGAATCCTGAGCAAAAAGTACTCGCTTTAGGTAACTCTGATTGGTGAATGCAGATGAAGAGGGGATAGACTTACTAGCACGTTTGGAAACACATAAAAGATGCGTACCTTGCATTGGACACTTTTATCGGGCTGTGTCAATTGCTGCTGATATTTGTTTGCTACTCCCACACATTGAAGAAATAGACATCAGTGATGTCATTCATTGAATTTTAAATTACTATATACGACATTTCTATTTTCTGTTTGAATTCTTTTTCATTTTAATTTTTTATATTTATTTAAATATCAATATCTAATATTTGCTTCCATATACATTTTGATAAATATGAAAGTTAATCCCATTAATGTTATTAACATTTTGATGGAAACATACAATCATGGCAACAGTAAGGATGAAACACCAACGGGAAAGAAATTGAACTGGCATGTAGCATTATTGATTTAATCAAGAGTTATACTGAAACTGAACATGCGGAAATAGAAACCCACCAAGAACTGATATTTGAAGGTCTAACGGGTGAGTCAACTATAGTTGATAGTTTTATTATCATTAAGCGTCCACGTCTGCAGACGCGTTGAAGGAATCATCAAGTTCTCCAGATGAAAGTCCAGATAATAAGGAATCTGAAGATATAGATTTTGAATATAAGCAGGAGGCCGTAAATTTCTGGCAAAGTGGAAAAAAGAAACGTTTAAATTTCAAAACTGTCCAAAAAAGATTCCAGAAATTGAAGAGACAAAGAAGACTATACACATGGACAGAACAAGTGAATAAAGGTGCATCCCGTTTCGACAAGTTGAAGGCAATTGATCATGGAATATTGACTAGACTTATTGAGCCAAGAAGACAACAAATAGTTCACGATATTGACTTGAGACGGTAGGCAATGTATGAAAACCAGTCAATTATTTTTCAAGGATTTCAAGCATCAAGCTATTCGCTTTGGAAATTTGAAAACCCAGACAACATAGTTTCCAGAGAAGCCACTAAATTAATTACACATTATTACAGTAATAATCTAGCCTATATAAATACAGTAGCTGACGCTTTTGTGTCAAACATAGGACAGTATATGCAAAGACATGGAGAATGTAACATTTTTAATACTGACCAAAGTGGTTTCCAATTGGAAATGCACTCTGGCAGAACTTTATCATATAAAGATGAGAAGGATACATGTGTTACTGTCCAATCTTCATCCGCAATTACTCACAGCTATACGATACAACCCACTGTTCCACGCAATGGAACCTTGCTCTCGCCTCTTTTCGTTATTTTGAAAGAAGCAAGTGAACAGTTAGGTCTGCATGTACAAAGGCGAATGTTTACGGCATCGAATATCCACATCGAGGCTTCGAAATCGAGTAAATTGACGAAGGAGTTATTTAGGATGTGGCTATCACGTGTTTACATTCCGAATGCTCCAGAAAATTCAGTTTTCCTTTTAGATTCATGGAGTGGTTACAGCGAGGAAATCATTCAAGCTGCAATCACAGGATAAACAATTGCAAATATTAACAATTCCAAAAAATACAACACCGATAGTTTAACCACTTGATGTTTTTGGATTTAGAGCTTGGACAAATTTTGCCAGAAAATATCAGATTTTTCAATAACATCAAACATTGATGGAAATTTATATTCTAAAGATTCAATTATTAAATGAAAATCGTTAATTCATAACCAATGATTAGCTCCACGTTACAAAAATTAAATGCTCCTGCTATTAAGTTCATTTATGGTTTAGTCATTTTTTTACGGCAGACCACTATTGTAACAATTATTTAAAATAATTTACGTAACTTTTAGTAACGTTATTCGCCTTGTATTAATATAGAAAGGACAGCATTGAAGCTGCCAGAATTTTATAAATAATCAGCTCTTTTCAGAGCTCCCATATATTTCACAACATGGAAAATATTAAGTCCAAGGTAAAGACACCATAGGCTTGCTAATTGTGTCCTAAGTGACGGTCTCTCGACCGCTAGTCAATTGAAAGCAACCTAGGTTATAAAGGTACCTAATAGGCCCTATAGCGGCACCATGACCGCGTCCCATAGATACCTGCGACACCTGTTCGGACTATTCGTGGGATAACAGACGACTTATTAATAGCTCTACTACAGTTAAAGTGTACAATAGCTTCTGCCACGCATGTTCGACTACTCACTTTCGCAGGGATCGGAAAAAAGTTTCCGGCCAAAAATTTATGTTATATGGCAGGAAACAAAAAACTCCAAAAACTCGTATCCCCTATTTTTATCCATACTTTACACACATAAAGTCACACAAAAATTGATTCAATTTTAACAGGAGAAGTGGTAAAAAAAAGTATTTCTTGTAATATATTTTCTAAACAAATTCATTTTTTCATAAATTTTGTTGTTGTTTGGCACTCGTATTTGAAAACACATTTTGAAGCAAAATGTTGTCCTATGTCCACCAAGATCGCGAGATATCTCCAAAAATATGTTTTCGACCCCTACTTTGGGGGCTGTTTTCACCCTCTTACCATTGACTAAGAACAGGATAGATCACTCATCCAATGCTTTTGTTTGTCACACGCTTTTGGGGCTCTTGAGCCCCATTTCCGTATCACTTGCGACGTTATCGATTCAGCATTAGGAAAGACCACAGAGCCATTGAAACGGCGAAAAGGACAATTAAATCAAGCGATAGTCAGTAGCATTTAAATGTACAGTGTGGCTATAAACTATCGTGTATACTCGGCCGCCGTATTTATGGACCCCAATAGTTCGGTCATGCGATGCGGTTGCAATTCGTCAGTTAGTTTACCAAATTAACCGATTCACTGAAGTATGTACAAACTATTGCATTCATGCAAGTCAGTTATTTGCTGAATCAAATTTTTATCACCTTTTGAAATACTATTTATATTTTGTATGTGTGTACACGATAAAATTACTAAATCGGTTATTTTTTGTTGTTATTTTTGTTACGTATCGGAATGGCAGCTGCATCATGTATACCATGCAGTGCAATTACATTCGGCAATAACAAAATCATATAGGTATCCAAATAACATATTCATTATGTATATGGTAAAGTTCGAGATAAGTACATTAAAGAACGTAATTTAAAAGTAGTACGTAGTCATTACATTTATCTAATGATAAAACTGAGAAGGAGTCAGCATGGCAACCAATTTAGTAAGTATATATACGCATGAAAATTAAATTTTCTGTGGAGACATGGAAGTGTGTGGACACCGTTTTCGGTTAATGTTGATGCGGTAAAATAACCGAGTTGGTCAAAAACCGTATTGTATGAACGAGCTGTAAATAAACCTTTACATAGCACAAAAAAAACTGCCGAAGCTCAGCATAAATGAATGAGAGCCAAAAATCGCATCCCGCGTATAGTAACTATATTAAAGTGGTTTCAAAATTTTGACTCCTAATAAATGAGTAACTATAACATACAAATAATTTTCCAGTTAAACTTTTGAGTTCCTTCAATACTGTTTACCAGTAAAACAAGTACAAGTTATATGAATATGTAATAATCCCTTAATATCGTTTTCGTAAAGTGAAAATAAATATTATGGGAATTGAAACTTTTGTCTTCATGTAACAATTTTTTCACCATTATTCGTTCATGTTGGATGAACGGTTACTATTGATCACAGCTACGTTTAGGACTCTGTGATGTAATAACAAATGTGAATGACCTAGACTGCAACAATGTAACGTCAATTCTTCTTTACAAGTAGTATGCTGTGCTTTAAATTAGGCACTATGGCGATTTATTAGGGTGAATGCTTTCATGCAGCTGAACAGGTTCGTATCGGAATTCCAAAGAGAGCTTGTTTTCAGCGGGTAAGATTTGTTCAATATGTATGTATGTATATAATTCGATATGTATATATACATATATCGTACAGTTGTTACAATATTTTTTCGCCAAGAACTCGAGCGATTCCGCGGATAAATACGTCGAGTTCAGCCATAACTCCCATTGGGGGGGGGGGGGGGGGGGTTCAACGTCCATCGCTATACAAAAGCCGAAACATACATTGTACGTATCACAGCACCGCAAACATAAAAATCATCAGTCCCATCAGTCGTCGTAAAACTGATGACAGCGTTGCCAAATTTCTCGTGTTCTACCCTACACCAGAGAAGGCCGTGAGGAATACCTGATATAGGTGGATGAGGAATACCAGAGCCGAGCGGTTTAAATCCTCATTCAATGCATGGGTACGTTAATACAAGTTAAAAAAATTTTGTTTTTATTTTTTTCTTAATAAATTTTCCTTTAACATATTCGTGAAACTTTTCTCGTTAAAATAAGACCAAATACAATATAGTATGGATTACATTTACATATTCAAATGTAAAAGTATTGTATTAATAGAGGAGATAAGAGAAGTAGGATATGGAAATGAAGTAAATCGCTGGAACAGATGTATTGTATAGAGTAAAAGAAAGCTACAGGGAGTAAAGTGCGTAGTCCATGTATTACACATATCAGCTGCCTTTGAAAAACTTATATATTGTATACTTTAAGTGAGTACATCATATCCAATGCCATTATGTTATTAAATTATGTACTCTTCTAGAAATAATTCGTTTCTGCAATTTGTCGGAACCTACAAAACAGCGTAATTATTCCATAAATATTAAATAAAAGTGGTCCGAATTATATCATGTTCGGTTTCATTTTAATAAAAAAAAATTGCATTAATATGATAAATAAATTACCTTAAAGAAAGATAAAAAAATAAAAAACTTTTAAGTTTGCATTGCATTAGCGCAGTGATACATGGGCATTTAAACTTCTTCAAATGCTCGGATTCTCATTCTCACTTTGTCTTTCGCTCGTTGTCCTCTGTGATGACAGAAATTACACGAGGTTTACGTTTCATGTCCTTAGCGGACTTGGGCCCGGCCGCAAAATCTTGGCGAGAAAACATTGTATGTGTTTGCATCGGGCACCCACATCACTCATGGATCATGTATGATCACTAAGATGCGAACCAGACGTTGAACGACACAATATACAATGTACAGTTGTCCCTCGAAATACGCGAGGGTTCCGAACATTGATGTATCGCGTTAATAAAGGCTCGCGTAATTTTGAGACATCCCTTCTCACACCTACCACAAATTTATATTACATATGCACATAGTTATAGACTGGGTAAAAGTTTAGTTATTGGGACAGAGAGGAGGAAGTGGGGATGATATTAATCGAAAGATGTGCCTGAATAATTACAAGTTAATTATTTACAAAAGGGGAGGTCTCACCGATTTCGATGGTTTTCAAGTATGTTATAAAAATCAACATTTTGAACAACTTTTTCCTATACATATAACCGCCGCTCGGCCTTTGTTTCCGAAATTTGTCTCAAAAGAGATCGGTACTACTATACTGAATTCTGCCTATACGCACGCGTCCGTGGGAGCGTATGCGTAAGCGTTTGATCGGCAACTGTCTACCGTTAATATATATAACAGCGTAGCGGCCAGCGACGAACATTATACAATGTGTAAAAAACTTTTTCGCAATAATGACTGAAATGTTTACAACTTTGGATAATATCAATAAAGATCATTAAAACAGAAATGAATGTGTGGCAGGCCGCCTCACGGCGGCCGGGATGAATACTTCGGCCCGAACCTAAACTTCATTAAATTAGTTACTAGATAGAGTAGTGCGATTTGAGTAAGGTTCGGACCGGATTATTATTCCGGCCGCCGTGGGACAGCCGGCTACCCGAATCGAGTTCGGAAGCACTCCTATTATACACGTCCGTTGCGGGCCGCCGCGATGCGTTTAAAGAAACACTGGGCAATCAACGTTCAAACATTTCTGCATACGCTGCCACGGACGCGTACTTATAGAAAGAATTGAATGTGTAGTACCGATCATCCTTCGAAAAAAAACGCGGAAACTAAGACAGCGCGGCGGTTATATGTATAGGAAAAAGTTGCTTAAAATGTTGGTTTCTACAACATATTAAAAAATCATCGAAATCGGTGACACTCTCTTTTTTCTAAATAAATACTAATTGCAATGGTAGTAACAGGGTTCTTGTACAGGTTCCAAGATATTAACAAAAACATGTTAGTAGAACTACATTGCATGCTGTATCTGTATGTGTATATATGTATGGATATGTACACAATGCGTACACAGCCAGCCGACGCGTTAGATGTTTCCCTCGCCGGCGGATTTGGTTTGCTTATTTTTCATCTCGTCGCGAAGCGGCACTCTGTTTGTGGCACAATGCGACTGCATTATTTGTGGTGTCCTCTTGCTATTGTACGTATAGGCAGAATACAATGCAATTGTACTAATATATTTTTGCTAATATTTCTAAACTTCTAAGTTAGAACCACTACTATTTCGTGACATATAAGCTTCCGATTATTAGGATACACCGCCTACCTCACTGTGGAGCCGCATACTATTGTTTAAAAATGTTAAATATGTGTTGCATTTTATATATTTACTAACAAATGTATGTTAAGAAAATAATAATGTTATTCTAAAGTTCCCAGAACTCGAGGATCTATCCTTTAATGCCAATCATCGGCACAAATCGGGAAAAGTTTCTCAAAATGTTGAATTTTACAACATATTTCAAATTCATAAAAATCGAATAGGCAGTCCTATTATAAATATATACCCAGGTGTAACCTAAATAGAATTTCCTTCATCTTTTAAATATTATAAAATGTACTACGCTTTAAATATTTTATATATTTTTGCATGTTACGCGTATTCTCCATTCTTTCAAACATTTAAAGTTCCTATAAATGCATAAAAATATGTAATGAATTTATTATATATTACGTACATATGTTATTCATATTTCACGAAAGTATATTGTACGTTTTGTGATTCTTTACCGTCGCAGTGACTACAAAGATCACAAAAAAACGCGTTTATCAAAACTGCGTAAGTACTTCGAGGAATAATTATACCTGTGCTTACTTTTTCTTAGATGTTGAAGAACGAGCCTTGCATTGAGGCATAACTCAGATAGTATATTCTGGTAGATGAGTCTTAAACAAATTTTCAAGTGATATTTTTATGTTTCTAACACAAGGGCCTTACAAGCATAATAAATAAGAGTTATAAGAATTACATTTGAAACTTTTTATATTTTAATTTCATGGTTTTATTTCTTTTATTATATGCTTCTAGAAATGTATCAGAAGTTTGAGCTTTCTTCTGCAATAATGGTTCCGAGCATATAATTATGACATTACAGTAACGTAATTCATTTTGTAAGTTGATAACGACATTACAAAAATACACTCCACCCGTGCAAAGAAATTAAAATTAATTAAGTAAGCTGGGATTTTTGCTTATCTTTTACAAGAAAAATTGTATCTATGCATTGATAACATTACTGTGAAGTATTACAAAATGTGAGAAGATAAATCATAGTTATATTTGTTTTATACGCACAGAGTGTGCATATAATCTGCACAATTTTGTTTTGGTCGCATCTACTTGGAAGAAATCACTGTTATTAAATTGTGTACTCTTTGAAACTATTCAATATTTGTCTGTAACAGTTTTTGGCATCATTCACGGTTTACAAAATTTTTAAATAGATTTATTTAAATGGGACACCGTGTATAGTGGTCAAACAGATTTCTTCGTGACGCGGAAAGAGAACGATCTACTTGAGTCTGTTGACTTTATCGTCGTCAGCGACATTTCCACAGGTATTTCTTACACTCACCGCATTCAAACGCAGAGGGCGTATGAAACACTCGGATTTTTTGCGAGGTCGGTATTTCAGTGCATGTGACACGAAGTCCCATAAGATGAGTGGTCTATTCTGTACCTCGTCCGTGCTCTTACTATGGATCATGGCCGATAAAGGAAAATACGTGTCAACTATTTTTTTCGAGAACTATCTACCCTATAAATTTCATTAAAATTGGCGATTGTCACTTGGATATGTTCTCTTTCAGGGAGGATTTTGTAACTCTTGATCCAGGTCGTTAGTCTTCTTACAAGCATAGCAGTGATGATTTTAGGCAGGGCACCCCTTCATCGAAAATCTTGTTAAAGTATATTAACACCTAGTTTAGCCAGTTAGGAAACATGTTCTTGAAAAACGGGGTTGATATCTTATCAGGGGCAGAAGCCTTGTTTTTCAGGCTTGAGATATTTTTTCGTTTTATATTTTTGAAGAGAGATGTAGTCTTTTTACGTCTTCGTGTATTACATTCTCCATCACCGGCACCCTGACCTTTGTCATTTACTAAAAATCCTCCTCATCCCGCTCCTCAGAATACGACAATTCCTGTCATACCATGGTTTATCTATAATGTGATTACCTCAGGCCGCAGGAGTATAAATACACCTACTCCAGCGAAAACAGTTTCAACAGTGACAGTTTCTTTATTTTTTTATAAAAATTTTACAAACATACTTATGAGACTTCTCTGGTTAAAATAAGACTTGACATGATATAATGTAGATTTCATTTACTTGTTTAATGAAGATTAACATTTTCTCATCGCTTAATAATGGTCTAATATATATTATATTTAGTACTATTTTAATCAGAAAAATCGGGATACATAAAATATATTGGTAATGTTTTGGGGAAAAAGTATAAAACAAAGAAGTTTGATTATTGCATTAGTATGGAGTCATCGATTCGCAGGCATCAAAACATTTTTGGTTACCTCAACTGTTTGCTTTCAATTATACGTGGTTTAGGTAACATTTAACGAAAACGAATAAGGTGTGAAGTGAAGAAAACCTATTTTGAAACTGATTCATGTCACACAAGAACATCATCAAATTATAAAATTCTGTTTTTCTTAAAATTTGGTACACAGCTTGGGAATTCAAAAATATTGGACATGTATTTTTTTTCAGCGGAGAATCATGTTTAGGGAGTGAACGTATCCATTAATGATGAGGCCAAGAAGACTATTAATGCGAATAACTTGAGAAAAAGTAAAAATAAAGAAAAATTTTACATGAAAAAATTACTAAAATAAAATAAAAATACTAAAAGTATCCGTAAAAAATTGGTGACATTTTATAGGTGATGCCACTATATTCGAAAGAAGCACATTTGTGTAAATATTTTTTATGGAACACGATAGTTTTTCTTAGGAGTATTTGTCAGTATAATCTACAAGTGCTGTTACGAGAACACCTACATATTTCTCCCGATTATCGAAAGCTACGCGTTATGAAACAACAGATTTTACGTTAACGGAGCCGTATCATTTCGTATGACCATCTGGTAGGGCCCTGCACTAGGAACACAATATTTTTGCGAGGCTTATGGCAGGGTCAAACCCACCGCTATTTCTAGGGGTTCCTTAATTTAGTTTTTTTGCCATCTGGACGACAGTCGCCGGATGGTACGTTTCTACTACTTTTACTCTTGACCATAACATTTAAATTGTCTTTAGAATTTCTCTCCTTGAATTAGTTCGTAGCAGCACTCTCTACCCTCAACAGAAATTACCCTGCCATAAACCTGCACGTGTTAGGGCCACGCCGATGGGCTAAGGAAGACCAGAATTTCCGTCCGGGTATCGGTCGGGACCTGGCCACCACCCGCTGGTTGTCTCTCCGCACGCGACGAGCCGAGCCAAAACATGGGCTCCTTGGTTCCAGCCAAGGGTCACCCCACCCTCTCCTAAGGGGGCGCGCTAAGGGCGCAAGAGGGTGTGGTGACATCCGGGGAGTGATCGGTGATTGGAAATTACCAATTTTGGAGAGGGTTGATCACCGTCGCTCCTCGGAGTAGGAGAGGGAACAACGGCGAATGCGGAGAAAACAGACAGCAGAAACGTTTAACTCTCGGGAGAGAACACACGCTAAAAAAGACAACTTCCTCGTGGATCGACCGCCGATCACGGGCGCGAATAATTATTGTGAAGGGATAGTCCCTTAATAGTCAGCGTTCGGTTCTCTCTATCAATACAGTCCACTATATATATTGTAATAAACATAGTTACCTTTTCAAAACAAAGTTTAACGCACCACCACATTTCACTCAAGCATATTCCTACACACGTTACCGGACGCGAACACCATCTGTAATATTCTTGATTTATCACAATATTTTTTTACTTTATTGTTCCTCATTTTATGAGAATTCTATATTGAGAAAAGGTAGTAAAAGTAGCGATAGTATAATACATTCTTTCTTCCAAAGTGTTTAAAAGACAGGATCTCCTAACAGGGAATATAAAAGTGTACTAACTAATAACTCATTTTAGAAATCCAAACAATATAAAGAATGCTGAATCTAAAGTGACGTTCACGATTAAAATTTTGAATAATTGTGATAATTTTCAATAAAATCTTTGAAACATGTGTGGATGTGTATTATACATAATCAAAATGTCACAAAACTGTTCTGAAAAACGCATTTTACTCTGTATATTAACTTTCAGTAGCAAAATGGTTGCAACTTTTTCAATTTACTGTGTATCGTTGCACACGTAAATTTATATATCCTGCAGATTAACAAAAAAACATTTTATCACATAAACAGTGCAGTAATTTGTTGAAAAGAAAAATAAATAAAATGAAGAAAATCAGTTATTAATAAATAGAATGAATTAACTGAATATTTTTAAACTACATTCTTCATCTATGGAATTACGATTTTTGCAGTTAAGGTTATAGATATAAATACTTATAATGGTTGTAAAACGATATTTAATAATTACTATTATTTTTCTTTTTAGTGGTGTTGTGTATGCGCCATTTGTATGCAGAAAATGCTCAAAAAAGAGGGTAGAACGCAAAGAAATCATTACAGAAATTGTAGAAACTGAGCAAAAGTATGGGAGAGATCTACAAATTATTCTTGAAGAATTTCACAGACCTATGCTAAGGGCTGGCCTCCTCACATCCGAACAACTTACAGCTATTTTTCTTAACGTGGAAGAACTTCTTGAACACAATCTCATACTTGCGGAGAAATTGAAGGATGCCGTGGATCTTGCTCAGGTACAGTAGCAACCAGTTAGTTACATAATACCGTTATACTATTTAGAATATGGATACGACTAATGTTTCGTGAAAATTATTTTTCATGTGTTAAACTCGCAAATGAACATACGTGTCATATACTGTATACTATAACACTAGCATAACTGTATTTCGAACTAATCAATTACAAATTGTTTAACATTGTTTTACCATGTTATTGAAGCAACTATCAACTCTTTAAGACTGATCGACGACTTATATTCGTGAAGGAGACGTTTTCTTCCGTTTCGAAAGAATTTTGCATTTAGGAGGGATATCTCCTAACAGGATTGAAGGGCGAAGGTGTGTCACCTCCACTCCTCCAACTTTGGCTGCTAAGAGGAGTCCTCCGATTACCTTGCCCCCCCCCCCCCCCCCATTCTCGACACTGCAGGAAACAGGGTTACTAGGAAAGTACCAGTAGAGGGGCACGTCACTTGTCCTGCCTCTGCACTCCCCACCAAACAGTGATGCCGTACGAACAGAATTTCTTGGATTTTCCCCTCTATAAGTAGGGGAAAGAGGATCAGAGTGGGAAAGTAGTATAATAGTACCATAGTACCACCGGATGACGAGACGCAGCGTGTGGCAGTACTCCTAGTTCTATTCCAATTCTTGGAACAATGTGGTAAAAGTTCCACTCGTCTGGCATCACTGTCACCAAACTCCTTATTTCCCTACCGTTGGAGGAGTAAGAGGTTACACTCGGCTCCTAAAGATCGACACTTATAACATTTGTTTAGCCATGTTACATGCTGTGGACCGACTATGTCGAATCTGATAAATAAACTTGATTTATATCTGTTATAATTAAAAGGCGATTCCCATTTGATCGAAAGATTCTATTTCTGACGGTCACGAAAAAGAAGACTACACTAGTCACCGTTTCACACAGAATGCCACCAACGTCAAGCATTACAATCCTATTTAATGATGGTACAGTAACATGGGGGATTAGAACTCTCCAACAATATCAAATCATAAATACATGTAAAAATTACACTTAAAACTCTAACTTGTACGTTATCACAAGGATAACATCGTATTTACGTCGGACGGTACGACCGTACTATTCTCTCACTTCCACTTCAATATATACACATATTATAACATAAATATATAGACATGTTAAATGAAGTTCTGTTGTCATTTACAATCGTTTAAATAACTGGAATAAATAACTGGAACCTACTGTATTAACGATAGTAAGTATTTATAGTATGTTTTTGCTAAATGCTTGGCGCTGTGGCAGCGGAGACAGCCACCACGCCCTCGTCCTTACTTAAAACTTTACCACGCCTGCATACATTCTTTTCTCCTTTACAACTTTCGCTTACAATAGATTCTTTGTTCATCACTTCCGCTGCTCGCTCCGTCCAAGGGTCACCCGGGCCTAGTTACTGTCACACACTTCTGGCGATCAGACCCAGACGAGTCCTTGCCTTTATCATTAACTGCGCCTCAAGAACCTTTTCACATTGTATGCGACACGCGTCGTTTCCTGTTAATAAATTGGGTGTGGCGTAGTTCCCCGCGGTTCGCTCCACCTCAGCGCTTCTCGCAAATAAATGTTCAACATTCACTCAATCATTGAAAAAGGAAGGGGGGTTCACTGAAGAAAACTTTGAAATGGATATGGATAGAATTTGTGACGAACCTCCTGTACCTACCACTAAAGAGATGGAAGATGAAATAGGACTTTCTCGCAGGTGCTCACTCAAAACTCTTCATCCTTATTCATACCCCATCTTCACAGCGCGCCACAAATTAAAAAGTCGATGAAGTAGAGGTGGAGAACTGTCAATAATTGAAAGAGATGCGGAACATATGTTTTCTATCAATGTCAAATAATTTTTATTAATAAGTAATATCATACAGTACCTCATTTTTCTGTTTCTATTAATTAATGTTTTATATTTTCATTTAATGTTTAGAAAAAGTCAAATTCGATACGGATTCGAACTTAAATCATTTGCGTCGTAATCCCTATCGGTTTTGCTGTAATTAAATTGTACTGTATTACTAGGGTAGTGTATTACTAAGGTACTAAGTTAACCATCCGATAACGGTGGCTCGGTCATTTGTGACCCAGGTTGTCTGTCGTTTGAGCTGCTGGCTGAATCCCTTACAGCTACCCGTTTACTCGCAAACCGTCAAATGTTTTACTTTTTTGGGCAATAAGGTAGCGCTATTAAAAGTGAGAGCACAGCACTACGAACGACTAGATATAAGAGTAGACTGACAATGCAATGTATTATTGTGGTCTGAATTCCTGGGGCTCTAGAGCCCCACGGCTGTTTTCAATATAATTTCTGCGTTTGTTTTGACATTTTGTATATACTTTAGAAGTAATTACATTCCTTGTCAAATAATAAAACGAAAGATATTCCTCCGAAAACTCTGATTTTTATAGATTACTGGTATTTCAGAACATGGGACATGAAGTCCCATAAGGTGATTTGTCTACTCTTATATCTTGTCTGTGATACTACCTCATCATGAATAAAATTCAATCAGTAAGCTGACAACATCGTATACGTTCGGGTCAGTCTTGACTCAGCAGCCGTCGTGTAATGCAATAGTAAATACGTACAATAGTTTCCAATTTATCTCATTACAAAACCGATTTGCATATTCGCGGCTCTTAGAAATAAAGATCCGGTAACATCTGCATATTGGCTGTATGTTGACGAAAAGAAATAAGAAATGGGAAAATATGTATTAGGAAGGAAGATATACACTTTACGAAAATAACCACTCATTTTTATTTAAGAAAATAAGCATGTCTACAGTCTGCGGTTTAAGTTTCTCTGTAATCATCTGTACCGTACATCAAACATGGAAGAACCTCTGACTCTAACTATCGATAATCCTGCGATACTAAAAAAGAATATCGATTGTTTCGGATACGGAAAATTATTGATAGTTATCGATAGCACTATTGATGGAGGGGGATAATATACATAGAGAGACGGCAAGACGAGGCTGGTGGTATGGCGAATGTTGGGAGAAGCAGGAAGAATCAAGAAGCAAGATAAGAAGTTGGAGGAAAGGACAGTTAGGGGAAGCGAAATATACAAGGATTAGATGTGAATATAAGGAATTATGTAACAAGAAGAAAGAGGAAAATTGGGAGAAACTAAAGATAGAGATAGAGCAGGCTTCAAGAGAACGAGAGGCATGGAGACTGATAGATACAGAAAGAAAAAAAGGCAAAAAGTAGGGGAGGGAATTACAATAGAACAATGGAAAGAGTGTTTTATGAATTCATTAGGTGAGATAGACAGAAGAGTAATGAGGGGAAGTGGTGAAAGAAATAAAAGGCATGACAGAGAGTGGTAAGGATAAAGAAGAAATACGAACGACAGTGCAAAGGATTAAAAAAATGACAAGACGATAGGTTGAGACGGAGGACCTGGAGAAATTTGGAAGTACGGAGGTGAAGAGATGTTAGACTGGTTCTGTAAACTAGTTGATGAAGTGTAAAAAACAGTGATTTGTCCGAAGAGTTGGAAATTCCGATAAACACAAAAGGGGGAGGGAAGAATTAGCAGAGTTAACAGAAGAAATTGAGGGAATGAAAGGTTTAAACAAAGGATAGGCTGGTTCCAGAAAGGGGGTATGAGTAATAGACAATATTCATGTCGTGAATTACATTATGAATAGAAATATCAGAGAAGCAAAGGAAAATGTGGTAGCATGCCTGTGGATTTGAAGGCAGCCTTCGACTCTTTAAATGATGAAGAGGAGAATCAGTGAAAAATTAAGCAGAAATATAAAAAGATTATATAGAGAGACCAAGATCAGGGTAAGGACAACAGAGGGAGAAATAGGAGAGTGGTTTTTACACGGCTAGAGGGTTGAGACAGGACTTCCCTCTGAGTTCACATTAACTTAATATCCTGGTACCAGATCTATAGGAGGAATGAAGTAGGGGATAGTGGGTCAAGAAAGAGTATAGTTTAGCATACGTAAACGATATAGTGCTATTGCCAAGGGGAGAGGAAGAAATGACTGAAAAATATCGAAGGGGTTGCAGCGTTATATAAGGAAAAGAAGATCTATTTTAAATACCAAACAGATGAAGATTATGAGTTCGAGAAGAGATGGTGAAAAAAGAAAGAAAATATAGGAGGTGAAGGTATTGATTTACCTAGGTAATCAATTAGAAAACAATGGAACACAAGAAGAGCATGTAAAAAGGAGAATGGAGGAGGCTGCAAGTATCATAAGATACTAATGGGGATTGAAGGTAAGATGGTTTAGTAAAGAATGGAAGAAAAGGGTGTAGTTGTTCTATATGGACATAGCGAGTGCTGAGATATGGAGCGAAAATATACGGGTGAAAAGAGAAGAGAGAAGTGGGAAACTTATGCAAAAGATTTTTGGGATGAATGATAGGAATTGATTGGCGGACGCCAAAACATATGGTGAGAGAGGAATGGAAGACGGATTTATTAAGATGAGCGTTAGAAATCAGCTTGGATGTGTAAGAAGAAATTAACGGAAGAGTAAGGGAGAGCGTTAGCAAAACGATGCTGGATGAGCAGAATGTGGAGACAAGAGCAAGGAATTAAAAGAGAAGACTAATGGGAAGAAATGAAAGAAAAGGAATTAGAGTGGAAAGTGATTAAAAATAAAGGTAGGGAGAAGTAAAAATCAGAAAGGGAACAGATAATAGTTGAGTTAAAATAAAATAACTGGTATAAATGAATAAGTATAAAGAAAATATTTTGGTGCATTGAATGCAACTGACCAGAGGAAATGGAAAAAAGACTGGTCAGATACAGAATAGGAAATGAGATTGAAGTGGACTGGTATTGGTTAAATAAGGATAGAAGGTTATGTAAAATATCTGATGCAGAACAAGAATCACGGGTTCATGTATGAAAAGTGTGTGAAAGATTCACAGAAGAAATAGGAAATTGAAAAGAAAATGTAAGACAAATTTTGGGATAGGAAAGAGATGGAGATACGTGGTTAAAAGAGTTAAATTGGAAAAGGAGTAAGAATATCGAGAACAAAGAAAAAAAGAGAAAACACAAACCAAAGAGGGTTAGGGAACGCTAGAGAATAAGCCAACATTGAGGATGTGATTGAAGATTCATTGTAACCTTAGGTTTTAAAATTTTAATTGTAAGTTTCATGGAAGGGTACCAGATGTATTTAAGTTTCCGTATATTTTATAATTGTATGTTATAGTTTAGATGAGGGAGGTGTATTTGTGTTAGTGGTATCATTGTGGGGATGGCATTTGTCTTGTTTTATTGTTTTGTTGTTATATTGTATTTTATATTTTATAATTATTATTTTGGGATGTCTAGAATAATATAGAATGGATAAGTTTAGTTTAAGTTTAATTTCAATGATATAAGTAAATGTAAGTATAAGTGTAATTGTAGAAAAACGGAATTCTTTATATTCTTATATGGAAATGAATAAAAACCTATGTATTTATATTACACAAAGTGTTCCTGAACTGGTAATGCCAATCAAAAGAAGTTATACTTGCGTGAAAACATAAATCGAAAATGTATGGTGATGTTTTTTTCATACGAAATGTCATTTTCGAATGAATCGATCTTGAAGATTCGTAGAGGATACATATGTACGTGGTGGGACACTTAAAACAGGTCACTTGATTAACCCATTTGCCTTCAACAATAAAGGAAAAGCTGTCCAATAAATGGGCCTGATTTCAAGGCGCACATGATATGATGTCAATACTTTTTTTCATAGGTGGAAGCGTAGGGGAATTATAAAGATTAAACCTATTTTTTGTAAATGGGATGAAATCGTTTTTTACTTACATTCGATAAAACCTTTTAAAATGAATACAATAACCTATACATAAAGATCATTCAAGGTTGTACTGGTCAACTGTAATGAAAATAAATTGTTTCAAGATACTCTTTGAATATCTTACCAATTTGCTGCTATAATCAGTGTTCCAAATGATTCCGAGCATTGATGCTTTACCTAACGAATGATGATACGATTCATTCGGATCAATCGCAATGTAAGCTCTTATACGCTTCATGATATCTTTAGTTATTGGTATTTCGCTGTACTCTTTTTGTTTCAACTTTCTCCACAAATAAACATTTACAAGTGTTAAATCTGAGGAAAATGCGGGCCACTTATTATTTTCTGGTCGGCCAATTCAACGATTTTTAAATATTCTATTTAGCACTGCAGTAACATTCCGAGCAGATCGATCAAGTCATTCATCTTGCTGGAATCACATTGATTGTTGTATGCTTAATGAAACATTTTTATTAAAACTACTTATTACCAATATATATATTAGTATATATATATATACACTATATATAGTAGTACTATATATATATAGTATATATATATATATATATATATATATATATATATATATATATATATACCTTCTAATAAACTCCGTACATAGTTGCAACTATTTAATGCTTCAATGGTTAAAATAAGGATCATTTACTTTCTTATCGAGAATTCCGACCCAGGCGTATTTTTTTTATTACAGTTGACCAACGCAATCTTGTATGAACTTCATTTATAGGTCATTGTATTTGCCTTAAAAGGTTCTACCAGAATATAAATAGAAAACGATATTGTCCTATTTAAAAAATACAGGTTTGTCTTTTATATTTTCTCTACACTTCCACTATTGACATTACATTATGTGCCCCTCGAAATCAAGCAACTTTTGTTTGACACTTTTTTTCTATTGTTAAATTTAAGCGTGTTATTCTGGTTATCTGTTTTAGGTGCCCTAGTGTGTATATGATCTTAGTTATACTTCTTAAAGGATATTACTGTGCTATTCGTGTTGTCGTTCCAATCTATTAGACTTAATAATGAAAAATAAATATCGAAATGAAATTATTTTTTGATCAAGATCTTTTTTTGTTCACTTGAAAATTATGGGAAATGTCTCCTATTTTTCTGCCAGCATAACTATGTGTATGTCCTACGTATTACACTTCTGTAAATATTTTCCACTCTATTCCTTTCAAATGTTCGAACGGAAGTAAGATTACAACTAAAACTAGTTTATAGTATGGCTAAACGTACTTCTGGAATCTTCAAGATCGATTTATTCGAAAATGAAATTTTCTATGAAAATATGGCATTCTACATTTTAAATTTATTTCGTCGAGTAGATTCATTCACCTTTGGCTTATACCACCAATTCACAAATACCCTGTATAATATGTAATATTTGAAAGATAATTTTTACGAAACGTCAATCGCATTTAGTTTTAAAATTACACAGCGATTTAATGTAGCTGGCCATTATTATATATAAGTAATCATTTGATGCTGTTTTCATTTATTGCGCATTCATAAATTTCCATTACATGTATTATTATAGATATTGTATATACCAAAAGTAGTTGCGAATAACATTATAAATTAAATTTGACTACGTTATACAGGGTGTTTCATTTAAGTGAGTACAGTCGAATATCTCGTAACAAATTGAAATTTAAAAAACATGTTTGATTAAAAGTTGTTTAGTATAAGGGCGCATATTATGTGGGATCCATGTCCCACGTATTGATGGAATAATGCGAGAAATTTGGAGATTAAGTTAATTTTGTTATATGGGACTGTACTATTTTTTATTCATGATATGATAGGGAATTTCAAGAGAAATTCAACAACCTGCCATTTGATATCATTTCGTCGAATGAACCACAAATTAGAGTCATGAGAGTTATAGCAAACGCAAGGTGTCGACTAGATATGTAAATCCTTCGTGATTCTGCTATCTTCTCGTGCCAAGCCATTTGTTTGAGACCAATTCAGACTTTGAACGGATGTTGCTCGTACAGAGAAGATGCAAATACTACACCAAATATGAAAAATTAAAAATTGATATCTTAGACATTAATAATTTTAATGAATGTTAATAATTTAGAGTATCCGCAATATGACTTTTGATAAGAAAAATTTATTAATAATTCTTTTACCCAGCAAACAATTTGGCACCAAATACATGCCAAGCTTTGGTGCCACATACTGGCGCCAAATTGGGGCCAAAATCGCACCAAGTCTTGGCATCATAGCCTGACACCAAATTGACACCAAAACTACAGAAAATTTGGCTCTCTCGGTGATTTAAAAATGGCGGCATTAAATGAGCTTTTTAAATAATTTAAATTAAAAATATTTTGGTAATAAATAGGTTATACAAAATTGAAGTATATACAGTTATTTATTTCTTTCATCACTACATGAATAATATAATTCTATTTGAACGATACACATGAACATATTACTATATGATCAATATACATGAATAAGATAATTCGAATATTTGGGTTAGTTCGATTATTACAGCTGCTGTGTCAATTTTGTTTCTTTATAACTGTTTAATCGTATAGCTATTTATTTTAATTGATACGACTAAACTGGGCTCGGGTTCGAGGGAAAGGAAATTGAGGTTCAATAAACGAACGCTTTGTTTCTATTTTCGCCTACGATTCCTAGACAGCCGTTTATTTTGACTCTATGAATTACACTGTGGATTAGCGGTGTGTTCGAGTGCCTGTAACAGAAAGAATCGGTGGAAACACCGATATCTTATGTTATTATTAGGTTATTGCTCTAGCGGTGCGTCTTTCCTCTCTTTCTCCTAATCACGAGATGTGTGACAGGTGGTGAGGGCACTTACTCGTGCTACGAGACGCAGTAGAGGGGAGTGGACTGTATAATACGACGTTTCCCGCGTAACGCAAGGAACCGTCGTGTGCAAACGTACAGATTTAATTTTATATCCTGTATCGAATGCAACAGTCGATTGCCTTGAACCGGCCTCTCGCTAATGGAGGTTGTAAGGCTCGAAAAGGGAGGTGCCGTGTCGAGGAGAACCAACGGTTACTAGAATACTAGTCCCGGGAGGTGGTTGAAAGTCGAAGTCTCATCGCTTCGTCTCTCACACGACGTGCCCTAGGACGTCGTGAAAAGGTACTGGAATTTCGGTAACCTTTTGGGTGCGCTATTACCGTCGATATACGACAAACGGTACCGCTGCCCGATAGATAGAAGAGTGTGACCTGGCACTCACTGTCTGCCACACGCGCCTTAGGCGATCGTTGGACTTAAAACAGGAGTATGCAGGATCACCGCCACAGCACGTGAAAACGTATCGGACGTTTTAACGGCGAGTACACCAACAACCTTGATACCTGCCTCGGGGGCTGGTCTCCGGTTGCTTCTAAATCGAGGAACAATCGACAAATGAATCGGGGTAAGCCCACCGATCCGATTGCTATTCGCTCGAATTAGGATTAAGAATTGATCTGTAGCGTGCCTATGAGGAGACGATCGTGCGACGGAAAGCCGTTTCGACACGTATCGTCTATTCCTCAGCGCACGTCTTTTTATTCTCAATAATCGCCTTAAGAGAGCTTTCGAGAGCTAAGAATTAAGCTTTGCTCTCAAAATCTATCAGCTACTTGTGCTTCGGGAGCTGGTGAGGTATTCTCAGGTAGCAACCACGAAGAATTTTCCAAAAGCTGACTTCGGCAGCACAGAAGCAAGGGGTCTGGCTGTGACCGACTCTCTCGAGGAACTTTTGCTAACTGATCAGGCTCACCGCCGGCTGTGATTACGCGAATGCGATAATTCTTATCCAGCCGGCTGGCGGCGCTGTCTATTTTATCATTGTGTCTCCTTTTGACGAAGACACCTTTCCTTCTCTCTATGCTCTCGCGTCCTACGTGGTTTCACCGATCTTTTTCGAATTTAAGTGGAAACCGTCGTTACGCGTTTACTGTTTGTCTCAACACAAACAGTTAAAAAAACTATAATCGAAAATCGTTAATTTTTCCGTTGCTATTTGACACATGAAGGACTCGTTTAAATTCGAGATTCACCGTTCCACGTATTCGCCAACATACCTGTAGCTCACGAATTTCGCGATTATGGAAAGCCTACGAAAACACGACTTCTTCAAACATACCGCCCCCCTTGCACGGTCCATGCAACCAAAGGAAAACGGTAGTACATAATAGTGACTCGACTCTATAACACGGGACGCGAAATTGTACTTTTTAACAATCACGTGAGCGATAGAGGGAGAGAGAGAGAACACTAGTGAATTCAAATGATGAATGAATCACTTACAGTTCGATGCGGGCGCCGGTTGGGCGTTAAATATCCGCAGCGAAGTGGCTGTGGCGACGTCAACCGCCGTTTTTGTTATTAAGGCCACTAGCCCTGGAGGTGCCCCGTGTTGCTTTCGGGGCCTCTTTGCTGGGGCCCTTTGCCCCGAGGGTACAGCTGGCTCGTTCCTAGGCTTCCTCTTCCGCCTTGCCCGCCGGCTGCCGGGGTTGGCGGACTAAGTACGGAGGGCTTTGCCGGCGTTTGCTTGTAGATTAGGGAGGTTAAAATTCCCTCCCTGTTCCACCGGATATTGTATTTTCCTCCGGGTACCAGGCAGCGGTATCTCCTCGCTTTTCGAGCGTGCCCTGGGATGCGGAGGAGAGTATTCCCAATTTCCAGGACTATATCGTCCATTTCGTGGGTGGGTGCTGCCGGTACAGGTGGCTGTTTCTGCTCCCCCTGCTCCTGCGTTGGGAGCAACTGCATGCACCGATCAAATGTTTCAGATATTTTTGGAGGTAGACCATGGTCGTTTCTCACAAATTACTGATTTGATCAGTGGCAGTCTGGCTTAGCCTAGCCAAATTTCGGTAGTATCCGTACTCTGGTGGGGGTACTTTTCTTCCTGATACGAAGAGGAGGAAAGGGCTCGCTTCTCCTCTGCTCGTATAATTTCCGGGAGAGGGGTAACAGGAATAATAACCGTCGGTATGTATCCCCGAACGGTTTTCTTCACCTTTAAATATTCCCCTCATTAACCGAAAGTTTGGCTAATTTTTTGTGTCTCCCACTATGTGTCGGTTTCTAACACTGATGGGGAAACGTCCACAGGTAGTTTACACAGGCGTGTGATTGGCCGTGTGTAAGTCGACTTTTGTGTACGAAGTTTCACCACTCGTACATTCCCGTCTTTACCTGGGAAAACTTCCTCAATTCGTCCCATTTCCCATTAATTGGGAGGGAGAAGAGGATTCTGCACCAGAACTAAATCGCCTGATTGCAGTTGCACTCCGGTGGTTTTCCACTTGTAGCGACTCTGGAGGTGCGCGAGATAGTCACGCGACCAATGTTTCCAGAGTAGCTCGTGGAATTTTTTAATTGCCCTCCACCGCGTAAGTCGCGAGAGGGTTTCAGTTTCCACCGAAGTGTCTGGGAGCACACCTTAACGGATCCATCGGGGAATTCATTCAATCTGCTCCAATCCGCACAAAAAGGAAATACGTTCTGTGTATGATCGCGGAGACCTGCTCGTCCCACTGGACTTGCTCCAGATATAGGGAATGCAAGACAGAATCTACGCGCGAATCACATTCAGGGATAGCCAGCCGAACAGATCGTAACTGCGAATGCCGAAAACAAGTTTTACTTAATAATCGGCACTGCAACCGGTAGAAACCGTGGCAGATTGAAAATGAAATAGTCTCCCGAAGGGAACCACTGCAGGCCTAGTACTTTTAATTCAAAATTATCGACTAATGTGCGGACAACTGTGTGTTAATGGGTGCTTTGTAGGATATTTCGCAGTAAATCTGACGAATTTCCTGTCTACTCACTCGGGAATCCACTCCGTTGTGAGAGTCCGCATACTTCGGGGCGTATCTGTTCTAACAACGGTTTGTCCGGAGCTCCCATAAAAACGTCATCGACGTATATGTCCTTCTCGAGTATCGGAGCGGCGAGAGAAAATCAGTCACCGTCCTGCTGTTTCAACTCGACGAGGGTACGCATCGATAGATATGGCGCGCAAGCCGTTCCGTATGTCACAGTATTCAGCTCAAAGGCTGTAAGCTGTTCGGTTTCGGGCTCGCGCCATACGATGCATTGGTAACGACGATCCTGTGGGGCAACGAGAATTTGCCGAAACATTTTCTCGATATTTGCCACCAACACGTATTCGTACAGAACGCCATCTCGTTAATACCGAGGTAATGTCGTACTGCAATTTTCGACCTACGTGAAGGATGTCATTCAGTGAGCGACCGCTCGCTGTTCCGCTGGAAGCGATAAATATGACACGTAATTTGGTCGTAGCGCTTTCCTCGCGGATAACTACTCTGTGCGGAATATAGAGTCGTGTTTTCTCAACTGACTCAAGTCGAGTCATGTGAGCGAGCGACTCATATTCGGCGAGGAACTCACCGTATTCTCGCACAAGCGATTGGTTCACATCCAGTTTTTTCCTCAATCTGGTGAGAACCAAGAGTGCTATGTGGAGAGATTCTCCTAGCATTTCCTCTGGTCTCGAGTGATTAAAAGGTAATCGGACGATGAACCATCCCGTCGCGTCACGTGTGACGGTTTTAGCGAAGTATTCTTCGTATTCGTCCTCAGCTTTGGTATGAACCAAATTTCAGGGAACCTCCTCCAATTCCCAGAAACGTCTGATCGTATAATCCAACGATTCGATTGCACTACAATGCAGCGCACTTACGTTTCGGTTGGCGGGGTTTTCTGTATTTATCGGGCCAGAAATCACCCATCCGAAGACCGTCGCTTGAGCGATCGGGCCATTCGTGCTCGTCCGACGTATTCCGCGTCGAATTATGCGAGCATACAAATCGGCGCCTATCAACACCTCGATTCGATGCGTAGACGCGGGATCGGGATCTACAATCGTCAATTCGCGGAGCTGCTCGTAACCGAGTGTGCGAATCGACTGCGGCGTGTATGACGTTGCCTCAGTATGACGTATGCGCTCGCGGTACATACCTGCGAGGCATTTTGCGTTGAACCGATCGTCAAATTCACGCTACGCTAGATCGTTTTCGTTCGTCTGACTCCCAAGCCGGATACTAACGGCGAGAGTTTTCCTCCGCGAGAGCTGTAGGTCATTCGCCAAGCTCGCAGAGATAAAGGACGACTCCGATCCTTGATCGGGAAATGCACGCGCTTTTCGCGACGTACCATATTCCCCGAATATTCGCACACGCGCGGTCGCTAGGATTACCGGTATCTCTACGGTATTACATCGTGCCTGCGTGTGATGTCACAGCAGCGGATGACGTAGCGGGAACTTCGGCTGTACCTACACTCGCGCTTGGTGGGGCGCAATCGCGTTCAGCGTCGCGTTTGTCTGCCGCGGCCCTTTTCTCCGACCTTCGCTTACCAGCTCCTTGATTTGAATTTCCGAAATGCAACAAGGTATTGTGCTTTCCTTGGCATTTCTTGCAAACCAGAGGGATCTGGCAGCTCTTTGCGGCATGACCGTCTTTATAACAGAGCACACACTTTTTACTGCCTTTGATGCAGTTATAGCGTTGGTCTGGGGCCATGCTCATGAAATAACGGCATTGCGTAGCGTCGTGACTAAGAGAGCAAAATCCGCATCTCGTATTTTGCTCGACGCTAGCTACCGGTACGGCGTTATGCGCTCGTACGCGAGTGTTCGACTGAACATTCGACTGAGTTTTCCGAGGAGTGGCGAGTGGTTGAAGGTAAGTATCCTCGAAGTCTTCGAGGAATTTTAACATATCCTCGAACGAGGGATACTCTTTTGCCTTCACCACTACTTTACGCCATTCTCGTTTCAACTCGTCGTCGAATAGCGTCTTTATATATGCGTTTAGCAAATCTCCGTACGCAGCGACAGGTCTGTCAAGCTTGCACAGTGCGTTAAGAGTTTGCCTCAAATATACTGCGACTTGCTTGATGCTTGCTAAATCGCCTCTTCGTAACGATTTCAGCTCGTAAACCGTATCGAGGAGTTGTTCGATCACTAACAGACGCTTCCCATAGCGAGCTTTTAGGATTTGCCATGCGACATCGAAGTTTTGTCCTACGATGTCAAGTGATACGAGCATTGCTAGAGGTTCTCCTTCGACACAGGCATTCAGGTACTGCAACTGTTGCACGTCTGATAGCCTTGAATTGCGGATTATAATGGAGGTGAATACATCTTCAAAGTGAAACCACTTTCGTAGTTCACCTCCAAATCTCGGCAAATTTTGTCGTGGAAGCTCCAGCGGACCAGGAGTGGGGTCTATAGACGCCCCGTCCTGTTTTATGGGAACGCGAAACATTTTCTCGATATTTGCCACCAACACGTATTCGTACAGAACGCCATCTCGTTAATACCGAGGTAATGTCGTACTGCAATTTTCGACCTACGTGAAGGATGTCATTCAGTGAGCGACCGCTCGCTGTTCCGCTGGAAGCGATAACGCGACAACGTTACCCACATTTGATGTGGCGAGCTTTGATATTTCAGAGGCTAGATAATTCTGAGCCTCCAGAAACAGCTCCTCTTCACATTTAAATTGCTGTTCCTTAAAGAAAGCGTATTCTTGACGTTTAGACGCGGGAATAGTAGCACACAAAGCGTAACTCTAAAAGGCGTCATTCCAATACGTCTTAATGTACATCGGCTTTTCTTTAAGAAGATCAGCTGTATATGTACCACGTCACTTCTTCTTCAGGTTGGACATGGCAGTTTTAATTCGACTGAACCGCATGAGAATTCTCTCAGTTTCAGCTTCAATGTCGAATTGCACCGATTTTCCGGAGACTGCCATTTTGCGTCAATTGAGGATTAAAAATCAACTCAAATACAACCTGTGTGTATAGACACTTGAAGAAGTGCACGCTACCTCTTCCTTTCAACCTCGTAATCCGGCTCGAAGGACCTTATCTTTAATCGTATCGCTATTTATTTTATATGATACGACTAAACTGGGCTCAGCTTCGAGGGAAAGGAAATTGAGGTTCAATAAACGAACGCTTTGTTTCTATTTTCGCCTACGATTCCTAGACAGCCGTTTATTTTGACTCTTTGAATTACACTGTGGATTAGCGGTGTGTTCGAGTGCCTGTAACAGAAAGAATCGGTGGAAACACCGATATCTTATGTTATTATTAGGTTATTGCTCTAGCGGTGCGTCTTTCCTCTCTTTCTCCTAATCACGAGATGTGTGACAGGTGGTGAGGGCACTTACTCGTGCTACGAGACGCAGTAGAGGGGAGTGGACTGTATAATACGACGTTTCCCGCGTAACGCAAGGAACCGTCGTGTGCAAACGTACAGATTTAATTTTATATCCTGTATCGAATTCAACAGTCGATTGCCTTGAACCGGCCTCTCGCTAATGGAGGTTGTAAGGCTCGAAAAGGGAGGTGCCGTGTCGAGGAGAACCAACGGTTACTAGAATACTAGTCCCGGGAGGTGGTTGAAAGTCGAAGTCTCATCGCTTCGTCTCTCACACGACGTGCCCTAGGACGTCGTGAAAAGGTACTGGAATTTCGGTAACCTTTTGGGTACGCTATTACCGTCGATATACGACAAACGGTACCGCTGCCCGATAGATAGAAGAGTGTGACCTGGCACTCACTGTCTGCCACACGCGCCTTAGGCGATCGTTGGACTTAAAACAGGAGTATGCAGGATCACCGCCACTGCACGTGAAGACGTATCGGATGTTTTAACGGCGAGTACACCGACAACCTTGATACCTGCCACGGGGGCTGGACTCCGATTGCTTCTAAATCGAGGAACAATCGACAAATGAATCGGGGTAAGCCCACCGATCCGATTGCTATTCGCTCGAATTAGGATTAAGAATTGATCTGTAGCGTGCCCATGAGGAGACGATCGTGCGACGGAAAGCCGTTTCGACACATATCGTCTATTCCTCAGCGCACGTCTTTTTATTCTCAATAATCGCCTTAAGAGAGGTTTCGAGAGCTAAGAATTAAGCTTTGCTCTCAAAATCTATCAGCTACTTGGGCTTCGGGAGCTGGTGAGATATTCTCAGGTAGCAACCACGAAGAATTTTCCAAAAGCTGACTTCGGTAGCACAGAAGCAAGGGCTCCGGCTGTGACCGACTCTGTCGAGGAACTTTTGCTAACTGATCAGGCTCACGGCCGGCTGTGATTACGCGAATGCGATAATTCTTATCCAGCCGGCTGGCGGCGCTGTCTATTTTATCATTGTGTCTCCTTTTGATGGCGACACCTTTCCCTCTCTCTTTGCTCTCGCGTCCTACGTGGTTTCACCGATCTTTTTCGAATTTAAGGGGAAACCGTCGTTACGCGTTTACTGTTTGTCTCAACACAAACAGTTAGAAAAACTGTAGTCGAAAATCGTTAATTTTTCCGTTGCTATTTGACACGTGAAGGACTCGTTTAAATTCGAGATTCACCGTTTCACGTATTCGCCAAAATAGCTCACGAATTTCGCGATCGTGGAAAGCCAACGAAAACGCGACTTCTTCAAACAATAACCCATGTATGTAGGTGGAACCATGTGCGTTTGCATTTCAAATGATGATCTGCTTCACATGTCCTCCCTCATCATGACTCGATGAACCATTAATATGAAAAAGAAAATTAGACAAAATTTATTGGTATTACTGAGATATAAAGTAACAGTGATATTAATTATAAAAAAGAAAAAAATAATTTATGCGTACCATAAATATAAAAAGTGAAAATAATTACTGTATGCAGCCTGTCATAGTCTTATGTCTTCTGGTTGGATATAGTAACAGTATATGTTACTGCATCTGACGCTGCTCCATCGTTGTAACTGTCTGCCGATGCACTTCCTTCGGGGAATTGCGTCCTGCAACATTTAATGAGAACTTCATGCAAAAAAACATCTGCAAACCTTAAAAATTCCGCCAGGCAATAATTCTTGAGATTATTTAGTCTTGGAAAAAAAGGCGAAAGTTGACGAGAACACAATTTAGGAGAACGTAAATACTTACTATCTACCTTTCCATATGTACGGTAATGGTAAACGACCATCTCGCGATCGTTCATTTTACGAAAGACGATCGTTATAACAGCGTTTGCACGGGTAATGTTACTACTAGCTGCATTTCTTGATCAAAGTTCTTGGTACTTTGGTGTCCGACCGTACTACAAGGCTTGGTGTGGTTTTGTAGCCAATTTGGTGTCAAGCCGTGCTACAAGGCTTGGTGCGGTTTTGTAGCCAATTTGGTGTCAAGCCATGTTACAAGGCTTGGTGCATTTTGGTATAAGCCTTGGTACAAGCCTTGGTGTATTTTTGGTTCCAATTTGGTACCATGGTTTGGTAATCAAACATTTGGTGTCACTTTGGCATCAATTTGGTAATAAAACTTGTACCAAACGTTGGCAAAATCTTGTAATGCCAGATTTGGTTAGTAGGGTATATATCTTATCCTTTAACGTGGTTACCTTCATGACAAGTGCATCTTGGGAGGGGCTCGAGGCCCAGTTTTAAGCTACTTGTTCAAAACTGAAGTTAGTAATGAAAGGGGTATGAGCAAAGACCTTTGTTTATGTTTCTTGGGTAAGGTTCAGGTGATGTTCAACGCCATGAATTGCAGCAACTGTGCACCATCAATGCACTACATGCGTCGATGTACTTACTGATATGGTGTACCTAATGTATGGTCATTCTAATTTCGTACTCATTTCACGAAATAGTATCAAACGGCAAGTCATTGGATGTGTCTTATAACTTGTTATCATATTATGAATAGAAAGTGGTATGATCTCGTTTAAAAAATGTAACTTGACCTTCAAATTACCCCACCATTCCATCAATAATAAAAACATTAATTCTATATACTGTGCTTTCTCATACCAAATTATAAATTACGCAATATTCGACTGTACTTAGTTGAACGAAACAGCTTGTATATGATATTTCCATCACGTATAAATTGATATATGAAATTATTAACCGACTAAACCTACTTTAATAGAAATGTTTTAAACAGTTTTTACAATATTGTACAGTATAAGTGAATAGAATATTTTAAAATAATGTTTTTATCAGTTCCTACAGATAAAATTTTGTCTGAAAGAAATTAATTAGTCATATTATAAATGGTGCATAGGAATCCGGAGACGAAGATCTTTTAACAGTAGATGTAGGAAAAATTTTCCTGGAGTCTGAGCGGATGTTACACGCATTTGAAAGTTATTGTACTCGTCAAGGAAGCGCGAGTTTATTGTTACAGAATTTGGAGAAGGAAAAAGAACTGCTGCGAATTTTTTTGAAAGTTTCACAAATGGAAAACACTGTTTTACGCAGAATGAACTTAAATTCTTTCTTAATGGTAGGGATAGAAATATTATCTTTTATATATGAAATGTACTTTCCTATTGAAAATTGATGACAAACTTTTGCACATTTTATATAAAAAATAATTTTTCCAAAGGTCCCCGTTCAAAGAGTGACAAAGTATCCTCTTTTGTTGGCTCGGTTACTAAAAGCTACGCCTTTTGTGCGACCAGACATTCAAGAAGCAAAGGAAAGACTAAAGCAGGCTCAGGCTAACATAGAATTACATTTGGAACATATGAATGCTGTAAATAGCTATTGATCTATACATATTAGAAACTTTAATCAAATGAATTTTAAAATTTTAATGTACATGTGATTATTACGTTTACAATGAAACAGTTTCTTAATGTAATAACAGGAAGCAAAGGATGTCACTTCAACGAAGTTGTGGAGAAGAATTTCAATTATTCAAAATGGTAGACGACCAATTGGTGAACAAGACATGGTGAATATAAAATTGCGAAAGGTAATGTAGAGATATTTATATTAAAGCATATTTAAAATGGGTTTTAAAATTAATTCAATGTATGATATCATGTTGCATATTAACATACAGTATAAAGGGTTCTAAATTTTATGTTTACGTTAACAATACATTGCTTGAATAATAGATGGCCGTGGAAGTATTAGAATGGGCCCACGAAGAAGCAAAATTTGTATTAGAGGGTCGTATTCTAGTTGCACAGCCAACAGATAACAATTGGAGACGCGGACGTACTGTCAAACTTGCTCCTGTTGTTGCCATGTTGGTTACTAATGGCAAGGTAAATAATTTTTTATTTTTTGTTGTTATATTTGGCTTTCATAATTTATACTTGCTCATATTAATATTTCTATTCTAGCAAAATGCAAAAGACCTTGAGTTTAACGATGATTCTCTTTTTCCACGACACATTGGTATCAAAGAAGCCACCTTATTGTTAGTAAAAGAAAAACTTGGACGTTATTCTTTATTGCGTGTAAGTTATCTTCAAAATGTTTTTATTAAGAATGTAACTTGGTGTTTTATTATCATACGAAATTGTA
Source organism: Eucera pruinosa (assembly GCA_028830335.1). Lineage (NCBI taxonomy): Eukaryota > Metazoa > Arthropoda > Insecta > Hymenoptera > Apidae > Eucera > Eucera pruinosa. The sequence goes on along the minus strand of JAMYCR010000008.1, from coordinate 67,999 downwards.
TTTACTTTAGGAACCGTTATATCTGGATAAGTGTATAGTGTGTTGTGAAACAGACCTTGAAGATTATTTCGAAATTCAAGAATTATCATCAAAGGAAACATTTATATTTAAGGTAATAATTTTGTTATCTCTAAATACTATCTATTGCTTATACATACAAATAGAAATATAAGTGTTGACACACTTGACCGAAGTCCTATCTATTTTTAAATTACTTTAACTTCGTGAAAAATAGTTCTACATTATCCTTCATGAGTTCATTTTAAAGGTTGAACCCTTTACTTTCACGTTTCTAAATTGAGTTCTCTTGAAAATCTTTTTATGCTAAGAAACACTTATAAAAGCAAAGATAGATTACTTAAAAAAATTTAAAAAAATTCAACTATTGTGAAATATTTAAAAATATTAAAAAAATTAAATACTTTGAAGATTGATGACGTTTCTGAAATGTTCAACATTTGGTGTACGACTTTTTTGCCACGTTGTTCTACTTTGAATGAGGTGCGTCCAGATAAAAAATTGTGGCGGTTATATCGGTGAAAATAAAATAGGAGTAAAAGAGTCTACTTTTCTTATAAATCACTTTGGTGAAAGTTTACTTTAGCGACTTTGCCATGAATTTCTTTATTTTTTGCTTCTTTTTTTAAAGATTTTATTTTCCCTGGTACGGGGGGGGGGGGGCAGATTAACATAGAGCCCCAGAGGGACGCTAAACACAGAAAGACTCATATTATATACGAACGAGAAGTCGCGCCCCGAAACATATCGTAACTTAGATTTTTCTCCTAATTTTATCATTAACGTTAACTCTCTATTGAATCGTGTGGCCATTGGAGTTTACCTTCTTAACGGTTCACTGTTAATATTATTTGACCAAGCAAAAATAAAGTTACCCTTGTATATAACTAAAAGTACATGACATTTTCAATTAGAATACGTTCCTTTAGTTGTTCTTATTTACCTAAATGACTACATCGCAGAATCTTATATAACAATACGGTGATCAGTAGCTGAAATATCTTATAAACAATTCCATATTCTGCCTTTTGACTTTAAGATGGCCTATATACGTCAAGATTTAATGGTCCGTTCATCGTATAGATTAATCTCGGCGATCTATCAGAGTGGTTTGTCGTATGACAGTTTGCTTATACATGTAATAACCTGTTGAGCGAATGATCGTATCGAAACAAAATAGACCCATCCCTAAAAAAACAGTAAAGCACCACAATTGTAGCGGTAATGTAAAAAAAGCAGTAGCAGTTTTCGCAACAATTATAATTCCTGAAAAAGGAAACGATAGGAGGTAAAAGAAGAAAAAGTGGAGTGAAAAATGATGTAGCCAAATCCCGGACTTACGTATAATTGGTTTCAAAGTAGTTGATTAAGTAAAAAAAGGAAAGAAGTCAAAATATATTTGATGTACGTAGGTATGTACCTACATACTGTGCAGAGCAGGGAAGGTTGTACCCTGGTTGGCACAAGAGGTAAGAGGGGTTCCCAATTCACTCAGCCTTCGTAGTCTCTATGTTCAGGTATATACACACCATATACAGTGCTCCGCAGGAAAAAAGAGCCTTGGCAGGAATGCGGATCTGATTGGTCAAAGCGGACGAGGCTCGTCTCTGCCTCACACGCATTTCCGGTTCTGGAGCGATATTGGCCGAAGCGGTCATGCATACACTAACGAGACCGAGTGTGCTAGGGACCCTTCTTGTCCTTGTGCCGTCCCGGGGCTCTTATTTCCAGCGGAGCACTGTATTTACATAGTAGTAAGGTTCTTATATATCTGGAGAATACGTGATATATGATTTTAGTTTATACATTATTATTGTTAGTATAGTGCTTATGTTATAGACCAAGTGATTAATACTAGTAATTATTTAGAGTAATTATTTATAATGCCCAGTTATTATGAATAATGTCTAACACGACCAGTCAATCTGAGAAAGATTGATTAATTAACCGTAAAACAGTAAAATAATATATAACACACTTGGAGACAATCCAGATATGCAACAGAACAAATGGTTAACCGATATATCCCTTTCCAATACATTTTGTCTACTACCGCAGGATATCGATGAAATGACAGAGCCCATGGATGTTACTGTACCACAGGCAGTTACACCAAAACCTCCCCCTATTCATATCAAAGCCCAAATTATTGAACTCTTACGTGAACTTTTTAAAGAAACAGCAGATAATAACTACACACTAAAACAATTGAAAGATAACCATATCAAAGTTCAAGCAAATACAGCCGAAATATACAGTAAGATCGTGTTAGCCCTGAAAGAGAAGAACGTGAACTTCTATACATACCAGCTGAAGAAAGACAGAAGCTATAAGACGGTTCTACAAGTATAGATCCGGAAACAAATATTAATGACATTATCAGCGAGCTGAAAGACCTCGGCCAACAGGTAAGACAGATCAACAATATAGTTAAACACGACATCAAGCAACCGCTACCGCTTTTCTTCGTCGAATTAGAGCCTACTGAGAATAATAAGGATATATATAAAATTAATAAGCTCCTTAATACTATCATTACATTTGAACCTCCGTAAACCAAAAGAGATATGCTACAATGCATACGTTGCCAAGCTTACGGTCATACAAAGAACTACTGCTTTAGAAATCCCGCATGTGTAAAATGTGCTGGCAAGCACCTCACCTCAAACTGCCCAACAACAGGCAAATTAGACGAAGTAAAATGCTATAACTGTAGGGGAAATCACCCCGTCAGTTACAAGGGTTGTATAATAAGAAAACAATTACAGCAAAAACTATACCTGTACCGACCCAAATCTTACCCTTTTTATTCAGTAACACTTTGACGGTACTACTGTAGCCAAACTAATGTACTACAGCGGTTTTAAGGGATATATGTAGTTGTGATGTGCAATTTTAATAATTATTTTATTAACAAAATATAGTTCATTTGTTCTCAATGCTTTAGATACAAAATTCGCGTTGGATGGTAGTGGGTTGATTATCTTGGTTTGACTGTCGACTGATGGAGAGGTGCGTAGTATTTAAGGAGAGTTTGTTAATGGTGGGGTAGTGTAGACAAAATTACCTGCATCGACCGGGCATGCCTTGGACATAGTCGCAAGTCAACTCACGCCTTATGGATACAGCCGATGACAGGCTTAGGGCTATTGTTTGTATTTTTATGATTCGGGCGACGGCACGGTCGGCACGCGATTGACCATCGTTGAAGGTGCTGGAATCCCCAAGCTCATTACATGGCCTGGGGATATTACGACTAATAAACTCATCGATCATACGGATCTAGTAAACATGGTTGTAAAAACGTTTAGGACAGATTTTTATAATATTATTGTTTTATTGATGGGTTGTTAGAATTATTGGAAAAGAAAAAGTAGGACTGAACTGCTGGTATATCCGTGGGTTCTATGAGTTTACTTTCGCATTACAGTGCAAATTGCCCTTCTTTGTTCAGTGAGACTGAACATGCCGCCGCCCGTTGAACAGATGGTTCAACATTGAGTTTATTGTTTTGATTGGTATTATAATTATGTATTGTTATTTAACGGTAATGGTGATAGTTTCCTAACGTTACGTTGGAAGGTGCCCGTTGATGTTTTGACATCTACGACACGAACGACGTCATCTTGACCTGGGTACGTCTTTGTCACTCTGCCGAGAACCCATTGAAGAGGTGGTAGGTTGTCTTCTCGGAGAATCACTATTGATCCTTCCTTGATTGAGTGTTGTCCTTGGGTCCATTTCTGCCGAGTGTTGAGTTCATTCAAATACTCCTTATGCCAACGGACCCAGAAGTCTCGCTTCACCTTTTCCATGTGTTGCCAGGATGATAGGCGGTTTACTGGAACGTCTCTGAAATCGTGCTCAGGCAAAGCATTTAATGGTCTACCAATTAAGAAGTGTCCCGGGGTTAAAGCGTTGAGGTCATTAGGGTCCGAGGACATGGCCGTTATGGGTCGCGAATTGAGGATTGACTCTACTTGGATAATAAAAGTATTGAATTCTTCATATGTAAATAACTCGTTCCCGCTCACTCGTTTGAGGTGGTGTTTGAATGATCTTACCACGGACTCCCAGAGTCCACCAAAATTGGGCGAGTGTGGAGGTATGAAATGCCAAACGGTGCCTTCATTTATAAGAGATGTATTGATGCTTTCTTGGTGTGTTTTCGAATTTAAGAGTTTGTACAACTCATTGAGTTCGTTGTTGGCTCCGATAAAATTGGTGCCGTTATCTGAGTAGATATGTCTGCACTTTCCTCGTCTAGCAATGAACCTTTTTAGACTGGCTAAAAGGGCGTCAGTGGTGAGATCACTCACAAGTTCGAGATGGACAGCCTTTACGGCCAGACAGACGAACACAGCGACGTAGACCTTAATCCGATTTCGGTTACGGAATTTCTTCTCCTTGATGAAAAACGGTCCACAGTAGTCGATGCCAACGTTGGTGAATGGTGGGTTTTCGTTGATTCTGTTTGCTGGTAGATACCCCATACTACACTGTGTGATTGGTGGAGCTGCGCGAAAACATTTCACACAATTTCTTATCACCTTCCTCACCTGGTTTCGCCCGTCCAATAGCCAGAATTTCTGTCGTATAGAGTAGAGAGTGGTTTGAGTTCCCGCATGAAGGTTTTGAGTGTGGTAATTACGGATTAGGAGGGATACCACGTGATGTGATTTTGGTAATATTATTGGATGCTGTGCATCGTATGGAATTTTTGCACGTGCGAGTCGACCCCCGACTCGAATTATGTCGTCTGTATCTAAGAATGGACTGAGCATGACTAACTTGCTCTTAGGGTGCACTTTGCCTGTTTTACGTAGACTCTGTAATTCGCGGTTGAATGTTTCTCGTTGTATCAGCTTCGCAATGGTTTTGGTAGCGTTCTCTATTTCAATCGGTTGTAGCGGACCCTTGTAGATTCGAGGTATTTTGAAGCGGAAGCAGTATGCGGTAATACGAACCAATTTTGAAAAGCTAGAATATCGTTGTAGTAGGGAATTTGGACACAATTCTGTTGTAAGGCAAATTATTGTGCGGCTTTTCGGAACAATCTCTGGGAGTTTCAGTTTTAAGTGAGGCCAGAATGATTCATCCTGAGTTAACCATGCTGGACCTGACTGCCAGATCGTCTGTGTCGTAATCTCAATCGGTAGTAGTCCTCGAGATAGAACGTCGGCGGGGTTGTCTTCTGATCGAACGTGTCTCCAAAGTTGGGGTGGAGTTTTCTCTCTTATTTCGGCTACACGGTTTGCCACAAATGTTTTTAATGAGGAAGGTGGTGTGTTGATCCAGTGAAGTGTAATGGTGGAATCCGTCCAAAAAATGGTCTTATTGATCTTGATGTGTATGGCCGGAATAATCGATTCGTATAGTCTTGCGAGAAGGAGAGCACCGCATAACTCTAGCCGCGGTAGTGATACAACTTTTAGTGGGGATACTCTTGATTTCGCGCAGAATAGTGTGCATTGCGTGCCGTGGGTAGGTGATCGAGATCTGAGGTAGATACACGCTCCGTACGCCCTTTCACTGGCATCACAGAATCCGTGTAGTTGTATGTCATCAGAATCATCCAGAATTGCCTTTCGAGGAAAAGTCAGATTGTTGAGTGAGTGTAATTGAGTGCAGTAGACGGTCCAAGATGTGTGTATATTAGAGGGTACAGATTCATCCCAATTTAATTTAAGGGTCCATAATCTCTGTAACAGTATCTTGGCTGTAACTGTAACTGGACCTAACAGTCCTAAGGGGTCGTAGATTCTTGCTATTTCAGATAGTATAATGCGTTTGGTGATTGGTTTGTGGTTCGAGATAGAGTTAACTGAGTAGATGATATGATCGTGTTGAGATTCCCAGGAAACACCGAGCGTTTTCACCGTGGTGTCGTTGGAGGACTGTAATGGTAATTTTATACTGCTTTCTGGTAGGTCGGCTATCAATTTGGGTTCGTTGGATGCCCATTGTCGGATGTTCATTCCATCTCGCTGTAAAAGTTGAATTATTTCGTTGCGTAATTCAACTGCGGCATCGAGGGTGTTGGCGCCGGTGATGAGATCATCGACGTATAAATCGCGTTTCAATATTTTTGAAGCCGTTGGAAAATCGTGTGCTTCATCGTCGGCTAATTGTTTGATACAGCGAATAGCTAAGTATGGAGCGGCAGATAAACCAAATGTGACGGTATTCAATTCGTATGTGTCTATGTTGCCGTCTTGGTTTCGCCAAAGGATTTTCTGGAAATTGCGATCAGGTTTGCGCAGAAGAAATTGACGGTACATCTTTTCGATGTCACCTGTCATTACGTATTTGTGTAGTCGGAAACGGAGAATGAGTGATACGATATCGTCTTGGATTGTAGGACCGACCATTAGGGTATCGTTGAGTGACGTACCTGTACTAGATTTGGCTGATCCATCGAAAACGACTCGTATTTTTGTTGTTTGACTCGACTGTTTAATTACGGCATGATGTGGTAAATGAAATCCGGTTAATTTGTCGTCGACATTAATCTTCGACATGTGCCCGAGATCCTGGTACTCCTTCATGGTTGTTTCGTATGATTGTTTTAATGTAGGGTTGCTGTTTAGTTTACGTTCTAGTGCTTGAAATCGTCTAAGTGCTTGATTGTATGATTCTCCTATCTGATTTTTATTGTTTTTAAATGGTAGTGTTACAACGTATCTACCATCTTGGTTTCTTGTAATGTGTGTGTTGAAATGTTCTTCACATTTAGCTTCTTCTGGCGTGAGGTGAGGTTGGTTCGTAATTTCTTCTAGGTTCCAGAATTTTTCTAATTCCGCTTGAATGTCTGTGTGATGGCAGTGTTGTGTTGGTGTGTTGAGTTTGTTGAATTTCGTGTTGACATTGCCGCCGATGACCCAACCTAGTTGTGTTTTTTGAAGTATAAGATCACCCCCTTGAGGCGTTGAGATGTCGATTTGTCCGATACTAAGAGTGGATAACGTGGGTCCAGATCCGAGCAACATTTGGACTGGCGCAGGCTTGTGGAAATTGGGATCCGCAAGCTTGATGTTTGATGGGATAGTAAGTAGCTCGTGATTGATAGGTTCGCTGGGGATAAGGTTTGAGATCTGTGGTATGATAAGAAAATTGAGTGTTTTCTCAAACCCTGTTTGGCAAGAAGAGATAGTCAAGGTTGTCATAGATTTGCACGTTGTAGAAAGTGAATTTAGGGCTCCAATGGGGATGGAACAGCGTTGTTTCGGGGATTGAATGTTTTTCGCCAATTCTTCCGTTATAAAGTTTGCTGTTGAACAAGTATCCAGAAGAGTTCTGCAGATTAAAGGTCTCCCTTTGTTCGTATGTACCTTTAGAATAGCCGTGGTCATTAATTCGGTGGTTGGCGTGTTAGCTGATAGTGATAAGTGCTGCTTCATCCCAGTTTGTGATTGTCATTGTGTCGAATCGTTGTTTTCTGTATGTATTGGATTGATCGATGGATGTACGAAGGTGTGATATGGTTCATTGCATCTTCGACAGTTACTGGATCTACATTGTGACGCGATATGACCTCTTCGTAGGCAATTCATGCACACCAAATTCTTAGATATGATATCGACGCGCTCAGGGACGGACATGCAGTGAAACCTTTCGCAATCGTATATACGATGTTCACTCGTTTTGCAAATGAAGCATCCAGGCTTTGTTGGTAATCTTGTTTGTTGTGTTGAAACTATTGAAGAATGTGGTTGCTGTTCTGAAGGTGGAGAAAGTTGTAGTGATGGTTGTCGAGGAGTTGTAAGAAATGTTTGATTTGTTTGATGCCTGATAATCTTGTTTACCCTTGGTGGGGAGTTTCTTATGTTGGATTGCAAATTTCCATTGTTTAACGGGACGCGAGGATTGGCTGCTTCAAAGCATCTTGCCCTTTCAATGAGAAAGTCGAATAGATTGTTCAAAGTAGGTAAGTCGTCAGATGTCAGGGTTTTTTCGTATTCCATGCGTGTGTCCCTGTCCAATTTAGGGAGTAAATGTAGAATCACGATAATATCCCATGCTTCCACAGGTAACCGCAACGATTTGAGGGAGCGTAGATGTTGTCTAACGTGATTAACAAACGCGCGTAGAGACTTGGGAGAATTTCTTTCGATCGTTGGTGCTTGAAATAGTAGTTCCCCGTGACGCATTACAATTAATCGTCTGTTGTCATAGTTTGTAGTCAATAGTTCCCATGCAAGTTTGTAACTATCGCCCGTAGTCTGTAGTGCTCCGATTATAGTTGCTGCGTCGCCAGATAAAGCGGATCTTAGATAATGTAGCTTTTGTATGTCAGACAGTGTTACCTGAGTATCAATCATTGATATGAATTGATCCTTGAAGGATAGCCACTCTTCTACCTTGCCGTCAAATCGTGGAAGATCGATTTTTGGCAGCTTCACTCCTCCGGTACTGCTAGCGGACGACAATGGTGATGATCGCAAGTTCGTATCTTCATCGCTGTTTAAACCTCTAAGAAGTTTCTGTGCGGCAGTTATTGCATCGGTATATCTATCTTCTAGTTCCAATCTGTCGACGTCTTCTGTTTCGTCAGCTGGTTCTACGCACGTTTGAAAGTTGTCGAATGTGGAATATTTTTCCTTGAGTCGATCGAGTTTGATGGTTAACTTGGTGGGGTCCGGATCCTCCTCATATTTTGACATGTAGTTGAAAAATTGTGTGGTGAGACTCTTTATACTGCGGCGACGAATTGCGAGTTCCCTTAAATCAACGGTCGATGTCATGTTGGTTGGGGTTGATATTATTCACTCAAGAAAACACTGCACTGTATGAGAACACACTCACTGATTGTTAACGGATGCACTGATATCCGGCTCGAAGGACCAAATTTATGTACCGACCCAAATCTTACCCTTTTTATTCAGTAACACTTTGACAGTACTACTGTAGTCAAACTAATGTACTACAGCGGTTTTAAGGGATATATGTAGTTGTGATGTGCAATTTTAATAATTATTTTATTAACAAAATATAGTTCATTTGTTCTCAATGCTTTAGATACAAAATTCGCGTTGGATGGTAGTGGGTTGATTATCTTGGTTTGACTGTCGACTGATGGAGAGGTGCGTAGTATTTAAGGAGAGTTTGTTAATGGTGGGGTAGTGTAGACAAAATTACCTGCATCGACCGGGCATGCCTTGGACAGAGTCGCAAGTCAACTCACGCCTTATGGATACAGCCGATGACAGGCTTAGGGCTATTGTTTGTATTTTTATGATTCGGGCGACGGCACGGTCGGCACGCGATTGACCATCGTTGAAGGTGCTGGAATCCCCAAGCTCATTACATGGCCTGGGGATATTACGACTAATAAACTCATCGATCATACGGATCTAGTAAACATGGTTGTAAAAACGTTTAGGACAGATTTTTATAATATTATTGTTTTATTGATGGGTTGTTAGAATTATTGGAAAAGAAAAAGTAGGACTGAACTGCTGGTATATCCGTGGGTTCTATGAGTTTAGTTTCGCATTACAGTGCAAATTGCCCTTCTTTGTTCAGTGAGACTGAACAATACCCTTCATTTAGAGCCAAAAAAATCACAGATACTGTCACTCCGCCAGCTCAGACTAACAATCGAAACAATAACAATAACAATACACACAGTCACTAGTTCCCACGAACAATATGCAACGCTGACATAACATGAAACAAAACACAATCCTTTATAGTACATGACAAACCAACATCGGAAACATCTGAAATTAAAAAATTACTATTGCAAACTGCAAAAAAACACTGAATCCATCACTACCATGATATTCGAACAATCACAACTGTTAAAAGAATAATCAAAACAAATCAATTTATTGACAGAACTACTTACGAACGTGCTCATTAACAAATCAAAATAACAATGGATAATAAATTAAAAATCGCTATTTGGAACGCGAACGGGTTAAATCAAAGATTACCTAGTATTTACCTAGATTTAGTAGCAGAATCCCACCTAACAGATAAAAACTACACGAAAACACCAGTCTACAACATATACGTCACTAATCACTCAACTGGTAAGGCTCGTGGTGGAACAGCTGTAATCATAAAAAATGACATCAGTCACTTCCTCCAAAACTTAATAGCACACATGAACATACAAGCTACTTCAGTAACAATGAACACAGCACACTATAAACTCACACTGGCTGCAGTATACTGCCCCCCAAAGCAGAAAATCCCTCTACACCAATTCACAAACTTCTTTCAAAGTCTGGGAAACAAATTCATTGCCTGTAGTGATTTCAACGCCAAACATGCTTTATGGGGTTCTAAAGCAAACTCGTCCAGAGGAAAAACATTAGAACAAACCATACGAACACTACCCCTACATACACTAACAACCAATGAACCAACTTATTGGCCAGCTGCATAAGACAAATCATCAGATTTATTAGACTTCGGTATAATCAAAGGGTTAAATAAAGCCCACTTCCAAGTACACTCCTGCTTCAATTTTAGTTTAGATCATTCACCTATTCTACTCGACTATCTTCATCAACCAGTACTCTCCTAAGCTATGACAACATTATGCAACAATTGCACAAACTGGGAACACTTTAAAAACTACTTAGGAGACAACATAAATTGCAACATACCACTAAAACCCCCCGAACAAATAGAATCAGCCGTGATTAATTTTACTAATCTTATTCAAGAGGCAGGATGGATGTTTATTAAGCCAGTAAAATATAAACAACAAGTTAACTCATATCCATAATATATCATTCAAAAAATGAAGCTCAAACATAAATTAAAATACAATTGACACAGGCAAAAAACCCATTTCAATAAAAAAAAGGCTGAACGCAATCACCAAAGAAGTGAAACAGCTAATACTGCAGCACTGCAACGATAAATTTCACTCATACATCCATAATCTTTCCCCCGACGAAGATACGAACTATTCATTACGGAAAGCCACCAAACGGTTCAAAAGACCTACCACACTGTCTCCCGCTATCAAGAAACCTGACGGTAGTGGGGCAAGAAATGCCCTCGAAAAAGCTACACTCTTTGCCGAACACTTATACAACACCTTCCAACCTAACGACAAACATGTCAGCACAAGGTGTACAGTCCTGACAAATACTGAACACAAGCAAGAAATCCCATGAACCATTGTTAGCGAGCGTCGCTATCACGGTTTATGTCACGGACGTGCGTGAAAGGCTATTTTAGAGATTTGGGTTTTTCGTTTCTTTCGCATGTGTTCTTAGAGTTCATTATATGCCCTGGCGAGAGAAGCTGATTTATGAGTCAAAAACTACGAGATTTGAGAAAGTCGCTTCTCTCGTCCCTCAATAGCCGTGACCGTGCCATAAGCACGGAAATTTCAAAGGGTAGCCGGAAACGTGATTGTAACGGTTAAGATACCGAAGGTCCGCCACCCGGAAGAATTTCCCCGACTGTCAAACGTCTTCGCCCCGACGCAAGCACCGCGACACCCCTCTCCAAGTGAGCGTGCTAAGGGCGCAAAGAGGAGTGTCCGCGTTTTAGTTAGGTCCGCTGATTGGTGACTGCCAAAAATGAGAAGGAACCAATCAGCGGACAAGTTAGGAATTAGGAAAGTTGGCGGTCAACAGCGAAGATCACCAACGAACAGTAACAGAGTAGCAGAGTTACATAGTAATAGCAACACAGTCAGTAACAGAGTCAGTAACACAGTAACAGTCAATAGTAAGTAACAGTTGAGCAGTAACAGCAGTAACAGAGTCACAGTATAGTACGAGCTTCAGGCGTCGCATAGGACCCTGAACTCACAATCCAACAAAGTATAGAACTAATTAGAAAACCGTTCAGGTGTCAATTAGGACCCTGAACCACGATAGGCACACCATAGCATTGTAGGCAGTGGTGTGCAATATTCCTGTGCCACGGCGCTCAATAAGCCAGGAAGGAGTTCGTGGCTATAACAGTGGTCCTTCGAGCAGAAATAATAGGCAGCACTTCGTGCATATACCACGGGAGTTACACCCCGTAACAACCATCATCAAGGAAGTTAAAAACCTTATCGCTAATATCTCAATTAAAAGAACCCCAGGCTTCGACCTAATTAATGGAAAAACCATCAAAGAACTTCCACCTAAAGCTGTCGGAGTGCTAACCATAATATTTAATGCTATATTAAGCACCCAATACTTCCCCATTAATTGGAAAATAGCATAGCGTATCCTGCTACATAAGCCCAATATAATCTACACCTGCCATCATCCTATAGACCTATCGCTCTGGTACCCACACTATCGAAAGTTTTGAAAAGAATAATATTAACGAGAATGAAAAAGATAAGTACAGAGCTAAACCTAATACCGTCACATCAATTTGGATTTAGAAACAAATACGCAACAATAGAACAGGGTACACTGACTTACAAACAAGATTACACATGCTCTCGAACACAAGCAATACTGTACGGCTCTTTTTCTAGATATAAAAAAGGCATTCGACAAAGTCTAGCACGAGGTTCTTTTACACAAATGTGATGACAAATTTTCTAGGCCTTACGATAAACTCATTGAATCATACTTAATCCTACTTATGAGTGTTCTGATAATTACGACATAGAAGCGGGCGTCCCACAGGACAGTGTTCTGGGCTTTTTCTTGTACACGATATATACATCAGATATTCCAACCAAGAGTGAAACCGATACATTTCCATTCGTAGATGATACAGCTATATTATTTGTCCACAATGACCCAACGGCAGCGATAGATATCTTACAGCATCATATCGCAAAACTAGAAGAATGGCTGTACCGATGGAAAATAAAAGTAAACACGGACAAGTGTAAGCACATTCCTTTACCCTAAAGAAAGGTACTGTTCCTGATATAAAACTTAACAATACTCCTGTACCACAAACCAAATCGGTTAAATACCTATGATTACACTTGGACTCAAAGTTAACGTGGAAACATCATATACGCTCTAAAATCGACCAAATCCGTATCAAGAGGAAAAACATGTACTGGCTTACGTCCAAGAGATCTAAACTAAGTCTTAACAATAAACTTTTAATCTACAAAACAATTATAAAGCCTATCTGCACCTACGGCATCGGGATGTGGGGTATGGCTGCCAAAAGCCCCGTTGCTTAACTTGAAGCCTTACAATTTATAATTCTTATAACAGTAACCAATGCTCCATGGTATGTTCGAAACGACGAAATCCGGAAGGACCTCAAAGTTAAAACAGTTACCGACAAAATCACCAGTCGCTGCGACAAATATAAAAAAAAAATAGACAATCACCCCGACGGCTTAGCAAAAAGCTATATGAAACTAGTCTGCCCGGCATACTGCATAGGAAGCACCCAAAGGATCTTCTATCTTAACGACTTCAAGTCTCAACAGATGTTTTCCACAGGGATAACATATACGTGCTAATTAACCACACTCGATACTACAATTCACGGAATGTCCCTGCGGGGCAAATTGTGAAGACAATTGGAGATAATAAAAAAAATTATATTGCTTGCACGCATTTAACACGAATTTAGAAGGAAATGTCATTTGTACTCACTTTCCGGTTTGCTTGTGGCAGGATTTGACGCCACTTTTCTAAGGAATATCAAACTTTCCGAACGAATGACCCTTTCCGGTTATTCGGTGGTCAAATACTGTAACTTTCAATCTAAATTTTGTCAAGATCAATTGAACATCTGAGAAACCTTTTTCTAAATATTAAAATTGGTTCTGTACACAATGTTTGTGTATTAGTAAGTAATTATACTTTGTTGCACATTTTTAGCAATTTTGACTGTGAGACGACTTTTTGCATATTTTATGTATAGTTAGCTTTTTATAATAAAACAATTTTTTTGTTTTCATTTTTCTTAAAAGTCATGAAAATCTATTAAACTAGAAGTTAGTAATTCAACTATTATCAAAATCCTTTCAGCAAACTTAATTATAATTTCTTCTTATGCGTACTCTATGATTTTCGCTATAACTAACTATATGCACATATTTATACTTTATTAGAATATGATAAAAAAGATCTTAACCCACCCTGAAAATACTTTATAATATTTAATATTGTTACCAAATTAACCCATTCGTAATCGATGACGTACTAGTACGCCCAATTGGTCCTGGTCCATTTCCGCCAATGACGTACTGGTACGTCAAAACTAAATCAGTTGATCTCCGCTGATGAGGTATTAATACATTAAAAGTTAAACTGGCCCTTTTGGTTAGTAATGTAAGATTAAAATTGTTCACACTTGGAATGTGATTATTTCGAGTAAGATTTATCTTTTGTATTTATCTTTTACATGTTCATTTTTTTTAAGTAGACTAACATGTCTTCCGTTTCACGCAGTTGGCCGATAATGTAATAAAACATTTCTTTGAATGTTCAACATTGTTTATTTCATTACACTGCATTTTGTAATTAATAGATATCACTAAACTACAATGCAATGAGATACATAATAATATGTTATATCTCGACTGGGTGACTTAAATTGTTAGATTTATCTATTTTTTACGAATTTAGCCAGTTTACGCGACACAGACGCGTTGCAAATGATTTAACAAAAAAGGTACAATACAAGCAATGTATAATACATATGCCCGAGAAGCGCGGCAAGGAAAGCGTTAAATACTCAGCTTTTTTCGATAACATTTTTCCACAATGATTTCATGTGGAAGCGTCAATTTGTATACCACCAAAAGATAGTGAGTCTTATCCATTAGAACAGGGAAAGAGTAGAAAAACCACAATAGTGTGTATAATAAAGTGATGATATTGAGATAAGTATAAAACAACTTTCACTCACGGCTGAATTGTTAGATTGTGCAATTTTTTTAAAAAAAATTGTGATTCCCCATGGCTCCCCGCACCACCGATAGATAAGACCCACTACTTTTTCGTGGCATTTAGCAACAGAATTCATAAACATAATATATAATATAAAAAAGCCACTTTGACACTTCTAAATGAAATTATTATGGAAAATGCTTATTGGCAAAAAGCAAGTGTTTAGGATTGATATAGAGGCATGTATTTTTTCCCTTTGAATTGGCTGGAAAGAGCTGAAACAGGTTAGAAATACAACATGTAATCGTGTGATTTCATATTAACACTATAACGAACATTCGAGTTTTTAAGTTTATTGGGAGGAAGCAGTCAACTAAATGATAAACTTATTTCAACCGCTGTGTCTCACGATCTTAATCAGTCTGTCTGGTTTACAAACAGGAGACCAAAACGTGGAAATTGTTTTGGGTGAGATAGTTGGTGTAAATTGTAGTACACGCTCAGTATTGCAAAACTTTCAAAGCATTCGTCAAAATGGAACCTCGTTTTTGAAAAATTCAAATTTAGTTTCCATCCTCTTTGTCATCAGTTGCGAAAAACGATATGAAATGTAGTAGCCACAGTGGCGAGGGCAAGACTTTTGACTATAAAACTAGAGGCTTCGAGTTTCAATCTTGTTGCCCTTGTATACATATACGGAGTAGGCTGGAATTCGTAGTAGGCTGGAATTCGTAGTACAGCGGAACAGGGCGTGATTCTACGTGAAAATATAAGAAAAAATTTAGTACAACATTTTTTTATTCAAGGCCCCGTTTTCGAGGAAGTCGACTTTAAAGTTTGGTCATCTTTGTGAACAATTTAGTTGTCGTCTATTCTTCTACCACGGTTGTCTCTGTCTAAGATAGTGGTTACAAAGATAGGCAATGATAGAAACATTCGATTTACTACATACTTCGGTTTACGACAAAAGTCATAGTTTATCAGATTGCGTAGCAAGTCATTTCGTCTCACTTGTCTCGTCTTATTAAGTCATCGCCAAGAAGCGACAAGAAGATGTTCCAATCGGAAGTACGTTGATATGTTACTTACTTTGAAAGCTTGTGATAGTAATGTTACTGTTGTATGTAGACTTTACGCTAAACGATTTTCTTAAAACAATAATATGTGATAATGCTTGACGACTCTATCTGATACTTTAGTATAAACCATTTATTATGTGTACATTTGTAAGTTATTGCTAAATATCTATTGTATATAGTCTTTTGTGCATATTACACAAAATATGCAAACATATTCCACTCGCATATGTACTCGTTATTAAGTAATATTTCTTTCAATTTCTCTTGTATTTTATCATGAACAATATTAAAAAAATTGTTTATGGATAAAAGGTTAATTAAAACACCAAGCTGACATCAAATTCATGATCAGTGATTCTAAAAATTTTAGTATAAGACATTGTTAAAACAATTTGTAATGTTTTTCTGGTGTCCATGCTTGGCCGTCTTTTTCGCGTTTGGTTCACTGTGCGCAGTCGTCTCTAGGGCTATACAACGCTAGTATCTTCTGTAACAGCTATGTTCCGTGAACTCCTACGTCAACCTGTAGGTTAATCCTAACTTCCTGCCCAGCCATAAATCAAGGTAGGGTAGGATAGTATCGGCGTTGGTAGACTCCGAAAAGCGTAACCGCTACTTGGAGACAGCTCGCCGTTGGGCTTGGCGCTTCCCATCTTCGATCGCCTGCATCAGCGCATCCAATCCATTCAAGTGGATCGGAAACCTAGTCCAAACTTCAACCGAACCTAACTGTTCTAATTGCTAACTAATTTAACTAATTAGGTTTTACAGGTTCGAATTATCTTCGTTTTCGACCGTCGCCAAGTGTTTATACAAGTAGATAAATGACGACCACGGATTCATGCATACACTGTCACGGATATGTACCTAAACGAAAAATTCAATTGTATATTATCTCACTCAAGATGTCGTCCTTAATTATATATTTCAATTTTACCGAAATCGATAGAGATGTCTATTTTCTAGAATTTTATTAACAATTGCTTTCAGTAAATATTTTGATATCTATATTGCGTCTCGGTCGTATGTGTGATATTACATACGTGTTATAGCTTTAGAGATTCTGGGGTAAGCGCCGTGCGGTTCCTCACAGTCCTCTTACCAGAAGGTACCCCCTACCTTCCCCACTCCGTGGCCAGATTCTCAAAAACAAAAGCCTTATTCTTTATAGCAACGCAACGTCGGGCTGCTTGCTATCTCACGGATGCTATCTTTCTCGAACCTCTGTAATTACTTTCCTACTGTAAGACACTTGGACGCTAACACGGCCAACCTGATCTGCTTCACGCTCTCGGGAAGCATTTTCCGCCATATAACCGGATACTTACTGTGTCCCCTGTGCGTTGAATTTTCTGTGTCATACATTCAGCATATTTACGGTGACATACAATCGCAGTACTCACTGTACTCCTGGTACTCCCTGTACCATACATTCACGGTACTCACTGTACCTCTGGTACTCACTGTACCTCTGGTACTCACTGTACCTCTGGTACTCACTGTACCTCTGGTACTCACTGTACCTCTGGTACTCACTGTACCTCTGGTACTCACTGTACCTCTGGTACTCACTGTACCTCTGGTACTCACTGTACCACACATTCACGCATGCCACTCATGCAAGAAATAAGTGTGAACGCAATTTCGTATCAAGTTATTTTTGCTTTCTTTTCTTCTTTTTTTTTTTTTGCTCAATTTGTCAGACTATATAATGAATTGTACAATACAATATCGGGTACATATAATAATTGCGGATCTTTACGGAAACCTCATCGCTAACGCGGCTCATCTTCCGCATTACTATCGCTAGCATTGGTGTCCGAGTCGTTTTCGTCTGTCTATTCGCCTTTCCATGGACGCAGACGATCTTTCGGCACGATTTGTGTTCTACCGCTTACACCTACAATTTCATAACGGTCATTCGGCAAGGTATTTGATATCGTGAATGGTCCAGCATACTTTATATCTGTTTTGGCTCCACGTGTATCTGATGGTTTCACAAAAACTGCATTTCCTGTTTTATAATTAACGTTCGTTGTACGTTTCTTATTGAATCATAGTTCCTGTTGCTCGGCATTTTGGTTTAGTCGTTCCAACGCGGTTGTTCTGTCGCAATTTATGTCTATTATTTCGTTTATATTCGGCAAATCTTTTTCAGCAGCAAAGGCTTTACTTGTACCGGATTCTATCCCAAATAACAATCTGCTTGGAGAGAATCCGGTTGACTTCTGTCTGGTAGTGTTTAGCATGAACATTAGCTTTGCTAATTTGCTCGGCCAATCCTTTTTATTCTTCCTTAATTCGACCGGAAGGAGGTTCGTAACTGTGGCAACATAACGTTCGGCTTGGCCGTTCGCGCGTGGGGCTCCAGTGGCGATATAATGGACCTCCACGTTATGCTGTTTAATAAATTGCTCCAATGGCTTGTATGTGAAATTTGTACCGCGATTAAAAAATACTCGTCGAGGAGTGCCAAATAACGTGAGTCTTTCTTTAAATATTTGTAACGTTTCGTTTCCGGACAATGATGTTAACGGTATCAATTGAATGTATTTTGTGAAACCATCAACGATGATCAAGATATGCTGGTAACCGTCTTTCGTTATTTCGAACGGACCCACGCAGTTACAGTGGATTGTGTCGAAGGGTACGGCTCGCTTTGGAATCGAGTGCAACAACCCTTGTTTTGCTCCGGTTTCGCGCTTGCACATAATGCATGTAATACAGTGGCTAATGTATTTACGAACAAATTTATTCATCTTCGGAAACCAATATTTTTGGGATATTTTATCGAATGTCTTTTCGAAACCTACGTGGCAATTTTCGTCGTGGTAAAGACGAAGTAATCCAAAGCGACTACCCTTCGGCACAAAGCTTCGATACACGACGCGACCTGTGTCTCTGGTTATTTTTCGACATAGGATTCCATTTCTAACCTCGTAATCGCTACAGAGACTATCCTGGGCAGTTATCCGGTCGGTTATTTCTTTAGTTTCGGAATCGTTCCTTTGGACGGCTTCTAACCAGTTGCCTGCGTAAACGACATTGACGCTTTGTATACCAACGCGGGGGTTTCTGCTAAGGTAATCGACATGTTCGATGTGTCTCCCTTTCCTATATTCGATATCAAACGTGTAGTCTTGGAGGAAGACCCACCATCTAGCTATGCGTGGTAACAAGTCCTTTTTGTTCTGGGTAGCTTTTATTGCGTTGCAGTCCGTAATAATTTTGAATCCGATACCGATCAAATAGACGCGAAAATACTTTAAGGCATTAACTATTGCTAACGTTTCTAACTCGTACGAGTGATAGCGAGATTCTTCCGGTGTTGTTCGTTTGCTATAGTATGCCACGACTTTTAATTGACCATTTATTCTTTGAAACAGTATTGCCCCGAACCCGAGCGAGCTCGCATCGGTATGCAATTCCGTTTCCTTTGCAGGGTCGAAAACCGCGAGAAGCGGCTGCGAGCTAAGCTTTTCTAGGACGTAATTTCGAGCATTGCCGTGCTCTTTTCCCCACTGCCACGATTCATTGCCCTTGGTCAGCCTCGTGATCGGTTCCATACGTACAGCAAATTCAGGAACGAACTTACGGAAGTAGCTCGCTAACCCCATAAATTGTCGTACCTTCTTTACACTGCACGGCACAGGCGATTCTAATAGGGCCTTTATCTTTTCCCTTCCCGGCCTAATACCATCGGAAGACGCCTCTCTACCTAAATACTCTACAGATGTCTCGAAAAATTTACACTTGTTTATGTTAAGGGAAAAACCGGACTTGTCCAACGCGTCTAACACTCGCCCTAGCTTTTCCATCCCTTCTTCTATCGTACGTGATGGAATCAGGATATCGTCGAGGTATACTAAAGCTACGTTATTCCTTAAATTGCCGATGGCACTACTAATTGCTCTCTGAAAAACTGCGGGGGCGTTGCAAAGTCCGAAGGGCATACGAAGATATTCGTAATGCCCGTCGGGTGTGATAAATGCCGTTTTTTCGATGGAATCTGCCGCAATCGGTATTTGGTGAAAGCCAGCGGCCATATCTAACGTCATAAAATATTTACCCTGGCCCAATCGATCCAACTGGTCTTCTATCAGAGGCAACGGGTATCGGTCTTTAACGGTGATTCTGTTTAGAGCACGATAATCTATACATAGTCGATCTTCACCGTTTTTCTTTTTTACTAAAATAGCCGGACTCGCGTACGGTGAAGTGCTCTCGCGTACAATTTTATTCGTCAATAAGTCGTTAATGATTTCTCTCACCTTTTCACGTTCGGCAACGGATAAGCGATAGGGGTGGTAGGTAATTACCTTATCGTCCTTCGTAATTATTCGCAGCTCACCACTGTTCACGATACGTACGGCATTCCCAGCGGTTACCATTTGCTTGTACTTCGTCAACAGCGGTCCTAGAGCGTCGCGGACCTCGTCGTCTGCAACTCGCACGGTGTTGCATACTGCGCTGGGCGATTCATTCCTCTCCTTTCGCCCCGAATCGGCGGCTGGGCGTTGCAACTTCGTCGTCCCGTCTACGTCGGTTAGTATTTGCAATCCCGAATGCAGGACGTTTTTCCCGGTGATGATATCGTACGGTGTCGCAGCATCCGGAACAACAAATAGGTCTAGTTCGAAGGTCACATTGCTCGTTTGTATTATAGTGGTTGTGCGGCCTATAGTTCTGACTGCAGACCCACACAATCCTTGTACTGCAGTCGCGTGTGGCTCGATCCTACAGTTTGCCCTTTTTGTGGTGGATTCCTTGACTAGGGAACATGTTGCCCCATTATCAATAAGGCATGATGTCACGAGGATGTCTTTCAAAAGTACCGGGGATAATTTATGGTCTATAGAATGACAAACGTTTACTTCTGTTCTCTTGAACTTGTCGTTGTTGCCATTTCGGGAGGCTTCTGTTTAAGCCAGCAATCAGACTCCTCGTGTCCTTTCTTCGCGCAGAATCCGCACGTTATGATCTTCTTTGGTGTCGCACTTCGTTGTTTAAGCCGGCAGTTAATCTCTTCGTGGCCCCTTTTTGAACAATGCCTGCACACGACATCCTTGGGTCCTTCCAGCCTTTCTTGTAGCTTCTGCCTTTTTGGGCAGTTAGCGATCAGATGGTTTGCTTCATTGCAATTAAAGCACCGTTTCCTCGAGCCCTCCGGTCTGCGCCCTTTGCCTTCGGTGACACCTTTCTTTTCGGTGACCGCCTTCTTGTAACCGGCAATACCCACCAATAAATCCGCTGTGGTTGTATACTTTGCGTTTAGCATTGCCTGTTGCACGATCGGGTCCGTAATGCCACTTGCGATTATTTCGATCAACTCCGCCGGAGTAAAGGATACTCGCGTTTGGATCAAATATTCCAATTTGGTGCGCGCGTACTCAGCGTACGTTAGAACACCGTCACTGCCATATTCTAATGCTCGAAGGAGTCTATCGACGAGTTTTCTTTCCGACATAAACACACCGCAAAAGTCCTCGCGAAATTTTTCCCAAGTGGCTGGTTTGCCAGTCCAACCCTTGTACCACTTTTTGGCATGTCCTATCAATGCGTGCGTGGCTAGGCTGGGGCGCTTTTCGGCGGAGACATTTTTCGTCAGTTCCTCCACTCGATCGCACCATGCACCACCGTCATCACCTAAATCCGTTCCACTAAACTCCGGTATCGCACTCACTAGCGACGATGTCGACGCCGACGTAGTGCTCGCGTTTCCAATGCTTTCGAGCACACGCCGAACCAAATCTTCGATGCCAGGTTAGGATGTGCCTGGATTTGCCAGCTTGTCTTTTACTTTGTTTCTTTTTCTTTAACGTGGTACACTCAGGTGCGCGTTCCAATCGCTTGTATCGATCTCTTTTTTTTTTTTTTTTTTTTTTTTTGCTCTGCCCGAGTCGCGTCCCGCAGCGCTCGCCGACTTGTTGATTAGCAACCAGAGCCGACCGTAATCAGGCGATGGATACGTAAACAATTTCTCCGTTGCTAATGAGCCTACATCCGCGTAAATCGTCGAGCGACGGTCAGGCCATGGACAAACGCGTTACCAAGCAACGAGTCCTCAATGAACTCCAACAAATGCTTCTGTCGGTATTTTCAGAAATCCTGATGCACATTTCATGACGCCCAACAGTCACAATATTAGGCATACACTATGGGGCACTGCACTTGCACACGCACCACACGCGTTCGCACCGGCTTCGCGATTTTTGCTTTGGGGTTATCAATCCCACTTCTGATGTTATAGCTTTAGAGATTCTGGGGTAAGCGCCGTGCGGTTCCTCAGAGTCCTCTTACCAGAAGGTACCCCCTACCTTCCCCACTCCGTGGCCAGATTCTCAAAAACAAAAGCCTTATTCTTTATAGCAACGCAACGTCGGGCTGCTTGCTATCTCATGGATGCTATCTTTCTCGAACCTCTATAATTACTTTCCTACTGTAAGACACTTGGACGCTAACATACGGATATCAAAAACCTTAGCTAACCTTCACGGACTTTGCCTATTACACGTGGATGTTTGGGCTATTTTTACCTAGTTAGCACAAACCTACCCCATATGGAACTCTAGCTCTTATTATAATTTTGGAGAGTTTGCATATTAGGAAACGGAACTTAAAGGAAACAGAACTCGGAACGCTGCCATATTATTTTTAATTTTTTCAGGGTTGAATCGTGATGCAACTTGGAAAATAAAAATATCTATAATATTCTTGTTGTTTAATACTTTTCTTGTTTGTTAGCATTGACAACGCAGGTTTATGATTAAAACGAAGGATTAATTAGAAAGAACAATTTTTAGGTTGAAATGAAAACAAAAAGAAATTCATGTTTAGTAGTTTTGTCGAAAACAATTTCTTTGTGAATGCAGCTATTGTAAATATTTGCCAAAACTGCCAACCTTGTGGGCCTATATTTTTTAAGTAATTTTGAAATTAGCAAAATAGTAGCTTTCTTCCTTTCTCCGATTTTAAATGGATTGTAACACATTTGAACTTGAACAAAATACAAGGACATCGAATACGAAAGTAATCAATTTGACGTGAAATGGCCTAATTGTCAAAAAACAGAAAAAATATTTCTAGCAAAAAGATACACCAGGTTCCCCTTCGCAAGTTGCTTTAAACCTTTATTTCATATTTTCGTTTTGAAGTAGAAATCGTAAGGAAAATTATACGATGAGATCATACACGTTTACACCCATAATACGTTACACCAATATACAATGATATATTCGTTACGGACAACAATTATCTCCTACTTACATTCATTACGGTAGACGTAAAGACTCACTTGGTCGTCGAGTGTTTCATCGTCATGAAATATTTATAAATTTGTTTGTGACATTTTGCTGATTAAACTGGGACCATACACGAAATAATTTGAAATATATTTTCCCATATAATAAATGATAGCACATTCAAATTTCACTATTGTTTCTGATAAATTACAAAAACAGGGTGTTAATTATATATTAAATCACTGATACCTATAACTACGTTAAGTTACTTTTACAATATAAGCCACAATAATTAAAACATGTTTATAATTCATTGAACTACAATATACCGTGCCAGATAGAATTCCGTAATTGATATCCGTGTGGAAACAAATTAAAAAAAATTAACATAATGGAATATCATAATTTTAATTAAAATTCTTCACCTTGATTTATAAATTGACATGTTAATATTGGAGATTCCATTTCCAAAAAGGCTCATTTTGTAGCTAAAATTTCAAGGAATATAGTCGGTTTTTTTAATTTTTAGGCCTTCGACTTTCAAAATGAAATTTGTAAAATAAAAATTTGTTTATAATTTTCAATATTATAAAATTTGTTTTTCAATGTAAACAAAATTAATTTGAGTATGTTGAATCTTTTACGTAGAAGTGTAGCAATTAGACGAATGACTATTGAGATAAAAATGCTAAAGTGCAGTCCGGTTCGTTAAAAATAGAAAATATTTGTAATATTCAAATCTTTTTATTTTTTAAATAATTTTGAATACAAGAAAATGATGATTTAATCATTTGTCATTTATCACTCCATGATATCGATTACAAAAGTGATTAATTTGGTGCAGAATGATCTGGTTGGACCAAGATTCGTAATCAACATAGAATGTAAGGTAATGTTTACATTCGCCAGAAATGGATAAGTATAAGAAACTGCGGCATCTGGCACAGCGGTGGCGAATCTAATGGCAGACGTTACAGCTTCATACAATCACTATGTTAGCAGTGAATATATATATTATCTTACGTTCTACGTTAATTGCGAATCTCGATCTAAGCAACTGCTAAGAATGGAAAAACCCTTGTACTCTTTAATTTTTTTAAAACAATTTCACTGATATACTTTTAGTGTTCTTCTGATTGAAATAATACCGAATATGATATCGTTTGGACAATACTTATTCATTTAGTAAATTATAACAACTTACACATTTTTATTCGTTAAATAAGAAAATATGATCCGAATTATATCATATTTAATTTTATTTTAATCAGAATAGCGTCATAAATATGTTAGTAAAATTTCTGTAAAAAAATGATTCAATAGAAAATGTTTTATTGTATTGAACTCATTGGATTAATGTGGATCTTGCCGACATATCTATTACATAGCTTTCATCTGTGTTGACTGTCTCAAGCGATTGGCCCCTCTTGATCGCTTGCTGTCATTTTCTACGTTCGGCACGTGTGTCAACATATAGAAAATCTTACCATTTATACAGTTTTGATACGAAATAAGCAACTGTTTGCTGGCCCGAAATAAGTAACTTGTTACCTCCACTTCCTTATTTGAAGTCAACCGTAGAATGAGAGATCCGAGAACGAGTGAGAGATTCGTGAAATCGTGAACTCATTTTTTATAGTCCAATGAGTAGTGACGTCATATAGTAAAAGAAAGATAGAATGCTTTCTCACGCCAGTATGTATTAGCGATTAACTTTTAGTACCAGAATGAGAGGGAATATCATTTTCTATGCTTTTTCGAAAAATAATATCACGGCTCGGTTGACCAGTTTATGCTTTTCTACAACTCTGTGGCATTTTGCGACAGCTATGATCAGTGTTGCCAAAAAAGTACCCGCAGAGGAAGACGTCGCTTACCCTGACCCCACAATCGCCGGCAAACTTCTTATTTTTTACTGGAGTAGTAGTGGGAAGCTCCAACGGCTCTCCTACTACTACTCCAACGGTAGGGGAATAAGGAATTTGCGGGCGATTGTAGGGGAAAAGCTAGCGGTGTGTCCCTCTACGGGAGTTTTCTTGGCAACCTTGGCTATAATTCCACCGGCTGGAGCTGGAGTACTACGCTATCTTTACTATACATGCGTGCAAGCATGCAACGACATTTATCGTTTACCGCTAACTCAAGTCTCTTGCTCGTTCTTCTTGTTCTCTCTCGTCTCGCTCGAGAACAAAACAAACCGAATAGTATACAGTAGACTCCCGGTTATTCGGCCCCGCTTTAATCAGGCACATTTTTGTTGAAATAAAAACGATTAACCAAACGGAAAATTATTGAAACTGCAATGAAGGGTGACAAGATAATTCATATACAATTAATATATTATCTTTAAAAAAGTGGCGCGTAGTATATAATATAATTATATTATATAAATTATATCAACTTTGGCTGTTCTTCCGAATAGCTCTTGCGGCCGATCGACATATTTGGAGAGGTAAGAGGAGAGGGAGTCGGGGTTCTTTCCTTTCCAAATTTCATGTGGTCCCATTTGGATGAATATTCCTACTTTTTATAATATATACGTGTAAATAATCACCTTTTTTCGTTAACATCCTATCGTTTGATGTTTCAATAGATGATAAATGATTGGTATATATTTCCGGATCAATTGGCCATTCGTTCATTCCGTTAGAGGTTCAGTTCCATGGAAGGCAGTTAAGCGGGAGTTTACTGTGCCTGACCTGTAATAAGTAATTGGTCCGTCGCAAGCGAGTTGCTTATTTCGAAACAAAACTATACTCACTGTATTACAGTCACATGTAATTGCGTTATACTATAGCCAGACAAACGTAACGACTTTTGTTTAAATTGTTATATTAATCAAATTTCTAGAACGTACGTGGTAAATCGTATCGCGTCTAGTCCTCTTAACTCCTACCTCAGAATTAAATTTTGCTTGGTTAAAATATACATTAGTTTATAATGGATGTATATAAAATATTTTTGTAATAATTCTTTTTTTAATTATAAAATATATCCTATGCTATAGGCGGAAGATGGGGCCAGAACAAGAAGATGGTGTAGGACGTTACAAGCACACGCACAATCTCTCGGTGCCTGGCGTAAACGTCGTGGAGCGCTGCCAAACATAATGATATGTGGTGTCGTGAGAAATTGACGAAGTTATGGCACAATTAGATGTCAAAATAAAATCTGTACTTACAGCTATTATTTAAAGGTGACTATGATTCCTAAGTGTACATGGTTAGGTTCGCACAAATTTGTACAATGGATTAAACTGACATATGATCTCCACATGAATTGGTTGTAATTTATTGAGGAGAATGTATGTGTTGGACCAAAGGATTTCCTCTGCCCATTGACGGCACATGTCAATGAGTGATATGAAAATCTACTTTTCACCGTACACAAAGCTATTTTGCGTTCGGTTACAGTACGTTGCAGAAACTTAAGTTTCCTACGTCGCTGTAGAGTTATCGAGTTGTATAACATTCGATCGCATCATGAACTGTTCTCTTTTTCCTTTTTCCTGAGTACTACAATTACAACTACAACTGCATATGTATACTGGCCAAGTAATTGCCCACATATAGGATTGTCCAATTATTGATTGTATTGAAATCGAAAAAGCAGAAAGTAGCTGTGATACTGATCAGTCTATTGAGTATTTTCATTAAATAATATCAAATACCACGATACGAAACCGAACTTTCTTCCTATGTAGTATTTTACGACCAATATTTAATCTTCGCGATAACATAGTGTACATAATATTAAAAAGAAGGTAATAGGGTTCTTATATTTTGGATTTACGATTTATGAAATTTAAGAAACTGCCAAATGTTTCGTAACATCAGATTTATTAAAGATTTATAAATTAATGAATCTATTATATTATATCATTATTATTTGAGTACTAGCTAACAGTATTTCTGACGCCTAACACAAAACTATAAATTGTATATTGTACTATAATTTTAATTAAGTTGTAAGCCATATGTTTTGTATATAGATGTATATTTATACTGAGATTGGTGTTAATCATATAATTGTTATTTTAAATCCATCATTTAATAAAAATAAAATATAGCTAATTGAACGTTGCATGTTGCAGTATGGTCATTTGTTTTCCTTATCAGTAGTGTTATTTATATTCAGTAAAAGCAGCAAAAATTAACTCCAATATTAAGAGAAGTTTTACTTAGAAGGGAATTATATGAACGAGGGGCGACTGCACCGATTTTGGTGGCCTTGAAATATGTTAACAAGATTATCATTCTGAACAACTTGTCCCTATATATTAGCACCGCTTAGTCTTAGTTTCTGAAATATTCGCGAAAAACTGTTGTTACTGCTGCAATGAATTTTGTCTATACTTACGCATTTATGTAGAGATTATCTTTAATTAAATCTCACGTGAATAAGTCAAGACACGAAAAAGGTAGAATAATCTTAACGATAAACAAAGTTTATTAGATAATAGATATAAACAACGCCCAAAATTACTCTCTCTCAACTCACCTACGCGCGCTTTACTCACACCCTATATTCTTTCACGCATTTATTCTCTTTTATTCTATCTCTCTATGTTTTTCGCTCATCTCAAACATTCCTAGAATATAGTCAGTTACGTCCACCCAGAATCTTAGGTGGCCACGCCCCTCCGTCCACATGCCAGACTCAAGCACTCTGCCTCAAACACTCCCCTTTCGTACCTCAGATATTCTTAACGTAACATACCACATTTAATGAACAATTGCTCTGACCCAAAGAATCCTCAGCTACGCGTCAGTTCATGAAGATTCATACAACATTCTGTCTCCTACATTCATGACGGCGTATGTATTAGCATGGGAACACTACTTATCTATTATTTGCATAAACACATCGCAATGACTATTGCGTGGCCGACCCTCTGATAGGGAGGGATCGTGGTAGAGGAGTGAAACCTAGGCAGTCTAAATATCTATAGTGACGAAACAAAGAATAGTCAAATCTATCCTGATTATTAAAACTAATTAGCTAGTTTAATCAATATTGCGACTTAAGAGTTAGTTTTAATTATTCTGTATTTCGTCGCTGAGCAACTTATATATTTAAACTGTCTAGGTTTCGTCCCTTCCGAAATTTATTTTTGCGTATATTTCAATGCTTCACAAGTGTCTAGTACTCCCCATCAGAACAATATGAATTGTGTGAATTTTATATTTATATTTTATCTAGTTCAAACCACTGTTTTGTGTACAGAAGAAGGCCATTGTAGAAGTAGCAACAGTTTCTCGCAAATATCTCGGAAAGACCGAGCAGCGATAACATGTACAGTTAAAAGTTGTTCCGAATGATAACCTTGACAACATATTTCAAGGTCATAAAAATCGGAAATGTTGCCCCTCTTCTATATAATTATCATACAATGAAATTAATATTTATTTTCTAATAACTGACAGTTATTTTTAGTTGTTTAGACATATGTGTATGTACAGTGAATCACAAAAATATTCGGACACTAAGGTATGTTTAACTTTGACGCTCTGCATCTGTGTTATTTATACATGATATGAATTCGAAATTATTGTTTTCGATAGATTACTTATTGATTTTCAAGATGTGTAAAAATTACTAATATATCTTAGTATACTTATATAATATGAAAGATTAACTGAAATTACATCCAATTTATGCGTTACAAAAATATTCGAACGGTTACTTTGTTTCTCAATATATTTATAAATAGTGCTTGACTATTTTCCTAGAAATCTTCGACCCGAAACGTAGCATTTGTTTACAAATACGTGTTATTGGATTTAGCACCAAGCGGCCAGTGCTATTGTAGATTTCAGTCTTTACACTGTTATTTATCATGAAAATGTGTCGCAAAAGTAAAAACGTTTCATTTAATCTCCGCCAACTTGTAATTCTTCATCGGGAAGAAGGAAAATCGTATCGTCAAATCGCGGCAATGCTTAATTAAAAAAAGCACCGTGGCAGATATCGTTAGTAGATATAAAAATGAGGATAGAATTGAATCACTTCCACAAAGTGGCCGCACCAAAATAATAAATGAGAGAGAAAAGCGGAAGATTATTGGGAAAGTGAAAGAAAATCCACGATTGAGTGCCTCCACATGCGCAGTAGAATTACGAGAAGAAAGTGGGAAAAGTGTAAGCACACAGACAGTTCAGCGGGTGCTTAAAGAACATAGTTACACTGAGAGAGTGGCTATTAGGAAGTCGTACCTCAGCGACACAAATGGAAAAAGACGTTTCACTTTTGCAAAAGATATGATTTTTAAGGAAGAGTCATAGTGGAACGATGCTATTTTCGTTGATCAGTCTAAATTCAATATATCGGGATCGGATGATCGACACATGATATGGCGTAAGCCTAATACAGCTCTAAGTCTGAGTTTGCGAGGCACTGTTAAGCACGGTGGATGAAACGTTATGGTCTGGGGCTGTATATCAAGCAGAGGAGTAGGAAAACTTGTTTTTATTGAAGATATCGTGGACAAGCACAAATATTTACATATTTTAAAAGAAAATTTAATGCCGAGTGCAGTCGATATGGCCATTGAAAGAAGTTCAAATTTTACCAAGATAATAATCCAAAGCATAAAGCCCGGATTCTACAAGAGTACCTACTGCATAATTATCCGAAAGTCCCGCAGCCTCCTCCTCAGTCCCTAGATCTTAACCCTATAGAAAATCTATGGAATAATTTAAACAGAAGAATATGAACAACACCGATAAAGAATAAGGAAGAATTAAAAATGAGATTGCGAGACGAGTGGAAGAAAACAAACATGCAGTCATTGGCGTAGCTAGGATTTTTGTCTGGGGGGGAGGGGTGGGGGGCAGCCCCCCTTTTCAGCGCTCTCTCTACTTTTTATAGTGTTGGTAATGGAATCTCTCTAGGCTACATTAAAATATGCAGTCTTTTTGTTTTGGTAAGCCTGGCTGGTTTGTTTACCGGCGATGCACGTTGCCATGTGCATTCACGCGCCTTCCTTATATATATATTGTAGTTCATTAAATAACATCTTTTCTATAATAAACCAATAATCTGTGTAACTCTGTCAGGTTATGGGCCCAGGGTTTCTAAAGTAAAGTGAAAAGTGTTACGATAAAAGTAATTAAAAGTGCACGCGTATAAGAGACAATGGCGTCTATGAACAGTATCGCGCACGTTGAACGATTAACTGAAGATAATTACGAACTGTGGAAAATACATATGAAAAGTGCGTTAGTGTTTAATGATTTGTGGTCCTACGTCGATGATAGTGAGGTGAAAACGGAAGCAAACCAAGCCGATTGGATAAAAAGGGACGCAAAAGTATTAGCGCTAATTAATATGTGCATATCTCAGAGCCAACTAAACCACGTAAGGAAAGCAGAAAATGCAAAGGAAGCCTGGGACAAATTGCAATCAGTCTTTGAATCGAAAGGTCCGGTGAGAAAGGCCACCTTATACAAAGAATTGCTGCGTATGGTAAAACAGCCGAATGTAACTATGACGCAATATGTTAACGCGTTCGAACATAAAGCCGAACAAATGGTCGACGGTATAAATTTAAGCATTAATCAAGAAACTCTAGATTGCGAAATTTGCAATAAAGCAAAAATATGCCAGCAGCCGTATAAAGCATCAACTAATCGGAGCACCAAAAAACTCGGTCTAATACACTCCGACATATGCGGACCGATGAAAACGGAGTCCCTGGGTGGAGCAAGATACTTCGTGACGTTCATTGACGATTATACGAGATACACGGAAACGATAATGTTGCGAAATAAATCAGACGTTTTCGATGTGTTTAAAAAATATAAGCGCCAGGTCGAAAAACAGACTGGTTACTCAATTAAACAGCTGCGAGCAGACAATGCTAAGGAGTATCTTTCGAACGAATTTACAAGATATCTAGAGGAAGAAGGCATAAAGCGCCAACTAAGCGTAGAATATACTCCGCAACAAAACGGAGTAGCCGAACGTGCAAACCGCACGCTCGTAGAAACGGCCAGATGTATGATAATACAAGCTGATCTCCCACAGTCATTATGGGCCGAAGCGATAAATGCTGCGACGTACCTCCGAAATAGATGCCCTACGAAAGCGTTGAATAATACAACTCCACTTGAAATGTGGTCGAATAGAAAACCCTACGTTCGATTTCTAAGAATTATAGGAAGTAAAGCATATGTATTAAATAAGAGAGGCAAACGTAGCAAGTTTGAGTCCAAAGGAGATGAATACGTGTTGGTCGGTTATGATAACATATCAAAAGCGTACCGTTTATGGAAGAAAAATACGAAAACGGTAGTTCGCGCGCGTGATGTAAAATTTATTGAAAAAGTAAAGCCAAATAAAGAAGAAATCAGACACGAAGCAATTGTGCTATTAAATACAGAAGAGGCTAAAGAACGTTTTGAAGAAATCAACACGCAAGAAGACGACACTCCCCAGTTGAAAGAAGATGACCCACCTCAGCCGGAGGGTACAAGTGTGAAACGTGGACGCGGCAGACCAAAGCTCACCAGAACAGGTAAAAGAGGGAGACCATCCAAAATATATCAACCTGAACAAATATTCAGCGAAACAGAAGAAGATCCGATCAACGTAGAGGAAGCAATGAGTCGAGAAGATTCAGAGTTGTGACTAGAGGCCATGAACGTCGAATATAAAACTTTGATGAAGAATAGGACATGGATTTTAGTCGAAAGGCCAACAAACAAGAGGATTCTCACCATCCGTTGGGTATTTAAAACTAAATATAATAGAGATGGTTCCGTAAATAAAAATAAGGCGCGATTAGTTGCGCGCGGGCATACACAGCGCAAAGGAGTTGACTACGAAGAAGTCTTCGCTCCCGTAGCAAGATACGAAATTATAAGAACTTTTTTAGCAGTAGCTGTAAATGAAAACATGTACGTACATCAAATGGATGTAATATCAGCCTACGTCCAAGGCGACTTAGCAGATGAAGTTTACATGGAGCAACCCCAATCATTCATAAAACACGGTGAGGAACACAAGGTATGTAAATTATTGAAGCCCTTGTATGGACTGAAACAGTCTGGAAGAGAATGGTATAAGAAATTAGATAAATACATTATGAGTCAAGGTGCAAGGCGAACAGAAGCGGATCCATGCGTATATATATTTGGAGCTAATAATGATAAAGTTATTATGATTAGTTACATTGATGACATTATATTAGCATCAAAGGACAAGGACAAATTAAATGAAGTAAAGTATAAATTAAAATCAAAGTTTGAAATGACTGATCTTGGGCCAATTAGCGATATTCTGGGTATTAAGATCGAAAGAAACGGAGAAACAGGAAGTATGACTCTTTCGCAAGAAAATTATACCAAAGAATTAATATATAGATTTAATATGCAAAATGCGAAAACTGTTTCAACGCCTATGGAATCTAATACAAAAATATCCAAAGATATAGAACCATCAACGGATAAAGAAAAGCAGGAAATGGAGAAATGGCCATATCGAGAATTAATTGGAGGACTCATCTATTTGGCAAATGCAACAAGACAAGATATAGCGCATGCAGCTGCTACATTGAGTCGATTTACTTCAAATCCTGGTAAAGCTCACTGGGATTGTGCAAAACGTGTTCTTAGATATTTAAGCGCTACTTCTAATTATAAGATAGAATTTAAGAAAACTAACGAGAAACTAATAGCGTACTCTGACTCCGATTGAGCAGGTGATATTGACGATCGAAGGTCATGTACCGGAAATTTGTTAATGTTAGCAGGTGGACCTGTGAGCTGGAAATCAAAGAAACAAACTTCTGTTTCATCATCTACGATGGAAGCAGAATATGTTGCAGTGTCCGAAATGTGTAGAGAAGTGATGTTTATGATACGATTAATGACTCACATGGACTGTAAGGATTTTGTAGAAACTCCAGTGAAAATATTTTGTGATAACCAAACTGCTATTGAGTTGACTAAAAATGCAATGTTTCATAAATGAAGCAAACACATAGATATAAGTTATCATTACACGCGAGAATTGGTGGAAAAAGGTATTGTAAAAATCGATTACATAAGTACATCATATATGATTGCCGATATTTTTACTAAATCGTTGCCGAAAAGTAAACATCAGAACTGTTTATCCCTGTTAAATATAAGATAAGTATTTACGTGTGTGATGAGCGTGCGTACGAACGTATGTAACTCCGGAGTAGCGTACGCGATTGTAGCCTATATAGATAGTGGGAGTGTTGGTAATAGAATCTCTCTAGGCTACATAAACAAAATTTTTAAACCCAGAAAGAAATACAGTAGAAAAAATAAATTGTGATTTATTAAAAGCAAGAGCATATCTTGTATACCTATAGTTAAAATTTATACAAGCTATAATTTGCGGTGTTTTTTTACAAAAATATTTAGGACCTGTTGTGCTGTTACACTGGTTTTGATCATTTCGTTTTTGATGTTTAGGAGTGCCATATTCGAAAACCTCTCCTAGAGCATAGTTGTTCTTAAGTTCAACTTTAGTTCAGCTGTTCTCCGCGAGGAGGCGCCTAATCGGAAAGACCCAATGAGAGTTTGCGCGAGGGTAGCAGCAGCTCGCTGTACTACTACATATTGCAGCCTGTCTGTACGTGTGTCGTAACGCTTTTCTCCACTGCAATAGCTCGCACCTCGTTTTATTTTGAGCACGACAAGCGGCTCCGCGATATGTTTATGCACAGAAAAGCGAAACGAACGGCGCTGTCTTGTAGACGCAACGCGTCCCCCGCACACTTATAGACAGAGTACAATGTAGTTGTACAATCATTTTTTTTACATTTTGAAAAGTGATATATGGTAATATATGTTGAAGAATGTTTTCGATTTTTTTTTGCTGCAAAACTTAGGTGTAAAAAATGAAAAATCCTATAGAAATCTGAAAAATGCATATTTCGTAGTAAAGTTGTAAGAGTACTACGTTTATACTTTTATCGTAATAATACACTATTATCCCCAATTTTTTTTTAATTTTCTGAAAAAAGCACCGTGGTTCAAAAAATCAAAAACCAACTTTTTCAAGGTGTTTAACGTGAAAAAGCGACAATTATTTCAAACTTTTATATGCCCCTTATGCAGTGAGTATCGCTCGTGATTTTTAATATTTCTACATTCGGAAGGAAAATACATAACCAGAAAATAGTTGTAGAATCACGAGGGAAGTTACCAAACTCAAAATTCTGAATCTCGTTAAACATGTAGTGTAGGTCCCCAGTAACACAAAGCTATTTTTCCTTGGTATTAATTTTCACTTTCAGGAAATGAAATCAACTTCCAAAGTTTTAATTTTTTTTTTTTTTTTTTACTATAATTTTGTAATAACAAGCGATAGGACAAAACTTTAACACGATAGATTGTTCAGTGTTTTATGTTCTATAACCTCACTGCAATAAAAAGTATCTTCATAGTGCAATTTGTTTTAAATGCACAAATTCTCCGTTTTCTATTGCATAACGGTAAATGATTGAAATGGTTATATTACATACCAAAAATTATTCATTTTGAACGATCTAATGAAGTATAAAATAAAATCATTTTTTTTATTTACGTCGTTGGTAAAAACAATTAATACCGTTGTTGGAATATGCCTACATTTTTGTTCGACTCATCACTCTGTTTGTACTTTTCACCATAAAGTAGGTATGTTCTATCATATTTGAAGGTCTAGTATATATTCCATTCTGAAAGATATATTTAAAAAAATTGATTGACTCGTGTATATGGAACTTATTGCAACGCCTGTGCTCGAGTGATTATTCAGAACCATCACGGTCAGTCTCTCCCTCTCAAACGAGCAGAAAGCTCTTCACCCATACTGAACATGTATATGTATATTCAGAAAATGTTTGCATTAACTAGTTAAATAAATATGTAAGAAATGAAGCAACAATTGATATGTGGGAGAGTGTGTTCGCGATAATCACTCGAGAATAGGCGTTTTTGCAATATATTTCATGTACACGTGTAATACAATTTTTTATATAAATTTTTAAGTATAGAATATATATCGACCGTGAAGTATAATAGAAAATACATATTTTGGCGTGAAAAATAAATAGAATGAAGAATCGACCAAAAACATATCAAGATGCATATAATGGTAATTAATCGTTTTTAACAAAGACGCAAACAAAAAAATTATTTTTATTTTATATTTCGTTAAATCGCTCAAAATAGAAACTTTTTACTATATTATAATCATTTCTATAATTTACCGTTATGCACAAAAACAAATAATTTGTTTCTTTAAACCGAATTGAACGATAGAGATAACTTTTATAGCCGCAGGGTTGTAGATTATACGAAAACTGAATAATTTATTCCTTTGAAGTTTGTCCTATCTCTTACCATTATAAAGTTATACTAAGAAAACTAAGAAATGCTGAAACTTTGGGGATTGATTTCACCCCCTAAAAATGAAAATTAATACCGACGAGAAATATATTAGTATTACTGGGCCGTACAGTTCTTGTGCATCGAGTTTCAAAATTGTTGAGTTCCATGACTTCCCTTATCGTTTATCTGAAGCTATTTCACATGTCTATATTTCGAAGTTAGAAAATTGATTTGAACGGTTACATTGGCAGAGTGACTATGGTGTCAAACTGTAAAACACGTACTAAATATTTTGGTCATAAGTTCGTGCCTTGCACAAGCGCAACTTTTTTCTCTAACATTTTTTTCAATCCTTAACTATACAATATGTTGCGGCGCAATAATAGAATCATGAAGCCATCGGGTCTATTTTGCTTCCTTGAAAAATTTGTAAGTGACTAACAGCTGCCTTCTGCAGCTGTTTGCGAAATGTATAATTACTCTACCTTTTCTTAATTTAGTTTGCCTTCGAAATCCAGCGACTTTATGACTTTATTACTTGCGAACCGTTACTCGACACGCGACATTTGCGCGCGTCATCTCAGGTCAATGGTGACCTGAGGACGGACAAGAGGGCGGCTCCCTTTCATTTCCATCAATTTTTGAAAAACCAATCCGCTCGCCTACGCCCAACAACATGCCCACCCCCAAGTCGCCGCAACCTCTTGGAAATACTGCACTTTTTTTGAAGAAATCAGTTGTCAGTAAGACGTCAGACAGTGAACATCACAAATAAAGTATAACTTCTCCCACGAGCAACCTCGATCACTGGTCAATCACTTTATTCAATCAAGTGGACTCTTCCATGACCCAATCAGTTCGTACCGCGTTAAGTCACGATACGACGCAACACAATATGCAAATAAGTAACAATAATTTAAAAACATGTGATAGATATTTTAAAAATATATTACTCTGAAGTATACACAGAAATAATTTAGGAGCATATTTTAGGCAATCGTTTCTGTAGCCACGAATTCTTCTACTTATGGGTATTACTTCACATTTCCGAGATCAAATAAATATATGGAATGTCGCGATGCACTTTTACTTCAAGTCAACTCCATTTATTACTGATAAGTACTATTGATTTAAAGTTTATTTATTTATTAGGTGTCGAAGAATCTAAATAATTGTATAATTAACAAGGTAAGTGAATAGTAAAACTGCTGAAGGAAGTAATATTATCATGTAGTCAAGAATTTAAAAAAAAAATTAGAGAAAAAAATTTAACTTGTGTGGGGCGAGAACTTGCAACCAAACCATTTCGTGTGGACTTCACAGTCAAAACATAAGCCGCTCTCGTGCAACCATTGCGATGAATTGTCACGGCGGCAACGCGGCAACACCGCCGAAGATTCATGGGAACAGTGCTGCCTTAAGACGATTTCCCCCCTTGTCCCGCAATCATGCAATAATCAGTTGCCAATTACTTTACGCATTCGTGAAGGAAAACGATAGTGGCTCCGCCTCGTATTCATCAGGCAGCCACATACTTGTAGGTAATTATCTCACTGTAATGAAATTTACCATGCCTACGAAATCTGTGACGTCACGCGAGGGGACTACCGCCTTAAGGCGGTAGTCCCCAATGGCGGCCAGGCATGTC
Source organism: Eucera pruinosa (assembly GCA_028830335.1). NCBI lineage: Eukaryota > Metazoa > Arthropoda > Insecta > Hymenoptera > Apidae > Eucera > Eucera pruinosa. Next base: position 30,871 of record JAMYCR010000008.1, on the reverse strand, counting down.
AGAGAGTTGACTTTACCGGCAAAATGAGCCAAATATATGGGTTTGCGGGGTTCGACTTTTCGTCCTCATATAAGAGTATTTTGGGTCGAGATACGGCTCATTCGAAAGAGGAAGCTTCAATGCAGTGCGCTCTGGTCGTCATTTGATCCGATTATGTTGATGCTCAATAATATGAGCGTGGGAATGTGGAGCAAAAATTTACAGCTAGACAGTCGCCCAATCTAAGCAATTTTCGTATACAAAGAGAATGTTCTCAATGAAATGAGGACCAGAGCGCACTGCATTGAAGCCTCCCCTTTCAAATGAGCTATCGTTCGACGCAGAATCTTCTCATATAAGAACGAAAAGTCGAACCCCGCAAAAGCATGCTTTCCCGTGTGATTTCGCCATATTGATGATGATACAGAGCAAAAACGTGTAAACTTTAGTTCAGCTGTTCTCCGCGAGGAGGCGCCTAATCGGAAAGACCCAATGAGAGTTGGCGCGAGTGTAGCAGCAGCTCGCTGTACTACTACACATTGAAGCCTGTCTATATGTGTGTCGTCACGCTTTTCGCCACTGCAATAGCTCGCACCTCGTTTTGTTTTGAGCCCAGCAAGCGGCACCGCGATATGTTTATGCACAGAAAAGCGAAGCGAACGGCGGTGTCTTGTAGACGCAACGCGTCCCCCGCACACTTATAGACAGAGTACAATGTAGTTGTACAATCATTTTTTTTACATTTTGAAAAGTGATATATGGTAATATATGTTGAAGAATATTTTCGAATTTTTTTGCTGCAAAACTTTGGTGTAAAAAATGAAAATCCTATAAAAATCTGAAAAATGCATATTTCGTAATGAAATTTGTAAGAGCACTATTTTATACTTTTATCGTAATAACACATTATTATCGCCTATTTTTTTTTGATTTCTGAAAAAGTGCACCGTGGTTCAAAGAATCAAAAACCAACTTTTTCAGGGTGTTTAACGCGAAAAAAGACCGTTACTTCAAATTTTATATGCCCGTTATGCAGTGAGTAGCGCACGTGATTTTTAATATTTCTACATTAGGAAGGAAAATAGACAAACAGAAAAAGTTGCAGCTACACGAAGGAAGTTACCAAACTCAAAAATTCTGAAACTCGGTAAACAAATAGTGTAGGTCCCCAGTAACACAAAGCTATTTTTCGTTAATGTTAATTTTCACTTTTAGGGAGTGAAATCAACCCCCAAAGTTTTAGTTTTTTTTTATATTTTTGACTATAATATTGTAATGATAACGGATAGGACAAAACTTTAAAGGGGTATATGGTTCAGTTTTTATGCTCTACAACCCCACTGCGATAAAAGGTATGCTCATAGTGCAATATATTTTAAATACTCAAATTCTCAGTTTTTTATTGCATAACGGTAAATGATAGAAATGGTTATATTATATAACAAAAAGTATTCATTTTGAACGATGTAACGGAGTATAAAATAAAATCATTTTTTTTGTTTACGTCGTTGTTAAAAACAATTAATTACTGTTATTCGTATATGCCTACGTTTTTGTTCGACTCATCACTGTGTTTTTACTTTCAGCATAAAGTAGGTGTGTTCTATCATATTTGAAGGTCTAGTATATATTTCATTTTGAAAGATTTACTTGAAAATATTTATTGCTCGTGTATATGGAAACTTTTTGCAACGCCTGTTCTCGGGTGATTATTCGGAACCATCACGATCAGGATCTCCCTCTCAAACGAGCAGAAAGCTCTTCACCCATACTGAACATGTATATGTATGTTCAGGAAATGTTTGCATTAACTAGCTAAAGAAATATGTAAGAAATAAAGCAATATTTGATATGTGGGAGAAGCTGATCGCGATAATCACTCGAGAATAGGCGTTTTTGCAATATATTTCATGTACACGTGTAATACAATTTTTTATATATATTTTTAAGTATAGAATATATATTCGACCATGAAGTATAATAGAAAATAGATATTTTGGCGTGAAAAATGCAAATAGAATGAAGAATCGACCAAAAACATATCAAGATGCGTATAACGGTAACTAATTGTTTTTAACAACGACGCAAACAAAAAAATTATTTCATTTTATATTTCGTTAAATTACTCAAAATAGAAACTTTTTAGTATATAATAATCATTTCTATAATTTACCGTTATGCACAAATACAAATAATTTGTTTCTTTAAACAAATTGGACGATAGGGATAAACTTTTATTGCTGCAGGGTTATAGATTATAAGAAAACTGAATAATTTATTCTTTTAAAGTTTTGTCCGATCTCTTACCATTATAAAGTTATACTGAGAAAACTAAGAAATGCTAAAACTTTGGGGATTGATTTCACCCCCTAAAATGAAAATTAACACCGACGAAAGATAGATTAGTATTACTGGGTTCTACAGTACTTACCTGTGCATCGAGTTTCAGAATTTTTAAGTTCGATAACTTTCCTTATCGTTTATCTGAAGCTATTTCACATGCCTATATTTCGAAGTTAGAAAATTGATTTCAATGGTTACATTGGCAGAGTGACTATAGTGTCAAACTGTAAAACACGTACTAAATATTTTGGTCATAAGTTCGTGCCTTGCATAAGCGCAATTTTTTTCTCTTACATTTTTTTCAATCCTTAACTATACAATATGCAAATACGTAACAATAATTTTAAAACATGTGAAAGATATTTTAAAAATATGTTACTCTGAGGTATACACAGAAATAATTTAGGAGTATATTTTACACAATCGTTTCTGTAGCCACGAATTCTTCTACTTATGGGTATTACTTCGCATTTCCTAGATCAAATAAATATATGGAATGATGCAATGTACTTTTACTTCAAGTCAACTCCATTTATTACTGATAAGTACTATTGAATTAAAGTTTATTTATTTATTAGGTGTCGAAGAATCTAAATAATTCTTTAATTAACAAGATAAATGAATAGTAAAACTGCAGACGGAAACAATATTATCATGTAGTCAAAAATTGAAAAAAAACTTAGAGTAAAAAATTTAACTTGTGTGGGCGAGAACATGCAACCAAACCATTTCGTGTGGACTTCACAGTCGAACCATAAACCGCTCTCGTGCAATCATTGCGATGAATTGTCACGGCGGCAACGCGGTAACACCGCCGTTGATTCATGGCAACGCTGCTGCCTTGAGACGATTTTCCCCCTTGCCCCGCTAACACGCATTAAACAGCTGCGAATTACTCTACGCTTTCGTGAAGGAAAACGATAGTGGCTCCGCCTCGTATTCGTCGGGCAGCCACATGCTTGTAGGAAATGACCTTACTGTAACGAAATCTACCATGCCTACGAAATCTGTGACGTCACGTGAGGGGACTACCGCCTTAAGGGGGTAGTCCCAACACGTGACGTCACAAATTTCGTAGGCATGGTAGATTTCGTTATAGAAAGATCATTACCTACAAGCATGTAGCTGCCTGAGGCGGAGCCACTTTCGATTTTTTTCACGAATGCGTAAAGTAATTCACAGCTGGTTATTGTGCGACAGCGGGCAAGGGGTGAAATCGTCTCAAGGCAGCAACGTTGCCAAGAATCGGAGACAGCGTTGCCGCATTGCCGCTGAGACAATTCATCGTAACGATAGCATGAGACCGGTTGGTGGTCCGACTATGATATCCGTACGAAATATTTTTGTCGCAAGTTCGCGCCCCGCGCAAGTTAAAAGGTACAGCCGGATAAAGGGGTCAAAAGTGCCCTTGAACCAAGTTAGACTTTTGATGTACCATTTGATAACTTAGCCAAAGAAAAGCTTTCACACCAAGTTTCAATCCTCTATCTCGATTGAGGGGGTAGTAATGGGGACGAAATGAAATATCAGTTTTTGCCATGTTTGTCCTACTTAATGGCAAGCAAAAATTCTGAGAAAAATCTGAAATATTGGAAATGTAGTGATATATGTTCAAAGAATTTCTCCAGATTTTCTTATCGCAGACTTTAGGTGTACAAAATGAAAAACCCTAAAAAAATCTGAAAAATGCAGATTTCGTAGTGAAGTTGCAAGAGAACTACTTTTATATTTTACGATAACAACGTATTATTATAACTTTTGTCCCCAAAATCTTTCAGATTTTTTGGAATTGTGCGATGTAGTTGAAAAAATTAAAAATCAATTTTGTCGAGGTATTTCCCGCGAAAAAGCAATACTTACTGTAAATTTTTGTTTTTCATGCAGTGAGTACCGTACGTGATTTTTAATAGTTCTACATCAGGAAGAATAACATATAGATAACAAAAATAATAGATTCAGTCAACTAACACTATTTACCACCAGTATATCTTGAAATAGGAAGAACAATTTCAGTGAATAGATTGGCAGAGTAGTTATGGGGTCTGACTGAAAATCCCATACTAATTATTTTGGCCGTGAGTTCGCTCCGCGCACAAATTAATTCTCTTTTACCACATTTTTCTTTTGATTCATAACTGCATGACAAATCAGTTTCCACCAATAGATTTACTATTGATATGATTTGTTAATTATAGAATCATTTAGCTTCGCTGACACCTAATAAATAAAGAAATCTATTTCAATATTACTTATCGTTAATAAATATGGTTGGATTGAAGTACAGGTGCGCGGTGTCATTTCATACATTTAAAGGATCTAGAAAATGCTAAGTAATACTCGTAAGTAGAAGAATCCGTGGCTAGAGAGACAATCGCATAAAACGTACTCCGAAATTATCTGTGCGTATATTTCAGAGTAAAATATTCTTAAAATTTCTTTAACATATTTTGAAATTATTGCCACTTATTGCATATTGTATAGTTACGAATAAATGAATAACGAACTTATGACCAAAATGTTAAGTATGGGTTTACAGTCTGAATACGTAGTCACGCTGCCAATCCAATCATTAAAATTATCTTTCCAACTTTAAAATATAAATATGTGATATAGTTTCAGTTAACTGAATTTACAACTTCTATTTACAATAGACTCCCGATTATCCAGCCCCATTTGAACCAGCCTCCGTTTTATCCGACCACATTTTTGTTGATATGAAATATTTTGTAATTATTCACTTTCTTGCGTAATTATTGTCACATGTATTTGTAATTGTTTAAATTCGTAACCTCATATTAATTTTTTTCCATTCGTACTAAATCTCTGAGTACAGTATTCCGCACTTCTTAAAATATAGATAGAGATGAGAAAGTGAGTCAGCAAAAGGAAAGATTGCACTTGTAAGTGCGACGAAGTATGTTGAACAGGAAAAGATTCATCAGCAACTGACATATCATTTTTGAGAAAGTGGCGTGACATCACATTAACGAAAGAAACGAAATAAAAGAAACAGAAAAGATTACCAAGTTTTTTGTGAAAGATGAAATTAAACAAATACTACATACATATTACGTAGCATTATATTATATTGAGATGGTGCGATTGTATATATGTACCGTATGTTCATACGTGTGTATAAATATTAAACATTATCAATATACTTAATATTAATTTTTTAGTATAAACATAACAATCTATAAAGCATGCAGCCAGATTAACTGGCCATTTGTTTATCCGGCCGAGATCTCGCCCCGCAGGGGCCGGAGAGTCGAGAGTCTACTGTATATGTGTATATTGTTCTTCCGAATGTAGAAATATTAAAAATCACGTAATGCTGTCACTGCATAAAGAACATATATAAATTTAAAGTGAAGATTGCTTTTTCGCTTGAAAAATATCAAAAAGATTGGTTTTTGATTTTTATGACTACGGTTCACTTTTCCAATAGATCTAAAAAATTGGGGGTAATAGTTATAATAATATATTGTTACCATAAAAATATAACAGTAGTACTTTTACAACTTCACTACGAAATCTGCATTTTTCAGATTACTCTAGATATTTTCATATGTTACACCTAAGTTTTGCAGGAAACAATTCCGAAAATATTCTCCAGTATATGTTCCCATACATATTACTTTTCAAATGTAAAAGGAAACGATGATACAGCTACATTGAACTCCGCCTATGCGAGTGTCGTGGACGCGTTGCGCTGAGTTGCGTCTAAAAGGCATCGCTGCTTGATTTGCTTTTCTATAAATATATTGCGGTGTCGCTTGCCGGGCGGAAAACAACCGCGCAACAATCTGTTGTAGGCAGAAAGCGTCGACGACGCACGTACAGGCGAGGTTGAATGCAGTGGTACATGGAGCTACTCCTATACTCGCAGCCAGCTGTCATTTTGTCTGGATGATTAGGCGCCCCTCGTGCATAACAGCTGAACTAAACTTGATACGTATTTTGCTCTGTTTTATCGTCAATATGGCGACGTCATCCGAGAAAGCATGCCTTTACGCGAAACAACTTTTCGTCGTTATATGAGAAGCTTTTGATTCGAACGATAGTTCATTCGAAAGAGAAACCTTCAGCGCGTGTCGGTCAGGTATTCATTTCATGCAGATCATTCTCTCCGTACCAAAAAATGCTTAGATACGACGACTATCAAGCCGCCGATTTTTGCTCCGCATTACAACGCTTATATTACTACATATCAACATAATTTGATCACAAGACTACCTGACCGAACCGTGCTGAACCCTCCCCTTTCGAATGAGACATATTTCGACACCAAATTCTCCTTTATAAGGACGAAAAGTTGTTTCGCGCAAACCCATATTTATGGCCCATTTTGTCGGTAAAGTCAACTCTCTGCCATGCCTGGGACTACCTTAAGGCGGTAGTTCCAAGCATGGCAGAGAGTTGACTTTACCGACAAAATGGGCCATAAATATGGGTTTGCGCGAAACAACTTTTCGTCCTTATAAAGGAGAGTTTGGTGTCGAAATATGTCTCATTCGAAAGGGGAGGGTTCGGCGCGGTTCGGTCAGGTAGTCTTGTGATCAAATTATGTTGATATGTAGTAATATAAGCGTTGTAATGCGGAGCAAAAACCGACGGCTTGATAGTCGTCGTATCTAAGCATTTTTTTGGTACGGAGAGAATGATCTGCATGAAATGTATACCTGACCGACACGCGCTGAAGCTTTTTCTTTCGAATGAACTATCGTTCGAATCAAAAGCTTCTCATATAACGACGAAAAGTTGTTTCGCGTAAAGGCATGCTTTCTCGGATGACGTCGCCATATTGACGATAAAACAGAGCAAAATACGTATCAAGTTTAGTTCAGATGTTATGCACGAGGGGCGCCTAATCATCCAGACAAAATGACAGTTGGCTGCGAGTATAGGAGTAGCTCCATGTACTACACATTCAACCTCGCCTGTACGTGCGTCGTCGACGCTTTCTGCCTACAACAGATTGTTGCGCGTTTGTTTTCCGCCCGGCAAGCGACACCGCGATATATTTATAGAAAAGCAAATCAAGCAGCGATGCCTTTTAGACGCAACTCAACGCAACGCGTCCACGACACTCGCATAGGCGGAGTTCAATGTAGCTGTATCATCGTTTCCTTTTCCATTTTGAAAAGTAATATGTATGGGAACATATACTGGAGAATATTTTCGGAATTTTTTCCTGCGAAACTTAGGTGTAACATATGAAAATATCTAGAGTAATCTGAAAAATGCAGATTTCGTAGTGAAGCTGTAAAAGTACTACTGTTATATTTTTATGGTAACAATATATTATTATAACTATTACCCCCAATTTTTTAGATTTATTGGAAAAGTAAACCGTAGTCATAAAAATCAAAAACCAATCTTTTTGATATTTTTCAAGCGAAAAAGCAATCTTCACTTTAAATTTATATATGTTCTTTATGCAGTGACAGCATTACGTGATTTATAATATTTCTACATTCGGAAGAACAATATACACATATACAGCAGACTCTCGACTCTCCGGCCCCTGCGGGGCGAGATCTCGACCGGATAAACAAATGGCCAGTTAATCTGGCAGCATGCTTTATAGATTGTTATGTTTATACCAAAAAATTAATATTAAGTATATTGATAATGTTTAATATTTATACACACGTATGAACATACGGTACATACATACAATCGCACCATCTCAATATAATATAATGCTACGTAATATGTATGTAGTATTTGTTTAATTTCATCTTTCACAAAAAACTTGGTAATCTTTTCTGTTTCTTTTATTTCGTTTCTTTCGTTAATGTGATGTCACGTCACTTTCTCAAAAATGATATGTCAGTTGCTGATGAATCTTCTTCCTGTTCAACATACTTCGTCGCACTTACAAGTGCAATCTTTCCTTTTGCGTGACTCACTTTCTCATCTCTATCTATATTTTAAGAAGTGCGGAATACTGTACTCAGAGACTTAGTACGAATGGAAAAAAAATTAATATGAGGTTGCGTATTTAAACAATTACAAATACATGTGACAATAATTACGCAAGAATGTGAATAATTACAAAATATTTCATATCAACAAAAATGTGGTCGGATAAAACGGAGGCCGGTTCAAATGGGGCTGAATAATCGGGAGTCTATTGTAAATAGAAGTTGTAAATTCAGTTAACTGAAACTATTTCACATATTTATATTTTAAAGTTGGAAAGATAATTTTAATGATTGGATTGGCAGCGTGACTACGTATTCAGACTGTAAACCCATACTTAACATTTTGGTCATAAGTTCGTTATTCATTTATTCGTAACTATACAATATGCCAATAAGTGGCAATAATTTCAAAATATGTTAAAGAAATTTTAAGAATATTTTACTCTGAAATATACGCACAGATAATTTCGGAGTACGTTTTATGCGATTGTCTCTCTAGCCACGGATTCTTCTACTTACGAGTATTACTTAGCATTTTCTAGATCCTTTAAATGTATGAAATGACACCACGCACCTGTACTTCAATCCAACCATATTTATTAACGATAAGTAATATTGAAATAGATTTCTTTTATTTATTAGGTGTCAGCGAAGCTAAATGATTCTATAATTAATAAATCATATCAATAGTAAATCTATTGGTGGAAACTGATTTGTCATGCAGTTATGAATCAAAAGAAAAATGTGGTAAAAGAGAGATTAATTTGTGCGCGGAGCGAACTCACGACCAAAATAATTAGTATGGGATTTACAGTCAGACCCCATAACCACTCTGCCAATCTATTCACTGAAATTGTTCTTCCTATTTCAAGATATACTGGTGGTAAATAGTGTTAGTTGACTGAATCTATTATTTTTGTTATCTATATATTATTCTTCCAGATGTAGAACTATTAAAAATAACGTATGGTACTCACTGCATGAAAAACATAAGAATTCAAAGTAAGGATTGCATTTTCGCGCGAAATACCTTGAAAAAATTGATTTTTAATTTTTTTAACTACAGCGCACAATTCCAAAGAATCTGAAAGATTTTGGGGACAATAGTTATAATAATACGTTGTTATCGTAAAAATATAAAAGGAGTGCTCTTGCACCTTCACTACGAAATCTGCATTTTTCAGATTTTTTTAGGGTTTTTCGTTTTGTACACCTAAACGCTGTATTAAAAAAATTCGGAAAAGTTCTCTAACATATATCACTATATTTGTAATATGTCAGATTTTTCTCAGTATTTTTGCTTGCCATTAAGTAGGACAAATATGGCAAAAACTGATATATCATTTCTTCCCCATCACTACCCCCCAGATCGAGATAGAGGGTTAAACTTGGTGTGAAAACTTTTCTTTGGCTAAGTTATCAAATGGTACATCAAAAGTCTAATTTGGTTCAAGGGCAGTTATGACCCCCTTATCCGGCTATACTTTTTAACTTGTGCGGGGCGCAAACTTGCGACTAAAATATTTCGTACGGATTTCATAGTCGGACCACCAACCGCTCTCATGCTATCGTTGCGACGAATTGTCACGGCGCACAGTGGGGTATTTGCCCTCAAAAGCCGGACATTAGGCGATTTCAAAAATTGTACCTAAACCATATTATTCTTATTTCTTGAGTCAGTTAAATGCGTAAGGAACATTGTATCAAAATTTTTTCCCTCATTTTTTTATTCATAAAACATTGTACTTCATCGAAGGTTAAGAGTTTTTACGACGCGCGTTGCTTCTTCCACTAGTCCCTGAAGCATTGTTCACTCATTAGTCATTTTTAACTGTTTTAAATAAATTATATAGATTCTCGTTTTATAGAAGTATTATAGATAAGTATATACTGTACTGTGAAATAGGTTTTACATGTCCATCATGTATATTATTCTAATTATTAATATTTAAAAATAATCAATTATTCAGTCATTTTCTCAACGATTTTAAGACTTAGTTAAGGATTTTGTTATACTTCCGGGTGGGTCCCGATGCTTAGTCTAGTCTTTTTGCATTCCATAAAGGTTTACGATTAAGATGTAATAAAAATTGATCCCGGATTTGCCTGGATTGACGTTTTATAGTAAATTTAGTCCTAGATGACCACCGAGAATCGCAGCACTTCTCGCGCGCCTTCACGATCGCGCCCACTGAACCTCCGAAAGAACTCTTGAACTCAAGTGTTTGAACTACAGACATATGAGATGTTTAAAGTATTCTGTAGATAAGTCTTCGACTGTCTTGCACTTTTAGGATGCATTCAGTCGATACAGTGCGATCAGAGTATGAACAGCGATATATTTGGTGGATTTTTTTATATTGTTTTACTTTATATTTTAGTTTTTCTCACTTCTTCGGTTTATGTTTTATTTTATATAGTTTATTTGAAGTTTATATATAAGTGCTACTTTATTAAGTTTCTGTTTAAGTATTGTTTAGTTACATTTAAGTGTTGTTTTTTTACTTTTATATAGACAAGTTTATGTTTAAGTGTTGTTCATTTATTTTGATATTAAATTTTATTCTATTAGATAAAGACGTAGACGGGTATGGTGACGAAAAAAATATTTGAAAAAGAATTATAGTACCATTTGGCAATAGGTAGTTATGATATATATTGTTGATATAATATATTTTAAAAATATGTATAACTTATTTTATATATGACATATTATAAATCAAAATTTTCATGATGACATATGTAACAAATTCACGTGTATTCATCGCTGTCTACTAACTGCTAATACATCATAAATTGCATTTGCGGATTCCTGACAATTAAAATTTTTAATACGTTATTAACTTTAGTATGGTAAGTGTTTACTGATTACGTATTATATATTGTATTATTACATACATGTATATGAGTTGTATTCTATATACATATCAGTGCCATATCATACAAATCTTCAAAACGATTCGGGCACATTCAAATAGTTGTATCTTTCTTAAAAAACAACTCCTCATAATAAGATTTGACGTATTTTAAAGAAAAATAATCATATCTTCAAATAGTAAACATAAAAATTTTAATAAATATTATTTACAATTTGTAACACTTGTAAAATGTCATGAAATTTTACACTTTAACGTATTTTCATTTAAGGGCGGATTTCACCCCTTGAACATTCACTTTGATCAATGCGGTTTAGAAATTTGGAAAGTAGAAAGTTCAAGCTTTAAAATGGACTTTTATTCGTCAAATTTGGATGAATTTGAGGAAAGTTATGCCAATTTGAATGTTAAGCAAATTTTAAAACAGCTATGTCCGGCTTTTCCGGGCAAATACCCCACTGTGCGTCGTGTGCAAACGTACAGATTTAATTTTATATCCTGTATCTGATGCAGCAGTCGATTGGCTCGAACCGGCTTCTTGCTAATGGAGGTTGTAAGACTCCAAAAGGGAAGTGCCGTATGGAGGAGAACCAGTGGTCACTAGAATATTAGTCGAGGGAGATGGTTGAATCTCGGAGTCTCACCGCTTCGTCTCTCACACGACGTTCGCTATGACGTCGTGAAAAGGCACTGGAATTTCAGTAACCTTTTAGGTGCGCTATTACCGTCGATATTCGACACAAGGTACCGCTGCCCGAGAGATAGAAGGTTGTGACCTGTCATTCACTGTCTGCCACACGCGCCTTAGGTGATCGTTGGACTTAAAACAGGAGCATGCAGGATCACCGCCCCTGCACGTGAAATCGTATCGGACGTTTTAACGGCGAGTGCACCGACCACCTTGATATCTGCCACGGGGGCTGGTCTCCGATTGCTTCTAAATCGAGGAACAATTGACAAAAGAATCGGGGTAAGCCCAACGATCGGATTGCTAATTCGCTCGAATTTAGGTTATAGAATTTGTTTGTAGCGTGCCTATGAGGCGACGATCATGCGACGGAAAGCCGTTTCGCTACGTATCGTCTATTTATCAGCGCACGTCTTTTTATATTCTCAATACTAGCCTTAAGAGAGGTTTCGAGAGCTAAGAATTAAGCTTTGCTCTCGAAATCTATCAGCTACTTTGGTTTCGGGAGCTGGTGAGATTTTCTCTGGTAGCAACCACGAAGAACTTTTCAAAAGCTGACTTCGGCAGCACAGAAGCAAGGGCTCCGGCTGTGACCGACTATCTCGAGGAATTCTGGCTAACTGACTAGCACACTGCCGGCCGTAATTACGCGATTGCGATAATTATTTTCTTGTCGGCTGGCGGCGCTGTCTATTACACCATGGTGTCTCTTTTCAACTGAAACACCTTTCCCTCTCTCTATGCTCTCGCGACCGACGCGGTTTCACCGATTTTTCTTGATTTTAGGTGGAAACAGTTTTTTCCATTTACTGTTTGTCTCCTTGTAAACAGGTAGTAAAAACTATGGCCAAAGTCGCTATGTTTATTGTTGTTATTTGACACGTGGCGGACTCGTTTAACCTCGAGTTTACCCTTTCACGTATACTCCAAAATAACACGGGAATTTTGCGATCCTGGAAAGCCAACGAAAACGCGAGTTCTTCAAACAGCTACATTATACAAATACACTCCAGCCCTGCAAAGAAATTGAAATTAATTAAGTGAGCTCGGATTTTTGCTTATCTTTTACAAGCAAAAATTCTATCTATACATTGATAACATTACTGTGAAGTATTACAAAATGTAAGAAGATAAATCATCGTTATATTTGTTTCATACGCACAGAGTGTGCATATAATCTGCACAATTTTATTTTGTTCGCATCTACTTGGAAAAAATCACTGTTATTAAATTTTGTACCCTTTGAAACTATTCGACATTTGTCTGAAATAGTTTTTGGCATCATTCGCGGTTAACAAAATTTTTGAATAGATTTATTTAAATGGGATACTGTGTGCAGTGGTCACACATACTTCTTCGTAACGCGAAAAGAGAACGATCTACTTGAGTCTGTTGTCTTTATCGTCGTCAGCGACATTTCCACAGGTCTTTCTTACACTTACCGCATTAAAACGCAGGGGGCCTATGAAACACTCGGATTTTTTTCGAGGTCGGTATCTCAGAGCATGTGACACGAAGTTCCATACAATGAGTGGTCTATTCTGTACCTCGTCTGTGATTCTGTTCCCCGCGAGCACGATCTGCGTTGCACGGCGTGTGCGAGCAGAACTCGTCTTAGAACGCTTACGGTTACGTAGTTTTTTTATAAATGCACCGTCGTTCTTTTGTTTCAGGCCACTGAAACGCCCACGCAACCGGAGGCCGAAACCCCCGCAATAGCGGAAAGTTTCTTTTACCTTCTTCTGGGCTTTTTTCTTTCCTTAAAAACAAATATTGAGTTGTTTGTTTTTTTATTTTTGTAAATAAAGGACCGACGAGAAACCGTCTGTCAACAAAAAAAAGTCTCTCACGATTATTTAATCCCTCTCCCTCAATATCCGAACCTACGTTACGGAGCAGCTGAGTTATGTAACACACTGCTCTATTGAACAATATGCGTATGCGTATACGCGAATGCGTACATGAGTATGCGTAATCGAGTATGTGTAGTTGCGTATGCGCATTAACGTATACTTATATGCGTATGCGTATATGCGTATGCGTATATGCTGCTTGAAGAACACGCGTTTTCGTTGGCTTTCCACGATCGCGAAATCCTAGAGTTATTTCGGAGTATACGTGAAATGGTAAACTCGAAGTTAAACGTGTCCTCCACGTGGCAAATGGCAACCGTAAAAATAGCGACTGCGACCATAGTTTTCACTACCTGTTTGCACGGAGACGAACCGTAGACGGAAATAACTGTTTCCCCTTAAAAATTGAGAAATTTCGGTGAAACCGCTTCGGACGCGAGAGCATAGAGAGGGGGAAAGGTGTTTCAGTTGAAAACAGACACAATTATGAAATAGTCAGCGCCGCCAGCCGGCTAGAAAAGAATTATCGCACTCGTGTAATTACGGCCGGCAGAGTGCCGGTTAGTTCTGGAATGTTCCTTCAGAGAGTCGGACACAGCCAGAGCCTTTGCGTCTGTGCTACCGAAGTCAGTTTTTGGAAAGTTCTTCGCGGTAGCAGGACCATATCTCACACGCTCCCGAAGCCCCAACAGCTGATCGTTTTCGATAGCTAGAGGTCAATACTCATCTCTTGAAACCTCTCATAAAGGCCAAATATTGAAAAATAAAAGACGTGCACTGCGAAACAGACGATACGTGTCGAAATAGCTTTCCGTCGCACGATCGTGGCTTCAGCTTGGACGCACCCACGAACAATTATTGAAACCTAAATTCGAGCGCATTGCCAATCAGATCGGTAGCTTTACCACGATACTTTTGTCGATTGTTCTTCGATTTGGAAGCAATCGGAGACCAGCCCGGGTAGCGGGTATCAAGGTTGTCGGTGCACTTATCGATAAACGGTCCGATACGTATTCACTTGCAGTAGCGGTGATCCTGCATACTCTTGTTTTAAGTCCAACAATCGCCTAATGGCGCGTGTAGCAGACAGCGAGTTCTAGGTCACAAACTTCTAGCTCTCGGGCAGCGATACCTTGTGTCATATATCGGCGGTAATAGTGCATCCAAAAAGGTTACTGAAATTCCAGTGCCTTTTCACGAAAAGACAGTACTTCTGTCAAAAAGGCAGCAGCATCGGTGGCTGCAGGCTCTGCGCATGCGCAGACAGCGCCGAGTGAAATGCCACAAGCACGGCAAACCGGCGAGTTGGCAACTGACTATGTGATGCGGGAAGTGAGCGGAAATGGCACGGTGGGTGACTGTTCCGCGTCAACATCGGCCTCTGGGGAGAGGCCGGTAAGAAGATCCACGAGGCCGCGCGAAGGGAAAACCCCTCGAGCTGCTGCCCCGCAAACGTTCTTGGGGGCGTCCACGAGCAAGGGCGACAGCGAATCTGACGCCTCTGTCGTCTCCGTTTCCTCGTGGGCGTCGTCCAGGAAGCGTCCAGGATCGGGAGGCGAAGCTGGGGTGGGGGGGGGGGGGGGGGGGGGGGCGAAAAGGATCGCCAGTACAGCCGTGATGAAAGAGACGACGGCGGCAATGGAGGAGTGCGAGATCGACCCGGCGGCAAGCTTCTCGCGCTCCTCCAGGGAAGGGCTACCGGAGGAGAAAGAATTGGCTCGGGAAATGAGGACGCAACACGCGGGCGTCCTAGCCAGCACCATCGAGGAGAAGATGCTGCTTGTGGAGAAGATCTCCACAATTTCAAAGAACTTGAAGGGGAACTTCGTGAGAGACCTGCGGGTTGCGGCGAGGATGGTTCGCGCGGCAGGAAGGGAGTTACTGAAGCGTGGGCACTTTTCAGGCGAAGCAGACTGGCTGAACCGGGAAAACCAACGCCTTCAGGAGCAGCTCCGAGAGATGAGGAAGGAGAATACTAGGCTGACAGAGGCAGAGAAGAGCCGGGCAAAGGGGCAGAAGCCACCGCTGCCCGAGAAACCCAAACCCAAAGATGGGCAGGACAGGTCGAGGGAGGCAATATTTGCCAACCCGGCACCAAAAAATGCACCTCCTTCAAATGTTGCAGGGCCGCAGAAGGAGAAGGAGACCACTTTAGAAGAGAGGATCATGGCCCACATAGATCGGAGGTGGGCGGAGCTCAGGGCCGAGCTCCTCCAAGGGAAAGGGCCGAAGATGGCGGCCATACCAACCACGGCGAAGGAGGCACCCCGTCCAGCTGCCAAGGAGGCAAAGATGACGACGGGAGCGCAGGAGGCGCCGAAGCCTGCGATCCTGAAGCAGCAGCCCACGATGCAATGGGCGAAGATAGTGGGAAGGAAGGAGAAGAGGAAGCAGCAGAAGACCAGCGCGGCTCCTCTCCCTTCAACCCCCTCGTCCACGGCTAAGGGTAACACAGCCACGGACGCAGCAAAAGCCGGAGGGAAAATCAAGGTTGGTAAACCTGCGGTACGTTTAGGGCGACCGCCGAACACGGCGGCGGTCAGCCTCAATGTAAATGCTATGGAGCGTGCTCGTGAGAGGGTTAAGCTCTCCGAATTAGGAATAAGCGGCGTGCGGCCGAGGCGTGCGGCTACCGGCGGGCTGATCTTAGAGGTCAGTGGTCCGGAGAAGGCGGAAAAGGCGAGTGCTCTGGCCAGCAAAATGGCCCAGGCGCTCGCAGGGACGGGAGTACGGGTCACTTGTCCCACCAGGCGCGCAGAACTGCGCCTGAGGGGTTTGGATGATTCCGTTCGCCCCAGGGAGGTCGCGGAGGCTCTGGCCGCAATGGGCGGCTGCACTGCAGCCGAGGTGCAGGTGGGCGAGATCCGCCGCACACCCGCGGGCCTCGGCACGATCTGTGTCCGTTGCCCGCTGGCGGTGGCCCGAAAGGCGGTAGCCGAGGGACGCCTGCTGGTCGGCTGGAGTTCGGCTCGGGTCGAGGCGCTGCAAGCGCGTCCGCTGCAGTGTTACCGCTGCCTGGAAGTAGGTCACACGGGGCAGCGGTGTGAGAGTCGCGTGGATAGAAGCGGACGCTGCTATAGGAGCGGCGATACCGCTCACCGCGCCGCACAGTGCGTCTCAGAGGTAAAGTGCCCTCTCTCCACTGATTTGGGTAGGCCAGCGGGCCATAGGCTGGGAAGCAAGTCCTGCGCCCCGCCTCCGGCTAAACGGAGCAAGGGGGGAGCAACGAAAAGCGCACCGGCGCTAGCAGCCGCGAGCACCGTCGCGAACGCCGGGCGGGTACCGGTACCGGTAGCCGTGCCAGTAGCGGCCGAGAGGGGCAACCGCGCGGAAATTAGCGAAAGCTCCGTTCCGGAGGCAGGCCAGGAGGAGGCTATGGCCGTCGAGTAGAATTCTCGGCCAAACTCCTCCAGACCAACCTCAATCACTCGCGTCGGGCGCAGGATTTGCTCTTCCAATCGATGCGAGAGAGAGGGATAGGGGTGGAGGTAGCAGCGGAGCCGTATGTCGTCCCCGAACGACAGCATAGTTTCGGGGATACGAACGGAACCGTAGCAGTAATCTGGGAGGGTGCTGCGGGCTCACCGCCGTGCGAACTGATCGAGCGCGGCGAGGGGTTCGTAGCAGTGCGCTGGGGGGACATAGCGGTGCTGGGGTTGTATATTTCACCCAACGTCGGCATCGAGGAGTTCGATAGGCGCCTGGAGGGAATTCGCGGATGCGTCAGCAGATGCCTTCCCCTCCCGGTGCTGATCCTGGGAGATTTCAACACTCACTCTACGGCGTGGGGATCACCCAGGACGAACACCCGAGGTCGCCTGGTTCAAGATTGGGCGGCGAGGCTCGACCTTCTGTTAATCAACAGGGGAAGGGCTGCGACTTGCGTCCGGTGGCAGGGCTCGTCCATCGTGGATCTCACGTGGGCGACCCGCACCGCCGCGGGGCGCGTGGGGAGATGGAGGGTTGCGGAGGACGTCGAGACGTTATCCGATCACATGTACATTCTCATGGAGATCGAGGCGTCTCGCGTCCAGAACGCCCCCCACACGCCGAGGGGTTTAAGGGAAAGATTAAGGGGGGGCCCACCACCGCTAAGATGGTCGCTCGATCGCCTGGACGGTGATCTTCTGGCTGCGGCCGCTTGCGCCGCGGCCTGGTCAGGAGACTCGCTCGCGGGAGACTTGCTCTCCTCGACCGGGCCAGATCGCGCCGCGAAGGGGACGGAATGGTTCGCAGAGGCGTTAAAGGCGGTGTGTGACACTGCTATGCCTCGGTCCAGGCCGCCTCTGCGGCGGGCTGTGTATTGGTGGTCTGGCGAGATCGCGGACCACCGCCAAGCATGCGTGCGCTATAGGCGCCGATACACGCGTGCCCGTCGTCGAAAGCGGCGCGACGAGGCGTTGGAGGCACGCGCCTACGAGGATTACCGCGTGGCAAGAAGAGCACTCCAGGGTACCATTGCCAAGGCAAAGGCTTCCGCATGGAAGGAGCTCCTCGGGACGTTGGATCGGGATCCCTGGGGCCGACCATACCGAATCGTGCTTGGTAGGCTCCGCCCCTGGGCACCCCCGGTTACGCAGGTGATGGAGCCCGTCCTTCTCGGCTCTGTGCTGGACGCGCTGTATCCCTCGTCCAACGAGGAGGCAGCGCGGGGGTTGGAGTCTGAGCGGGGAGGCCAGTGCGGAGACTGGACCTCAGAGCTTGCGATCACCCCCGAGGAGCTCGCCGTGGCGGCCAGACGTCTCGGTGCTGGAAGGAAGGCACCGGGTCCAGACGGCGTCCCCGGAACTGCACTGGCGATGGCCCTGGAGCAATTAGGGGACTCTCTTCGGCAGTTATTCAACTGCTGTCTGAAGACTGGCTCATTCCCCCGGGCGTCGAAAAGAGCGCGGGTGGTCCTGCTACGAAAGGAGGGCAGAACGGGGAACTCGCCGTCCTCGTACCGGCCCGTGTGCCTACTTGACGAGGTGGGGAAGCTCTACGAGCGGGTGTTGGCTTCCCGGCTCGTCGCACATCTGTCCGGGGTGGGGCCGGATCTGTCGGATAACCAGTTCGGTTTCCGAGCGGGACGGTCGACGGTCGACGCGATACGACGCGTCCGGACCCTCGCGGAAGCCGAGGTGGCCCGCGGAAGGGTGGCGGTGGCTATATCTCTCGATATAATCAACGCGTTCAACTCCCTCCCGTGGGAAACCATAAGAGCGGCTCTCGTGAGACATCGAGTGCCGCCCTATCTGAGGGCTGCGATCCGCTCCTACCTGTCGGAGAGATGGGTGGAATACTCGGTGCGTGGTGGGGATGTGTGCGGGAGGCCGGTCACGTGCGGGGTACCGCAGGGGTCGGTTTTAGGACCACTACTGTGGGATCTTGCATACTACTGGATCCTCAGGACGGCTCTCCCCGCTGACGTTAGCGTGGTGTGTTACGCCGACGACACACTCATACTCGCGGCGGCGGAGAATTTCGAGAGGACACTGCGACTCGCGGAAGGCGGGGTGGCAGGCGTCATCGCGAGGATCGAGAGGCTGGGGCTATCGGTGGCGGCGAGCAAAACCGAGGCTATGTGGCTACTGGACCCGGCCCGGCGTTTGTCGCCGCCGAGGTTCTGGCTCCGCGTAGGGGATGAGCGAGTCGAGGTAGGCCAACGGATGAAGTATCTGGGGCTGATCCTCGACACCCACTGGCGATTTGAGGCGCACTTCGAGCGCGTGGCCAGCCGGGCGGAAGGAGTTGCGAACGCGCTTGTTCGAATTCTCCCGAACCTCGGAGGCCCCGAGGAACGCACCCGCCGACTCTACGCGGGTGTCGTGCGGTCGATCGTTCTATACGGAGCGCCGGTATGGGCAAGTGCCCTTGTCAAAAGCCGCCGCAGCCTTGTGCTGTTGAGACGGCTGCAGAGAAGGGTGGCGATTAGACTCGCGAGGGGATACCGCACGATCTCGTACGAGGCGGCGATGATCCTGGCAGGGCTTCTACCCCTAGAGTTCCAGGCCGAGGAATCCGATGCGGTGAACACCTGCACGGAATTCCTAAGGCGGACGGGAGTAGCCCAGCCGGATCGGGAAGAAGCTGCCCGAGCCGTGAGGAGCCAGCCTCGCCGGCGTGTGATCGCGAACTGGCGCACTCGTCTGGAAACAGAGAGGGGCGTCGTGCAACGCGCCGTAGGATCGGTTCTGCCGAGCCTCGAGAAGTGGCAAGACAGAACATGGGGAAGGCTTACGTATAGGGTAACACAAATTGTAACCGGGCACGGATGCTTCGGCACTTTTTTAAATCGGATCGGGAGGGAGCAGACGCCCGTCTGCCACCACTGCGGGGAGGAGCGAGACACGGCGCAGCACACTCTCGAAGAGTGTCCTGCATGGGAGCGGGAGCGCCGTGCCTTGCGGGGCGCGATCGGGCCGGACCTCACGCCGGCATCAATCGTCGCGGAAATGCTGGCGTCCGAGAGGTCTTGGGGGGCAGCGTCCTCCTTCTGCGAGACCGTCATGCTGCAGAAGGAGGAGGCTGAGCGGGTCCGTGAACGCACGGACCCCGCTCGCAGGGGGGTAGGTCGCAGGGGTCGCGCGCGCGGTCGCCGGCACCCTGCGTAATCGACTGCAGCGGCCTTGGCTGGGATCGCGACCTGCGACCCAGTACATTCATACACCCTGTAGACTGGGAATAGAATAGGTCCACAGCAGTCCACCGCTTGTTGTACGAGGCGACTAAAGGGGAGCCGCTGAAAGATTCGCAGGTAGCCAAGGCTGGGGCAGGAGGCTACCATTGCACAGCGAGCCTAGGGAAGGGACGCCGCCGATCGCAACGTGACCGTGCGACGTCGTACTCACGCGTAGAGATTCAGGGGCGAAGATCTTCAATTCACGCCCCTGGGAAAGAAGCTTCGACAGTCCTCAACTGTCTTTGAGGCTACGAAAAGGGGGCACCGGAGCCATCTTAGAGTTCCCGGGGCTCCCAATAATTTTCGAGGGCGGGCGATCACCGTTGGGGTTTTAGTCGGTAAGAATCCGACACCCTCCTGGGTCAGGGCCCCACTGGCCCCGGATGTCTTTTGAAGATTTCCCCAACGTCACAAAAAAAAAAAAAAAAAAGTGCCTTTTCACGAAGTCATAGCGAATTACGTGGGAGAGGCGAAGCGGTGGGACTCCGAGTTACAACCATGTCCCGGGATTAGTATTATAGTAACCGCTCGTTCTCCTCCACACAGCATCTCCCTTTTGGAGCCTTACAACCTCCATTAGCGAGAAGCCGGTTCGTGGCGATCGACTCTTGCATCCGATACAGGATATAAAATTAAATCTGTACGTTTGCACATAACGGTTCCATGTGTTACGCAGGAAACGTCGCATAATACAGTCCACTCCCCTCTACTCTGCCTTGTAGCACGAATAAGTGCCCTCACTACCTGTCACGAGTATCATAATCAGGGGAAAGAGTGGAAAGACGCTATGATATAGGAATAACCTGATACTAACGTAAGGAATTCGGTGTTTACACCGATTCTTTCTGTTACAGGCCCACGAGCGCAGCAATATTAAGAATTTGTGCTTTTTCAATAAACGACCGTCCAGAAACGTACAGTCAAAATAAAAGAAGCGTTTCCTCATTAAACCTCAGTTCCTTTTCCTTGAATCCGAGCCCAGGTTAGTAGAATCGAAAAATAAAATGCGATTCACTTAAGCATATGCATATATGCGTATATGCGCATGCACGTATGCGGATGCGTATGTGTATATGCATAAGCGTTCTTGCGTATGCGTATGTATACCTGCGTATATGCGTTTGCGTACATGGTTATGCGTACATGCGAATGCATTGTGTGCGTATGCGTATGTGCGCATGTATATGCATAAGCGAATATGCGTATTGTTTAGGTTGTGAATGAAGTGAGGTTCAATGGACGAACGCTTGTTTTATTTTGGCCGTCTGTTTCTGGTCGGCCGTTTATTGAAAATGTACAAATTCTTAAAATTGCTGCGCTCGTGGGCCTGTAACAGAAAGAATCGGTAGAAATACCGAATTTCTTACGCTATTATTAGGTTATTGCTGTATCAGTGCTTCTTTCTCTTAATTCCCGTGATCACCATATGCGTGACAGGCAGTGGAGGCACTTATTCATGCTACAAGACACAGTAGAGGGGAGTGGACTGAGTGACATGACTGACTGACCTGACTGACTGACCTGACTGACTGACCTGACTGTACTGACTGACAGACACGACTAACTGACTGACCTGACCGATAGACCAGACTGACTGCCCTGACCAACTGACCTGACTTGCTGATCTGACTGTCTGACATGTTTGACTGACCTGAATGACAGACCTGGCTGAATGATCTGACTTACTGACCTGACTGGCTGACCCGACTGACTTACCCGACTGACAGAAGAGACCGGCTGACCTGACTGGTGACATGACTGACTGAGCTGACTAACTGATCTGACTGACTGGCCTGACTGACTGACCTGATCGACTGACATGATCAACTGACCTGACTCACTGATCTGACTGACTGACCTGACTCACTGACATGACTGGCTCATCTGACTGTATTATGCGATGTTTCCTGCGTAACGCAAGGAACCGTCGTGTGCCAACATACAGATTTACTTTTGTATCCTGCATCGGATGCAACAGTAGATTGCCTCGACCCGGCTTCGTACGCTCTATTATATGTGCTTTCGTACAAGCGTATGCACATATGAGTATGCGTGCATGTGTATATCCGTGTGCGTATGTGCGTTTACGCAAATGCGTATGCGTATATGCGTATGCGTACCTGCGTATACGTATATGTTGTTGCGTCTGTGTGTATGGGTATATCCGTATTCGCATATGAATGTGCGTATATGCGTGTATGTACATGCTATTGCATATGTGTGTATGCGTATATGCGTATTTGCATATGCATGTGCATGTATGTGTACACGTATTGCGTATGCGTGGTCGCGAGTCCGTTATGCGTGAGCGTATGTGCCTATGCGTGTGCGTATGTGCCTATGCGCATATGCGTATGCGAATATACGTTTGCGTACATTCCAATGTGTGTATGCCATTGCGTATATGCGCATGTGTGCATGCGCATGCTTATATGCCTATGCCTATCTGCGCATGCATATGCGTATGCGTATTCATATACGTATGCGCACGTGCGTGTGCGTATATGCGTATGCGTAAATGCCTACGCGTGTATGCGTACGCGTACATGCGTATATGGGTGACCGTACTTGTGTAAGTGTATGTGTATATGCGTATATGCGTATGCGTAAATGCGTATGCATATATGTGTTTGCGTATATGCGTAATCGTGTACGCGTATGTGTAGATGCAACTGCGTACATGCGTAAGCGTGTAAGCGGAAGCGTGTAAGCGTAAGCGTGTAAGCGTAAGCGCGTAAGCTAAGCGCGCAAGCGCAGGCGTGTAAGCGCAAGCGTACAAGCGCGAGCCTATAAGTGCGAGCGTATGAGCGTAAGCGTAAGCGTAAGCGTACAAGCGCGAGCCTATAAGTGCGAGCGTATAAGCGTAAGCGTAAGCGTACAAGCGTAAGCGTACAAGCGTAAGCGTACAAGCGTAAGCGTACAAGCGTAAGCGTACAAGCGTAAGCGTACAAGCGTAAGCGTACAAGCGTAAGCGTACAAGCGTAAGCGTACAAGCGTAAGCGTACAAGCGTAAGCGTACAAGCGTAAGCGTACAAGCGTAAGCGTACAAGCGTAAGCGTACAAGCGTAAGCGTACAAGCGTAAGCGTACAAGCGTAAGCGTACAAGCGTAAGCGTACAAGCGTGTAAGCGTATAAGCGCGAGCGTACAAGCACGAGCGTATAAGCGCGAGCGTATAAGCGCGAGCGTACAAGCGCGAGCGTATAAGCGCAAGCGTATAAGCGCAAGCGTATAAGCGCAAGCGTATAAGCGCAAGCGTATAAGCGCGAGCGTATAAGCCTTTACTTATAAGCGTTAGCGTGTAAGCATCAGTCGATCAAATCAGCCGGAACGTCCTGTCAGTGACGTAAGTCTATGACGTCAATATGTGAATTCAGTCAGTTAGGTCTGCAACTCAGGTCAGTCGTCCAGGACAGTCGGTCATATCAGGCAGTCAGGTCCGTCGGAAGGGTCAATTAGTCAGTTCAGTCATTCATTCATTCGACAGGTGAGCCGGCCTTGACAGGCGGTCAGGTAAGCAGGTCACCTCAGTCGGTGGCGTAAGTCAGGCAAGTCAAAAAGACAGGTCAAACATTCTGCTCAATCGGTCAGGTTAGGCAGTCAAGTCGGTCAGTCTGTCCGGTCAGTCAGTCAGTACATAATTTCAGGTCTATATGTCGGGAAAGTTAGTGAGGTGTGGCAATAATTTCATTCTGCTAGACACGTCAGTCTGTCAGTCAGACAGTCAGGAAGGTCAGTCACACATTCAGGCCAGCCAGTCAGGTCAGTCTGTCAGGTCAGTCAGTCAGGTCTCTCAGTCAGGTCGGTCAGACAGGTCAGTCAGTCCGGTCAGTCAGTCGGGTCAGTCAGTCAGCTCAGTCAGTCAGGTCAGTCAGTCAGGTCAGTCTGTCAGCTTATTCTGTCAGGTCATTAAGACAAGTTAGTCAATATGGTCAGTAAGTTAGGACAGTCAATGGGTACGATAAGTCAGTTCAGTCAGCCAAGTCATGCAGTCATGTCAGTCTGCCATGTCAGTCAGTTATGTGAGACGGTCATGTCAGTAAGTCAAGTCAGTTAGTCGGGTTTGTCGGATAGGACAGTCGGCCAGGTTAATCTGTTAACACAGTTAAGTGAGCAAGTCAGATCTGTCTGTCAGGTTAGTCAGGTCAAGAAGTCAGGTCAGACGAACAGGTCTATCAGTCAGGGCAGCCAGTCTGGTTAGTCAGTCAAGTCAGCCAATCAGGTCATTCAGTGAGGTCAGTAAGTCAGGTCAGTCAATCAGATCAGTAAGTCTGGTTAGACAATCAGGTCAAAACGTCTGGTTCGGCGATCAGGTCAGTCAGTCATGTCAGGGATACAGATCAATCAGAGGGGTCAGTCAATCAGGTAGGTCATACAGATCCGTCTGTCAGGTCAGTCAGATAGGACAGCAAATCAAGTCAGTCAGCCTCGTCAGCCAGTCAGTTCAATAAGTAAGGTCATGCAATCAGCTCAATCAGTCAGCTCAACCAGGCTGGTTAGTCAGTAAAGTCAGTCTTTCAGGTCAAATAGTCAGGTGAGTCAGACAAGTGAGTCAGTGAGGTGTGTCAGTAAGGTGAGTCAGAATGGTCAATCAGTCAGGTCAGTGATGTCAGTCAATCTGGTCAGAGCCTCAGGTCAGTCACAACAATAAGACGGGTCACTCAGTCCGGTAATACAGTATGGTCACTCAGGCAGGTAATTCGTTGACGTCAGTCCGTCAGGTCAGTCAGTCATTTCAGTCAGTCTGGTGAGTCAGTCAGGTCAGGCAAATTTATCAGACATGCCAGTCAGTAAGGTATGTCCATCAGGTTAGTCAGTCAGCTCAGTCATTCAGACAGTAACTTCAATCAGACAGCCAGTTTGGACAGCCATTCAGGGCTGTCAGAGAGGTCGGACAGTCAGGACAGGCTGTCACATCATTCAGTAACGTCAGGTAGTCATGTCTGTCACTCATGTCAGTCAGTCCGCTCTTTAAGGTATGTGAAACGGGCAGGGCACCAAGTCGGGTCAGGCAGTCCGGTCATTCAGTAAGGTCCATCAGTCTGGTAAGTCAGTAAGGTCAGTGATTCAGGTCAGGCAGTCTGTCAATTAAGGCAGTTATTCAGGTCAGTCAGTCAGAGCAGTAAGTCTGGTCAGGTAGTCTGGTCACTCAGCACTGTGAATCTGTCAGACCAGGCTGTCAATTCAATCATTAAGTCAGTTAGGTCAGTCAGCCAGTTCAGACGGTCTGGTCAGTCAGCCGGGCCATTCAGTCAGGACATTCAGTCAAGTCAGTCTGTCAGGTTATTCAGTCTCGTCAGTCAGTCAGGTATCTCAGTTAGGTCAGTTAATCAGGCTAGTCAGTCTGGACAGTCATTCAGGTCAGTCAGTCATGTCAGTCAGTCAGGTCGGTCAGTCGAGTCAGTCAGGCAGGCCAGTCAGTCATGCCAGTGACCCAGAC
The DNA here is from genome assembly GCA_028830335.1 of Eucera pruinosa. Classification (NCBI taxonomy): domain Eukaryota; kingdom Metazoa; phylum Arthropoda; class Insecta; order Hymenoptera; family Apidae; genus Eucera; species Eucera pruinosa. The sequence continues at coordinate 5,103 of JAMYCR010000008.1, read as the reverse complement.
CAGACATTAAGGTCAGTCAGTTAGCTCAGTCAGACTGGTCACACTGTCAGGACAGTCAGTCAGTCAGGTCAGCCTCTCTGGTAAGTTAGGTATGTCAGTCAGTCAGGGCAGACGCACACGCCAGTCAGCAATATCAGTAAGTCAGGTCAGTCGCGAATGTCACACAATCAGTTCAGTCACACCGCTCAGTCTATCGAGTCCGTCAGTCAGGTCAGTCAATCAGGTCAGACCGTCAGGTCAGTCAGAAAGGCCTGTAGGGCTGGTCAGACATACATGTCATTCAGTCAGTTTAGTCAGACAGGTCAACATGTCGAGTCAGTCATTCAGCTCACACGGGTCTGTTAGTCAGGTCAGTCAGGCAGTCAGGACTGGCAGTCAGGTCAGTCAGTCAAGCCGGGCACTCAGGTTAGTCAATCAGGTCAGTCAGTACTGTCAGGCAGGCAGGTAATTAATACAGGACATTCAGTCGGGCCAATCTGTCAGGACGGACAGTCAGGTCAACCAGAAAGGTCGAGCCATTCATCTCAATCGTTCAGGTCAGTCAGTCAGGATAGTCAGTCAGGTAATTCAATCTGTTCAGTCAGTAGTGTAAGCCGGTAAGGTCAGTCAGACATGTCAGTGTGTCATCTCAGTAATTCGTGTTATTCGGCCAGGTAAGTCAATGATAACACTCAGTTAGGTAAGTCAGGTCAGTCTGACAGGTGAGTCAGAACGTTCAGTCGTCCCGGTCAACCAGTCGGGTCAGACAGTCAGGTCAGGCATCCAAGTCAGGTTTCCCGGACATTCAGTAAGGTCAATGCGTAGGTTCACTCAGTCAGTCAGTAGTTCAATCAGTCAGACAGATATGTCAGTCAGGTCAGTCAGTCATGACAGTTAGTTAGATCAGCCAGTCACGTCAATCATTCAGATCAGTTATTCATGTCAGTCAGTCAAGTCTGCCAGTCAGGTCAGAGAGAAAGCTAAATTCGTCGAGTAAGTTAATAAGTTGAGTTGGGTCAGTCTGTCATGTCAAACAGACAGGTCAGTCTGTCATGTCAGACAGTCAGGTCAGTCTGCCATGTCAGACAGTCAGGTCAGTTAGTCGGGTCAGACAGTCAGGTCAGCAAGTCCACGAAGTCCGTCAGATCAGTCAGCCGTGGAAGTCAGTCAGGTCATTCAGTCAAGTCTGTCAGTCATGTCACTCAGTCAGGACAGAGAGTTACGCTTGTCAGCCAAGTAATTTGGTCAGCTCATTCAGTATGGTCAGTCAGTCAGGTCAGTCAAACAAGTCACTGAGTCGGGCATGTCAGTCAGGCCTTCCAGGCAGTACAGATAGTTCGGTCCGTCTGACTAAACTGCCAGTAAGGCTAGAAAGTCGGTCAATCAGTCTGGCCAGACTGTCAGACCTGTCAGTTACGTCAGTTAGTCAGGACAGTCAGGCAGGTCAGCAAGTCTGGCTAGTCTGTTAGGTCAGTCAGTCAAGACTGTCAGTCAAGTACGTCAGTCTGGCCAGTGAGTCATATCAGAGAATTAGGTGTGTCAGTAAAGTCAGCCGGTCAGGTCAGTCAGTCAGGTCTGTTAGCCGGGTCTGTCAATCGTGTCAGGCAATCTGTCAGATCGGTAATTCAGGTGAGTCAGGCAGGCCTGTCAGTCAGGTCAATCAGTGAGATACGACAGTCAAGTCATCCCGTCGGGTTAATCAGTCACGTGAGTCAGGTCAGTCACTTAGGGGAGTCAGTTAGGTCAGTCAGACAGGTCAGCTTGTTGAGTAAGTCATTCAGTCCGGTCAGGCCATTCAGTTCGGTCGCGTCAGTCAGTTAGGTCAGCTTGACCTGTCAATCAGTCAGGTCAGACAGCCATTTATCGCATCTATCGGACAGCTCAGTCGGGTCAGTTATTCAGGTAAATCAGCCAGGACAGACAGTCAGTAAGGATATTCAGTGAGATCTGTCAGTCAGGTAAATCCGTCAGATTAATATGTCAGGACTGACAGTCAGACCAATCAATGAGGGCAGTCAGACAGGACAGTGTGACGAGTCAGCTCAGACAATCAGGTCCGTCAGACAGTACAATATTTCGAGCCAGTCAGACAGTTCAGTCAGAATGGACAAACAGACATTTCAGTCAGTCTGGTCCGTCAGGCAGGTCGCGTCAGTCATGTCAGTCAGACAGGTAAATCAGTCATTTCCGTCGGTCAGGCGAGTCGGTCAGGTCAGTCGGGCAGTTCCCGTCAGTCATGTCAGTCACACATTTCAGCCAGACAGGACCGATAGTCGTGTCAATCAGGCAGGTCAGTCAATCAGCTCATTAAGTTTGGTCAGTGTGTCGCGCCTTCCAGTCTACTCAGTCGGGTCAGACAGTCAGATGAGACAGCCAGGACAGGCAGTCAGTGTGGAGAGTTAGTCAGGTAAGTCAGACAGCTCAGTCAGTCAGGCTAATCGGTTAGGTAAGTCAGGTATGTCCATTAGGGCAGACAGCAATGTCAGTCATTTATGTCAGTCTGTCAGTTCCGTCGGTCAGATCAATCAGTCAGGTCAATGACAAAAGTCAGTGAGTCGGGTCAGTCAGTCAGTTCAATCTGCCAGTCAGGTCACTCACTCAGGTTAGTCAGTCACGTAAGTCAGACAGATCAGTCTGTCACGTAGGTTAGTCAGGGTTGTCAGTCGGGTTGTCAGTTAGGACAGTCAATCACTCAGGCAGTAAGTAAGGTCTGCCAGTCTGTACAGTGATTCAATCGGTTTAGTCACTCGGGTCGGTCAGTCAGGCTATTCAGGCAGGTAAATCGCTCGAGTTAGTCAGTAAACTCATTCGGTTCAGATATTCAGGCCATTCGGACATGTCAGGCAGTCAGAACAATTTGTCTGGTGATCAAGACCTATGAGTTCGTCAGGTCTGTCAGCCAGGTTAGATTGTCAGTTCAGTCAGACAGGTCAACTTGTCTGGTCCGTCACACAGGTCTGGCAATTAACTCAATCAATCAGGCAGGCTGCCATTGAGGTTGGTGGGTGTACCACGTCAGCCTCTCTGGACAGTCCGGCAGGTCAGTCCGTCAGGTCAGGTCAGTCGGTCAAGTTAGGTCAGTCGGTCATGTCAGGGCACTCGGTCAGGCCAGGTCAGTAACTGAAGTCAGGTCAGTCGGTCAAGTCAGGTCAGTCGGTTAAGTCGGGTCATTCGAGTCATGTCAGGTCTGTCGGGCAAGACAGGTAAGTCAGTCAGGTTAGTCAGTCAAGACAGGTCAGTCGTTCAAGTCAGGTCAATCAAGACAGGTCTGTCAGTCATGTCAGGTCAGTCAGTCAAGCCAGGTCAGTCGGTCAAGCACGGTCAGTCGACCAAGCCAGGTTAGTCGGTCAAGGCAGGTCAGTCGGCCAAGTCAGGTCAGTCGGCCAAGTCACGTCAGAAGTCAAGTCACGTTAGTCGGTCAAGTCAGGTCAGTCGGTCTAGCCATGTCAGTCAATCGAGTCCGGTCGGTCGGTTAAGTCAGTTCAGTCGGTCAAGTCGGGTCAGTCGACCGTCAGGTCAGTCTCACAAGCCAGGTCAGTCGGTCAGGCCCATTCAGTCGGTCAAGTCAGGTCAGTCGATCAAGCCGGGCCAGTCGGTCAAGTCAGGTCAGTCGGTCAAGTCAGGTCGGAAGTCAAGTCAGGTTAGTCGGTCAAGTCGGGTCAGTCGGTTATGTCACGTTAATCGGTCAAGTCCGGTCAGTCGGTCATGCCAGTTCAGTCGGTCAAGCCAGGTCATTCGGTCAAGTCAGGTAACTCGTCAGGTCAGGTCAGTTGGTCAAGTCAGGTCAGTCGTCAAGTCAGGTCAGTCGGTCGAGTCATGTCAGTCTGTCGAGTCACGTCAGTCGGTCAAGTCAGATCAGTCGGTCATGACACGTTAATCGGTCAAGACAAGTCAGTCGGTCCAGACAGATCAGTCGGTCAAGCCAGGTCAGTCGGTCAAGACAGGTCAGTCAGTAAAGTCTGGTCAGTCGGTCGAGTCATGTCAGTCGATCGAGTCCGGTCAGTCGGTTAAGACAGTTCAGTCGGTCAAGTCAGATCAGTCGGTCAAGACAGGTCAGTCGGTCAAGTCAGGTAACTCGTCAAGTCAGGTTAGTCGGTCAAGTCAGGACAGTCGTAAAGTCAGGTCAGTCGGTTAAGTCAGTTCAGTCGGTCAAGTCAGGTCAGTCGGTCAAGACAGGTCAGTCGGTCAAGTCAGGTAACTCGTCAAGTCAGGTCAGTCGTCAAGTCAGGTCAGTCGGTTAAGTCATTTCATTCGGTCATGGTAGGTCAGTTGCTAAGTCATATCAGTCGGTCAAGTCATGTCAGACGGTCAAGTCGCGTAGTCGCTCAAGTTAGGTCAGTCCGTCAAGTCAGGTCAGTCGTCCGAGTCAGTTCATTCGGTAAAATCAGGTCAGTCCGTCGAGTCAAGTGAGTGTGTCGAGCCATGTCAGTCGGTCAAGTCAGGTCAGTCGTCAAGTCAGGTCAGTCGATAAGTCGTCTCGTTCGGTCAAGGTAGGTCAGTTGTTAAGTCATATCAGTCGGTCAAGTCTTGTCAGACGGTCAAGTCACGTAGTCGGTCACGTCAGGTTAGTCGGTCAAGTCAGGTCAGTCGTCCGAGTCATGTCAGTCGGTTAAGTCAGGTCAGTCGGTCAGTCAGGTCAGTCGGTCAAGTCAGGTCAGTAGTCAGATCAGGTCAGTCGGTCAAGTCAGGTCAGTCGGTCAAGCCAGGTACTTCGGTCAAGACAGCTCAGTCGCTCAAGTCAGGTCAGTCAGTCAAGTCAGGTCAGTCAGTCAAGTCAGGTCAGTCAGTCAAGTCAGGTCTGTCAGTCAAGTCAGGTCAGTCAGTCAAGTCAGGTCAGTCAGTCAAGTCAGGTCAGCCAGTCAAGTCAGGTCAGTCAGTCAAGTCAGGTCAGTCAGTCAAGTCAGGTCAGTCAGTCAAGTCAGGTCAGTCAGGCAAGTCAGGTCAGTCAGGCAAGTCAGGTCAGTCAGTCAAGTCAGGTCAGTCAGTCAAGTCAGGTCTGTCAGTCAAGTCAGGTCAGTCAGTCAAGTCAGGTCAGTCAGTCAAGTCAGGTCAGCCAGTTAAGTCAGGTCAGTCAGTCTAGTCAGGGCAGTCAGTCAAGTCAGGTCAGTAAGACATACATGTTAG